>OX463227.1:187962327-189162327 GCA_949820135.1 Sylvilagus floridanus
CTCCCACTGCGTCCTCTGTCTACAGGAAGCTCTGCCATCCAGCCGCCCACCTGTGCCCAGGCCCTTTCTACCTCTGTCTGGTGGGTCAGTGCGTCTCCATGTTCAGGGCTGCCTCCTGCAGGCAGCCCAGCGGGGCCTCTTCTCTCCTGGGCCATCCTCACAGACCACCGGATCTCCTCCTGGTGGCAGAGTGTGGTCGCGTCCCCCTTGCCCAGCATCCTGAGCAGCCAGCACGCCTAGCGCCCTCAGCCCTCTCCAGCACACCGCTGGCCATGCCTCAGCCTAAGAGCCCCGTGCTGTCTCCCTGATGGCCCGGTTGCTCTGTGCCTCCAAGCCTTCCTGCTGGTTCCCCGTAATTGCTCTATCGACATTTAGCTGGAGAGAGTGACAAGGACTTGGGCTGTGATTTCTGGCAGTGACCCGGAGCTAGCCCCTGGGCCACTGGGGCGCCTCTGTGTGTGAGCCAGGACCCCCCCCCCCCACCTCTGTGGGCCCTGAAAATTCTCAGCACTGCAAAGGATAGCTGCCATCAACCTACCCTGCAGTTCTGGCCCTAAATAAATTAGCATTTGTAAAAAGCTCCTGGAGGGGCTCTGGATGAATCCATAAACAGAGGCTGGCCACCCTGTAGAGGGGGGTGAGCCCAGGGGAGTGCCCCGGGCTCCCAGCTGAGTGCTTCCCTGGGCTTGGCACAGGCTGGCTCCACCCCCTCACCAGGGCTCCTCCACTGTGTGCTCCAGGAAGTAGCAGCCAAGGAAAGCGAGTCCTGGCCTGCCCTGCTCTGCACACACACTCAGCTCAGTGAGGGCTCCAAGTTCTAGCGTAGCTGGTCCCCTGCCCCCTGCCCATCACCACTTGGGGGGTTGACACCTAGAAATGGCCCCAGGCCTTGGAGTGAGGGCATATGAGCGTCTCGGCCAATGGGATGCGAAGGGAAGCTAAGAAAGACTTTCTGTGATAAAAAGAAATTCATGAAGAAAAACTCAGAATGCCTGCTCTCTCTTTTCCAGTTTTTTTTTTTTAAAGATTTATTTTATTTATTTATTTGAAGAGAGGTAGAGACAGAGAGAGAGGTCTTCCATCTGCTGGTTCACTCCCCAAATGGCTGCAATGGCCAGGGCTGGGTCAGGAACCTGGAACTCTATCCGCATCTCCCACACAGGGTGCAGGGGCCCAAGCCCTTGGGCCGTCTTCTGCTGCTTTCCAGGTGCATTAGCAGGGAGCTGGATCGGAAGTGGAGCAGCCGGGACTCCCAGTGGTGCTCACATGGGATGCTGACGGTGCAGGTGGCAGCTTAACCCACTGTGCTACGCAATGCACGGCTTTGGAGGTTGCTGTGTGAAGTTTTTTTCTTTCTTTTTTTTTTTTTTTTTTTGACAGGCAGAGTGGACAATGAGAGAGAGAGAGAGACAGAGAGAAAGGTCTTCCTTTGCCATTGGTTCACCCTCCAATGGCTGCCGTGGCCGGCGTGCTACAGCTGGCGCACTGTGCTGATCCGATGGCAGGAGCCAGGTGCCAGGTGCTTATCCTGGTCTCCCATGGGGTGCAGGGCCCAAGCACTTGGGCCATCCTCCACTGCACTCCCTGGCCACAGCAGAGAGCTGGCCTGGAAGAGGGGTAACTGGGACAGAATCTGGTGCCCCAACCGGGACTAGAACCCAGTGTGCCGGTGCTGCAAGGTGGAGGATTAGCCTAGTGAGCCGAAGTGCTGGCTGGCTGTGTGAAGTTACGCTGACGGGTGCTCCTACAGCCAGGGGGCAACCACGAGGGGAAGACAGGACCAATGTGCTGCAGGGCTGGAGGAGACGGGGGCCTTCCTTCTTGGGCTGGGAGAGAGCTGTCTACGCCACTTTAGGTGAGGCCAGTGAGGCCCAGAACCTTGGACATGGATTTGTCTCCAGGTGTGGGTGTGGGGCTTAGAGTATGGCTTCCCTAATTCCCTCCAACACTCAAGAGAAAAGTCTGAATTAATGACACAGCAAGAAGCCATTAAAGCCATTCCTTGCCTTTGGAGGCAGCTGGCCGCCCCCAGGGCAGCTCGCTGATAATGGCCACCCCTCATCAAATATTTATCCCAGCACTCACAGTGCTCCATCAGCCTCCAGCGCAGGCCGGGGGCAGGGTCTGATTACTGAAACTGGCGTTGAGGGAAGCAGGCAGGCTACAAAGTGCCGAGCTGGACGGGGTGGACATGAAAGCCCAGCGTCCTTCCTTGAAGGTAGACTTCCGGAGCAGTGGCCTCCTGCCGGTGGGGGGCTCAAGGGGCCCCCCAGACTCTGGAGGAGCTCCTTATCCTTTCTTTCCTCTCCAGTGGGGCGGAAGGTGGCTCAGCCCAAGCCCTGGGGCCTGGGGACAGAGGCCTGACTCCATGCCTGGTGTTTGGGAAGAGCAGGTGGACAACCCACACCGGCCAGGAGGCGTAACACCCTGCACCTCGGAGGGGAGCCCTGGCATTTCATTAGCGCCCGCTTTGAAGCCTGCCCTTTGCAAGATAAAGGAGAAGGGTGGACGCTGATTCCAAAGGCTTTCTGTACAGGTGTCCATCAGAGATGTCAGGGCGGGGTGGAGGCGGGGGTCAGCACCAGACCACTGCAATCAAGCAAATACAGCAATGAAGTGCGTCACACAGGTTCCTCGTTTCCCAGCGCACAGAAAAGTTATGTTTAGGGGCTGGTGCTGTGGAGCAGTAGGCTGAGCCTCCTCCTGCAGTGCCGGTATCCCACATGGGCGCCGGCTCATGTAACAGCCGTTCCTCTTCTATCCAGCTCTCCACTGTGGCCTAGGAGAGCAGTGGAAAACGGACCAAGTGTTTGGGCCCCTGCACCTGCGTGGGAGACCCGGAGGAAGTTCCTGGCTCCTAACTTTGGATTGGCTCGGCTCCAGCTGTTGCGGCCATTTGGGGAGTGAGCCAACGGAGGGAAGACCTCTCTCTCTGTCTCTACCCCTCTCTGTAACTCTACCTCTCAAATAAATAAATAAAATCTTTTTTAAAAAGTTAGGTTTACACCACACTGTAGTCTATTGTGCGAGACAGTGTTACATCTAAAACCAATGTACTTACCTTAACTAAAATAGTTTGGGGCAGGTATTGAGTTAAGCAGTTAAGACACGCACATTCCACATGGGAGTACTTGGGTTCAACGTCTGGCTCCAGTGGCTGGATTCCTCCAGCCCTGGGAGAGATGTGCACTGTTTCCAGCTTCCGGCCCCGGCCTGGCCCAGTCCCGTCTGTTGCAGGCATCTGGGGTATGAACCGGTACATGGGACTCTTGATCAGCCTCTCTGCCTCTAGGACGAATTAATTAATAAAAAGGAAAAGAAAACCTTTATCGCACACACTGCTAATGGGCACCCCAGCTCCTGGGAAAAATGGCGCTGCTGGCGGTGTTTGGCGCTGGGCTGCCACGAGCCGTCAGCCCATGGAAACGCGGTGTCTGCGAGGCACAATGGATACAGCGTGATACAGGTGTGACACAGTGAGGCGCGCCTGTGTCACGGCTGTGCAGGGGGAGCTTCTGAGTCGCGCTGTGTGGCTCTGCTCATGACGCAGGAAGTCGCGCCTGGTGCTCAATGGGGCCTGGGGACCAATTAGCCACCCTGAGTGCCAACAGGCAACGTGTCTGCAGAGAGCGGGCCAGAACTTGGAGATGACTGCCCTCCCCGCCCCCTCTCCCCAAACAAAAGACAGGAGCCATGTCAACAGGTTCCCAGGGGTGAGCCTTCATTTTCTCCGCGTCCTAAAACTGACCCCATTTATCCAGAGACCACGCACGTCGCAGCTCACGAGCAGCGCCATCTTCCGCGCGCAGCGCATGCCGGGCCCGGAGTAGGGGTGAGGCAGCAGCGTCAGAAGCGGCCCTCCACGCCCAGCAGCCGCACTGCCGCCTCCTGCACGGCCTGGTGCACGTGCCTGACCTCCTTCTGGGACAGGGTCCGCTCCATGTGCCGGTACGTGATGCGGTAACAGTGGCTGGTCCTGTGTGTCCTACAGGGGGAGAGAAGGCAGGTGAGTGAGGTGCACGCCTGCCTCCTGCTCGGACCGAGCTGCTCAGCCATGGCACAGCCGAGGAGGATCCTGGCCTGACGTCACAGCGACACCACTTCCTGCCAGTGACCCTCATCTCGTCAATGCACCATGGGGAGGAGGTCCATTAGCGAAGCATCAGCGTGAGTACCCAGGATTGTGGGGTGTCCCTGGACTGGAGGTTCCAAAGTCCCCTGAGAGGAGCTGGCACTATGGCACCACAGGTTAAAGCCACAGCCTTCAGTGCCAGCATCCCATACGGGCGCTGGTTTGTGTCCTGGCTGCTCCACTTCGATCCATCCCCATGCCCCATCCCATCCCCAGCTGTGTGGCCATGACACCTTCCCTCTGCAGGCACTTACGCTGCTCGGCTGTGCACTGAGAGGCCTGTCCAGCTCCATAGCCCAGCAGGTCCTCTTCCCCAGCTCGCAGCCACTGCAGGGCCAGCCTGCGCCCTTCCCCGCCCCCAGTGAAGAAGTCCACACAAGCCAAACAGAACCCAGGCGGGGGCCCCAGCGGGGTGAGGCCCCCCAGCTCAGCCCAACCAGGGAGAGGCCCAGTGTTGGCTGGCAGCTGAGGCAGGGTCAGGGGCCACACCCCCACATCTTTGCCAACTGGTGTCCTGGGCCTTGGCGTCCATGGACCTCCTGGTCCTTCCACGGTTTCTCTTTCTGGGGTTCTCTGTCCTGTCTCCACCTCTGTGTCATGCCAGACGCTGGCTGGGCAGACTGTGCCTGGGAAGTGAGGAGTCGGCACCTGCGGTCCTGGCCGCCTGCACCTGCTCCTGCAATGTCTCCAGCCCCCTCCCGCCGCCCTGCCAGCCTGGTCCTCTGGGTCCTGCCTCCCCTGCCTCGTTCAGACAGGAGCGGCTCCCTGCACCTAGGGCGCTGTGCCTTGCAGGGTTCTCTGCACGGGAGCCAGGTGCAGAGCCCCTGTTGAGGTTGAGCTCCAGGAAGACGTCGTGGCCGAGGTGCTAACGAAACCAGCCGGGCTGATAGGACACGGCAAGGGGAGGGGGGCTGGCCGATAGCACTCGGAGGCCTGCTCCACCCCTCCCTGGACGTCAGCGGCCTGTTCCAGATGCAGGGGGACAACAAACCTCCAGCCAGCCCAGCTCAGGCTGGACCTGGATGGTAAGGGGGGGCACAGCTGCCCTCAGTGCCCCGAGGCCTCCCACCGCCTGGGGAAGCCCTTTCTCCTCACTCTCTGCTGGGAATGCCCCAGGTGCCACACCCACCTAAGCCCTCAGTCCCAAACTGCTAGTGAGACAGGAAGACCCCAGCTCTGTGGGAGCTGACGAACTTCACCTGTGACCTCGCATACCTCCAACCTCCTCCTGCCTCTAGGGGATAGTGAGGTCTGCAAACCACAGAGAAGGAGAACTTTCTCCCTTGCTCCCCTCCACTCCCTCCCCTTCCTTCCCCTTCTCTCCCCTCTTTCTTCCATCTTTCCTCTCTCTGTGTGGGTATCTGTCTTTGAAAGGCAGAAGGGCTGGCATTGTAGCATAGCCGGTAAAGCCACGGCCTGCAGTGCCAGCATCCCATATGGGTGCCGGTTCGAGTCCTGGCTGCTCTACTTCTGATCCAGCTCCCTGCTAATGGCCTGGGAAAGCAGTGGAGGATGGCCCAAATGCTCGGGCCCCTGCCACCCTTGTGGGAGAGACCTGGAGAAAGCTCCTGGCTTTCGTCTGGCCCAGCCTTGGACAATGCAATGCTTGCACGGGTGTGGCTGGGTTCAGGACGGAGGCGGAGCTAGAGAGGCATGAGAAGAAGGGGATTAACACCAAGGCTCTGCCTGCGAGAACTGGGGCACGGTGAGGCGGATGAGAGCTGCAGCTGCCGTTCCAGGAGCCTGGCTACGTTCCTACTCCGCTCCTGCCTCTCTGTGAGATGTCAGCCCTTGTGTCCTGGAGACGTCAGCTGTGCAGGGAGGCGAGTGGTCACATTTGCTTCCTAGGATGTACAAGGACTGAGGAGGGAAATGTGCAGGGGGCTGACACAGACAGGGGCTGGCTGTCCAGATTAGGGGCGCCTTATCCATGGGGGTGCGTTCCAAGACCTCATGGATGCATGGCACCAGGGATGGTGCTGGGACTTACGTATGTGGTTTTCCTATCCATCCATACTTGTGATAAAGTTTCATTACAAATTGAGCACAGTAAAATACCACAGTATTAATAAAATAGGACAATGCTAACAACACACAATGCTAACAATGCTGCCCGCATCACTGCTCACCCCTCTTGTGTTTCGGGACCGCTGTGGGGTAAAATGTGGGTGACGGGAACGCAAGCCCTGTGGTACACGCGACAGCCCATCAGGGCGCTACTAAGGGATGCCAGGGCGAGAATCCAGGCAGTGGATCCCATGTGAACCAGCGGGACACAGACAGGCACCCTTCCTGCCCACACGGGCTGGGGCAGGGCGGCGGGAGACTTCACCATGCGATTTAGAACACTGTGCCATTTAAAACTTACAAACTGCTTATTTTCGGGATTTTCAATTTAATATTTTTGGACTGCAGCTGACCCTGGGTAACCGAAACTGCAGAAGGCAAACCACGTTGGGGGCGGGGAGGTGCGCCCTCTCCCTCATCTCCTCTTCCTCCCTCCCTGACTGGAGAGAGGGCTGGGACATGGAGACTTGGGGGCCTTTCTTTTGGATCTCTGACCTCCCTCCGTGGGCTTGGAATCTGATCTGGGCAAGAAGACAGGGGGAGCTTCCTTCCCAGGGAGGGTGGATGCACTGGTTGTGCTTGGCTGCAAAGGGAAGTGAGGACAATGAGGGAGGGTGATGAATTACTGCTCAACGTCAGGTGCAGCTTCAATAGGAAATGAAGTCAGCCATTTTCCCCTTTGCCTTTCTGTGTGTGTGTGTGTTCGTGCATGTGTGTGTGCCAAAAGGGAAGATCTGAGAATGAAATTCCTTTTTAAAAAAAGAGATTTATTTATTTATTTGACAAGAAGAGTGGGGGGGAGAGAGAGAGAGAGAGAGAGAGAGAGAGAGAGAGACTTCCATCCACTGGCTCACTCCTCAAATAGCCACAATGGGGTTGGGTCATGGTGAAGCCAGGAGCCTGGGACTCCGTCTGAGTGGCAGACGCTCAAGCACTTGGGCCATCTTTTACTGCTTTTCCAGGTGCATTAGCAGGGAGCTGGATTGGAGGTGGAGCAGCCAGGACTCGAACTGGGGCTCACACAGGATGCTGGCCCTGAGAATGAAATTCTGATCATGAGACTTGGTATCAGATACTGTGCATCGCTTTCTTAGTGACCTGTCCTGGGTACCCTAAGCAACAAGGCATTGTGGCCTTGTTGCAAGGAAAGAGCACAGGCTGTAGCTGGCAGCTGGGAGAGAGACAGAGAGACAGAGAGAGAGAGATGGAGAGAGATACTCAGGAGAGACTCAGGCAATCCTCACGTGCAAGGAACGAGCCAGCTGGGCACACGGCCGCCCTTCCGGAGCCTGCACAGGAGATGCATTCGTGACGTGAGTGACAGAAGTGCCAAGGAGGCGAGTTGGCTTCATGGGGGCAGAGTCCAGGCTGGCAGGGCCCACCAGTTTGGCAGCCCCCCCGGGCACGCTGGTGCTCAAGCCGTCACACACACCCTGGCCACCTTTCAGCTCCCTCCATCCACCCCTCTCCACTCTCTCCACAACCCGCCGCCTGTCTGGCGCTCCCCAGGGTCATTCTGAGCAGGCCTCGACGTGGCTCACAGCCAGAGAGCATCCCAGAGGCTTTTGGTTGCCATTGCCACGGTTACGATTTCCTCCTGGGATGGGGTTGCGGGAGGATTTCTGTTCCTTGGAGCCAGTCAGAAGAAACCAGAGCAGATGGTTCCTCTGACAGCTGCTGCCTTGGGGAAGACAGCTCCAACGCAGGCCCTGCTGGGAGAGGGCCAGGGCGGGAGAGACCACCCAGCTCCGCCTCAGCTTCACGTCGCCTGCAACTCGAGAGTTCCCTGGGGACACACGTTTTGCAGGCAAGGAATGCTTTTTAGCATCAGACGCTTGCCAAGTCCTCGGGGATGCTTCAAAGCACCCCAGGTTTTTCACTCCCACCGCTCCCGGTAACTTCTGGAACTTGCAAGGGAGTGTCTGCAGCCAAGTGTCTCAGGAGGAAGGAGTCCCAGTCCTCACAGGCATGCATCTATGCAAATGACTGCTCTGGGAGAAGCTATGGAGAGGCATGGTGGGGTGGGGCCTAGCCCAGTGTGACCACTTCTCAGCTACAGGACCTGGGCCAGTGCTTGAGCTCTGGTCCAGGTTCTCATTCTAAGATGTAGACAGTGAGCTGATGTGGTTTTTGACAGGGTTAAGTACAAAAAAAATAGGTCACCTGTTTATAGATTTGTGTATGATGTATTATTTACACTATTATTTATGTAACTGGTAATAACTGGTGTTATTACTTACGTAGTTCAGGACTGTGGAGGCTGCACTTTGGCCACTGAGAGACCTGGGTGATTTTATGGGACCGGCATTGTGGCACAGCGGGTTAAGCTGCTGCCTGCGATGCCAGCATCCCATATGGGCTCTGGTGCCACTCCTGGCTGCTTCACTTCTGACCCAGCTCCCTGCTAATGTGCCCGGGAAAGCAGCACAGAGAAAGTGGTCCATGTGCTTTGGCCCCTGCCACTTACATGGGGGAACTGGGTGTTGGTCCAGACTCCCGCCTTTGACCTGGCCCAGCCCTGGCTGTTGTGGCCATCGGGGGAGTGAACCAGAGAACGGAAGGGCTCTGTCTCTCTGTTTGCCTTTAAATAGGCAAAATAATACAAACCTTTTTTTTTTTTTTAAAGAGAGACCTGGATGACTTCAGATAAACGATCTAAGCTTCAACTTCCTCACTTGTACAAACAGATCCCTGATGCTGTGATACTGCTAGTAACACAGGCCAGACACAGAAAGATGAACGCTGGTTGACTCTACCCAACGTAGTCAAATTCACGGACACAGAAAATAGAGAGGAGGCGTTCAGGGGCTGGGGGGTCAGGAGGCAGTGAGGAACAAGGAGCTGTGCAATGGGTAGGGTTTCAGTCTGAGAAAGTTCTAGAGCTAGGAGCTGGTGATGGCTGCATAGCACTGTGAATGTGCTCAATGCAGCTGGCTAAAGTGGCAAGTTTTATATCATATGTTTCATCACATTAAAAAGATCCAAGGAGGAGGGGCGGCCCAAATAACACAGCTGATTATCACTGGAAATCAATGTTGGGAATTCACATTATACTGAAACACAAGAACGAGACAACCAACAGGTCGCAGACACGCACACAGTGTGATGTGGCTTCTGTCTCCCTAACCCTGTTAGCTCAGCAACCAAGACGCCCTGTACACGATCCCGATGACTTCATGGTCTCCTCCCACTCACAACGCTATGGCAGGGCTGGGCCATATCTGAAAATTCTGTTCAACCATTCCGTTTGTTTCCCAAACCATCCTCTTGCATTCTTCTAACATTTCTAAACCAACTGACGTCTTGTTTTGCACAGATTTCAAAGCTCTGTGCCTTTCGGTTGTGTGGAAAACTTGGAAAAGGTTTTATTTTTCTCTCCGGCTCGGTCTGCTGAGCTAACTCTGCTTCTGTACTGTGACCAGGCAGCTTCCCAGCCACGCCGACACTTGGGTGGATGAGTCGGGATGCAAAACAGATCTGCGGTAGGTGAAGTGCTACGTTTCCAACTCAATCCATGGATCAGCAATTATTTATTCTGTGCTCAGACAGACATTGTGGGAGATAACAGCGGGCTTATGAATTGCTTAATCAATGCATGAATATGCATGGGGTGGCTGTTCTATGCATGACATGGTGGCAGCAAGAGGCGAAGAAGGATCCCAAAGTAATGGAAACAAGGATTAGCCTAGATTACAATCTATCTGTGGGCTAAGACATGGGCATGAAGAGACAGCTAACAGGACAGAGTATCAGTGCTAACTGCTAAGTGAGTAGTCAGGGCCTGCAGACAACTCGGAGGACAGAAAGCGCTGGCAGCGGAGATGAGAGTCCATCAGAATTCTGAAGGATGTGTGGGGTTCTGACAAGCGAAGGGCAAGGAGCACCTTCGAGCTGGCAAAGCGAAACAGCTGGTACTGCGGCAGGAGGCGCTCACCATACTGTTTCCTCTTCCATTTCAAAAGAGCTGCTGAGAGTGTGTGTTCCGTGTAGGAATGGCCCTATGGGGACTGCTCCAGAGGAGGCACGATCTCCCGGGGGAGGGACAGGGTGGCTGTAATCTCAGGACGAAGCTGGCTGCGGGCATGGCGTGTGCAGGAAGCGGCCAGCCCTTCCAGGAGTCTGGGGAAGAGTTGCACAGCCTGGTGTCCTATGGGTAAGTGGTCCTGAGGAGAGGCCACTTCTGCAAAGAGCGGGGGCGGAACAGTTAGCAGGCACAGACAAGTTCAAGGAGAGGCACGTAGTTCAGAGTGGGCTGTCTGGGTGTACAGCAGGCCGGGTTCAGATGCTGTGGGGGAGGAGGCACAGAGGAGGGCCTGGCTTTTCTGGCTAGAAGCCTCAGCAGGAATCCAAGGCAAAACACGTGGTCTCGGAGCAGGTTCCTGTAGGAGCCCTCAACAGGGTGGGGAACTCTTCACTGCCCAGAGGCTACCCCAAGCTCTCAGATGTGCTGGTACCCTAGGCCACCATTCACTGTTAGCAGCTCCCATACGAGGGGTTTGCAAGACCCAGTCCCTGCTCTATTATTCCTAAGCAGAATTACCCATGGTTGTGTTAACGCTGCCCAGCTTTTATCTCTGTAGTGATTAATTGATGAAATAAGTGAATTACTTCATGACCCAGCATCAGTTAATATGGAGGAATTAGATATCACTAAAGAGAAATTTACGTATTCTTCTACGGACACTGTCACTTTACTAACACTTCAGTGGAGGGACCCTCTGGGTCTGATTGCTAGTGCCATCCCTGACAAATAGCGAGTGAGAGGTACAGAACAGGATTTGGTTGGCAGAGCAATCCTATTCTTAATGTGCTAGGCTGGAATACAGCAGTGATACCTTGACTATGAATTCATCATACAAGTCACATGTTTTACAGAGTCCTGGAGAAGGGACCCTAAGACCTGCTGGTCCATGCTGGAGTTCTCTCTGCACAGCCTTGTGTTGGGAGACTTCTGGGGCAGCCCAGTCCAGGCAGTGGGTGCAGGCTGGGAGCGAGCTCCCCTTTCCACTGGACTGCTGAGTACGCGCTGTGCTTCTCTTCATCGGCTTTTGATTCACCCCGGTGCTCCTCCCGCACAGCAGCCCTTTCAAACCCCTCAGTTAACGATCACTGACAACACAGCACCACAGCCTTGGCTAGGGAGCGCCAGGACCACTGGGGGTGACAGAGGGAAGGGACTGCAGAGGCAGCACATGTCATGTGCAACACCAATGTCTCCAGGGTCAGACATCTACTACCCATCCACCCATCTATCTACCCACCCCTCCATCTATCCACCCACCCATCCATCTATCCTTCTACCCACCCATCTATCCATCCATCCACCACACTACCTTCCATCCACCCACACATCCATCCACCCACCCATCCACCACACTACCCTCCCTCCATCCACCCACCCACCCATCCATCCACCCATCCATCCTTCCACCCACCCATCTATCCATCCATCCATCCACCACACTACCTTCCATCGACCCACACATCCATCCACCCACCCATCCATCCACCCATCCACCCACCCACCCATCCTTCCATCCATCCATCCATCCACCACACTACCTTCCATCCACCCACACATCCATCCACCCACCCATCCATCCATCCACCACACTACCCTCCCTCCATCCACCCACCCACCCATCCATCCACCCACCCATCCATCTATCCATCCATCCATCCACCTACCTATCCATCCATCCACCACACTACCCTCCCTCCATCCACCCATCCACCCACCCACCCATCCATCCATCCACCACACTACTCTCCATCCATCCATCCATCCACCCATCCATCCTTCCATCCATCCATCCACCCATCTACCCATCCATCCACCTATCCATCTATCCACCCACCCATCCATCCATCCATCCATCCACCTACCTATCCATCCATCCATCCATCCATCCATCCACCACACTACCCTCCCTCCATCCACCCATCCATCCTTCCATCCATCCATCTATCTACCCACCCATCCTTCCATCCATCCATCCACCCACCCACCCATCCATCCACCCATCCACCCACCCAAGCATCCATCCATCCATCCATACACCCACCCATCCAATTCATTACTTAGTTCATTCAGCAAATGCACTGAAGATCCATGACATGCCATGTAGTCTATGAGGTACTGGGAACCTACTGGTGAGACAAAACAAACAAGACCCACAACCTGGCCCTTGTCAGCTCCCAGTCTAACACAGAAGACAGGCATTAATCAATGAATCACGAGGAAACATAAAGCACAACTGTGCTAAAGGTTACCATGAGGCAACATAAAAGGGCCATTAACTTGAAGGTCAGGGAAGGCTTGCTGTGGAAGTATCAGTGAGCTGAGAGCAGAGAGAGGGCAGAACCAACAGGTGACAGAAGGCGAGAGGGACTGGTGGGCAGTGTCACTCGCAGGGGGAATGACATGTACCAAGTTCTGGGATCTGAGCTCAAACCCTAATTTCTGTTCCTTTGAGGTATAGGACCTTGGCCAGGCCGTGTGACTTCTCTGGGTTTTGGTCGCTTCACCTTCCGAAAACAGTCTGCTTGTGGGAAGTTCAGCCCAGGTTGGCTTCTCCAGGCACCAGCATCTGAGGGTGTCCTGGTTCCCTCCTCCCTCCCTCCCTCCCCTCCTTTCTTCTTCCCTCTCTCCCTTCCTTCCCTCCTCCCTCCCTCCCCCTTCCTTCTTCTCTCTCTCTCTCTTTTTAAGTAGCAGAGCTCTAATCTATCTGCTACATAACACCCTTACCCAAATTACACGGTGTAAAGCAAAGCTTCTCCAGTTGAAGTGGGCATGAGGATCCCACCTGCTGGTCCTCCGCCCCCTAATCCCTAAGGCTCTTGTGGGGCACAGGGAAGAGGGGAACTAACAACCACTCTGTTCATCTTCTACACCACAGTAGCCAAGATTTGCCTGGCTTGATAGCAGAAATTACACACCCAAGCGTAAGTTGCTCAAGATGAGGCTGCAGCTCATTTTGGGGAACGCACTCTTCCAGAGAGAAATCCTTGCTCCTGCATAGCACAGAGTCAGCAGGACACAGTCACGGGCAGACAGTCCGAGAGGTCAGCCACCTGCATTCTCGGAGCCACCACTCTTTGCAAGACAAGGACTCAGCGCTAATCACGGAAGGGCTTTGGGCCTCAGTCTCCCCGATTCCTAGTGAGCAGTACCATGGCCTCACTGTGTTCGTGAGTCACCAGGGTTCTGAAGCTCTCAGCTAATTATAAATGACGATTCAATTTACTGCAATAAAGGGGAGACTTCGTTTTTGCAAATGATGGAGAAAAGCCATCTAACCAATCCCCTATGTGTTAAAGGAAAGCATAAAGTACTAAAATACATTTTAATGTGGCTTATTATTGGTCCTATAAAAATCCTTCAAAAAAATAAAAAGTCCAAGCAGTTTTGGGAACTGGTCACCTTCGGTGGGTTGCAGTGCAGGCCATTTGGAGGGCGCAGTGTTTGGATTCAGAAGCTGCTGGAGTGTTATGGCGCGGTCCTGACGGATTCCCTCTCACCTTCCAGGCAGAAAGAAATATCCCAGGCTCCCTGTGAACCTGAAGAGCCAACGCGAGGAAACACCGACAGGAGCTTGTCTAAGAACCCTGGACAACGTGGATGTGGACACTACTTTTTTTATTTGACAGATAGAGTTAGTGAGTGAGAGAGACAGAGAGAAAGGTCTTCCTTCATTTGGTTCACCCCTCAAATGGCCGCTACGGCCGGAGCTACACCGATCCGAAGCCAGGAGCCAGGTGCTTCTCCTGGACTCCCATGTGGGTGCAGGGCCCAAGCACCTGGGCCATCCTCCACTGCACTCCGGGGCCACAGCAGAGAGCTGGACTGCAAGAGGAGCAACCGGGACTAGAACCTGGTGCCCATATGGGATGCCGGTGCAACAGGGGGAGGATTAACCAAGTGAGCCACAGCGCCAGCCCCCAACACTACATTTAAATTCCAAATAGGATAAAGCTAAAGAAAGCTCCGTGCCTCACTGTCACACATTGTGTTACTGAGAGCAGAAGTGACAATAAGGCCAGTGAACAATGACAAAGTCGTGTCCACAAGATCTCCCTGGTGGGCTGTGACCACACAGCAACCCTGGGAGCACCATCGCCTCCTTTTCAGAGAGGAGGACAGGCCTGGCTGGGATTTCACTCACTTTCTGCTCGTTAAAGCCCGCTCAGCTGTTCAGCCCCTCAAGTTCACCACAGCTATCATCAACCATCAGGAACAGCGAGACCACAGTAGCACTCGATATTTACCAGTTAAATTCTAAGAATGCTTCTTTAGAAAATCACCATGCCTACGTCACCACAGGGGAACCGATTTTCATTAGTGATTGCTACCCAGCAGGGAAGATGGAGGGCGTGAAGAGCAACGATGAAAGGAGAAGGAAAAGGACATTTTAAAGGGAAGAACGCTCTACTGTGGGCAAGTGCTGACCCACTGTGTGTCAAGTGCTGACCTACTGTGGTCAAGTGCTGACCTACTGTGGTCAAGTGCTGGGCGCTTCAACGTGTCCCCATTTTAACCCTCACCATGAACAGAAAATATGAACAAAATACAGAGCCAGGACGAGGGACAGCAGGGGCCTGATGGAGCCATCAAGTCAGTCTTGGGGAACACAGGACACAGGTCATGAGTTGAACTAGTGGGGACATCCATGTCCACTTGCTTTAGGACTTGTGACAAAAACAAAAGGAAAGCCTCAATCAATTCCAGGGTTCAAGTTTCCAGCAGGTGGGAACAGTACTGCAGTTCTGTAGGCATGTAAACCCTACCCCGTCGTAAAATTCCAGGGCATTTCTCAGGTGGGTCACATGGGAGACTTTTACAGTGTGTAATGGCTGTGACTTATGGGTCATTCGCCGTGCTGCCGTGGCACTGAGCCAAATCGGCCCACACTGTCTCACGTAATTCTTACTACAGTTCTTCCATAGTAATCACTTCCCTTCTTTTGCGAGCACAAAACCTAGAATGCAGGGAGGTTAAAAGTGACTTGCCCAGGGTTAGTCAAATAGTGGGCGCCAGAGGTGGGATTCCAGCCTTGGTGTCCAGCTGTCGTGGCAGCACGCTCCCAGTGCCCCCGGGGTGGGGGCGCTGTCTCATGTTAGCGGGGAACGTCTCGACGACTTTCCTGTCTCAGAGCACTCATAGGTTTCATAAGGCTGATCCCTTGATGGGACTCGAGGGAAGAGCCTACAAATGTGCCTCCATTACAAAGCAATTTTGCTTGGGGTAATGGGGTTGGGGCAGGTTCAGGTATACAACCTTATTTTTATTTATTTATTTGTTTTTTTGGGTGGTCTGGCTTTCTTTGCTATCTGGGTAAATCTACGGATCTCTCCAGGGTTCAATAAAACAGATATAACGCTATTTATTCCTAACTACTCCGTCAGTTAGGAGACACTGAAGTCATGTGAGTGAACCATGGTTGGAACTCGGGACAAAGTACTAATAAAGTAAAAGTACCGGTCAATAAACCATTGCAATGTGTTATCGAGTTGCAGTTGTCCATTTTCAAACTCAGCAGAAAGACGTGTTCTCTCTTGGTATTACTGCTGAAAAGAGGAGGGTGGCAAGCTTACATTTCTGGTGTACTGGAGAGAAACATAATCAATTCTCTCAAGTCGAATTCTGTCCAGTGTTTTGGCGACACCCAATATAAGAAAGCCCACGAGTTAATGTCGAAGGTGAAGCATGCACACAACCTCAGTGTAGGCTCAAGGGCACCGGGGCACCCTGTCCTAGCCGGGGACAACAATGGTGCATTCTGCGTCTTCAGGCTCCCTCACTCAGGCCCAAGCTTTACTGGGCATGACAATGAGTAGAGGCTGGACAGACTGCTGTCTTACAGCAGGTGGTCAAAGCGTTTCTCTTCTCCCTACCACAGTCAGCCCAATGTGTGCCAGACAGAATGACTCGGGCAGATCCCAGAGTGATGGCAGAACAGGACAGAGTAAGATCCCGCTGCTACAAGCAACTGCCTGAGCTGAGTAACAAACGCAGCTCTTGGATTTTTAGAAAAGTAGGGACGGTGATTCTGGTGCAGCAGGTTAGATACCACTTGGGAAGCCCACACCGTGTATTAGAGCGCCTGGTTCTGAATCCTGGCCCTGCTCCCACTCCACCCTCCTAATGTGCACCCTGGGAGGCAGCAGGTGCTTGGGCCCCTTCCACCCACATAAGAGATCTGGATTGAGCTCCTGGCTTCAGTTTGGCCCAGTCCTGGTTGTTATGGGCACGTGGGGAGTGAACCAGCAGATAAAAGATCTTTCTGTTGATCTCTGTCCCTTTGTCTTTAAAAATAATAAAAAGTAAGGAAAAAAAGCAGACGGCTGAGATAAGAAACCAAGAGGAAAATTTCTAGGTACAAAAATCAAGAATGCACACTGCAACAGTGTCTGAGGCTTAAGCTGTCTGGAATAGACAGAGTTACTGTGACCCAGGTTTTTTTTTTTTTAAGATTTATTTATTTGAGAGGCAGAGTTAGAGAGAGAGAGAGAGGAGAGGTCTTCTATCTGTTGGTTCACTCCCCAGATGGCTGCAAAAGCTGGAGCTGGGCTGATCTGAAGCCAGGAACCCAGGAGCTTCTTCCAAGTCTCCCACACGGGTGCAGGGACCCAAGGATTTGGGCCGTCTTCTACTGCTTTCCCAGGCCACAGCAGAGAGCTGGATCAGAAATGGAGGAGGTGGGAAACCAGTGCCCACATGGGATGCTGGTGCTGCAGGTGGATACTCTACCTACCATGACATAGCGCCAGCCCCAGAGTCTAGGTTTTAACATCAACCTGAGGGACAAGGGTCTGGCCCCCATGCAAGAAGCTGGAACTGAGAGTCCTCCCTAACGTGGGTACCCTGAAAGGCTGTGTCCTGGACCCAACCACGGACTAGGAAAATATACATACCCTTGACACAGAATGGAGAAAAGGAATCTGTCTGGGTCCTGAGACAGAAGGAGTCTACCCTGAGAATCACAGTCCCGGATCTGAGCCTCATATGGACTCAGGGACCCGGGTCGCCAGTACCTCAAACCCTCGCATTAATGAAGTAATGGTAGATTGGTAGTTGGGAGAAGGAAATGCAGAAACAGCTCTGGAGAGAAGGCTGGCCACAGGAGACCAGCTCAGGAAGCACTCCAGTGAACCCAACCTCACAAGCAAATACCACAGAATGGGAAAACAGCTCATTATGTGCCCATCATGAGACACAGAGCACAGAAGGGTGAGTACCCCAAGGATTTCAGAAACAGCGACCACCTAAGAAACACATAAAATAATTAAAAATTAAACATCGAGGAATGTTTAAAATGCTTAAAGACAAAATGAGCACAGGAAAGGAGTTTATGAAAAACATAACAGCAAGCTTGAAAAAGACCTACATACAATGCATGGAAAGAAAAGTCAGATGTGACTGTAAAATGAGTCAGTGAAACAGCAGAGTAGACACAGCTGAATGGGGAGTTAGTAAACTGGAGGACAGCTGTGCGGAACTGTTTCGACTGTGGTAGAGAGAAGTAAAGAAATGGAAGGTGTGAGCAAGGTTAGGAAACACGTAGGATAAAGTATGCATATCAAAAGATTGTTCTCTAGAAGAAGAAAGCTCTAGTTGAAGACGCAATGACTGAGAAGTTTCTAGAATTAACAGAATCCTCAGACTCAGGAAGCCCTGAATGGGATAAATGACAAGTACGCATTAGACACATTGCAGTGGAACTGTGGAACACCAGGAGAGATAACCTCAGAAATAGCTACAGAAGAAACAGAACTTGAAAAGGAATAACGCAGAAGTAGGCTTTTCTGAAGTCCAGAAAGGGCAGACGGTAATGGCTTAATATCAACAAAATGTCAACCCAGCTAAGCTGTCACTGTAGAATAATGGCAAAACAAAAAATATATTCAGAAAAATTAGAGAAGTTTATTACTCAAAAACCTTCAATGAAAGATCAATGGGAGATAGAAAATAGAATTAAAACATTTATTTTTGGTACAAAAAATTTTGAAATCCATTCAAAAAGTTCATAGAAATGTGTATATAGGGGCTGGTGCTGTGGCACAGCGGGGAAAGCTGCCATCTGCAGTGCTGGCATCCCATATGAACGCCGGTTCAAGTCCTGGCTGCTCTACTTCCGATCCAGCTCTCTGCTATGGCCTGGGAAAGCAGTGGAAGATGGCCCAACTCCTTTGGCTCCTGCATCTTCATGGGAGACCTGGAAGAAGCTCCTGACTTGGGACTGAGCCCAGCTCTAGCCGTTGTGGCCAGCTGGGGAGTGAACCAGCGGATGGAAGACCTCTCTCTCTCCCCCCCTGCCTCTCCTTCTTCCTCTGTGTAACTCTTTCAAATAAATAAATAAATCTTTTTTTTTTAAAGTGGATATAATCTACATATGAATTTCAAAAAAATTTTTTTAAAGATTTATTTATTTGAAAGAGTTACAGAGAGAGGTAGAGATAGAAAGAGAGGTCTTCCATCCACTGGTTCACTCCCCAGATGGTCACAACGGCCAGAGCTGCGCCGATCCAAAGCCAGGAGCCAGGAGCCTCCTCCAGGTCTCCCATGTGGGTGCAGGGGCCCAAGGACTTGGGCCATCTTCTACTGCTTTCCCAGGCCATAGCAGAGAGCTGGATCGGAAGAGGAGCAGCTGAGATTAGAACCTGTGCACATATGGGATGCCGGTGCTTCAGGCCAGGGCTTTAACCCACTGCGCCACAGTGCCCACCCCTCAAAATTCTTTTAATTCACTTTTTTTTTTTTAATAGGGGCACTCTGAAGCACCTGTACATTTCAGGTAGAAGGAAACTAAACTCCAACAGGAACAGACATGAGAAGCTGTTAACAAGAAGATGGTGTGGATCACAAGCTGGCGAACGCTTGGCTTCCTGTCTACCAAGACTGTCTTATGTCCCTGTTCCCCAGGGATAGACTCCATTTCACGCCTACTCTTCAAATTACCCTAATTTGGGGTAACAGCCCAGAGAAGCGGACCTCCTGTCCTGGCCATTACCTTCAGTCCAGGCTCCCAGACAGCCTGGCAGCTACGGGAACACCTGCTGAAGCCACACTGCCAAAGAGCTGCACCCCAGCCTCTGGGTTCACAGACCTGCTCTCACCTGTGCTAGGTGATTTCCTCTGGGCGAGTCACTGAATCGAAGCCTCAGTTTCAACAGCTTTAAATGGGACTAATGAGACATCCTTCATAAAGCCACACGCTGGGTAACGATGGCGACGCATTCTGAGGAGTGTGTTAGATCTCATCACTGGGCAAACACCAGAGTGCACTATGGTGGCTGCAGCACCAGACGGACCCTGATGGGACTGCCTTTGTACACGGGGCCACTGCTGACCACGACCTTGCCATGCAGCGTGCGACTGTATATGAGATCTAAACGCAGCCTGGCGTCAAGCGACTATTCCATAAGACCAAGCAGCTACTAGAATAAATCTTGGCAGGCCAAGTTTTATTAACTTATTTAATGACCAAAGCACACGTTTACAGTCAGAAAAAGTTCTGTGTCCTGGATTTACTAAAAAGGAAAGAAAGCAACAGGAGCATGATTGCCAGTTCAAGTCGGGGTACCGTGGGTGCGGCTTGGGTGTCCCTGCCTGGGCGTCGTCACACTAAGCCTGCTGTCTGAGCACCTTGCTCTGTGTGATGCGCAATAAGCAGGCTGGTGAGTCTTTTTCCGAAAAGTCCCAGGCTTCTTTGAAAAGTTCATGGACAATGGAATTAAAAGATAAATTTATTTTGGAGTCAAACATTTGAAATCCACGTGTAGTGTGTTCCTAAGATGCATCTCCCATGGACTTTGCGAAGATCCCTCTAAGCACAGCTATCAAAGACTTTTTATGCCAAACAAAGTGATCTTTTAATTCCATTTCCCATGAACTTTTGAAAGTTCCTTTGTATGCTGACTGTACTTGAGTTGGAAGATACGTCCTGGTTGGTTCTGCTTTTTAAAAGCTGCTCTCTGCAGTAACCTGTAGCCATGGGAAAATGAAACCAGAGCAGAGAAAGGCGGCTGATGTGCTTTTCCGCTTTCACCAGACAGAACAAAGCCATGAGAAGTGGACCCGTGTTACAGGGGGAGGTGACGGGTGGCAGAGCAGAGCCCCTTGGGGGCTGATGGCTCTGTGCCATGGCTGATCATTTCCACGACTCATTAAAGGACACCCACCTTGGCCTCTAGGTACAGACAGAGGTCTAGTCCAGCCACTCACAAAGCACAGGTGAGCGTCCAGGGAGAAAGCTGGGATGGCGGGATCCAGTATCTTCTTACACTGCAATAGGCGTTTGCATCCGAAGCCTGAGTCAAGCAGAGTGCCCAAGGGCGCTCTGTCCCCGTTACCTGCCAGATGGACTGCTGTCCACGGCGGGCCCCTGGCCACCACATTTATGCAGAATTTGTGGAGGTGACTTTGATTCCTCACTTTTTTTTTCTTTCAAGATTTAATTTATCTGAAAGGCAGAATTACAGAGAAAAAGAGGGAGAGACAGAGATGGAGATAGACAGACAGATTGACCGACCGACCGACCGACCTGGCCACAACCGCCAGACTGGGCCAGGTCTAAAGCAGGAGCCTGGATTCCCTGTGGGTCTCCCACGTGGATGCACTTGGGCCATCTTCCACTGCTTTCCCAGGCACATTATCAGGGAGCTGGATCAGAAGTGGAGCAGCTAGGACTTGAACCAGCACTCAAAAGGTACGCCAGCATCGCAGGCATTAGCTTAACACACTGGGCCACAACACAGGCCCGGATTCAGCACATTTCTCTCTGCCTCAGCGCTCCCCAGTCAAGACCGAAGGGACTTGCAGGACCTAAAACAAGAGTTTCCACTTTGTTTTGGACCCATTCCAACAGCTAGGCCATGTGCTTCTCAACCTCATGTGCTCATGGCGGCCCTCAGGAGACAGCCAAAGGGCTACGTGACGTGCCCTTGGCGCCCTGGCAGAGGCCTCTCTGGGACTCCGCACCTCCCTCTTCCTAACACAGCTCTGGGCGAGAGACAGGGAGGCACACAGAAGGAGCAATGCATGCACTGTCGCAGGAGGCCTGGGGTCCCGTGACCTGGGCCTCCCCTTCCCCACCTACGTAACCCTGAACAGACGCTACTGTCTCTGAGCCTCGGTCCCTGCGTGGGGACCCGTGGTCACAGCAGCTCTGGATCCTGGGTTCCAGAGTCTCCAAGAGCCTCCAGGCCAGTGTCTGGCGAGCACAGACAAGAAGCAAGGGTGGGGGCTGGGGACCCCGGAACCCAAAGTCTGCTTTGCTCCACCCACCGGCTGCAATCACACACACACAGGGCTCCTGGGTGGGGAGCCCCTAAGGCATCTGCAGCCCGACTGGGCTGTGGCTCTGCTGAACAAGGGGCTGCAAAGCTGCTAATTGGGTTCAGCTAGTTGCTGAGTCACTGTCGGGTAAGATCAAGTCGCTCTGCACCGATGATGATGGGCTCCGTCCTGGCGGCAGCTGAGAGCTGCCTGTGATGGGCGAGAATAGGGCGGGAGTGTGCGAAGACACAGCCCGGATCCCGCTCTCACAACTGACGACGAGTAATTAACATCTAGCTGGCCACGATTAGAAACCACCACAACCTCATTTTGCCGCTTGTCTCTTAATTACGTACACCCCCTGATTTTAGTTCTCGGTGCATAGATTTCTGGGGAGGCGGGGGAGAAACCCAGGGAGACGGGGCCCTGATGTTATCAGTCATGACATCTCCCTGGAGCAGGCGGAGAGAGAAGAGGCTTAAGTGTTTCGTATAAATCACTGATCTGTCCCTTCTCGCGATCTTGGCACATCTCAATGGAGACATCCAGTGAGCCTGCTCCTTTACAAAACCAACACTGGGCACTGGGCGTGGCCAGGGGAAGCCCCAGGGAGCATCCAGTGCAGAGCTGGCGGGAGGAGGTTGACTCTTCCATACTCAGGCAGCTGTCAAATGGAAGAAACAAGTGCTGTTTTGTCTCACCGACGGTGTGTGGATGAGCAGTGACCTGTTGCGAAGGTTGCTTTGCGGATCTGGGGCCATGGAGCAAAGGTGTGGGGACTGGGGGCACGTTGGGGAGGAGCTGTCTTCCTGCGCACAGCCCGGGGGGAGCTCCTGGCTAGCACAGGCTCCCCCCAGGCCCACCCTGGAGCCAGAGGTGTGCAAGGAGGAGTACCCTTCCTCTTCCTGTGTCGGGGAGGGGGTGGGTGTTCCACTGATGACACTCAGGAAGGATCCTTGGCTGTCTCTTTTAAAGGATCTCCCACTGAATGAATGTGGTTGCAGGCATAGTGAATGGCTCATTCTTTCTATTGCTTAGATCATTTATTTGAGAGGGAGGGAAGGAGAGAGGGAGGGGGTGTGCTGGCTCCCTCCCCAGCTGTCCTCAATGGCTGGGGCTGGGCTGGGGCAGAAGGTAGGAGCCAGAACGTGAGCCATGTGTCTCACGTGGGAGGCAAGAGCCCAGTAAGTTGAGTCATTATTGCTGCCTCCCACCTGGAGTGAGGAACCAGAGGCGCGAATCAAACCCAGTGGCTCTCCTTTGCAGCCAAGCTTCCTGAAATGGCCCACCTCACCTCACTCCGTCCACTGTCTCTTTCCCCACCCTCTCTCCGGCCTCAGCTGTCTGGTCTGATCAGGGGGTGAGCCAGGGGCTGACACTGAATTTGTGCTATGTTTGCCAAGGGCTGGGTCTGTGTGCCCAGGAGAGGGGCTCCTGGTTGTCACTCCTACGAGGGCAAGTTCACGGCTGCCGTACCCAGCACCCTGCACCCCACTGGCTCAGCCTTCCAGGTTACCAATTCCTACTAAGTCCTGCCCATTGTGCAGCTTTCTGCTGTGGCAGTCCTCCAGAAGAGCTCCGGGCTCCCCTAGCGTCACATGGTCCCTGTGTCGTCATATCTGGCACTCGCCTGCGTCCCCCAGTGCCAGTCCCACGAACTCCGAGAGGGTGTCTCTCTTATCCGCCGTTGCGTTCCCAGCACCCAGCTCGATGCCTGGCCCCTGGCAGGGGCTCAGCAGATGTTGGCTGCACGCGGATGCACAGACCTCCTTACCCAGAGCGAAGCCTGCCGGGACGGAGCTCACCACACCCCAACCCTCAGCCTCCTGGGAGCTGTGTGCCTGGCCGGCTGGCGAAGGCAGCAAGGAAATGCAGCCGAGTGCTTTGTGTTCCCTCATTAACAACAGCCACATAGTCCTGAGCACGGGCGAGGAAGGCGGCCCAGCGGCCTGCCAACAGCTGCACCGAGCTTGTAGCTCTGGGACAGCAAGGATAGCGTCTCTCTATGGCCTTTTTGCTTTGCAGATGGTAAAAATGTCAGGAGGAAGAAGTTTTCGCGCGGAAGATGAACCTGGGAGAGAACACACTTTGCACAGGGCTTTCGGCTCAGAAGGTGTTGGCCAGGGTTGGAGGTTTTGGTTGGAGGCATGGCTGGGTGTCCAAGGACGGGAGTCCTGGGACCACCGACTACACCTCCTCCTCCTCCTCCTCGTGGACAGCTGGATCTGTCCCATCCTGGGGCACGAGCCCCCTCGCTGGCCTCCGTCTCACCAGTACTTCCCGTCTGGGCTGGCACCAGTGCCCCTGTTTCTGGCCTTCTCTGCCCTCACTGGCTGCTCCAGCCATTCTCCCCACCACAGATGAATCTGATTATGTCACACGCTGCTGGCAAAGCTTAGCCAACACTGTGGGGACACACACAGGAAGTCCCTGCAGGCCCTGTCTCCCCCT
Organism: Sylvilagus floridanus; assembly: GCA_949820135.1. Classification (NCBI taxonomy): domain Eukaryota; kingdom Metazoa; phylum Chordata; class Mammalia; order Lagomorpha; family Leporidae; genus Sylvilagus; species Sylvilagus floridanus. The sequence goes on from OX463227.1 coordinate 187,986,255, forward strand.
CTCTCCTGCCGGTAGAGCCCATTGTCTTCTCGCTGGTTCTTTGAGGCACTGTCACCTGCTGTTCTGCGCTGTATGGAGGACTGGACCTGCGCGGCTCAGCCCCCCTGCACAGGCCTGTGCGTGTGGTGCACGCCTGTGCCTACGCAGGGAGGAGCAGAGCTAGGCCAGCTGGGGAGCCTGCCTGGGACCACAGACGGAGCCACGCCCTCTCACGCGGCCACGCCCTCTCATGCAGCCACGCCCTCTCACGAGGCCACGCCCTCTCATGCAGCCACGCCAGTAACAACGCTGCATTCAGATCTCCACCTGCCTGATTCCTGGTTTACTTTATTTCACCTGGACTCGGTGAAGGGAGAGGAAGGCGCTTTCTTGGTCCCCCTCAAGCCCTCCACAAACCCAGCCAGTTACTGTTGCAGGCAAACGGAATAACAAAGCAGTTGTATAAACTGATGCCAGAGTGCCAAGTATTCGGGCGGCAGCAGCTGAGCGAACTTGTCTTTGGCGACTGCTTGAGGCTCTGCAACGAACCCTGTGTCGCCCCACAAGTTGCTGAGCCTCTGAGCCTCGCTGTGTTACCAGGACACAGGGAGATGGCGTCTGTGGCACACTCGGCAGACTGCCCGGCACTCGTTGAAAACCAGGGCTAATGCTCTTCAGGGTCACTCTCCACTCTTGTGCCTGTGGCCATGACCCCCCGCTGGACCCCCGGCTGGCCCTGGCTGCCCCTGGTGAGGGTAATGTTCCAGATCCTGCAGCACCGTTGGTCTCAGGGTCTGGGAGTCCCAACGCCTTCTGCATCGTGTTCTCTTCACCAGACCTGAGCACACTGTCTCCAGGGGTCTGTCTCCCCCTCAGGCTAATATGCAAATGGGGGGGCTCCTGAAAGCCAGAGGTGAAGGCAGAGCTGGGAGGCATGGGTTCTCACCCCACAGCAGGGGCGGGGAGGAGGAGAAGGGGAGGAGTGAGCACAGGCTGGAGGGGCGAGGTGGGAGGCAGGGGAGAGCAGTGGCAATTCTCCTGGGACAGGATTGAACTGGCCTGGGAGCAGGGTATTTTTTTTTTTTTTACTTTATATGTTAGAGCCACTTTTGATTTAACTCTTGATCTTAAGCTATGGCCTGGGGCTGGCACTGTGGCAGGTAAAGCTGCCGCCTGCAGTGCCAACATCCCATAGGGCACCGGTTCCAGACCCAGCTGCTCCACTTCCAATCCAGCTCTCTGCTGTGGCCTGGGAAAGCAGTAGACGATGGCCCAGGTCCTTGGGCTGCTGCACCCACATGGGAGACCTGGAAGAAGCTCCTGGCTCTGGATTGGTGCAGCTCCAGCCATGGCGGCCATCTGGGGAGTGAACCAGTGAAGATTCTCTTTCTCTCTCTCTTTCTCTCTCTCTTTCTCTCTCTGCCTTTCTGTAACTCCGAGTTTCAAATAAATAAATAAATCTTAAAAAAAAAAAAAGATGTGGTCTGAAATGAAACATTTAAACAAAAATTAGGTTAGAATTAGCGAAGGTGGAGGCTTTGGACATACAGATTTTAAGGCCAGTCGATCTCTATATTCAGTCGTTTAAAACCCAGAGGCGTGTTGGGGAGGTAAAGAATGGGTTGACAACGGGACACATTCCAGCTAAAGAGGAGAGCAGATCATTTAGCAGTGTGACGTCAGCCCCACTTCCGACTCCAAGTGCAGCGACAGCAGGTGCCGTGGCTCCTCCGAGCTGCCCTGCAGGGCAGGTGACCTCTCAGGGGTCTGTCCCACCTTCACCCACTCTGGCCTCCAGCTTTTAAGAGGCTCCCCGAGGACCCCTGCCATCAGGCACACTTGTGCCCTGATGTAATCTTCCACGGTACGCCAGGGTGGGCATGCATGGCCAAGGGCCTACGGCAGCTCTGAAAGCCCAGCACCAACGTCATGGCGCACCAGCTAACAAGCAAATCCTTGACTATGCTTTGTCCCCTTGGAAACTCACATTGTGACTCCCCAGTGTGGGGTCATAAGGGGTAGAAAGTCAGGCAACCACAGGGTGTACAGAGGTCACTAGGTTCAGATAAAGTCATCAAGGTGGAGTGTCTGTGACTGAACCCTGGTGGCCTTCCAGGAAGGGAGAGAGAGCAACCAGGGGTAAGCTTGTGTGTTTCCAGACCCTCGACACACGACCTGCTGGGCCACAGCAGGCCGCCCACCCTGTGGCCCTTGACCTTGGGCCATCGCTAACCGTGAGCCAAGATAAACCCCGTCTTCAAAATGGATGCGTCGTCAGCCACAGAAACCAGAGCCGCACACCTAGGCTCTGTCCAGAACTCTTCCTGCGTGGGATCGTGTCTCACCACCTCCACCGCTGTCAGCCTGGCGATCAGCTTGGCCACCGCCTCTCCCGTCTGCATTCCTGCAATGGTCTCAGGGTCCCCCACCCCCCTGGGGGGCACTCAGAGTGCTGCCATGGAAACCCGAGACGCTCCTGTCACCTGTCACCTCAGCCGGGAGCCACCTAACGCCTCCTTTACTACGTCCAGAACGGAAGCTGGCTGTCCCTGCAGGGCCCTCAAGTCCCTGTGTGGTCTGGCTCCCGCCTGGAGTTCTGCTTCCGCCGTTCTCTCTGCCTGGCCGGCAGCCCCACGGCCCCTGCAAGCCTCCGCTCAGCTGCCAGCACCGACCTTCCCCGCCTGTGTCCTTTAAAGCTGCACCCACGCCAGCAGTCCCCACTGCACTCCACACGCCACGCCCCGCCTGTAATCTCTGTCTGCCCACCGGAAGGCGGGCTGGATAGGCACTGCACTTCCTCCCCAGCTTCGTGCATTGCTGTCCTCTCTGAGCAGGACAAACGGCAGCAGCTTAGGAAACACTGAGACTCTAGGGGCCGGCGTTGTGGGGCAAGGGTTCAGCCTCCACCCGTGACAGCAGCATCCCGTACTGGAGCACCTGGCTGCTCTGCTTCCGATCCAGCTCCCTGGGAAAGCAGAGGATGACGGCCCAAGAACTTGGGGTCCTTCCATCTGTGCGGGAGGCCAGAATGGAGTTCCAGGTTTCTGGCTTCGGCCTGGCCCAGCTCTGGCCAATGTAGCCATTTGGGGAGTGAACCAGAGGATGGAAGACATTTTTCTCTGTGCACCCCTGGAGCCACCCACTGGCTTCCTCCTGGCTGAGCCACCACTGTCACTAGCCAAACCCCAAACCCTGCTGCTTCCTGGAGGCCACAGTTACAGAGACTCTGGCTGAGGAGGAGCTGTTTGCAAACTAGCTTGGTTGCAAAGAGTTGAGTGTGTCCCGCCACCTGACTTGGTGGGGGACTCTGAGAGGCGGGACCCTGGTAACTACGGAGACAGAAAGCCACTGCCTAGTGGACACTCAGAGTGCCTGTCATGGCCACGCCTATCCACTGGAGACCACAGGTAGGGAGGCCAGCACGTGGGTGTGTGCACACACACATCCTACATTTCTCTCCAAGGCACTGTCTGAGGGCCACCTGGTGATTGTGCCCTGTCTTTTTTCTTTGCAAGGGAGGCTCTGAGGGCTCCTAGCAGCAAGCCTGCCTGGCTTCTGGCTGCTCTCAGCGGTGCAAAACAAAAGACAGCTATGTGCAGGTTGCCTGGGAATGCCAGGTTTTTAAATAGATTAGTAATTAAGAAAGGAGTCTTCAGGGCTGGCAGATACTCTTTTGTCTTCTCAAGTGGGGAGCACCTGAACTGGACGGAGCCTCCTGAGGCCCAATGGGGCCCCTAATTACAGGCCCCCCTGCGTGGCGTGGGCCCCGCCAGGCTCCTTTCAAAGGCCAGCTTTCCCCAGGCTTCTCCTGGGCCACGCTCGGGCACAGAAGCCTCTCAGAGGGCTCCCTTCTGTATCAAAGGTGGCTCGGGGGCCCCTGGACTTATTGATTCTCTTGTTTGCAGCAAATGGACATTCTCTGCCTTCTTCAAACAGACCTTTCCCTTCGGCTTTCTTTGAAAAGGGCTGAGACAGAATCAGCTGCCAGAGACACATGCGGCAGACCTGGGTATTTATCTGTGTGGGAGAGCTGCTGCAGGGGGGACCGCGTACATGCAGACACACACATGCACACACACACACACACGCTGCTGCAGTGAGTGGACTGCGTACACGCGGACACACACACACATACACACACACGCTGCTGCAGAGTGGACCACGTACATGCGGACACACACATGCACACACACACACGCTGCTGCAGAGTGAGTGGACTGTGTACACGTGGACACACACACACACACACACACACACACACACACTGCTGCAGAGTGGACCGGGTACACGCAGACACACACACACACAGCTGTAGAGTGAGTGGACCACGTACATGCAGACACACATGCACACACACACACACCACACTCGCTGCTTCAGAGTGAATGGACTGTGTACATGCAGAAACACATGGACACACACACACACTGCTGCAGACTGAGTGTACACGGACACACGCACATACACACAGTGCTGCAGCGTGAGTGGACTGCGTACACACGGACACACACACACGCTGCTGCAGAGTGGACCGTGTACACACGGACACACACGCACGTACACGGACCCCCCGCGAGGCCTAGCGCCCCTGCAGCACAATGGCAGGAGCGGTGGGTGGGGATGGCAGCACTGCCTGGCGCCAGGGGACCAGCAGACCACTCCCTGACTTGGGCTTTCCAGGACGACTCGGCAGAGGCCGTTTCCCTGGGAATCCAGCATCAGGAGAGGCAGAAAGCGGAACAGGGCTAAGAATAGCATCGCTGCTCCCGCAGTCCCAGCTCAGAAAGTCACTTGTGTTTTCAATGGCTCTTTTCGAGGACAGCGTTTGTGGGCGCCTCAGCAGACGTCCCCTAAGGCACCAATGGCACAGACTACCACTCGAGCCCCGCGATTTCCCCTAAGGAGCACAGGTCAGGGGACGTGACCTTTCCCCTAAGGAGCGCAGGACAGGGGACGTGACCTTTCCCCTAAGGAGCGCAGGACAGGGGACGTGACCTTTCCCCTAAGGAGCGCAGGTCAGGGGACGTGACCTTTCCCCTAAGGAGCGCAGGTCAGGGGACGTGACCTTTCCCCTAAGGAGCGCAGGTCAGGGGACGTGACCTTTCCCCTAAGGAGCGCAGGTCAGGGGATGTGACCGGGCCGGAGAGAGCGCCCAGAGGGTCTCACCATCTCCTTTGCCTCTGAAGGGACATACGAAACCCAAATGGATCTTGACTGGGACATTCCCTTTCTTTTTCTAAGATTTATTTATTTGAAAGTCAGAGTTACAGGGAGAGAGGGAGAGACAGAGCGAGAGGTCTTCCATCCTCTGCTTCACTCCCCAGATGGCCACAAAGACTAAGGCTGGGCAGGGCTGAAGCCAGGAGACAGGAGTTTCATCTGGGTCTCCTACATGGCTGTCAGGGACCAAGCTGCTTTTCCCAGGCCATTGGCAGGGAGCTGGATTGGAAGTGGAGTAGCCAGGACTCAAACTGGTGCCCATATGAGATGTAGGCACTGAAGGTGATGGCATTACCTGCCATAGGCCAACCCAGCATTTTCAATTGTGCATTATACCATGTATTTGTTTTATGTATTTTAACCTGTGTGTGACGTTTGGCTATAAAAAGGCTGGAAACACTGAACACACAGCCTTCCATGTGGTTCCCGTGGCTGTGTGCCCATCACAGGCCTGCTCTGGGGCTTCGGCGTCTTGCCCTGAGCTCCAGCCTTCCTCCCGGTGGGCTCCAGGGCACAGAGGTGCAGGGCCTCCCCCCGCCTTCCAACACAGCACATGCCTTCCCGACGACGAGCTGCTTGGATATGAGAATGGACAGGTACCCCTGGCCAGGAGGCTTAGGAATCACACAGAACTGGGTTTGCATCCCAGCTCTGCTACCCACAGTCTTGTGACCTGGGCAGGTCACTGCACCCTGCAGAGCGTCTGCTTCCTCATCCAGAGCCTGAGACCACGGCGGTACCAACCTCAGAGGACTGTTTTGCCGGACAGTTTGCTAACGTCCATGCCCACAGATCCTTGGCAGTGGGTCCCAGAATCACAGGTGCAAACAGCCCCAGAGAAGGCGGAACCGTGCTGGATCGAATCTGTTTTGATGCCAGGAGCAGGTGAGGGGCTTGTCTGAGGCAGGGGCTCTGGCCGGTGTCTCTGCCTCATCTAGCTCCTAGCTTCTGTCTGTGGCAGCTCTCTCCTTGCACTGGTACCATCACTTCCGGGCTTCTCATCCACATTTAAAAAACTCCCACCCTAAGTGTCTTTCCCGAGTGAGGAAGCACTCCCAGAAGCCCTCAGCATAGGCCTGCCCCTCACAACTCGGCTGGATCCCTGCCCGTTCCTAAACGGATCCTCGGCAGGTGGACGGCAGTGTGCGCTGATTGGCTCTGCCCTGGTGGACAAGCTGGTGTCCGCGCCGCAGACCGGGCAGCTGCTGCACAAAGAGCAGGGTGCAAGGACTTTGAAGGGAAGGCATTCAGTATACACAAGATGTTCCCTGTGGTAATCAGCACTCGGCGAGTGGATGCTACCACTGTAGTAGAGATGGTAGACGCCTATTACATCCCGTTCATAGAAGACCTCTGTGCGCCACCTCCTCCACTCACCACCCCTTGAATCCTCCAGACCACGGAATTCCCTGACGATGATCTCCCTCGTGCAGTGCAAGCGTGAGCCTTCAACAGCTGCCCTGGAAGGACCCTGGCTTTGCTATAAGCCAGGCTTGTTTCTGATCAAATACTGGCAAGGAACCTGTACGGGGTTGTTACAAAGCACGGCTTTCACCTTCTCGTGTCCAAGCTGTTTTGCACACTTGCAAAGGGACAGTAAGAAAACTAGGATCATTGATGCAGTGCTTCTGCGAAACGGATACAAACGTGGTGGCCTTCTAGCTGCTGTAGGAGACGTGATGTTGCCTCTCCCTGCTGCTCATCTGCTGTCCTCGAGGGCTTGTGGCCAATGTCCCCACAGCAGGGTGGTTTGTGGGTTCCAACCTGAGGGCTGGGGTGGATGAATGAAAGTCTCCACTGGGCCCTGGCGTTGTAACCCAGCGGGTAAAGCTGCCGACTCTGGGAGACCGGCATCCCACCTGCGTACCAGCTCCAGTCCCGGCTGCTCCACTTCTGATCCAGCCCGCTGCTAACGGCCTGGGAAAGGAGCAGAAGATGGCCCAGTGCGTGAGCCCCTGCACCCATGTGGGAGTCCCAGAAGAAGCTCCTGGATCCTGGCTTTGGTCTGGCCCAGCCCTGGCTGTTGCAGCCATTTGAGAAATGAACCAGTAGATGGAAGATCTCTCTCTCTCTCTCTCTCATTCTGCCTTTCAAATAAATAAATACATTTTTTTTTTTTTAAGTCTCCATGGTTTCCACTGTGGCAGTCTGAAGGGTGAAAATCACCAACGTGAGACTGTCCCATCAGGGGATTTTACAGAGAAGTGAGAGCTTCCAAATGGAGCTGATGTTGGAATTTAATGAGATAATGGCATTCATGAAGGAGTCATCCCAAGAGGTTCTTAACAAGGGTTGGGGTTACAGCCAGGAGAAATTTCCAAAAGTCAAATATCCATACATGCCCTGAGATAGAAAAAATTGATAATGTTCTTGACAGATCCTGTCCCTGCCCCGTGATCCTGAGACACACTCACACACAGACACTCACACACAGTCACTGGCCGTCGGGCACAAGCACAGTTCCCTCAGGAGCCCCGTGGCTGCACTTCTCAGTGCGGCTGTGGAATCTGCTCTTTCCTTCTACTGAAGAATCCCCTCCAAGACTCTGACCCGTTTTCTTTGAAGAGCCACACTCTTAGGGGACAGGAGTTTACCTAACACAAGGCTGCCCGCTGAGGCCTTATTGCAATGCCCTCGGTTATCTCTTCCTTGAAGCCACTCAGAAGTCAGGGGGGAGGCAGGGAATGTGGTGGGGGTGTGGGACGGTCAGTAAAAGCAAGCAGGCACCAAACCCAGAAAACAAGAACAATCCTGACACACAAAAGCGTAAATCTGGACCACAAAACCCAAACAAAGCAAGCACTAAAAACAGAAACAAAAGCTCCCACTCCTTCGAAAGCTCTCCATCAATATAAGGCTCATTGGAGCCGGTGCTTAGCCAAGTTCCACAGGACTAGGAAGAAATGAAATACATTAAATAACCACAGCCGGCTAGACTATGTAACGACTGTCATCCCTCCGCCCAGCCTCATCCTTTTTAACAACAGATTTATTTATTTATTTGAAAAGGAGGGTTACAGAGAGAGGGAGGGAGAGAGGGGGATAGATAGATAGATATAGATATAGAGACAGAAATAGAGATAGAGATAGATAGATAGATAGATAGATAGAGATAGTTAGATATAGATAGAGACTCTGCTGGTTTGTCCCACAAATGGCCACAATGTCCAGGGATGGGCCAGACTGAAACCATGAACTCAGAATGCCATCTGGGTTACCCACATGGGTGGAGGGGCCCAAGCACTCGATCCATCTTCCGCTGCTTTCCCAGGAGCATTAGCAGGGAGCTGGATAGCAAGTGGAGCAGACGGGATTTAAACCAGTGTTCACATGGAATGCTGGTGTCACAGGCGGTGGCTTGACCCACCACGGCACAATGCCGGCCCCACATCCATTCTGAAACTGATGTTGTTTTGTAGAAACTGTTTAGAGTCAAAAAGGAGGAGGAATGTGCAGAGAGAAGCAATGCAGCCAAGCGGTGACGAAAGGAGAGACAGAGTGACCTAAGTGCAGTGACTTAAAGCGAAGCTGGGAGGGGGACAGTGAGCACCCCACAGTGGATCTGTCAGAGAGGAGACTCCAACAGCCCCTTGTGAACCCCACTGCCGGTGAGCATCTGGGAGTTGGGGCGAGCAACCAGGGAAAAGAGTTTCAAGGAAACCTCAGGGAGAAAGTTGGCTCGGAGGCACCCATTAACCTTAGGATTGAGACTCGTGTGTTTTTCCCAAGGAGAGGTCTGCGCAGAACACATAGAAGGTTACGGAGGTAGAAATCAGCAAGAAGACCAAGGAGGCACCCCAGGAACCTGCTGTACACAGAGGCGCTGGTAACTAACAGATGTGGCCCAGCACGACCACCCAGGCGGCTGCTGCAGGGCCTGGCTATGGTGCATAGCCCTGGGACTTGGGGTCTGGACGCACGGTGCAGGTGCAGGAGGCGGTGGGGCTCACTCACATCAGCCGAACCATGATCCCACAGAGCTGCCCTTACAACCTGTCTGACATCCCGGTCCTGTGCACAATGACCCACAGGAGCCCGGGGAAGACTGTGCAGAAGAGCAAGGAGAGACGCAGCATCCCAGCTGAGGCTGCTGCACCGTGAACGCTTGTCCACAGCCCTGAGCACCCAGCTGGGCAGCCAGTGGGCAGGGTCAGGAGGAAGCACTAAAGGTGCAGATGGGGGCAGGCATTTGGCACGCCCGTTCAGATGCCTGCGTCTCACAGCAGAGTGACTGGGTCCCTGTCCTGGCTCTGCTTCTGCTCTAGCTCGCTGCTGATGCAGCCCTCCGGGAGGCAGCAGGTGTTGGCGCCAGGGGCTGGGGTCCCCGGCCACCCATGCGGGCAAGTCTCTGAGAGTGCTTCTCTGTCCACGTGAAGCACAGCAATGAAAAGCCAGAAAGCACAGTGTCTGGAAATGACTTCAGTTACCCAATGGCCAACTGTGGCCCGGAGATCTTAAACGGAAAATTCCAACGATCCGTCATTTGTGAATTTGCAATGTTGCACGTCGCGAAAAAGCCTGAAGATATCTTGTGCTGTCCTGCTCTGTCACATCTGGGGGATGACTCAGCCTCTTGTCCCCTGTATCCACCTTGTAGACGCTGCCTGCCTGTTGGTCACTTGGCAGGAGGCGTCACGGTTATCACACGAGGGCTTGTGTTCAAGTCACCCTTGTTTTACTTAACCATGGCCCCGAAACACAGGGTAGCAACACAGGCAATTCAGATATGTCAGAGTCGCTGGGAAGTGCTTCTGGGAAGGAAACAGTCAAAGTAAAGTAAGTTATTCTGAGACAGTGAGAGAGACCACATGCATGTAATTTTCATTGCAGTATGTTGATATATGTATTCTTTCTTATTACTAGCTACTGGTGTTATTCCCACTGTGCCTCAATTTATAAATTCAACGCTATCATAGGTGTGTGTAAGAAAAAAATAAGAGTGTGGAAAGACTTTGGCTGTAGCCATGGTTTCAGGCGTTCAACCAATGGAAGGTAAACCCCGTGGATGAGGCAAGGAGGGGCTGCTGTGTTACACAGGACAACCAAGTCATTCTACCACGCGGCTTTGGAAATGCATTATTTGTAACACCATCTTGACTTGTCATGGTCACATGTGCATTTCGTCACGCTTCGGTTCAGGGTTCTCCAGGCCCCTAGCCCATGACTCAGGGAAGACTCCAGACTGTCGGTGCCTCGCCAGGCCACAGGGGGCAGGCGCTGTGCAGCGGATGCTTCCACCTGGTTTCCACTTTGGACTAAAGTTACGTGGTGGCTGGGACCGTGCTTTGCGGGGGCCTTTAAACCTTGGTACGAGACTTGGGTTTGCTATATGATCTCACAGAGAGTGCTTTATCCTAAGTCTTCAATGCTCCATCAGTAGAGTGGGATCAGTAACAGGGTCTAGCCTGTAGGCTTGGTGGGAGGATAAATACAATTGTTCAAGCAGTGCGTTCAGTGGAGTGCAGAAGGGTGTAAAATAAAATCTTAGGAACAGGAACAGGAGCAGACTCTCCCCCTGCCCTCCTGCTCCCAGAGCGAGGTCTGCAGCAGAAGATCTAGAAGTGAGACTCTTTTAAACTAACACTCCAGAATGTGCTACAAGAACTGAAGTGGTCACTGTTAGCCTGGGAACCACAGGTTTCCGTCTTGTAGATGTTTCCCACTGAGCTGGGCCTGCCTCCCATGCTCAAGTCCCTGGGAGTCCTGAGGGCCCAAGGCCAAGGCTCCTCCTCTTGGGCGATTTTTCATCTGGCCAACTCAAGCTTTTTCTTTAATTATGGCCTCCCCGAGGAAGAATCGGCCCACCAAGAGGCCAGTGTTCCAACTCCGTCAGCACTGGGAATGGCTGAGCCAGGGGTTAGGATCCTTGGTGGTGCATGTAACACATGGATGGCTCTCAGGGGCACTGTGCTGAGCGCAGAAAGCCCCTGTCTTGAGAGGTCACATAGGCTGTGATTGCACATACTCAACATGCCTATAGAGATGGGAACAGCGGACGGCTGCCACAGGCTAGCGGCGGTGGGGAAAGAAGAGCAGATGTGAGCATCAAGGGGCAGCGAGAGGGACAGCTTGTACCTGATGGGAGCCACGGAGGCTGGGGTATGTCCTAGGAAACCAGGGCCCTGGGGAGGGCGTTTGGTGCGGTGGGTAAGCCACCCCCGAGAGGATCTGCGTCCTGGCTCCACTTCTGACCCGTCGTCTGCCAACGTGCACCCTGGGAGGCAGTGGGTTTGAGCGCCCAGGTCCAGGTCACCCGGCCGGGAGGCCAGGACTGAGTTCCTGGCTTCTGCTTTGGGCTGCCCTGGCCTTGCCTGTTGCAGGTGTTTGGGGAGTGAACCACAGGATGGAAGATTTCGCTCTCTCTCTCTTTCAAATAAAAAAAATTTTTAAAAATATCAGTTTCCAGACCGTCCTGGCTGTTAAACACTCTGATGTTAACTCCTATTCCTGAGAAGATTCTATTTTACAGCCTAGAAAGTGAAAAACAAAAACAAAAGTGAACACAAAAATTTCGGATGAAAGTTTTTCTACTTTCAGGAGTCTTAGAACTTGCGTTTGCTTTTTTTTTTTTTTTTTCTAAATGCAGGGTCTGTGATAAGTATTTTGAATTTAACTGTTGGAAAGAAATCTGTGACTAGCTTCGTGACTTGTAACCAACTCTTCTTGCTGTCACCATATGGTGTTTCCTTTAATAAAAACATTTTGCAGAAATAATGATAAAAAATTACTTGAAGTTTTTATAAAAGTTAGGTGGCTCTGGCAATAAAAACATTCCTTACAGCCGTGGAGATAACTTTGTATCTGGTAAACAGGAAAACTCTGCTCTCCTTGTCACTCTGCTGCTAAGAGACAGTGATGCACTCTGGCTGTCATTCATCTTTGCACATGTTCTGAATCCCATCGTGGACTGCAGGGATGGGCACGGAAGGCCTCTGCTCTGTTCGCTGATCTCCTGGGATCCCACTTCCTGCTACTACAGAGCTCTGACACACTGGACCAGTAACTGGCTCTTCCTCCTTGTGTTCTGCTACTCTTAATGCTGCCATCTTCACATGGGTTGCCCAGCGGCTGCAAGACAGCTGCTCTGTCTCCACGCCTCACGTCAGCATTGCACAGAGAGATGGAAGATGGGCGGTACGGGAAAAGGTCAAAGGGCAGGACAGGGAAGAAGGCCTCAGGAAACCTCACCCTGAAACCTTATTCTTGTTGGCCAGACATGGTCATCTTGGGACCAGGGATAAAGAAATTGTGAATGGGGGTGAGATCAGCCAACAAATATCTGCCACTCATGCTATCACTCCAGAAAGGGGAGAAGGGGCCGCTTGCTTTCTCATAGGATCTTATTTATTTATTTATTTATTTTTTTGACAGGCAGAGTTAGAGAGAGAGAAGCAGAGAGAAAGGTCTTCCTTCTGTTGGTCACCCCTAAAATGGCCACTATGGCCGGCGCGCTGTGCTGATCCGAAGCCAGGAGCCGGGTGTTTCCTACTGGTTTCCCATGTGGGTGCAGGGCCCAAGCACTTGGGCCATCTTCCACTGCCTTCCTGGGCCACAGCAAACAGCTGGACTGGAAGAGGAGCAACCAGGACAGAATCCGGCGCCCTGACTGGGACTAGAACCCGGGGTACCAGCGCCACAGGCGGAGGATTAGCCAAGTGAGCCATGGCACCGGCTGGGATCTTATTTCTGCAGGACAGTCCACTCCTGGTTTCCCCCACGTCTGTCAGGGTCCCTTCAAGCAGTCTTGAGTGCATACATGCGAGGTTATGGTGCTCAGCTTTACTTGTGTGATCTACTTTCATGCTAGCTTACCTGTGTTGCTAATGTCTGGTGCCTATGACGTTTGATTTCATTTCCTTCCATTAATTCATATGGCAAATCGAAAGAAGAATCTCTTCATCCAAACTAACCTGGCGTAGTGTGGAGGTAGGCAGCGGAGAGTCTTGTACCAAGGGGGAAGGTAGGGACAGGAACGAGATGACACCCAGAGCCGTAAATTGGTTTTCTAGGTATCTGACCATCACTCTTGGCTAACCCTCCCTTCTGGATTAAAAAAAGGAGTGTTCTAGCACCCATGACAGTTTTAAATTTATAAAAGAGTTGAATTCATGCTGGTCTATTTAAAGATCTGCTGCCAATTCCATGATAAATAGCTGAGGTATATATAATTAAAACATCCTTTGATATTAAGCTAGAAATATAAGTTTCTAACTTTTATTTTAAAACTAAAAATTGTCAGTTGGGCTTTTTTACATTTTAGTAGAACTCACAAAATAACCAGGTGTGACTTGTCTTAGCATCGGTAAGGCTGGAGCCCGCCTTGACAAGACTGCACGCCCTGCTGGGTTGGCTGTGTGTACACATGTATGTGTGTTGGGGTGGGGGGTGGGAGGTATCTCAGTTCTCCAGGGATGAGACTGTACCTGCGGTTGGGGGTGGCCTGTTAGGTGGCTACCTGTTACTCCCACATCCTGGTATTCCTGCCTTGGCTCGTCTGAGTGGTCCACAAACTATGGCAGAAGCGATGGTGTGTGATTTCCAAGGCTGGGCTATCCAATACATTGCAGCCTCTGCTCATCCTCTCTTGGGTCACCTGTGAAGCCACCGCCTTGCTGGCCTGTGGGCAGGCCACATAGCGAGGGACTAAAGGCTCTGACCAACAGTCAGGGAGGAAGCGAGTCCTCCTGGCACAGCGGAGTGGGTGGGTTTGGAAGTGGGTCCTCCAGCCCCAGTGGAGCCGCCTTCAGCTGACTGTGGCTCCTGATGACACCTTGACTGCAACCTCACGACAGCCCCCAGGCCGGAATCAGCCCACCACGGGGTCCACTCTCCCATTTCTGACCACAGAGACTGTGAGAGAGTAAGTGTCTGTCATGTTAGCTCACTCTGTTTGGGGGGTAACTCCCTACAAGGCAGCCATCCTTCCTCTAACCTAAATCCTTCAAGCCAGCTTCCCAATCTTCTAAACAAAGAACATCAGCGCCATGAGGACACACAACCTGCCATTCAACTTCTGGGGAGACAACCCGTGCACGGTGTCACAGAGGCCAGGCCAACAGTGACTGCTGGGGATACCACTCGTGGCACGGTGTCACAGAGGCCAGGCCCACAGTGTGTTCAGTGGGCTGCAGGCAGAGGCAGCTTGTCAGTGACCATGAAGGGTTAGGACCCTACCGTCACTGACTACCATCACTATCAGTGACCATATCTAGAGCTTCCTGATGGCCTTTTGGGTGTCACACTCCTCTGCGTGTAGGCGACTCTGGGAGACCAGCCAGGCTTTGTGATGTACTGCAGGACAGAGCCACAGTGACCACTCAGGTGCTTGTGTTTACACAGTCATGCATCAAATCTTCACAAGATCCCCAGACAAATGGAGACGTGACCAAGGCATCTGAGCAGACAGCGAGAGGTGACAGAGCCCGAGTTGGCTCATTACAAGTCCCATACTCCTAGTCACTGAACTTCCTGTATTTTCCTCTTCTTGTCCACTGACACGATCCCGTGAGCGACCCAGAGGTGAAGGATTATGGCGATGAAGACGTGGAAATACAAGTTGACAGAATCAGAGAACACATGATTAGCTCTTTGACTTTGCCCGAGTCATTCATAGACACACAAGTAGACAGATAAACAAATTCTATAACAAACAGCCATGGGTACATAAGTAAAACATCTCCTGGGGCTAAACTAGAAATATAAGCTTCTACCTTTGGCTTAAAGCTAATAACTAACAATGTTTTTTTTGTGCATTTTAATATAATTTGCAAAATCACCACATGACACATTTTGGAGTAAATGTGGACTGAACCTTCTAGAAGACTGCTTATTACTTTGTTGGGTTGATATTTTTAGAAGCAACAGTTAGGAAAGAGAGGAACACTGTCTCCTTATACACATAAAATACACTACAGACATGGTTTATCTTCCTACCTACCGACCAGCATCTGTCTGCCCCTTATTTTGTGTCAATTTCCCTATGCATGCGTGTGATATAAAATCTGTACCAGGAGTTATACGATGATGAAATAAGAACTTGTATAAGGCAGTTAGACAGTGTTCTTGGACACACAAAACACTGTTGAAATCGCCACTGTCCTCACTGTCATTGCCATCTCCTCGCTCTCCTGAGCAGGAGGAGGATTCTGGTCCATCAGGCCAGACCCAAGGGCGCCGTCTCAGGGGACAAGGCTGCTGTGTGTGAGGATGGCGTCCACAGAGCTACAGCCCCCAGTGCACAGCAGAGAGGAGGCCAAGGCTTACGTCCTTTGTTGCCTGTCCTTGGAGTTCCGGAGAGGGCTGGCTCTTTGCCCCGTAGGAGGAGAGCTGGTCAGAGCCCGTATCTGAGGAGAATGGTGTCCTCTGGGGTCACGACCCCAAGCACCTGGGCAGAGGCCCGCAGGCTCTGGGCCGGGTCTCCTGCTCCAGCCAACTTCCCCGAATTCTAGTCAGGTGATGTGGGGTGGGGGCTGTCATACAGTGCTCAGGACATAGAATCTGCCCTTGGACCTTGGCTAAGAAGCTATGGTCATTGTCCACACAGGTCTCGGTAATCCCTAATCCCTCAGCTACAATACCAGTTTAGCTCTCTGTAATCCATGATTCTTTTTTTTTTTTTTTTTTTGGACAGGTGGAATTATAGGCCGTGAGAGAGAGAGACAGAGAGAAAGGTCTTCCTTCCGTTAGTTCACTCCCCAAATGGCTGCTATGGATGGCGTTGTACCAATCCAAAGCCAGAAGCTAGGTGGTCTCCTGGTCTCCCATGCGGGTGCAGGGCCCAAGCATCTGGGCCATCCTCCACTGCACTCCCGGGCCACAGCAGAGAGCTGGACTGGAAGAGGGCAACCGGAACTAGAGTCTGGTGTCCATATGGGATGCCAGTGCTGCAGGCGGAGGATTAGCCTACTGTGCCATGGCGCCGGCCCCTCCATGATTATTTCTTATGACCACAATGGTGTTTAGAATAGCTGGTATTTCTTGTACTAGACATTTGTGTATCAATTCATTTCATTCTTAGAACAATTCCAACAATGAGGCCATTTCAATCTCTAGTCCATAAAGAAAGTGACGCTTGGGGCAGGTGTTTGGTATAGTGTTTGGCACAGTGGTTGACACTGTAGGACACCTACAGCCCATACTGGAGCCTGGGTGTGAGTCCTTGCTCTGCTCCTGAGGTCAGCTTCCTGCTAATGTGCAACCTGGGAGGCAGCAGACGACGGCTCACACGGGAGACCTAGACTGAGTTCCTGGCTGCAGCCTGACCCAACCTTGGCTGTGTGGGCATTTGGGGAATGAATCCACAGATGGAAGGTCTCTCTCTCTCTTTTTCTTGGTCTCTGTCTTCCTGATTTTTAAATGAGTAATTTTTTTCCCTTAAAAACAGAAACTGACGCTCAGAGAGGTTAGTTCATTTCACAGGGTTACCCAGCAGGGAGCTAGGCTAGGACCAGAACCCAGGTCTCGCTGTGGTTCAGAGCTGCCGTCCTCAATTCCGCAGGACACACTGGTGTGTGGCAGTGGTGGCCTTGGCTTCATAATGTCGAAGGGAAACCCTGGTGGGGAACATGGCGTAGACGGTGTGGTTCTCACAAGCCTGGCTCTGGGTTAATGACCTTTCTGGGTCCTTGGGCAAAGGTGGCTGGACCAGAACCTGCAGGAGGCGCTGGGAGGAGGGAACGTAAACAGGCGAGACACCCCTGGGGGCTGTCAGGTGTTTCTGACATTTAGAGAGCGTCAATGGTTAGGACAGTGGGGGAGGAGGGCACACCTCTCTAGACTAAGCACTCCCTTCGACAGGCAGCAGCACTGTGCAGCCCTGCCGGAATCCAGGGTCACTCAGGACACCCTCCGCACATGGCGGACACAGCGCCAGCGTCCTCCAGTGAGAGCCAAATCCCGTTTTCACGTGGGCATTTCATCCGTCTCTGCTTTTTTGCATGTTTTTAATTCCATCACAGCGAGCGCTACCGTGATCTCTCCGTGCCGTGACGAGCGGATTCATCAAGAAGCCTGCAATTCTCCACAGCCAATCGCTCCGCTTCAAAACTGCGATTTCAATCTCTGCGGAGGCGGAGGGGTGGAGGGGCTGAGGGTTTGTGTGACCCTCGGGTTAATTATCTGCAAATAAGTTAAACCCACACCAACGTCATCGTGGGAAAAGGGAGTCCAGGCCCGGCCCCAACCCTTTACCTGCCTTACTGCTGGAGGTGGTGGGGCAGGCGAGGTTGGGCTGGGCACGGGGTACCCTGGGAACGCGGTGCCCACCAGGCTACAGATGGGGTGGACTGGGGTGGACTGCAGGGTTCTGTGTTTTCAGAGCCCAGCACAGCACCTGCACACTGGAAGACTATGCTTTGAAACACTTGTAATTGGGGGTGGGGGAGGTGTTTGAAGAGGTTCTGGTTTCTGGAGAAAAGAAGAAAGAGATGCAGTGGGGGGGGAGGTGGAGGAGTGGTGGGGCAAGGGAGGAGAGCTGGCGTGCCCTCCCCCACAGGCTCTTCCCGCGGCCCCGCTTTCCTCTCCCCTCTGGCCCACCGCGTCTGCCTTCCCCAGCCTCCCTCAAGGCTGTCTCGATGGGCCCAGCGTTGGAGCATGGTGCGTGCGGCCCATGGTGGAGGTGGGGGGGGACAGGGCTGCCCGGCTGAGAGCAAGGTGGCAGGCTGCTGAGTGCTCACTATGGGCGGACATGGCACCAGGCCCTCCCCCAGCTGAGCTGCTGCCTCCCTTGGAGGCTGGACCTGAGGGCTTGTGTGTGCGGTCCCTGTCCCACCCGCCATGCACCTGCCATCATTCGGGCGTCTCCTGCTACTACAGTCCTGGCTGACACGGCTGTCACTCCTGAGGGCTGCCGGTTCCCTTTTGTGCCCCAGCGTGGGCCCAGTGGCTGGCGCAGGAGAGCTGCTGAGCCATGTGCTGTGTTGCCTGTGGGACTTCCAGTCCATGAGGAAGGACACACATGTGAGAAGCAACACGTAACTACACATCAGAGAGGCAGAGTCTGGCAGGGGCTACAGCCGGAGAGACACAGGGGAACTGGCAGGACCCCAGAGGACAGCAGGAGATGGCCTCTACAGGGAAGCTGCAGGAGGGCCTGGTGCGGCCTGGGAACGTGCGGCCCAGATGAGACCTGGTGGGACAAATCACATTGGGACGTGGAGACGGGCAAGAGTCTCGGCCACGGCTAACACGCGCTGGGGTCCCAGAGGGACCAAAGGGTCCTGCTTTTATGATCTTCAATTTCTAACGGGCCAGGAGGTCGGAGAAGGCAGAGACCACACAGTGCCTGCAACTAAAAGCCCACAGGCATCGGATGCAACTGCACTACAAAGGGACGCAGCTCCAAACACACGACTCGTCCCAGCTTCTGCCCACCACGGCACAATACTGAACACAGGGGAATGTGCGAGAGAGAACACTGGTCATTAAAAACCACACTGCTGTGTGGACAATGCCCGGGGTAACGGATCTGAGGCTTCTGACACGGGGCCAGGAGCCCCAGCCCGAGTGTGCAGAAGGCAAGAGGCATGGGTGGGGAGGGGGAGGTTGGCGGAGCAGGGGTCTTGAGGATCCGGGGTCCCACTCCCTGTGGGATCCAGGACACAGCCAGGCAGAGGAGGGGAGTCTTGAGGGCTCCATGGGGGGGAGCTATCAGAAAGAGGGAGAGAAGCAAAGGGTAGGGGTGCAGGGGAAGAGGAGGGAGGAGGAGAGGAGGAAGAAAAATGGGGGGTTCATCTTTCCCAGGGTGGTGGTCTCTGGATTCGGTCCAACAAGCGCAGTCTCATTTTCCCAGGTTCCTCATGCCTCTTTTTGTTTCTTAAAGTAACTCTATCTATATATTTTATTTATTTGAGAGACAGAGAAAAGGTAGGGGGGAGGAAATGGAGTGGGGCAGGGGTGACGGGAGAGAGAGTGCAGTCAGTCCCGTCCACTGGCTTGCTCCCCAAACATCTGCAACAGCTGAGGCTCGAAACCATGAGCAGCAAAGTCCACCTAGGTCTCCCACGTGGGTGGCAGAGACCCCACTCCCTGAGCCATCATCTGCTGCCACCCAGGGGTGCCTTGGTGGGAAGCTGGAGTCAGGGGCCGGAGCTGGGAACTGAACTGGGGAACTCTGATGCGGGACACAGGCATCTTACCCGCTAGGTTAGTGGTCACCCCCGGATTCTGTGAAATGCCCACGGTTTGTTTGCATCGCAGACCCCACTCCCCAGAGCAGCTGGCTTTCCGAGACTCAGCACTGTCTAAGCGGGACGCGGTCACGGGCGTCTTGTCCAGGCACGCAAGTGTGTGGACTTCAGGGCTGACACTCAGAGGCAGTGTCCAGCTATACCTCGTAGCAGCTGTGTGACACTGGGAAAGTTATTTAACCTTGCTGTGCCTCCATCTCCTCACCTTACCGAGACCTCGCGGGGCTGCAGAGGATTAACTCAGTTAGAACAGTGCTTGCTACACAGTAAGCACGTGATGAGACTGCCAGTTATCCTGACTCAATGCTCGGAGGCGGGGAGAGTACAGCTAACAAGGGGGCCATCCAGTAGGAGCACAGAAGCCCAGGCTTCGCTGGCGACCTCTGAAACTCTACCCGCTCATGGCTGCTCTGTCCTTGGTGCTGAGCAGCTCTGTCATTCGGAAAGGAAGCTCTCAGAATGGGACTTAACTTCTCGCTCCTGGCCCTGCGCTCGGCTGTCTTAACTGACAGCTGCGAGCGTCTGCCCAGTGGCACGTCCCTGGGACGTAAGTCAAGAGAAACCATTCCCGCTGGCAGCGATCGTGTTGCTATCCAGGAGAGGGTCCTCCACCACACACAGACCAGGGCTGCGAGGGAGGGAAGTCACTCTCCCACCCCCAGAACTTTCCTCTGCTCTCTTCCGTTCCCCCAACCCCGCCAACCGCCTCGGGATTGCCGGACCACTCCTCACGACCATACACTGCTCGTCTCCACCTGTACCTCCAAGAAACGGGGCTCGCTTCACGCCATGACCCCACGGTCATGCCGTCAGAGGTCTTTGGTGGCCTCCTGAGAGAGCTGGGCTTCTGCCTTCGACGACGTCCCAGCTGACATCAGCTTCCACCCAAAACCCACTTCTCTCCACCTCACCCGACACTGGCTCGCCTGGAAATCACAGATGCCCGTGACTGCTCCTCTTGGGCTCTGAGTCGGCTCCCTGCGGGCTCCTCGGTGCCTCCTGCCACCAGTATGGCCCAGGGATGCAGAGGACCTGTCCTGGCCCCTTTCTCTTCTCTCCCTGTGCCCCTCGCTGTGCCCAAGTGCCAGGCTCAAAAACTCTACTCCATGCAGCGAACGCCACGCTGGCCTCTCCCAGGAGCTCGGGCCGCTTAAACACCTGCCGGGCACTTGCAAAGAAAGCGGCTGAGGGGCTACCCCCAGCCCGAGCTCCCCCAGCCTCCAGCACCTGCTCTTGGCCCTCTTATTTTACTTCCATCACGGTGTGTGTGTCTCCCAGTCACCTGGAGAATCTCTGACTCCTGGGCTCATCTTAGTCTTTCTGGTCTGAGTCGTACCGGATCGAGGCTGCAATCTCTAATATACTCCTTCTCTGCCCTCACCACCCTGCCCAGCTCCTCCTCTCCTGGCCAGCCTCCGGCCTCCAATCCCTCAGCATCTCCACATAGCTCGTCTGCTCACAGCCCTGCTCCTCGGCTCAGGAGATGGGCACTGTGGGCTGGTCTCCTGCAGATGAGGAACAAGGCTCAGACGTAAAGTCTGAGGTCCGACAGTGAGAAGGCGACAGAGCCAGAACTTAAACTGGGGTATGCTGGACTCCTGAGGCACTATTATGGCCCCATAGCAGGGCAGAGGCTTATTAGCTGTGAGGACAGAGGGACACATCCGTGGGCTAACAGACAACTGAACCAATACTATACAGAGTCTGATATCCAAGAGGGATCCACCTTGCGCTGTCTATTGACACATGTTTAAAATGGAAGGGCTGGGCCAGCGTTGTGGCGCAGCAGGTGAGGTCACCGCCTGTGATGCCGGCTGGCATCCCAGACAGGCACTGGTTCGTGTCCCAGCGGCTCCACTTCCCATCCACCTTCCTGCTAATGGCCTGGGAGAAGCAGCAGAGATGGCCCAAGTGCTTGGACCCTCACCACCCACATGGGAGATCCAGAAGAAGCTCCTGGCTCCTGGTTTTGGCTTGGCCCAGTGCTGGCTGTTATGGCCATTTGGGAAGTGAATTAGCAGATGGAAGATTTCTCTCTCTCTCTCTCTCTCTCTCTCTGTAACTCTTTCAAACTAAATAAATCTTTAAAAACATGAAATGAAATGGACGGGCTACCTTGGCACATTCCTATAGATCGGGGGCCCTGAACTGTGGGAGATTTTGCTCTCCAGGGCACTTCTTGGGGGTGTCTGGGGATGTTTTTGGTTTTCTCAACCAGGACACAGGAGGTGTTGCTTCTAGTGTATGGTGGGTAGAGACCAGGGACACTGCTCAACAGCCTGTAACACACAGGGCAGCCCCACAACGAAGAACCATGTGGTTCCACTGCCCCTCGTGCTGAGCCTGGGAAGTCCTGCTACACCCCTAGGAAACGGGCATCAACGCGGGCGCCCTGATGGCGAGTGACGGAATGGCATGGAAACCTGCGCTTCACACGGGAGCAGACAGTAGCACAACTCAGCGGGAGGCCTGGGTTTTAACTCGTGAGGGCACAGGCACCGGTGGGTAACCGACACAGCCACCCCTCAGGGTGAGAGAGAGGAGCCAAGAAAGACAGAAGGCGAATTCTGAATATGGGGGAGGACACGGCACTGCGAAGCAGACTAAAGGTGCCCCAGGAGAAAATCCACACCGACTAGAGCCTCAGCTTTGACCAGCACCCAGGGCCGACGCACGTGGCCTTCCCGGACAAGCTCTCCGGCTTCTGGGACGGCGGGTCTGCCCCTGCTGCCTCTGCCCATTTCATGTGATGATCCTGCTCCAGCGTCCTCGGCCTGCGCTCTCCAGGAGGTCCCTGCTGCTCTGTAGGGCAGGGACAGTCACCCTGCCCAAACCAGCCAGGGATGGACAGGGCTCATTTGTTAGCACACGCTACTCATTTCTGCCACTCAAAAGCAAGGGGAGCCAACACACACTCAAAGCCAACTCCAAACACCAGCAGCCTGGGGCCTGGCTCTTCCCTGCAGCGGCAAGATAGATTCTGCTTGGGACGCAGGCCTGCTTTGCTCAAGGGCCCTGCTCGGTTAAGTTGTGCAAAATGGAAACGGCCGCCATGCAGTGTGAGGGGGTGCTGTGGACGCCCAGAGCCATGGGAGTCTACCGCCAGCATTCTGGGCAGCATTGTCTCTGCAGGTCAGAGGACAGGCCACTGCCGCCGGCATGCCAGCCACTGCTGGGGTTGGGGGATTCTGCCCCCTCCCACCACCTGGCAAGTCAGGAAAGGAGAAATGGTGAGCTCAGTGGGGTTCCACCTGGGGCGGCGGGTGGCCTCAGCACAGCAGGCTTGGTGATCCCCACCATGGAGGGTGGCCAGAGCGAGGGCTGGGACAGCCACAGAGAGGAAGATTCTACCCAGAAAAGGCTCACACTGGGCGAGAACCCTGTTACTTTCTGGGGGAAACCCAACCACAGGAGGCTCCCAGCTGCGCCTGCCATTTCTGGGAATCCCAACTCGGGTCTCCATTTCTGTCTTCACTTGGGTCCTCCCAAGGTACAGGGAGCGGTGTGCACTGAGCCTGGCTTATTTAAACTGATCCGCTAGGAGTTACAGCTACCCACGGCGCACAATGTGTTTCTCCTGTCACTGCAGGCGCACAGTCATATGAACACATCCTCAGCTTTGCCAACGGCAAACATCATTCTGAAGAAGGCATTCTTCCTAGGCGGGTGGAATTATTCCCCGTGCCCCTCGCCCTCTCCCCTCTGTGAATAAAGTCATTTCAGCCTTGGCAAACTGCACTTCAAGGCACAGGCAAGCAAAGCAAAACAAAACAGAATGTGCAATAAAGCCGTAATGTTCTGGAATTCCATCGCTACCCTCCAAATGCCGCAGAGTTGGGGGGTTGAGTCCCTGCTAACCGCATTACCAAGTCATAGCAGGCCATTCCCCGACACGGCGCTGGTTTGAAATATACCCAGATGATTGGGTGAAATTGCAGGCCAGGCATAATTTTCCCATCTCAGTTTCTCATGAAACTTGTGATCAGATACTCCGGCCATCAATCAAAACGAACAAAGGGTGCAACGCTGCTGATGAAACATTAATGACCGATTTGTGAATGTTCTCGGACCCTCGCAGTTCCTCGCAGTTCAGGGAGCAGCAGCCGCCTGGCTCCTGCTTGGTCGCTCAGAACGACCTCGCACCCCGTCACTTCCCCTCTCCTGGCTTCATTCACAGGTGGCTCTCCTAACCCCAGCTGCAAACCAACCTCTGCCTTCAGACAGGAAGTCGCTGCCTGCTGCCAGCCCTTCTGCCACACGTCACAGTGCTGAGGACGCGTGGAAAAGAGCAGGAAGTTCTCTGGGCCGTCCCAATGCTTTGGAGGGAAGAACGGATGCAGAATGAGACCCTTGGGGTACCTTGACCTGCGCACTCCACAGATCCACAGAGTCTGGACTTGACTGCACATGCAACGATGCCCACAGGGTCCCTGGCACCGCCTCGGCGGGAGGATGGAACCGCGAGCGCGAAGAACAAGGCAGCACGCGACGGCGGCGGCTGCGGGTGGGCCGAGACGGCGCCAGTCACAGCCACGTTCTGACCGCACAGAGAGGGTGATGGCACTTTGCTCACCGTCACCTGTAGCCTCCCAGGATGGCATTTCTGGTTTCCCTGCCCTGGCCACCCAGCACCCTGCACTGCTCTGAGAAGTGCTAAGGAACAGGCGTGACACTGCTGTCACTGGGGAAGCAGCGGGTATCAGGCACAGGCACGGCCACAGTGGCCCAGGAGACTGGGGCGGGCACCCAGGAAGCAAGCTCGCGACAGGTCCGGGGCCCATCACAGCGAGGAGGCAGAGAGTGACGGCTGTCTGCACGGGATCCACCAGTCTCCTGGATGGGCGGAGCTTGCATGCGATTACAACACCATCCGATACACGGGACCTGAGTTTCCACGGGGTCTCCTGGAACCAACCCCCCTCTCATCCAGAGATGACTGTGCTGCCCCTATCCCCGACTGGACAGATTGGGAAAGTGAGGCACACGGCGGCTCTGCAGAGCCTCAGGAGCTGGCCTCAGACCTCACATCTCATTTCTCGCCCTGCTGATGACTCTCGGGTCACCTCCCACTGATCATCAGACTCAGTTCCCACTTGTCACCTGGTGCCTGGCGCCCCACACCATCTGCCTGGACGGCCCCTTTCTGGCTTCGTCCCCACCAGCTGCTTCTACCCCACTGCTCCCTGCTGGCCTGGGGCGCTGCTGTTCTCAGCTCACGATCCTTGGCCTGGAACGTCCCTCTCCTCACTTCTGCACGCTCAGATCCTACCCACTTTTCTGCCCAGGGGCGTCCTCTGCCCCCACCAGTCATCTCCACCGTCCAGAGCCCCCTAGAAACAGCCCTCTGTGATGGCTCCTTCCAACCCTGACACTGGCGCACACGCAGGAAAGGAGAGGAAGCCCCACCATCCCTCACTTCTCCCGAGGCCCCTGGTGCCAGCCACCCGTGCCTCTGCCCCATGGTCCCCTCCCTTGCCCAGGGTGGAGCCCCATCCTGCATTTCTGACTGATCCCTCAAGCCGGGAAGAGCTGTTTGGGGGAGGCGTTCTGCCCGCTGCAGCCTCCCAGGGGGTTCCCCAGCCTCTGAGGGGGAAGCCAGGGTGCTGGCTGGGTGCTGTATTTTTTTTTCTCCTCTTAGACACAGTTTGCCACAGTTGTCTGTCAGAACCTTCACAAAGGGTATTTAAGCCTCCCTCCAGGCGGGTCAGGCTTTAGCTGTTAGTAAGTTTCCCCAGCCCATCTGCTGGGCTAGTGTGTAACCTAATGGGCCGCGCTGGGAACGAGTCGGGGCCAGCTCTGACCCACCGGGCAGTTCCGGGAAGGCTCTGGGATGGACAGGAGAGCCGCCTGCCAGTCTCTTTCTCAACCCCACCCGGCTGCATCACTTGGGGTCTGACCCCAAGCAACTGACACACAACCTGTTCCTTCTTTTCTTTCCCTTCCTCCTCTTTTTATTTTATTAAAGATTTATTTATTTGAAAGGCAGAGTTACAGAGAGAGAGAGAGGGAGAGAGGGAGGGAGGAAGGGAGGGGGAGACGGAGAGAGAGGGAGAGGGAGGAAAGGAGGGGGAGGGAAAATGGGGGGAGAGGGAGAGGGAGAGGGAGAGGGAGAGGGAGAGGGAGAGGGAGAGGGAGAGGGAGAGGGAGAGGGGGAGGGGGAGAGAGAGAGAGAGAGAGAGAGAGAGAGAATCTTCCATTTGCTGGCTCAACTTCCCCAATGGCCACAACAGCCAGGGTTGGGTCAGGCCAAAGCCAGGAGCCTGGAACTCCTTCTGGGTCTCCCATGTGGGTGGGAGGGACCAAGCACTTGAACCGTCTTCCACTGCCTTCCCAGATGCACTAGCAGGGAGCTGGATCAGAAGTGGAGCAGCCGGGACTCCAACAGATGCCAGCACGTCCATGGGGAACGCTGGTGTCCCAGGCAGCAGCTTAACCTCCTGTGCAACACAGGCCCCTCCCACTCCCTTTGAGACGGGGGGGGGGGGGGGGGGGGAGATCTCCCATCTGCTGGTTCACTCCCTAAATGTCTGAAATGGCAGGGTCCAGGCCAGACTCAAACTAGGAACTGGGAACTTCGAGATCTTCTGTGTGGGTGGCAGGGACCCCAGTACCTGAGCCCTCACCTGCTGCCTCCCAGGGTGCTCATTAGCAGGGAGCTGGAACTGGGTGTGCAGCTGGGAGTGGAACACAGCACTGTGATATGGGATGTGGCATCCCAATCTATCCCTCACCTGCTCGCATCGGGACTGGTGTTTTTTACCTTCTACTCTCATTTGGGAAAATATCTTACATTAACCACATGACTCGAAGCTTCTTAGAGGTAGGCTTGACATCTTTTTCTTTGTATCTACCAGAGTGCCTGTATAATCTACCTGCTACTTGGTAGATATCAATCAATGTTTGAAGAATGAATAAATGACCTTTTTCAATACTATAAATTCATGAAGAATTAATTAATATAAAAATAATAGACATTATACTGGAGGTTCTAGTCAGTATAATACAGAATTTTTAAAAAATTAAGAAAGCATAAAGGAAAAAATAAAATTCTATTACCAGGGGCCAGTGCCGTGGCTCACTTGGTTAATCTTCTGCCTGCAGTGCCAGCATCCATATGGGCACCAGGTTCTAGTCTCGGTTGCCCCTTTTCCAGTCCAGCTCTCTGCTGTGGCCCGGGAGTGCAGTGGAGGATGGCCCAAGTGCTTGGGCCCTGCACCTGCACGCGAGACCAGGAGGAAGCACCTGGCTCCTGGCTTTGGATTGGCATAGTTCTGGCCGTAGTGGCCACTTTGGGGGGGGGGGGGTGAACCAATGGAAGGAAGACCTTCCTCTCTGTCTCTCTCACTAACTCTATCTGTTAAAAAAAATTCTATTACCAGATACATGATTTTTCTACATAGAAAACCCCAAAGAACATATTTGGAAAGTTACAAGAAATCTTTACATTTTCAAGAATATTTCTATAAAATTAATATTCAAAATTCAAGTGCATTTGTATAAACCACAATAAACAAATGTAAATGAAATAAAGGAAACAATACCATTTCCAACAGCTTCAAAAACATAAAGTATGTTCAGCAAATCTGAGAAACACGATGGAAGCCATGCCTGTGACAAGTGCGAACACTGAAGAGGATCAAAGAAGACCTAGATACAGAGAGGGACAGCACGGTCAGGGGTGGAAAGGCTCGGGATGTCCACGGCAGCTTTCCCTAGCTATCAGTCTGGGGTATGTGGTTAAACACCTTCAACAGAAAATTAATCAAAATCAGTGTCGCTTCTGTAGAAATCGACAACTCTAAAGTTTACATGTAAAGACCAATAAAGGAACTAGAATACCCCCCCAAAATCCAATTTTGGGAAAGCCACAGTTGTGGTGTCGTGGGTTAAACCTCTGCCTACAACGCTGGCATCTCACATGGGCACCGGCTGGAGTCTCAGGTGCTCCACTTCCGATCCGGCTCCCTGCTAATGCACCTGGAAAACACTGGAGTGCTTGGGCCCCTGCACCCACCTGGAGACCTGGAAGAAGGCTGGGGCTCCTGGCTTCAGCCTGGCCTCGTCCCTGCCATTGTGGCCTCTTGGGGAGTGAACCAAAGTATAGAAGATCAGTTTCTTTTTCTCTCTATCTCCCCTCCTCTCTCTGTAACTCTTCCTTTTAAATACATAAAATATAAATCTTAAAAAAAAAACAATTTGGGGGGGCCGGTGCTGTCGCTCAGCAGGTAAAACTACCACCTGCAGTGCGGCATCCCTTATGGGCGCCGGTTCAAGACCCGGATGCTCCACTTGTGACCCAGCTCTCTGCTATGGCCTGGAAAAACAGAACAAGATGGCCCAAGTCCTTGGGCCTCTGCACCTGCATGGGAGACCTGGAAGAAGCTCCTGGCTCCTGGCTTCTGATTGGCCCAGTTCCAGCCATTATGGCCACATGGGGAGTGAACCAGTGAATGGATCTCTCTCTCTCTCTCTCTCTCTCTCTCTCTTTTTCTCTGCTTCTGCCTCTCTGTAACTCTGCCTTTCAAATAAACAAATACATCTTTAAAAAATTTTTTTTGGAAAAAAAAAATCACAAAAGCTAGAGCGTTTGCACCAACTGATTCGAAGACTTACAAGGCAGCAGTGACTAAGCCGCTGTGCTGAAGGACAGACACACGGATAAAATGAACAGAATGAAAACTCAGAAATAGCCTCCTCCACACGTATGAGGCCGACTGGTTTCTGACAAAGATGGAAAAACAGTTAAATGGAGACAGGACTGGGACTAGATATCTACAGGCAAAAAAACAAGCAAACAAAAATTTACTTCATTCACATCTTGCCCCCTGAACAAAAACTAACTTGAACCACACTCAAGTGTAAAACCTCAAAGTACAAATTTTCCAGAAAAAAATCTTTGTGATCTTGGATTTGGGAACGGTTTCTTGGATAAACATACAATCCAAAAAAGTTTAACCAAAAAATTGATAATCTGAATGTCATTGAAATCAAGAACTTCTGCTCTTTGAAAAAACACTTAGGATAAAGAAAAGACAAGTCACACAGACTGGGTGAAACTCTCATGATGAAAGTGTATCCAGAACATATAGAGAACTCTCAGAATAAAAAGAAAAATTCAATTTAAAATGTATATAAAATATGGACAATTCACCAAAGGTGTACAGATAGCGAAAAAAACAAAAACAAAAACAAAAACAAAACACCATGTGGAAGGCCACTCAGCATCATTTGATGGTAGCACAATGGTAAACTGGTAATAATTTATCATTATACTATTAGGCTATAGCTACGCACAGACACAACAACAGGACAGAACCAAGTATTGACAAGGGCGCCGAGCGACTGGAGTGCTTGTACTTTGCCGGCAGGATTGTAGAGGGCACAGCTGCTGGGGAAAACAGTTTACTATTTCCCAAAGAGTTAAAATACACTCAGCACGCATCCAGCCACCCCACTCCTGGGTGTTTACCCAGGAACAATGGACACTCACGTCCACGCAAACACCTGCGTGTGACTATGCCTTATGCACACCTGCTCCCAACTGGGAACGACCTAACCGCCCCACGCCTGGGAAATGGTCGAGTCACACGATGAGACACTTCTCAGTGGTAAGAAGGTAAGTAAGAGAGAGGACTCTGCTGTGGCTATGATACCAAGCACAGGACTGAGTCCCCAAAGTGTTAAATCTCTGGTACCCAGGGTGACGACTAGAGATTATTACGTGAGGAGGTGGGCCTAGTGGGAGGTCCTCAGGTCCCTCCCAGGAGAGGTGTCAGGAGAGTCCGAGTTTGGGCCTGATTTTTCTCCCTGCTTCCCGGCTTCCTCCGCACACAGCTCCACCATTGCGATCTCCCACCCTCACCCCTCCGCAAACCAGCGGGGCTGCCCGGTCCTGGACTTGGACCTCAGAACGGCAGCTCCAAGAAGCCCTCTCTCTTTGTGCAGTGAGTTGCCTCCGGTATTTCAAAGCAGCCAGGGGAAGCTGAGTGTGTGAAGGCTAAAGGCATGATTCTGAGTGAGGGAAACGGGGCTGGACACAAGTTCACGTGGAATGGTTCCCCCGAGAGGGTGTACTGGTGCAGGCAAATGAGGGGTCGGAGGACAGAGGGCGATGCCACAGCTGAGGATAGGGGGCAGGGCTGGCTAAAGGCACCGTGGCAGTAGGGGGTGAACCCTGTTCTAGCACGCTCGGCCGAGACCACACGATCACCTGTGCTTGCTGAAACGCACGGAACTTTCCACAGAGGGTGGCTTTTTACAATCTATAAATATCGCTTAATTAAAAGATGGAAATAAAAAGGGAAAGAGAAACTTCCCTGAGAGGCAGGAACAGCTTCTCTCTGTGCTGTATTTTCCTCGTCAACCTGAGCCCTGCTCTGTAGCCACCCACAAAGCTGCCTGAATCGTCTCGTCTCTGCTTTGTCATTCCACGCGCTGTGAATCCCACCTCCCTTGTCTCCCTCTTGCTTTCCATCTCTCTCCCCTCTCCTGGCCCGGATCATCCCCTCTACCCTGAGGCTGCAGCTTGGGATGCCCGCCCTAACATCGCTGCTCTTACTTCCGTGAGCTGTTGCCTTATGACACCTGCCTTCTGCTTCCGAGCACATGTGGTCCCACCTCTCCTCTCCTGTGTTTGCCAAGGTCTGTGTCCAATCATAATACCAACAACAACAGCGATGCTAAGGCTGTAGGAGACACATCATCGACATCTACCATGAGCCAAGTGCGTCCCAGGCCCTTTGCCCCCTGCATCAGGGGCTCCCCACAGCCATCCAGCGAAGAGACTACACACTCCACAGTCCCATTTTTGTCCACAAGGAAGCC
Organism: Sylvilagus floridanus; assembly: GCA_949820135.1. NCBI lineage: Eukaryota > Metazoa > Chordata > Mammalia > Lagomorpha > Leporidae > Sylvilagus > Sylvilagus floridanus. The sequence goes on from OX463227.1 coordinate 188,016,464, forward strand.
ATGGCTCAGAAAAGGGTCCCACAGCTATCACGCCAGGCTCTTTGCACAGCCCCCACAGTGTGTCTGCCACGCGTGCTTCTCGGTAAGTATGTGCCGAATGCATGCCAATGTGAATTTCACAAAGGGACACTTGCATCTTGTGTTACTGCCCAGGCCTGTGTGCGGGCTGATCGGTGGGAATCACGGGAGGCGGCCTTCTGGGGCTCCCTGATGACTGAGTTGTTGGAAAATACAATGGGCCACTGTGCATGAGGCTGGCGGGCAGGTTAGCTGAGCACCTGTCGAGACTTGAGGGCCTCTAAGATCCTTCCTGAGACAGCCTGACCCCTGGTAGGTGCCCTGGGGGAGCAGTGAGCTCCAGGGTGCAGGATGTACCGTGTTCCTGCCAGAAACGGTCATTGGGGGATTCACCATCCTCCCTTCTCCACTGCTCTGTGCCCCCGTCCATTCCCCAGAGACTCTCCTTCTGGGGTGAGACCAGCCTGGGAACTCGGAGTCTGCCTCCTAGACACTTAACGGGCTCAAGCAACGCTGAGACGGCATCGCTGGGTTCACGGCTTTTCTTGATGACCACAGAGGGAGGTGATGACTGCGGTGGCAGAGTGCCCAGGTCACCTCTGTTGCTCCTTGTCCCTGCGAGCGCCTCTTCATCGGGGACCCAGCATCATCCCGTGCTCCGGAGTCTGGCGAGGAGGGCACCAGCAGCTGTCAGCTTGGGTCTCAGACAGCTTGCAGCCCTCTGCAACCCCCTCCCTAGGAGAAGGGCCCAAGCTGGGGAAACTGTCTAACTGGGCAGATGGCAAGTCCCCATCAGAGAGAAGTGAAACCATGCATGGAAGAACGCGCCCTGAAAGGTACAGTCCTGGCCGGCAGCCGCCTCCCGTGCGACTCCCCGGGGCATTCTGTCCGTTCCTGGAGGGCCCATCCTTTCTCTGACAGGTCCCTGTGCAGTGGGCAGCCTGGCGTGGCCACTGCTCTGCAGGGCGCCTCTGCTGTCCTCAGGAGTCCGTGCCTGTCACCTATGGGGCCCCTCACAACAGAGGGCTACTGCTGAGGCTGCTTCTAAAATCCACTTCAAGCCACACTCTGGCCCAAAGCCCTAAAGCCTCTTTTCAGGGAAAAAGCATGGTGCCTCCCAATTTCATTTTTGTTTTCTTACTGCTTATTCGGAGAACAATCACAGAAGATAAAAACGTCATCCTCGGGCTAAGAGAATTTAATTCAAACATTCTGAAGACCAGATTCAACAATCTTTCCCTTACACATAAAACAGAAAGCAAACTTGCTTTTATTCTTAGTTTTCCCCAGTTACACAAAGAAAAAATAATGATGGACAGAAGCAGGAGTATCTTTAGGAAAGAGAATTTCCACCTGCCTGGCAAATGTGACCAAGAGACGCGGTGACACGCAGCTCACAGGCCCCGTGCTGACATCACTCAGCTCCGGAACGGGAACTCTGACAAAGGCTCGTGTCTCTGGGTGAGTCCCCCCCCCGACGCCCCACCCCCCCCATAATCACTATTCAGAATTCTTCTTGATTGTCCCTTCACTTCCTTTTCCTACGGTGCTGTGTCTCACCACTATGGCATCTCTGTAAGCTAACAATTCTTTTAAAACACGGGTGCCCACGGTATGGAACCTTCTGGGGCTTCTCTTTTTGCTCATAGTTACAACTGGAAAACCAGGGGTCACAAACTCAAATGCAGCTACGGGCACCCAGGGAAGAGAGGAGGGGAGGCGGAGTGAAGGGGGTGGTGCAAGGTGGCTGTCCCAGTCTACTTTGGCTTGCACCCCTCCCAGTGCACCCTCAGGGCGCACAGGACAAAGCCCAGCTGCCACAGGAATGTCCCAGCCCGACCCAGTGTGGTCCTCAGCGACCCGCCGACTCTCCCCACCTTGTCTCACTCCTCGCCGTGCTTGGCCACTGGGGTCTTGTTCTCCTTTGAACATCCCAGTGGTGCCTGAGCCGGATGTCCTGTTCCACCTGCTCCTAACTTTGCGCTTCCGAGTCCCCTCCTCCTGGGTTCTCTGTCACCCTGCCCTGCTGCACACAGGCGTGGCACCTGGGCATTGCATAGTACCTGTTCCCCTCAACAAGGGGGAAGTCTTGTTTAGTTGAAGAGATGCGCAAAGAGTTCGGCTCAGCCCTGGGGGTCTCCAAGACCCATTCAGGGATTTCAGAGTGGAATCATGGTTTGAACACTAAGACCTTACTGAACCTTCCCACTGTGCACACTCTTTCTCTCTCTCTCGCGCTCTCTCTCTCTCTCTCACACACACACACACACACACACACCCGCTAGTGCAAAGCGAAGGTGAGTAAACCAAGGTGGCTGTGGCGCGAATCAAGCTTGTGACTAGTAGTCACAGCGAGCCCAAGACCCGGGGTCAAGAACACGCAAGTCCCAGGTCTCAGAGCCCTCCCCCAGAGTCACCGTGAGTGTCGCCAACTATGTTTTTCCTTTTTTTTTTTTTCTTAAGTGCCTGTGTCAGGATAGAAACTTAAAAACTAGTTCTCAGTGTGATTGATGCTTTTAATTGCTAGTACGGCAGTAGCGTGTCTCTTACACTGGTGCAAGGCGAATGCAGGCTGCCCTTGCTAAACGGCACGCCAACGGCCATGGAGACAACTGGTTTGAATGGGAAAGTGCACATCCAGTTTTAAAGTAAGCCTCAAGCTGCTTCCTGGAAGACAAGACCCAGTGCGGTTTTAACAGTTTCTGGGGTAACAGAGTCCACAAGGGTTTTGTGTCACACTCAGAGGAAGCCACGTTTGGAAGCTGTCTGGTGTAATAGCGGAACACACTGCACTTACCAGGATTGTTTGTGAATGGGCTACAATGAATAACATCAACTACAAGCTGCTTCAGAAGGGCTGAAGGATGTTGTGGAACCTGAACCTGGAATTACGTTGTCTGGGAAAGATGTCACTCTGTTCGTGTCGCATCAGAGATGCACGTGTGATAGCCACAGCTCCAGGCTGGTTACATCCTGGGACATCCACTAAAATGCACACAAAACTTGCCTTTGTTTGGAAGCAAGAGAGAACACTCACACGCTCTCTCTCTCTCTCACACACACACACACACACACACACACACACACGGATGCTGGGCGCCGCCCCACAACTGCCTGGATTTTCTGTTTCCAGAATCCCACGCTAGCACCTAAGTGCTTTCCTCGAGAGAGGCAGAACTGAATCTGCAGGAGGCAGATCTTTCATCTCCACTGTGATGCAGACGATGACCAGCAGTGGTCCCAAGCAGTCACTCAGGTGAGCCTGGGGACGTCCCTGGAGAGACAGAGACTGGTTCAGGAAGGTGAAACACTCAGCATTAGGAAGATTCTAGGTAAAGTCTCCCTCTTCTTGCAACACATCCAACATGAATTTAACAAGCCAGAATTTCATCAGAATATTTTATATCCAAACCCAAAGCAGAGGTGCACACTGCCTTGGGACCAGAGTCAGATTCCATAGTCTGAGCAAGAACAGGCTCACTCTCCAATTAGCCACTCAGTAGAGAGACTGAGGGGGCAAGACTTGTTTTTAGGGGTGGGCATTGTGATGCAGCGCATCGGGCTGCTGCTTGGGACCCTGTATCTCATATCAGAATGCCAGTTCAAGCCCTGGCTGCTCCACTTCTGATCTAGCTCCCTGCTAATGCATCTGTGACGGCTCAGGTGCTGGGGTCCCCACCCCCCACATGGGAGACCCAGATGCAGCTCAAGGCTCCTGACTTCAGCATGTCCCACCCAGCCCTGGCTGTGGCAGCCATTTGGGAAGTGAACCAGCAGGTGGAAGATCTTTCTGTAATTCTGCTTTTCAAAGAAACAAATACTTTTATAAAAAAAAAAATAGACCATATAGTTTCCGATTCGCTTAGACAAAAAGGTTTTGGGTAAGAAGGAAGAATGCAGCTTGCATTCTGAATTGTCACTCTTGAATCTGAAGTTCCACATGTCTCCTGTGCACATCCATAAGTTACAGCCTGTTTTGCCTGGATTACTGCTCAATAGTGAAATGGAAAAGTCGTCAAACAGCTATCAGGAAAAAAAGCTGCCAACAGCAGTTCATGGGACATCTTCAGAAGATGGTATGGTCATGAGTCCCTGATACTCACTCCACATCCACAGGCACTTAGTGAACACCTCCCATGGGCCAGGCGAGGGGTGGGAGGGCTCTGAGAATCCCAGGGTCATCAAGACAGACCTCTGCCCCCTGGAAGTTTCCAAACTAGCAGAGTTGAGTAAGTTATTATCTAAGTAAGATAGAAAATGCTCAATTACTGGTACTTCTATTTTTGTTCCTTTGCAATATAAAGGAAAAAAGTAGAAAGAGCATTGCTGCACCTTTAAGAGGCATTTTAGGAAAGCAGCGCCCCAGATGAAAACCAGATGTAGGCAATCCCAACAGTGGCTAGGAATGCTATCAGGTGAAACAGCTGATGGGGAAATTTTACAGCAGATAGGCTAAGCTGAAACATCTGAATCCAATGACCAATCTTAGTACAAAAAGACAGAAAAGTCCAAAGATAGCATCCCTGGGGAGCCTTGCCAAAACCCAGAATGACTAAGCCTCCAGATTCACTGCTAGACGGACATGCTCCATGACACAACAGGACGCAATGGCAAAATCCAGAGCACACACACTGCACGGGGTAAACCAGCGTCCTCAACAGCGGGCACGATGGGGCAAGGGGACGGGGCACTTCCAGGTGAAAACAGACTCAAGAGACACAACAGCTACTTGCAGTGGGGGCCTTGATTGGATCTGGAGTCAACCAACGATTTCACCAAGGATGTCAAAGATCTCTACAAAGAGAATACTAAAGAAAGAAATAGAAGACATCAAAAAATGGAGAAATCGTCCATGTTCATGGATTGGAAGGATCAGCATCATCAAAATGTCCATACAACTGACAGTAATTTACAGATTCAATGTGATAATCAAAATACCAAGGACATTCTTCTCTGATATAGAAAAAATGCTGCTGAAATTCATATGGACACACAAGAGACCATGAACAGCTACAGCAATCTTATACAACAAAACCAAAGCCTGAGGCATCACAAAACTTGATTTCTTTCTTTTTTAAGATTTATTTTATTTATTTGAAAGACATAGTTACAGAGAGAGGCAGAGACAGAGATAGAGAGAGGTCTTCCATCCACCAGTTCACTCTCACAATGGCCAGAGCTCAGCTGATCTGAAGTCAGGAGCCAGGAGCTTCTTCCAGGTCTCCCTCATGGGTGCTGGAGCCCGAGGACTTGGACCATCTTCTGCTGCTTCCCCAGGCCATAACAGAGAGCTGGATCGGAAGAGGAGCAGGCAGGACTAGAACTGGTGCCCATACGGGATGTCGGGGCTTCAGGCTGGGGCTTTAACTCATTGTACCACAGTGCCAGCTCTCAATACCTGATTTCAAGACATGCTATGGGGCAGTTATAATCAAAACAGCCTGGTACTGGCACAAAAACAGATTTGTAGACCAATGGAACAGAACAGAAACTCCAGAAATCACTCCATGCATCTACAACCATCTTATCTTTGACAAAGGAAATAAATCAATCATGGAGGAATGAGTCTCTTTAACAAAGGGTGCTGGGCAGAGCTGGTGAACTCCAGGGCTTTCCATAGCCTAGACAGCTCATAGCAAGAGTCTCGGGTGATCGCTGACATCATAAATAAGAGTGCCAATTGTTAAATCAACAACGGGAGTCACTGGGTACAGGCTCCCCACGTAGGATCTCTGTCCTTAATGTGTTTTACTATGAAACTTAAAAACAACACTACTAGTCGAACAATACCCTATACCTTGTGCGGTTGTATGAGGGCAGCCTGTTGAAATCCTTGTTTAGTATATACTAAGATGATCTTCAGTATATGAAGGTAATTGAAAATGAAACTCAATGAAGGGGGGTAAGGGAGTGGGAGAAGGGAGGGCCACGGGAGGGAAAGAGGTTGGGGGGGAAGCCACAACAATACAAAAGTTTCTCTTTGTAAATTCACATTTATTAAATTAAAAAAATTCAAAAAAGAGATAAATTTATTTTAATGCAAAAAAATTGAAATCATGCATAGTCATAACTAAGTTTTGAATTTGTATTCAATCCCACTATCTTTGTTTTTGTTTGTTTTTTTCATACTATTTGTTAAACTTTCACTAAGTGCACAGTTAACTATACGATCTTTAAATAAATTGAAAATAGACCTTTGTAAAAATTAGGAGTGGTAATGTGAGAGGGAGGAGGAGGAAGGGATGGAGTGTGGGTGGAAGGGGGAGTAGGGGAAGTGTCACTACGTTCCTATACCTGTATGTATGAAACACATGAAGCTCATATAAATTAAATAGAAATAAATAAATAAATAGTGCCCAATATTATCAACCACCAGGGAAACAGAAATCAAAGTGAGAGGGAAACAATGCTTTACACCCACTGGGATGGCTGTTAAGCAAAACAATACAATAACAAGTATTGGTGAGGATGTGATAATATTTGAACTCTCACGCACTTTGGTGCGATGGACAATGGCGTGGTCACCTTGCATCACAGCTTGGTAGGTCTTCTTGTGGTTAAACATAGGATTATCACGTGATAATTCAGCAGTCCCACTCAAGAGAAATGAACAGGTACCTATAGAGAAGCTTAAACACAAATGCTCAAAGAAGCATTATTTCTAACAGCCAAGAAGCAGAAGCAACCCGGACATCCCTCAAATGCTGAAGGGAGAAATAAAATCGAGTGGATTCACGCAGTGAAATATTACTGAGTGGGGGCTGGTGCCATGGCGCACTAGGTTAATCCTCCACCTGCGGCGCCAGCATCCCATATGGGTGCGGGGTTCTAGTCCTGGTTGCTCCTCTTCCAGTCCAGCTCTCTGCTGTGGCCGGGGAAGGCAGTGGAGGATAGCCCAAGTGCTTGCGCCCTGCACCCGCATGGGAGACCAGGAAGAGGCACCTGGCTCCTGGCTTCGGATCGGTGCAGCGCCAGCCGTGGCGGCCCTTGGGGAACCAATGGAAGGAAGACCTTTCTGTCTCTCTCTTACTGTCTGTAACTCTACCTGTCAAATAAATAAATTTAAAAAAAACTTCAAGAAAAGAAATATAACTGAGCAATGAAAAGAAGCAGAGTACTGACACATGCTACAACATGGATGGACTCTGCATGCATATAGGTAAAAGAAGACAGTCACAAGGGACCACGTGGTATGATTCCTTACATATGACACACACAGGGTGGGCAAATCCTTAGAACCAGACTGGTGATTATCAGGTCTGAGAGGCTGAGAAAAGAGGAGAGAGGACAGTCGGTAACAGTTCCTAGGTTTCTTTGGGAGGGGACAATACAAAGGTGAAATCGATTGTGGTGGTAGACACACAACCTTGAACGTATAAATGTCATCAAATTGCGCTTACAAAAATGTTGGGAAGGTGTGGATGAGGATACTGAATAGACTGTTGTAAATGGTCTAGTGGGGGCCACGCTGTGGCACAGTGGGAAAAGCTGCTGCCTGCAGTGCCGGCATGCCATATAGGTGCCGGTTCAAGTTCCAGCAGCTCCACTTCCAATCCAGCTCTCCGCTAAGCCAGTGGAAGATGGCTCAAGTCCTTGGGCCCCTGCACCTACATGGAAGACCTGGAAGAAGCTCCTGGCTTTGGATCGGTGTAGCTCCGGTCATTGTGGCGAACTGGGGAGTGAACCAGCAGATGGAAGACCTCTCTCTCTCTCTCTCTCCCTCTCTCTCTCTCTCTCTGCCTCTCCTTCTCTCTCTGTGTAACTCTTTCAAATAAATAAATAAATCTTTAAAACAAAATGCTCTAATGAATAGTCGACCATGGGCCCTCTGGGTTGGTGTGCCCCTGAGCAAGGCGTATGACCAACCTCAATCTCAGTTCCCTGGTATGCAAAATGTGGGTCATAAAAGCTGCTGCTGGGGAGTACCCGAGGCTGTCCAGTAGCAGCGCTTGGTGCCGTGTCTGGCAGACACCAATGCTCAGCGGGCACTGTCACCGTGGTCCTCCCTCCCTCAGCTCCTGCAGGGGAACACGCTTCTCCCGCACAGACTACGTCCACTGTGGACATCTGGCATTGTGACTCTGCCTGAGGTTTTTGTGGGTTTGAACTTCTTAATTCTTATGCTGCACCTTATCTTCAGAAGGTTATGTTTTTGTGGTTTACTGAGTTAGTTTCTTGTCAAGGATTTATTTACTTTAAATGTAGAGTTACACTGAGATGGAGAGAGAGCTCTTCCACCTGCTGGTTTATTCCACAAATGACTGCAATGGCCAGGAGCTGGCCCAGGCTGAAGCCACGAGCCTGCAGCTCTACCTGGGTCTCTCATGTGGGTAGCAAGGGCCAAAGCACTTTGGGCCACCCTCTGCTGCTCCCCCAGATCATTAGCAGGGAGCTGCACTGGAAGTGGGGCAGTTGGGACTCGAACTGGTGCTCATCAGGGAAGCTGGCATTGCACGTGGTGGCTTAACTTGCTGCACAACACTGGCCACTCATTTTCTTTTATATTTTAGGCTGCAGACGGAGGCTTGGGAGCAGCACCAAGAGACATCTGAAGAAGACGAGCTGCAGCCACATTAACCCACCAGGCCTGGTTCCCAACCCGAGCGCGACACACAGGATAAACCCCACGCATGGTCCTTTTAGACCTCTCTCCTTGGATGGTACCTCGGCAAGGAGATGGCTCAGTGCAGAGGGGGCTGGGTTTCACGGCCAACGTTACTGGCCCTGCCCACTTTTCCATGATCCTCACTCTTAGATCCCAACAGCCCCCTAAATTAGCAAAGTGCCTCAGTTCCTTTTCACAGCAAAGGTTCTTCATAAACCGAAATCAGGGACACTGACAGATGTTCTACCGATGGCCCTCTGAAAACACAGCTCACACACACACACACACGGGCACACACACACGTGCACTGGATTTACAGGCTCACAGGCTCTGGACACAGACTGTAGTATTTTCTTCCATTCAAGTTGTCTCCCCAACAGATTTTTTTTAATTTTTATTTTGTTGCACTGTATGTATCAACCGCACAAGGCAATCAGCCAAGGAGAGATGTAAACATATGGACTGGGTTGCACGGCTTTGGCAAGAGTGGCAGAGCATGGCAGCTCTCTGCGCATCTGCTCTGCTAGCTGGGGCTGCCCCTTGGCTGGGCAGGGGCTGTGCCACACTGGGCTGCTTCTCCCTGGGGCCGTGGACAACTCATGGAACTCCCAGGACTGAGGGGGGGGGGCAGTCGGTCACGATGAATTTCTGTGGTGTGTGTGTCTCATGTGCTACAGGGGACAGTGCCTCTGACGGTGCATAATAAACGGGGCATTAGTCACATCCATTTTCTTAAGTGTTGATGCCCCCGTTCCATTTGTAAGATGAGCAAGTATGTCCTACAGAAAACTGAGTTAAAGATACATTTTATTTTACTGTTGTAATACCTGCCCCCCCCCCATTTTGATTTATTTATTTGAAAGGGAGGGAGGGAGGGAGAGAGAGAGAGAATGAATTAATCTCCTATCCAATGGTTCACTCCCCAAATACCCTCAACAGCACAACAGCCAGGTTGAGGATTCCCACATGGGTGGTAGGGATCCAAGTTCTTGAGCCATCGCCTGCTCCCTCCCAGGGTAGGCAGTGACAGGGAACGGGAATCTGGAACAAAGCCGGGACTCAGACCCAGGCACTCCGGGATGAGAAGCGGGTGGCCCAAGCAGCAGCTTAACCACTGTGCCAAACATCCACCCCAATATCCAGAATTTATACATTTTTAACACTTGCCAAAATGAACAGTGTTCTTCCAATTCACTTGCATAATCTCCTTGGCTTCCTCTGGTTTGGTAATTGAAATAGAACTGTGTACTGCTTTCCTTTGCTCAGATAAAACATTGACATCAATGTTTTGTAACCAGACTGCTGCCATCTCTGGGTACACAGTGTATCCTCACCTACACTACTGGGGACGGGCAGGCACTGCTGGGGACAGGTGCATATCTGAACCTTGCTCCTGCCACTTTCCAGCTCTGTGAGTAGGGGAGTGAATTCCCTTCTCTGAGCCTCTAGGGTCTCATACAAGACACCAGAACAATCCAGATTTCAGAGGTGCTGGGGACACAGAAAGTGAATAGCAGGTACCCAGGAGAGCTAACAGTGGCTGTAATACCCATGCCAGGTACCCAGCCTCCACGGTCTACTATGTATCACTCTGGGGTTCCAAGAGCCAGGGGGGTCCTGAGTCTGGGATAGCTCAAGCTCAAGGCACTGGTTTATTTTTGTATTTGAATGGTAATTTATTCTACAGTTTGAGCTCTGTGGAGCCATGAACACCACTTGTGATGTCAGCAATGGCTGCCACAGCGAGGATAGGCAGGAGGAGAGGGAATTCCTGGATACTTTGTTGCAGTGCCTTGTAATATTTAAAGCAGTGATCCCGCCTAAGCTTAGTGTTGGGATGCCTGTGTCCTATCCAAATACCTGGGTGTCCTACCAGGCTCTGGCCCCTGACTCCAGCTTCCCGCTAATACAGAGCCGGAAAGCAGCAGCTCAAGTAGTTGGGTCCCTGCCACCCATGGGGGAGACCTGGATGGCGTTCTCAGCTCCTGGCTACAACCTGACACAGTTCTGGCCATTGCTGGAATTTATGGAGTGAACCAGCAGAGGAATGCCAGTCGCCCCCACTTCTTTTTTTACTTTGTTTTAAAAAGATTTTGTTTGAGAGGCAGAGTTACCGACAGAGAGAGGAAGAAAGATAAAGAAAGGTTTTCAACCATCTGGGTCACTCCCCAAATGGCTGCAATGGCTAAAGTTGGGCTTATGAAGCCAGGAGCCAGGAGCTTCTTGCAGGTCTCCCACGTGGGTGCAGGGGCCCAAGGACTTGGGCCATCTTCTGCTGCTTTCCCAGGCCTTAGTAGAGATCTGGATCGGAAGAGGAGCAGGTGCAACTTGAACCAGAACCCATGTGGGATGCTGGCTTCTCTTACCCCACCGTGCCACAGCAACGGCCCTCTGCTAGCTCTTTTTACTACCTTCTATTTCTCTGCCTCTCAAATAAGAATCTTTAAAAATTAAAATGTGGCAAAATTAAAGCATATTTTTCAATGTAACTTTTGTTTTGTGTATTTTATTTAACTATAAATGTCTATGTTTTTAATACACTTTTTATTTTGGAAGTTTTAAAGAAAAATTGGAAAGACAGTGGAGTCCCTGTATTCTTCCACTATCTCCTCCACCTACATTTCATCTATTATTAACATCTCACACGAGCCCAGGACACTTGTCACAAGTGAACACGTAGTGAACAATATCAATGTTTCTCTTTACCTAAAGTTGCTGCTTTATTCCGACTTCCTTGGCTTCTCTCAATGTCCCTTCTGTGTCCTACGGCCCCATGCAGGCCAACACCATGTCTCCTTAGCCCTCCAGGTTGGGACAGTTGCTCAGACTTCCCTTGGGCTGGGTGGCACTCACTATTTGGGGAGCACTGAAGAGGTGTTTTGAACAATGTCCCTCCGCTGGTTCTGTCTGATGTGTTCCCACTTGCGAACGGGCTGGGGTTCTGGGGTTTTTGGAGGAAGAGCAGAGAGGCTGAGTGTTGTTCTCGCCCCACCACAGCAGGAGCGCTGCTGATGCTGGCCTTGGTCACCTGGCGCAGGTGTGTCTGTCGGGTTCCTCCCCGCTTTCCGCCCCACGGTCTTTGCTAAGACGTCACCAAGCACAGCCTATGGAATGTTATTCTTCCCCATCCCTGAAGGGGGCAGGCTATTTGGAAGTACTCTGTTCTCCACCCATTCACTCATAACAGGACGGACTGTGGATATTTATTTTGTACTCTGGGTTAAAATCTAACTTTACAGGGCTGATGCTGTGGCGTAACGGATAAAGCCTCTGCCTGCGGCACTGGTGCCCCGTATGGGCTCAAGTCCGGGCTGCTCCACTTCCGATACAGCTCCCTGCTGATGGCCTAGGAAAGCAGCAGAGGACGGCCCCAGTGCAAGGGAGATGACCCAAGTGGGGCTTCAGCCTGGCCCAGCGCTGGCCATTGCGGCCATGTGGGTGATGAACCAGTGGATGGAAGATCTCTTCCTCTGTGTTTCCCTCTCTCTGTGTAATTCTTTCAGATAAATAAATAAATCTAAAACAAAACAAAAGGAAAGAAATACAAATTCTTCTCACATTCTCTTCCAGAAAATACAAGTTGAGAAGACACTTCCTAACTCATTATAGTATTTGTTTCTCAAACAGTCCCTACCCTGACCACTGGGAGTCTTATCAGCTGGCTCCTGTGCCCCTCTGATGCCCAGCACCCCAATACTATGATTACTGTGATGCTCTGGAGAATTTTCACCTTTCTGGGTGTTTTTTTTTTTTTTTGCAATAAAAGATAGTTCTGTCTCATCTTCCATAATTCCTGACCCAGTTCTAGAATTACTTTGACAAATGAAAATGTCTCTCCCCCTAAAAGGGCAGCAGAGTTAGGAGTTAATGAAGCAACCATAAAAGATCACCAATGTCTTGCTTCCGACACGGATTTTCTTCCAGACTTGTTTACCATCACGCTAGGCAAGGGAGGAAGTGCCTCATTACGGCGGACGGGAGCCAGCGCCCTGGTTCAGAGTTAATTGCTACTTAGAAGGGGGAAGGGTGTGTGCAGAGGGCTGACAGGGCCGGTGGCAGCTCAGCTTCTGGAGGAAGGCGGCTTGGAGCTACCGATGGCCCAGGGGTCTGGGGTTCCCCTGGCACTCACGGATCCCTGCAGAATTAAAATGAGGCGTGGCAATGACTGTGCCCTCTTTCACCCCACTCCCTGCAGGATCCATGGACCCCCCCCTACCCACTACCCCCAAGAGATAACCTGAGAAGCTGAGCTCACTGGCCATTGAGGACCTAATGACAAAGGACAAGGTACTGGGCAGTGACAGAATGCTGGATCTCACCTGACTGAGAAGGGGAAATTAGCCCGAAACGAAACAAAAACAAAAAAATCAATCCTATGCGAATGGAGCTTTAGGCTCCAACCATTAAGAATCCTTCCTATACCCTTAGCAAAACAAAGGAAGGAAAGTTTCTAACAATTCAGCTGCTGGTCTCTGCAGAGATCCCTCCTTGCCTCCAAGACAAGGTACAAAGTCCTCCCAAAGGGGAGGCATCTGACTGCCAGGCCAGGCTGCGCACTGCTCTGCAGACGCACTGTCCACTCCCAGGCCTCAGGCCTGCGCCGCTTTCACACACACACACCCTATCTCGTGGGGAAACACCTGCTCCACCTGCTCACTCTGCACCTAAGGCCCCATTCCCCTGAGGTCTTCCCTGGGAGGCACTCCCAGATACTCCATACTACTTGCTATTTGCAAATAAGGAATGAACACCCAATGCCTTTGCTCCCTGGCGCCCACAGCTGCACCCTAACTACCTGTTACATGTTTTCCTCCTGTCTTTGAACGTGGGGCGCTGGGGGCAGGCACTGGGCTCCACTCACCTCTGGGCCCCCAGGCCAATCAAGAGACATAGCAGGACCCCATGGGAAGGGCACTGGGGAGTCACAGAAAAGGAAGGAAAATGGGCTTTCTTGGTCGGCACTTCCAAGATTTCTAAGATAGCAGGTGTATGCCCAATGGTTCGTCCGTCCTTTCCTCTGGAGGCAGAACAGCGTGCTCATGGACAAAGGTTTGGAAATGCTAAGTGAGAAGGAGTCTGATGCTGTCTAGCCCTGGACTGGATCCAGAGAGACCAGGGTTCCAGTCTTGACTTCCCTGAGCAAGCTCTGGGCTCGGCCTGTGTGAGTTATCGGAAGTGTCTCTCATCCAGCAGAAACCGTCCGCCTCTTCTCGGGCCGTGTGCTCCTAAGTGGTGAGGGCTGAGCCAGCATCGATGTTGTCTGATGCTTGGTGGTTGGCTGGAGGTCCTGGTGCCACTGCATTCTCAGATGCCAGATTTGTTTTTCCAGTACTGTGTAGTATTGGGATAATGGCTGTTTCCCAACTGGTGATGAGAAGCGGCTTTGATGAGCGCAACCTGCCTCAGCAGCACGGCCTGGGGCAGGCCCACGCTGCTCACTGCAGACAGGGGCCGGCGGGGAACTGCACGGGCACTCTCATTTTCTTTCAGTAAATATGGCAACAAGGTGATGACGTCCAGCAGGTCTCTAATAAAGGGAAGTGGGAAAAGGACACAGAAAAGAATAGACGCGAGTCAGAGAGCCGGGACACGTACAGGATCTGGGCCGACGGTGCCTCTGTTGAAACAAGAGCAATACAGGGCGGCTCATCAGTCTGTAGGAGAACGCAGGGCTGTGTCTGCTGTCCCTGTTGCAGCTCTGCTGGCTGCACGTGGGAACAGCGGGGCTTTGTAAATGAATGGGTGGGGACACTGCGCTTCCCAGTACCGCATGAGTCTCACAACAGCCTTGTCTCCAAGCCGTTCTGATCTCAAGGCTGGAGATGTCCTAACAATAAAGGGAGGTGTGGCTTGAACGTGTTCCTCTGCGTCCCAAGTTAAACCAGGTTACCCCATGGCCAGCAGTCAGCACCTGGCTTGCTCCGATTCACGGCCAAAGGCCTCACTCAAAAACAAGCTAGACGCAGCCTTCTTTGTTGGAGGTCCAACAGCTCTGGTTGCTTGGGTTTAAAGGAACTTTTGGTAACTGCCAGGACTCCCTGGCAGGGTAAGGAGCACTGGCTGCCAGCCAAGCCCAGGGACCCTCAAGTCTGAAGGAGTCGGTCTTGCTGCAGTGGGCTGCGGGGGAGGCCTGAACTGACAGACCAGCTGTGACCCCGTTTAATCCAGGAACCTCTGACTATGGGCCTACCACAAGGGCAGGCTGATCCAGACACAGCCTCTGCTGTGCTGCTCTGTCCAACGGAGGGAGGAAGACCAACATGCCGCTGCTGAACACAGAACACGAAGACTGTGATATGGTCGACGAGGAGCAGGCTTGGAGAAGGGCGGAGCACGAGGCTGGGAACCACAGGGTGGGTTTGTGCAGGTGGTGGCACTCCAGATGGGGAGAGGCCAAGGGACGAAGTGAGCTTGGGTGTAGGGGACACGGAGGGTGTCCATGAAATGGGAACCCTCTCAGCAGGAGAAGCAGTGGCCACACAAGTAAGAAACAGAAGGCAATGACCTTGAGAGGATGATCCCTAAGGGCCTGCAGCACGAGGCTAGGCCACTTCATTTCAGGAGGGAGAAAGGAGAAGCCCCATGCGTTCCTTAGCAGGAGGCGTCACAATGAACTAAGGTAAGGAGAGGGACACAGGGAAACTAGCTGGAGATTAAGGCACTAAGGGAGCAGAAGAGGAGGTAATAAGAGTTTTTACCTGGGGCCAGTGTAGTGCTACAGTTGGTTATGCCACCGCCCGTGACACCAGCATCCCCTAGGAGCGCCAGTTCAAATCCCGGCTGCTCCACTTCCAATCCAGCTCCCAGTTAATGTGCCTGGGAAAGTCATGGGAGAAGGCTCAAGTGCTTGGGCCCCTGCCAACCATGTAAGAGATCTGGATGAAGCTAGGGGCCCCTGGCTTTGGCCTCGACCAGCCCTGGATTTGTGGCCATTTGGTGAGTGAACCAGCAGATGGAAGACTGTGCCTTTCTCTACCCACTCCCTCCCCTGCCCCGTTTTCCTCCATTACTCTGCCTTTCATACAAAGAAACAAATCTTAAAAAACATGGGTTTAGGGAAGGCTTGCTCAAGGCTAACCAGGAGAAAACCATGAGATGCAAGTAATAAGCAGGGAGAATGGGAGGGAGGGGAAGGCCATGGTGCTGAGGCCCAAGCCCAGTGACCCAGGGCAGGCTGGTCCAGAGAGATACCAAGTCAGAAGGACGCAGTGAATCCCACTTCATCCAGATTTTTCCACCATGCTAACCGGCAGGCAGCTGGAGAAGTGGGCCTGGGGCTCAGGAGCAGTCAGCTCGGGAACACAGAGCCAGGAACTGTCATGTGGTACACTGAGGGAGGAGGGGCAGCGAGACGAGGACAGCCCCTTGAGGAAATACACTCGGGGGTTCAGTGCCGGCAGAGGCAGGGCGACCTGCAGCATGCCAGGGAGGGAGCGGCCACAGGCCAGCCCCTCAAGTCAAGTCCACAGCCTCTCCCCCAGGGACGCCTGTGACCCTGGTGCGAGAGCCTCCAAGCCTGGAGGAGCTGCAGGAAGAGCAGGCGGGGGGGTGGGGTGGGGGTGTCCCCAGCTGTTCAAGATCAAGGTCCTTGGCTCTTCAGTTTGAACAGAAGGAAAATGTCTTCTACTCCTACCACTTTCCAGCTAGAGCAGTTCATGATTTCTTGGGCTGGCCCAGGGTTTCTGGGCGTCCTAAGCCCGCTGTGAGAGCATCTTTCACACACAGGGGCTGATGGTTGGTGTTTTAGAAAGGAATGCCGGACAGCTAGAATTAAACCATCTGCAAGGTGACGGTCACTGTTGGCCACACTCAGCAAGCACCTCACAGCAGGGGTGGTGAGCTCACACCGTGGCTCCTCTGACACACCTGCAGCCATGGTCCCCCTACCCTGGGCAGGTCACGGTGGGGGGGCAGGTCACTCCTCCTCCGCGTCCTTCGGGTCCCCTGGGATGGCACGTGGAGCCACATCACGGGGTAGCAGGAGGGCGTGGTTGCCTAGTGTGGCTCTGAGACGGGTTACAGGGCATGGAAGGAGCGTCACTAACGTGAACCACGGCTATTACTCCGGCCGTGAGAAACTCCCCGTTTCTACTAGACTGGAAATCCTAGAAAGCAACTACTCTCACTTGGCCTGGGGCAAGTGCTCAGTAGCCTAGTTAGAGAGTGGCAGACGTGAGAATTAATCTCGCTGGAAGCGGTCTCTGGAGCCGGTCAGATGCTGAGTCCCTGGGCAGACAAGCTCGCGCCGTGTGGCTCAGGAAGGAGGCAACAGAGGGTGATCTCCAACCTCTCCTGCGACCTCTGTTTCTACACCGCATTTCTTCCCGTTCCATAGCAGCGTTCGGACGCAGTGAGCACTCTGACCTCGGATGCTTCCTGGTTTCCTTCTTAAATCGGCAGGGAAGAAGCCAGACCTCAGAGATCCTGGTGGTGGGCTGTCTGAAGAAATTCTGTCATCCCACCTCCTAAGTTCCACAATGCAGTATTTCAGCAACATGTTCAGGCTACCCAAAGCACTGAACACATTTCCTTGAAATCGTGAGAGCCTTGTACTATGCGTGACCACTGCCAGCAGGGAGCATGGCCTCAGGTATCATTTCAGAGCCCATGGGGTCAGACATCACCCCCTTCCTATGAGACACAGATCAGACCCCGTGCATCATGGCGGTGGGAAGTCAGGAAGCCACGTGTCGCCTCTGGGGGATGAGGAGAGGGAACTCAACTTCTGGGGCAAGGAGAGGGTGCTACGTCTCGTTTTCCTTGATGGCCAACATGGGGACACCCAGCGTGCTGAAACTAGCAGCAATGAACAATCCAGATGGGTGTGTTTAATGGGATATAGATGATATCGTAAAAGAAATTAAGTAAACAAAAGCCTGAAGGGAGTACCTTTCCCTTTCATAGCTCAGGGCCTCAGTGTAGACTGGGAGTCATGGTCCCCACTGTCTCTCCCAGTGCAGGGCGCCAGGCGTGCGAGTGTAGACCAGGAGACATGGTCCCCACTGTCTCTCCCAGCACAGGGCGCCAGGTGTGCAAGTGTAGATCAGGAGACATGGTCCCCACTGTCTCTCCCAGCACAGGGCGCCAGGCGTGCGAGCCCGTGCTTGCACTCTGTGAGCGCTGGCGGGGTCAGTCAGGGGGAGTCTGGGGGCTGTCAGTGCAGAGACAGCTCCTTTCCCGGGGAAGCCCCCTCTTCCTGGCTGTGTGCTGGTGTGGCAGTCACCAGCCTGGATGACTTAGGTAACGGGAGGCACTTCCTACCCTGGGTTTGGGGAGCATTAGGAGCTGGGGCTTCGGGGGAGGGATTAGGTCAGCAGGGAGATGCCTCCCCTCTCCACCACGAGAGGATCCAGCACACACATGGCTGCCTCTGAACCAGGACGTGGGCCCTCACCACACAGGGAACCTGCCTACACCTTCACCTGGGATCCTCTGGCTTCCGGAATGAAGTGACACAGTTCTGTTATTGACAAGGCACCCAGGCTATGGTATTTTGTTGTAATAGTGGCCTGAATAGACTAAGAAAACCAGTCTTTCTAGGGTCAGGTTATCACCCTACCCACATCACCACGTCTAAGAAATCCCAGTATTGTGTTTCTAAAGCCAATGCTGGGAGGGCTGCCGAGGTGGGGTGGGTGTGTGGGGGAGCAGAGGGCTCCAGCGGGAGCAGAAGGAGCCGGATTAGAGCCAGATGAGGAGGCGCCAGTGCAGAGAGCAAGAGCGGCATGGAGGGTCCTGAGAGAGGGGAGCCCCTCCTGGGGGTAGCAGGCCCTCCAAGGGAAAGCCTTGGGAGCCAGCGTGGGCTGAGCCTCAGGGCTGAAGTCCCGGCCACCGTGTGGAAGGGTCGTGTTGCCAGCTTTGCATGGGAGCAAGGAACGCTGCCTGTCTCTGAGGGACTCTTGAGCTTGGTCTTGGACATGCGACGGTGGTGAGGCTGGGGGTGCCAATGTTCTCAAGGCCTTCACCCAACCTGCCACATGCCGGGGGTGGGAGCGGGAGAGGGAGGCAGCATGAGACAGACGACACCATGTCTGAACAAGTAGAGGAAGGTGATGCTTCTCACACCCAGGGCTGGGGACCAAATGCATATGCTACAAACCTACTAATATGATGGGAGACCTGCACAAATCCCAAGTGATCTCGCATTTCACATTTCCCCTATACTGAATAGACTGCCAGCAGCCCCGTGGGTCAGTCCATCAGGGACCTCCCAAGAACCTTATTTTGCAAAAACAATGTGCTGGGGCTTAAGCAACACCAAGGGAAGGGGCCTTTGGCACCTAGCAGAGGATGACACGACAACATGGGGCTGAGCATAATTGATGATGCTTAACTTGATGACTTCAAAATCGTAATACGGCAGGAAAATCTCCCATCCCAGGGGCTACCGAAAGCTAAATTTTCAGAACCATAACATAATCTGCAAGACTTGACTTCCAGCTATATGGGCTTTTGGTAACTGTCTGAATTTTTATTTAGTGAGTATTTTAAGGGAAAAGAATTGGTTTCCAGCAAAAGTTTGCCCCTGGAAGTTTCCAAGCACGAGCATACCTCATTTCCCTACGAAGTTGAAGGCTCTCACGAACACCCAACCAGTGCACGTGGCGAGTACTCCCAAAGTCCCTCAGGGGACATTTTCTGGGGTCCCCAAGGGGTTACTGTGAGGACAGTGACATTCCTGGGCAGTCCAGCTGCCCCACCCCCACCCTGTTGGTCCATGGCTGGCTCCCTGTCCAGGAGCCATATTCTCTCAGCCCAGCACACACAGGGATGTGGCAGCACAGGGAATTGAAGGGAAAACCAACACAAAATGATCCAGAACCTTAATTAACAATAGGACCCAAATAACCAGAAGTAACCCAAGTATCCCATACAAGCTTTATTTTGCTGCCTTATTTCATTTTGAGAGGGCAGACTGGGCGTTTCTAAATAGGTAAAACAAAACCTGCTAAATACAGCTTCGAGATCGCCCTGCTGCAGCCCGTAGCTCCTACACCTTCTAAAGTTTTCCTACAGACACTGACCTACACTAATTTGCGAAATGAGTGGCTTGCCTAAGCCAACCAATTCCAACAATATTCATCATTATAGCCCATTAGAAAACCATTTCCATTAGCAAAGAAAGGTTAAAGTCTTATTTTATCCACTCTACCTACCAGGGCAAAAGGTACACATACCCCTAGGGATAGATAAACAAGAACAGGAACTAGAAGGCTTCCTATGCTAGTTCTCTTTAATAAAAATATTGAACTAAGTCAGCACATCCAGAACGTGAGGACCCCCAGGAAAATGCTGCTGGAAATCTGGGTGAGCATATGCTTTGCTCCAGGAACACTTCCACATACTTCACTTTCTGGTTTCCTGTTTAAAACGCACTACAGGATTTTTAACAGCAACACATGATGAAATAGTTTGTTCATTCCCTTGTTCTTAATGAGACATCTGAACAAGGATATACATACGCTACTGGCTTTTACAGTCCTAGCTTTTCAGATGCCTTTTAGAAGTGACACCAAAATTCCAACTTTGGGGAGGGGGTGTTAAGAACAACCGTGTGGAAGACAGGAGTCAGAGGAAGACTTGAGAGAGCTGAGCAGCAACCAACAGAAAGGTGGAAATGGCAGAAGCACACACAGACACGCCGCGGGCTCTGTGTCGTATCAGAGGGGTCTCCCGTCTATTTCCCACCTGCATTACTGCTCCCAAGATCTACTTTAACATTTACTCCACGTGCTGATACAAATAATGAAGAGAATCAAAACTCAACCACACACAGTGGTTAAACAACTATAAGACAAAATAACTTACTGACCTAAGGTTCTTCCTAGAACCCAGAGAACTGTAGTGAGGTTGTTACTTACTAACGTCACACAGGGGGCATGCTGTTAAGCATTTCTTAATCTTTGATCTGTTTCATTTTAATGACTATTTCTCCTTCATCTCTCCTGCTTGGAGGGGTGAAGCTGGAGACAACACAAACCAAAAGTACCGCCATCTCCCCAAATCATCAGCACACCAAACAGCATGTAAGAGACAGTCCTTGACACCCGGCTTCTGACATTTTCTGAGTTCTCTCCTCTGCACCTGTCCCAGGTGGCTGCTATGTGGAGTCCCTGGGTCCAGTAAGAGCCCAGTGTACAGCTGCCGGTGTGTGCTTTCCATATGCGATTATCTCGACACAAAACACAACTCTTGGTCTGCAGCCCTCCCCCTGTGACACATGCCCTGTGCCTCCAGGCTGTGTGCCGGGCAGTGGCAGCCCCAAGAGACAGCTCTAATACTGGGTTTCCACATGTTGACCGATGGCTCCTGTACAGGCAGCCACACAAAGGCTCTAACTCTCCGAGGGCTGCCAGGCGCAGAGCCCAGGTAATCCCGAGGAGTTAGTGGACCCCTTGCTGCCTGGTGCACCCGTGGTGACTGCACGTGCGGCACAGACCAGCGGGCCATCTGTCTGCCACAGCCTGCCAAATCCCACCGATCCTCCTGGGACCCCCGAGGCAGGCTTTCCCTACTCTGAATCTTATTTAAGGTTTACATGGGAGAGCAGCTGGTGCTGTATGTGCCCCAAAGGGTCTTTCTGAAAATTAACACCTTGCTCAGTAAAAGCATCGAGTGTTTACCCTCCTCTGAGATCGCCTGGGAAGTAAAACAGTGTCCCTGAGTGCAAGGCTCTAGGACCACGGGTGCTGTGATGATGGGGGAACGCTCGCCATAAAGATGGGGCTGTCGGAGACCCGGGGCTCTGCGGACAGAGCCTGGCCCTAGTGGGGGCTTCACTCTCCAGTGCACATGTGCGCACCAGTACCTTTGCTTTCTTTCCGTTCTGAAAGTCTTCATCAGTCCCTTGCACCCCTTCCCCTCCCCTGCCAGGCACTATGGGGGAGTGTCCTCGCCTGCCCTTTTGCAGCTGGGAAAGCACACAACTGGTTGTGATGGGGGGGAGGGGGGTCACAGTTCCCAGGAACCTGGCAGGTGTGACCTGAGACTCCCCGTGGCCAGGTGAGCCTGCTGGAGAACTGCCCACGTCCTATTCTCGTCGGGGGTGCTGCCTGAGGATCCTGACCCTCACGACTCACCTGCCCCCAGGATGCCTGGAGGGAACGCGGCCAAGGCCGTCATGCTGGAAGGCGCCCCCAGCTCCGGGCGTTTTCCTAATAAACGAGGCATTTCCAAAACGGTGCTCCTGACGATGGTGCTTGATCCTTTCTTCCGTTGTCCCCCAACGTCGTGGCCAGCGACACTCAGACATTGCTGCTTCCCACCATGTGAAGGCCAGCGACACTCAGATGTTACTATCCCCCCCCAGCATGTTGTGGCCAGCGACACTCAGACATTACCACCTCCCCCCCACGTCGTGGCCAGCGACACTCAGACATTACTCTCCCCCTCCAATGTCGTGGCCAGCGACACTCAGACATTACCACCTCCCCCCCACGTCGTGGCCAGCGACACTTAGACGTTACTATCCCCCCACCATGTCGTGGCCAGGGACACTCAGATGTTACTAACTCCCCACCACGTTGTGGCCAGCGACACTTGGACATTACTATTCCTCCCCTCCATGTCATGGCCAGTGACACTCAGACATTACCACCTCCCCCCCACGTCGTGGCCAGCGACACTCAGACATTACTCTCCCCCTCCAATGTCGTGGCCAGCGACACTCAGACATTACCACCTCCCCCCCACGTCGTGGCCAGCGACACTTAGACGTTACTATCCCCTCACCATGTCGTGGCCAGCGACACTCAGACATTACTATCCCCCCCCCCCCATGTCATGGCCAGCGACACTCAGACATTACTATCCCCCCCCCCCCATGTCATGGCCAGCGACACTCAGACATTACTATCCCCCCACCACGTCGTGGCCAGCGACACTTAGACGTTACTATCCCCCCACCATGTCGTGGCCAGGGACACTTAAGACGTTACTATCCCCCCACCATGTCGTGGCCAGCGACACTCAGACATTACTATCCTCCCCACCATGTCATGGCCAGCGACACTTAGACGTTACTATCCCCCCCCAGCATGTTGTGGCCAGCGACACTCAGACATTACCACCTCCCCCCCACGTCGTGGCCAGCGACACTCAGACATTACTCTCCCCCTCCAATGTCGTGGCCAGCGACACTCAGACATTACCACCTCCCCCCCACGTCGTGGCCAGCGACACTTAGACGTTACTATCCCCCCACCATGTCGTGGCCAGCGACACTCAGATGTTACTATCCCCCCACCACGTTGTGGCCAGCGACACTATCTGCCTTTCACCTCGCCCTCTGCTTCTGTTAAGACTGCTTTCTCCGCCCAGAGTTATACACGAAAAAGCGTGACACCAGTCTGTGGTTAGGAGGACTCAAACAGCTGGATGATAGTTTTAATTAAAAAATAAGTGCTGCTTTTAAGTTAAGGATCGGGCGTGGTATTCTTAGACCTCTCACTTCACACGGCACGGAAGGCGCCGCGGAGGGCTCCCGTGTCACGCGGCTGAGCTTCGCCCTGGAATTAGATATTTGAAGTCTGCAAATGAATGGGAAGCAGCTTTCATGGGAACATGGTATCAAAATAATAACCTGAAGCGACTTCAAAGGCGAGTCATCCATTCTAGTTTTCGCTCGTGATTTTATTTTTGTCTGTTGAAAGCCATAGCTAGTTCACCAGTGAATAATGAGAGCAACGTCTCACGAAAGTTTTCTTCTCGCCTCAGACAGTATCAGGAAGCAGAAAGGGCACTGCATCGAGCACTTGGTATTTTTAAATCGAATTAGCGAGTCGGATGGGCTCATGATATAAAGCCAGCGAGTGGGGAGTCTTTCTCTCCAGCATTTTATGCAGCGCTGGTTTAGGGTTCCCTTCAGTGAGGGATGCAACTCTACCCTGGCTGGAAACACGAGTGGATGTACTGCTTCTCCCCCACACTCTCCTGTACACTCCCCCCCAACTCTACATCCGTAACTTCACCTCTCACATGATGCCTCCAATTTTTTTAAAGAAACTTATTCTAATAAATCATCACTCCAGTTTCTTTGGCTAGATATAATCTTGTATTTGTTATTTGGGTCCAAATCTGCAGCCCATATGAAATAAAGCCCCTGGGAATTTCTGGTATTTTCCAAAAATTGGTAATGAATGTGTCATTTGGCAAACAGGGGGAAAAGTGATTACCATATGTAGACTTGGACAAGAGCTCAGAAGCTGTCCTTCTAATTTTTGTTAGGCTGAAAAATTCATCCAGCCAGTTTCCTGAGAGATTCTAATGCACTTTGCTAAATTTTCCATTGCTTTAATTTTTTTTTTGTTGTTGTTTTTTTTTTTTTTTTTTTTTTTTACAGGCAGAGTGGACAGTGAGAGAGAGAGACAGAGAGAAAGGTCTTCCTTTTGCCGTTGGTTCACCCTCCAATGGCCGCCGCGGTCTGCGCGCTGCGGCCGGCGCACCGCGCTCGTCCGATGGCAGGAACCAGGAGCCAGGTGCTTTTCCTGGTCTCCCCATGGGGTGCAGGGCCCAAGCACCTGGGCCATCCTCCACTGCACTCCTGGGCCACAGCAGAGGGCTGGCCTGGAAGAGGGGCAACCGGGACAGAATCCGGTGCCCCGACCGGGACTAGAACCCGGTGTGCCGGCGCCGCAAGGCGGAGGATTAGCCTGTTGAGCTACGGCGCTGGCCCCATTGCTTTAATTTTTAAAGATTTATTTATTTTATTTGAAAGGCAGAGTTACAGAGAGGCAGAAGCAGAGGGAGAGAGAGGTCTTTCACCTGCTGGCTCACTCCCCAAATGGCCGCAACAGCCAGGAGCCAGGAGCTTCTTCCGGGTCTCTCATGCGGGTGCAGGGGCCCAAGGACTTGGGTGATTTTCTGCTGCCTTTCCAGGCCATAGCAGAGAGCTGGATTGGAAGAGGAGCAGCTGGGACTCAAACCAGCGCCCATATGGGATGCCAGTGCTGCAGGCAGTGGCTTTACTTGCTACACCACATTGTCGGCCCTGCTTTTATTGTTTAGCAAGCTATTGGTACCTGCTCTTTACGACTGCATAGGTTCTGTCAACACAGGATAATCTAGTTACATCAGCTGCTTCCTGGAAATGCGGCCCTAGTAAATGAATGTCTTCCACCAGGATTTTTAACAATTAGCATTTTATTGTAAAAATATATATATTCATAACAAAAAATTTAAACTATATGGATATGAAATGAAACTTAAGAGACCCAAGTTTAGGCCTCAGTTGAAGAGATAATAACTGTTAACACTTCCCTTTGTATCTTTTTAGATAATTTCTTTTTTGTTTTTTAAGAAAAGGATTTATTTGGGGCTGATCTTGTGGCACAGTGGGTAAAGCCTCTGTCTGCGACACTGGCATCCCGTATGGGTGCAGGTTTGGGTCTCAGCTTCTCCACTTCCAATCCAGTTCCCTGCTTCCAAGTCGCTCTGATTTGTACTTTTACAAAGAGTAGACAGTACCTGTTGTCCCACACCTCTGACAGCACCGAGTGTGGCTGTCCCTCAGTATCCACGAGGGATGAATTCCACGACCCAGAGTGCAGATACCAAGCTCCGTGAACGCTCCAGTCTCTTACGCAAAATGGCACAGGTCTGCATGAGAGCTAGGCTATCCTTCTACATACCTTAAATCTTCCCTAGATTACTTATAATGCCTAATGCAGTGTAAAGACTGTGCACATAGCTGTCACTCTGTGTTGTTTACAGAATGA
This sequence comes from Sylvilagus floridanus, assembly GCA_949820135.1. Taxonomy (NCBI): domain Eukaryota; kingdom Metazoa; phylum Chordata; class Mammalia; order Lagomorpha; family Leporidae; genus Sylvilagus; species Sylvilagus floridanus. The sequence goes on from OX463227.1 coordinate 188,041,802, forward strand.
CAAGGGAAAAATGGCTGCACACGTTCAGTACAGATGCGATGCTCTCCCCCTAATGATCCTGAATCCATGCTTGAGGAGTCCACAGCCACGGAGAACCTACTGCATTAGTAACATTTAAAATCGCACGGTTCGTTTGTTTATTTATTTATTAAGAGAGAGAGAGAGAGACAGAGAGAGAGAGACAGAGAGAGATGCCACCCCCAGTTCGTTCCCCGAATCACAATCAGACTGCTAAGAAGATGTAACTCAGTTATTGATTGGCACCTGTTTGATTCAGAGTGAGGCTGAACATCACCTCCTGTGTCACTACCACTCTGCCTTTCACATTCACAGATGGATAAGAGCTCTCTGTTGTACTAAGAAAAGTGGCCTTCTATCATGGCCTGCCCATCCCACCCCATCTCCCTAGCTTGCTCTCTATATAAATAATTTTTAAAGATTTTTTAAAATTTATTTATTTGAGAGGTAGAGTTATAGACAGTGAGAGGAAGAGACAGAGAAAGGTTGTCCCTCTGCTGGTTCACTCCCCAAATGGCCACAACGGCCAGAGCTGCGCCTATCTAAAGCCAGGAGCCAGGTGCTTCTTCCTGATCTCCCATATGGGTACAGGGGTCTAAGCACTTGGGCCATCCTCCACTGCTTTCCCAGGCCACAGCAGAGAGCTGGATTGGAAGAGGAGAAGCCAGGACTAGAACCAGTGCCCAAACAGGATGCCGGTGCCACAGGCAGAGGATTTAACCTACTGCTCCACGGCACTGGCCGCTGCTATATATTCTTGATCCAATGTCTGCTGCACCGTGTGGAGTAGAAGTCCTAAATTTTTATGTGCATAAATCCATCACTTTTTTTCCCACATTCCCTTTTAGGTTTATTTTTTCAAGAAAGGAAGAACTGCTTCTAATTTGAAGTAAACCTAAAGTAAAAACCTAGTTATCTGTTCGTATGGGCAGACTTCAAAAAGTTCGTGGAAAATGGAATTAAAAGGTAAGCTTATTTCAGTACCAAAAATGTTGGAAGCCAAAAGTTCATGAAAAAGTATAATATGAAAAAACACTGAATGATTTTCATTTTTTTGACTCCAAAATACAAATAGAATAAAATATTCATTTCCACAAACGTCAAAGTGGGCTACCTTGCAAGTGCTATGGATAAACGGTCTCCCCACCAGCGTGGACACATCATCGGCCCCCTGCCCTTCGGCGTCCGGCTCCCAGCACCCCTTGAGAAGCGGTCCTTCCTCACCCCCTGGGCACAACCAAGAGACGGGTTCCCCAGAAACCACCAGTGCTCTAGGATGAGGGCGGAGGGGCAGACCTGCCGAGGGATTCCCCAAACGAAAACAACATTTAGATCATCTCGCAGGTCGCCTCTCAGATGCCACCTTTGTTTCTTTCATCGGCTCCACTGACAACGTCTGTGACAGTTGTGTCGGTGGCTGTTTAAGCCTAAAGCCATTTATCCTGAGATAATTAAAGATGAATGCCAGACAGACTGGATTTGCTAAGTGTAAAAGTACAGTGACAGGCTGTTACTATGACAAAAGAACACAACAGAACCTTATTATTCACATTTGTTTTGTGAACTCCCTGAATCTGGGTCTAACATACAACACGGGGGTGGGGAAGGGAGAATCAAATATTGATTAACCCAAACCTGTAGGAATCCTCATTTCCGGTGGCCATAAGAAAGGAAGTCTGTTGGGATGGAGAGCTAGACCCCATGTAACTGGAGGTAGTGTGGTGGCCTGGTGTCTACCCTTAAGACACATCTTAAACAGCTGGACTGGTAACACACAAGGGGGCAAAGGCAAACAGCAACATGCCAATCATGTCCCAGAAGTTCACACGACATAAATCCAATAATTCAGTAGATCCATTTTCATGTCGGCAATTATTACAGCAGATTTTTTGGTATATTGTAAATATAAGCTAGCGTTCTTCTAATGTTGGTTAGGCATAAACTGGTGACATTTTCTAACCATCAGCTACTACATCTTTTAGCATATTACCTTATTTTGCATATTCTGCCTCAATTTAATGTTTAAGAAATTGCATTATGGAAGTCAATTCTGTACGTGACTTAGCAGGCGACCTGTGAGTATGACACAGGGTGAAAAGTCAGCCTATAGTTTCCTTAAGGGTTTTACTTGAGAGGCAGAGACACAGAGAGACAGCTTCTATCTGTCGGTTCACTCCCTAAATATCCGTGATGGCTGGGGCTGGGCCAGGCCAAAGCTGGAGTCAGTCAAACCAGGTCTCCCACATGGCTGACAAGAACCCATTACCCTCCTGGGGTCTGTGCGAACAGGAAGCTGGAGTCAGGAGTTGGAGACAGGTATCAAATGCAGATACTCAGATATGGGTCTCATGATCACTAGGTCAAAAGTCTGACCTAATATGCTATTGTAATGGACACAGGTGAGTACATGTGAATTCCAAACGAGACACCAAGGGCCACCTCTATTGCTTGGAAAGCTGAGGTGGAGATCAATTTCAAACAGTGAAAGACGTGCACGGAAACCAGCGCCACCACCAACTGTATCAAACACCGCTGCCCTCATATGGCTTCTGCAGACATCTGCTGAGTGCCCACACCGGCCCAGCCCCCATGCTGGGGAACGCAGCAGACACAGGTGACTCTCACTTCTGGGTGCTGTAGATTCAGCCCAGGGGACATGTTCACCACTTCACACTCAACCCAAGGCAGAACAGAAAGTGATCTGAACGTGCCTCGGGCGGCACTGTGGGGTCTGTATTTTAAAGTTCTCCAATTTAAATAATGCCTCTTTAAAATCATGCTGTCCATTCTTCTAAGTGTGGGTGTGCAGCTTTCTCGCCTTCAAGTCAGGGGAAAAGCACGCCAGTGCAACTGGACTTGAGCAGGAAAACCCTCAACATGAGCCTCTTCCAGAAAGCCTTGCTACTGTCCTTGGCCTTGCCAGCAAGACCCACGTGGGCCAGCCCGAGAGGGAGCGGCATGCTTCTCCTGCCCTCATGCCCATTCCCCATACGTAAGGCTGACGCCTGTGGCAGAATCTAAAAGGCCTTCTCCATGCCGGGCCACTGTGGCTTAATCTGGTCCCCAAACAGAACACTTCCTGGTCTATCTGAGTGTGCCAGGCGCCTGGCACTGTCACTCCCTACACAGCAGTCACACAACAAGGTTGTTCACCTCTGCAGGAGAGCTGCCTCCTTCCAAGAGTGACTGATAGGATGTCCCGGAGGCTCGGTGACTCTGGTGCAGGCTGGGTTAGAGGAGAGGGTGGACAAGGCAGTTTTGAAACCAGCAAAGGGCTGTCTAAACCCCAGTTGGTTCAATAAGTTTGATCGGAGGAAAGAAACGAGAAGCTCACAGGAAACCAAGAGGGAACCGTGGCTCCTCCACCTGGCTCAACAATGATGAATCTTTTATGCAAAAACAATTACACTTAACGAGGAGGGGGGAGTCTTGCCCTGAAAAGGCAGACAATGAAGAAACTATTGATTGGTTGTGTTCCCAGATGACAGGACAAGGCAGCAAGGCCACGGGACGTCGGTAGCCTTTGTACGCAGACGACGCCATGGCTGAGAAAGAACCTGCTAAGATCAGTCCCATTCACAACAGCTACAAATATTTTTAAATACTTTGGAATAAATTTAACCGAGCATGTGAAAGATCTCGTCAATGAAAATTATAAAACATTAAAGCACTAAATAGGAGAAGACATTAAAAATGGAAACATCTTCCATGCTTGTGGATTAGAAGAACTGATATCGAAATGTCCATTCTACCAAAAGCAATTTACAGATTCAATGTAATCCCAATCAAAATACAAATGACATTCTTCTCAGATCTAGACAAAAGGATAGCGAAATTCATATGGAAACTCAAGAGACTCCGAATAGCTAAAGCAATTTTAAGCAACAAAAACAAAGCCACAGGCATCACAATGCTAGATTTCAAGACGTACTACAGGGAAGTTATAATCAAAACAGCCTGGTACTGGCACAGAAAATGAAGACCAATGGAACAGAATCAAACCCTAGAAATTAATCCAAACACCTACAACCAACTAATCTTTGACCATGGAACTAAAATCAAGCCCTGGAGAAAGAATAGTCTATTCAACAAATGTTGTTCAGAAAATTAAACCTACACATGCAGAAATGTGAAACAAGACCTCACATCTTATACAAAAATTAACTAAAAAATGGGTCAAGGATCTAAATCTATGACCTGATTCCATCAAAGTACTAGAGGAAAACATCAGGGAAACTCTGCAAGGTATTGGAGTAGACAAAGACTTCTTAAGTACAGATAATAAAAGCAAAAATGGACAAAAATGGACAAATGGGGTTATATCAAGCCAAGAAGCTTTTATACTGCAAGACAAACTCTCAACAAAGTGAATGAGCAACCGACAGCAAGGGAGAAAATATTTGTAAACGATGCCACCGATAAAGGATTAATATTAAGGGTCTATAAAGAGCTCAAGAACTCAACGACAACAAAAGCAATCCAGTCAAGAAATGGGCAAAGGGCAGGAACAGGCATTTCTCAAAAGACGAAATTCAAACGGCCAGCAGACACATGAAAACATGCTCAGGATCACTAGCCATCAGGGAAACACAAATCAAAACCACAATGAGGTTTCACCTCACCCCAGTTACAATGGCTATCATCTAAAAATCAAAAAACAATAAATGCTGGAGAGGATGTGGGGAAAAGGGTACCCTAATTCACTGTTGGTGGGAATGTAAACTAGTGTAGCCATTGTGGGAGACAGTATGGTGATGCCTCAGAAATATGAACACAGACCTGCCATATGACCCAGCCATCCCACTCTTGGGAATTTACCCAAAGGAAATGAAATCAGCATACAAAAGTGTTATTTGTACCCTGATGTTTACTGCAGCTCAATTCACAATAGCTAAGATATGGACTCAATCCACATGTCCATTAACTGATGACTGGATAAAGAAAATATTGTATATATACACAATGAAATACGACTCAGCCATAAAAAATGAAAATCATATCTTTTGCAATAACATGGATGCAAATGGAAACCATTATGCTTAGTAAAATAAGCCAGTCCCAAAAAGACAAATATCATGTTTTCCCTGATCTGTGGTAATTAAAATACAAAGCACAAAAAATGTAATGCATATGAGCAAAACTGGCATTTTGAGATGATTACTGTTCATAGCCCTTGTGTATACTCCCAAAGAACGGTGGTTTTTTTTTTTTTTTCCTAATTATTACTTGTTTAACTCTTTATATGGTGGAAGGTTAAGCTTCTGATGATAAATAAAATGCAAATCTGTCATGGTAAAACATTTTTTAAAAGATACATTTATTTATTTATTCAAAAGAGAGAGAGAGAGAGAATGGAGGGAAAAGAGAGAAGAGGAAGAGGAGGAGGAGAGGGGGAGGGGAGGACTTCCATCTGCTGGTTTACTCCCCAAGTGGCTGCAATAGCCGCGGCTGGAACAGGCTGAAGTCAGGAGACAGAACTCCACCCAGGTCTCCCAAGTGGGGGGCAGGGACCCAAATACTTGAGCCGTCCGTCATCTGCTGCCTTCCCAGGCACATTAGCAGGAAGCTGGGTTAGAAGTGGAACGTCTGGGGCTTGAAACAGCACTCTGATATGGGATGCTGGCATCGTACGCGGCAGCTTAGTTCACTGTGCCACAAGGCTGGCCTGAAAAATTTTTTAACCTTTCATCAAACTATTTTCATTTTCCCATACTTCCTCTATTTCCTTTCAACACACACACACACACCCCTTTTCATTGTTGTAACCTAGGTATTGTTTCCTGTTTTTTTTTTTTTTTTAAGCATTTTTGATGTTGCAATCTGGTCATTATACCGGTTGTGGCTCTGTAGCCGTCCATCACGCGATGTGCTGTCATTTACTTATGCCGTCTTCTCCTTTGGGCCCTTGGCTAACGAAAGTTCCCTGGAAGTAAGCGTGCCACATCCGCTGCGGTGGTATCAGAAGCGACCTTTGTGCAGACCCCACACCGCATTCTGACACTACGTGGCCTGTCACCCCAGCCTTCCCTCTGACTCCTCATCACACTGGGCTATTACAGCCAACTGCAGCTTGCTGTCAGACAGCTCCGAGTCACTCCACAAATTATTGATGAAAGCACGGCTTCCATCTCTGACCAAATGCAGCCGCAGCCGCCGGAAGAGGCAGCGAGGGGGGGGAGGGAAGGAGGAGGGGAGGCAGCCAGAGGAGGACGGGGAGGGGAGGCAGCCAGAGGAGGAGGACGGGGAGGGGAGGCAGCCGCAGCTGTTAAAGAAGCTTGGGAGACTTTTCAGAAAGGCCACAGCCTGCTTTCTGTCTTTGGTCTCTGGAGAGAAGAGTCAGCAGTTTGTTAGCAGATGGATGGAGTCAAATCCCAGGGGAAGGGTGGGTGTGTGCGCATGTGCGTGTGCGTGTGTGTGTGCACGTGTGTCTTGGGGATCTTCCCGTCTTCCTTGTCAAAATGTTTCAGAGGCTTCGGCAAGGGGCTGCCGTTCTGTTTTCCCCTGGCTCACACATGAAACAGCCCCACATGGCAAGAAATTTGAGAAACAGGGGAAAGTGAAAAGGAAGCAAAAATCACCTTCCGTGGCATTGTGAGCCCCTCCTCCACCTTTTAAACTCTTTTTAAAGATTTATTTGTTGGAAAGCCAGAGAGCCAGAGCCACAGAGAGGCTTTCTATGCCCTGGTTCACTCCTAAGTGCCAGCAACGGCCAGGGCTGGACGAGGCGGAAGCCAGGAGCCAGGTCTCCCACGTGGGCTGCAGGCGTGCAGGGCTGGACGAGGCGGAAGCCAGGAGCCAGGTCTTCCACGTGGGCTGCAGGCGTGCAGGGCTTGGGCTGTATCTGCTGCCTCCCGGGTGCATCAGCAGGAAGCCGGACTGGAAGCAGAGCAGCCGGGAACTCAAACCAGGCACTCTGACGTGGGATGCAGGCACCAAGCGGCACTCAGCCTGCTGGGCCACACTACTGAGCTCACGTGAGCCTTTCCAACATGCAAGCACTCTTTAAGATGGCTTAATTATCTGCAAAATGGTTCATTGTTCAGGTGACTACACGGTAATTTATTGGCTTATTTATTCAGGTTCTCCAGACTTTCAATTTAGTGAATAACAGGGCTGAAGTCTCCAGACCCTTCTCACGTGAGTCCTTCAGCCCAGATTTACACTTACTGGGTTCAGGGCGTGGCACCTGCAGGCTGAATCCTGTTGGCAGAACAGACTCCTGGGGAGTTACACTCAACCTAGCCTCGTAGGAGAGTGGCGATGCCACGGCGTCCTCAGTGGGAGTAGGTGGTATTGTTTTTATATTTTTAACAGCAGATGAAAAATGGAATCATTACTTTAAATTGCATTTTTTTGAACACTGGTGAGGTTGAACTTTTAAAATTTGTTTTCTGGCTGTAAATTTAGATAAATTGTTTAGTGAGCTGTTTTTATTGAGCTGCTGCTCATTTTTCTATTAGAATAAAGATTTTTTTTTTCCCACTGATTATCTGAGTTACTATGGCATTGCTTTGCCAAAGCCAAAAAGAAAAAAAAAATCTTATACACATTTTAAATGTAACTCTGCAAAAGCAGAAAGACGTACAGGGAACTAAGACTGTAAGCAAGTGGCCAACATGGCAGGGGCTGTGGGCACAGTCTGGGCACTTGATGAACTTTCTAGAAGAAGCATAATGAAAAGGTGACAAGAAATAAAAGGTAAATTGTGTTCCACATAACACACACTCACGGGGAGGGCTGGGCTTCTTTTTCATTCTAGTTCATCTTTCTGATTTAACACTCTCCCTGAGCTTGCTGCTGTTGTGGATAGAGACCCCTTCCAGATTCTTTTCCACTTGGCTCCGTGGATGAACAGGGGCAGGTGACAGCCACACAGGCTAGTGGCCTAGTGGCGTGGACGGCTATCAGCGCATAGGCGTGGCCACCGCCACCAGCAGGCTGTGTGACTTTGCACTGAAAGGACGCCTTTCCTTAAGACTGTGGGCCAAGACGCAGCTCTGCCCATATCACACAAGGTCCACACACACACACACAAGTGCTCTGGGTACCTCTGACTCCATTGAGGCCCTGAAAACATTACAGCCACACAGCAGTTTGTTGAAATCAAATTATCACCAGGTTGACCAGGAAGGAAAAACTTTTTTTAAACAAAAGATGTATGTATTTATTTATTTATTTGATAAGCAGAGTTATACACACACACAGAGATCTCCCATCTGCTGATTCACTCCCTAAATGGCTGCAACAGCCGGGTCTGGGCTGCCAGAACTCCATCCGGGTCTCCCACGTGGATGCAGGGGCCAAAGCACTTGGACCCCCTTCCATTGCCTTCCCAGGCGCATTAGTGGGGAGCTGGAGTGGAAATACCAACCTATGCCTGGCTGCAAGGGCTTACATACTGGATAGGAAGAAGAAATTCAGTTTTAGAGGGAGAGTGACTCTTTAGGAAAACATGTGAAGGAATTTTTTCCGTTATGAAAAGTAAGGCCCTCAGGAACTGGGACGTCGAAACAGAGGACACTGAACTGCACTGCATAATGAAGTAAAAGGGTATCACTGTTAAGGATGAAAATGGCTCGCGGGGGTTTCCTTTGAGTCAGGAGTTTTGGGGAGGCCAGTTAGGGGAAGACAGGGCACCTCCCACTAAAGAGACGGCCGGCCCTCGTGCTAAGCAAGCCACAGGACAGGGCGGCCCTCGTGCTAAGCAAGCCACAGGACAGGCCGGCCCTCGTGCTAAGCAAGCCACAGGACAGGGCGGCCCTCGTGCTAAGCAAGCCACAGGACAGGGCGGCCAGCGGCACACTCTTGCTGGGAGAGATCACTGATAAGCGTGGACATCCACCTTTACTTAGTTTCCCCTCCATTGTCTCCAAGCAGTCGAGAGCCTCTGCTCTGCGGAGGGGGCCCTGGGGGATCAGAGCTGTGGAGAAGACCAGAGCCGGGGGAGCCCCTGAGCGGGGCCGACGGGGAAGGGCCCAGACGCAGGAACTCAGAGCTGCAGGAGACGGGAGGACACCAGCACCCCCACCCAGTCTGCAGAAACACTCAACAGGGCACGCGGGAGCAAGGCTTCCTGCTTCCATTTGGATTTTAAAGGGAAGGGGAAGAGGGGCGCTGGTGACCCTGGGGCAGAGTTTGGACAAAATGACACTCCAGTGGCCACTGCGACTCATGGACTCATTATGAGGACTCCGTGGTAGTTCTTTTTGCAAACTCTGTCTCTGTTTTAAATTTGAGAGAGAGAGAGAGACAGACAGACAGAGAGGACACTTCCATGTCTGTGGGGGCCAGGGTTGAAAGCAGGAGCTGGAACTCAACCCAGGACCCCTCCACGGGGAGCCCATGGCTTCCGCAGGGTCCGCAGAGGAGGACGCTGGAGTCAGCAAACAGGGTGGGAGCGGGCGCGAGGCCCTCCGCTAGGGCACACGCGTGTCTGAGCCGGCATTTAACCGCCAGGCCAGATGCCCGCAGAGCACAGCTGGTCTCACTGTCTTGGGCAGATGGGGTCCCGGGGGGGCTGGGGCATCACACCCTTAAAAGCATAGCCTGAGGGAAACATCCGAGCAGGAGCCTTGCTTTGTCACCTCTGTTTTCTGGCTCTGAAGAGACGGTCTCAGTCACAGCACCTCTTCACCAGTTTTTTTTTTTTTTTAATGTGTGAGGCTATTTCCTGAGGACAGGCCTCTGGCAGGATGAGCCTGGCTGAGGATCCTGACCACAGATCAATGTGTTGCAGCCTCTCCTTCTGATCCAAGGGGCGCCACTTCTGGATGGAGACAAGGCTGCAGCCCAGTCCAGCAGACCGTAGGCCAAGGCTCCAGGAAGCACACGGCAGCCACCTTTGCGGTTGGTCATCTGGCCAAACTTTCAGAGAAGTCCTTGGGAACTTTGCAGAGCTCATTCCAGAACTGCAGAGGGGCTGAAGCCAGGGAATGAACGATGGGCCACATTCTCTTTGTAACTCTCCCACTCTCAAGGGCACGTGCCAGGGGCCTCTGCCTTCTGGCTTGCATGGCACTCGGGCCGCTAAGCAGGGTCTCCGTCAGCGACTCTGAAGGCTGCAGCAGTGGCGGGTTTCAAGCCCCAGAGGCAGATGAGGCTCTTCTCCCGGACGTCCCCCTTTCTAGAAACCAAGGCTTTCAGGAGTCATGGCTTAGGCACAGGGTTGGACAACACAGATTCTAAGTGTGTCTTCTCTGACATGAACGCTGGCAGGGCCCGAGGGGCTGATGGTGTGGGTGGGTGCCCTCTTCCAGGATGGGAGAGCCATCTCCTGGAGGCACCAGTCACAGATCTCCCATCTTCCTCCCATCCCTCTCCCTCCAAGTCCTTGGGGATGGTGACCGCCAAGAGTTGGTGGAAGGCCCAGCAGGTTAAGCCACCACCTGTGACACTGGCATCTCACGCAAGTGCCAGTTTGAACCCTGGCTGCTCCGCTACGGATCCCACTCCTTGCTAAGGCTCCTGGGAAAGCAGCAGAAGATGACCCAACCACTGAGGGTGCTACCACCCACGCTGGAGGCCTGGAGGGAGTTCCAGGCTCCTGGCTGTGGCAGGGCCCACCCCTGACCATTTCAGCCATTCGGGGAGTGAACCAGCAGATGGAAGCTCTCAGACTCTGCCTTTCAAATACATGAATAAATCTGTTTGTTTTTTTTAAGAGTTGATGGAAAATGTTTTTGAAAACATGTACATCTGCTAAGCCTATAAAATGGCTTGATTAAACAGATCCCTAGGAACTAGGATGGGACATGGTAAGGAGAGGGGATAGGGCAGGCTGGACACGGAGGCGTCTCAGGAATGGCTTCTTTGACAAAGACTGACAAACCCTCTCTAAACTTTCACTGACATCATACACAAGTGTCTCTGGTCCAGTCTCCCATGGCTACCTGGAGCCTTCTACTGGGTCTCTTTCCTCTACTTTCAAACCAGCTTTACCTCCCTGTTTTCCGCAATCACCTGTCTGTCAGTTTTCTATGTAGCCCTTTGATTCCATACTCTCACTGATGCTGCCTGCTCATTCATGCCACACCCATCCACTGCCTGCCTCCCTCGTGCCCGTCCTCAGGAATTTCACAAGCAGGTGGATCGAGCGGAAATGTAAATATTTCAAGTAAGTGGCCAACAAGGACTGGAAGCTTTAGAAATGGGAGGAAGGGTGGGCCTAGATTTTGACAACGGTTCCCTGCTTGGCTCCTGATAGACTATGCATCTACTCTTGTCTGTCCTACCTGCTGAGATCAGGTGATTTTCCAAAATAGTCTTGCAAAGCCACCGACATTATCCAGGGGTCCAATCAGCATGTGCAGGACTTGCCTCTACACAGCTATCTGTGTGCTATGGCTTTGTTAGGAAGTGTCTGAAACGGAGCACCCGAGTGCTGGATTGTTAGAGAAGTCTGGCTAATAGAGTTTGAGTATGTTGGCTCACTGCCAGGTTCTTGAATTGGCAGGTGCATGTGGGTGGAGGGGGAGAGCTTTGTACCTTGCATGGGAGGAAGGTGGGAAGAATTATTTTTTTGAAAAGGAGTGTAGAGAAGCAGATGAAAGGAAAGCTGAACACAAATCTTACCTACTTTGCCATTCCCTTCTGGGCCAGGCCTTTTTAATTACGGTTGCTTTGATTCTCTGTATTTATACGATGCCCATATACAGAGACAGTGAGACACATGGCTCCACGAAGAACTTGTTCTGAATCACAAATTTATATAAAAGCTATTCGTCTTTGGTTACATAAAAATTAATCCTCTTTGGTTTACTTAAAATATTTAAAAGGTTTTAATAAAAAGGATACCATTTCATGAAATTAATCAAGAATAATCTTAGATGTGCGGGCACTTTAAATACACATGTCCCTGACTTTGAGATAAATTTTTAAAAACAGTTCTTTCTAACAGTAATAACCATCTCTTGGTTGCTCAGGAATGACTATACTCTGCGGTTGTCTCAAATGGAATCTTCTTTGCACTAGGTAAATGTTGAGACAACATTTAGGTTGGCTCAAGTCTGTCTATATTGACTGCAGGAAGTAGCGAATATCAGGGGACAGTACCAGAGGGAGGGAGGGCATCTCACAGCCGTACGATGGAGTGCACACTGAAGACTGACTACCAAAGTTTTCTGTTACTAACATAGAACGAAAACACAGAATAAGCCCTACTAAGCTTGGGGGCACTTAAAAGATAATTAAACAAAATGAAATTTTCACATTCAGAAATATGACTCCATATAGAGTTCTTTCAATTGCTTTGAGCTGTTTTTTACAGAAAATCCTATTTGCAATCATTTAATATATTATTCTAAGGCACGTGGCAAACACTTCAGCTTAATGTGACATGTAACTGTCCTTATAGCTGGCTCTGCTTTCTGCAGTGGGTCTATTAGACTGTTACGGAGAAGCCGGCCGATCCCAGACTAGGACACCACAGGCATGTGCAATCAAATATGTTCGCCTCATGGCTTTAAAATGAAAGATGTTACAAGTCTGCATTTCTGAATATGTATCCACTTTAATATGTTTGATGTTTGTCTTTAACAAGTAGAAAATCCTATAAAAGGCAATGGCCTAATCTGAGAATCTAGGAGAGAAAGTGAAGAATCAGATAAATTAATTAATCAATAAAAGACCCTTCATTCCTCTCACGCTTCATTCAAGTGCGTTTTCTTCGTAACTGAAGCCAACATCTATTTAGGCGCTGTTGGAAGCAACCCAACTGCTAGGTATACACCCAAAAGAAATGAGATCATTATAGCAAAGAAACACGTTCACGTCCATGTTTGCACAGCATTATTCACAACAGTCAAGACACAGAATCAAGAAAAATGCTCACCTGTGGATGAATGGACTGACAAACCCAGAGTACGCATACACACACACACACACACACACACACACACACACAGACGATGTTCAGTCATTAAGAAGGATGCAACCCTATCCTTTGCAATAACATGGATAGGATGGGAGAATCTTCTGTTAAGTGGAGTCAGCCAGGCATAGGAATATAAGTACTGCATGTCCTCACTCATTTGTGGAAGCTAAAAAGCTGATCTGATCACATGGAACTAGAAGAACAAAGGTCACAGGAGGTGAGGATGCATGGAGGGAGGGGGGAACAATAGATGGTGGATAATGGGTACCAAAATACAGTTGGATGAGGGAACTGTGCCTAAGTGCAGTTGTACAGCAGGTGAGTATACTCTGCAACAAGCCATTGTATCCTTCACAATAACCATGTTCCCAGCACATAGAATTGACGAGGACATGGAAACGCTCTTTATCCTGGTCCGATCACTATGCACTGTGTTCACGTGTCACATCACAATACTGTATTCATGTGTTCATTGAATAAGTACACATACTGCACGTCATTTAAAGTCGAAAGGAAGTTTCTTCAGTTGGATGAAGAGACTTGTGTTGTAATCTTGAGTCAGGTGGGTTTTAACAGTAGCTGTCTTTAATTTGTTCTTTAAATGCCTCATGTATTCAAATAAACAAAGTGAAATGCTCCATAGGTGGGAGGAAAAGAATGACTGTTACCAGAGGTGCAGCACAGCACACGCCACGGTTACGGCTCCAGGGCTGCTCAGTACACACCCCAGACGGCTAGGGACGCACTCTGCTCACTACACACCCCAGATGGCTAGGGAAGCACTCTGCTCACTACACACCCCAGACGGCTAGGGAAGCGCTCTGCTCACTACACACCCCAGATGACCAGGGATGCACTCTGCTCAGTACACACCCCAGACGGCTAGGGAAGCGCTCTGCTCAGTACATACCCCAGACGGCTAGGGACGCGCTCTGCTCACTACACACCCCAGACTGCTAGGGATGCGCTCTGCTCACTACACACCCCAGACGGCTAGGGAAGCACTCTGCTCACTACACACCCCAGACGGCTAGGGACGCGCTCTGTGATAGGGAAAACACAATGGAACTAAACTTCCCACTTGACATATTGCCCAATGGAAGCACGCAAAGAGCCTTCTGAAGGTTATTTACGAATTAGTCCAGGTTCATCGTATTTATCTCTGAACTGCTTGCTCCGTCTTGGTAAAGATCAGCTCTCTCAAGCCCTTTTATTACTACTCTTACAAAATGAAACATGAGAAGCTTAGAAGCGCAATTCTAAAACAAAGAAATACTGTAAAATTATTGAGTAATGGCCTTAACACGCTTGTTCTATGATTTATCCTAATTTAACAGGACTATTTAAAAAAAAAATGTTTATTTGCAAGTCAGCATTACTGAAAGACAGAGATCTTCCATCTGCTGGTTCACTCCCCAGATGGCTGCAACAGCTAGGGCTGGGCCAGGCTGAAGCCAGGATTTTCATCCATGTCTCCGTGTGGGTGCCAGGGACCCAAGTACTTGGGCGATCTTCCATTGCTTTTCCCAGGCCATTAGCAGGGAGCTGGATTGAAACTAGAGCAGCCAGGACTTGAACCAGCGCCTACATGGGTGCCAGTGTCACAGGCAGTGGCTTTTACCCTCTATGCCACAAGGCCTGCCCCTAACAGTACTGTTTTTAACCCAACATTGGCACATATGGAATGGCAGGTACCATTTCACAACTAAAGAAAGAGCCCCTGAAGACAACACTACGCATCTATGCAAGCACACGTGCGCACACACACACACACACAGGGTCTTTGACAGTTCATGGAAAATTTGTACTACGGACAAACTATGCATGGATTTCCAAAACTTTTCTGAACTTATCTTTCCACAAAGTCTTTGAGTACCCTTATCTATGTGCATGGCTTGCTCATCTCAACAATTCTGGTAAGGTTTCCACTGGACAGGATTCTGTTTACTTCTTACACTCCGAGTCACTCCTCTGCAGAGTTCCTTCCTTTGAACAGAGCCATACAGACTGGGGACACGTGAACATCAAGTCCTTGTGCTGAATGAGAGCACACTGTTATGACCAGCTGCACATAACCCAGTCCCTTCCCTCCTTCCTTCCTTCTTTCCTTTCTTCCTCTATGAATGCAAGTGTTACATATTTTTAATCGACAGAACAGGTGAATATACATAAGCCTAACAAACACCTTCTTCACCTATGCTGCAGTAGGTGCTATAATGTTTCTTTCTTTTCCCCCTAAAAGATACATATCAGAAAGCACTGCTGTAAAAATCCCCCATGGCGACTGGGAAATCCTAGTAAAGCACAGAATACCAGCAGCAGTGAAAAGAGAAGTGGGCTGTGGCCCCGCTCCACCACTCACCACTTCCTGAGATTCTGGGCATTCCCCTTTGCCTGTGTTGGTCTCAACTGTTTCTTTTATATAATGAAGAAACCAGACCAGACAATTTCTTTAAAAAAAATCCCTCCGAGTACAAAATGCCACAGTTCCACATATACAAGTATTTTTATAACGTGGAAACTGGCAAAAATAGTACTTCTCCCAGAAGAACCGAACAGTATCGATCTCATTTAGATGAGAAGCATTCCTGTAAGAGGGGAAGGCAGATGTCTCTCCCCACCAACTCCCACCCCTCCTTAGGAACCCAAGCCCAAGAGCTGGGCATGCACAGAGCTGATGGCAGCGAACACAGTCTGAATGACCACAAGCATTCTGCCAGCCGTGCCATAAAACCTAACTTTCAGATCACCACTCCCTATCTACACTAGCTGTCTTGGAAACTTCCAATGTCTAGGCTGCTGCTTCCGCAGGTCCAAATGTCCTTCACTGCTTGGCCAATTGGAACCAACATCCGACCAACAGGTTTCTCTTGCCATTTCTATCAGACACATCCTCAACAGGAGCTGACTCTAAAGAACATCTACAAGTGAAGTTGGCCATTTGGGCTGTTACCAACAATAGTTTTAGAGGCAAAGAAAATAAATGGTGTGAATCTATCAAGACACAACAATTTTTTTCTGATTTGTGACATCTGCTTTCCTTTTTTTTTTTAAGATGAAACTGTACTGTCTGAAAATAGTCATTTTTAAACTGACAAAAAAAAAAAAAAAAAAAAAAAGGAGGACACATCCTCAGGCACAGTGGTTTCTAAGCCAGTGCTGGAATATGACATTTACATAAAACTTTGGCTGGATCACCAAACCTTGTAAGTCTCACTTCAACATCTTGGTCAGTATTTGGGTGGGCTGGGAAATTACATGATTAGTTCATATAGATGACTTAAAAGTTCAGATAAATTCTCTCTATCCCTTTGCCTTTCAAATAAGCTAGATGAAAAGGTGGCGATGTTGTGGCACAGTGGGTTACGCTGCCACCTGGGATGTGCACATCCCACATCTAGTGCTTGGCACTGAGTCCCGCCTCTGCCTCCCATGCAGCTTCCAGCTAAGATGCCTGGGAAGCAGACGATGGCCCAGGTACACGGGTTCCTGTCACCCACGTGGGAGATCCAGATTGAGTTCCTGGCTCCTGGCTCTGGCCTGCCCAAGTTGCCTGTTATGAACACTGAGGGGGTGATGAACCAGTAGATGAAAGATCTCTCCCTGCCTCCTCTGCCCTGCCCCCTTTCAAGTACATAACTTGTAGAATTTAATTAAAGAATACTGTAATCCTACCACCCAGATGTGGGCATGGCCAACATCGTGGACCTTCTGCCTCAGGGAATATAAATATACACTATGTGAATTCATCTGCACCTAAGTGGTTTCTAAAATTCCTTCTATGTACGAGACATACCCAGGTGGTAAGAGCTGGGGAGGTCTTAGCCTGACTGTGCATAGGGACCTTGTCCTGGGTGCTCTGGCTCTACATTGTCTTGTAAGTCTGAATTTGCCTAAAGCAAGGACCACTGGCCTGGCGGTGATTGGATTCATTTCCTCGAGAGCCCTCCTGCTTCTCCTAGCTGCCCCTCACTTCCGCTGAGCTGGCACAAGTTCAACCAGCCTAAGATGAGCTGACTGTGGTACAAATGCCAGGAAGCACAGAATTCTGTACTGTCCAAGTCCCATTTTAAAAACTGAAAGCATTCGCACTGCACCCTTGCTAACGCGGATCTCCTCCTGCGTCCTTGCTGCCTGCGCCAGCGCAGCCCTGTGGCTGCGGTGCCCTGGGACGCGATGCAGGAAGGTTGTTCTGAGGCCTTCTGGCAACAGATGCCGGAGAGCAGCAGCCGGAGGCGCACCTGTTCACTTGGGTTCCACGGACAACGCTGACCCCCGGTGCGTGCTGCGCGCCCTGTGCCAGGTGAGAGGCAGCGTGACTTCTGCCTCGCAGTGCACACATGACCGAGGTCGACGTGGAGAGGGCAGGGTGCTTCTCCTGTTGGTTGTGTTTCCCTAAGTTCTTCTAGGCTGAGGATCACATCTATTTTAATATCTGCTGTCTTTGGCTGGGGCACAGTACAGGTGCAGGGCGGCTTGGTTGGTGGGCTGACTTGATGCCAAGCCGCCAAGGCGGGCGAGGCATGTTTCTGCTGCAGCTAAAGGTTCTGCAAGTGTTTGATGATGATAACTACTTGAACTTGGCCCCAGGTGAGCGCTGGGAATGCTGTGTATCACGGCAGGAGCGCCCAGAGTGCACTCACTGCACTGGCTCAGCTCAGCGCCCCTCTTAGTATGGAGAACGTGGTGGCCCCAAATCCCAGGGCAGGAACAGAGAGGAACACGTGTCATCCGTGGCCACCCCTCCTGGCTTGCATCATGACCTCCTGCTGACAGGTGCAGAGGCAGCCTACCCCTGCATCCCACCAAGCAGTGACTCAGCTACACTGAAACTCTGGATGCTGCCTTTAAGGCGGTGGAAGGAGGTGGTTTGCGGGAGGAAGAGGAGGGAGGCATCGGCCAGCTTTCTCCTGTTTTCCTCGATTTTCATAGTCTCCACCAAAGCTTTGGAACCGAGACCACAATTCAGGAACTGATGCATCCCTGAAATCACGGAACCCATGTAGTTTTTGCACCACGGCTTGCCCGTTAAAGCCACAACCCGCTTCTACGGCCAAAATCTGTTTGAGCCAAATGGACAAGGGGAGTTTTCAGAAGAGGCTGGGCCCAGGGAAGCAGGCGCGGCGCGGCGGGAAGAATGTCGGATGGAGAGTCAGATGTCGTCACCTGTGCCACCTTAGGACTGAAGGGCTGGGAGGTGACAGAGGACGGTGAGGCGGGACGGTCTCAGGGTGGGTATGCCCGCCCCACTAGCTTTGCACTCTGAAGGCAGCCCATGGAACCCACTCTACGTTCCGCACTTCAGTGACGTCTTCCTCCACTCCTGTCTTCCCACTGGAGGGCTCTGCCGTCCCCAGCTCTGCTTCTAGCTACCTGCTGGCTCCTGCCTTCATGTCCCTGTCTTCCTTTGGACATTTTCCAACTGCTAGCTTTTCTTGAGCAATTAGGACAGTGCACGTCTTCCCAGGGTAGAAAAAGGATGTTTGTGTGGAGCAGTAGGGCGCTGTTTCCCTCTGCTCCACCTTCCCCACGACGGTCAGAATTCTGCTTCCTCTCCTGACACGGTGCTGCCCGCAGGGGCTCGGTCGCCAGCGGTGATCCGAGGCGGTTACTTAGGTGGCAGCTCCCGTGATTTCTCCTGTGGGCGTCCTCGCCGCGTCCTGGGTGATAAGACACCAGCTCGGAAGAGTTCTCACGCAGTAGGACGCACCCTTCAATCAAAGTGTTACCTTCGTGCCAGCACCTGTAAGGTGGAACCGCCCTCTGGATGCACACGCTGGGCTCTTTGAGGGCGTCCTTTCAAGCGTTTTCCTGCGCAAAGCCCTCGGACTGCGGGGACAGGAAGAAGGGAGACAGTGGGAGCAGCTCTTGCGTCACGTCCTGGGGGCTCGGCGTGCAGCCTCCTTTTTCTTTCTGACGGACTCAAGGAAGCTTCAACTTCCTCCTCCTCCTCAGCTGTTGGCCACCAGCAGGCCCTAAATTAGTTAAATTTAACCATAATAAACATGCTGCAAGTGAATTATATTTAAGTCTAACAGCCACCTCAGGGTTCGTCTTGAGATGGAATAATTTTAGCTTATGCTGCCATACATAAGGCCCCTAACTAAGGCAGAAAGTAATTACCTAAGGATTTACCATAATGAGTTCGCTGACACTCATTATTTATTACAGCATGTGAGCACGCGGATCTTTCACAGAGCCGGGCACGGACTGCAGGCCTCTGAGTGCATGATCTTGGGTGAGCACAGTGAGGACGCTGGAAATGAAAGCATTTCAGGGACGGACAGAGGCAGCGAAGACATCTGACTTCAGTCTTCATTAGGAATTAGGAACAGCTACGAGGGCCCTGATTGAAACATTACACCATCAGAACAGAGCCTGCTGGGCAAATGAACACCGTCAGTCAGATGAAAACCTTTTTGAGAGAATCAGTTGAATGGAAATGTTTAAGAAGTATGTTTATTTAAAAAAGTAAAAACAGCCCGTAATTGAGCGTCAGGGCTGTGTATGCAGATGAGAAATCACGTGTATCCATCCATTACAGCAGCATCCCATTCAGCAGCATTTGGTTAGGGGAACAATAGTTGGTGTTTCCGAAACAAACTACAACTAATAGCAACCTGTCCAAAATACCTTTCCTCATAAAATAGTATGATATTCTACGCTTCATTTATTCTGAAGAATCTCCCCATCAAGAAATTCTTAGGAGCAGGTGTTGAGCCTAGGGGTTGATGTGCCTGCATCTCGCAGCAGGGTACTTGGGTTTGGTTTCCGACTCCAGCTTTTCCCCAGTTCAAACTGCGGAAGGCGGCAGCCGTGGCTCAAGTAACTGGGGTTCTGCCTCCTTGCTCCCACCCTGGCCCAGCCCTGCTCTTGTGGAGTGAATCAGCAGATGAGAGTGCGCGCTCTCTGTCTCTCTCTCTCTCTTAGTCACTTACTCTCTCTCTGCCTCTTGGGTAAAAAAAGAGAAATTCTCCAGTCACCCTTGGTACCCTCACCGTGCATAGGCTGGTGGCCAAGAACTAGAAGTATCAAGAACAGTAAGACATTGTCTCTGTTCTCGGGAAGCTAACAGCTGAGAAGGTGACACAGCCCTGTGACTAGACAATTTCCTGTGTCTGACATCTGCAGTGATTAGTGGGGTGTACTGCCTGCTAACCACAAATTAATTGCTCAGTATTGATTTATGTTCCTTGAGTGAAGAAACCTAAATATAACTTGACCGATGACCACACTGTCCGTGGCCAGCCCCAGCCGCCAAATGCCCTTTTATATCAGTGCACTTGGGGCACAGTCACTTGTATTTGAGCGCATGTCCTGCTAGGACGCTACATTTGCATCTAAGTGCTTACAGCTTTGCTTCATTCTATAAAGAGGCTTACAGAAGACAGTGTACAATAAAGTGTGTGCGTATGAATAACGCGTGGACACAGGAGTGGGGTGTCACTGGCGCTGTTCTGCAGCCGGACCCCTGGCGCCCACTTCCTTCTCACTCCCCACGAAGGTCATGAGCCAGCCACAGCGGGGGAAGGGATGGAAGACGAGCGCTGACAATGCGGCAGGAGGTGTGCTCGAGTGAACTCTGTCTCTTCTCCAACCAACCCCTTCACGGACCCAGCGTCCAATCTGGACAGGGCGCTAGGTGCTCCCGCAGCTGACGTGCTGCCCGCCCAGCTCCTCGTCTCATTCTGCATGGGGCGACCAGCAGGTGGGAAATGGAACTCCTGTGTTGTGCCTCTGACGCCAGGCCTTGATGTCAAATCCTCTCTCCTAACAGGTGCCAGCATGGCGAGGGGAGGTGTAAGAAAGCATAGATCACCCGCGATCAGGGAAGAAGGGCAGGGCCGGTAGCCAGCCACAGAGGCTCATGGGTAGGGCAGGCTGAGCTGCTCCCAGCCACGGTCTAAGGGACAATGGTCAGTTCCAAAATTCTTCAGATCAAAGTTCCCTGCCCTTGAGGTGAGCTGCCTTTCTCCTGGCATTTACCTCTGAAGACATTTCTCACAAAGGGTTTTATAGAATGGACGCTGGCTGAGTGACATAATGGACAAGGTGAGATGCTGAGCAGACTAACTTGTCTCTAAGCAGCGATGGATTCCCTATGTCAGTTGCACACGGTCCTGCGGATGGAGGCCAGGTATGGGATATTCAAGGTCTGTCAGCAAGGCAGTGTTATGGAAAGCCACAGTGGCTCTTCAGGGGCAGGAAATGCCTTCTGCTTTCCCATTCCAGGACTGCTCTTTCTTAGGCTAAGGGGGCTGACACGTGCTTGCTTCTTCAGCAGTCGGTCCTCTCGGGGCACTGTGCAGAATCACCTTCACAGCAAGTGACAACAGCTGAGGTCCAGGGAGGTCAAGTAACCTGCTCAAGGTTACATGGCAATAGAGATGTGAAATCAGGTTTAAGCCTGGATAGGCCTTCATGGTCGTCCACTTTTGGCTTAGGCTATTTCTACATAAAATAATAATAATTAGGGGCCAGTGTTGTGCTGTAGCAGGTCGAGCCACTACCTGTGATGCTGGTTTTCCATATGGGCACTGGTTTGAGAGCAGGCTGCTCCACTTCTGATCCAACTCCCTGCTAATGTGCTTGGGAAAGCAGTGGAGGATGGAGCAAATGCTTGGGCCCCTGTACCCATGTGGGAGACCGGAATGGAGCTCCTGGCTCCTGGCTCCTGGCTCCAGCCCAGCCGAGCCCTGGCCATTGCTGACATTTGTAAAGTGATCTCTCTCTCTCTCTCTCTGTAACTGTGCCTTTCAAATAAATAAATCTTTAAAAGTAGTAATAATCATTAATAGCTTAAATGTCTTGCTTAAATTATATAGTTGGCCAGCCCTGTGGTATAGTAGGTTAACCCTCTGTCTGCGAGGCCAGCATCCCATATCGGTGCTGGTTTGAGTCCTGACTGCTCCTTTTCTGATCCAGCTCCCTGTTAGTGGCCTGGAGAAGCAGTGGAATATGGCCCAAATGCTTGGGCTCCTGGCTTGGGATCAGTTCAGCTCTGGCCCTTGCGGCTATTTAGGGTAGTGAACCAGCGGATGGAAGACCTCTCTGTCTCTGTCTCTCTCTGTCTCTCTCTCTCTCTCTCTCTCTGTAACTCTACCTCTCAAATAATAAATAAAATCTAAAAAAAAAAAAAGTAGCAAAAACATCAAATACCAAATTGCTTTAGTTAAACAGACTTTAGGGATTCTTCCCCTCTGGTTTCTCTGGCTGTTTAATGAAACACCCCAGTGGTTGCTATCTCAGCATTTGCACGCTTGCTGGAGAACCCCGCCCAGCTTCCTCAAAGGCAGTTAACTCCAAGCTTGAGTCTGCACAGTGTCATTTATGTCAGCCGGCCAACAGTACAAGAGTGAAAATAAACATTTGCTTATGTGGCTGGTCATAAAATACATACAAAACAGAAAAAAACGACTTCCCGTTATAAGCAAGTCATCAACATGTCTAAATAAAACCCGACAGTCACTGAGGCTACTGAAGCTTATACCATCGCTCGAGGGAAAAAACCAAATGTAGAAGCCTCTCCCGTGTTTGCAGGGCTCCTGTTTACTGCCAGGGATTTCTACAGGAGCCAGTGGGAGGAGAGCCAGGAGGACCGATGATGGGCGGGAGAGGCGCGCGGGCCACAGGCGATGACGCAGGCAGCTGGGGACAAGTTTGGTGGCTCAGGAAGCCCGCATGCCACAGATGCACTTCCACATCGACACCAGAAAGTGTATCTCCTGCTCCAAGAGTTGGTCACCAGGAGCCAACATATTTTTAGAGGAAATAGCATCTGTCTTTTTCAACCCACTGACGTTGTTACGGTGCGGGTACACTCTGTCAACACAGTCAGAGAGAAATGCGCATCCGATGATGCTGGCGTCTTCAGCTCCCTGGGTCCCCAAGTTCCCACCAATAAAGTGACAGGTTCGGGTGGACTGCTGTAGGTCTCGGCTAGCTTTGACATTCTATCATTTTATGGCTTTTGCCGGCTGGCTCTACATTTGGTTTTGACAGTTTAGTTTTTAAGGGGTTACCTTTAATGTCAAATGATAATCTATTTTTCTTTTCCAGATTTTGAGTTGTTGCATTTGCTCTTTGTCATACTTTAACTACTTTGATTTTTTAAAAGGATTTATTTAGTTGTTTGAAAGGCACTGAAACAGAGGGAGAGTAAGAGGGAGAGACAGAAAAAGAGGTCTTCCATCAACTGGTTCACTCCCCAAAGGGCTGCAATAGCCAGGTCTGGACTAGGCCAAAGTCAGGATCCAGGAACTCACAAGCACTTGGGCCGTCTTCCACTACCTACCAGGGACACTAGCAGGGAGCTGGACTGGAAGTGGAACAGCTGGGACTCAAGCTGGTGCCCCTGTTCGGCATACAGACACTACAAGTGTCAGACTAACATGCTGCACCACAAGGCTCGCCCCTCGGTCTTTCTATCTGTACTGCACATCCCTGGTCCATAGCAAACTCCTCACGTACTAAGCATTCAACAGCTCTCTCTCCTTTGCAACTGGCAAGTTTCCTGGAGCTCCAGGCACTCAGAGGAGAGGACCTAATTCTGTTCTTGTATGACTGGGCTGGCTGCTCGCCCGGTAGGAACGCACAGGGGCATCTGGGAGGCAGTTGTTCTGACTCAAAGAGCATTCAAGGCCCTGCCGCAGTCATTTATCAACGGGTGCTGACTAAGCACATTGGTGTGCCTCCCTCTGTACAAAAAGCAAAGAAACATGGGGGAGTCTTAGCCACGTTCCTCTGCCTAAGACTGCTCAGTGGGAGAGTGCCTGGAGTCTCCTTTGCATAGCGACCACTCCAAGCTCAGGGCACGGCAGAGAAGGCACGCAGTGTTGCGGGGTTCACTGACGGCAGTGAACCATCAGGCACCCTGGGCTTTTCTAGGGCAGTCTCCCACGCCTCTGTGGCTATGAACACCCTTCCTCCTTCCACATCCTACCTGGGGAAGGAGGCACCTCCCCTCTCTGCGCCTCCTCAACGCCAGTGCCTCCACCAGTCCAGCTGCCTTCTCTCCAAGCCCCTCCCAGCGCCCACCCCAGAGGAGTGGAAGCTCCCCGTGATGCTGACTTGCCTCCCGGTAGTGGCTGGCCGAGGACAGGCTCTTCATGTACTCATCTGAGCTCCCAAGGCAATGCTGGGTATGGCTAAGCCACAAAGGAAATGGTTAAAAGCAAGATACATGACTTCCATTAACTTTCCAAACAGTGAAATGCATTTCAGTCCCTATGTTTTCAGAAACTGTTTCTCATGTATTTTCTCTATTCCCGGTCACTAAAATGGTTGCCCGGGGCCACGTGGTACCGGTTCAGATGTTCCAGTGTGAGGGGAAAGGAATACAACAGAAGCATAAAGCTGCTGTGTTATTACCAAGCCCGCAGAGAGCACTCACCCACACCCGCCGCCTATGCATCCCTGGGTCTCCTCACAGTCTCTGCTCCAGCCCCTGCGGAGCCTGTGAGCCCTAAACCTCCCAGAGATCCTTCCTGCTGAGCAGGGGAGCTGCGTCCTGGTGTGGCTCGCCTGCCCAGTCAGCGCACCTGTGCATCCTCACTGTCCCGGGGTGGGCTCCAGCCAGCCACCGTAGACACTACCACAGAGCCACTGTGTGTACAGCATACCACATCTCCCCACTGCCATCACAGGCAGGGAAACCGCACGTCAGGGCCGAGCGGTCAGTCAGCAGAGTCTTCGGGTGGGCATCCTCAGAACAAAAGTCTTGTGTCGGGGGCCGGAGCTGGGGTAGAGCACGTTAACCTGCCACCTGTAATGTCAGCATCCCACAGGAGAGCACCAGGCTGAGTCCCAGCTACCCTGCTTCCCATCCAGCTTCCTGCTAACGTGCCTGGGAAGGCAGCAGAAGATGCCCAAGTCCTTGGGCCCCTGCCATCACGTGGGAGACCAGGACGGAGTTCCTGGCTCCTGGCTTCAGCCTCGCACAGACCTGGTTGTTGCGGCTACTGAGCACTGAACCAGCAGATAAAAGAGCTCCCTCTCTGCCGTTAGCCTTTCAAATAAACAAAATTTAAGACAACGACAAAGAAAGTCTTAGATGGCCACCAGCTCTGCTTCAACAAGGACGAGGGACTTGCTTCCTCTCACGTGCCCCCCCCCCCCCATTACACAGCTCCCTGCATGGCGTTGAGAGCAACCTTCTATAATATCCCTTCTGCCAGTCTTCTGCCCTGGGAGCAACAAGCGGATTCAGTTTTGTCTCTTTCAAACAACAAAGAAAACAAGCAAGAAACAGCATCATACTGTAGAGAAGTGTTCAGGAAAACAGGTGAAGAGAACTGGCAGGCCACGTACGAGGCACTTTTGTGAATCAGTGGGTGGGCCACGTTCTGAGGCACTTCTGTGAACCAGGGGGCAGGCCACGTTCCGAGGCACTTCTGTGAATCAGTGGATGGGCCACGTTCTGAGGCGCTTCTGTGAATCAGTGGGCAGGCCACATTCCGAGGCACTTCTGTGAATCATTGGGCGGGCCACGTTCTGAGGCACTTCTGTGAATCAATGGATGGGCCACGTTCTGAGGTACTTCTGTGAATCAGTGGATGGGCCGTGTTCCGAGGCACTTCTGTGAACCAGTGGGCAGGCCACATTCCGAGGCACTTCTGTGAATCAGTGGATGGGCCACGTTCTGAGGCACTTCTGTGAACCAGTGGGTGGGCCACGTTCTGAGGTACTGCTTTGAATCAGTGGATAAGCATTGCCAACACGACTCTTCCTTGTGCCTATGCCCTTGAGCCACTGGATGACAGAGCCCTAGGAATCTCCAGAAGTCACAGTTGGGACATTCCTCACACACACCCTGTGTGCCTACTCTGAGGAACTTGCACACTGACGCTGAAGGAACAGAGATCTCCTGTCCTCTTAAGGGAAACAGACAAACCTAGAGCTAACCGTAACACCAGGTCAGCCTCTTATTCAAAGAACTTGCAGGAGCCAGCGCTGTGGCGCAGCGGGTTGAAGCCTGGCCTGAAGTGCAGGCATCCCATATGGGCACCAGTTCTAGTCCCGGCTGCTCCTCTTTCCACCCAGCTCTCTGCTATGGCCTGGGAAAGCAGGAGAAGATGGGCCAAATGCTTGGGCCCCTGCAACCACGTGGGAGACTTGGAAGCAGCTCCAGGCTCCTGGCTTTGGATCGGCGCAGCTCCAGCTGTTGCGGCCATCCGGGGAGTGAACCAGCAGATGGAAGACCTCTCTGTCTCTACCTTTCTCTGTAACTCTGTCTTTCAAATAAATAAATCTTTTTTTTAAAAAAAGAACTTGTAGTCATGGACTTGTAGGCTGCCTTGTGCTTTGGAGGTGGTGTTTTGTGAGTTTTTCACTTCAGACGTGGTGAATGAAATCACAGGGCGTCGACACTGAGACCTGCACCTTCCAAGGAAGTCACCGCCCGAGGAAGGAAGAAATATGCAGACTTCCCAGGTGGGGAGCTGACGTCCTGGTGGCAGGTGAGGCCCGTGGCTCCCCTAAGGCCACCTGGGCTGCTTGCGGACACTTTCTAATGGGATTCGGTTGAGACTGCCCCTTGCCAAGGCAAACTCATCATGGGCTAAATATTAAATGGACCTCTCTCAGGACTCAGATAATCTTTGACTTCCTGGCTCTTTTTCTCCTCTTCTAGCACACGGGAGTTGCTATTTTCAGTGTAAGATTAGCATAGAGATGAAACCTTTTCAGAGAACAGAGCCTGAACCAGCACAGGAGACGCTAAGTTTTCTATTTCTAAATTGAGAAGGTTTTCCTTTTTCTTTAACACCCCAAAGCTGCCAGTTGATTTGTGTTTAGATTGGGCTTCCAAGCCTGAGCTGCCAACAGTGGAGCGATGCTCGGGAGGGCGGAAGGGGGTGGCACCTGCAGACTATCAACAGCGCTGTCTACCGTGGAGACATCGGAGCGCCAGCCGGACCTGGCCGTGGGCAGCGAGGGGCCCGTCCCTCCTTCACACCCCCAGCAAACACACCGACAGGGTCAGAAGCAAACACTGGTCTGGAGGAAGCTCTCCTTGACCACTTGACCAGGGCAGGCCTCCGCGTCCGTGTCTGGTGCCTCCATCGTTTCCCAGGCGTCCTCAGTGTTCTTTTCCAGCATTGCTCTTCAGCCGCTGCACCTCTGGAGAAAGGACTCTAAGTAGCTGGGCTGGGAGGAACGACACATTTATGGCAGAGCCCGCACCACCCCTGCTTCCACACCAACTTTTGTCTTTTTTTAGTTTTCTCACATCCCTCCTCTTCGCTGGTTCAGGCTCTCAAGTTCCTTCCACTTTTCCTTTAGTGGATTGCTTCTGATCTCATCGAGGCGGGGGGGACATTCTCTGAGTCATTAACAATACAGGACGCTGCAGAAAGCTGTCTGCTGGTGGCCACAGAGGCAAGTCCTCTCCAATGCCAATGTCAAGGCTTTTCAATTAAGGGAGCACAGAGCGGCTGTGAATAACACTGGCTCGTTACAGCAAGTGCTTCCATCCAAACAGACTACAAGAGGAGTGTGTGTGTGTGTGTGTGTGTGTGTGTGTTTTGAAAGTTCAATCAACTGATTCCACTGGTAAATGGTTTAAAGCAGCTGAAAAAGAAAATGTTTGTATCTGTGTCAAGCTGGCTAAAGACACTCCCTGCATCAAAGGGCCACTTGGTGCCCAGAGGGGTTGGTTTTTAACACAAAGGGAACAGATATTGGTTAGTGCCTATGTGGGAGTAGATACATAAACACCCATATGCTCTAAGATCTTCAATCCTGTGGACAGCATTCATTTAGACACTGTGAAAAACCAGATACAGAATAACCTACTTTTAGGGTTGTACGTGACTCAGAGGAAAAGGGCTTCTTAAACAGAGCTGCCAACGAGTGGAGGCAGCGCAAGAGAACAGACGCGGAAGCTCCGTCACGACGCCTAAACTGACGTATGGGGACGCATCGGGCACGCGGTGTGGCCGGGCATTATGTTAGGTAAACTCATCACACAGGAGAGGGGAGGATTAATATCCATTGCACAGAGAAGTCAACCGGGGCATAAAGAAGTTCAGCTTGCCCAGGCCACGCAGGCCTAGCAAGTGACCCCTCCAGCATCCATCCCCAGCTGGGATGAACGGACAATTACCTCTTGACTGCTACACTTCGCTATTTGTATCGCTGGCTTCTCACTGAAGGACTCGAAAACGGACTGTTTAGCATGGGTTTCTTAGATAATTACAGTTTTGGCAAATAGCTGATGGAGAATTATGCGTCTTCACACACATTTGGACGGATCTAGTGACATCTGTTCCTAAGTAAGTTCAGATGTAGATGCCAGCAAAGGCAGTGGCCTCAGTCGGCAAGGCCTCCCTCCGGGACACCGCGCTGGGAAGATGGAACAGGTGGCCACACGAAGCCGTGGAAGCTGGCAGTGTGGGCGGCTCCCTCCTCGAGGCTGTCTGAGGGTGGCTAACATAGAGCACGGGGCTGGTACAAGGATGATTGTCAGATTTCATCAACTACAGGCCTGCCATTCCCGGGGAAGTCCCTGCAAAACCGAAGTCATAATACGCACACAGGACAACCATACCGATATCGTGGGCAACACGTAAGGATGGGGAAGACAGAACAAATAATGGAAAGTATAGTCTGTAATAAAAGAGCTGTCAAGATGAAAAGAAGATCGGGGAAAAAGCAAACCGACCACCAGGTTTGTGATGTTACAAGTACAGTGGGGAGCCCACGAGAAGAAGTCAGTGAGGATCCCGCAGTCCGATCAGTGCCAATGGCAAGCCCAGGAAGGAAACCATGGGCGACAGTAGCACACTTCCGGCAGAGTGTTTGTGGCAGTGGTTGTTGAGCTGAACACACTGGCTTCTCAAGAGATTGGTTCGATGAAAGATCTCCCACAGAAGGAAGTGGACCGGGGCGGATCAGCACCACAGGGGGCTCAGGAAGGCTCTGTGCCAAACCACAGCCCAGCAGACCTCTGCACCACAATGGGTGCAGCTTCTCCTCCACCCTCGACCCAAGTTGCTTCCCCTGTTCCCCACAGCCTCTCCATGCACCTTCCAGTGTGACCCAACCTTTCCTGTGTTGACCCGTGGACAGGCCTTGCACCCACGTCAGGGAGCGAACTGAAGCCAGCAGTCCCTGTGGTGGGCTGAGAACCTGCAGTGCCTGCAGGGGGGGGTGGGAACAAAGCAAGATTCCAACCTGCCCTAAAATACCCTTGAGGGGGTGTGTTTTCAAGTCCACCCTGTTCACTAACTCAGGAAAGATCTGTGAAAAAGCTCAGGGGAGTTGAGCTAGGATGAAACTGTGTCCTCCATGTACCTTGTCATATTTATATCACAGTCCTTCTAACACATCTCTGTGCCTCGTTCTTCATACACCTGTCCTCTTCAGCAAGGCTATAAATTACTTGAAAGCCAAGGCCTTGATTCTTCCCCTGGTACGCAGCATTCAAGTGCGTCTGCTATCCAGCACAGCTTGGGTACTTGTGTTTTTTGATGAATGGGTCATGGATAGAAACACAAATGAATGGATAAATGCAAACACAGGCATCAAACACAAAAGGTGCCCACTTCACACCTGTGTGCATGGACAAGTCATCAGCATGGTGTCTACCCCACAGTCACCTCCTGTCCCCCGGCCTGGGCCATCCCAGTGTAGGGCAAGCAGCAACGGGCTGAGGATTAGAAGACAGTTCTGTGTCTGCTCACCTGACTGCCACCTCGCTACACTCAGCTCTTGTAGGGACATCAAGAAACAAAACCTCTTTGCCCTTACACACAGCACAGGTGAGTTCTCTTCCTGTCCCCCTTAATTTAGCTACCAGTTAATCAAAGTCCAGGGCTCGCTCTGTACAAACCAGCAGGGTTTGTCTTGGCCAGGAAAGTCTTGTCCTTCCGGGCTTAACATGAGACAGCAAGACTCAATGATCTCTAAGATCTCTCTCTCAGCTTGAACATTTGATGAATTCACAATTAACCCCCAAACAGCAGAGAAAAACTGAGGACAGCCAAGCCCACAAAATTGCACTGACCACAATGGGCCGCATGTGGCTTGAAAAACTCTTCCATAAAGCTAACCACACTTCAGGCAGTGTTAAGAGAGATCATGTCTAAGGAAAACTTGTCCAGTATGGGCACCTCGCATCAAAGTCTCCCCAGATTGCAAGGCACGATGGGAACAAGAATCATAAGATAACAATAAGATGGGAATAAGAATAATCAATGTCAGGGAACAAGACAGCTAAGGAGATAGTGATTCAAATAACATGTAAGCAAAATCTGAAATTGAATATGAGCATCTATTAAATATTCTTACCATTGGAGTATACAGAAAGAATGATTAAACAACTCAATATCAATTTAAAATAATCTAATAATTTAATTTTATCTTGATGGGGGGCATGCTTAATTTCCCCTACAATTCATTAAATTAAAAGTTTCTATGACAGAGATCCAGTCCTATTTTGCTATCACTCTATCTCCTCCTAGAAAAATTTAGCTTTTGCTTCTTACATTTTTTGAAATGTAGAGTTACAGAGGGAGGGAGGAGAAAGAGAGAAAGAGACAGACAGACAGACAGAGACAGACAGACAGAGAGGTCTTCCATCTGTTGGTTCACTCTCCAAATGGCCACAATGGCTGGAGCTAGGCCAGGCTGAAGCCAAGGAGCCAGAAGCTAGGGTCTCCCATATGGGTGTAGGGGGCCACACTCTCGGGCCACCCTCTGCTGCTATCCCATGTGATTAGCAGAGAGCTGGAGTGGAAGTGGAGCAGCCAGGGCTGGAAGTGGCACCCTCACGGGATGCCGGCTTTGCAGGTGGTGGCTTAACCTACTGCGCCACAACATTGTGCCCCAAAAATAGAGTTAACAGAGATTTGTTGATAACTTCCCTACAGTTTACACAATGCAAATGCCATCAAGGATGAAAATGCTGCACAATATACCACTTCTTAGAGAAGCAAGGACACAAGCAGGTACACACTGAATTAAGTAGTCAGGGTGTATGAGTGCATACTACAGGGCATACACTCAGGACTGCCTCGGACCTCAGAAGCATATACCCAAGTAGCTCAGGGTTCAAGCACCCACATGGTTTTCGGGTTTAGCTATCAGGGATGAAAATCTTTGAAAGATGTGTTGATGCTTCCAATCTCTGCCAAGCAATAACAAAACAACTGAACGGTAAGAACAGTCAACAGAAGTAAGTATTAAACCATTCCCTTGTCCCAGGCACTGTCCCAGGTGCCTCTGATATGTTATTCTGCTTATAGTCGTCACACCAACTAACTACGCAGAAGGTCTTGTGTATTATTCCCCATTTCACAGATGTGGAAACTGAAGTTAGGTAACTTGTCCAAGGCACCATGGCAGTTGAGTGGTGGAAGCAATACTTAGCCCAAGCAGTCTGCCTCCGAGCCCAAACTGTGGCCTGTGACCCCCACACTCTATAAACTACCGACCATGGCATGGCTTTTACTGACAATGGAGAATGACAAAACTGAACATCAATTTTTGAAAATGGCTCTGACCTCCTTTTTGTGCTCTCTGCTTTTAAGAGCCATTAATACAATCCAGGCTGCGTGTAGCTAAATGCATATCAATCCCAATGGAGCACCGCTCAAACCGGGCCCTGTTGGAGCCAGAACCTCCTTTTCAAGGGCGGAGGACACAAAGAACAAAAGGTCTCCAAGACCAGCCTGATGCTTGCCACCTTCCTGCATCTGAGTGTGAGGACCTCTGGGTCAGTGGTCCGGCAGCAGGAGGGAAAATGCTGGGATGATTTCCCGGATCTCGTCTCCCTTGCCATTTCCCGTTCTGTGTTTGGTCAATCTGATCAGTGCAGCAAAGTGGAAGAGACGCCTTCATCACACCACGCGATCCTAAATTTGTGTTTGACTGAAGGGATTTCAGTGTTTACACCCTCATTTGGATAAAGGTGACCATCGGAAGAGACACGGGGGTCAGTCTCTAAGTTAGGAGGAAGCAGGAAGGGAACCAATCATAAATGGCACATGCGCTCGGCGTTCCTAGAGCACACACTCCACAGAAAGGGGGCAGATGCATGACACAGGGAAATAATGCCCAAGGCACTTACGTGTCATTACATATTTTACATATCATTACACATGACTATATGTACATACATACACTACGTAAGGGTATATAATGTCTTAGCATCCGCAAGGTTGAAATGTTTTTCAAAAACCAATTGGGGTGGCATTGTGGCACTTGAGTTAGGCTTCCACCTGGGATGCCCGTATCCCATATACGAGTGCCAGTTCAAGTCCCAGCTACTCCACTTCTGATGCAGCTTCTTGCTAAGGAACCTGGGATGCGCCATAAAATGGCTCAAGTGCTTGGGCCCCTGACAATCACATGAGATCCAGATGGTGTTTTGGGCTCCTGGCTTCCACCTGGCCCAGTCCCAGCTGTTGCAGGCATTTGGGGAGTGAACCAACAGATGGAAGATCGATCTCTCTCTCTCTCTCTCTCTCTCTCTCTCTCTCTCTCTCTCTTCCCCTTTCAGGTAGTTGAAAAGAAACATTTGAGAAACAGCCAATTATATGACACACATCAGACTACCAAGATACCAGAGTACTAAAAAAAAGTTCATGGAAAATGGAATTAAACTCTAACTTTATTATGGTGCAAATATTCTTGAAATTCATGCATGTAGGGGGGTATTCAAAATTGTCACAGAAAATGTGCATTATGAAAAAAGAATACACAGATTTCAAAATTATTTGAACCAAAATATATCTTTTAATTCGATTTTCTAATGAACTTTTACAACACGATTGTAGTTTTTCATTTTCATTGGGATATACCACACTGATGTTTAAAACAGCTGTATCAAAGAACTGAGTAGAGGTGAAATACGCTACTGGTCTAGCATCTGTTTAAAAATGCCTTTGATAGAGGCAGGCGTTTGGGCTAAAGGTTCAGATGCTACTTAAGAAGCACACGTCCCATTTCAGTGTCTGGCTCCACTCCTGACTCAGCTTCCTGCGATGCACACCCTGGGAGGCAGCAGGTGACGGCTCACATGGTTGGACTCCGACACTTGTGTGAGAGACCTGGACTGAGTCTTGGCTCCTGGCTTCGGTCTGGCTTATCCCTGGCTGTGGTGGACATTTGGGGAGCGAACTAGCAGATGGGATTTCTATTATATCTCAAATAAATAAAAATAAATTGAAAAAATGTCACGGCAGTGCTCCGGGAAGGGGACAAGAATTAGAACCGTGAACTGCACACAAACACTCAGGCACATCTTGCGCTCAGGTCAGCTCCTCTCATCTACAGACGCCTCCCACAGGCTGGTCCATCGGACTGAGTGTGGCAGAGTCACTCCCCGAGTGTGAGAGTGAGGTCCAGGTGTCCACTGGGAAGAGCAGTGATGACGGCACTAATGGGAGCTCCAGAGTGGGGGGCGTCCAAGGCAAGCGACCCCGATGACCACAGCAACAAGAAAGGGATTGTCATCATCCTTGGGTTCCATTTTCCTTGGAGACAGGAGGAAAGTTTCCAAGAAACGTGGAGGTGCTGGTCTCCAAGAATGGTACTAAGTCCTAGGAGTACATGGAACACATCTGGAGTTCAGAGTGACTGCCCACGGTCACTACAGACAACTTCATCAGGTCTCAACTGTCCCAAAGAACAAACAGAAATTCTCTAAGATTTCTTAAGCTATGACAGGAAACTAAGTTATGCACTAAAAACCTGGTCCGTAAATGTTTAGGGACAGAGAAAGGGAAAAGAAACATCCAGCTGTCTTTCAGAAGGGGCCAGCGTTGTGGCATGACAGGTTAAGCTGCCACCTGCAGTGCTGGCATCCCCTGTGAGCACCAGTTCAGATTCTGGCTGCTCTGCTTCCAATCCAGCTTCCTGCTAACGCTCCTGGGAAGGAAACAGAAGGTGACCCAAGAGGCTGGGCTCCTGCCTTCGGCCTGGCCCATCCCTGACCATTGTGGTCACTTGGGGGAGTGAATCAGCGGATGGAAGACCCCTCCCCCAACTCTGTCTTTCAAATAAAACATTTTTAAAAATATTTATTTAAAAGGCACTGGGTGGGAGGGGGGTCAGTCTTCCATCTGCTGGTTCACTCTCCAGATGGCTGCAAGGCCAGAACTGAACCGATCTGAAGCCAGGAGCTACTTCCAGGTCTCCCACATGCATGTAGGGGCCCAAGGACTTGGGCCATCTTCTACTGCCTTCCCAGGAGCATTAGCAGGGAGCTGGACTGGAAGTGGAGCAGCTGAGACTTGAACTGATGCTCACAGGGGATGCCAGCACTGCAAGTGGTGGCTCTACTCACTATGCCGTTGCCCTGGCCTATATATATATATATATATATATATATATATATATATATATATATTTGGATGGGCACAATATTATCACAGGAGCTCCTATAGGAGGGAGGCAGGGAGGCAGGGAGGCTGGGGTCAGAGATGTGAGAAGAGCAGAAGGCAGTGATATGTGGGAGGGCCACAAGCCAAGGACGCTGGTGGCCTCCAGAGGTTGGGAGTTAAAGGCCTGGATCCTCTCCCAGGTCCTCCAGGAGGAACCCAGTCCTGCAGCGCAAGGATTTTAGCCCAGTGGAACCAACTTCACCTTTCAGGCCTCTGGAAGCTGGGGAAAAATGTGCTGTTTTAAGCCATTACATTTGTGATAATTTGTTAAAGCAGCAACAGGAGACTAATACAGCTTCTACTGTACTGAAAGCCAAGATTTCAGGCTCAAAATAGGAATAAAAAAAAACCAGACCGAAATGGTTTACTGCTTGATGGCTAAGGAGAGGACACTTCCTCAGATCACATACTGCAAACCCAAGCTCTACTGGGCTCAAGGAAGACAAAATTCAGCTGGACTAGGAAGACACAGTGGGAGAAAAGTGCACAATTCAAAGAGAACCATGTTCCGACAAGGACAGACGCTGCGGGATTCCCACCGACAGGTCTCAGGTGCAGCGATTAGAGGACACGTTAATAGGAGCTACGCAAACATGTCTGCACAGTCTTCTCCACGCCTGGAATCCCACCTCGCAGAGCCACATGTCTGGGGGTCTCACACGCTCTGGTGTTTCAATCATCTTTACCAAATACTCAGTGAATCCCGAGGGGCAGGGCATACCCAGGCCCTCAAGGGCAGCGAGACGTCCTGCTATCCACATAGGACGCGTCACCCTGACAACATCTTTCTTTTTGGGATAAATATTTCAAGCACCAACTCCAGAAAAACATGCAAAAATTCTGACTTAGTCTCTCTGCAACTCCTTAGGGGCTAACACTGTGGCAGAGAGACTGGGAGAGGCTCGGCTCACCCCCACAAGTCTGCCAGGAAGAAACGCATCTGTCCGGCTGGCCCGGTGGTCCAGGAAAGGATGTCGCGACCATCATGGCAGACCCAGTCCTGCCTCTGAGCCGCCAGGGCAGGTGCTTCTGCCCTCTGAGGGAGGCTGTGGGAGAACCCCTGTGCCACTGGGCTGCACTTACAAGCTGCACCCAGGTCAGCCAAGCCTGCCAGCCCCCCCGAAGCCCAGTGTCACGTGTGCAGCGTGCAGGCCGCGCCTGAAGGGCCGTGGAAAGCAAGGTGGAGACGGAGCTCACCGGCTCCTCATGCCGGCTCTTCTGTGCCTCTCGTGAAGCCGGGCTCTGTCTGGCTCACTGGCGCAGCCCGCAGTACAGAGGGGCCCCTGGCGCACAGCAGGCACTCCCAGCTGCAGAATGAGTAAGCGGGAGAACCAAAGGAGGCTGGGGAT
The DNA here is from genome assembly GCA_949820135.1 of Sylvilagus floridanus. NCBI lineage: Eukaryota > Metazoa > Chordata > Mammalia > Lagomorpha > Leporidae > Sylvilagus > Sylvilagus floridanus. Next base: position 188,077,426 of record OX463227.1, read on the forward strand.
GCGTTTATTTTATAAGCACAACAGTGCAAACCCTTAAGGCTCCGTTCCTCTCCGAATCTTCCTGGTGAAATGAGCTCTCTCCCTTCCCAGGCCCCAGGAGGGACTGCTCTCACACGCTGTTCCTGCCAGGCCCGTGCTGCCCTAGCTTACGATCTTCCTCTCGCAGATACGCTGTACAAGGCCAGCGGTGGGACCTGCCTCCTTCCCTGTTGCATCCACGCTGCCAGCCCAAGCCTGCTTTGGAGGAGTAAGTGCTAAATTCCTGTCAGTGGATTCGAATCATTAAACCATCTTTAATCCACACTTTAGAGTTTTCCCAGAAAAGGTCATTTGTATTACTAAGCAGAAGATTATAGTGAATCAGCATACTTAAAAAAAAAAACCCAAGCTCATAATTACCCTATACTAGGAAGAAGTACTGCAACATAACAATAGATTCTCCAATAAGACGAGCCAGGCTCATTAACATCTGAGGTTCTCAAACACATCACAAGTATTTTTAAATCGATTTATCGATACATCAACACTTGATATTAATATAGGTATACAGGCATATGACTAGGCTTACTAATTAATTAGCCTTCCCTATCTGTGAAGTAAGAAGAGATAAAAATAATATTGCATCGCACACATGGCATATGGCACACTTTATAAATACACACACTTTGTCTCTCTCTCCCTCACACACACAGACCCCCGACTTGGCCTTTCACGGCACTGGCCTCTTGCCTGGCCTGAGGGTCTCAGTGGACATTTTTAGGATCTTGGACACCACCACTGCCTTACAGGCAGTCCAAGGGGCACATCCATCACCACCAGCCAGGAGGCACCTGCCTTGCTCTCTGGAACCTCCCAGTCAGATGCTAGATTTATGTATTTGAAAGGCAGAGCTACAGACAGAGACAAAGGGAGAGACATAGCGGGAAAGAGCTTCCATCCCTTGGTTCCCTCCCCAAATGGCTGCAATGGAAGGGCAGGGCCAGGCTGAAGCCGGGAGCTTCATCCAGGTCTCCCACATGGGTGCAGGGGCCCAAGCACTTGGGCCATCTTCCGCCACTCTCCCAGGCGCATTAGCAGGGAGCTGGATGGGAAGCAGAGCAGCCGGGATGTGAATGGGTGCACATGTAGGATGCTGGCATCACAGGTGGTGGCTTAACTCACCATGCCACAGCGCCAGGCCCTGTTGGCTGCTTTTATTCGCCGTTCCTGTTACCATTAGAGGTGTCTGGCCACGTTATCATTAGAGGCGTGTGCACACATGAGCGGTTCCCTAGATCTGGCCACGTTACCATTAGAGGCGTATGCACACGTTAGCCGTCCCCTAGATCTGGCCACGCTACCATTAGAGGCGTCTGCACACGTTAGCTGTCCCCTAGATCTGGCCACGTTACCATTAGAGGCGTGTGTACACGTTAGCGGTCCCCTAGATCTGGCCACGCTACCATTAGAGGCGTGTGCACACGTTAGCTGTCCCCTAGATCTGGCCACGTTACCATTAGAGGCGTGTGCACACGTTAGCCGTCCCCTAGATCTGGCCACGTTACCATTAGAGGCGTCTGCACACGTTAGCCGTCCCCTAGATCTGGCCACGCTACCATTAGAGGCATGTGTACACGTTAGCCGTCCCCTAGATCTGGCCACGTTACCATTATAGGCGTCTGCACACGTTAGCCGTCCCCTAGATCTGGCCATGCTACCATTAGAGGCGTGTGCACACGTTAGCCGTCCCCTAGATCTGGCCACGTTACCATTAGAGGCGTGTGCACACGTCAGCGGTCCCCTAGATCTGGCCACATTACCATTAGAGGCGTGTGTACACGTTAGCCGTCCCCTAGATCTGGCCACGTTACCATTAGAGGCGTGTGTACATGTTAGCGGTCCCCTAGATCTGGCCACGTTACCATTAGAGGCGTCTGCACACGTTAGCCATCCCCTAGATCTGGCCACGTTACCATTAGAGGCGTGTGTACACGTTAGCGGTCCCCTAGATCTGGCCACGTTACCATTAGAGGCATGTGCACACGTTAGCCGTCCCCTTGATCTGGCCACGTTACCATTAGAGGCGTGTGCACACGTTAGCGGTCCCCTAGATCTGGCCACGCTACCATTACAGGCGTCTGCACGCGTTAGCGGTCCCCTAGATCTGGCCACGCTACCATTAGATGCGTGTGTACACGTTAGCGGTCCCCTAGATCTGGCCACGTTACCATTAGAGGCGTGTGTACACATTAGCCGTCCCCTAGATCTGGCCACGTTACCATTAGAGGCGTCTGCACGCATTAGCCGTCCCCTAGATCTGGTCACTGGCTGTGCTTCAACCCAGGCACCCAAAAGAGGCCTGCGGATGCTAACAAGCACTCGGCCAGGGGCTCTGCCACCCGACGTCCTGATGCTTCTCTCTTCAGTGGGTGTCCGTGACTGAGAAGGCAAAGGGTAACTCTGAGCGCCAAAGGTCAGTCGGCAGAGTGCCCGTCAATCTTTGATTCTGCACAGGACAGGAACCTGAACCTTGAAAGAAAACTGAAGGGGGAAAACCAACCTTTACCAGGTTCCTGGGAAGACGAAACAGGGACTCTAGGACAGTCCTGCAAGGTATTTAATGATTCCTTTCTAAAACACCACGTTCACTTTTAACACTTAAATATGAACACATTTGAAGGGTCACAGACTTGTAAGGACTTAATTCTGAGGACTGCGGCCCCAGTGACCCCCTGCCACAGCCAGGTCCCCAGAGACAACCTGTTTCCAACTCTTCTGGAAGGTTCCTTTGGTTGGCATCTCTGTACCTTTACATAACACTTTTTATTGCCACTTGATTTTTTTGTTTGTTTGTTTTAGGCATTCTTCATTACCTCTCCATTATACAGGAAAAGCACTTAGCTCTTCACACATCAGCCCCGCCCCCAGCCCCTGCCACTCTGTGCCTGTGTCCCTGTCCCGGGGGCACTGTGGTCACATCACCACGGATGTTGTTATGCACCCAGTGCACCACTGAGCCTCGGCCTCCCTTCTGGGCAAGCGTGTTTCCCAGCGACTGTGTGGACTTGTCACCTGCCCGCTTCTCCTGCCGTGAGGGACATGGAGGGCCTGGTGTGGTTATGAGGACAGACCGCCCGGGCTCCTGACTCAGCCTTGCCACCACGTGCTAGCCTGGTAACTTTGGTCAAACCATCAAGCAGTGAGAGCCGCGCTGTTCGCATTTCTAAGATGACTGCTACTGGCTATCAACCTAGTAGGGCTACCACGAGGACTTGATTGTTGGTACACACATGCTTAGAACTGCCGTCTGACACAGCGGCTTCTCGGCAAAGGCGCGTGGTGACACCTGTTCCCAGGCGGCAGTTACCCCGTCCTCTCGGAGTCTCCCCAGAACCTTCCGGCTGCTTGGTCTGCAACGATCACCCTCGGGGGGCCGTGTGCAGCTCTGGGATAGCCGTGGCCTTTCCTGTGCCCTCCCGGTTCCGGGACCTCTGCTGGAACGTCGTGGATCCACTTCTCCAGGGAACAGATCTCCGGGCTTCTCCCAAGGCGGCATCTCTGGGCCTTTGGCTTCTCCCACACACGTCAATGGCCAGCCCAGGTTAGCACCTCTGCCCCTACTTGCACAGGAAATGGCTAATTCTACAATCTTTCGGGGTCGATCTATTCCTCGACTTTCCCCACTGCCAACTTGGATTTCGGTTTTCCTGGGGTGGCTAAAGGTAGCTGCCACCTCTCCATGGGTTTTTCAGCTTCCAAAATTACATTGCTAATGTTTCCTCTCCCCTCTCCCCTTCACTTAGTCCTTAATAGATTTATGCCTGCCCCCCCAAAAGGGGGAAAACCCCACCCACCTTTATTATACTATATTAGCATGTTGAGGGGCCACCAAGGTTGATTATGTGCTCAGCCCGCCATCCTTAATCAGAAGTCCATTAGCCTTACTTCTTAATGGTGGAGTAACAGGAACCAGGAGAAGCCAAGTAATTTGCTGAAGCTCACGAAATCAGCAAGAGATGAAATCAGAAAGGGATCTGGCTGACCCTAGAGCCGCCCCTTCCCGTCAGACCACGGTGCCGCTCCAGGGGAGCAGGGGGCCTCTACGTAGGGTAGAAGTTGTTCATCGGAGTCGCGTCCTACTTTGAAGTGAGCCCAGGATAGATAGCACTGGACCTTGAAGATTTTTCAGCTGACCACCTCAGCCCGCTGCTGCCTCCACAGCCCGTACCACACCAGGAGCTGAATTCTCCCAAAGGTTTGCTCCATGAAGCTACCAAAACCTCAGGCTGGGCCCTCTGGCCTTAGTTGCATAGGGGTCCTAAAAGGGGAAAGAACTGGTCCAATGGTCAGGCTCTTTCTCCTGCTTGCCCAGAAATGTGACTTCCCCGTGATCAAAACACTTATGGGGGCCAGCACGATGGCATAGTGGTTAAAGCAGCCACCTGCAATGCCGGCATCTCATATGGGTGTTGGTTCAAATCCTGGCTGCTCCACTTCCAATCCAGCTCTCTGCTGTGGCCTGAGAAAGCAGTAGAAGATGGCCTAAGCCCTTGGGTTCCTGTACCTGTGTGAGAGACCTATAAGAAGCTCCTGGCTCCTGGCTTTGGATCAGTGCAGCTCTGGCCATTGCAAACAATTGGGGAATGAACCAGCGGATGGAAGACCCTCTCTCTGCTTCTCTTTCAGTGTGTAACTCTGACCTTCAAATAAATAAATAAATCTTAAAAAAAAAAAAAATAACGCTTGTGGGTTGGGGCTGGTGCAATGACGCAGTAGGTTAATCTTCCACTTGTGGCACTGGCATCCCAGATGGGAGCTGGTTCGAGTCCCGGCTGCTCCACTTGTGATCCAGCTCTCTGCTTATGGCCCAGAAAAGCAGTAGAAGATGGCCCAGGTCCTTGGGCCCCTGCACCTGCATGGGAGACCCGGAAGAAGCTCCTGGCTTCAGATCAGTCCGGCTCCAGCTGTTGTGGCCATTTGGGGAGTGAACCAGCGGATGGGACATCTTTCTCTCTCTTTCCCTTTTACTGTCTGTAAGTCTACCTTTCAAATAAATAAACAAAATACTATATATAATTAGACTTCCCAAAAAGTTTCTTTAAAATTAAACAAAAAGCATTAGTGGGCAATCTAAGAAGCCCTTGTCAGAGAGGGCTGGGTCTGTGCCTAAACAGGCAACGGTAGGGAGGCTGCCAGGCCTCACACACCAGCACTTGCTACTTGCCCCTATGAGCAATGCTAAATGGCGTCTAACTCCCATGGGGACCACACTCTCTGGTGAGCCCAGCAGACATCAGCACAGGCTCCGGGACCGCATGGGCTGGGCTCAGGTCTCAGCTTTGTTGCTGACTATTTGTATGGGCTCTGGGCCACTTCTTGAAGCCTTGCTTTTCTCATCTATGAAATGGGAACATCCACAGCGCTTACTCTGCACAGCTCCATTCGTAGAAGTGAGATGTTAAACGTGAAGCATTCGGCCAGGCAGGGCACACGCCACAGGCATCCCATGCGGTGCTACTGAGAATGAGCCAGCCAGCGCCCCAGCGGCAGGCCCTGCGCGTATGTCTCTAGGGGTCACCAGAAGCTGGCCTTGATGTTTCCAACCACTCAAATCTCCTAAACAATGCATACTGCGGGCAGAAACTTGGGTTATGTAAAAGTTTTAAAAAGTGAAATATGCGAGCTACTTTAAGGATGCGGGAGATAAATGATCTATTTATATTTTTATGGTGATAACATAGATAGAAAAAAAAAACACACAGCACCCAAAGAAATGTTCCTTAAAATATATGTACAGCGTGGATGAGAGGTGTCTGCTCAGAACACGCAGATGCTAACCACACACCTCCCCACATCTGCCATGGCTCTGAGAGGCTCGGGACCTCAAGGAGATTCATCAGCCACTGTTCCCATCATAAAAATCAGCCCTCCGATACGTGGGGCATGGTGCACTTCCAGCATGACAGACATTTTGTAGTCAGACCCTCGAAACAGAACGACGAGCTCCGAAATTCCAGCCTTCACCAGGAACTCAGACACTTACAGGCAATGCTCTCTGTGGTATTCACTCATTAAAAACTCTGTCCCTGTCTCTCCTCCTCTCTCTCTCTAACTCTGCCTTTCAAATAAATAAATCCTGAAAAAATGCTACAAGAATTTAAGAGAATAGTGAATGAGAAGCTACTTTGAATAGACAGAGTGGAAACATTTAGTCTTCGGATTTGATCTCACATTTTTTTAAAAGATTTATTTATTTTATTTGAAAGTCAGGGTTACAAGGAGAGAAGGAGAGGCGGAGAGGTCATCCATCCGCTGGCTCACTCCCTAGTTGGCCGCAGCAGCCAGAACTGCGCTGATCCAAAGCCAGGAGCCACGAGCTTCCTCCAGGTCTCCCACTGGGTGCAGGAGCTCAAGGACTTGGGCCATCTTCTACTGCCTTCCCAGGCCATAGCAGAGAGCTGTATCGGAAGTGGAGCAGCCAGAACTCAAACTGGTGTCCATATGGGATGCCGGCGCTGCAGGCAGTGGCTTTACCTGCTGTGTCACAACACTGGCCCCAGGTTCTGATCTCTTTGACAAGTGGTGGTGGTGGTGGTGGTGGAGAGAACAGAAAGCTCTAGGAAGCGGGCATAGGACGTCCTGGCTGTCTCCCTCCAGCCTACAGTGAACAGATCCAAAGCCACAGGCAGACGGAGGCCACCTCTGGGTCCACGTAGGACACAAAGAACCGTGACATGCAGCACCCTGAAGGGAGCTTGATGGGCTGGGGGAGAAGCCTGGTCTGGGGTCTCAGATGACTCACAGATGTGGAGCGATCTGGTAGTAGTGCCAGCAGGGGGTGCAGGGGATGAGGGCCCCACGTACGATCCAGTCCTGTTTCTGAGTGTTGAAGCGGCACTGATGTGAGCAGGTGACAAGAGAGGCTGCCTGACGGCTCAGGGACCTGGCTTAGGCGTTTAACCTGGGGCACCTGCTGCGCATTGCAACATGCGGCTGTACTGAACCCCCCAGGTCAATGTCATCCCGCATCTTGAACTCCAGGTGTGGAGTGTAACATATAAAGGACAAGCGCCTCACACTTTCTGAATGAGAGAAGTAGTGAATCTATGAGGACTACAGTTTCTATGAAAATGCAGAAGTCCCGGGGGATTAGTCACCCAGGAACTCGGGGGGTAAGGCTAGCTAGCAGGTATGCAGAAATGTGTCCCCTGGGTCCAGGCTTGGAACTGTGTCTGTGTGCCCCAGCTCTCCTAGCTGGCAGTGTTAGCGTCCATTTTGTTTTGAGGACATGGTGGATTATATTAAGTTCCAGTTTTAATTCTGTACCTTGCTCATCTTCTTAGTCTACTTTTTCAATCAATGTAGTCAACAAATATGTGCTGATATTCTGCTATGTGTCACACATCACGCCGTGGGACAGAGATGGGTGAGGTATTAGTCTAAAAGGGAGGGAGGAGGAGACAGCAAAAGGCAGTTAGGCCTAAAGTCAGTTTTAGTTTTTTTGGTATTTATTTATTTATTTGAAAGGCAGAGTAAGGGGGGGGGGGGTGGGAGGAGAGAGAGAGAGAGAGAGAGAGAGAGAGAGAGAGACAGAGACAGAGACTGAGTGAGTGAGTCTACCACTGGTTTACCCCATATGCCTACAACTGCCTAGGCCAGGCCAAAGCCTAGAGCCAGGAATTTCATCCAGCTCTCCTGATGTGGGTGGCAGAGACCCATGTACTGGAGCCACCCTTTGCTGCCTCCCAGGTGCATTAGCAGGAAGCCGGAGGGGAAGTGGAGGCGGGGCTTACACGGGCACTCTGACATGAGTGCTGGAGTCCCGAGCAGTTGCACTTACTGTCCAACGAAGGCTTCTGTACTGTTGACACGCGACAAAGGCAAAGAACCTCTTGGACAGAGAGTAGCAACGGTGAACTGCGGGTGAGCAGTGCAGCAAGCCAAGCCCCAGCCGGTTTTCCTTCTCTGCCCCTGAGTCTCAGAAACACACCAGCCAGCAGAGCCGCGGGTAGGTCCTTCTTGCTTTCCCCAAGGAAAACGTCACGGCTGCGGTGAGAAGCTCATGATCCAGGCCCTGTGAGGCATCCTATCTCAAACAGTGACTGGAGTCTAAGGCCACGAGACATGGAGGAGACTGACCACCCTGTAAGTCGCCAGCACCATGACTGGGAGGTGAGAGGCAGGGCCACAGAGGCCAAAGGGCTGGTCCACAGCCACAGCTGGTCGGGGCAGAGCCACAGCAGCCTGGAGGTGCCCCTCTCTAACCTAATTGTGGCTGCAGTCTTGCAGCTTGGCTATTTAGGGGCAGCACTAAACATGCCTTGAAAACAGCACCAGGCCATGGGAATTAGAATGTCCCTAGACACTCACGGTTAAGGACGCCTGGTGATCCCAGGTCTGCTGCGGTCTCTCTGTCCTCTCAGCTCTGGAAAACTCACCACCATGACGCTGAACAACCCCAGGTCCTCCCGGGCATCATCTCACCTCCTACCCACAGCAAAAAAAGCTGTCAAAATGCCTCACTCTTTGAATGGAGTGACAGACAGCCGATGGCCACATGGCACTGGAAACAGCAGAGCTGACAAGGCCCTTTGTTGAAATGCATGGCTTATTTATCCTACATCTGCCAGGAACATACGAGGCCTGTGCAATTCACTTTAATATTTCACCTGTGCCAATCTTTGGAAGCACCGGGTCAGCTGAATGCAGCCCCTGTGCCAGGCAACACATATGCCAAGACTACGGCAGCGATCAACTGGGCCAAGCCCCCTAGCTCTGGCGGGACCTCCTTACACCTCACAGCCTCCATGCCCTTCTGCTGCACTGCATGCACACACACGTGCACACACGCAGATGCGCGTGCACACACACACACACACACACGCAGGGAATTTCAGAGGGCGGCAGGTAGGCCAATGGTTAAGTGGTGCTGAAAAAAGGGTGCACCCGCGCCTCTTGTCATTCCTAAATGAATCTGTAAAACCCAGTGTGACCGAGTGTGGGGACAGAGGAGGAGCCTGGCACTTGTCCCTTGTCCCTTAGGGTGTGTTAATCTCTTTAACACTCCCTTCCAAGGTAATATTCAAATCAACCACACGGCTCAATCAACTTTGCTTGCGACTCTAATTGAATAAATCTGAAGCAACAACAGAAGCACTGGCCCAGAGCCTTGGCTGCGTTCCTCCCCCGGCACGGGGAGCGCTTTCTGGAGGTTTTAACTGAGCCTGCAAGCAGGGGGACGCACTCTTGCCCAGTCCTGAGCTTCACCAGGGGCAGAATGGCTGTCACCTGCTGTTTCAGAGTGGCTCATTTATTAATGGAGGGAGGTCTGCTGGATACATAATTCAAGAAGAAATGTAAGCCCCCTGGAAGGTGGCAGGATACGACTATCCAAGATTCTCCATCAGCCTTCAGTGCAAAGATGCTCAGTGAGGGACTGACTCTTCTGTGCCTAGGAATCCCATCCTCGAGGGTGCGGGAAATAGAATCAGCTACAGGAGTTTCTTTAGTCTGTGTTCTAGGTTCTGTTGAGAGGAGGTCTCAATGATCCTATGTGGGATCAGCGTCCCATTTGTAAACATATTCAGACAATGACCGCTCTAATAAGCTGGGCACTCGTTCTAGCTTCTCTCCATCTCCTTGCAGAGGGTTGGAACTTTATAAACCGTGACACTACCTGCTGGGAAGGAGGGATGCAGGTGAAAGCTTTGGGAATGCGGTAAGGTAGGTGAGCAGTACACAATACCACTTAACAGGTGCATCACACCCTGGAGCCTCCAAGCCTGTGTCTGGGAGGAACAGCACCTTGCAAGAACACGGCTAGAGATACTGAGTTTATAAGATCACAGGAGCAGATCTGAAGACAAGGGTTCGACAGACCCAATACACACAATGGGCTCGTTTCAAGGGAAGGAAGGAGCACGGCCCACGGCTGAGCCGTGTGGCTGAGAGGTGACAGCACCGGGTGGAGTGGCCTTTGTGTAGTGACAAGGGAACACAGCCGCCTCTGCCTGGGGCTCCTCTCACAGTGGATGCTCCCATCATGAACCCCCTCCTCCTCAGGGTGCAGGAGTCTGCAAACCTCCCTCCAGACACAGTGAAGGCCGCAGCAAGCACCTTCTCTCTCCCAGGCAGCGTCCAGGTGCCCCTCACCTCCTTGGTGACGCTGGCCTCTCAAGCTTTACTTCCGTCGTACTATTATCCCGAGCCTTTTACTCCCTCTCCCAGGGCCTGGGTGCTTCATCTTGACTCATGAAGGCCAGGGTCAAGGACAGCTCAGGCTGGCGGGTTGTGAGCCAACCAATTCCTGACTGAGAACAGGCTCCCGACCCACTGGGAAACCTGGGAGGAAGGCGTGGAGTTCGCCTCCCGAATCCACCTCCGAGACCACGCCACCTCCAAACTCAAGGTCACGCTTTGCCAACAGCCACCTAGTTGTCCCGTCTCGGTATAGAAAGGCCACTAAGTGACCTTAACACACTGCTGATGCCACCAGTGATGCCCAAACGGCAAAGGGACGTATATTGGGTGTGTGAATGAAGGTCGAGCGAGCCTCGGGCTCCTGAGTGCCCCCTCCCCCCGCCCACGGCGACGGCCCCTGCTGTGGGTGTTTTCCTTCTCGTATCTGTTCTGTGCCTCCGGATCTCACATCTTGTTTCTAATCACAGCGTGGACTGCAGCACGTGCGCAGTTACTCCTCGGAGCACCGTGGTAGCTCCTTGGTGAGAAATCATTTTCCGAGGGAACGCTCTAACGAGGAGCTCTGATCAGAGCTGGATGATTATCTTGGTTTCTCGTCTCATCCATGTTCCTCCTGCGGGGAGGAAATTCATATGTGTGTATGTGTGTGTGTGTGTGCGTGTGTGTGTGTGTGTGTGTGTGAGAGAGAGAGAGAGAGAGAGAGAGAGAGAGAGAGAGAGAGAGAGAGAGAGAGATCCTGGAGGAACTAAGAGGTTTTACGTTTGGTTGGTTGGTTGTTTTGTGTATAACAGAGCTGTTTATTTCCTTCATTGATTTCAGGTAAACAGTCCTTGTTTTAAAAGAAAAACCTCCAAATCAAATGCCCCCCCCCCCCCCATAGCTCCCCGTCTGAGCCTTCCACGATATTCTCTTCAGGGTCCTCTCTCTAAGACAAGGCCACGCGCTGCAGGACCAGACCCAGCCACAGCCGAGTGGCGTGGCCTCACTGGGGCTGGTGGGGCTGGGGGCAGAACCCAGTGGGACCCTTCCAGCTACACTGGGCTGCGAGGGTTGGAAGCTTCCGGTGAGTTGAGTTTCCACCCAGCCACATCTTCCTCCCGTGCCTGCCCTGGGAGCAGAATGGACCCAAGCGCTGGGCACCTTCAGGGCACACAGCTCTGCAAACGCCCCCTTCTCTCCCGCTGTTTACGGCTATGCACAGTTTTCTCTCATCTAATGACGGTCAGCAGGTACCCAAGGAAGGCAGCTGCGATGAGAAACAGGAGGAAGTGCAAAAAACAATTTTTTTGACATTTAAAAGAAAGAATTTTCCATTCTTCCTCCTGAGGTTCTGGGTTGGATTCCTCACACAGGGGCCAAGACAGGCTATGCTGATGTCACTTCTTTGTTACTGTTTTAGAGGGGGAAGAATAACTGAAGACATTCCAAACCGCCTTGCCACTGAGAAGATTTCTCTTCAATGTAACCCTTTTACCCTGGCACACAGGTATCTTTAGTCCAACAATCAGGAAGCATAGACAAGGGAGGAGGCACACTGAACAAAGTGCAGGCAGGGAGCTGCAGACTTTGCACGGACTGCTCTTGACCAACACAGCTCGGGCTTAACTCCCCATCGTTGCGTATTTACAGCATGCCATAAGAACAGGAAGACATGCAAATCATAGTAAAAGGCAATGTAGTGATAAACGTATCCCTCTGGAGTGACATGCTACAGCATTATGCATGTTATAATGAGCATACACACAGGTGCGTTTGCAAAGATATTTCCAAAAGTTTACAGAAAATGGAATTGAAAGTTTAGGGGGCCAGCGTTGTGGCACAGCAGGTAAAGCCACTGCCTGCAACACTGGTATCCCACATGGGCGCTGGTTCATGTCCCGGCTGCTCCATTTCCCATTCAGCTCCCTGCTAATGGCCTGGGAAAAGCAGTAGAAGGTGCCCCAAGTGTTTGGGCCCCTGTCACCCACATGGGAGACCTGGATGAAGCTCCTGGATTCAGTGTGGCCATTGTGGCCATCTAGGGAGTGGATCAGTGGACAGATTTCATTCTCTCCCCCTCCCTGACCTCTAACTCTTTCAAAATAAATTTTAAAAAATATTTTTTAAAAAAGTTGTTTATTTGGGTGCAAAAATACTCTGATATTCACACATAATTTTATGGATACATTTTACATGAGCTACTTGAATAGCCTTAGAATGTATAGATTTCAATTTTTTTGCACCCAAATAAACTCATCTTTTATTTCCTTTGTCCACAAACTATTTGAAGCATGCTCACACACTCACACGTCTATCTGTGTATGTCTGCATGTAGTACTGGTGTCAGACCACAGCTGAGGGTTTTATCCATTCATCGGATACTAACTGTCTGCTCATCATGGCGCCCAGGGACAACAGACCCACGGGGATTTACAGCCCAGTGGGAGACATGAAAACAGCCAGTGCCACGACAGTGGCTTTTGCACGACTCAGGTGTGGGAACAGGGATGCCTCTCCCTGGAGGACAGAGACAACATGTCTGTGAAGGCGGCAGCCTTGAACTGCATCTTGCAGGTTTTCGTCCAGCGGCCTCTGTCTAGGAGATCTCGGATAGGCCGTCTGGTAAGTGACGTGACTTGCGGGTAACCACGGTGGGCAAGCAAGCCTCCTCCGTATTAGCTCACCAGGCTAACACCAATCCCGGGTTTCATTACCGGCCCCTGGTGTCAAGGGAACGCAGCCTGGGAGGGTCCTTTCATGAGAACCATTGTGGGCAGAGTGCAGCGGACAGCTCCGCACAGCGTGAGTACAGCAGCGATGCCTGCTGACTGGAATCAATGGGCGATTCTGTGGTGACACACACCGCGAGTAACACGCTCGCCAAGGGAGATGAATGGCGTGCTCAAAGTAAGGGCGATCTGTTTACGGCTCCTGCAGCACCCTGCGGCACGCACGAGAGGCTGGCTCGTCGCCAGCCTGCGCCTGGGTGCAGGGCAGGGGGGGCTCTGTCACAGAACCTCGGCTAGCAGCGCAGCCACAGTGTGAACAAGCCAGGCCCCAGGCTGCCGTTCTGAGCTGGACGAAGTAAGATCCAGGCGCTTCCACGGGGGCGCGAGGGCAGCGGCATGCTGCCACTCTCAGAATTACCTGGGCGGGTTTGCATGGGCTGCCAAATGGGACGGCTACTTAACAGCTGTGTGACATTAGACTATGATGTCAGACTCTCTGAGCATGGTGCTCCCACTGCACACAGTGTAGTGCTTCATCCACAACAGCTGCTTGTGCAGTGTGTGTGTGTGTGTGTGTGTCCCCCGTCACACACTTACCTGAGAAAAATGATCAGGTGTGACTACAAGAGTGTTCTTAAAGACAAACTCATGAGGAAGTGAGATATCATGAGGATACAACCTTTAAAACCTTAGTCCAGTATTGTGGCTGCTTTGGCAAAACGCAACCTGATTTGCGAGAGAAAAAGGATTATTCAGAAACCACCCAGTGGGTCACAAATTTATGGAGGAGACAGCTTATCTCTGGGAAAGTGCTCCTTGGGGAAGTGGCCGTAGTAAGTGCTGGATGGACTGGCTGCCTGCTGGCCAGTGGACGGGGCACTCTGCTGGTCATCACAAACCTTCTGTGGGCCCATCTGTCAAGGGGTCTCACTGGGTGCTGTTGTTAGCTGAGCCCTTGTGAACAAAGAGCCAAGGCAGGTGGAAGGAGAGAGGAAGGCAGGTCTGATCGTCAGCTTACAACAGGCCCTGGCCCTTCCCAGGTTCCCACGGGGCATGAGTGGAAAAGGCACCACGAACAGCAGGGCCCACATCCCTGTGCTGGGCAAGAGCACCTGCTTCTGACGCCCCATAATGCCCAGGGGTGTTCAGATCAGGCCTGACCAGGGTCCCGGACGAGCCCTTCAAGTGGACGCTGCCCAGACAATTTCATGTGTCAATGTCAGACCATCACAGACCACACAATGGCATCTTAGTTCAATGGGACTCCCAAGACAAAACATAAGATACAGAGTACTGGGCACTGCCACCAAAAGGCAGCTGAGGAGACACACAGCCAAAGGAACGCCCCGGCCACCTTGCCTTCAGATGTTTGCCTGGACACTGAAGCACTTCACTGCATCTTAGCGACCTGTCCTCGGACACCTGGGCCGACTGGCCCAGGCGAGAGAAGGGCTGGGGGCTTTCTGCTCGTCGATGGATTTCATTGTCCATGCATTTCAGAGAAAAGCCCTCAAGCTGCAGGCCTTCTCTTCCAGTAGGCAGACTGCACGTGCCACCTGCCAGACATGAGCACCTTCACAGGAGGCCTCGGAGGGCCCGCCTCCCCAGCCCCCATTACCCTGGCACCACCCTGTGCGTAGAGAACACAGCCCCATCAATCACGAGGCCTCCGATGACTGACCAAGCTGGCCATTCAGGCAGGAGGGGCTGAGCTCGGCCCAACAGAGGCCTCCCTCCTGGTGGTGACTCCGTGTACTCGCCATGGTCCTTCTCCTGGGACTTGAACCTGCCGCTGAAGGTGGCTCAGGCTCCATAATGGCAGAGGTGTAGGAACTGGCTTCCTGGGGTGCTAGCGAGGACCCTCTCCTGAGCAGGACGGCTCCATTCTCAATGAGGCCCGCTCTGAGAAGGCTGGGGAGGTTTTACAGCCTGCCTAACAGCTTGCATATCTACAACCTAAAGTGCCTCTTTGCATTGTAACCTGAGAGCACAACACAGTGTTATCGTAAAGCCCTGTATTGGAACCCAGGACCAGAGAGTGAGCAGAGGGCCCCAAGCCCAGCTCTCGGGAGGCAGAAGTCACTGCTCCCAAAGAGCTCTCCTTGCTTTCACTGCCAGCTGGGACATCAGAGGGAGATGGAGACTGAGAGCTCCAAGCATTACTGACAGGAGCTTCTGGGGGCTGACCTGGGCCCTCCCACGCTGCCTGTGTTGAACTGCCAACCTCGGGATGTGGCTGTGGTGGGAGCTAGACAGGGCCTCTAAAGAGACAAACTAAACTGGGGCCAATCTGATATGACTGGTGCCCTAAAAAGAGGTGCTTAGGACATAGGACACGGACATACATCGAGAAATGACCGTGTGAGGTCGTGGGGGAAGACGCCACCCAGGAGCCTGGGAGAGGGGCCGCGGGTGAACCCGGCCCTGCTGGCACCCAGATCCTGTGACGCCAGCCTCCGGGACAGCGAGGGAATGCATTCCTGTTGCTCAGGCCTCCCCAGTGTGCGGCAGCTGCTCTGCAGCGAGGCAGGCTAACCCAGAGTGTGGACCTGCTAGTCCCAGTCTCCCCGTTGCTTGCCTGCGCTCGCTTTAACTGAAAGCATCGACAAAGACGCTTGCTTCCCGCACGTCAGTGTGTGCTGTGCACTGACTGTCCTGTGCCTGAGACAGCTGTCCCCCTTCCGTGAGCCCCATGGTGCTGCATGCTCACTACCTGAGTTCTCTCTGCCAGCGCAGTGGGTCAGAAGGAGGGAGGCGCAGACCGAGGCCAGCACCCAGGTGAACAGAGGCTCTCAGGGAGATACCGGTCACCAGCGCGCTTGGAGGGAACCTGGCTTGACCAGGAAGGGAACTTGTTTCCAGGAGCCAAGGGACCAAGGCAAGGCGTGCCTCCCAGGAGAGCCCAGGAGTGGGGAGTGCGTTGCCCTGGGGACTGCCCCTTGGTCTCCTGGCTGTTTCCCTCGGTACACCTGCTTGGGTCTCCACAGATTGTCACTGCTTGCTCAAGGCAAACAGATGAGCGCAACGTGCCTCTGTGGAAAGGAAGCCTAAATCTCATCTCCAACTGGCAGTGCTCCTGGTGGGCCAAGCATTTGAGTACAATCAGCTGTGACTCTCGGGTGCAGAGGCTACCTCTGCACAACACGGCTGCCAAAGTCCAGGGCTCTCCACTGGAAAGGAGGAGCCCTGCCCGGAGAAGGGGGAGTCACTGGGGACTGGTGGTGCCACACATGGTGACCGCCACGCTCAGGCCTTACTTGCAGGAACCCAGAATTCTCTGGTCAAACTCTGTCAACCTCACAGTCACGTGGACCTTCCCACTTCCATGGCTGTACCCAATGATATAATCTGACACAGGAGTTTACATTTTGAAATACTTATTAATCAGACACATCCAAACAGAAATGCTGATTAAAAACAAACAAAAGCCGTATCACATTTAAGACCCTACCCCAAAAGAAACACAGCTCCTTTTGTAAATCAGTAGAGTGATGCTTTTAAAAGAGACCTCTGGTAGCTGATGTTTTGTAGGAATTATTTTTACCATGAAATAGATTTCAAAACATCAGTAGATGGTGAAAAAATAGTGTCATCTCCTAAAAATGATTGATATCCTTTATTTCATGAACACTGACAGCAGCTACTTGGTATTCACTTATTTTATCGAATGAGCCCTCATTGAATTCCAAATTAGATTGCAAGGCTCTGTGTGCCTTCTGCAGGCTACACTGGCCCTCTGGGGACAGACCCCAGGACTAAAGCAAAACCCAGAGAAAGACACAGGCCCCACCCAAGCTGCACGCCCGTCAGATAATGCTGCGCAAGTTCCAATTCTCTCGTTTCCTACACAGCCTCCTTCTAGTTTCTTCTGCCTTAATTTCCACAACACACGTGTTACCTACGTCTTACACACCGACTGCCCCTAAAAAAAGAAAGAAAAAAGAGGAGAAAAATTGTGTTGCCTTTTCCTTATGGTGTTAACACAATTCCTTTCGCAGATCTGAAACTCCACTACTCTTGTATTCCCTTGTCATATCCTCTACCTGCTTTCTCATTTTCCTTCTTTTCATCCCAATTAGATGTTGACAGAGCTGCTTTATTATTTGGAATAAATTTTCATCAAGAAACCGGATGCATTTTTGAATATGAGCTCAATGACAGTAAACACAACACACAAAGCATTCCATCTAGAAGCCTTGTTGTTCTTGGTGTGTATTTAATGCTTGCACTTAATTAAAATTAATTTCTCCTAGGAGACACTTGTCACTAGCATGTGATCACCACCATTCAGCAACAGCAGTGAACACTTACTACATGCAGCATCCCAAAATAAATAATCCCTTGAAGTAGGTTCACTGTTAACCCATTTCAAAGATAAAGAAACTGAGGCCTAAGGCGGTTGAGCAGTTTGTTCAAAATCTCACAGCCAACAAGTGACAAGGCCAGGCCCTGAACTCAGGCCACGCCGTAGCCACTTTGCTAACCAGGCTTCGCCATCCTGGACGGTGACTGAGCTGCTTCCTTTCAGGACATGGAACTCAAGAAACCACAGCGCAATCTCCGGCACTTGATCAGCCGGCTAGGGACTACTGCAAGCTTGGAACCTGGGCTTGTGCTTGAAGGGGAACTGCACTGGAGCAAACCCTGCCTGGGGACACACTCCACAGAGCAGACTCCGCACCTGCTGTGGAGGGTCTGGGCTGTTTTCCCACGGAATGCCCCTATGCAGTATCTTAAAAGGATATGGTCTCTCTATTCGGTGTGTGTGTGGAGGGAGTGTGAGGGGAGGTGCAGTGGGAAATCGGTTTTAAAAACACACTTCAGGGCCGGCGACGCGGCTCACTAGGCTAATCCTCTGCCTGGGGTGCCGGCACCCCAGGTTCTAGTCCCGGTTGGGGCACCAGATTCTGTCCCAGTTGCTCCTCTTCCAGTCCAGCTCTCTGCTGTGGCCCGGGAGGGCAGTGGAGGATGGCCCAAGTGCTTGGGCCCTGCACCCGCATGGGAGACCAGGAAGATGTGCCTGGCTCCTAGCTTCGGATTGGCGCAGCACTGGCCATAGCGGCCATTTTGGGGGGTGAACCAACGGAAAAAAGGAAGACCTTTCTCTCTCTCTAAATCCGCCTGTCAAAAAACAAAACAAAACAAAACAAAAAAAAAAAACCCACACACTGCAAAAGTCCAACTGATAAACAAACACAATTATTTTCAAATTATTGATGCGATGTTTAGTATTTGTGTTTCCTAGTGAAAAAGAATGAAAACCCCCACATATTAAAATCATCAGTAACTCACAGAGGCATACCAACAGATCACAATAGCTATTTTTCAAGCTTAAAATTTTTGACAAGGGGTTAATCTTCAAATCCGATAAGCGGTTCATGCCCAAGGTTTACGAAGAACTCATACAACTCAATAGCAAACACAGCATTTCTCGAAACATGATATAAAAAAGGCCATTGTGTACATGAAGAGGCGCTCAGCATCACCAGCCATCAAGAAAACGAGGTAGCACCGCACATCTGTTAGGAGGGTTATTATCAAAAAGACAAGAGACAAATGGCGGGTGAGGATGTGAAGAGAAAGGAACTCTTGCACCCTACTGGCAGAACACGTAGATTGGTGCAGCTATTATAGAAAACAGTTTGGATAATCCCCCCAAAATTAAAAATAGAGCTACCACATCACCCGGCAATCCCTGTTCTGGATGTAGACCCAAAGGAAATGCAACCCCCACCTTGTAAGATAGTTGTAATCCCATGTTCAATATAACACTGTTCACAGCAGTCAAGACACAGAAACAGCTTTGACATCCACCAATGGAAAAATGAACAAAGAACTTAAGATATAAAGGGGAACTTTAGACAGTTCATGGAAAACAGAATTATAAAGGCAGCTTTATTTTGGTGTAGATATTGTTTGTAATGCAAACTTACTTTTACTTGCTCACACACAATATAATGCACAAGAGGTTTTCAAAAAGTTCATGGAAAATGCTATTATGAAAGAGGTACGCACAGATTTCATTATATATGAAACGGGATATTATTTCAGACTTAGAAATAAGTAAGAGACCCTGTCATTTGTCATAATGTGGAGGGACCTGGAAGACGCTACGCCAAGTAAGAAAAGCCAGACAGAGGAAAAAAACTATTGCACAAGCTGACCTATGTGTGCAAAATACAGAAGAATCAAGAATTCAACAGTGGCTTCAGGTGAGGAGGGAGGAAGTGGTAAGATATAGGCCAGGCTGGTGCTGCGGCTCAATAGGCTAATCCTCCGCCTCGCGGTGCCGGCACACCAGGTTCTAGTCCCAGTCAGGGCACCGGATTCTGTCCCGGTTGCCCCTCTTCCAGGCCAGCTCTCTGCTGTGGCCCGGGAAGGCAGTGGAGGATGGCCCAAGTGCTTGGGCCCTGCACCCCATGGGAGACCAGGAGAATCACCTGGCTCCTGCCATCGGATCAGTGTGGTGCGCCGGCCACCGCAGCGGCCATTGGAAAGGAAGACCTTTCTCTCTGTCTCTCTCTCTCTCTCACTATCCACTCTGCCTGTCAAAAAATAAAAATAAAAAAAAGATGTAGGCCAAAGGACACAGAACAGCAGCCATGAGGGATGGGGCCAGCCAGGGGTACACCAGCAGCGCATTTCATGCAGGACTCTTGCTCGATGAGTACACTACTGCCTCTCTTGCCACAGGAGGGGAAAACATAGAACTACATGAAATGATGGATACGCTAATTTGTTTCACTATAGTAACCATTTTACAATACATGAGGATCTTAAAAAGCCATGTTGTATACTTTAAGTATACACAATAAAATCTATCTTTAAAAAGTGTGTCAGGATGGTTGACTGTAATTTAATTAAACAAATCTGCAATTATGAGTACAATAACTGCCTTGCCATTTTTTAAATTACAGCATGAGCTGGAGCAACAATCTTCCTTTTATTTCAATAAGCATGAAACCTAAACCAGAGTGTTAGTAAGACATAGCAGTGTAGTCACAATACACAAAGGCATACATCTTGTCGTACGGTAGTGGGACCAAGTTCAGACCTCGATTTGTTCCAGCCACTTGCTGAGTCAACTTGCTAGCAGGGCAGGGTGGTCCCCAGAGCTTCAGACGGTCTGCGGGCATGGAGGCAAAGGCACAGCACGGAGCGGGTGCTGGGGGCCAGGCACTGCTGTGGGGTTCCCTGGCTACAACTTCCAAGAGACGTTTCTTTCCTGAGAAGCACTGGGAACAACTCTGCTTTGAAGGTTAGAGGGACCTTGACTCTGGCTTTCTAGTAACATTGCTCCATCTCCAGCGCCTCTCCTGATCCCCTCCACTCACACTATGCTAAGAATAGCTTCCATTCTCGAGAACTTGATCTGTTTAATATTGCCAGATATATTCCTGTGTCAGATACGATATTACCTTCTTCAGGATTCAGATTTAAATAGCTTCCCTTGCGGGAGGAATCCCACAACTAAGAAGATCAATGCACAGGTATTCACTGACTCAATCCGAATTTTTTGAAGAAGACATTCTAAATATAATCAACTCCTCTCTGTTTTCCCTGTAACATATTCTTCACACCTTCCTTTCCTGGTCTCTGTCGTCTCATTTTTTTTTTTTAATTTGACAGGTAGAGTTTTTTAGACAGTGAGAGAGAAACAGAGAGAAAGGTCTTCTATCCGTTGGTTCACTCCCCAAATAGCCACTACGATGGGCACGCTGCACCGATCTGAAGCCAGGAGCCAGGAGCTTCTTCCTGGTCTCCCATGTGGGTGCAGGGCCCAAGCTCTTGGGCCATCCTCCACTGCCTTCCCGGGCCACAGCTGAGAGCTGGACTGGAAGAGGAGCAACCAGGACAGAACCCAGCTCCCTAACAGGGACTAGAACCCCAGGGGTGCTGGCGCTGCAGGTGGAGGATTAACCAAGTGAGCCAGGGCGCCCGCCCTGTCTTCTCATTTTGAAGGGGCTGTTTTTGGTTTGAGAGGTGAGATCAGGTCTTGGTATTGGACTATGCTTCGGTCTCCAAGGCGCATAGATTCCCCCTGCACACAACACGTAAGGATTCTGCGTCCCCCATGTGCATCTGAAGAGATGCTGATCAAAGTCTGGTGCGATTCCATTCGCACCGTCAGGTCTTAATTTGCATGCGTGTACTTTCTTCAGTTTGCTACATTAGCTACACTTTAAGAGGTGAAGTTAATGAGGCTTGTTTTAAGTGGGCCACCCCAACCCTCGGGAGCTCTGATCCCTAATCGCGTGCGTCTAATTCTACTCCTTGATCTTTCTGCTCTCTCATTCCATCCTTTAAATGGGCTGAGTAGGGAGAACAAAAACGGGTAGAGGACAGTAAGGTGAAAATGCCCCGTGCATTATTGTGCAGGACGCAAGCAGACAGACACATACTTATGGAAAGCCTAGACTGGATCCCAGTCATTCTGCCTGCTCGACAAGACACGCACCCCTTGTAGTCGGTGACTACTTCGAGGACTTGTGGAAGAAACACAACAGGACGAAATGTGGAGAAACAGGAAACACGACCTGCTGTTTCCTTTCACCGAACTGACCTCCAAAGATTTCTACTTGCAAAACCCATATCACATCCCTGTTTGTCTCCCAGGATTTAGCTGAACCATGGTCTACAAATATTTAGTTAGTACTCAAGGCAAACCTGTCTGAAACATGGTGGGGCATCTTCAGGATTTTCACACTGGGTTGCAAGTGTCTACGGGTGTCCCATCAGACTGTGAGCTTCTGAGGACAAGAGCTCACTGCTTAAAATCATTTTTGTATCCCCTGACTGTGGTGTGGACTCAGTCCCCATTCTGTGGATGGATGAGCCACAGCCTGCCAGCACCCTGAGTGGAGAGCTAAGAGCCACTTCCAGTGTGACCTGAAGAACAAGTGGTACCCAGGGCCCCCTCAGCTTCATCCCTGTGACATTCCAGAGTTCTCTTGACAAGGAAATGGACCACTTCCATCTGCTTTCGTGCCAAGAGCCTGCACTTGCATGTATCTTAGAATTCATTTGGTCTCGGGGGGGGGGGGGAGGGACCCACATCTACCCAGCTTAAACAACACGATCACGGCCGGCCTGTGGGATCTGGGAAAGGATTAGGAAGGGGGTGCAGCTGGTCCCAGTACACGACAGAACCAGTGACGCTGACACACCAGCACACCCGTTCCTTCTCTCCTCTTTCCTCTGCTTCTTCCTCTCTGCTCACGTTTTCCCACGAAGGAAATGATGCCCAAGATGACTGCTAGGCACTCACACCAGCCACCAGGGGAGTAACAACCTCTCTTTGCTTTTCTGTCCAAATCCTACAGGAAGGAACTCTTACTTGCTTAGACTTGCTAGGTGCCTACCCTTGGATCAATTGACTGGGCCCTACCCTTCCAGGAAGGATGTTGGCGGCCGTGTCAGAGGTCCACTTCTGCCATCACTCGAACGGGGTGGCTTAGGTCACTGTGGTGTGGTCACTCCATGTACAAGACCCAAGGCTACTCTGTCTCCTCTGACCAGAAACAGTTTCCCATTCACTCGTGTTATCTTCTTTCAAAAACTATCCTCCCTCCAAACAAACCGATTTACAAACATCATAATCTGACTCCTTGAGTTCTGTCCAGCAGTGTGATTTCTCCTTTTCCAATCAGAAAAGAATTGCCATGGTGACCATGAAAAATTCGAGTGCTTCCTACAGATTTCTGATCCCAGAAGTTGTGAATTTTAAACTGTATTTCGTACAGGATATGAGCAACTTTCTTAAAAACATCCTTTTTGCTTCTTTGTTGCCTTTTTTCCAATCTGAACACTTGGCATAAGCCAAAAGAGCTCTACACCAGCGGTTTACTGAAAACAAGCCCATCGCACATCCGAGCCCTGTTTCTCAGGAGTGCTCCCCTTCCACTCTGTTTCTCCAGGGTAAGAAGTCATCATACTTTCCAATAAAGACTCAGGTCACCCACCTGTGCAACGTTGCCGACTGGGGTAACATCTTGGCCCACGTGCCCAGTTGGGTCTGCTACATCCTGAGAACACAGGATGTGTGTTGTTGCTGGAACTTCTTCTTTTATCACTCAACCTTTAACAATGTCTACTGAGGATTTACTACGCTCTATATCCTCAAAATAGAATACTGAAGACCCAGTGCCTGACGGTGACCCACAGCGCTGTGATGAGAGGAGGAATACACACAACGCGAGGTGGCAACTGCTGACACAGAAGATTGCGTTCAGATCTGTGAGTGATCTGAACAGGTCTCAGCTGTGTACCACTGAGCCTCCTCGGAAATCAGACATTTTAGAGGCCTGACTCCCAAATCTGTAATTCCGACAACTGCTCCTCAGTTCCTAAAACATCAGGACTGTGAGGGCTGGATTGTCAAGGCCGAGCCGCTCGTAGGATGTGAAGAACTAGGTATCTGACACAGGCAGACCACGCAGGTGGGCGGCGGGGGTAGAGAAGGACTCCTCCTGCCAGCTCTGGACATCACATCTGGTCAGTAGTGGGAGAGCCTTGAATCCACACGGATCCGAGAGGTCTCCCCTGCTCTCCCAGCGTCAGGAAAACAAAGACACAGAGGTGCCGTGCACCTGGAGAGCCTCACCGTGCCCACAGTTTGTCCCAGCTGCAAGTCAGAGACATCCCGTGCCTCCCGGTGCCTATCACTGCCCCAGCCATGAATCAGGCAGCCCCGGGACTCCCTGTGTCAGGCACACCTGTCTCACGGTACCCGGTATTCTCTCCAGCTGCTCCAGCCCGCATCCCAATCCCTTCGCTCAGCGGCTCCACCTCATCTCCCACCCATCTCCCTCCTCCCTTGACCCCAGTTCCCTATAAAGCCCCAGCCTTACACACGAGCCCCGAGCTCCTCCCCCTCTGAGGCTGCTCCCCGCAGTCCTTCACCCTAATAAAACTCTGTCTTTGCTCAGCGTGGTCTTGGTTGTCGTTCTCGATCATGGTTGAAAACCCTAACAAGTGACCTTGTGAAACGAGGTAACACATGGAAAAACCCAATTTAGTGTCTCAATCATAACTGGAGAAAATAATGGGGTCTTTCCCCATATGTTTCCACCAGTGGTTCTGTGACTTATTTCCTCTCCCATAAACAGCCCCAGGTCTGTATTTTAAGTTGTGTTATTCTGACCATAATGTCCAGGAATGGGACAAGGAAGCACCAAAGGCTGTGAGTTACTCTTACCTTGCTAGAAAACAACACCCGAGCTCCAAAATGTTTAAAGGAAATGCTTATTTTGAATGGCAGCTGTACTACAGGCTGGTTCACAATGGAGTGGCCACAGCTGGCGAGAGAGGAAAAGGGGAAACAGACACATGGGAAAGCAAGAGGGAGAGAAGAGAAAGAGGAGGGAGCTGCACTGGTCTGACTGCTCTCACAGCAGGGAGTCAGTTTGAATGACAGAGGAATCTCCCTCACTCTCAGGACACAGCATGTGTCTTCTCAGGCTGTCCACCCTGACCCCAACACCCACCTCCCCATCCTGCTCCATGAGCATCCGAAGCAGAACCTGGGTTTTGGTGGAGACAAACCACATTCAAATGACAGCATCTGGACCTTGTGGGGAGAGCACTGATCTCTCTGTTGCAAAAAGGTGCCTGGGATGCTGATTGGAGGCAACACTCCAAGAACTCCTGAACATTGCCAATGAATCTCAAAGAGGAAGGGGCAGCTGTGCTGTTTTTTTTTTTTTTTTTTTTTTTGACAGGCAGAGTGGACAGTGAGAGAGAGAGAGACAGAGAAAAAAGTCTTCCTTTTGCTGTTGGTTCACCCTCCAATGGGTGCCGTGGCCAGTGTGCTGTGGCTGGCGCACCGCGCTGATCCGAAGCCAGGAGCCAGGTGCTTCTCCTGGTCTCCCATGGGGTGCAGGGCCCAAGGACTTGGGCCATCCTCCACTGCACTCCCGGGCCACAGCAGAGAGCTGGCCTGGAAGAGGGGCAACCGGGACAGAACCCGGTGCCCTGACTGGGACTAGAACCTGGTGTGCTGGCGCTGCAGGTGGAGGATTAGCCTGTTGAGCCACGGCGCCGGCCCTTTACCGTTAACTTTCATAGAGCTGTCCTGGACCATGGGTGGTCAGCAGAGACACAGCTCATTAAGCCCCTGGCCTCTCTCACTAGCAGCTGTCATCAAGCAGTCTCTCTGCCAGCTTCCTGCTCTGTACACGGGCACTGCCCCTGGGCCTGGTTAGGGTGGCACTGAAGGCCCTCCCAAAGAATCTCCCAGCAAATGGTGACATGCGGGGAGGGGACAGGCAGTATGAGGTGTTTGGGGGTTGGAACTAATACTGTGCATTAATCTCTCTAATGCTGGTGGCAAACAGGGCTGCTGTGACGGTGATGAGACCTACCCTTTGTGGAAAGTTGTGCAGAGAACACTTGGGGAAAGAAGAGAGAGGAAAAAAACAGAAACAGGTTTAGAATTGCTTTCTCAGCTGTCTGAGCCACCAAAACAAATGTCCTTAACTATACCCAGGCCACGGACATGCAACAGGAGTGGGAAAGAAAGGGAAGGGAGCCCGGGGCGTTCTCGAACAGGCCAGGCCACCTCTGGGCATCGCCTCGGCATGCTGTCAGCCTCAGGAGGACACAGTACTGACGAGCTCCCCGTCCCAGGGCTCCCCCAGGGTGAGCTCTCGTGAGCTTTTCAGAGCTGGGCAATCTGGAGGTTCAGAGCGGGGAGGGACGTGCAGACCAGAACTGTCACCTAACTGCCTGCTGCCGTCCACGCAGGGCCCCCTGACCTGTCAGGTCGGCTGCAGTTCAGTACCGGGCCACGTTACTAGATGCTTCTGCTTCTTGCCGACTGAACACTTACTACTTACACTACAGGAAGGACACGCCCTAATCCTTCTGCTTCCTGTCATTTCCGGCACCTCCCAGTCAGACCTCTGTGGCTGCCAAACCCAAGATTCCCTGATGGACTGCGGGAGCTAACACGCTCATTTTAATAGCTAACTATGGGATTTTGGTGGTGGTTGTTTTGGAACTCTGTGCAATTTTCTTAAGCACTTCCTACATGTAGCTTCATCTGATTTTCATAGCTACCATTTAAGGGTGATTT
This sequence comes from Sylvilagus floridanus, assembly GCA_949820135.1. NCBI lineage: Eukaryota > Metazoa > Chordata > Mammalia > Lagomorpha > Leporidae > Sylvilagus > Sylvilagus floridanus. Next base: position 188,103,388 of record OX463227.1, read on the forward strand.
TACTACTCTCAGTGAGAGACAAGGAAAGTAAGGCACCGAGCTCCTACACATGGAAAGCCAGGACTCCACCATGCCTCCAGTTCTTAATTCTGAGCTCTTCCCATTGAATTGCACTGGCTCTCCCCACTTCACCAACTATTTCCAGTCACTGAATAAAAGCCCCTATCAGGAAGAAGGAAGGATTAACTAGCCACCCACTAAGAACTAGGGAGGGAGCTCCCCTCCACTGCTCTTCACATAGCGGGGAGATGAGAATGGCTGCTGTCCTCTCTGCTCTTGCTGCTGTAACAGCGGCCGGGATCCAACCACAGGAGCCACCACCTGCTGCCCCCCAGGGTGAGCATCAGTAGGAAGCTGGCACCCAGGCACCACCCTGAGGGGGACCCAGCTCCCCTGCCTCGCGATAATTACCCCTGGATTGTTTTGTGTGTGTCATGTTAGAAACTTCTGGACTTCTGTGATCCAGTAGGAACAGCAGGAACAAAATGTCCTCTTCTAACCTGAACATCCACCTCCTCCAGGGCATGCAGGAGAGAACTCCGCCATTTGTCTACCATTATGAAATTAGGTTCACACGCAGCGGTCTGTCTCCTGGAACATCTTGGGATCTGTTCTTGCTCAAAACAAACAAACAAGAACCACCCAGTTTCCAGACTACTCGTGCATTTCAGACTATTCTTTGGCTTTCCCTCAGTCCCAGCGTGTCTCACAGTCAGGCGTGAGACTTGGAAAACGCTCGCTTATGTGTCCCGAGGAGAAGATAAATCTTGGCGCCGAGGTACAGGTCGGAAGGCCATTCGCTTGCCATCACCTGAGACAGGGAGCTGGAGGAATGGGAGCAGACAGAGGATGTTTTGGACAGAACGCCCTCCTGGGGCCGATTCCAGAATCCGAGAACCAGCAGTCTACAAGTCTTCACACAGCTCCTTGCTCCAGGTTAGGGGTTAGCAAACGATGGCCCGTGGGCGAAATCCACCCCATTCCCTGATTTTGTAATCGAAATGGCCCATTTGCTCACACACTGTCGGCCCTGGATGCTTCTTGGGAACCGCTACACAGCGAAGCATCATCACCCATGTAACGTGTGCTCTTGCTCAGGTAGGGCTCTCAAGGCAGCATCAGCTTTGTCTGCCAACACCAGCATCTGCAAACGCCCAGGTCACACAGGGTCGTTCTCTGTCACCCACAAGCCCGAGGCTGGACCGACAAACCACAATCAGGAGCCCAGGCTACCTCCATGCATTCCCACGGCCAAGGTCGCACCGGGGCCAGGCTGGCTGCAAGCACCCGAGCGGCTGCACGGGTTCAAGCGGCAGGAGGGAGGACGCGCAGCCTCAGCTCCCTTTGAGAGACCTAGGGAACTATGGCTAACTGCTTCGAGTCACTGGCCAGACCTGGCTGCCCAGCTACAGGGGAGGATCGGACGTGCAGACTTCCGGCTGAGTGGACAATCGGGGGTATATTATTACAGCAGTGGGTGTGCGTTGGGGGCGTGTTGGCTACTGAGACGTAATTAGCAATCTTTGCCACAGGAACCTCACTCCAATTACCGACCCCGTAGCAGGACAGGTCCAGGTCCTGGACAAGCGAATCACTGGCACAGCTTCAAAGCAATATAGTCTTTAAATATCTGCAGAATATTGATTTAGGAGACGGTGACATCAGTGTGAGTGGCAAGAAGTTTTGGTTGACTCTTCTCAAATTTCTAATCAACAAGTACTCTCCCCGTCAGTAGGAACTGGATATACTATCGGATCCCCAGATGGTACGGGGTTCTGCTTGTAGACCTGAATTAACAGAGTATTTCTGACACAGCCCAGCGACAGCGGTTAGCCCTTAGCAATCCGACTTGCTCCAATACTTTCTTACTCCTCCAAAGAAAGTGACCAGGGAGCAGTTACTTTAGCCTACAGTCAGTATGCCTGCATCCCACACTGCAGGTGCCTGGGTTCAAGTCCCAGCTCTGGCTCCTGGCTCAGCGCCTGCTGGCGCAGGCCCTGGGAGGCAGGAAGTGATGGCTGGAGCAGCTGGGGCTTGCCATTCACAGGGGAGGCCTGGATGGAGTTCCTGGTTCCATCTTTAGCTCCGCCCAGCCCTCACCATTGCAGAAGTTCGGGGAGTGAATCAGAGGACAGCAATTCATTTATATTCTCTCTCTATGCCTCTCAAACAAGTAAAATTTGTAAAAAAGGAAAAACAAAGTAAAAAACCAGCCTTTCAGTACCAACATGGAAACTCCTGGAGAATTCTCTCTCACATCAAAGTCCAAGGCTGAATGGGCACTCCCTAGTGCCCAGGTCTGAGGCATCCCGTACCTCATTTTATATGATGTTAGGAGACGGTATCATCTGCACACTCCAAAATATAATTAAAGGCTGCCCAACACAGCGGAAGTCAAGGAGAAACCAACCAGAAGATGTGAAGAGAATACATACACCGAGCAGTAACACACAGAAACACCAACAAAAGTACATGTTCCCTGAGCGCTAAGTGCTGCCGTCTGAACAGCAAGTAATCTCTATAATCGGGTACTGATGGGGGGGTGGGGGTAAGCCAAGGTTAACCTGCTGATAACAGTGTAGATTCGAGGTGGGGAGCAGACCTTTACAGACATCAAAGAGACGAGCACTTTCTAGACCTTTGAGGAAAAAGTCAGCCTCGAGGTGTGAAGACCAGCCAGGGGGAACGACCACCCCAGCCTGTCAGCCAGGCCAGCCCGACCTCATCTCCCACCCAGTGCAAGTAGCTGGTTCAGGAAACCAATGCATTCCAACATGAGAAACAAAAAGCAGTCACATGCATATCACTTACACATCAATTTAAAAACAGTTAAGGGGAAAAAAAATGGATAAAGTGGTAGAAAACCTTGCTAGCAGAAAAGCCTTGGGAAAATGTTGCCATCGGAGCATATGAAACTTCTGGCTAAATATTTTTCAGTGCATTTTAAAAATAAAGTGAAGCGGTTTTTGTGTGAAGGAAGATCCCAAGGCAGAAATAACTCAGAGGCGAGATGGCAGCAAGTAAGGGGAGCTGGAATGTGAGTGTGCAGAGTCCAGAAAGGAGGGACACGCAAGAGTAAGCGAAGACGGAGATGCATGTGCACGAGGGAGAAGAGGCGGCAGAAAAGTACATCAGGGGACAGCGCCAGTGACAGTGAGGACAGCATCCCAAGTGAAGAGGAGACAAGGTGAAGGCAGTGAAAAGTAATCGGAGAGTCTCTCCGCGCATGACTGGGATCCCCCAAGAAAAACCAACAGAGCGATGGGTCGGAAACAACCCTTAAAGACCCAACTTGAGACAACGTTCCCAAGATGAAGACAGAAACACAGGTCAGGGCCAGTTACCGTGGGGACACAGATCTACACGGAGGAGGGGCCTTTTCAAATCATCATGCTTTGAGGTGAGGAGAGAACCCTGTGGGATGAAAAGCAGGGATGAAGCTTGGCCTCAGATTCCTTTACACCCAACTGAATACAAGAAGACAACTGAACAGCACTCACGAGACCCCCAAAAGCACAAGCCAAGGTTTCCATGTCCAACCAAACTACCGTTCGAGTGGAGACAGACCAGCAGCTCTGAGCCGTCTGCCACACGCCAGGGCAGCGCCAGGAAGCTTCTCACTTACTTTGGGTGTTCAAACTTGTCCACGAGATCCACCTTTTCCACCAGGTCTCCGCCGATCGTTCGGACCAAGTCATAGAAATCATTCTCTTCATAATTCTCAGAGGGCAACCAGAAGGAAATGTCATTGATCACAGCAGGGTATTTGCTAAGAGGCTTAGAAAGAGAGAGGGAAAGACAGATGTGTTAGTTGGATGAAGTTTCTCATGGAAAAGTTCACTTGGCTAATTAGAAAATCCAGGTAAAACATTATTCGATCTCTTCAAGTTTCAGCACCAAAATGATCTTCAAAGATAAATCCACGTTCAAAATGAGCAGATCCCATTACGACGGTTACAGCTTCTTATCACACTCGCGTGTAACATGATCATACACTGTATTTCTCTCTCCACTGAGGCTCAGTCTAGTATAAAGCCTTTTAAATATATCATATTTCAGTTTTTCCCGCTTGAATGATAAAGGAGAAAAGTTCAAATTTAATTAACACGCGATTCATTAACGTCTTGTGATACTTCCAGGAAGCAGTCTTAATAAAGAAATAAGTAAAGGCTTGTCAATATCAATCTTTCAATTAGTGGTGTTATCTGTTAGTATTTCTAATTATTGAAATAAGTAGTCAGGTAGTTTTTTTTAAATTTTGCCTCTAAGTTTATTAGCTCGATAGCTTACTAGTAAATTAGATAAAATTTAAAATCAGGTATGTGTAGAATTACTGCATTCTTTACATGGCTTACGGATATGTACGTATATCACAACTATATATACAGATATAGCACATATATGGAGACCCGTAGACATGCACCTTTTTGGTCTATAAGTTACTGCCACAATGAAAATTGTTTCGTTATATAACTGTGAAATCCTAAGGAAATATCTGCTAAAGCTACACATTTTTTTGGAAAGGCAAATTTCTAAACTGATTTATGTATGCCAAGCCTGGCATCACTATAAACTTTTGGGTGAATCATTGATCAGAAAAAGTATAAAACTTTTAAATCGCACTATTTCTGAAGAACTAAGCAAATTCACAACATAAATGATTATTCAACCTGAAATAGCAATAAAGTTGTCCAATGAACGCACCAGCTTGGCACGTGCATTCCACACAGACTGGCAGAACTGACATTCGGGTGCTCTGGACAACATACCCTAGCTCCTGAAAAACATCGTACGATTTCTCTCCCAGAGCAAAGTCCGGGTGCTGTGATAAACAACCTGTTAGTTAATGGAACAACAGGAGAGAGCAGGAGGCTGGCGGTTGTACAAGTTGTCTTTCGTTCTGGCAATATCCTCTTATCCCCAAAAGAACAAGGACATTTCAGGAGATTAGTAAGAGAGTAGGACTGCCAAGAGCTACCACGAAATCTCTCCCATTAATCCACCCCGAGGTACCACGTTTGCTGAGCTGTGCCGGGAGGCAAGACGACAGGGTGATGGGACAAAGTGCCCACCAGTAAGTCTATATGACAGAGAGGCAGACAGCCACCATACAGCTCTCAAGACATCTGAAAAATATACTTATTGCAAATATGCTTCCCTATTTTTTTTTTTAAAAGATTTGTTTATTTACTTTAAAAGCAGAGTTACAGGGAGGGAAGGAGAGACAGAAGATTGATCTTGCATCTGCTGGTTCACTCCCCAAATGGCCACAACAGCCAGGACTCCATCCAGGTCTCCCATGCAGATGCAGGGGCCCGAGCACTGCTGCTTTCCCAGACCATTAGCAGACAGCTGGATCCAACAGGAGCAGCGGGGACAGGAACCAGTGTCCACACGGGAAGCCAACATTCCAAGTGGCGGCTTAACCCACTATGTCATGACACCAGCTCAACAAATATGGGGTTTTTTTTGACAAATAGAGTTAGACAGTGAGAGAGAGAGACAGAGAGAAAGGTCTTCCTTCCGTTGGTTCAACCTCCAAAAGGCTGCTACAGCTGGAGCTAGGCCTATCCGAAGCCAGGAGCCAGGTACTTCCTCCTGGTCTGCCATGCGGGTACAGGGCCCAAGCACTTGGGCCATCCTCCACTGCCTTCCCGGGCCACAGCAGAGAGCTGGACTGGAAGAGGAGCAACCGGGACTAGAACCCAGTGCCCATATGGGATGCTGGCTCCACAGGTGGAGGATTAACCTAGTGCGCCATGGTGCTGGCCCCAACAAATACGGTTTTAAAAACCAAGAGGTTCAAAAGAAAAGGCCAGACAGCTCATTGTAATACAGACCTGCTTTGAACTAACAAATGTTCACGATGTTTGAAGCTATCATTTGACTAATGGGAGCATTTACTCCATTAACTGAGAGGTGTCACGTGTGAGATACCAACTAGTGGATTTTGCTTTGTTGAGTGGGAAAAATAAGAATATTAAGCATATAAGTTCAATAAAATAAAATAAGCATATTAAGAAGACAGCTAGAGAGCCGCAGGTAGGATCCGAGATGTAGCTTCCAGGTGCTTGACCAGAGATGGTGTTGAAAACCATCCAGTGGCTTCCACTGCTCCTAGGATGACTCTCCCAAGTCCTAAAAGCCACCTCTTTCTCACATCCTCCAGTCTCACATCTGTCTGGTTTACTTGGTCTCCCGAACACGTTGAGCCATTTCCTGCCCTCACTACTCCACTTCCAGCCCTTGGCTCCCAGGTGCACTTTGCGTCCTGTTGGTCCCTTGCTATGGCACCAGACCCTCCTCTTGCATAGTACCCTTCATGGCCACCACTGTTTGCGTCACTGCCTAGTGTGTGTCTTGCCTGGGACGTTACCATTTTGGACTCCAGTACCTTGCACAGTCACACTGTAGGTGTTCTGTGAGCTGTGACTACAGTGAGCCCATCATTCAGGCCCAGTCAATGGACCTATCAGGTACGCAAGGCGTGCAGACTGGACTGCATCCCTAGCTTAGGTGACGTGGATCAAGCAACCACGTGGAATGGCAGAGGCTGGAGCTGGGCAGGCAAACTGTCCCGGTTGGCACATCATAGTCCACAGTCGTGGACTGTTCCATTTGGAAGAAACCTTAACTGGCTTCTAATGTTGTCTTTTCTCATTTTTTAAAAAATTTAGATAGATGTGTGTCTGTCTGACTAGTTTTATCAGATACCCACAGACTGATTAGTTCTTATGTTGATCCTTCTTTGAGGAAACAATTTGAAAAGGGTATCAAAACTATAGATATACTTTAAATTTTAAGGCACAAGGGAGTATTTTGAATCATTTCATGAGAATGAATGTGAAAACTTGATTTAAATGAAAACTTTTCACTCAATAGAAAACTTAACCATGGTTGTGTATGAAATTGAATTATTAGTTAAATCTTCTTATGACAAAAAAGTGCTAGTCTGATGGTTCACAGTATAACTTTATCAAATGTTTAAGGACAAGCTGTTCTCTTTGTAAATATACTGTTTCATGAAACAAAAAAGGAGGGAAATTCTACTGACTTTCTGAGGCTACTCTAAACCTGAAGCCAAAATTGAACAAGCAGAGTATAACTCACAAAAAATTGTAGACTAATTTCCCTTTATAATTACATGAAAGAAACTTAATGTAACTATAATAAACACAATTCAATAGCATATTGCAGAATATTCCCAAAGGACCAAATAGGGCTTATCCCAGAATTACAGGAATGATTTGAAACCAGAAATAACACACACACACATATATATATATCTCCAGGCTGAGCCTTCCCCACCCCAGCTGTGTGACCTGGGTGTCATGCGACGCTGAGCGCTCCGCCACACTCCTCCCTTAGCCTCACAATTGCGCCATCGCACCTGCTCGCCTTAGAACATTCTCCTCATTACACGGGGCTAATCCAAGATCTACATGTTTTTTCCATTTTCCCTTTTCCAGCCCTCCCACTTCTTGCCGCTTCCTGCCACTCCTAACCCCTGAAAACTGTCTTTTCCCCTCCTCTGTGCCCCCCAGAACAGCCCAGCACTTAGCTGCTAAGTGCCTGGTGAAGTCTTGGCAAAGCGACCGTGCCGTGGCCTGTCTTCCTATTTCCAAGCTTCCTAAGACAGTTCTGAGTTTGACAACAGCCATTTATTTTATTTTATTTTTATATACTTGCTAGCATTTTATTAAATCACATACCAAGGAAGTGCACGTACACGAGCAAATTAGTTCTTTCTGTCACTTGATCACAGTCCTGTTCAACACCTAGATTAAGGTGGCTCCAGAAAGGCTATTCTCCACATCATCTCGGCCACATGAGTTCAGTTTTTGAGGATATTTTAATTTCTCCCTTTGAAACAGCAAATAATCTTGCTTTTTCACTAAGCTTTGCCCGCACGTCCAGCATTCCCTCATCAGACAGGGGCCAGACTCGCACGCAGGACGAGAGCTGCAGTGTCCGAGTCCAGTTACTAAAGAGAAGACAAAACCGGACGCCTTTGTTTCCTTGCCAATTAATTTCTGTTCTCTTTTTTTACTATCTTCTTCCCTCTTGCTTAATCGGTTTTACTCTGTTCCCGCACCCCCCCCCCCCCAATGACGTAGGTGAAAGATCAACTTGATGTCTGAGCGGTGCTGTGGCTTGGATATGTTTGCACTTAGTGCCCCCGAGGTCACAGGCTGGGAGCACCATCCTCCATGTGCTGATGCTAAGATCAGCAGAACCTTTAAGAGATGGGGCCCAGTGGGGGTCTTCAGGTCACTGGGGGCCCTGCCCCTAGAAGGAACTGGCACAGCTTTCTTGCGACTCTGGTGAGTTCTCACCTGAGAGTTGTAACAAAAGAGCAAGCCCGGTCCCTCCCCAGTCTGCCTGCCAGTCTCTCCACCCCCCTACCTCCCCCTCATCATCGGATCCCCCCCACTCCTGCACCAGCTCTGGCCATTCTGATGCCATGGGGTCCTCCCCAGACCTAAGTGGATGTCACCCATAGATCCTCCAAAACTGTGACCTCAAGAAATCTCTTTTCTTTATACACTTTCCAGCCTCAGGTATGTTGTTACAGCAACAGAAAATGAACTAAGTCACTTCCATGTTTTTAAATAAGAACATTTAAGGCTGCAGATGTTGCTCTAAATTCCTCTATAGTTAACTCCCACAGCCTTACAATGTAGTATTCCATTGTTAACACGGTCTTAAATTGTATTTCCTATTGGTATTTTTTCATGAGTTGCCAATGAATTTTTTAGTTTTCAAATGTATGTGTTTTGTGCTTTCAAAAAAACACCTTTTTCTTACTCTGGGGATCCAGAGGAGAAAACCAACTCAGACAAGCTCAGTTTCTCTTACTATACGAGCTCCCAACACAGATCCCACAATGCGTGGGGGTTTCTCTCCACCAGCAGGCAAGCCACGAACTCTGCGGTGGACACACCTGGAGACGGCGTCAGATGCCCGGGCTGAGGGCTCAGGTGCACAAGGCCGCCCTGCTCCCAACGCCAGCTGCAGTGCAGGCTCCAGAACTTCTGCCGAGCGCCTGTGCGCTGCAACTCCGACCCCCGCCTTCAGGCTCGATCCGCTTGCTTGAGGGGCTCACAGGACTCCGGAAGTGCTTACCTACATGCGCTAGTTTATTCCAGGAGATCTTTGTAAAGGGTTGAAAATAAGCAGCCAGAAGCAGAGATCTGCAGGGCAAGGTCCGCAAGAATCCCAAGTGCAGGGGCTTCTGGCCACCCCCACCCCCAACAAGGGACGAGCTCTCATCCCCCACCCTGGGGGCCACAAGCTGTGCAGACGCTGTTCTTTTGACATTTTCTGGAAACTTCCTTGAATGAGCACAACTGAACTGTGGACAGCTGTGGAGAAAAGTGGGCGGAGGCCGACACCGCAGCTAACTAGGCTAATCCTCCGCCTGGGGCACTGGCACCCCGGGTTCTAGTCCCGGTTGCTCCTCTTCCAGGCCAGCCCTCTGCTGTGGCCTGGGAGGGCAGTGGAGGATGGCCCAAGTGCTTGGGCCCTGCACCCCATGGGAGACCAGGAGGATGTGCCTGGCTCCTGGCTTTGGATTGGCGCAGCGCTGGCCGTAGTGGCCATTTGGTTGGTGAACCAACGGAAGGAAGACCTTTCTTGCTGTCCCTCTCTCTCTCACTGTCTAACTCTGCCTGTTAAAAAAAAAAAAAAAAAGTGGGCGGAAACGACAGGATCTGCTGCGGAGAGACCAAGGGAAGAAACCCGGCCAGGGCTTTCTGTTCAGGTTGTTATAGGCCATTCTGGGAAGCACCTTGTTTCCCTCCCAGGTATGTGGCCGGCGTCCTTCTCAAACGAGGGTCTTATGATCGCCATCAGACGAGGCAGGGCAGACCATTTCTTTATGGCCGGCCCCGAGACAGAACGGTGGAGGAAGAGCAGAGTGTATTTTTAGACTCGATGACCTACAGGGGCAAGCGAAAGAATGGCTTTCTATGGTCTGCCTCAGGGCCCGAAAGGAGGACAGGGGAGGAAAGAGAGGGGGACAGAGAGAGAGACTTTGCTTTCTGAACCCTGCAGCCGAGCAGTGAGGCACCGGTAATAAAAGAAAAAGCTGCCTTTCACCCTTACTGTTCCGAAGCTGCCTCACAGCCCAAGGACAAAAGGCCAAGTAATTTAACCTTCTTATTCTAGCCACTTAAAAGAAGAAGAAAAGACACACAGGTTATGGGAGTTAAGAGCCAGGAACTGTGTATGAAAACCAAATTTTATATAAACGTCGTAATATCACAATCGCTAATTTCAAATTTAAGTGCACTGACATGAGAAAAGACATGAGATTCATGTTTGGAACTTTGTTGTAATTTGCTCTGTAACCTAGAATTTGGTCAATTTTTATTAATGTTTTCAGAGTGCTTAAAAAGAATACTACCCTTAGGGGCCACCACTGTGGCTAAGCGGGTAGAGCTGCCGACACCTGCAGTACCAGCATCCCATATGGGCGCTGGTTCAAGTCCCAGCTGCTCCAGTTCCCACCCAGCTCCCTGCCAATGCGCCTGGGAAAGCAGTACAAGATGGCCCAAGGCCTTGGGCCCCTGCATCCACGTGGGAGACCCAGAAGAAGCTCCTGGTTCCTGGCTCCAGATTGGGTCAGCTCTGGCCCTTGCAGCCATTTGGGGAGTGACCCAGTGGATGGAAGACCTCTGTCTCTCTCTCTGTCTCTCTCTGTCTCCCTGTCTGTAACTCTACCTCTCAAATAAATTAATCTTAAGAAAAAAAAAAAAAGTATACCACCTCCCACCTTGACGTGGTGTTCCATGTACATGGCTAGACAGCACTTCTTCATGCCCAAGTTCCTCTATATTTATTTATTTATCAGCTCCTCTGATATTTATCTGCTTGATATGCTTGTTCTGTCAGCTTCTAACACAAAGATAATAAACCCTCCACCGTTATTGTGACTTTATAAAGTTTCCCAATAACCCTACCAGTTTTGTCTCGTCTGTTTGGAAACTACATTACCAGGTGTGTGAAAGCTTAGGACGTCTTTCTGGTGGGTTTCTCCTTTGGGCACTATCTGCGCCCTTGCTCCTGCCCAATCGGGCTTTTCTAACGTCAGGACCTCTCACACGAGCCTCCCCTTAGTATTTTCTTGGCAAATGTTTTCTGTATTCTCCTTCATTTGAATTTTTCTGTTGTTTGTTTTCTTCAACAAGCAGAGTTTCATTTAAAATTTAACAACTTTGGCTTTTTTCTTAATGTTCTTTGTCAGCCTTTCACAAAGGAACAGACGTTGTGTTTATTCAATCACATTTTAAAGATTCCCTTTACTTACAAAAATTAACAATTGTGTTTTTAAATTTTTTTGCAAGACAAGCCCAGTCCCATGTGTCAAATCACATTTCTAAATGAATTTTGGAAAAATTCAAATGAGGAAAATAAATATCCCAAGAAACAAGATTAGTCAGTCCCAGCAGACACTATGGTGTAAGATATTGTATTTCTAGCCTTCAGCTATAAACTGTTCTAGAGCATAACGTTACACGGAATCTCTATTTCAGCTCAGAACTGAGACAGGGAACTTCACTGTCTTCCACAGGTCCTTTCCCAAGTATGCATGCAAGTTTGTACTGTTGTCTAGAGTTGTGTCTTACACACACACACACACACACACACCCAGGAGATCATTTCAGTCAACAGTTAGCAAATTTGACGTCGAAACACCCAGGTAAGCTCGGTCTGTCCCAGGCATTGTGGGAGAGTCGTCTTGGCGCCTGTGTGCCACGCCGCAGTGGGAGACCGAGACCGTGCCTTTAAGTCTGGAGTGTCTCCCGTGGGGCAGAGGGCAGGCTCGCTTCGTCACCAGAGTGGCAGAGAGAATGTCATCTTCAGGGCGAAAGGCAGGTTTACCAAGAGCCCCTGCAACAGATCCGGGGGAAACACACACGCACGCTCGCACACACACGGGGACAACCTCCACTTTGACAGGTTCTTAAGTGCGAGGGTTTTCCGCGGTGCAGCCTCCCCCCGCTGCGGCACCCCCTCCGAGGGACTGGGCCAGCAGAGACGTCAGGGAACTCCTGCTGCCTCGGGGCCGCGGGGAGTCTCCCGTCGTCCCGCCTGCACGACCCCAGGTTAACCGGCCAGCAGGGTCCGATCTGAGCCACCCCTCCGTGCCCTTTCACTCGGCTCTCTGGGATGAACACCCTTGAAGGGATCTCCAGTGAAAGCCCGTGATGGCAGACTGCCCCGCGACCTCCCTCCCACCTGAGCCATCAGGCCGTGCACAGCACTGAAGGCTGGTGGCTCTCTCACGTCAGCACTCTGGAAAGAGCACTGGTACCCAGGTACTATCAGCAGTGGAGACAAGTCTGCTGCCAGGCAGGGCCGGCTCTCCCTGGCCATCCGCCCTGCCGCGCTGGCAGTCGGCAGGTGCTGCGTCTTCCTCCCCGGGGCTCCGAGGCTGGGCTCTGTGAGGCGCGGTGTGCATTTATCTCTGTTTATTCTGCTCAGCACTCGGAGTGCGCTTTCCATCAGGGCTTCCTGTCTGCCTTCGACTCTGAAAAATGCAGCTCCGACTTCTCTCTCATCCCTTTCTCTCTCTCCCACCAGTGCAATCATCCATATTGTGGAGTTTCCGCATCTGTCTTCCAGCCTCTGAAGGGACCTATTTTTTTTTTTTAGTTTGTCTTGGCATGTTTATGCTGCATTTGTGGTGAGTTCTCTAGTAACAGGGCCCTATTTGTCAATTCTCCTTTCAAAGGAGTCTACCCTCACCTTTGTTTCTCCCCTTTTTATTTCAGTAACCAATACTTGTTCCTGAGATTCTAATATTTTTTTTTGCTCCATACCTAATTATATATACTTAATTCTACCTGGTTGTTTTTTTTTTTTTTTGTCTCTTATTGAGAATTTTTACAGGTTTATTTTTCTTCTCGTTTTGTTGTCATTGCTGTTCTGGGGCGAGAGAGAGAGAGAAACACGTGCATGCACCCCAAATGCCTGCAACAGCCTGGTCCTCTGGTTAGCAAAGCTGGGAGCTGGGAGCGTAGTCCAGGTGTCTCGCGTGGATGGCAGAATCTAATTGCTCGGCCCATCAGTGCTGCCTCCCAGGATCTGCATTAGCGGAGGCCGGAGCTAGGAACGGCATTCAGGCACTGTGAGTGGGACGCAGGCCAGGTCAAACGCCCACCCAGAGCGGAGCTGACAGCGGTAATCTGGGCTCCTTGCCCCACCCCCCCAAGGTGATGCTGCTGCTGATGAGACGGGACGTCTCCACTCACTTCTAACAAGCAGGCCTTGTCTGTCCAGCTCTGTTCCCAGGGGTCAAAGCCTCCTACATGCTTGGGGTTATAGTGGACAGTGGCTCTGGGCCTCCTTTCTCAGCAAGGGACACAGCCCCAACACTGCTCTTGTTTTCCAGCACAGCAAACGCTCTGGCCTGGCACACTGCAATGGGCTCACAGCACACCATTCTGTAAGCTGGCCCCTGTCATTCCTCCCAAAACGTCCAGGAGAAAACAGAAACTTAGAGACGCAACTAAGTTCCAATGGCCAGTGTGTGTCAGAGCCAAAGCCAGAGGCAGGTCTGTCAAGGTCGGGTCGTGCTGTTACCCCTGCTTTAAGCCCCCCCCCTTTAAAACTAAGGGCTCTGGAGCTGGCATTGTGGCATCCTGGGTAAAGCCAACTCCTGGGATGCTGCATCCCCTATGGGTGCTGACTTGAGCCCCGGCTGTTCCACTTCCAATCAAGCTCCCTGCTAATGAGCTGGGAGAGCAGCAGAAGATGGACCGAGTGTGGGTCCCTGCCACCCACATGGAAGACATGGAAGAATCTACTGGCTCCTGGCTTTGGCTTGTCCCAGCCCTGGTTGTTGTGGACATCTGGGGAGTGAATCAACAGACGGGGATCTCTTTCTCTCTCTCTCTCCCTCTCTCACTGTAACTCTGATTTTCAAATAAATGAATAAATTAAAAAAAACCAAACAACTAAGGGCTTGATCTTAGTTTAAGACACTGTAGCAAAAACACCATGGACTGGGGGTTCCAGCAGTTAGTTCTGGAGGCTACAGCACGGTCAGCCGCCCGAGGGCCCTCTCCTGGTTTACACACAGTGGCTTTACTGCAGTACCTTCATATGCTGGGGAGACGGGGTGTGGAGAGAGGGAAAGAAAGTAGGATTACTTCTGGTCTTTACCTGGGGCACTGCTTTCATTCCGAAGGGATCCACCTTTATAACCTGAGGATCCTCCAAAGGCCTCACCCCCTAAGACCTCATATTGAGGGTTAGAGTTTGAACACAGAAACTTCGGTGAGGGGTTGGCAGGACACAGACATGGTCTACAGCAAGCTCACAGGAGATGAGCTGGTTTCTACTCCTGAATCCAGAACTCAGCCTAATTATCATGTAAGTCAGTCTCCATGTAACATTTATCCCAGTGGCGCCTTCTGTGGCATTTCCTTTTCAAATGATTCATTTAGCTTTTAATTATCTTGATATGCAAGCATTTCCAGTCTGTTTACAGTTTATGTGATTGTGTTCTCATCTGAATTAACTTAAAATATAAAAATAGTCTGTCCTGCTGTTTACCTTGTCCTACATCCAAATGCTCACAGGCCTGCCTTCAATTCCATCCACTCATCGGTAAGGAAGAGGTGCGTGCCAGGCCTGGCTGGCAGGTCTGGTACTTCACGGGTTCGGCCTGTTTTAAGCGAAGAGCGCATGCTGCCTTGATGCTTACACACCCCACGCTGCTCCAGTATTTCGTTCTGATTCCTCCTTAATGTCCCCGAGTGCCAGGAGCCAGCTGTGTTGGCCAGAAGCAGGCACAGTGCCTACTCCCACAACATTTGTTCTGTTTCTTCACCAAGAAACCACCTGCGACTCAGCTCTAAACATTCTCTGACCATCCACAGGAAGTTCCCTCTATTCGTCCTTAACCTCTGAAAGAATTTCAATGCTTTTTAAGGATTCACAGAAGACAAAGTACTTCCGTAATGAAGTCTCACGGAAAGTCACTTTGGAACCTTGTATCCAATTAACTGTCTCCAGCTATCTCAAGAACTCCTTGAAGATAGAATTGGAAGATCAAATCTTTCTGAAGCCTCTCATGTTCACTTGGAAGCTCTGGGATACTTTATTTATAGCAAATCATAGGCTACCATGCACAGGAAAAACAAAAACCCACTGTGCTCCTCTCGTGAAACGGGGCATGGTGGGGAGTCTGGCCTTTGTACCACACCGCACAGGCCACGGGACCTCAGGGGCCACAGTGAGGTTCAGACCCAGAATGAAATGGTTTTTAACTTAAGAAGAAAAGATGCAAGCCTGAGAATCTTTGTTAAAATATCAGATGCACCCTTGGATAACGAAGGCAGTGCAGAGCAGTTGGGGGCCTGGAGCCCAGCATGGCTTCACTGTCCTACACATCTGGCCAACCAGTTGACACAGGAGAAACGTGCTAAAAATAAATTAGTATCTCTGATGGTGATGAAAAAGTTCATTCTTTTAAAGAGTTATTTTATTTATTTGAAAGGCAGAGCTGGGGGGGGATGGAGGGAGGGAGGGAGGGAGGGAGGGATATCTTCCATCTGCTGGTTCCCTCCCCAAATGGCCACAACAGCCAGGGCTGGGCCAGGCAGAAAGTACAAGTCAGAAGCTTCTTCCAGGTCTCCCACATGGGTACAGGGGCCCAAGAACTGCTTTTCCAGACCATTAGCAGGGAGACAGATCAGAAATGGAGCAGCCGGGACACAACCTAGTGCCTATATATGGGATGCTGGCACTGCTGGTGGCAGCCTAACCGGTTAACACCACAATGTCAACTCCAATGAAAAACTGCAAAATCAAACTGGTAGATGGTTGCCCATGTATATGAACATACAAAAAAAAAATCACTAAATTGTAGGCTTCATGAAGCTGAGCTGTATAGAATGTCGATTACATCAATAAAGTTTTTATGAAAACAGTAAATAAAGAATAATGGTAGAAGAAATGAGTCCCTACAATGGAGTTCTGTTTTCTGTTCTGTGTCTATCTCATCTTTAGAACTTTTAGCAAAGACCTCCTCTCTTAAATTCATGTTTTTTAGGTGAAATAACCTTTCTGGGAGCAGCATTCATTCTATACTCCATTCCTTCTTCTATGCATAGAAGGTTTGTCCACTGGGCAAATCTCCCATTGAGTTTCCAGTCTGCACCTTCATGGTCTTACACTGTCATCATATTTTAAGGGAATACACATGTGGTTTTCTGATTACAATTTTTCCCAGCTAATCACATTTGACTTTCAGACAGATACTTCCCTTCCATCTGCCTCATTTAGAATGAGGGGAGGCCCTAGGAGAAAACATACGTAAACAGAAACGGGTCCTGAGAACTCCCAGCCCTGAGCCCCACCTCCAAAGGGCACACACTTAGGCATGCACTCCTGGCCCTGGCCCACGGCTTCTCTTCAGTCTATGTCCTCTCGTCTCTCTGTATGTTCCACGTTCTGAGAGGGACTGCACCTGGGGCAGAGCAAGCCCAGGGCCAGCTAGGGAAGCAACCTGAACTAGTCCGAACTCATCCAGGACTGGCCTTCTGGGGCTTCCAGTACACACAGAAAGATGAACAAAGCAAGGAGAACCCGGGGAAGTTAGGACACAGGGTTTCCAATGGCTTGTTCACGACTGGCGGCAACAGCAGACTTCAGAATCTCACAAGGGAGGCTTTTCAGAGAGGACTCCCCGGGATTTCACCTTCTCCCTTCGTCCCTCACGCCACCGCTTCCCCTAGATCCCTGTCTTTGCTCCTTTGGGGCCAGGTCCCTTGACAATTTATGTTTTAATTTGTCTTCCTGCCCTTCATGGTGTCACAGAATTACTGTTGGTTCAGTTGGTTACTGTTGTCTGCTATGGCACTGCTGTCCCAGGCCGGCACCAGTGGACAGATGGCCAACTTGAGTCTGTGTCTATAGCTTTGTCCTCGACCCCATTTGGTAACAGAAATGCCCAGGGAACATGGGTTAGGCTAAGTTAATTACTTTTGAAAACATTTATTGATTTGATATTTCTGGAAAGGAGTCTAATATCAACTCTCAATCACCAGGTAGCAATGGAGCAAGAACAAAAAAAGCTGAATGTAACTACAGACATTTCTAGGAGGAAACACTGTAGGTGCTCTGGGCAAGGTGTGGGGAGGGACGCAGGGACCACGACATTCATCTCAGGCGGGGCAGGCCCCAGGGGTGTCCGTTTTATCTCCAGGCCATGCGATTTAAGCATGCTACTTATTTTCTTTTTTATTTTATTTATTTGACAGATAGAGTTAGACAGTGAGAGAGAGAAACAGAGAGAAAGGTCTTCCTTCCATTGGTTAACTCTCCCAAATGGCTGCAACCAGAAGCCAGGTGCTTCCTCCTGGTCTCCCATGCGGGTGCAGGGCCCAAGGACTTGGGCCATCCTCCACTGCCTTCCCGGGCCACAGCAGAGAGCTGGACTGGAAGAGGGGCAACCAGGACTAGAACCTGGCACCCATATGAGATGCTGGCGCTGCAGGAGGAGGATTAACCAAGTGAGCCATGGCGCTGGCTCCAAGCATGCTACATATTTCTACATATCCAATCTTAGATTAAGAGATCAATCCTTAGTCACTACTGGAGAGATTATGTAATGGAAAGAAGATATATATAATGGAAGGAAGTATTGGCTGCACTTTATGATCAACATTCTTTTAATTTTTTTTTCTGTATTTAAAAAAAAATTCCTGCAGTTAATGTTAGAGTCTACTTCAACAAACAAGACAATGACCTCCACTCCCCACATTAGGGAGAAATGTAAAGCGTAATTTTCTTTGGCACCAAGTTTAAACAAATCCAACAGAGTCTACAACAAAGTTCATGGAGGGCCAGTGTGGAGCCTTAGCTGAAGCAAGAGGAACGAGGGTCTGGGGCAGCGCTCGAGGAGCACCCATCCCCAGAGGTCATGTGACACTGGAGAACCTGAACTCATCCGAGTCAGAAACAGCAGCGCTCTCTGCACGCCTGCTCCAAGCCAGAGAAAACACAGCCGCACTTACTGGGCCCTGCTCGCTCTCCGTCTTTCCTGTCTTGGCTGCTCTTGCCAAGCAGACTTCAACCCTGCATCCCAAGAGCTCTTGGGTTAGAGAGGAGGCAGCCTGGAGGGAGTAGTGTGTGGTGCTGCAAAATGCAAATTCAGTGCCAGCAAAATGTGATACTGCAAAATGCAGTCGGGGCCCGGAGCAGAATCTGAGCTCGCCGTCTTTATAAAGGCAGCTCTGAGCCTACGTTCATGCAACAGACGAATCAGACCTCCCAGAGGCAACTGCACCTTCCACCCGGGAAGGGGTCTCAGACAGGCAAGCACATTCAAATAGCAAACACAGAGGCATATTTGAAGTTTTGGTCACTGGCCAAAGCCAAACCAGACGGGGAGGAAGGAGACCGCCTGCTCTCTGGGGAAGATGCTTGTGACATGGGGCAGCAGCTCCAGGGTCAGATCTGCTTCCCTCTGACAGGGCACACGTTGCCAGCCCCATCTACCTGGGCTTCCTCACCTACAAAAGCAGGTGCTGAGCATCTGACCCACTGTTGTCAAATCAAAACTACCCCATAGGTTACCAAGAGGCATCCCTTGCACAATCTAGGCCATTGTCAAGCACCTCTGAGAAATGCTAGGCTCGTCTAAGATAGGCAGAGGAAACCTGATAAAGATCATGGGTGGGCTTAGTTTTAAACTAGAAAGGTGAAATGCAACCCACATTTGGATTCCGTGGGTTATTCAAGCCCTGCCCACCACCTCTCAGAAGCAGAAGAGAACCACTCAGTGGACACACTCGTGTCCTGTCCAGAACAGCCTGGGCCTTAGCCATCGAGTCATCACCCCTAACTCTTCAAATGACCCCGAGCTTCTTGCTAGCCTAAGGATTTTAATCGTAAGGATACCTTAAAAAGTTCACGGAAGGGGCCGGCGCTGTGGCGTAGCAGGAAAAGCCATTGCCTGCAGTGTCGGCATCCCATAGGGGCGCCAGTTTGAGTCCCGGCTGCTCCACTTCCAATCCAGCTCTCTGCTATCGCCTGGGAAAGCAGTAGAAGATGGCCCAAATCTTTGGGCCCCTGCACCCGTAGGGGAGACCTGGAAGGAGTTCCTGGCTCCTGGCTTTGGATTGGCTCAGCTCCAGCCATTGGGGTTAATTGGGGGAGTGAACCAGCGGATGCAAAATCTCTCTCTCTCTGCCTCTCCTCCTCTCTCTGTGTAACTCAGCCAAGGGAAGATCCAAGGTCAGCATTCCAGTGGGGCAGCTAATGAAGGTGTGTCCCTTTGCACTATCATCAAGTGGAACAATCATCACCAAACCATTGTATCTGTGATGTCACCAATAAGACCCTTACTTGTACAGTTAAAGTATAACCTATTGGCCAGTGCCATGGCTCAATAGGCTAATCCTCCGCCTGCAGCACCGGCACACCGGGTTCTAGTCCCGGTCGGGGCGCCAGATTCTGTTCCGGTTGCTCCTCTTCCTGTCCAGCTCCCTGCTATGGCCCGGGAGTGCAGTGCAGTGGAGGATGGCCCAAGTGTTTGGGCCCTGCACCTGCATGGGAGACCAGGAGAAGCACCTGGCTCCTGGCTTTGGATCAGTGCAGTGCGCCGGCCGCAGCGGCCATTAGAGGGTGAACCAACGGCAAAGGAAGACTTTTCTCTCTGTCTCTCTCTGTCACTGTCCACTCTGCCTGTCCAAAACAGACAAAAAAATTATAATCTATTAATTACCTCTATCTGTTTTCTAAGCTTTTAAAATGCAATTCATCAGATTCACCACACTTGGTGTGGACCATATGCCAGGCACCTCACCTCATTTCCAACTTCCAACGCAGCCTATGAGGGAGGTCACTTAGCTGCCCCGAGACAGCTGTGCTACTGTGACATCATTTCCTTAGACAGCTCCTCAACTGTTCAGTCCCTGAGCTGCAAAAGGGGGACCGTCCCATGGGCCCTCACAGGCGTGCTGAGAGGGTTGCAGGTGAGCACATTGCAAAGCACACAGGAATACACACGTGTTTCCAATTTCTCATACAGGGTCAAACCAGGACTGACCTCATTTCTAGCTGCTTCTCCCACCTCCTTGATGGTCTGTGATCCACAGAGCTCTGTTAGACCAGGTGGTGTCGGCTGATTCCGTGTATGTCAGTGGCCGGGGCCGTGTTTTCTCCCTCTTTCTATCAAGCCTGGTGCGCGGCACACCATGGGAATAGCCAGCGTTTGTGGAGTATTAGAAAGCCTTGCGGTTCTCTTCCACAACTCCTGGTGTCACCAAGCTCGATCTGGCTGTGGCGCCAGGAAGCAGGTTCTGGGGGCGATGGGAATGGACAACAGGGAGAAGGGCTGACAGAGAAACACTGACAGGGAGAAAACCTGCCGGAAAGGGTCAGTGACTGGAGGCACAGCTGTGACATCATCCCCACTTGGGTGCACGTATGAAAGGATTAAGGGATAGCGAGCGGTCTTTGGCTGAAAGGATGAACTGATTATGAAATGGAAGCTTGGAAATGCGGAGGGCCTCTGGACATTTTTCGAGGGAGCGAAAGGGCCCAAGCCTGATGCTGGAGAGGAAGAAACACAGAGTTCAGAGCAGCAAGGGAGGAATGGCCTTCAGGATCTGCTTTTAGGCAGTGGAGCAATCATTAAGCTACGGCCTCTGGGCTCCACAGCACCTTCCTGCCCTCTGCTGCATAAGCTGGGCTGGGCTCTGCAAACTGCACTTCTGCTCTGCCAGTGGCTCCTGGTCACGCTCTCCCCTCTGGCCCCAGGGGAAGGCTGTACGCTGGAGGACGGGGAAAGGACTAACGTCTCACAGGGGGCTTCCTGTCCCTGTTGAGGACCCCAGTGACACTGCTGCTGCGCATGCGCAATGCCAGTTTGATCACCTGCAGCAGCTGAATCCAAGTTGCAGCTTCTCAAGCATCCACAGAACCAGCCTCAGGGTACCCGTCCCAGGATGCCAGTGCAGTGCTGGCACCCCCAGCTCCCTTCTCTTAATGGTGAGGCACCTGCTCTTCATCTTCACGGCTCTGGGCCTTGTCTGAGGGATGCCCAACAAAACTGTTAACTTGAATTCCAACCTCCTCCTTTTACTCTCTCAATCCCAGTTGGGGGTGACAGGTGGGTGGTCCATTCTGTAGGTGTTACCTCCAAGACACATTTCTGTCATCCTTTTGACTTTTTCTTTTCTTTCTGAAGTATTTTCATCTGAGAGGCAGAGTTATAGACAGAGGGACAGACAGAAAGGTCTTGCCAAATGGCATCAATGGCGAGAACTGGGCCGATCTGAAGCCAGGATCTCCCAGGTCTCCCACATGGGTGCAGAGGCCCAAGCACTTGGGCCAGTTTCTGCTGCTTTTCTAGGTGCATTAGCAGAGAGCTGAATCAGAAGTGGAGCAGCCAGGACTAGCACTGGCAGCCACATGGGATGCCGGAGCTGTAGGCGGAGGCTTAACCTACTATGCCACAGCGCCAGTTCCCTTTTGACTTTTTTAGCCCCTCCCTAAAAAGTAACCTTTCTTTAGATTAAATTCTGTGTTGAAAACAAACAAGCAAGCACCCATATTATTGATACATATAGGAAGGAGGGCAGAAAGAGGCTGATGAAGATGACACTGTGGTCTCTATTCCTAAGACTGCAACCAGATTCCAATCAGCTGCAGAAATAAGATCCAGGAAAACCGATTCACAACATCTATCTAAACACAGAAGGAAGAAAAACGGGCGTGAGCTGCTCAGGGAATCACAGTCGCGTAAGGCACCGATCCTCTGCTCACTAGAGAACCATCAAGGCACCGACTCTACCTCCTCCTCGTGCAATACCCGACACAGGATACTCAACAAGCACCACAAAGCTTGGCATCCCTGCCCCAAAAAAGAAAAGAAAGGGGGGGGGGCGTCTGAGACCCCTGAGACGTCAGAGTCTCTTTCCGTGCCTTTCCCTAGGAAAACCCGGTGTTGTCAGAGGAGACGCTGGCCAGTGCCCTGGGAGGGATGGGGGCTTCCAGGCTGACGGAGGAGCTGGAGCGGCCACGACTCCCCTTCCTGGGTCCTCAGCCTGGCATTTAGCTGCTGCAGGTCCGGCGACCGCCCCCTGCCCTGCAGGCCATGAGCCTGAGACAGTGAAATCCAACATTTCCCTACAGACAATGTTTTCAGTAACTCCCTCCCCAAATAACCTGCAGGTTCAAAGTGCTTTTCATTTTCCACTGTTGTCCTCACTTGACAGGCAGCGTGGAGACGGCTTTTGCTTCTGTGCCAAGTGTAGAGAACCTGAACTTGACAAACCAGACAGGAGGTAGCTTCCTCTTTGCAGGGGTCTTCATGGTTCTGCATTTCTTTTTCTCTCCCTTTCTTTCTGCAATATTGTCTCTAGCTTCCGTCTGCTGCATTTGTTTTGTTACCTGTTACCGCCTGGCCCCTGGGTTAGGAAGACAGCTCCGTTGCTGGGGACAATGACACGGCTGTGATGGGCAGGGTTCTGGGGAGGGAGGGAGAGGGCAGGAGTCTCCAGGTTTCTGCACAGAGATGCCGTGAGCTAAGCCCACCAAGAGCACTGGCGTAAGCGCTCTAAAATCTGAACTTCGCACGAGTTGATAAACTTGTCACTCGCCCACTGTTAGGCAGGATTCTCTCTGCACTGTCTGGCCCTCCTCGCTTGTTCTGCGTGCTGCTAATGAACCAGAACCACGTTGGTGCTCAGGAAGACTTTGGTCGGCTCTATTCTTTCTTGGGTCGTGACACGGGGACGAGGCAGGAAGCAGAGATGGGAGGAGGGAAAGGGCCAGAGCAGGAGCTGAGAGCTGAGGCAGCAGGTGGGGGAGAGCTGCGGCTGGCCTCGCGGGGCTGGGCTGTGAGCAGGTCTCAGCAAGTGCTGTGCAGGCCAGCGCGGCAGATGGTCCTCTAGCCCACCAGCGGCTTCCTTTGAGAAACCTAGAAACTCCCACGGCGGGGGGGGCTGCTCTGGCCAGCAAGGAGTGCTGACCATGAAACATTTCCCTGCTGAGGGGCAGAGGGAAGCCGCCACAGGATGCGTCCACGTCTGAGACAGTGTCTGCTCTCCTTCCTCACTCTCACCAGCTCCCGGCTGTGGGTGGCTGAAATGCGGCATGCTTTCGGGTGATGGGCGAGTGCTCTGGGATCCGAAGCAAAAATCACTAGAGAAATCCAGTAAGCAGAGCCTGGTTGGAGGCCCGGCCTATATTAAGGGCTGGCAGCGTGATGCATTTCCCACTGTTAGGTCCCAACACTGTTTTAGACCCATTTAAAATATTGCATGTGATAGCAGAAGTTGAATCTCTTAAAGATTTGACCCCACCAACGCAAAAAAAGGTCATGTTTTAAAAGCTTGAGTGGGGATTTAAAAAAATGGACGTTTATAAAATGTATTGTCTGCAAACATTTTAGTGTCAATCACCCCATCCTATTCGGTCTGTTTTTCTTCATTCAGCAAGTATTTATTGAAAACTATGAATAAAGATGCTTTTAGGTATCTACATTTCATTCATATATGGTCCTGTTTTCCTGAAGTTCCAAGAAGTTAATTCATAATTTTGTCAAAAAAAAAAAAAAGGGTGGGTTTTTCTTGTCTAAAGTTTAATGGTATGAACATCAAAGCGCTCCCTCATCCATTGATAAAGTTTCAGTGGACACAAGTCTGGGTCTAGAGTGACAGTGGAAGGGGATGCATCCGTACTTGCCCTCTTAAATTTATGAGTTTTAAATATGTGATTGGCACAAATAGCTTAATGACATCCACATGGATCTCTGGAGCTGCTCTTGATGACTGGGTAGTAATTTCTCCTGGTTAATCCAGTCCCCAGGGATTTCAGTCTGTGCTTTCGGTGCAAAACAATGAGTACGCTCTTAGGAAACTTCAGATGAAAAAGATAAGATACTCTTCCACAGGAGCTTAAAATAGAGTGAAAAAAAATCATCTGTACATGCTAATAATATAAGACAAAATGGGTTGTATGGAAAACTGAAGCAAAATCTTTTTTATGTCCTTAAAAAGAAAGAAAGATAGATCAAACAAAGAGCTGACCAAATCAGGACATTTGACAAAACCATACTTCCACGGACTCATTTAAATCTAATGGGACGAGGAGCGCAGAGGTGGGGCTCAGAGGTGAGATGACTGTGAACGGTGCATGGGCCCCATCTCCTTGAGCGGATTATATGCTGGGGAAGATGAATTCATTCTCGCATTCCCAGCCTGTCCTCAACGAATGGCACATCTCCATGCCGGATGACACCCCATGCCATCTGTCTATGACAGCCAAGGGGTTGTCCACCGCCCTGTCCGAATGCCTGGGCCCCTAACCAGATAAATCCATCTCAGGACAGCACCCGGCGTCAGTCGTCTGTGAAAGCTGCCCAGATGCGCACGGAGCCCTGGGAACTGCAGCTCAGGCCGTTACACTACGTTCCTCACTCCCTAAGAGGCCTCTGACCAGGCATGGATCATCCTCCACTTTCCCACTGGTTCCCCCGACGCCAGTCTGGCAGCACAGTCACCTTTACGTACATCACCAAACATCGACTGTGCACCCAGGGTGTGCCAGGCAGTGAGCTGGGACCTTCTATTCATTTTGACAGAGAATCTTTCAAAACACCCAGAGGAGGTAAGTCCTATTGTTTGTCAGGTTTACAAATGGAGCAACTGTGACTTTCAGAAGTGAAGTGGCTTGCACAGAGCCACGCGGCTACTCAGGGCGGAACCGGGAGGTGAACCCTGTCTGGGCAGCATCAAAGCTTATGCTTCTAACCACTAAGCGATCCCAGCTCATTTATATGCATGGAATATTCAATTTTTCAAATGCGTTCCGCATCTATGCGCAAGTTATTTGATACATAGTTATCCATAAAAATGCAGAAAAATAAAGTGATTTACCAAAAGGGTATACATCCAGCATCCATTTTTCATCCAACCTTTGGCTGATTACGGCGGCCCAGCTCAGCCTCCAATCTTTGCCAGGCCCGCCAGCACCCCAGAGAGAGGAAGCGTACCACAGCTGCAGCCCAGCGCATTGCAGAGTGACCATGTTCAGCCTACAAACTGAGCAGCCTCTGAAGACAAGATACCCCCTAGCAGAAGCTGCAGGGGTTCCACTGTTTTCAAAATAAAAGACCCCTCTTCTGTTTGTAGTAGGGAAGATGCTGATGAGGAGGCTCTGTGCTCAGTCCTCTGCTAGGCGCGCACTGCGCTCCTCCCCGATGAATACTGATCCTACCACTAACAAGAGCGAAGACTGACGGAGCCCTGACTACGAGCCAGATGCTGCCCAGAGGTTTCCACGCATCCTCACACCGACCTCTTGCTCCAGACAAGGACACAGGAGCACAGAGTGGCTGGGGCATTCACCTGGGGTTACAGCTGGGAAGCGGCAGAGCCGGGTGGGAACCGGGAAAGCAGGGTCCAGCTCCAGGGCTCTGTGCCACCTCTCACTACAGACACGCGCTCCTCGACTCACGATGGGCCTTTGTCCCGATGCTCTCCTCACAGTTCAAAGAGGACATAGGCCGAAAATGCAAAATCCACTGAACACCCTGAACATCACAGCTTAGCCTGGCCTACCTCAGACACATTCAGAATCCTTACAGCAGCATAAGCCGAAGTGTATTTTGTAATAAGGTGTTGGTTAACTCACGCGTGTGCGTACACACACACACACACACACACACACGGCCATTTTGCAGGCATGATGAGAGACTTAAGTGCAAAACGAATCATCTAAGAAGTGCCAGCGACACAGTGCACTGTAGGGGGCTGGGGGCTTCCCCTCATGATGGTGGGGCTGATCCGGAGCTCGGATTTGCTGCCCACCCAGCATCGCCAGAGAGGGTCGGACGGACAGTGCCTGGGAAAGAATTCAGATCCCAAAGCTGAAGTATGATTCCCACTGGATGCGCACTGCTTTGGAAGTAAAAGCACTTGAGTCAAGTAAGTACAAAGCAAACAATCCTAAATCGGAAACCATCTGTATCAGGATCTGAAACAGGCCCAGAAAAGAGAAAGTAAATAAGATACAGCTCCCCAGGAGGTTAAGAAACACACCAGTCATGACAGACACAGGACACAGAGGGCCAGAATGGCCGACCTGCAAGTGTCAAGAGGTACTATCACGAAAGGCCGCTCATAACGGGATTAATTGTCCCCGCAAGTGATCGCCTGAGCCAATGGGGTGAACATGGAGAAAGAAGAGGGGTGTGGCCACAGGGGACAGAGGGACCTCAGAGACCTGACTTAATGACCTGCGGAGCCTCACAAGGTCGCCCAGGGATTACAGCTTTGGGTAGTTGAATCCCCATAAGGAACTACATGTAATAGAAGCTACAGACTCCGAGACCGGATGGGCAATGGAGATTACTGGGCAGGAGGGAGGCTTGAAGGAAAGATGAGAAGAGACACCAGTAAGCCGCTAGTAAACAGAGAAATGGGTTTCTTTCTTTTCCCCAAGGGGCAAGTGCAGATGTCAGAGCAAAGCTAAAGGGTGGGCGACTGGCAGGGAAGGGGGACGGTGGGAGCCCGGACGACTGTTAGCAGAGGTGCCTTTGAAAGCAGAGGCTGCAAAACTGACAGCTTGTGGGCCAAACGCATGTAGCTTTGCATTTTAATCTGAATAATCTACCTGGAAATCATGGAATTGAACATCACCTGGATGGCTACCTGATCCTCAGAGAGTGGAAGATGTGGTATCCCATGAGGCCACAGCAAGTCCCTACGTGGTTCCCTTGGTCCTTTACAACAGGCCCCTTAGCAACAACTTTTTCTTTTTAATTTATTTATTTGAAAGACAGAGTTACAGAGAGAGAGAGAGAGAGAGAGAGAGAGAGAGAGAGAGGTCTTCCATACACTGCTCTGCTTCTGATCCAGCTCCCTGCTAATGCACCTGGGAAAGCAGCAGAGGGTGGCTCGGTGTTTGGACCCTGCACCCATGTGGAAGAACTGGAAGTAGCTCCTGGCTCCTGGCTTCAGTCTGGCCCAGCCCTGGCCGTTGTGGCCATCTGGGGAGTGAATCAGTGGATACGCGCTCTCTCTCTCTCTCTACCTGGCTCTCCTCTCTCCCTCTTTTTCTGTAACTCTTTCAAAAAATAAAACTTTTTTAAAAAAATGAACTGACAAAGATTAAGGGGTTACTATAAGTGACAGTACGTTAACTCCTACTTTCCACTGAAACACATCCTGAAGTGTTACCAGATAGTGGTGTACCGACTAAACAGTAATTACGCAGTTTTTAATACTAAAAGCATTTTGTCCTCCTATTCATTAGTCATCTGAAGATTAGTCATAGCTCATACAGCTCCCAATAACCACACATTTTGATTAATCCGATTCCACAACTATGACATTTCACAAACTAGGCTTCTAAATAATATGGGTTAGCCATATTAGGATTTACTACTTTAATGCACAATTCAGCAAATCTTAAGTGCAGGAGTCTTTAAACCAGTGTTACCCTCATATCAAAACCAGATGAGGATGCTACAAAAAAAAAAAAAATGCCAACAACCCCAATGACCATGGATGCAAAAATACTAAGCAGAATAATAGCAAAACAAATGTAACAGTGTAGTAAAAGGTTCATATGCTCATGAAACAGGTTTTCTCCCAGAGAAACAAAGATGGCTCAACATACTACAAACTGATCAATGTGATATATCACATGAAGAGAATGAAGGATAAAAAAAAAATCACAGGAAAATGCAGAAAACACACTTGACAAAGTTAACATTCAATAGGAATATTCAAAAAATTAGGTATTGTGCCAAAAGAAAAAAAAAAGAGACACACATATAACAAGCCTGTTCTCCCCATATCCACTCAACGTAACACTTGAAGTCCTGGCCAAAGCAATTAGGCAAGAAAAAGAACTAAAGGCTTCCGTATTAGAAAGTAAGAAGTTCAACTGTCTGTAAATATGATCTTATATACAGAAAACCCCAGGAACACACACATGCACACAAACCTGTTAGAACCAATAAACGAATACAGTAAAGTTCAGCAAACAAAATCACCATACACAACCCAACTGCACTACTACATGCTAACAATGAACCATCTGAGGGGAAATCACAGAGATAATTTATAATGAAACAACAGTATCAAAAGGATCAAAATATTGAGGAATAAATGTAACCAAGGAGTCAACAACTGTATGCTGAAAACCATAAACACGGATGAAAGAGGCTGGAGGTGACACAGTAAACGGAGAGCTATCCAGTGTTCACCCATGGAAACAGTTAATACTGTTAAAATGTTCATACAACCTGGGGCCTGTGCTGTGGCACAACGGGTTAACACCCTGACCTGAAGCACCAGTATCCCATATGGGCACCAGTTCTAGTCCCAGCTGCTCCTCTTCCGATCCAGCTCTTTGCTGTGGCCTGGGAATGCGGTAGAAAATGGCCGAGGTCTTTGGGCCCCTGTACCCACGTGGGAGACCTGGAAGAAGCTCCTGGCTCCTGGCTTCGGATCAGCTCAGCTCCAGCCATTGTGGCCAACTGGGGAGTGAACCATCCATTGGAAGACCTCTCTCTCTCTGCCTCTCTTCTCTCTATGTAACTCTGACTTTCGAATAAATAAGTAAAAAAAAAAAAATCTTAAAAAAAATGTTCATACAACCTAAAGTGACCTACAGATTCTATGCAATCCATGTCAAGTTTCCTAATTTTTTTTTTTTTACAAAAATAAAGAAATCCTAAGATTCATATGTAAACTTGAAAGACTACAAATAGCCAAAGCAGTCTTCAGCAAAAACCAACCAACCAACCAGGGGCCATCATACCACATCATTTCAAACTCTTATAAAGCAATAATCAAAACGGTATGCTACTGCATAAATACAGACATACAGATGAACTGAACAGAATGGAGAGTCTAAACTGTGCATGCACTTATCGTCAAGTAATCTTTGACAGGGATGCCAGAAATTTGAGGGGAAAGGACAGTCTCTTCAACAAATGGTGTGCAGACAACATGTGCATATGAAAGGAATGAACTTGGATGCTTGTCTTACGCCATGTACAAACACCTAATCAAAAAGGATTAAAGGCTGATAGGTAAGATCCGAAACTCTAAACCCCCTAAGAAAAGATGGGGAAATGCCCCTTGACACGGCCTTGGCAATGATTTTTGCTGATGCGGCATCAAAAACGAGCAAGGATGAGCACATCCAGTTGAAAAGCTGCCCAGCAAAGGGCACATCAACCACACACAATGGCAACCTACAGAATGAGAGAAAAGAACTGCCAGTTACTTATCTGGTGCGGCTCTAATGTGCAAAATATATAAGGAACTCATGAAACTCAACAGTTTAAGAGAGGGGGAGGGGCAGGAGCATGTGGCACAGGGGAAGCCACCGTCTCCAATGCCGCATCCCCTCTGGGCCCCAGTTCGAGTCCTGGCTGTCCTGCTTCTGACCAGCTCCCTGCTGTGGCCTGGGAAAGCAGCAGAAGATGGCCTAAGTGCTTGAGCCCCTGCACCCAGGTGGAAAACCACGGTGCAGTCTCAGGCTCCTGGCCCAGCCCTGACTGTTGCAGCTATTTGAGGAGTGAACCAGCAGATGGAAGATTTTTTTTTCCTCGATCTCCCTCTGCTTCTGTCTGTCACTCTGCCTTTCAAATCAAATCAATCAATCAATCAACAAACAAACAAATCTTAAACAAAAACGCAAATAGCTTGATGGAAACAATAAGCAAAGGCAATGAACCGAGAAGGGACAGAAATTGCCAACAGGTATATGATAAGGTGCCAGCAACACTGCCCATTAGGCAAAAGACAAATCAAAATCACAATGAAACGTCACCTCACCCCCACTAGGATGGCTGTTTCCAGCAGGACAAGAGGTGACAGGCGCTGATAAGGACCTACAGAAAAGGGAACCCCCACTGCTGTTGGTGGGAGTGTGAATTGCTACAGCCACAATGGAAACCGGGAAGGAAGTTCCTTGAAAAACTGAAACAGGACTCTCATTAGCTACAGCTGCACACTCAGATCTCTCCGGAGAAAATGCAGTCCGCATCCAGAAGAGGTCTCTGGTTCCAGGGTCCCTAGAGCTCTATTCACGGCAGCTCCCAATGGAAGCACCACAAGTGTCCTCAATGGACGATGGGCGAGGGACATGTCACACCTGCTCAGCCCCGACAAGGACATCCCGCCGCTTGTGACGTCACGGGCGAACCTGGAGGACGCTGTGCTGTGTGAAACGGGCCACACGCAGAGGGACGGATGCTGTGCAGGCTCCCTCAGACGTGGAATCGAAGAGCTGAAGGCAGCAAGGTGGTTGTCAGGGGACGGGGAGGGGAGGTGGGGAGATGCCGCTCAGACAATCCGGACTTCCAGGTAGGAGATGCTCAAGTTCTGGAGGTCTAGGAGAACAACGGCTTCAATTATTCTTTACTGGAAACTGGAGAGATTTCAGGTGTCCTCACCACATATCCAGACGCACAGACAAAAGTGGTAACTTTGAGTCATGGTGGATGTGTTAATTGGATTCTCTGGGATGATCACTACAGCAGCAAAATATGCATATCAGACTGTCACGCTGTATGCACTGAACACACAGATTGTTCTATTTCAATTAAGTATTTTAGAAATAAAATACAGGAGAACTATGGAAGGTTTTTCTTTTTAGTCTAAAGGAAAGTCTGTCTTTATTTCCCTCAGACGGTTCTGCTTTCTATTCATATCAGAGATTCCTAAAGATCTCCAGCACCGTGTTTTGGCATGAAAAAGAATATGGGAAGGAGGATATTACAATAATAAAAATAATGCATTTTTCTTCCCGCTGCTGCCTCGTGTCATTTAGTTTCTGGGTAACCTCATTCTTATTCTGATCAGAGACGGAGGAACTGAAAATCAGGATTTTATTAACACCATCGATATCTCCCCACTCGGAGGCACAGGCACAGACACAGCCCTCTGGTTTCTAATTATGCATCTCACAGATGAGCCTTCCCTGGCTGCTCTGCACACACATGATGAATAGAGTAGCTTTTGTTTTCGGGGATTTATTTCAAAGACCTCTTCATTAAATGTTAGTTAGGGGCAGATATATATCTATGGAAGGTTAAAAGAAATGCTGATAAAATAGTCATCAAGGAAACATGCCACTGGCAGACTGGCCTGTGGTCTTTCTCTAGGGGATACATTTAAAACACACCCACAGCCCAACACACACACACACACACACACACACACACAGGGGAGGAGGAAAGATGGGGCGGGGAAGGCGAGGAGGGGAGATGTTAAAATACATGAAATTCCCAACAGAGGGATGATCCCTGGAGACAGGGACGGCCAAGCTTGATTGAAAAGACAGAGACGTCTGCTTGCTCACTTTGATGGTGGGGAGCAGGGAGATGACTACACTGCAAAGATCAGTCAACTCCTTCAGGGAGCCTGGCAAATTCTGCTCCATTGGACTCCCAGCTTGCACGGATACACATCTGTGACAGTGAGAGGAAGTGGGAGGCTCGATTCTCCTAACACAGTGGTCTCAGCAGCCCAAGGGGAGGGGCTGCCTCTGGGTTTTCACTTCCTCCCTTGGTGGGAGGCCCTCATGTGCACACTGGAGGTGTGAGCGTGCCTGTGTGAGCAGGGAGCAGTGGCTGCTCCGCTATGGAACAGAGCTGTCACCCTGAGAAACCCCCCCTCCGCCCATGAGCTCTACCACATGAAAAAGGCAGCTACAGCCCTTCAGCAGGACCCACCATTTTCTCAGGGAACAAGTGCCACACGTCCACGCGTGGGGACACAAGAGAACCCTTCCAACACACTCTGCAATGCAGACGGCCACGTGCTGTGCCTGGGACAAAGCATGTGTGAAGGAAGTGAACCAGTCAGCGAGGTCAGGCCCGACTCCGCGAGCGCTGTCATGGCCGCGTGGCCTTAGTTAGGTAACTGTTTTGGGTCTCTGTCTCTCCAGCTACAGTCGGGATGTTAACAGTATCCATGTAACAGGTTTTTGATGGAATGTGTTTACCACGGTGCTTGCAAGCTGGATATGAAGCTCTGGTAAGGGGCTGGCATTGTGGCGTAACGGGTTAAGCCTCTGCCTGCAACGCCTGCATCCCATATGATGCCAGTTCAAGTCTTGGCCACTCCGCTTCTGATCCAGCTCCCTGCAAATGTGCCTAGGAAAGCAGTGGAGGAAGGCCCAAATGCTTGGGCCCCTGTACCCATGTGGGAGACCCAGAAGAAGCTCCTGGCTTCAGCCTGGTCCAGCTTCAGCTGTTGCAACCATTTGAAGAGTGAAGCAGCAGAGGGAAGCTCTGTCTCTAACTCTGCCTTTCAAATAAAGAAATCTTTTTTTTTTTTTTAAAGCCCTGGTAAACACACACTGACTGTAAATAGCAAGTGAGTGAGCTGGCTTCAGTTCCTGAACAATTTGACTTAGGAAATCCCTTGCAGATAGAGCTGTCTCTGTTTTGGAAGGGAGGGACTGAGGCACTGAAGTGTAGATGCATTGTTCTTCCCCAAGTTCTGCAGAGTGGCCCTCGTGTGGGTGCGCCCACAGCAGGTGCTGCTGGAGCCTGGTGGCCTGAGCTGAATTTCCCGGGCTCTGAGCCCCGTGTGCAAATGTTACTGAGGCAGAACAGTTCTTCGTGTACTGTAATTTCACTCATTTTACAGATGCTAATCTCTGAGGGGAAAGGATGACATATTGGGCATATAGAGCCATTTTGCTTTTTATAACTACATCTTTTGTAAGCATTATCCATCCACTGGCAAAATGTTTCTTTAAAAGAGTGTCACTGCTCCAATGATGAATGGATGAGGGCTGAAAATCACCAGACACTGCAACGCAATTATTTTTTAAAGCCCATTAGTTTAGGCCTTGGCCAAGCACTCATTTAATATGCCTCAAATGGTGCCACGTGAGCTTCACAACTTTCCCTGCTCTGAAAACACTCAAGTTGCCACAAATAAACCAACGAGTAACATCCCAAAATCTGCATGGCTGAATACTGTTGTATCTACAATGGCAGCATAAACTTACTCCACATCTCACTCCTAAGGAACATAAAGGGCCATTGACTTTGGGGGAAGAGTGTAAATTTTTTTTAACTTTGGAGAAGGTAATTTTTTTTTAAGATTTGTCGCTCCTTCGGCCGCAGAAGGAACGACGCTGCTCGCAGTTAATCGGTCTTCAAAAGACTTTTACTTAGAACGTGTGGGAAAAAGAGCGGGGGACCGGGAGAAGGGGGAGAGATGGCGCGCACGTTCCTTAAGGGGGAAAGCTGGAGTGCCCCCTTCCCTCTCCTGCGGTCAGCTTATATACCGAATTCAACCAATCACAATCAATCTGTCCATGCACAGAGCTCTCCAATCCGGCACTTGATCACGATCAGCTGTGGAGCCACGCAGCAGGCAGGGCATCAGTGCCATCTTGTTGTTTACCAAGATCCTCAGCTAGATGGAAAGTTCAATCAGCTGCTACATCTGCATTACTGCTATAAGCCAAGCCCAGCATGGGGGGGGGGGGGTCCCATGGCAAGCCTATCCATGGGTCCCCACAAGATTTCTTTATTTTACTTGAAAGTTAGAGAGAGAGGCAGAGGGAGAAGAGAGGGGAGGGGGAGACAGAAAGATACTCAATCTGCTCCTTCACTACCCAAATGGCCCCAGTGGCCAGGGGTGGGCCAGGCTGAAACCTGGAGCCAGGAACCACACATGGGTCTCCCACGTGGATGGCAGGGACCCAAGCATTTGCGCCATCTTTTGCTGCTTTTCCCAGACCATTAGCAAGGAGGTGGACAGGAAGTAGAGCAGCCGGGACACAAACTCGCGCCCAAATGGGATGCTGATGACCAAGGCGCTGGTTTCACCCACTGCACCACAATGCTGGCCCCTGAAAAAGGTGGTTTTTTTCAACTGGCCAAATCTGATTTGAAGCTGATCTAGCTGCAGAGAGCTTGGCATCAATAACAAACAGTTATCCCGCGGCAGAGGCCGTGTCACAAAACGGTCAAACTGAACCAAATGAAATTGCCAAGTGACTTGGAGCGATTTGATGGTTGTGTGATACAGGACAAATCTCTAATTTTCTAAATCAGCATCCTCACCTGCAAAATGGGGATAGTTTTGGTACTTTTTAAAAATAGTATTATTGTAAAGATTACAGAAAATATGTGAGCAGTATTTAGCCTAGTCACGGCAGGTACCGACGGCCAAACAGAGCTTAGTCATTGTTCAGGGCAGTAATAATAGCATCCTGCTCCGAGGCTGACCTACTGAAGTGAAGCCGAGCTGGAGACGGACTGCGGTCATTTTTAACAGCACACCAGGAAACAAGGGCCCAGCTGCTGGGGCACAAACCACTGCACGGCCCTAACGCGCACAGGCAGGGCGTGCACGATACCCTCCTGCTCTCTCCCCTCTCCCATCACCAGCACCTTCAACAAGGCAGCTGGCGGCTCTGGAGCTCAGAACAGATGAGCACACTGCACACCTTGCACACACCTGGCTGGAAACAGCCCAGTGAGATGCCGAGAGTTAGGGTACCCAGTGGGATCATGGTTAGCAACAACTGGCTGCCTGTTTGGCAGCAGCACCAGCAGGCTAGACACTTTTTTTTTTTAAGTAAAATGTAACCCAAATAAAAGTTTTCTGAAATCCACCTTCTGCCCACTCTATCTACCACTGTTTCTCCTCGCATGCTTCATCTTTTTTCTTTTTGTATTTCTAAGTCAGGAAAGCACTAAATTCTCCGAAACTACTTCTATTTCTACTAATTCTTTTCTAAGATTTTATCTGTTTATTTATTTGAAAGGAAGAGTTATAGAGAGAGAGGGAGAGATACTCCCCAGAAGGCTACAACACCCTAGGCTGGGCCAGGCTGAAGCCAGGAGCCTGGTACTCCATCCAGGTATCTCACATGGGTGCAGGGGCCCAAACACTTGGGCCACCTTTGGCTGCTTTCCCAGGTACAGTAGCAGGGAGCTGGATGGTAAGTGGAGCAGCTGGGAGACGAACTGGTGCCCGTACGGGACGCCGGCATCACAGGAGGCGGCTGTACCTGCTACGCCACAGCACCAGCCCGTGAAACTGCTCCTCGTGCCATGGTTTTCCTCTTCAGCTGTCCTGGGTGCTCTCCTAGGCAGGAGCCGTCCTCCGTGCTGGGCGCACGCCACACTCCCAGGGAGCAGACAGTGAGTGGCTGATGCTACAGGTGACTCCATGCCCTCTGTCCCTCTGCACACCTTCAAGGCTACAAGCTTCCTCAACGAGCACCAGGCTCCTTCCAGCCGCTGCCCGGACGCTGTGCACTCCAAAGCTACGGCTTAGTTTTACACACAAAGGGAGACAACTTTCCAGGATGCCCAAGTGGACGGGTTTCTCAGTGGCTCTGTTTGTCCTTCATATTAAAACAAAAATAGTTTTGGGCCGCTGATATTTACCAGTACTCGCACACATGGACAGAACAGGTATTTCCACCTACACCTAGTGACAGAGAGACGTGTATCCCACGTGGAGGTGAAGAGGGCGACTGGGCACAGGGAGGGCAGGCCTCTCCCTGAGCACGGCTCTCCCAGCCTTTATGTCATGGGGAGCAATCTGAGGAGCTGCAGGATTCCCATGACAGCACTGTCCAGAGCTTCCCTTGTACACGCAGTGCCTTCGAAAGCAAAGGACCAGGGACTCTGGTGATGGAAGGAGGGGAGACACTACGCCCACTTCACAGATAGGAAAACCAAGGCTGGACACTGCTCCCTGCCATCTGGGTATCTGGACTTTAGAGGGTGAAGCTCTTAGGACAGGGACATTTGTTTCTTAGTGATTGTCCATCTGGTCAACCAGATTGCAGGGCAATAAATATACTCTGGGGCTTTGGTTTCTCATATGAAACATGGGGATAACACAACCCAGAGAACCAAGTTGCTGTCAACTTCGCTCTGCTTCTAAGGGGCCTATATTCTGACAAAGAAAAAGCGATGGACTAAGAGGAGAAAAGCAAACCCGAGCAACTCACAAAATAGGATCAGGGTGAGTATTTGATTCTGAAACAGAGAAACAAATTTATTTTTTTACATGGATTTGCAGAGATGTGTAGTCTTATTTGCATCATCAAAGAGTGACAATGTTGCCGTGGCTATTACTTACCTGTTTACAGGAAAGAAGTAATAACAGAGAAATCATAGGGACTCAACAGGATAGAAAGTGGGAGTTACACACTGTCAGGTGCACCTCTCTTTCCATGTATTATGTAAACCATGTTCAATAGATGAAAAATGATTTGTTTGGGCAAAAAGAGCTTGGTTCTTCTTTTAAACCCAGAGAATAGGCGTTAAAATTGCACATTGTGGACAAAATCATTCCTGTGAAAAAGAGCCATCAGAATTCTCTGCTGGGGCCAGTGTTGTGGTGGGAAAGGTAAAGCTCCCGCCTGCAGCGCCAGCATCCCATGGGGCACCACTTCGTGTCCTGGCTGCTCCACTTCCCCTAACACACATGGGAAGGCAGCAGAAGATGGCCCAAGTCCTAGGGTCCTTGCTACTCACATGGGAGACCCGGAAGAAGCTCCTGGCTCCTGACTTTGGATTGCACAGCTCCAGCCACTGTGGCCATCTGGGGAGTGAACCAGCAGATGGAGGACCTCT
This sequence comes from Sylvilagus floridanus, assembly GCA_949820135.1. Classification (NCBI taxonomy): domain Eukaryota; kingdom Metazoa; phylum Chordata; class Mammalia; order Lagomorpha; family Leporidae; genus Sylvilagus; species Sylvilagus floridanus. The sequence goes on from OX463227.1 coordinate 188,140,004, forward strand.
CTCCCTCTCTCTCTCTCTGCCTTTGTTTCTAACTCTGCTTTCAAATAAATCTTTTATTTTTATTTTTTTGACAGGCAGAGTGGACAGTGAGAGAGAGAGAGAGACAGAGAGAAAAGTCTTCCTTTACCGTTGGTTCACCCTCCAATGGCCGCTGCGGCCAGCGTGCTGCAGTCGGCAAACCACGCTGATCCGAAGCCAGGAGCCAGGTGTTCCTCCTAGTCTCCCATGCGGGTGCAGGGCCCAAGAACTTGGGCCATCCTCCACTGCACTCCTGGGCCATAGCAGAGAGCTGGACTGGAAGAGGGGCAACCGGGACAGAATCCGGCACCCCGACCGGGACTAGAACCCGGTGTGCCGGCACCGCAAGGCAGAGGATTAGCCTAGTGAGCCACAGCGCTGGCCAGAATAAAATAAATCTTTTAAAAAAAAAAAAAAACAACAAAAACTTTATGGAAAGTGTGCATCATGAAAAAAAAAAACAACTATGGACACATTTCAAAACATTTTTGTACCCAAATAAACTTATCTTTTTAAAAAAATGAATTAATGTAATTCTTTGACAGGAAGAGAGAGAGACAGAGACACAGAGAGAGAGAGAACGAGCACACAAGCTTGAGCAAGCTCCCATATGCTGACTTCCCTAATGACTGGAGGCCAAAGCTGAGAGCCAGAGATTCAACTCAGGTCTCCCATGTGTTGGCAGGAACCCAGCCACCACCACTCTCTCCCAGGGTCTGCAGTAGCAGGAAGTGAGTCAAGAACAGGCGAAGGGAACTGGCCCAGGCACTCCATCCAATAGGGGCCATGAGCATCTTAACTGATGGCTAAGCCAACAGGCCAAACCCCCATCTCCTAACGTTATCTTCTAATTCCTATTCTTCCTAGAACTTTTAGAAGGACCCTTGTATATGCAAAACATCTCCTATACTGGCATGGACATTTACGGCTACAACAGTTAAGACTTAACATTTTCTATGTCATGCACTATGGTCAGTGTTTCAATTGAATTTAAACTCATTATTATCCTCACAGCACCCTATCCTATCCTACAGGCAGGAATTAATGTTACTTCCATCTGGCGGATGAGAAACCATCCACCTAGAGAGGCCTGAATTCAGGCTGTCTGCTCCAGGGCTCGTGTCTTGCCATTTGCTGTTGCTTGCTTAACTTGGTGCTTGTCTTGTAAGTAACTGCAGGAGTTGCTTCATTAGGTTGAAAGGGTCCTGCAGTACACCCCTGCCTCCTTCCCGTCCCGAGAGGTTTCTTTACGGCCATTAGCACGTGGGCTGAAGCAGACTCTGCACTGTGAAGGGCGCTGAGTTGAACACAGCCTCACCACCGTACAGAGTGCCCTCCCCAAGGCCCAGGGTGGTGAGGAAAGACCAGCGCCTGGGCTGCTGTGGGTAACCGAAGGAGCAAAGAACTGAGGCCCTGGCCGAGAGCCTGCTCTTGGTCTCCAGCGCCAAACAGGTGCTGAAGCAGAGCCTTCCGGGACAGACACCAGAGCATTTCACTTCCTTCCACTCTGACCTAGGTGGCACGGGCATATTCTCAAATTTCAGGCCCCGTCAACTAAGGTTCTTGCTGCAAGAAGACACCAGAGGAAAGAGACAACGGCCAGCAGGCTACCCCCAGCTGTTGTTCTGTCAAACTCTCTGGATTCATGCTTATCACACACTGCTGTCTTGCTTAGAGGGAAAAGTGCATGTAATGACATCCCTCAGAAAGGACTGCAGGGAGAGAAACAGAAGAGTGTTACTCACATCAGGTTCAACAAGACCTCCCAGGCTCCCCTTCCATTTCTCTGCCTTGGCCACGGACTTGGTCTTTTTGACCAGCAGCCCTTCTTCCTCTCACTGGAAAATGCCATTTAGAAACCGAGATCTGGGCACCAGCATTCTCACGGCTACTCAGCATCACTGTTCTGGGCCCCCTAAGAAGGCAAGGCCAGAGAGGACCACACACGGTACCCTAATCTGCAAAACCCATGAGCCCGTATGAACACGTCTGATTCTAATCTAACACAGCTTCCTCTCGCCTCCCCATTCCTGTATCTGTAATCCTTTTCTCACTGATAAACCTGGCTCTCCCGTCCTCAACACATTTACGTCTTTGCTCAGCTAGAACAGAAGGAAGTTTCAGAATGGCTCACCTGAACCATTTGATCTGGATCCCAGGGGCAGATCTGAGATGGACAGAGCACACTGAAGAGGATGAGGGAAGATGACAGGTGTCATGTCAGATGTTCTTGATTTTTTAAAAGAAGTCATTTGTCAAGGACTGGTGGGGAGGCAAGGCTGGGAGGTGGTACAGGGAGGCTGTGACACAAACCCAGAAACCCCAAGGGAAACCACCTTTTTAGAAGGGTCAATTAGTTCTCTTACTGTACTTTTTAAGCCACATTTCACATGGAAACAATATCTCCAAACAAGAAAAAGACGCATTTGGGGGATGACCTAGGGTAGGGGCCTGACTACACAGGTTAGCAGAAGTTAGAAGGGTCAGCTGGGGTCCTGGAGAGAGAACAGAGGAAGCGGCTGAGCATGGGCTCACTCTGACCGTGATGGAGCGAGAAATGAGGCCTGGACAGTGTAGGCAGACTGGGCTTGGTGGGAATGCGGGAAAGGGGAAGAGGAGGGGGACTGCGACAGGGGAAGGGGTCTGTGGCTAAAGGGCGATGGCTACACGGCATGGGGGAGGTGCCCAAGTCCATCTGTGACGCCAGGAGGGAACCTTGTGTCCTGGCTTACAGAAAGCCAGCCAGTGGTGGCATCTGGCCACTGTTCTTAGGCCGGTGGGGAGAGAAACGCAGCCAGGTGGGAGAGCCACGACGCAGTCACGTGGGGGGAGGTGACCAGAAGGCAACAGGAAGTGCAAGCACAGTGGGCGGTGGGGTGGTATACCAACCACGGGGACGGTGAGGCAGAGTGGCCTCTGCAAACGTCCAGCTGGGTGCTCCTAACCAAGGTCTCACTGGGTGTCCTTGTCACGCCCCTGCTCGGCCACGGAGGGCGGAATTCTCTCTGCTCTGCTGTGAGACTCTCTTTTTGTATGATTCAACAATGTTTTTCATTACATTACCTATTATCATGTAATAGCTAAGTAAGCATCTAAATCATTTTGAAATGGAGGTATTGCACTCGTAAGTCACAACAGAGGCATAAATTAAGTCAGATCAAAATGAAACTGACATCCGCTTACCCTCGTGCAGGCCCACTGCGCATAGTCCTACACATTTCTACAGGCTCTCCTCTGATTACAATAAAACTAATTAGTCAATAAATAATGTTTGAGGCTCTACCTCATTTGTTCAGCGCCCAAGTTCAATTTACATACTAATGGCTGCATATTTGCCTTTAATAGAGGCAGTGTGTGAAAGTAAGTGTAATAAATGAATAACCACTTGAGTGTAAAGCTACCACATCTTCATGAAAAGTCTGAGAACGGTACAGCCAGTGTCCCTGTTTACTTCCTCTACTCTAGGACTAAGCGGATCCCAGGACGGGAAGGTACATGAAATCCATTTCAGAGGGACACAGTCATGGGAGTGGTTCAGAACCTCAGAGCAGACACTGATGGCGAGGAGAACGCCGTCTCTGCTGTGGTGTGCCAGCAGTGAGTCCCTGCTCTGGAGGCCTGGCTTTCCGTGTGCAGTGCTGAGGCCCTGGATCCTCTTCCAGAGGTGGGGCCTCCTACAAGGTCATTTGGCTATGTGGGGCGTTGGTGTGCTGAGAGTGAGCTTCCGTAAGACAAGGCTGCCTCACAGGCTGGGCCCCTTCTGCACCCAGTCATGGCCTTTGCTGCTTTTTCACTGTGTCGTGACAGTCAAGGTGAGCTTCGCACGAGGCCAATCAATGGGGCCACCCAATCATAGGCTTTTGCCTCCAAAGCTGTGAGCTAAATAAACCATCTTTAAATCAAAGAAGGAAACCAGTCTCGGGAATTTTATCGTAACAATACAAAATGAACTAACACAACCCATCAGACTTGGCCCCTGTGGTTTGGAGCTGGACACACTGCACAGGTGTGTACATAGTACAGACGTTGTCCCCTGCTTCTGGGAGCCTGCCCAGAAATCTGCTCTAGAACCTATTAAACGGCCAGGTTCTCCCATCAGTAATCCCATCAAAACTCCATGCAAAAGATGTAATTTTTGTGGGGCTGAATCAATCTATTAACAGAATGTATTTTTTAAAAAGACCTATCATTTATTTGAAAGGCAGAGTTATGGGGAGGGGGAGTGAGCTTCCATCTGCTGTTTCACTTCCCAAATGGCCACAATGGCCAGGGATAAGCCAGGCAGAAGCCAGGCACTTTTTCTGGGTATCCTATGTGGCTGCAAGAGCCCACGGACCTGGGCCATCTTCTGCTGCTTTCCCAGGCGCATTAGCAGGGAGCTGGATGAGAAGTGGAACAGCTAGGACTCAAACCAGTGCCCACATGGGATGCCAGCATCCCAGGTAGCTGCGTTATCCCTATGCCACAAACATCAGCCCCCGGAGCCTACTTTCTATTCTCTCTCCTTTTCTCTAATGTGATCAAATGACACAACACAATTTCCATGAAGCAGGTGTATAGCTAACAGGGTGCTAAATGTGAAACTGAGTGAGAAGAAAAAAATCCATGAGAACTAAAGATTCTTATCATGTGGGAAGAAGGCAACTGAATTATGTTTAGAAGACGCCACAGTGAGGATAATGCAACTACTAAAGATACGGAGTGAAGCCCAGAAGAGTGAAATAAGGAGAAATGCTATGGCTTTTATTCATTAAATCAGAATGCAAAGGGTATACCATAATATTCTGGATTTTCAAATCTCTAAACAAATCATTCAAATCAACTATGAATGGCACTATCTCTTCCCATTTCCCCACAGTTCCACCAAAATAATCACACTAGGAAGACCTAAATATTCAAATGTGAATATTTACGAGAGTGCTTTATACTAATTTTTCCTATTTTACTTTTCAATCTTTGGCTAAGAAAGAAATATATGCTGTTTAACATGCAGAAATATTTGGAAGAAGAGGTCTCTAATAGAGGTTAAAACAACTGTAATTTTTTTTAAATGTGAGGTTGGATTTCAATGATGACTAGCATTTGCATGGCTGTCCTTAACCAGCTTCAAGCGCCTGAAGTATCTCCCAGGAGTCAGAGCAGAGGCGGCCCCACGGGAGAGGCTCAGTACATCTGACCTGGCCATCCCGCGCCCACTCGGACTTCTGCAGACGCTGTCCTCCTGCCGGGAGGGAGCCTGGCCCCCGTCCTGCTTGCTGGCCTCTGTGCTTGGTCCTTACAGCAAGTTCCTGGCACACGTGCTAGCACTTGCGCCCCAACATACCTCCCGGAAACTACTGATGCGCCATCTTCCTGACCTTCCTGCCCTGGACCAGGGTCTCAAAGGCCCGAGCTCTGACTCACCCTGTTCCAGCTTCCCATTTCTGCCCCGGCCTGCACTGCCACCTGGGCTCAATCACACCTGTGACCATCCTGCGCATCTGTGCACTTGACTAGGCTGATCAAACAGAACAAAGTAGACATTTTTACACTTATGAACTCACTTGACCAACACTGGAATCATCATCTTCCCCAAATTCATTTATTTTACTGTTTCCTATCCAAGCCAGAAACCTAGGAATCATTCTTCTCCTTGCTCACCTTTATCTACGATGATTAAACACCAGTCACTGCCAGTACGCACGTGTAGACGCAGCACAGTTTCTCACCTGGGCAAGGCAGCGGCACTGAGATTTAGGTGATCGATATTTGGTGAGTGTATCTCTAAACGCACTATCTCCAACACCTTTCAGTGTTGTCTCTTAGAACCCCGGAGCCCAAACCCTACCTTCCAGCCTCTCTACCACTGCCTGTTCTTGTCTCACGAACTTTCTCCTGTGCCAGGCCAGGAATGGACAACGTGTCCCCGCCTTTTCTCCACATTAGCAGCGCTGAGATCTGTCTGCAATGGAAAGCCAATCGTGAAACTTAATTTCCAGAGAAATCCAAAGCCTAAGCTGTGTGTCCTGTGCTGCCCTTGTCCATGTTCCCCACCCTATCTCGACCTGCCCCCTCTAAATACCCTAAACTGAACCAGTCTGTGGCTGTCTCCTGCCTCTGGGACTTCTCCTTTGCTGTCCATCATCAGCCTCCTCCCACTCAGCACGGACCCCTGACTCCTGCCCACCTTTATCAAAGCACTAACACCCATCACCGCCCCCACTTCTGACGAGCGAATGAGCTCTCTGAGGGCAAGCACGGCGCCCGGCACCCGGCACGAGAGCAGATGCTCGGAGCTGTTTGCCAAGTAGCTGGGCCTGTTCTTGCACTCGGGATAAACCTGTCAACGTCATCCACATTAACTAGGGTCTCACGAAGCAGCTGGGTTCTCCAAGGTGTCTGACGTTCAGGCACGCAGACGTCGTAGGTTGGGCCTGCAGTGTCTCAGTGGCTGCTGAACAGGCTCCAACGGTGCTGGCTTTTTTGTCTGCTATACATTTTTTTCTTTCTACTATTCATAACAGATAAAGACGTTCATACTTATTGGGTACCATGAGAGATGTTTTGGTAACATGTGCACCTTGTGTAATGTCCAATCCGGGTAAAGACATCTAACTCCTCAAACATTTAACATTTCTTATTGAAGAAAACATCCAAAATCTTAATAGTAAACAGTATAATATTATCTATGATATTTTACCATCTATATGAAATCTCAATAATAAACAATGTATTACCATTACCTACAGTCACCCTACTATGCATAGCATCAGAATTTCCTGCTTCCGTCTAGCTATAATTTAAAACTCAGTTAATCAACCTTTCCCCATGCCCCCCACTCCCTCCCCGGCCTCTGGGAACCACCTTTACACTCCTAACTTCTGAGCTCATCTCTGTTAGCTTAAAGCGGCACGTATCAGTGAGACAGCGTGATAAACGCCTTTCGCATATTTTATTTCGCATGGTAACCTCCAGCCCCACCCATGCTGTTGGGAACGACAAGGGTTTCGTGATTGTTATGGCTAAGGAGCAGTCCACTGTGGAAGCGTACCACGTTTTCTTCACCCATTCATCAGTGGATGGGCACGTAGGCTCTTTCGGTTTCTGGGCGATTGTGAACAGTGCTGCAATGCACAAGGGGTGCAGCTGTCTCTTTACCACCCAGTAGTGGGACTGCTGAATCATGTATATGCAAGCTTTATCTTCAGTTCCTTGGGGGAACCTCCATACTGCTTCCCACAATTGCTGTATAATTCAGAAACCCACCAGCGGTATGCAAGGGTTCAATTTGGAAATGGCTGCTGGTGAGCGTTACACAATAATGCAAAAATACTTAATGCCAATAAACTACCTACTTAGAAATTTTTTAATTTAATTATTTGACAGAGTTAGACAAAGAGGGAGAGAGACAGAGAGACAGGTCTTCCTCCCGTTGGTTCACCCCCCAAATAGCCGCTACCGCCAGAGCTATGCTGATCTGAAGCCAGGATCCAGGTGCTTCTCCTGGTCTCCACATGGGTGCAGGCGCCCAAGCACTTAGGCCATCTTCCACTGCCCTCCCAGGCCACAGCAGAGAGCTGGACTGGAAGAGGAGCAACTGGGACTAGAAGCCGGTGCCCATATGGGATGCCAGCGTCACAGGCAGAGGATGAACCAAGTGAGCCACAGCACTGGCCCCCAGAAATGTTTAAATGGTAAATTTTATGTTTAATATAATGTAAAATACATATATACATATATATATATATACACATGTATTTTATATATGTGCCCATAATTAGAGTGGAGTCAAAGTTATCCCTTCCAGAACACTAATTTGAGTTAGCTGCATTGACGTATATTTATGTTGTCTGGAAGGAAGTGTAGGGCTACTAACAGCTTGTGAGCCTTGGCACATCTGTGTGGATGAACTGAGCCCGTAAATGTCAGGGTAGGGAAAAGGCTCAGTGGAAAACACAGACCCAGCCCAGCTAACTCGGTTTCTGATGAACAAGGAATGAACCACTCAAAACCTAAAGTCATGATGCTGCTGTGAGTTCATGCTCTGACTCAGCTCCTCCTTTTTTTTTTTTTTTAAAGGCAGAGTGGACAGTGAGAGAGAGAGAGACAGAGAGAAAGGTCTTCCTTTGCCATTGGTTCACCCTCCAATGGCTGCCCGGGCCGGCATGCTGCAGCCGGCACACCACGCTGATCCAAAGCCAGGAGCCAGGTGCTTCTCCTAGTCTCCCATGGGGTGCAGGGCCCAAGGACTTGGGCCTTCCTCCACTGCACTCCTGGGTCACAGCAGAGAGCTGGACTGGAAGAGGGGCAACCAGAATGCAGCACCCCGACTGGGACTAGAACCCGGGGTGCCAGCGCCGCAGGGGGAGGATTAGCCTAGTGAGCCGCAGCGCTGACCTCAGCTCCTCCTTTACAGAAAGCTGTGGACCTAGGGAAAAACATTCAATATTTTTGATCAGGTACTGAGCCCAGATCTCTGCTACTCTGGTGACTATTTAACAAGGGTAAACACCATAATGCCATTAAATGAGTAGTTCTTACCTGGGGCATGCTAGGATTAAGTGTAAGTCATATAAAGTTATCAGGTTAGACAGATTGACTGGTGATTATTAATGGGAAAATATGAAATATGTATTCTAAATGAGATTGCAATGCCCAATTCTGAAACAAAGAAAAGCTGTAATGTGAAAAAAAACCTACCAGAATAGAAATTCATTTTAGACAAAACAATCTTATAGAATAGCTGACAACTTTAAAAATAAGCGTACCCAAGATATTCAACTTATTCAGCAAGAAATCAGGAAACAATACCAGTCATAAATTTAAAAAGTGAAATTGGGTATTATGGAAATAAGTATTAGTTATGAAGTTAAAAAGATTATTAGAGGAAACTGTTAAAATGGTGGAAAGTACAGAGAAAATCACCAGCATAGGAAAAGAAATTTTAAAATATTTAATAATGAAGGAAACTGGTAACTAGGAATCCAAGACACAAACTAGGAAACTCAAAAAAGACAATGGGAGGGTTGAGTCAAGCAGAGATAACACAGTTCTAGAGCTGAGTAAAGATTCAAATTCCCAGAACAAAAGCACTCTTCAAATACTGATTGAGACAAAGATCAATCCACGCAAGGATGAATTCCATCAGAACTGGAGGATATCAAACATCCAGGCTTAAACATTATCCAAGAAAAAAGGCACTGCTATCTGCAAACAACAGCTCCATCAAGATTGGACTTTTCCAAAGGCCTGTAGCAGCATCTTCATGGAGCAAAGGACGAATGCTTACCCTCCTGGAATTTTATACCCAGCTAAGCTACCAGTCAAGAATTAGCACAGCATGAAAGCATTTTCAGATACACAAAGACCAAGAGAATTTCAAAGTCCCACACACAAAGAATGTTCAAGTGACAGATTTCATTAAGAATAAAACACACTCTAAGAAGAAGGCTTGGCATACAAAAAATATGCAGGCACAAACTTAATACATTTTAGTAAATATGCTTAATTATTGACTAATGAAAATTATGCTTTCTGAATATCAAGTTAATACAAATGTTATAATAACTTTATGACAATACATTTGAAAATGTAGGTAAAATGGACAAACTATTAGAAAAACAATTTATTAAAAATTACACAAAAGAGGGGTGTAGAGGGTAAAGCCGCCACCTGCAGTGCTGGCATTCCATATGGGCCGCAGTTCAAGACCCGGCTGACCAACTTCTGATCCAGCTCTCCGCTATGAGCAGGGAACACAGTGGAAGATGGCCCAAGTCCCTGGACCCCTGCCCCATGTGGGAGACTCAGAGGAAGCTCCTGGCTTCGGATTGGTCCAGCTCTAGCTGTTGTAGGCATTTGGGGAGTGAACCAGCTGATGGAAGACCTCTCTCTCTCTCCGCCTTTCAAATAAATAAATAAATCATTTAAAAAATACACAAAAGAGGAAAGCTTAATAACATATAGACTATTTTAATTTGTGATTAAAAATAGCCCATAAAGAAAAATACTATTCCAGATAACTTCACTGGTAAATCTGATCAAACATCAATGTTCAAAATAGTCTTGTGGAAACTAGGAGTAAAACATACTTGCAAACTAATTTTATGAGGACAGTATAATCTTAGTATCAAAACCTGAGATCAGTGTAACAAGAAATTACAGGCCTGGGGCTGGTGCTGTGGCATAGCAGGCTAAACTGCTGCTTGCAACACACCAGCATCCCAGATCAGAGTGCCAGGAGGTGTACTGCTTCTGATTCACCCTCCTGCAAACCCACCTATGAAGGTAGAGGAGGATGTACCAGGATGTACCAAGTACTTGGGTACCAGCCACTCACGTGGGAGACCCAGATGAAGTTCCTTGCCTCTGCCTTCAGTCTGGCCCAGGCCTGGCTTTTTTTTTTTTTTTTTTTTTTTACAGGCAAAGTGGACAGTGAGAGAGAGAGATACAGACAGAGAGAAAGGTCTTCCTTTGCCGTTGGTTCACCCTCCAATGGCCGCCACAGCCGGCACACCATGCTGATTCGAAGCCAGGAGCCAGGTGCTTCTCCTGGTCTCCCATGGGGTGCAGGGCCTAAGGACCTGGGCCATCCTCCACGGCCCTCCTGGGCCAGGCCTGGCTTTTGTAACCATTTGGTGGGACTGTGTGTGTGTGTGTGTGTGTGTGTGTGTGTGTCTGTACCAGTATATGGAAGATCTCTCTGTTGTTATGTTCTTTCCCCTTCACATGAATGAATGAATGAATGAACAGATCCTTGTACAAAGATTACATGCCTATTTCAGCCCTGAACACAGATTCAGAAACCTTAAGCAAATGTTAACAAATCAAATCCACAACTGCATAAAAACTGTTATGTCCAAATTACTGTTTCAGGAATATAGCACGGAAAAAACAATCACTAAAGGTCAGTACATTGATGACAATGCAAAAACTCACGAGGTGGCCTCAACTTGATGGCGACGAGAAGGCAGCGGGCAAGGAGGAGCTACGCTTTGCCATCCCTGCCCTGAGCCCTTCCTGCACTGCCCGAGGCCCACCTGTCCATGTCCTACCCAGACAACCCCTAGCACGCAGCAGAAAACTGCAACCTCTGTGGTTTTGCCACTTTAGAACCGACAATGGCCAAAACCATCCAATATGGCTGCCGGCTGTGTCTGAACTGTGACCTCCTTTTAGTTCATTATGCCATTACAGTAAAATTATCACGTCTGACATGCCCACTGCCAACACACACTTGATGCCAGAGCACTTCTGAGAGTTCCAAACAAGGGCCCGGAAACACCAAGTATCCAAAGCCCTGTCCCAGACAGATCCTGTAAGGAGACAGCTGGGCCTGGTGCAGTGCAGCCCATTCCTGAGCGGGTGCCTTCCCTTGGAGGGACGTAAATCCTGCCTCTCAGCAGACCTTTACACACAGCTCATCCAGGAAGTCCTCCTTGTGATGCAAAAAAGAACCCGGACGCACTTATGCCACAACAATACCTCATGGAAGTGCTGGGCACACTTAAGATTCATCATCATGAAACTCCTAGCAAACAAGGAAGAGAAGGAAATACGGGGAATCTGATAAACTCCTTTACAAAAAGCTTACAGCGACCACTTTAAATATATACTCATTTCAAAATTTTCAAGATCAGACATTTAATTAGGTTTTAATTTTACATTACCATAGTTCATTTAGTTCAGTCTCCTCAATTCAATTTGCTACAATAAGAATCAAAGAATCACTCCTGGTGAGATGATTTTTTCAAAGGCAGTAAGCTAATAAATTCCCTTTTGCATGTAGATCTACAAACCCCCTGGAATTCATTTTTGAATAATTAGGAATACCGGGTCAGGTTGTATTTTTTCCACTGTTTTAAGTTCCTCTTCTGTTACTAGTAACACAATAACCATAGACTGGCTACGTTTTAAAGACAAGCAGTTTCTATCTAGTTCAAGGTCAAGGGGCTGCATCTGGGGATGGCCTTCTTGTAGCGTCCCAAGGCAGCACAGGGCATCACATGGTGACAAACAGGGAGTCCGTTATGTGTACACTTGAGCCTCTCTCTCTCTTCTGAAAGCCTCCAGGATTCACTCAGAGGCACTCCGACCTGATGGCCTAAACTAACCCTAACCACTGTCTAAAAGCCTCATGTTTAAATACCACAGTACATGGGCCAGCACCAGGGGTTCTGGACTCGGTTGGTGCGCCGGATTCTGTCCCAGTTGCTCCTCTTCCAGTCCAGCTCTCTGCTGTGGTCTGGGAATGCGGTGGAGAATGGCCCAAGTGCTTGGGCCCTACACCCACATGGGAGACCAGGAGGAAGCACCTGGCTCCTGGCTTCAGATTGGGGGATGAACCAACAGAAAAAAGAAGACCTTTCTCTCTCTCTCTCTCACTCACTAACTCTGCCTGTCCAAAAAAATTTTTTTTTGCTTATCAAATTCCACACCAAATAAGAATTTCTTTGAACTGCATTGGCCATGTAATTACTTTCTGAAGCCATCCTACCAGTTGTTTTTGGAAATGCACAAGTGTAGTAAGAATGTGAGAATGGAAAATGACACGCTGAACTTGGCCGCCTTCAGGGAGGAGAGCCACCCCAGGAATGCCATGGAGCCATCGGTGTTCCAACTGCATTTATCAAGCTTCTGCTGTTTAAGATAATTAGTGGCAAAATCTAAGGAGTTGCTAGGGGTTGGGAGCGGGGTGGTAGGCCCCCCACTCTACATGTTAATAGCAAATGAAATCTGAGAATACATGTTTAGGATGGATCATCATTGAATAAATTGTAAAAATTAGCAGAAAATGGCTTTTCAAACAGCAGTGAGAGCTTCTCAAGTACAGTTCAAACTGCGCCACACAGTTTCCTCCAGGGCCGTCCACTTACAACCCACTTCCGTTGGCAGTGGACAGCTTACAATTATGCTTTCATAAGTCTTACAGGGAGGCTCTTCGGGAAATAAATTCTTCCCTCAGACCGAAAGAAAACATTCGATTAATTACTTAGCCAAATGATAGAGTAATTAAGGGAACCAGAGTAAAAATTACTTGTTACTTTACAGAAAATGCTTATATCAATGCATAAAGTCTGAAAAGCTGTGTAATGATGTCATCGCAAAGGAATTCTCATTTCTCTGTCTAAATACAGGGAACCTACTACCTTAAATGGACTCCCATTCTGCTCTTATTCTTTGAAGAAATGTGCTTGTTCTTTTGTATCTGATGTGGTAAATTAAAGACACAGAATAATTATGAGGGCATTTCAAATAGTTCAGGAAATACAATTAACAAGATAAATTTATTTTGGTGCAAAAAAAATTGAAACCCATGCACACGAGGGCATCTCCAAAACATTCATGGAAAATATACATTTTGAAGAAACCATGAGCGGATTCCAAAGAAAAAAAAAATTGCACCAAAAATCATATAATTCAGTTTTTGATTAACTTCTCTGAAGTGTCCTCATACACTTACTTTTCTTGACTAATCATTTTTAGGAAGACAGATTACTCTGATTTAACATGGTTCCCAGAACATGAGTATGAACCTCGACTCTTCTCTCTGAATTGGCTCTGGCCAGCGTCTGCCAGCTCTTGGATAACACTTGGGAACCTCAGTCCTGGGTTCAGTGACCTGCCATTCCTATTTCAGCCCCTCTCCCTTGGTCACTGTAATTAACTTATAGTTGTGTGTGTGTGTCACGATGGTCCTGCTCTCTATACTCAGTTTCAAACAGAAACATGTCCCACAGCCTCCTCCTGCCCACTTATCCCATCCAGCTTTCCTACGAAAGCAGGCCCAGTCAGGTGAAGGCATTTCACACTTGACCTTGGATCAAACCATTTAACTAAAAACGGCAAAGGGGAGGCTTCAAGCATTATTCAGGGAAGAGGGAGATCATAGGCTGGAATTACTCTCCCAGCAGCCTCCGTCATTCTACGTCACAGTGACTGTCTACTCGTGCACACGGTTGCAGTAATCAGAAGTATCACTGGATGGGAAAAAATGCCGAAGCAAACAAGCCTTACTGACACCAGCTCAGTGCAAACACCAGAAACAGGCTAATATCACGGACCACCCCAACTGCGCTGCAAATGAGATGCGAGAAAAGACTACGAGGACTTGTGGAAAACTCTCCGTCATGCTTCAAAAAGGCGACGAGGGCGGTCCATTTCCTGCCCTGGGATCTTGCTGTAGGAAGTGATGCCCACCCTTGCCGCCATGTTTAGTGGAAAAGGACAACTACATCCTGGCTTCACTGCAGGTGTGCCACTATTGTTCTTCACGCTGAAGCCATTTTACTTGGCTTTTCTCTTGGTTGAAGTCCAGTGCATCACAACCACACCTCTGTAACAACTACTTCCTGGGCCAGCACCATGGCATAGCAGGTAAAGCCTCCATCTGTGCCGGCATCCCACGTGGGTGCCAGTTCAAGTCCTGGCTGCTCCACTTCCTATCCAGCTCTCTGCTATGGCCTGGGAAAGCAGTAGAAGATAGCCCAAGCCCTTGGGCCCCTGCACCCACATGGGAGAACCAGAAGAGGCTCCTGGCTTCAGACTGGCCCAGCTCCAGCTGTTGCTGCCATTGGCAGAACAAACCATTGAATGGTAGATCTCTTTTGCACACTCACTCTCTGTCTCCATAACTCTTCCTTTCAAAGAAATAAATGAATCTTTTAAAAAATTACTTCCCACATCTACTTCCCCAGAAAACACCGCTGGTCGTCATTGCTGATGGCTGCTTCCCTCCCATGGCAGATGCTCAGTGGGTGTTTGTTTCCAGCCCCTGTTCTGACGATCTCCTTCGAAAATACCAACTTTCATCTTTATGTTCGACCAACTTCCAGTATTCAACCGAGGTGACTCTGTACATTAATTAACAGTATCTCTGGCTCCAGAGGCGGAAATACCAAAACTACTTCTAGTCAGATAAATGATTCCTAACATATACCATATATAATTTATCAAATTTTATAGATGTACCAAGATTTGCAGTTTAACATGTCTATAAATAGGAAGTTTTTATACAGTTCCAATAGGCTAATAGCTCAGAAAATGTAACAAGGATATTGAATGTATGTATATACAGAGGTCAAGTAACATCATAACCTTCCACTCTATACAAGAAACCTGTGCAACAAAAAGCTGAGGACTTTTTATTTTATAAAAATATTTATTTATTTTCATTTTTATTTGAGAAGCAGAGAGACACACAGAGAGACAGAGATCACCATCTTCCTAAATGCCTACAACCACCAGGGCCGAGCCAGCCCAGATCCAGGAGCCCAGGTGTCAGTCTGAGTCTCCCACGTGGATGGCAGGGAGCCAAAGTACTTTAGCTTTCATCTGCTGCCTCCCAGGTTGTTCATTCGCAGGAAGCTGGAGTTGGAAGTGGAGCCAAGACTTGAACCCAGGAACCCTGATACGGGATAGAGGTGCCCCCACTACTGTGCTACACATCTCCCTTCTCCACTTCCTTTTAAGCACCTTAACAAACAAGAAATATACAGCTGCAACTCTAAATACATAAAACATCACACACAAACCTTCTCTTTTCACACACACACACACACACCACACACACACACACACATAGCAGCAGCAGCAGCAGGAAATGCAAAGCCTCTGATCCAGACAGCCCCTGGGCACAGCATTCGAGACTCCAGTGACGTTTCCTGGCATCGTCAGGCTGGGGTCGTGTAACACCACTGGAAACGAAGGAAACCGAGGGCTCCAAGGACTGAGAGTCACGAAGACTGTGTTGTCGCTCTCAGAACAACACGTTTCACACCAGCTGTGGTGGCGCTGGTGTCCCGGGACACAGAGTCCCTTTCTTTGGGTCTCATCAATTAATCAGCCCCAAGAGGTGACTGCCCAAGTCACGCTCTCTTTACTTGTAACAAGCAAGGGAGAGGGTGGGGAGGTGGAAGAGGTCCCTAAAGAAATCGGCTCCCCGAGGAGCAGTCTGCCAGGGCTTCCGTGTGCCCGTGACGTGGAAAAGCGGGGTCCATGCTGCCGAGGCAACATCCATGTTCACCCAGTGCCCGACGCACATGGGGCTCCTGCAGCTGTAGAGCCCAGGGCCCCTCTGCGTGCAAAGCCGTGAGATAACCTGCCTGGAACATCCTCTGAGAATCAAGCTCAAGCTAGGAAACCGTTCCTGTCCTCCGCCTCTGTCACTGTGTCCCACCTCTTGCCTAAACCCCAAACTCAGGGTTATAGCAGTGACAGTGATGGCAGCCGCGTTGGCAGTGAGAATACGACTGGCAGGTAACGTGGGCTCAAGGCTTGCGATGTGCGTGACAGGCGCTGTGTGACTGCTCCACATATAAACAGACATACTCACTCACTGATCAGGGATCGCAACCATGGCTACTGAATACACACAATGAGTCTCGGTTGGCTACTCCTCCACTACTTCCTCTACCTCTTCCTGTTTGGTTCCTCTGGACTTCTCTCTCTCACAATAAAAGAAAATAACATATTTGGGGGTAAGATGAGATGGGAAAAGTGCACATGGAAATAGTGAAAAGTTTAAACTGGTTCATTTCACTGCACCCCAGTGAGACGGACGGATTCTCACGGCTGAATTTGTTTGGGAACAGAATGAGGAAACACTGCAAAATCCAGCGCTAAAGTCTTCAACCAGACAACATTTATGATGATGACAACAGAACCAGGTCTCCGTGCCATCACAACACATGAAGAGTAGCACTAATCACAGACTCAAGTTCTAAAACAATTTGAGAGAGACAGAGGAGGGTTTAGAGAATTAACTATCAGGAAAGGACTAAAGAAACGAAGAGGAAAATTTTGACCTCCACATTCATTGGGCAGTGTTGGTGAAATTCTGCATGACCTATGAATAGTTGCATCACTGTTCATATTATTTTGTAAGTGTCCATTAACAAGTCTGTTTCCTCCTCTAGATTAGAGACACCTGAAGTCAGGAGTTGACTGAGACCCCAGCAGCCAGCACAGCCCCTTCGTGTATGTGACAACAGAGCTTACCAACCAAAATCGGGAGTTTCTGGGGAGTCAGTTTTGGTTAAAATCCTGTCTCTCACACACTGGTGGAGTTATTACGGCAGAGTCACTCGGTGATGCCAAGTCTCAGTAGTATCATCTGTAAAGTGGATTTACAGGACCCGACCCATCCATTCTGGTGCATAAAGGCTGTAACTTCAATGGCTTACATACAACACTGAACAACCGGCAAGAGTCATAAGGTCTCAACGTTTAGATGGACGGTGTGCTGAACCGTGACACCAGCAGGCATAAATAAATAAGGAAACAAAGCCAACCCTGGCCATCAGACACTCCTAGTCTGCACACAACGCAGCACTCGCTGCTGAAGCCTGACGCCGCAGGGAGTGCAAGGACAAACCCTGAATCTCCCAGGGAGTCAGGGCATGGCGGACCTCAGAGACGGCCACACTGAGACAGGACCCTTCAGTGTCACTCCCTGTCCACTGATGCCTGGCCTAAGGTCCAAAAATCTCCTTCCTCCCGTGTACAACCTCTGGAAGTCTATGAACTCCCCGTGTGCTCTGGACTCCTACTGTAAAACTCCTTTCCAAAATCACACCGTTGTAAATTCAAGCTCGCACGTGCATGGTCCTCGCAGGGCCCCACAGCCGTTTTCGTTACTTTCTTCATCCTCGTGCGTCCTCTTACCTGAAACTTCACCTTCTGATTGATGTCTGGGAGGCGGAACTGCTTCAGGAAGCGTTCATCCTCGCTCCAGAAGAGCCGGATGTCCGGGATGTCGTACAGGATCATGGCCAGTCTCTCCAACCCCAGGCCAAAAGCCCAACCTATTCGGTCTTGAGCACCAGCTACAATTAGGAGAGAAAACAAAACAAAACACTTAGTTTAAAAGAGTACAAAGGCCCGACAGGTACGTACTACGTCCCCATGGCTACGAGAACATCATTGGAATCACTACGAGAAGCCCTGGCGAGCTGCTGCACTTCAACCCCACACAGTTCACCTCCCTGGGGACAGCACCCCAGAGTCACTGTCCCCAGTAATGTCCTCCATGTCTCATTGAAGTCCAGGCTCTTTTCAGCCCTGCTTCGTGCCTCTGAGCTATGATTTTTCTGAAATCTTTCCTCACTGTAATGCAAACATTTAGTGTACTGTGTGCAGGATACGGAGGGAGATACCAGACAGTGTCTAAGTGGCTTATGAGAGAGGGGCACTTGTTCCAGACACGAGCAAGGGGGCCAGGAGCATCCGGAAACCGCGTGTCAGGACTTTAGAGCTTCCACTTCATCGAGACATTATGATGCTGGTTCTTTAAACAAGGGTTTTTGTTTTTTAAAATTTTTTATTCTTTTTGGTTTTTAAATTTATATGATGGGAACAAATTCCCCACATACAGTTTTAAGAGCATAATGATACTTCCCACCCTACCCTTCTCTTATTTTTAATTTTTATAATGATATACTTTCAATTTACTTTATAACCACAAGCATAATCCACCACTTAATAAAGAATGCAACAAGTAGGAAGTAGAAAAACCACTGTTACTATAGACAAGGGCTATAAACAATAAACAGATCTCAAAATGTCAATTTTGCTTATATATGTTACTATTTGGTACTCTGTATATCAGTTACCACAAATCAGAGAAAACACGATCTTTGTTGTTTTGATGTTGGCTTACGTCACTGATGTTTATTCTCAGTGAGAGCTACCCCAGCAAAGTACAGACCGCAGGCAGGCCAGGTGCATGCATACCCAGTGCCACTTGCTCCAAGGGCCAAGTGTTCTGTTTGGATCACGTCAATGTCATCAAGTCACAGGGTTTATTCTGCGTGTGAGACAGGGTCAGACAGCAGACACCGACTGCTGCAGGGCGGAAAGAAGGGCTGATGGTGCAGAGAACTTCACGGGGACACGAGAGGATGAGGAGGGGCCAGGGCAGGCCGAGATGGCCTCATGGCCACAGAGAACTCCATGGGGACACGAGAAGATGAAGAGGGTCCAGGGCAGGCTGAGATGGCCTCAGGCGCCCATGCCCTGTTCCCACGCCCTGGGTGCATTTCCTACTTCAAGCGTGGTGGGACCCACGAAAGGATGGCATTGCTCTCCTGGGATTAGACTCTCCCCGTCTGGCTGCAGAGGGCCCTGGCTGGCTGTGAAGAAGCTGTGTGAGGCCCACGTGGCTGTGACCTCTGCAAGTCTGGAGGCGCTGACAGAGGCCCCGGCAGCCAACGGACAGACAGGGACCTCACTCCTAGAGTTGTGAGGAATGAATCGGCCCAACAGCCTGGCGGACCGAGAACACGGCTCCCCGGCCCCTGTGGCAGCCTTGAGCGGGGGCCCCTGCCAGGCTGAATCTGGACCCCTGCTTCTTCAAGCAACTAAGTATGAGGTAATCTGTCACTCAGCTTAACTAGTCAACCAACCCAGCCACCCGGATCCAAAACGTGGAAGGTGGAGGGAAGTTCTCTGTTCAGTAGCACAGGGATGGAGGACAGCCCGGGAAGGCGGAGAAGTGGAATCTGGAGACAGACAGGGGAGGCTGGGCGCTGAGGCCCTGCAGAGGACCCGCTCCAGCCGGCCCTCCCAGGACGTGGCGAGGGCTTCATGCAAGGAGCTGCTCCCGGGTGATGGATCAAAACTACTCAAAATGTGACCATGGAAAGTAAATAATGGAGATGGCCAGTGAGTGGCTTCACTGGGAGGCACAGGTTAGGGAGAGTGAGTGGTTGACCAGGCGTGTCCCCGGGCAGCAATGAACCGTGCCCGTGAGGACGGGGAAAGCGGGCTAGCTAACCCCAGGAACAAACGGGGTTCCCGCAGCATTGGCACCTCCTGAGCAAGTGAACCACTGCCTAAGCAGCAGCTGAAAAAACGAGGCAGGATGTTTTGCAGCAACTCACACTGATGCATAAGAACCCAAAAGGCAGGCAGATGACTCATTACAGACGCGGGCATTAATACAACACCAAGACACTGTCTTATATCTAAAACATTCGTATCTACTAAAAGAAGCTCCTGAAAAATAATAGAGAGATGTGGCTCTGGTATTCTCACTTATTTTTGGTGACACTATGAATCTTTACAACAATCTGGAAGGCAAGAAATCCAGGGAGGTGCTGGCACTGTGGCTCAGCCCATTAGACTGCTGCACGCAACACCAGTGGTGTCTGGGAAAGCAGTGGAGGATGGCCCAAGAGCTTGGGCCCCTGCCAACCATGTGGGAGACCTGGAGGAGTTCCTGGCTCCTCGCCTCAGCCTGGCCCAGCCCCAGTGGTTGTAGCCATGTGAAGAGTGAACCAGCAGATGAAGATTTCTATCTTTCCCACTCCCCTGTAACTCTGCCTTTCAAATAAATAAATAAATCTTTTAAAAAAAAATCTGTGAAAATACTCATACACTGTGTCCTTACAGTTTCTGTCAGGAACTTATTCTAAGAAAACGATTCAGTAAGGCAAATATATAAATGAAGGAAAAAATTCAGAGCAGTATTACTGACAACAAAAACATGGAAATGACCTGGGTGTCCAAAATTAAGGAATCAAACTATATATTTTAATATAATCAGTAAAATGATTATAGAAATAAATGATTACTAAACATAAAAATATCAATGATAAAATAAATATCTCCTATAATATTACTCCTTAATATATGCACAAGTAAAGGTTGCAAAATTAACAAATAAGAACAAAATAGGAATTTGAAGATTCACAGTGGGTAGTAGAGGCTAGAAGGAAGGGAGGGTGTGGGAACGTGGAGATAGGGTGGTGGGTAGGTACAGGGTGAGCTAGGCGGGAGGAATAACCCCTACAGGCTGGTGAGTAGGTACAGGGTGAGTTAAGTGGGGGGAACGACCCCTACAGTGGTGAGTAGGTATGGGGTGACCTAGGTAGGAGGAGTAACCTCTATAGGGTGGTGAGTAGGTATGGGGTGAGCTAGGTGGAGGAATAACCCCTATAGTCGTGAGTAGGTACGGGGTGAGCTAGGTGGGAGGAATAAACCCTACAGGGTGGTGAGCAGGTATGGAGTGAGTTAAGTGGGAGGAATGACCCCTACAGTGGTGAGTAGGCACAGGGTGAGCTAGGTAGAAGGAGTAACCTCTACAGGGTGGTGAGTAGGTATGGGGTGAGTTAGGTGGAGGAATAAACCCTACAGGGTGGTGAGCAGGTACGGGGTGAGCTAGTGGGAGGAATGACCCCTAATATTCCATAGCACAGCAAGGTGACTCTGGCTTATAACAATTAACCATATGATTTTCAAACATAGTGATTTTTAGAAAAAGTTACATATTTTAGCTGAGCTTTTGAAGAAATCTTTTTAATTTTGGGTACCCTCAAGTATTCACCAAGGCAGAATGAGCCAACAAAAGCTAGTAGGAAGAATGCCACATGTCCCCTACAGAAAGAATTGAGAAATGTTTGAAGTGATAGGCATAGCAATTAATCTGGTGTGATCATTACATATTCTGCCCATTATCAAAAAGTCACATATGCCCCATTAATATGTACAATGACTATGGTCAACTGAAATTTTTAAAAATATGAAAAAAGAAAAGGAATTACCATGAGTGACAGTTCTAAAACAACTTTTAATTGACAAACAAGAATTATGTATATATTGATGTCATTCATGATGTTTTGATACATGAACACACGGTGCAGTGACTGCACTGAGCCAATTAATACACTCCATGATCTTACACGTTTATAATTTTTTTTTTCTGGTGAGAACACTTAAAATTTACTCTCTTAGCAAATAGCAAGTACCCATTATATCAGTGTTAATTATAATCACTATGTTGTGAGACAGATTTTCTTGAATTCATTTCTCCTAACTAAAATTTTGTATCCTTTGACCAACTGTAGAAATTGTCTTTAACAGCTAGAGTTTTTCCAAATTAAAAAAAAATAACATCAGGAAAGGTAGACTGGCATATTAGGTTTTCTCCTTAATCATTAGGTCTTTCAGATTTTATTATCAAAATAATTAGATAAAGCCAACCATCCTCAGCCCAACATCTTAACAAATAGCAGATTCAGCATATCTGACTTTCAGTAATTTCTTCTGATGTCTAGTGATTCTTTTATTTGCTTCCTTCACCCACCATCCCTCACTTGCTTCCCCCCCCAAAAAAAAAAACACTTTCTTTAAAGCAAAAATAAGAGTAATAAAGAGCCCCTTAGAGTAACAAAAGTCACAATTTAATTTTACAAATGGGCAAAGAATAGGAGGCCATTCACAAAGAAAGAAAAATAGTCCTTAAATGAAAGAAAAATTTAGTTAAGAAAGAGGCAAGATCAAAATGAACAAGTCACCACACTTCATTTATCAGATTGGCCAAAATAAAAACATCTAATCACATCCTGGCAGCAAGGCCGAGGGCAAGCACTCTCGTACGTTGCTGGTGGGATCACATATGGGCTTTTAACCTGCTGACCTAAGGAATACGATACAGCAGCGGCTATCAAAATCACAAATGCATATACCATCTGTCCCCTTAATGCCTAGAAAGTGCTCTACTTATAGGGAATTATGAATGCATATGGCTTTTTATTGGAGCACTACTTGCAATAACAAGACAGTAAGCAAACCAAACGTCTGTCAATGGGGAACTGGTGAAATAAATTATGCTATATCCATACAATGAAGCGTTATTATAAAAGTCTCTGACAGATTTCAGAAATGAAAAGCAGTAGTCATCTGTTGTTTAAATTTGTGAGTGGGTAGAAGAGGATTGAGAAAATAGGGCACATAGGTCAGACACTTTATCATTTACCTTTAAATATAAAGGATGACAAGAAAAACTAGAATGACAGACATTTTCACAACTAGCTAAAATACAGTAATTTCTATTTATTTTTTCTAAGAGGTTATATAAAGTCTTCCTCTTTTATCACACGGATTCCAAGCTTTCAGGAAAATCCTATGACTAGTAAAAAATAGATTCCTATGTCCTCCTCACAGCCTGCATGGGCCTTTTTCTATAAAAGACAACACAACTCCAAGCATGGAAAAATAGTGTTATAATCTGTGGGGAGTTCCCAAAAACACCTGCGGATTCCTTAGGAGGCCGCACCCTGCACCTCGGTGGGCTGGGCCTATTTCAGCCAAGAGCGTGTGGAGGAGATGTTGTCGTGTGACTTGACATGCTGCTAGCAGAAGCCACAGCCACCTCCTGGTTGTCTTGCAGTGCTTGCTCTACAATCCCCTTTCTCAAGATGTTCCCGCTGGACCCTCCCTCTCGGAACTCAGCCACCAGGCCTGGGGAAGGCCCAGCAACGTGGAGGAGCTATAGCCGACACCCCATGGACTGTCCCGGTGACCCCCAGCCTGAGTCAGCAGGAGTGTGAGGGAAGAAGGCCCAACAATGGTCTGGGCCCCAGCGCTGAGTCACCCAGTTGTTCAAGGCACTGTGGATGAGAGGCAAACCGTCCCACTGTGTCCTGTCCACATTTCCAACAAAGTAATAATCATGATAAAAGAGCGTCTCTTCTGCCAAGAAGTGGTTGCTCATTCGACAAGAGATAACCAGAACGTTACACTTGCTCAATTATCTGAGTTTTGCTTTCCATGCAAACACTGCCCATACAGCAAAACTAAAGCCAACTGAAGTGTGCCACCAGTTCTCATGTCCCAGAAATAAAAAAGATGCAGATCACAGCTCAGAGAGGTGAGGAGGAGGTAACAGCTCAAAGCAAGAACACACCATACCCATACTCTACCACCCCAAACACGCTGTGCTGTCCAGGCATCTGCTCACGGGGCACGTCACCCAGTTTACTCACAACACTGCACATCCTGGGAACACACCAAACCGTCCTAAGGCAACCCTTCCTCTTCCAATCAATCATCGCTCTTCCCTCCTGCTTCTCTATCTTGGCAAATGGCATCATCAGAGGAGTGAAATTTTACCAACGTGACCTCATTTCAGGCACAGACCTTTGAACTGTATCTCAGAATTTCTCTCAAAACTACCTCTTCGTTCTAGTCCTATTATTATGGTGCGCTTGAGCCTTAAGCATGTTTCACCTGGACTATTCCACGAAATAGCCAGAAGTCACCCTTTGTCTCCTTGTAATACCACTGACTGCCTTCTAAAACGTGACTGTGGACACTGCCGCCAGCACATGTGTGTGCAGTGTGGGCACAAATGACTCCTCCCGGTCAGCAGGATTTAACACGGGGTCCTTGTTTTTGTTTTGTACTTAACATCTTCTAAACATGCAAAGTTTACAGGTGCCTCACAGATGCCCATTCTCTCTATCTGAACTTGAGCAGCCGTGGAGCCAAGAGACCAGAAGTGGAAAAAGCCTCCTCTATGAGTCACACGCTAGCAACTTTGGCCATCAGCTGGCATCAAGGCAATCATTAACACAAACAGAGATGCGGTCATTCAGATGATGCTACCGATAGGATGGATGAACTGGTCTTCAGTGAAGAACTTGGAAAAAAAATGCCAACCCATCACAGGCTGAGAACATTATCCCTTGTAAAAGCATGCACATAACAATCCGCTCAGCAACAGAATTCACATTATTTTCACGTACACATGGATCCTCACCACCACAGACCATATTCTGGAGCACAAAACAAAACGAAATATTTAAAATATTCCCACATCCAAAATGGAAATACATAAGAAAGAAATCAACAGTTAGAAAAACCTCCCAAATATTGGGAAATTTGACAATAAACTTCTAAATAATCCATGAGTCAAAGAAGTAATCACAAAGAAAATTAGAAAATACATTGAAATGAATAAAAATTAGGAAACACATCAGAATTGGAACTCATAAGTTATGGGAATGCAAAATGAAAAAGCCAGTTTGGAAAGTAGCAGTAGATCCAATAAGCCAAGGGTTCTCTACCACGAGCACATTTAGGCACCAGGGAACAGTCAGCAATGAGTGGAGACACATTTGGTCATCAAAACTGGAGTGAGAATGTCCTGACATCTAATGAGTAGAAGTCAGGGATTGTATGAGACATAATGCACACAGGACAAAGAACGACCAACCCAGGATGTCAAAGGAGACACTCTGAGCATATAACATAGCAATACCATTTCTAGGCATTTATCTAACGTGTGGAAACAAGTGTGAACTGACGGACCAAGGGATGTTTATTCCAGCTGCATTCATAACAATGTCAAGTCCAATTGCTAAGAGGATCTAAATGCTCACTGTCAGCTTTTGTGGTCACCTTATCATGAACTGGGACAGTCTGTAGATCAGCACCACTCCGAGGACCACACTTTGAGTAGCAAAGATTTTACAAGATGTCAACTACGCTTACAATTCTTTTTGAAACTCACAGAACTCAGTGTCCTTAGCAAACCATTGCACACTGTAAGAGTTTATTTGTAGACTCCTAGGAATCTATAGACAATAGGCTGGGAACCATGAGACTGGGAAAATAAAATATGAACCCCAGACACAGGATCCAGAAGCTCTTCAGACCTGGCTCTTGCCCCACTACCTCAGATTGTTCACTCCTAAATGTAATACGTTCACAATGTATCTTTTTTTGCTTCTATGTACTTTATAATGAAGTATTTAAACATAAAGGTAAACTGATACAATGAACGTCACATATGTACAATCAAGTTTTCAACAAAAATGAATGTTTCCTTTTAGATATCTTTTTAAAAACAGGAAAAGTATTGCAGAGTTGAAGCCCCTGCTACTCCACGTGTCTGCTCTTCCCTCCTGCCTTCCTCACAAGTACTGTGCTCAGACTTTGGTTTATTTGATTCTCATGCATGGCTCAAAAGCCCATACTTATATTTTTTATTGCATAGTACACATTAGAAATTTTACTATTTTATTTTTATATTATTTTTTTTGACAGGCAGAGTGGACAGTAAAAGAGGGAGAGACAGAGAGAAAGGTCTTCCTTTTGCCGTTGGTTCACCCTCCAATGGCCGCCGCGGCTGACGCATTGCGCTGATCTGAAGCCAGGAGCCAGGTGCTTCTCTTGGTCTCCCATGCGGGTACAGAGCCCAAGCACTTGGGCCATCTTCCACTGCACTCCCGGGCCACAGCAGAGAGCTGGCCTGGAAGAAGGGCAACTGGGCCAGAATCCAGTGCCCCGACCAGGACTAGAACCCGGTGTGCTGACGCCACAAGACGGAGGATTAGCCTATTGAGCCATGGCGCCGGCCTATTTTATTTTGCTATGTAAGTAACATATATTTTACTATGTGTATATTTATCTAGAAAATTATTGGCAACACTCTGGCCATATTGTGTGTGTGTGTGTATGTATGTATACATATATATATATATACACACAGACACGTTATTTTATGTATACATTTTTATTGATATAAAGAACAGATTTTATGTATTACATTGATAAATTCTAAGAAAGTAACCATACTTCCATCCCTTCCTCATTTCTCCTTCCTTTCTTCCTTTTTCTTTAATTTTTACAATAACATACTTTCAATTTGCTTAATGAAGCACTAACCATAATGGTAAAAAAGTAAATAGTAGAAAGACCACTGTTCCATAGGAATATAGACAAGGGCTATAAAAAACAATCAAATCATAAGATGCCAGTTTCATCCTTATACATTGTTTTTTTTTTTTTTAATTCCATGTTAACTACCACATATCAGAGAAAACATGATTTTTTTTTTTTTTTGGAACTGGCTTATTTCACTAAGTATAATGGTCTCCAGTTACATCCATGTTGCTGCAAGAGTCAGGATTTCATTCTTTTTAATGGGTGAGTAGTATTCCATAGTGTATATACACCACATTTTCTTTATCTAGTCATCAGGTGATGGACATCAAGCTTGTGAGCTGAGTTGCCATACACATGGAGGTACAAACAATTCTTTCATATGCTGATTTCATTTCCTCTGGGTAAATTCCCAGGAGTGAGATGGCTGGGTCACATGATAGATCTATGTTCACATTTCTGAAGAATTGCCATATTGTGTTCCATAATGGTTGTACTAGTTTACATTCCTACCAGCAGTGTTAGGGTACCTTTT
Organism: Sylvilagus floridanus; assembly: GCA_949820135.1. Lineage (NCBI taxonomy): Eukaryota > Metazoa > Chordata > Mammalia > Lagomorpha > Leporidae > Sylvilagus > Sylvilagus floridanus. The sequence goes on from OX463227.1 coordinate 188,166,984, forward strand.
TCTCCACATCCTCACCCCTCGCCAGCATTTTTTTAAAAAATTTTTGGATGACAGCCATTCTAACTGGGGTGAGGAAGAACCTCACTGTGGTTTGTATTGACTTATGATCATCCAGCTCCCTAAAGTTTGCTGCTCTTAGCCTTATAGGGTAGACTAAAGTATTCTTAGTGTGGGATTCTGCCTCTGATCCTCAGAGATGAATGAAATTTGTCTTCCCCTTTGCCTCTGATGCACTTCTACTAGCAACTATCGCATGCATGGGCCCCTCTCTCATTTTAATTTAAGAGTTTCTAGAAAACTAGTCCCAGCACACTGTCCCGCACGTCATTCTCAGTGCACGGCTGTGGCCATAGCCTGTACTACTGAGGAGAACGAGCATTTCCCATTGGCGCACTGAGAGTCATCTCACAGCACAGAGCTGAAGGTCACCACCGTGGGAACCCAGGAGGTCTCTGGGGGGCATGGCGCACGTGGGAAATGAAAACAGCCAGAGTCCTGAAGGGCCAAGTTCCCACAAAGCGAGTGGTCAGGGGTTGGGAACACGATGGGGCAGGCACAGAGAAGATGAACGCTCGGTCCAGTGCTCGCTGGATATCTAATACCAGCTTCACAGAGAGGAGGTGCACCCCATCACAAAATGCTAAGCAGTAACACAATTAAAGAGAACCAAGGTCAGTTGAAGCTGAAGCTCTGCGGGCTGCTGCAGGGGGTAGAGCCGCCGGCTGCAAAGCCAGCATTCCCTACAGGCGTCGGTTCGCATCCCTGCAGCTCCACTTTGGAACCAGCTCCATGCTAATCGTCTGGGAGAGCAGTGGAAGATGACCCAAGTGCTTGGGCCCCGCACCCATAAGGGAGACCCACATGAAGCTCCTGGCTCCTGGCTTCAGCCTGGCCCAGTGCTGGCCATTCCAGTAATCTGGGAGAGAACCAAGGGATGGAAGATTCTCTCTCTCTCTCTCTCTCCCTCTCCTCCTTTATTTCAAAAATAAATAAAAAAAAAATGTATGGACAAGGATATTTGTCAGAGTTGACACATAAAGGTAAGAGAAAAGGAAAAATAGTGCCATTCTCCACTTCCTACCTTCTCACGGATGAGCCAGGCCGCTGGGATACACACGAGACCCTGGGCAGCCAGACGCACACACACACTCAGGAGAAACGTGAGTCAGGAAGCAGGAACCATGTGCCTTCCACTGAGATGGCCACTGCATGTCTCAGCTGGGACAGGTTAGAGTGAGCAGTGGGGGCTAGCACTGTGGCACAGTGGATAAAGCCAATGCCAGCAGTGCTGGCGCCCCACATGAGCTCCAGTTCAAGTCCTGGCTGCCCTACTTCTGATCCAACTCCTTACTAACGGCCTGGGAAAGCAGTAGAAGATGGCCCAAGTGCTTGGGCCCCTGCACCCACGGGGGAGACCCAGAGGAAGCTCCTTGCTCCTGGCTCCTGGCTTTGGATTGGCCCAGCTCCGGCTGTTGCAGCGATCTGGGGAGTGAACCAGCAGATAAAAGATTCTCTCTCTCTCTCTCTCTCTCTCTCTCTCTCTCTCCCCAACTCTGGCTTTCAAATAAATAAATAAATCTTAAAAAAAAAAAAAAGGAACGAGCAACGGAAGCAGCATCAACTGGAAACCTCATCTGCACCTGCAAAAGGCCATCCTGGGTGAGGAGGTGAGGTGCACTCTGGGAATAATGCTGGCGGCAGGGTATCAGTTTTGTCATTCAGAGGGCCACAATACACCGTTTGTCCTGCCATCAAGTCATGGCCACAGAGAACAGATTCACGTCAGTTATTCTAAAATTAAAGTTATTATCCAACAATTCCATTCAACAGATCAAGCCAGTTGATGACCCAAACGTACAATTCCCCATTACTTTCCTGAGAAGGCTCACCAGAGAGCTACACTGCTGGGGAATGCTCAGTGGCCTACGTGGGTGATTGGCAGGACGACACCACGGTGCTGACGGCTGTGCTGTGGAGCCGAGTGATTCAGAGGCCTCAGTTCCACCTGGCTGTCAACAGCAACAAGCTGAGACTCTTCTGAAGACAGGACCCTGGCTCCAGCTCAGAGAGCCCAGCGCTACCCTGCCAAGGCCTGAGGTCCCAACCACCTGTGTGTCCAGGCTTACAGAACAGACATTCAGCAGAACAGCCTGCTATACCCCACAACCTTTGGCTCTCACAATCATTTGATCAAATGATTGCTTGTGACAATCAATTACCAAGGAGGGTTGTCAGAAAAGGATATGGTGACCACTGCTGAGCTGTACAAGACTTCAAGCATTAAAACACGTGGTGGTAGTCCCATCTAGGTTTGCTGCTTCTGAGTTGCAACCCTATGTGGTTCCACTGGCATATGATTTTTTAAAAGATTTATTTATTTAAAAGGCAGAGTTACAGAGAGAAGGGAGGGACATGCAGAGAGAGATCTTGCATCTATCTGCTGGTTCACTCCCCAGATGGCTTCAATAGCCAGGGCTAGACCTGGCAGAAGCCAGGAGGAGCCAAGAACTGTACCCAGGTCGCTAAGTTGAGTGGCAGGGGCTCAAGTACTTGCGCCATCTTCCACTGCTTTCCCAGGCACAAAAGCAGGCAGCTGGATCAGAAACAGAGCAGTCAGAACTTAAACCAGCACTCTGATCTGGGGTGCTGGCTTCGCAGGCAGTGGCTTAACCTGCTGTCCCACTTTGCCCTGGGCACTCCTATTAAGGGGCTGGTCACTACATCACAGTCTTCTTTAGAAGGCTTCCGGAAAAGACCTGATCCCAGGTCCAGGAAAATGCCTCTGGGTCCCGAGAACAGAAAAGCCTTCCTCCTGAACAGCGGGTTTGTTTTTAACCGCAGTGGCGCTGTGCGTTACCTGATTGATCACGACTGGCTTTTCACTCTGGCCCCCGTGGAGGCGCAGCACCAGACCTGCAGGTCCCCTTTACGACGACACAGGTACTCAGGGAGGGCTTCTCTGCGCGACGCCCTCCCTCCTTGATCTCTTCAGCCTCACTTCCTCTTGACCCTGATTATGTCAACTACTCATTTTACCCTCTTGTACGGACTTTTACAAGGCACTGCAAATTCTTTATGGAAGAAAGTGAGACATAAATAAATAGACACGAAAGATATTGTCAGCTAGGGCAGGTATAATTTTCAGGCCATTGGCACTCCTCAGCTGTTATTTGTTGCTAGGTACTCAAGGGCTGACAGGGTTTTAAGGCACTATTTATCCCCCTCATTCTAAAACTGGAGGGTCCCAGTGAACTACAGACACCAGAGTACAGAAGTGACTGCAGAGGCACATCTTCAATCCAACAGAACACACGGGACAGAGAGCAATGAGGAATGCTGACGAACGCCACCAGGGCTGGAGTGACTTCACTGTGAAAACTCCCGAAGGCCAGCAGGTTAGGCCACAGCCTGCAATGCTGGCATCCCATAAGAACACCAGCGTGAGGCCAATTACTCCGTTTCCAATCCAGCTGTCTTCTAATGTCCCGGGAAAAGCAGTAGAAGATGACCCAAGTCTTCACACCCCTGCCACACACATGGAAGACCTAGACAGAGTTCCAGGCTCCTGGCTTCAGCCTGGCCCAGACCTGGCCGTTGCGACCATTTGAGGAGTGAATGAGCAGGTGGAAGATTTCTCTCTCTCTCTCTCTGTATGTGTGTGTGTGGGGGTGGGTGGGTGCCCCTCTCTCTGTCATTCTGCCTTTCAAATTATAAATATATAAATCTAAACATTTTTATTTGGATACTCAGTAAAGTTCTTGCTTCAGAATATAAATTAAACCAGACTACACAAAGAAGCCCAAACATACAAGTTTTTCAAGGATGAAATATAATATTTGACTCTTGCTGCACATGGAACCAACAATGAGAATTAAAAGTGTTACAGTATCAACACATTACTGTTCCCCTTTCTCGATCTCCTTACGTAGTTCTGTCTTGTTAACTCTCAGTATAGAAATAAGCAGTAGAGTCTGTTGTTGGCTCATTTATAAACAAGAAAGGCAATCCCCAGCAGAAATATCTAGTCTGTCAGAGGTTATAACATGAGAATGAAAAAGGTAAATTAAAACGAAAGTTAGCACTGCAAGAAAACCACAGACCAACAGCCCTTATAAACATAGAAGGGGTTTTCAAAAACTTTATGGAAAATGTATATGAAAAAAACTATGCACAGATTCTGAAATTTTTTTTACGAAATAAACTTATCTTTTAATTCCATTTTCCAAGAATGCCTTGAAGCCCCATTGCAGATGCAAAAATCCTCAGCAAATTATCCACAAACCCAATTCAGCAGCATCTTAAAAGGATTACACACCATGATCAAATGGGATTATCCCAGGAAGACAAGTAAGGGTGGTTCAAAATATGGAAATCAATCAAAGTGATGTATCACAATAATAGAATTTTAAAAACCTCATAAGCATCTCAGTTGACTCAGTAAAAGCATTTGACAAAACTTAGTAGTCTTTCATGATAAAAATACTCAATAAACTAGGAACACAAGGGAACTTTCTCAACATGACAAAGATATGAAAAACCCCCATCTATCATCAGACTCAATGGTGAAAAGCTGCACGATTTTTGCCTAAGGTCAGGAGAAAAATTATGAGATGATTATCATTACTATTTCTATTCAACACAGTACTGATCCATCAGTAAAGAAATTAGGACAGAAAAAAAAAATCCAAATTGGAAATGAAGGAGTAACACTGTCTGTCTTTGCAGATTATACGATTTTATATAGAGAGAGCACTCTAATGAGTCACTGAAAAAAAAAAAAAAAAAAAAACCTGGACTTAAATTCAGTGAACTTGTACAATACAAAACCAACATGAAAATCAGCTGAATATCTATATACTGTCAATAAACAAGGTGAAAAAAATAAAACAATTCAATGTACAGAAAGATCAAAAAGAATAAACTAGTTAGGAATAAATGCAAACAAGAAGCTAAAAGACTTGTCTACTGAAAACTATAAATTATTACTGGAAGAAGTAAAAATACTAATAATGTGTTAATTAATCCCACAATGGGATTTCATTTACCAAGATGGCTTTGATGATCACAATACCACCACCATCGTGTAGCATGGTGAGGAGGTGGAGAAGTTGAAACTTTGTGCACTGCGGTGGGGAATGTGAAATGGTTTATTCCCAGTGGACAATTCTGGCAATTCCTTCAAACAGCTAAGTGAGAAATAACCATCTGATCCGGTAATTGTGCCTGCACGCACACACCATCTGAACATAGGGACTCACAACTGCACACCAACGTTCACCGCAGCACTGCTCACAATAACCAAAGGTGGAAAGAACCCAAGTGAGTGGTTTGTAAATAAAGTGCTGTGTGCATGCAACACGGTATTGCTTGGCCCTAGGAAGGAGTGGAGGTCGGAGCCATGATGCTTTGCCTTTCAAGTAAAGAAATCTTTGTAAGAATAAAACTGAGCGTCCACATCAACCTACATTCCCACCCTGCTTCCCGGGCTCTCTTTTCTTCAGAAAATACTTTCTTCTAACACACGACAACTTTCACGTTTGCTTTCCTCAGTGTTTGTTGGCAGACTCCCGTGCCAGCCCCTAATTCCTGAAGCAGCATCTTTGCTAGTCTTAATCATGGATTCCTCTGGAGTGGCTAGAGCAGTGTTTGCCACGTAATGAGTGCTCAGTAAATATTTGCAAAGAAATACAGAATGGCATGGAAGGTAAGGTTTCAAGATTTTCCCACTTAAAAGATTTTCCCACTTAGTAGCTATTACATCATTTAAATTGATGCAGATTCTGCCTATCAACTTGCTCTGACAGTCGTGGTGGTGCAGTGTCATTTCTAAGAAGACACTCTCATTCATCCCTAGTTTCACCTCTGCACAAGGTGACAGCGGCAGGAGGCCACAAGCTTCGTGAGGCCCAGGACCACCCTCTGCCCTCAGTACTCTGCTCTTGCATCCTTCTTCCCCAGGACTCCACTGCGGAGATGGAAGCAGCCTCTGCCTCCCGTGGTTTCTCCTGGACTGCTCTGTTACCAAGTCAAAGGTCAAGTGAAAAGGTTAAACCATTACTTCCTGAAGACACAATTCCTGTAGTAAATATATTTTCTTTCCTTGTCAACAGAGGCTGATTGATAGGACTTCTTTGATTTAATGGACTCACATGGAGGCATCTGAGAAATCCCCAATCGCATTTCATGGAACCTCTCCCCTCACAGAGCACTTCACCTATGTTACCTTGATCTTGATCCGTAAAAGGAGCCTTTGAGCGATGCCAGACTGGTGTCATCTACGGTAAAGAAGCATTGGGACTCAAATCTGCATGTTTTGACTTCAAGTACATCCACTGAGTGTTTCCCCAGATCTGTGCTGAGACATTAACTCAGAGGGGCGACACTCAAGCAAACTCTGTGCACTTTCTACTGGTGGATTTCCCAGTTGGCTATTATTATTCCACAAAAGCTAGTAAAATGGCTCAAATAAGTAGGTTCTCAAATAGATCAACAGACCTTTCTTTTAAATGTTGAGTTTCATCACTCCAAAAATGCCTTTCACACTGAATTTGACTATAACAGACATACAGATCTACTGGATGAACTACTGGATTCAGCAATAGCTTTGGATGGATGCTTCCATTTCCTTGAAGAACGGTTATGGTAACAGTCATCTAGAGGGGCACTGCATACCCAGGGGCAGACCTAAAAGACAGCACAGCTCCAACAGTTCCCATGTCTTCTCTTCCTACCACGCACACAGAACCCGCGCCCTGTCTAGCTACAATTCTTGAACTGCGTCCTCAGAGACTGCCGTTGGATGACTAACTTTTCCAGCTGTGCCCAAAGATTGATCCAGTGCCTGAAAATTTTCTCCACTTGTATATTTCCTCAGTCTGACACGCTTTTGTCAGTAAGTCCTTTACACAATCTAAAGGCAGCCCTCTTTCCAAAGAAGTTTTCCACGGTGTGGAGCAGACTGTGGATTAAATTCTACAGGCCGCGAAAACAGTGTTCCTTAATACAATCTGACCTGGACTGCATTCTAACAAACTGAGAGTTCAAACAAACAAAACATCTTGACAAGCATCTTAGGAAGCTCACTTTGGACCACCCCCTTTCATTCCTGGATCCTAGACTTGGGGTTTCTGTAGTTTAAGGAAAGAGCCATGGTGCATGACATAATTCCTAAAGGCCTTGCCTGGTGAGAATCCTCCTCAGAGATGCGCCAGCTTCCTTGAAGGCCCTGCACCTTAGGAATGCTCAGCCTCTGCTCTCGTGGGCTGTAATCTGCACGTGACACACAGCGTTGTCTGCCTTCCCAGCAAACACACCTCCTTTGACAGTTTGGAGAGTGAATACCAACCTCCAAGGGCTGGACCACCATCTTTCTGTGACTGCTCTAGCATAGGACATGGTCCAGGGAGGTGAGTGAGAGTCTTGTCTCAGAGAACAGGCCCTTTGGAGTTCCTCCCTCCACCCTTCCCATACTAGATGCAATCGCTGGAAAATATGATGGCTGGAGCAGCAGTAGCCAATATGTACCAACAGGCAAAAAGCTGGTAGCTGGAAGCCAGTGTGCAGAGCAGTGGGGAGTGGGAGGGTGCAGAAAGCCTGGGCTCCCCAGAACCACCACTGCAAACTCTCTGAAATGAGTGATGAAAATCTGTGTAACTTAAACCACTGTTCCCTGTGGTTCCTGCTTCTTGCTGCCAGATTTGTAACATCTGATACCACAGAAAAGGGACTGAGACACATAACACTATCTGGAAGATAGTGCACCGAGACACCTAACTCTATCTGGAAGATGGGCCCTGCTGGGGAGACACAGATTGTCAGCTTTATCCAGGTCACAGGTTGCCATCTCTAAAGTCACACTGCCATTCACTAGTAAGGGATGTGCAGGCCACGGGTTCAGGCCTGGAGACACTAGGCAGAGAAGTAAGGATGCTACCGAGGTTATGAACCCCAAGAGAAAGCAAGTCAGGAACCATACAGGGGATTCTGGAAAAAACAAACTGCCACAGAGATTCACCCCAAAAGTTTAGGAAGATTCTAGCACTCTGTACTGCTGAGAAAGAAGCATGACACCACTCCTATCAGAATAGGGCCGATGACTGTCAGAAATAGCCAGGTGGAGGATTCACTCCAACTGTTTCTTCAATACATCTGACAACTCTACAAGTCTACAGGTTAACGTAGAGGTGACTGCTGTGGAATGGCTGGTTCCACCACCTGAATCGGGAAGGATGTGAACACCACTATGCCCAGGAGCAGACTTCCTTAAGAAAGGGAACTGACCAGCCCGTGTCTCAGACCCAGGGGCTTCCGTGAGAGGCACCAGACACCAATGCTGTCAGCAAGGAAGGGGCACTGATTCCAAGTCCAAGAAGCACTATCCTAACATCCCATCAACGTCACCCTAGCAGAAAGCAGTGCCAAGGAGCTCAGCATGGCCTAAGAATGCGCACTGAGGAGTTTGCTTTCACCCCAAGCTTCAGGGCTCCCCCATGCCATACTCACTCTGTCTGAAGGTCTACACAGCGTCCTGCAGATTCCTACGGAAACCTGCACCAGCTCCCGCAGGCAAAAGCACAGCAGGGCCGCGGGGGCAGCAGTCAGGCTGCAGCTCTGCATGCGCACATTCACACTGGATGCCCGGCTTCAAGGTGCTGCTCCGTCTGCAACACCAGCTTCCTGCTACCGCGCACTATGCTCTCCGCCATCTATGCAGAAGACCCGAGGTGAGTTCTGGCTCCCGGCTTCAATCTGGACCAATCCTAGCTGCTCTGGGAACTTGAGGAAGGAACCAGCAGACCAACAGCCTGTGTCCCTGCGTCTGTTTCTGTGTCGTTCAAATAAAACGGAAGCAAGTAACGTGAACCCAGCACGCACAGTTCCATAGTACATGTCTTCAAGAGATGTCTCTCTTCAAGGTAGAGAAGGTGAAGCTAAACGCGCGTGTGAAAAGTGTCGGAGTGACAGAAATCAGGTTGTACTCATCTGCAGCGGAAGGAGTCACTCTAAAGGATGCTGAGGGGGGCAGCTCGGGAAGGTCAGCCGATCACTTCTCAGCCTTCTGGCTAAGAGCCAGTGTGGACAGGTCAGTTGAGCATGGTCTTAAATGAGATGTAGGACTGAAAAGATAAAGGACTTCCAACAAGAGACTAAACAGACACATGGAAGCACAAACATGAAATAAGCTGAGCTTCCCTAATCGGCTACTGCATGAGGCAGGTAAGAATCTTTAAACAGTGTGGAGGTACTAGTTATGCCTTGCTTACCATTTAGGAAGAGTTAAATGACTAAATATATTGACTTGCATATCATGAACCCAGCACCCACATCTTACCTCCCTTATTTTCCTTTGACTATCTTCCAAAATAGAGTTTTATTCAACATAAAAATTTAAAGATAATAAAAAATTTATTTATTGGGAAAGCAGAATGACACAGGGAGAGGCAAAGACAGATTTTCTGCCCACTGGTTCACTCTTCAAATGGCCACAAAGGCTGGGACTGGGCCAGGCCAAAGCCAGGAGCCAGGAACTTCATCCAGGTCTCCCGTGTGAGTGGCAGGGGCCCAAGCACTTCAGCCATCTTCTGTTACTTTCCCAGAAGCCTTAGCCAGGAGCTGGACTAGAGGTAAAGCATCAAGGATTCAAACCAGCATTCTGCAATAGGATGTTGGCATCGCAGGTGTGGCTTAACCTGCTGCGCCACAGTGGCCCAGACACGATGACTTCACAGGGCAAGCCACCTCCACAAAGATGCTTAAGGAGACACTGTGGAATACTGCGCCAAGGTCTGGGGCTAGGAAATGCTTCACTGTACTTCAGAGGCATCATTAAGTTTCCTTATTAACAAACAGTTATCAAAACTGGGCCATGCTCAGGAAGCTACTACAGTAAAAAAAAAAAAAAAATCTTTCAGGAAGAATGGAGATAAAATGGAATAAGTCCTCTGTGCCAAACTTGTATGAACTTGTGAGCCTAGTGGTAGGGTCTGCGACACAGTCTTTCTGACGGATACAATCAGGCCTTTTTGTTCTGATTCCACTTAGAGTAAAATACAGATTATAAGCCTGGCTTCAACGTGACAGTCACTTCGGCCAGGCCCTTCCTAACTGATGAGAATGAAGCTCAGGATTTGCAGGAAGACCTGATGTCGGGCAGAGCAGTTACGATGCCACAGGGGACGCCCACATCCCACGTCAGAGGGCCTGGGTCAAGTCCCGGCTCTGCTCCCAATTCCAGCTCCCTGCCTAGCTGCGCCCTGACACACAGCAGGTGATGATCCAAGCAGGTGGGTTCCTGGTACCCACCTGGTAGACAGTGAGTTCTTGGCTTCTATGTTTGGACCTGTGGCAGTCTGTGGGCAATGGGAAAGTGAACCAGCAGAGAGGAGCTCTGTCTGCCTCCCTTCAAAAAGCAAGAGGAGGTGGGGAGGCTTCAGTGCCTGAATAAGTTTCATTTACTTGTAGTTACAAAACACTGCATATCTCAGAAATATCACCTTCTTTCTTAGTGGAGAACATGAAAACTCACAGATAAAACTTTTAAATATTTTGCCCCATTGATAAAATGCCTTTAGTATTAAGTTAGATATATATATATATATATATATGTCTCCTTCCAGTACCAAAACAAGAATAATTACTTGCTTTCCTATCACATTAGAAAAAGCTCTTTCCAAAATAAACGTTAGTAGTGTCACACTGTTATACTATTTTTTAACCAGAACTTGACAGAGTAAGTAATGCCACTGTCACCTAAATATATGAATGACAGAAGAAATGTCAGCTTTTGTAATTCCATAATTCTCAAATAATGACAATTAATGAAAACACTCTTTCCCAGTGGGAGTTGTTTTAAGCAGATGAGGGAAACACTGAGCTTTTTAAGATTTATTCTCATAACCAAACTGCATCTCTCTTCATCATTATCCAAAATATAATTAAGGGATGACATTTAAAAACAAGCAAAAAAATCAAACTGCATCTTAGTTTGCAAATGAGACACTCTTGCCGCTACTCCAGTAGCAGAGAACTCCCTTCTCCAACTTCAGCTTCTGTGCAGCAGCCGCTTCCCGGGAGCATCAATCTCACTGGTCAATACGGGAAACGCTGGGTAATATTCTCATTGAAGGTTATTGGATAGGTATTAATTGTGTTGTTTTACTGCTATAGAAATATTTTCTGACCTTTCCAAAAAGAAAACAAATCAATACAAGCATCTCGTAAAGATGGCCGTTTCCACCCTCGGTTAGCTCCAGTAGTCTCAAGTTTATTGAGTTGTGTATCTGTAGTCTTTCCTGCTAGGCCATCTGTTTGAACAACCATCTACGGGCAACAGGAAAGGCAGCCTTTAATGTTGGCCCAAACACAACAGCCAGTGGCCTCTAGAACTGCTGGGCTGAAGCCAGTGAATTATCAATACACAAAATTGCTGCAAAACCAATCCACTCCCACACATCTCAAGGCTAAGCCACCAGGATGTAATAGGCAAGCCGTCTGAATCTTTTTTCTCCTTACTTTCAACCTTAGCCTGCTGGTTTCTGTGCCTCTCACACACTCACGTTCTCACTTCGCTAACAGAGCGTGTGCTACTGGAGGGCACATCCTTGCAAAGCAAGGTAATCAGGGGTTGATTGCAGGCCCTGCAGTCAATGTCACCCTGGGACTCTCCAGGGCCCGAGCCTCTTGGGTGTGTGCAGCTCACACCACCACCTGAACACACATGGATCTTGCCCTGACAAAGTCATAGAGGGGCCCGTCCATTCACACCCTAATGAAATGTGTACACACACAGCTGGCTACAGCTCAGCTGCTACAACAGTGTCTCACTGCAGGAGAGCCAAGGAAGTAAGAGGAATCTAACAGTAACAACAATAAGCCACTAACAGTATCAGAAACACCGAATGGGGACAGCTGTTTGGTCCAGTGGCTAGGAGAGTTTAGCACACCAGCATTCCATACTGGGGTGCCCGTGTTTAAGTGCCTGCTCTGCCCCGGATTCCAGCTTCAGGCTGATGACCACCCTGGAAGCAACAAGTGAAAGCTCAGGCAGTTGGGTCCCTGCCACCAGACTGCAGACTTGGGCTGAGCTGCTGGTTCCTAGGTTCGGCCATGTTCAACATCAGTCATTGTGGGCATTTGGGGAGAGAACCAACAGATAGGAGATCTCCGTTTCTCTGCCTTTCAAATGGGAAAAAAAAAACACAAGTAAAAATTATACAAATAAAAATTACATAAATATATATCTCTCAAATGAATTCTTTTTTCTATTAACATATGGAATACATCTAGCCAGATATTCTAGTTTGCTGATTTGGGAGGGAAATGAGACAGTTAACAATTACCAGAAGGCCAATCACGTGCGAGCTAAGACATCCAAAAGCAAGTGCTCTGAATGTTCTCTATCAGGTGATTGGCCCGGAGGACCAGAAACACAGCTCATGGGACGCTGATTGCTCAGTAGTAACAGGGATGCACTGCTGACGGACCCAGCAACCTGGACCAATCTCCAGAGAATGATGCAAGCGGGAAATGCAACCCTATTTCCACAACATGTCAGAAGTAGAGAACAGATGACTGATTGTTAGAGGACAGCCACAGCAGGTGGTGGTGAGGGGTGGGTTTGGCTGTAAAAGGACGTGGTGTGGAACTCTTCTGCATCTTGACTTTGGTGGTGAGTCATAAACCTACACGTGATAAAATAGTATAGAACACATGCATGCACACACACACAAACACACATACGTGAATGCAAATAAAACTGGGAAAATCTGCATGAGATAAATGGATTGTGACACTGGACGGTATTTGGGCAAAACAGTGCAACGGGATAAACTGGATAATGTGAACGGGGATTTCTCCGTATCACTTCTTATACTTGCACACACATCGAAATTATCCCAAAAACGTCACTTACAAAACAGCAACAACAACAAAAACACATGCATGTGGTCCAGCCATCTGTGAAGGGTAAGATCCTGCCCTACTCCACCCCCTCACAGTGCTCTGGTGGAGCCTTCCTAGAACGGTTGCTGGTGGTCCCTCCCAGTGGATGGGCTTAGCAATTCTCGCTTGCCCCCTGAGACCCCTGCAGCAGTGGCAGTGAGCACCCTACACCTAACTTCTCTCCCTGCTCATCCTTCTCGTCTCCACTCTCGTTCGACTACGCACTACTCCTTCTACACCGAGATGCAGTATGAATAAGCCAGGCAGTTTTGAGCCTGATAGACAGGATTGATTAGATCCCCAGTGAAGACCTTTTAATGCCCGTTTATCCCCAAGGGAGCTCTCAGCTCTCTCTGCCCTCCCCCGCTTGTCTGGGCTCTCAGAATTTGAGAGAGGACAGTGAGGGAACACACTCATTTCGTGCTCAGGCCAGTATCTGTGAACACGGGCAGGAGAGAGCTCTTGGGAGACTCTGCTTGCTGGGAATTAGGAAAGCAGAGGCCAGGGGTTAGCAGCGATGCCCTGCCCAGCAGTGGCCCAGAACATCACGCACCCCAGGGGAGGAATGCCCGTCCTTCTGTGGCACACACAAGCCTATGTGCTGGACGCTCCCGGCCTGGAGGCTCCCCACAGGTCACCACCTGCTCATTAGGATGCGAGGGGACCTCAGGTCAGTGGTGGGAAGGCGCTCATGGACCAGGGCTTCTTTTCCTCCTCAGAGGAAAACTGCTCCAAGCGTCTGAATGTCATGAGTACAGGTGGCTCCTCCACAAGCTCCTAACCTCGTTAGAGAGGAGGCAGGTTAAGAACAGGGACTCTGGAACCAGACTGACCCCGGCTGCACCATTTTGTAGCTGGTGACCTTGAGCCAGTTATGCAGTCTGGCTCTACTCCTTTCTCTGTGTATTTATACATTTCTATTTTTAACAGACATGTATACACATTTATGGGACCCAGTGTGACATTTCGATACATGTATACAACGTGTAATGACCCAATGAGGATAGTTACTGGCACATCTGTCACCACGGACTTTTACCATTTCTGTTTGTTGGGAACATTCCAGATCCTCTCTACTAGCCATTTTGAAATAGTCAAATAACTACTGTAAGCCACGGTTATTCTAAGGTGCATCAGGGAGCAGCCAACTGTACCCCTCTATCCATCACTCACCTTGTCTCTGTCCCTCCCTCCCCCACCCCTTCCTCAGACTCTGGTAACCACTGTTCTACTCTCTGCTTCTCTGAGATTAACGTTACCACTTCCGTGTGTAAGTGAGAATGTTCAGTGCCGGATGCCCACGCAATCCCCAGCCCTCTTGCTGGGCATGTATGCCCAGGGAACGGAAGCAGCATGTTGCAGAAAGAAACCTCTGCACTTGCACATCGGTTGCAGCCCAGGCATGGAATCAGCCTAGATGTCCGCCGATGGGTGAATGGATGAGGACAACGTGGTCTGTATTCATGATGTGGCATTGCCCAGTCATGAGAAGCAATGGCCATCTGCTCCACACAGTTGTGGGGATGGGATCTAAGAACGCTGTGTCAAATCAAACAACCTCAAGCTCCGCTTTCAACCTGTAGCTTGTCACTGTCCTTGCAGGGTGAACAAACAGCTCACTTCACGTACTGACACTTCCTCCCAAGCTCCTACAGCACCTCTTACTCAGCTCAGAGATCTAGGAGCCCTCCTGCTCCCGCAGGAAGCAAGGGGCCTTTCTACCACCAGCCTGCGTGGGTGCCTGGCACTCAGTGCCCCCCCACTTGCTCTTTCCTACAGGTGCCTCTGTCCTTGAGATCGACTGCCCATCCTCTTCCTCCTTGAGGGTCTCAAGGCTACGGGTGCCTCTGGGAGGCGCTCCACTGTATCTCCTTCCCGTAGTTATCACAGCTGTTCTAAAAGACGTACACTAGAGTTAGAACATTGAATAGAACATTTCCTAAGGCCAGTACAGACTCCAAGGGCTAAAATATGAAGAAGACAACGACGACGACAAAGAAGATGAAGATGATAACAACAATAATAAAAGAGATGCTGGACTTGCTGGTTGACAGAGAGTCAACACCCACCTTGACGCTATAGTAGTAAGAGCCAAAACGTCATTGCGCTCTCCGAGAATGACACTGTTGGAACACTATCATTAGACAACCGTCTTTCTCTCTGTCCTAGGGGAAGAGGAAGTAGCTCCCTCATCAAGGAAGTGGGGAGTTTGAGGAGCCATCTGGAGTAGCATATAATGTTAAACTGACTAGAAATGATGGTGGCGGGGGGGGGGGGATGAGGAGGAAAAAGATTGTGGGTTAAATACATCTAATTTCTTCATTTTTATTCTTTGTTTTCCAGCATTGAATTCAGCCAAAAATTAACCCGTGTAGTCAAGAAAAGCTCTCATTCTTCCCAAGTGAATCCAATGACTCTTTTAGCCATGGCTGTGTAAAATAAACGAGAAACAGATGGAGGGGGAACTGATAAGGACACTGCAATAGAACTGGATAAAAATAAAATATTGGTGGCAAAGCCAAAAACACATTTCCTCTGGTCTGAGCCCAGGAAACTGTTATCACCAAATGTGCTAATCAGGCAGATCAAATTGGTAGAGAGAACAATCATGCTGACTGCCCGTTTGTCAACTCACACCTAGGCCAGTAGGAATAATCCGTGAGAGACAAAGGCTACTTGGGAACTACATCCTCTCCATCCTTTTTCTGGACACAAAGGCAGTTATATGTCCCAACCTCCCCTCCCGTGCAGACAGGCAGGGGTCATGTGGCCTTGTCCTTGTCAAAGGCCTCTAAGCAGACAGAATGCGAGCTGCTTCCAGGTTGGGCCCTTGGAGAGCATCCAGCTCTCGCTCCGTGCTGTGAGGATCATGTTCCAGAGGTTATTGATGACTGAGGTATGAGGATTCCACTCTTTCTCCCTTTCCATAAATGCAATCACTTGGGCTTCAGGGGGCATATCTGTTGGCACAGCAATGGTCTGGATTAGTAACTTGCCTTAACATTCTGGTATCCTAAAGTAATCAATCTGGACTCACTAGGAGCATAAGATCAGAGCCACTTCATTCCTGTCCTGTAAGAATAATTTTGCTAACTCAACGTTAACTTTTCACCTAAGCTCTGGAGGAGGAGTTTCTAGAGACTCAAGAACTTACAAATAGTTATAAAAAAGATGAATTTCTCAAAAGTACAAAGGTTCAATAGGAAAGAATATGGTTAAAATAGAAGAGAAAAATCACTATCTAAGGAACTACTCACAGAAGCAGGTTATCTAAAGAGGTTATACAATCATAAGTTCTGGAAGCTTCTATGATAAGACTGACAATCACACAGTCTAGCCTGCATCAGAATTGCAGTTAGCTCGTTGCCTAGCTAGAACTTTTGGATGGTGGTCAGAACACGCAAGAGAACAATCTTGACAATTTTTGGTTCCTGCGGTGGCTTTCCATTACAGGAAGAATATTGAAGGGAAATCTGTTGTGTGTCCATCGAACATCTATTTACAGAACACTAACTATGTACACATCAACAGTGTACAAGGCACAAGGGCTACACCTGGGAATAAAGACGCCCCACCTCCCCATTCACAAATTCTTAGTCAAGTGGCATTATAGGATATTCCCACATTTTTTGTTTGTTTGTTTTTCAGAAGAACAAGACCAACATATGTGCACACAGCTTGTCAACTGCAGCATCAACTGTCAATTGCTACTCCGAATACCAAATGTTACCAAATGTCAGTGCTCAGACAACCTCCCACAGCCTCCCAGCACCAAAACCGAAACCCCAGAGAAAACTCAAAAGAAACCATCCGCAGCATCTTCAAGCTTCTAGGATTCACTTGAGAAATCTGTAGGTTAAAATAAACAAAGAAAAGAAAAATAGGAAAACAAAGGTAATTTAAAAGAGAAAGACCTCTGAGCACTCTTAGGAGTAACACAAAAATCACCTAAGAACCAGGAGTAATCTTTCTTTTTTCTTGTTTTTTAAAAAAGTTTATTTATTTGAAAGTCAGAGTTGCAAAGGGAGAGAGAGAAAGAATCTTCCATCCCCCATTTTACTCCCCAGATGGCTGCAACAGCCAGCACTGGGCCAGACCAATGACAGGAGCCAGGAGCTTCATCTGGGTCTCCCACATGGGTGGCAGGGGCCCAAGCACTGGGGCTACCTTCTGCTGATTTCCCAGGCCATTAGTAGGGAGCTGGATCAGAGGTGGAACAGCTGGGACTTGAACTGGTGCCCATATGGGAGGCTAGCATTGCAGGTGGTGGCTTTATCCACTGTTCCAGCCAGCCAGCACCAGGGGTGATCTTCAGTGTGTCTTTAAGGCAAGAGGCAGGATTCAGAGCTGAGGCTCTCATGTGTCAACCCCCAGAGGAGCCCATCCTCACTCCCTCAGGAGTGGCAGACAGATCCGCCATTCAACAACCAGCCAAAACCACCAGCACGCACAGGACATCTTGAGCTGCTAACATGCATGTGTGTCAATATCCGCTCACTTTCCATTTTAATAAATGAATCATAAATTTAAAATCGATATTTTTACTTCCTCCTTGGGGCTTTCATTTTTCAACCTATCCTTCACACTGTTACCTATTCTCAGGACCTCCACGGATAATCTGAAAAATATGGCTTCCATCATTTTTCATTCATCAGGTTGGCAAAGGTTCAGTCTGACAATGAAAAATGCTGGCAAGAAAATAAACAAACTGGACGGCCCTGCCTTGCTGCCAGGGGCAAGGAGCGCTGCACAGCTGGCTTCCCTGTAGCTGTCATGTGTTTGTTCTCAAGCTGGTGAGGTGAACAGGGTGTCATCTTATGGTCTATATTTTGTGGGATGCTTGATGTTTTTCATTAATAATTTTTTAAAATGTACCTTGGGAAGCCAAGAACAGGACAGATCCAGTTTTTTATACACTGCCAGATACAAGACGTAACCATTAAAGTTCACTCTAAGAAAGCCAGACAAGGGGCCAGCACTGTGGCGTAGTGGTTAAAGCAACCTCCGGCAATGCGGCATCCCATATGGGCACCGGTTTGAGTCCCAGCTGCTCCTCTTCCAATCCCACTCTCTGCTATGGCCTGGGAAAGCAGTGGAAGATGGCCCAGGTCCTTGGGCCCCTGCAAATGCATGAGAGACTGGGAAGAAGCTCCTGGCTCCTGGCTTTGGATCGGTGCAGCTCTGGCAACTTCCTCAACACTCATTAACTCCTCAGTCAGTGATTACATTTAACTGCAATCCAGCTTCTATCATAGCATCCTATTAAGATTACTTTCACAAATGTGACAGTGTCCTGTCTGGTGAGTGAACCAGCGGATGGAAGCTCTCTCTCTCTCTCTAACTGACTTTCAAATAAGTAAACAAATCTTCTAAAAAAATTCCCTTTGGAAAAAAAAAGAAAGCGAGACAAAGCTACTTTCAACCTGGTAACTATGAACTGAATGTGGCCATTTCCAGAAAGAGCCAGAATTAAGATGGAAAAGGTGAATATGTAGATACCAGCTGTAACCACAGTCTCTGCTTTTTTTTTCTTGAAGAATATATATATATATATGTACATACACACACACACACACACACATATATATTATTTACTTGACAGGCAGAGTTAGAGCGAGAGAGAGGAGGAGAGACAGAGATCTGTCATCCACTGGTTCACCTCCCCAAATGGCTGCAATGGCTGGGACTGGACCAGGCTGACATCAGGAGCCAGGAGCTTCTTCCAGATCTCCCACGTGCATGCAGGGGCCCAAGCGTTTGGGCCATCCTCCACTGCTTTCCCAGACACATCAGAAGGGAGCTGGATCGCAAGTGGAGGAGCCAGGACTTGAACCAGGGCCCAAATGGGATGCCGGCATTGCAGACAAAGGCTTAACCTGCTATGCCACAACGCCAGCCCCCACAGCTTCTTCAGTGCCTGCATTCAAGGAGAGCATTGTGGCACAGAGGGTAAAGCCCCTGCTGCTTGGGACATGCAGGTCCCCCATCAGAACTGTCTGGGTTGGAGTTCCACCCTTGCTTCTGATCCAGCTCTCTGCTGACGCACATCCTGGGGGCAGCAGATGACGGCTTCTGTATTTGGGTTCCTGCCACCCACATGAGATACCCGAGCAGAGTTCCGAGATCCTGGTTTTGGCCTGGTCCAGCCCTGTCTGTTGGGGTCAGCTGGAGACTGAAACGGTGGATAAAAGATTTCTCTCTGCCTTTCAAATAAACAAGAATAAATCATAAAAATGAACATTAAAAAAATGCTTGCATTCAGGCCTTATAGACCTAGAAATAGTAACATTCTTAGAATATTGTTTTAAAAAAAATCAGCCCAACATGATATTTACCTTTGAACTACAATTATAATCCTCAAGTGCTGAAGGAGGGTGCAGCAGGGGCTCCTGGCACAGTCCGTGGGGGGTCAGGAGGGAGAAGTGCCGACCCCACTCCAGCACCAGGGTCCCTGTCTGCAGACAAGCACCGTGCACGAAGCTCTCTCCCATCAAGACGAGCTCGTCCTCGCTGGGCCCTTCTAGCTTATTTCCCTTGTTTTCCGGAAGAGCTTCCTGAGAGAGCCGTCTACACTCGTCGTTTCCACTTCCTCAGCTCCCATCTACTCCTGTCAGGGATTACATTTACCTGCAGCCTGGCTTCTGCCACACTGCTCTTCACAAGTGCGACAGGTGCCCTAAGCTGCCAGGCCCAAGCTGCCTCCTCCAGCCCGTTAGCGCAAGCTGGCTGCTCTGACACTGTCCTTTTGTTTGGATTAACCCTGGTGCATCCATGCCACCTGACTGTGCCAGGAACTTCTCGCTGATTCAGAAACAGCCTGGTCACCCACATTTCATAGCTTTTGGCCACGTTCTCCCCTTTTCATTCTCCACTTGGTGGAGAATTTAGGATGTAATGAACCATATCCAGTATTACATCAGCATAGTCACTTTTATTTTGTGCAAAAATAGTTAATATATTGTGAACATCGTTCCAGCAAAATTTCAAGAGCTGATTTCGCTACTACTACCAAGCTCCTGTTTGCTTCAGAAATTCTGAGCTGTTACTAAGAATTAATTCGTTACTTATATTCACAAAATTAGGAGTAGATTTGGAATTATCAGTTATAAGTATAAAGTTATTAAGAAAGATTATATTAAGAAAATATAATTTCTTGCTCGATACTAATACGTTACTCTTGGCAGAAACACAAACTTTTAACATTAATTATAAAAATTTGTGAGCTTTGATGGAATCAGTTATAGACACAGTTTTATTTATACAGGATCAATCAGTCAAATAATTGCAAAGGTTGCTTTCTCCCAGGTGACCATGACTGCTTCCCGCAGTTCCCTCCATTCTCTCTAGGGTATTACAAGGAATCTCACCAGTGTAGCCATCCCTTGATTACTTCCAAATAAAAGTGCATTTCACTGCTTCTCATCTCTTGGCAGAGTTTCAGATTCATCCATGCTAAATGCTTTTTTATGCTATAACCAAGTCACATCAACGCTTGCAAAACTGAAGTCAGGGTCACCCCCCCCCCCCCCCAGCACACAGAAGGCCTCCTTCTTGAAGACCTAAAATCCCAGTTTGTGACACTGCTGCTCACTTGTCATACTCCTTGTTTGAAACCCCAACTCCTGTTGTCACAGTTAGTGTCACGGCCCTTAGGTGACCTTTCATGTCTTTTCCCCTGGACCTTACTGCACCCAGCAACATCACTCTCCACCCCAGAGCCTGGCACACCACCATCCCCACAGCCCACATCTAACTAAAATGCAACAGGAGTTGGCTGACTCCCAGTGCAAAATTCTCCAGTTTAAAAGCCTGAGATGCGTAGACTCTGCATGCCATGATTTCTGGGACCCTCTGCCCCATCACCAGGGCTGTGCCTTCCTTCACCAGTTACAGCCCCGCCCAGTCCAGTCCCACAGAAGCAGATTGTGAGGCACAACAGAAGCCATGTTAAAAATAATGGAAAGAAACACATGGAATGAACTTTATTAGTTAATCTAACAAAATGTTCACACCACAGTGCAATTGACATCCAAACCATAAATGATATATTACACTACTTTCTAGAACTAAGGCTTTGAAACGAAGTGCACACTTTATACTTAATGGGAATCACAATGTGAACCGGTTATGTTTCAAGTGCCGCGTAGTCACACAGCAGTAGACAGTGCAGCCCTAGCTCTGATAAAATGCTTGCTCTGTTTCCCCGTTCCAAGCATTCTTTGCGACCCTGCTTAGCGGGTCCTGCCCGACCCCCAGACTGCGCCCAGTACACTCTGGCTGCACTCCGGCTTGTGCATTCTGTCACCACGGGACTTCCCACGGCACAGGGGAGTCATCTGTCTCCATTCCCGTGTCTAACACTACAGTTCTTGCTCTCCACAACAGAATTCTACCCCATCTACCACAAGCATCTTGCACAGAGCAGTAAACAAATAAATCTTCATTGAATTCCAAAGATTCATAGTAGAAAATGAACCTGAACATCAGAGTTGGACAATTATATTCTGGGTTCCTGAGTGCACATATTCTATCCTTGACTAATTAAATCCTGAGTAGCGATTTTGCAAACATACACACTTTTTTTTGGTAGGTTCTTTCAATGCAGCGTCCACTTACGGCAGCATCATAAGTTTGAGTAGGATAAAGAAATTCAAATTGTAGTTAAGTAGTTATGTAGTTATATAGTTATGAAGAACCTTCTGCATAATACATTTTTCTTACAAATGTTAGGCAAGAGTTTAAGTGAAAAATACAAAAGCTGCTTGCATAGAATAACACCATAATCAGGTGTCCAGTCTCTATAGCTTTTGTTACACCAGTTACACACATGAACCAAATAATACTTGTAATTAAAATCCATGTTAGGGCTGGCCCTGTGGCTTAGCAGATAAACATGCTGCCTGCGGCTCTGGCATCCCATACAGGCACAGGTTCACGTTCCAGCTGCTCCACTTCTAACCCAGCTCCCTGTCAATGAGCCTTGGAAGGCAGAGGAAGCACAGCCACGTGGGAGACCCAGAAGAAGCTCCTGGCCCCTGGCTTTGATCAGCCGAGCTTCAGCCTTGTGGCCATTTGGGGGAGTGAACTCATGGACTGAAGATGTGTCTATCCATCTCTCTGTCTCTTCGTCTCTCTCTTTCTCTGTAGCTCTGCCTTTCAAATAAATAGATAAATCTTTTTTAAAAAAATCCATGTACAAATTGGAGGGGTGGTGTTTAACCTTGTAGTTAAGATTCTGGTTAAGATGCCCCCTCCCTTAATGGGGTAGCTGGGCTCAGCAACCAGCTCCAGCTCCTGATTGCAGCCTCTGCTGGTTCGGACCCTGGGAGGCAGAACAACTGGGTTCTGCCACCCACATGGAAGACCTGCATGGAGTTCTCGGCTCCTGGCATTGGCCAGGCCCAGTCCCAGCCACTGCAGGCATTGAGGGAGTCAATCAGTGAATGGAGCTGTTTCTCTAGTAAATGGGTATTTCTTTAAAAAACTTACAGATAATGTGTAGCGCTGAAAACATTCGTTGTTGCTGTTTTGTTTTGAAAAGATTTATTCATCTGAAAAGCAGAGTGACAGGCATAGGGAGAAGGAGAGAGATCGATGTTCTATCTCCTGGTTCCTAAATGGCTGCAATGGCCAGGACAGGTCCAGGCTGAAGCCAGGAACTCTGAACTGCACAAGGTCTCCCACACGGGTGGCAGGGGCCCAAGGACTTGGTCAACAGATTCTCCGTGTGTTGACCTTTCTGGTCCACTTAACAGTCTTCCTGCATTCCCAAAGGACCAGGTGACTAGTGCTGTCCAGTGAAATACAAGTGAAAAGTGACAGAGCGGTGGGACACCTCCTTGCTTCTCTCTCCTGAGGCCAGAACCTGGACTGGGACTGCAGTGCTGCAGGCCGGTGGGTCTGCTCTGTGAGCACCAGAGGGAACGGTCCCTGGCCCTGCTGACTCATTTGCAGGAGCAAGACTGAAACTTGCCTCGCGCTAAGTGGCTGAGACGGAGAGGCTCTCCTTCTCCTCTCTTGCAGCAGCTCACGCTTAATTACCCAACACAGACAGCAGATGAAATTGCATACATAAGGCTGTGAACCTAGAAACCGAGCACTGCGCCAAACGTAATTAATAGGACTCTAAGTCACTCAATACAATCTGCTTTAAAACATTTTTCTGCTATTTTTATTTTAAAAATGACATGCTAAACTACACATTAAATTTAAGACATAGAAGGTATAAAATCTGGTAAGAATCTTGGAAAATTGTCAATGTAGACAACACACAGATAAAATCAAATGCTGAATCCCATTTCTAGCACCAATTATCTTTCTCTGAAAGTGGCCCGGTTCCATTAAACGGCTGTAATATACTCCCTGCCTGGCCCCAGAGTCTAGAATTTTCTTTCCCATGAGGCGTTCCCTCCCGAGGAACTCCTATGGAGGAGGATCACAGAACTTCAAGTAGGCTTCATTTACCATCTGTGAGTAGCACTACTGTGTATTCTTAATTTTGAAACTACAAAAGAATTGTTACCACCATCAGATGAACCTCTTTAAATTTTACTGTTTGCAAATTAGTGCCCCACATACACATACATCAGAATATATCCCTAGTTAAAAGCAGTGGATGTCATTCGGGGAGGACTGACAATATCCCATTCGAACCTCATGACTACACATCTATGGAGGTCAGCACAAGGCTGGATCAGGACCACTGGAAAGAGTCAGAACTCGTGTCAGTTTTACCAAAAATATGCTTCAGCAGCTACAGCTGCTCACAGCAAGGATTTCACCAACTGAGAGCAGGGTAAGTTCCAGCAAGGACAGTGGCAGCCATTCGTGGGCGTCAACTCCCAGAACCCAGGTTATCCAAATTTTAAATTCACACAAAAAAAACTTCAAGACACTTAGAACAGCTTTTCATAGACGTGCAGACTTTTAAGTGCAGCCAGTTCTCTCCAGGTAGCAGAGGAAATCTGGCAATCCCTCAATTGCTACTGCAGAACAGCAGTGTAAGATAAGGCTACCCACATCCCCAAGACGACTATGAATTCTCTTTTGCTTGTTCATTTACGGTTCATTTCCCCCCATTAGAGATGTGTACTTGGTTGGAAAGTATTTCATTATAATCCACACACTTGCTTTAGCTGGATGGCTGGCAGATCACGTTAGTTTAAGGGTTTAAATATTTGTGACTCTGCAATACACAAAATCAAAAAAAAAAAAAAAAACAGAACATAAAACACCTGGGAATTTCTTAGTTCACTTTACCTTACATGTTTTCTTGTCATGCTTTTTATATTAATTTTCTATTTTCTTCCTACTTCACTGGGTTCTGGGTTTTTCTGTAAGTGCCCTCAGGGTAAAATGGCACATTTTGATCCAATCAATGGATTACATAGGAAAATCTAAAATGTACCCAATAAAACCAATTTTTCGTGAACATGCAGAATTTGCAACAGTGTGGAAGACCTTCCCTACCCTGGGAAACGGGGCCTCAGTGTCACCTTAACCACAGCCCTGAGCACGTAGCATTCTTTCTCTGTGGTTGAGGATGGTGCAAGCTACTGAATAAACAGTGACCATGACGATTCCCACCCACTCTCCCTAAAGCACAGGAGCAGAAGGCCGAGAGGCAGAGTCAAGGGCGTTGGAAGCAGCACCCAGAGCCACAGAAGTGGTGTGCCCTAGACAGAGTTTCAGAGTCACCCAGAAACTGACTACTAACTTCTACTCCATCATCCCTTCCGTCTTGGGCTAAGTATCACCTCCCCAGGGAGGCCTTCCACAGCTTTCTGAGTCAGGAAGAATCCTTCCCCAATCCCTGTGCTACTCCAGGAAGAGGAACACAACACAGTCCAAACCCAGCTTCTCTCCCCAGAGCTGAGATATCTGTTGATGATCTCGCCATTCACGCAGACGCCTTGTCGGGAGAGTCCCCTCCCCCTCAAGGAGTCGCCAAGTCTGTCTGATTTTGACTTTGGATTCTCTTTATTTATTTATTTATTTATGACAGGTAGAGTGGACAGTGAGAGAGAGAGAGAGAAAGGTCTTCCTTTGCCCTTGGTTCACCCTCCAATGGCTGCTCCAGCCGGCGCACTGCACTGATCCGATGGCAGGTGCCAGGTGCTTTTCCTGGTCTCCCATGGGGTGCAGGACCCAAGCACTTGGGCCATCCTCCACTGCACTCCCGGGCCACAGCAGAGAGCTGGCCTGGAAGAGGGGCAACTGGGACAGAATCAGGTGCCCCGACCGAGACTAAAAGCCGGTGTGCCAACGCCGCAGGTGGAGGATTAGCCTAGTGAGCCACAGTGCCGGCCTGGATTCTCTCTTGAATCCAGCTTCTCTCCATCCCCATGGCTGCTGTCTCTCCCCAGGAAACATCCCCTCAGCTCCCATCTGGTTTTCCAGTCTGCACACTCCCTTTCTCCACCCCAGTCTACAAAGCTACAACACCTGGAGCACCTAGAATGGAAACCAGACCACAGCGCTTTCTTCCCTCAAACCCTCCAAGGGTCCCCGCAGTGTCCCTGAGTCTGCCTACCTCTCCCCTTCTGCTCCCATATGTGCCCGGGGCTTCTGTTACAGTGAACTATCTGCAGTTGCCCTCATATGTTTTATCTTAAAAAAAAATTTAAAAAATTACTTGGGTTGGGGGAGTGAGTGAACAGAGATGGAGAGTGCTCCCGTCTTCTGGTTCACTCCTCGAATGTCCACAACAGCCCCCCGGTCTCCCACCAGCATAGCAGAGACTCAGCCACTGCTGAAGCTGCAGTCAGAAGAGACCAGCATCCAACCCTGGCACTCCAATAAGGGCCGCAGGGCTCAACTGTTTTACAACCACTAGTGCTTCCCATGCTTCTGGATACCTACTCTGTACTGTCACCCATCAGATGCTAAAAAGAAGGAACCACTGAGAGGATCCAAGTCTGCAGCACTTACTAACTGGCCTTCTGTTCTAACTGTCCCTTAACTCCAATTGTCAGTGTCTTTATTGGATCTGCATTGCAAATACCTAGCCCAGCACTGAACCTAGGTAATGCACAAATCATCTACCTTAGCTTAGGACACAAAGTGGAACATAAACAGGTAGAGAGCAGTGATGTGCTCCTGCATGAAGAAGCCCAAAATCCTCCGGTAGTTTCCTTCAGAACATGAACTGTGCAAGTACTCAGAGGTAAAATCATAGTAAATTTTGAGAGTGACTTCAAGGAGGAGACACACCCTCCTTTCATTTTGCTTATCACTACGCTAATAGTGACTGAGATAATAAAAAGGTAGCACCCTGCAACAGAAACAGAATTGTCCAGGAGACAGATCATCAGAAGTAACTTCCAGGCTGGCTCTGTCTCTGACTAGCTCTGTGTGACCTGGATCCAGCTGTATAGCCCACTCTGTGGACCTCCCATTTATGAGAGCAATTGAAATCGACTTTTCGGCTTTTGCTGGGTTCCTTACTACTGAAACTAAAGGAGTGCTAACATCCCATTCACAGCTGTGTAGCTAAGCCGAATGATGCTATAGATACAACACTTTGTGCCTGTAGCTCAGCAGTTAGCTAGTCTCTCATGAAACACAAAAGAGGAAAAGGGTGCAACAGTTCACTGAGATGGCCTGAAACTTGTCGAATCTAAATAGCAAACAGTTCTGATAAGGAACACACATATAGAAAGAGACGACTCCTGTATCACCACTCAGGATCCTGAACCTCTCCCTATTGCATTCAGGGTTCTCAGCAAGAACTTGGAGGAAGGAAAGCTTTCTCTGACTTCTAAATCTCCGGAATCCGGAAAAAACAGCTAAAATAACAGATGCATGAGTCAAGATGCAAGGGCCTGAAGAGGCCAAGTTTAACGAGGTAGACAGAGGACAGGCCCATTTAGGCCCAAACATTTCTAGAATGACTCTGACCTCAGTCTTGCCCCAGTACGTTTAGAAACACGACCTGGTTCAGGAAATGAGACTCTTCTCCTTCACCGGATGGCTTCAAATGAAGCTTCCTCCTGACGCCTGTGTTTTTATTCTACTTGGTGGAGCAGATATTATTTTTTAATTGTGACCGTTCCTAGTTATTTGGGAAAGTTGCCTGCTTGTGATTAATGAGCTTTCTGATTATCGTCTTTAAGAGCCTCAGGCCTTTAGGCATGTACACCTGAAAATTAAAATTTATTAACATTAACATAATGAAAGTTAAATGATTTTATGTAATTGTGTGATTTATATTTATTCGGGAAGTTACTCAGGCATAATTTATAGGTTATTTTTCTCACCAGCACAACTGCTTTCATTCTCATTTTCACTGCAGGAAAATCTCAAGCTTCTTTGCCCTCTCATGCACAGAAATCCACATCATGGATTCCCTTATTCTCTCTTGTTGTAGCTCCTGGCCCGCCCCCACTGCCCTTGCTTGCTGGTGTGAATCGAGTCAGGCCCGTGTGGGGCAGGGCCGAGCACAGCGCCTGGCTTCTCACTGCCTGCAGTGCTGTCCCAGTGAAGGGGCTCTCGGTCCCACTTCAGCCCGGGGAGCAGTCCTGGTTTTGAAGCTCATGACCTCACTGGCTCAGATGAGGGAAAGACAGGGAGAACTCTCACTGGATTCCAGCCTCCACGATGGGCTCCAATTTGGTACAACAGAAAAGCCCGACACAGACAAATGGGTCATGGGACAGTAGTTCATTTCTCATCTGCTTCGTATTTTTCCAAGTTCAGTTCCCCTGGCATTGAACCCTTTACAGGATAAAAGGATGGTGGAGGGCTTAGGATCCAGGCTTGGAATCCATTCTACGATGTTTATGACCCAGCCTCGTATTTGTCTTATCAGTCACACATCCATTTGCACACTCAGCTCAGAATCTTTCCACTCACTCCCAATGCATCTCATACGCCTGTGGTACGCACAGCCCTGGACACACTGCTTGGGAGCTTTGGGAGCTCAAAGAGCAGGAGGAAAAGATGGGCCCAAGCTGCGGCAAAAGACGGAGAAAATGCCTTGGAGGTGTGAAGGGAGAGGAACAAGCTGGCTTCAGCTCTGCGGTTCTGGCACGGCCACCTGGCCGGATGCTGGAGGACAAAGCCCTGTGGGGGAAGGGCCGAGGAACCAAGCAGGGTCTGTCCTCAGCGACCAGCACCACCTAACGCCCCTGCCAAGTCGGAGTGCAGAATGAGGATGCTCGCCCCGCAGAACTGCCAACTCTGAAAGCATCTTTGTGAAATGAGGCAAACTGTTCAAAAGAGAAAGGAGGCAAACAAACAAACAAACAGACTCCCAAATGATATAAAATAAACTCAAAGACACACAACCCAAACCCTGGCCTTTGCCTCCCCTGTAAAACTCTTGCAATCACTGCCTCTCCTTGCCAGCTCCTTGGATGACAACCTGGGTCATCCCCAGCCCAGCGCCGGCGGGCCTCACCAAATGTACAGCTAAAATTACCCTTAACATCAACACACAGAGCTCTGTGCTAACTTAGAAAACAAAAATGGGAGACATAATGTATTTGCAGTAAAAGGAAAACAAATGAGCGACAAAGTGGATATATAAACACATAGAGGAATGCGCATATGTTGGGCACTGGTATATATAGATGCAGTATTATGAATAATGCGCTTCCCATAACCTTTTTTTTGTTGTTGTTTTAAACAGCACACTCCAGCAGGTATCCACATAAGGAAACCACCCACTTTGAACAGAGACCACGCTGCTGAGGTTCTGCTTAGCTCTTGACATGCACGGCCCACCCCCGTCGGCCTCAAGCTCGACTCAGTCCTCCCCCCCGCCCCGGCATCCTTTTCTCACTCCCTGGAAAACAGAGTCATTCAGAAGGAACTGGGACCTTGGGCCTCACTTCTAGGACCCATCGAGTCTTTCACTCATGTTTCACGCTGCAGTGGGACTGTCGAAACCTGGGTCTTTTCCCCTGGTGCCCACGGAGATTTCTACGTGCTATCTTCATCAGCCGCATGACCCCAGCGAGGAGCCCAGCGGTCCAGCTTCTCGCTCAGCGGGTCATCTGGAGCTCCCTGCTCAGGAGAGCTGCAGCAGGTGTGATGAGGCAGTGCTGGGTGTTCAGTAGCTCACAGCATCTTTGATTGGGTGGGATGAACTCTCGCTTACAGAGTTACCGATCTACACCTAATGTTCAGTTTCACTCTGTTAACATAAACCTGACTATCAGAGTTTGGCCAACTACGTTACTTGGATCAAGCGTGGCCACACCCGTCCGTATTGTTGCCAGTGGTTGCTTTCCCACTGCAGTGGCAGAGCTGAGCAGAAACAAAGCCCAGCTGGAGACAGACCCAGAGCGCCCAACGTGTTTACCACCCGGTCCCTCACAGAAAGTGCTGATTCCTGCCTGCTCCTGCCCAAGGGTAGCACCAGGATCCCAGCGTTCGCACCTCCCGGGGTGGGGCCCTGTCCCCATGGACGCCAGCCTGCGGACGACCGCCTGTCTGTCTTGTGGCCGCTTCCTGAGTCCTTTCAAATCCACGCCTGAGAACTTGCATGCTAGTAGTGACCACTAAAGCGCATTTCCTAAGCTGATCTTTGAGGGTCCTCAGTTCAGCCCTCCGCCCCACTCCCACCCTCTGGCTCACTCCCGGAGCTCCCACTGCTGCTCTTGCCCCACATTTTCCTCTGTTTCGGTCACTGTGCTGCCTTTTGCTGCCCCTGTGCCCAGCCCAGAACAGCTACGCTCCGCTTTCCTCCATGGGGCCTCCTCTGGCCGATGCCCCATTGGCTTATCCACGTTCAGTCCCTGCTACCGGGTATTTCTGGCTAAATGATCTGCTCACCTTATAGATTCTAGTGGTGACAGAACATCAACTAGGATAAAGACTACAAGAGAGAGTCTGCAGACAGGAATCCACTTGGGGACAGTCCCCTGTTAGATATGGTATCCAAGCTATCCTGGATCTCAGCATGTGGACCAACTACACTTGAGCCAAAGCCCCCTGCCCCAAGGCACTCCTCATTGACGGTTACGCCATAGATTTGACTCTGCTCAAGGTATTTCACATTTGTGCCTTGAATCTCCCGAACAGTGACTACGTCTCAGTGGGTTAGGATGCATGCTGACTGCAGTGCTGGGAACTTACAGGAACTAAAAAAAGTGACCGTGAGATGGGAAAACATACTGTGCTTTACCGACGTACTTACCATATCTGCTCAAAGAAGCCCAGAACTCTGAATCACATGCTCACTAGATATTGTCATCATGAAGATGAATCTCAGGTCCCAGACAGGGATTTGGATGGTCAGGTCTTTAACAGGCTGAACAGTGACAAATAAATGTCTACACTTTTAACAAAATAACAAACTCTTTCTGTAAAATCCCTAAGCAAGAGGGTCTGAAATTTTTTCTCTCTTGCTTTCTGTTCTTCCTCTATTCTTCAGTCTTTTCTCTGGTCAAATCCCCATGGGTCACCAGGGTGAGCAGCTTCACCCCAGAGCCTGGCCTACCACCAGGAGGTCACAGCACACTGGGTCAGGCCATGGAATGGAAGCCTCCTTCAGAAATCAAACCCAGACTATGGTTTGTGCTGCTGCTAAAGCAATGACCACCGACAACTAATATCTGTGGCTCCGTGTTCCTTAAAACTACAAGCCCTCGCCTTCCGCTCGAGCCCACCAATTACTCCTGTCTGGGAACTCACATTCTTGACTGCTTTTGCAGGCATAAATGAAAGTACTCAAAACTAACAGCTGAAAGGAGGTGAAAAATGATATGCGTCAAACTCATTCCCAAGCCCAGAGGGGTTGAGCTTTCCATTTTAGGAAAATGTCTGTATGTATGCAGATAATCTATATGTAGCAGACAATCCTTCAAGCCCCAAATGGGGTATGTGCATAAAAAGTCAAGTTGTGTGCCCAGTTTCCAAGTAAATGCCAGGTTGGCCAGGCTGACCAACAGGGCAGGCTCTCAGGCATGGCAGAGTTAAGTAACTGCTATTGTCAATCGCACCACACCGTTGATGTGTTAGGAGCCATCTCTCTCTCTTTTCTGCCAAACTCTAAAACCTCTGTCTTTGAAAGGCTGTGGGCATTGCATTCACAGAGCAGACAGGCGGCAGAGAAGGGCGGGAGAGGTTATGTGTTTCTGTGAATCCGTTTTCAGGAAGATCTGAAACTCCAGACAGCAGTGTGCAAACACTGACATGTGCAAAACCGAGGGGAAAAAAGTCATCCTGTGTTGAAAAATCAAAGACATTTTACAGTCTACACACATCAAGGAGAGGAGATAGTCTTTAAATATATAGTTAGCCTTTTAGCCTCTCTCTGTGGAAAGCTCTGGACTGCTCAGAGCAACACTGAAAATTTATTGTTACAGTCAGATTTTCCCCTGCTAGCTCATTGTTCCCCAGCTCAGAGATGATTTTTCCACCTGGCCCTTTCCTCGACCGCCCGGATGATGAAGGCGTGCAGCAAATGGCTAGTCTCACCAGCAGTCTCCTCTTGTGGCTGAATCTCCAGGGGCACAGCCTTGTGAGGAAGCTCACCATCTGAAATGCTAGTGCCCGCTAGGCTGGCACGCCTCGGGAAACTCAGGCATTGGACCGAGGTACTCAAGACAAGCCAAGGGCGCTGATGGGTTGATCCCAATCAAAACTCATGGGGACAGAGCTGGTAGAACGATAAAGAGAAAACAATGTCGCTGTTAGATGGCTGGCACACTGGGGACGGGGCAGTGGCCTCCCAGTCACACAGCCAGGCCCACCAGCTCCAGCGGTCAACTGCATGCTTTGTGTGTGTGTGTGTTGGACCAAGAGTGGGACATTAGCCAATCCTGAGAGCTAACTGAAACTGCAGGTTTCAGTTTGGACTTGTGATTGGATGCCCACCTTCCTGCAGGCCTCGAGTTTCCATTGGTAGAGAGTTCTGGCAGAATGATTCTCCAGACCTCTTACCCTGTCCCCACCAGGAGGAGTAAATGACATGACTGGTCTAGATTTCTGGATTAGGTAGAGCTAATCTACTAAAGGACTTCAAATACTGGGAATTGGTCTTTTTTCCCCATGTTCTCCTCTTCAGACAAATGAGAGCCTCTGCCTTTTCCACAAACTTTAGCGTGCAGGCGTGAGAAGCAGGTGGTCCAATCAGTTTAGGAAGAAGAAAGCTGACCTTCTCTTTGCTCCACCTGCTCCAATGTCTTAAACTCAGCAGGGGCCCTATGTAACCCCCTCAAGAGAACAAGTTCCCCTGCACTCCTGAGACGCCATGGCAAGGTTTGACTGAAGTCCACGTTTGAGGCCAATGACTGAAGTCCACGTTTGAGGCCAGTTTGAATTTACGGGAGCACAAGGTTAATATGTTATGAGAATGTTCAGGTGACTCAGGGAACATAAAGCGGAGTCAACTCCACCCAGGAAATCAGAGGGACCCTGTCTCTCACTCTGCCATGTGCTGCTTTTTCTCGCTGTCTGCAGACTGCACAGTTCTGCTTCTCAGGCCCGAAGGATGAGACACATGGCTGCCAAATGCACTCAGGCATCATGTCTGATAGTTCCAAACACTAGAGAGACACAGGCCTACTTCTCTTAAATCCACTACTCCTGGGTAAAATTCTAACGGCCCCAGCCTGGGTCAGGTGCCCACACTCCTAGACAGAAATCAACTACAGAGGAAGGAGCATGGCTCACCAGTTACAGAAGGGGTCAAGAGAAACAGTTGAGGCACAGCCAGACACTGGTGGGGGAAGGAACCCCCAGGGGAACGACTTTCCATGCTAGCTGACCCTTTACTGTCTGATCTTAATATTTTAAATACTGCCATGCTTCAATACTAGGATTTATGAGGGCTACTGATGAATAAAATATTATTTATTGTTCAAACTAAAATATTTCTGGGGACCAGCGCCGTGGCGTAGCAGGCATCTGCAGTGCCAGAATCCCATATAGGCGCTGGTTTGAGTCCTGCCTGCTCCTCTTCTGATCCAGCTCTGAGCTATGGCCTGGGAAAACAGTGGGAGATGGCCCAAGTACTTGGGCCTCTGCACCCGAGTGGGAGACCTGGAAGAAGCTCCTGACTCCTGGCTTTGGATTGGCATAGCTCTGGCCATTGTGGCCAACTGGAGAATGAACCAGCGGATGGAAGACCTCTCTCTCTCTCTCTCTCTCTGCCTCTCCCTTCTCTAACTCTGACTTTCAAATAAATAAGTCTTTAAAAAACAAAAGACAATTGTGGATGTGAAATTAGGTATGAGAAATAGTCTAAATAATTTAAAATATTCAACACTTTATTTATTGACTCATAAACTGGTTTCAAAATGTATCCTATTTTTATTTATTTGAAAGGCAGAAAGACAGAGACACATGCAGATAAAGATATTCTATCTGTTAGTTCACTGCCCAAATGCCTGCAAAAACTAGGGTAGGGGAAGGCTGAAGACAGGAGCCAGGAACTCCATCTGGTTCTTCCAGGTTTGTGCAAGCGAACCAACTACTTAAGCCACCCCTCACTGCCTTCCAGGATGTGCGCTAGGAAGAAGCAGGAATCAGGAGCAGAGCTGGGCCTGGAATCCAGGCTCTCTAACATGGGAAGTGGGATTCCAACCAGGATCCAAATTACTATGCCAAATGCCTACAGCTAGACTCAACTGATCCAGAAACTATTTTCAAAATCAAAAATATTTTTAGAAAAACTTCTTTATTTTAGTTTTATGCACATTTTAAAGTAACATAAATAAAGGCCCGCATTGTGATGTAACGGGTAAAGCCCCTACCTGTGACGCTGGCATTCTACATGGACCATGGATGTCAGTTCTAGTCGCTGCTCCACTTCCGATTCAGCTCCCCATTAATGGCTTGGGAAAAGTAGAGGAAGATGGCCCAAGTGCTTGGGCCCCTGCTGCCCATGGGAGACCTAGAAGAAGCTCCAGGCTCATGGGTTTGCTCTGGCCCAGCCCTGGCTGTTGCAGCCATTTGGGGAGTGAACCAGCAGATGGAAGATATCTTTCTCTCTCTGTAACTCTGCCTTTCAAAAAAAAAAAATTCTTGCCAGTGAAACAGTGAAAAACAGAATTGAGACGATTTCCCCTTTGCTAGGACTTACTTTGAGTCTATTAACCTTGTCAGGAACCAGGGCCTTCATCCAGGACCTATCTGGGATGCCAGCATGCAGCATACAGGCAATTGCTTAGCCCCCTGGACCAGAACGCCAGCCCCAGCCCCAAGACTTTTTAAAGGAACTGCCTTTCTGCTTTGATTCAAAGTACAGAGATTAAATACTTCAACAAGACAGAACTCATCATACATAATTCTGTGATTCTTTATAAGCCTTAATTTCATTCCATTGTTCTCCAGAAAAAAAATTTATCCACTACCAGAAATCCCATAAAATTTCTTTCTATAACAGAGCCATTCTAAATCAGGATTACAGAATTTTGAAATTAAATCCTGCACTCAGAACAAGTGACTTTACCATTGGGGCCTCATCATTCTGATGACACAGTATCATCTAGTTTGTGGAGCTTGTTTTTAAATAATTGCAATTCTCTAAAAGCTATTCATGCTGAAATTTTGGTGGGTACTCCATTTTTAACGGAATACTTTAAGATTCCAACTGATTTGGGAAAAACGTAAAAGAATCATACATTCAATAACACTGTAGAATACTTAGGGTGAGAAATACTAAGTGTTTTAAAGGCTGGCACTTTCAAAAAGTGACACAAACCAAAGAAACCAACAGTGTTCTTGCCACACTGAAGTATTTTTTTGTATGTAAATTCATCCTTGACACATATCTGCAAATTCTTTACAGCTACAACATCTGGCTCTAGTGATAGAATATCACTGGATGCAACTATGAATTATATGTATTTTATGTTTTATTGTGTATACGTTTTACATGTATACATGTGTCGGTATTATACATATTTACATTTAATATTCTATTAACTATTCCATTAAAATTAATCAGTTATATATATAATAAATTCAAAGTATATTTTGAATATACCTTTCTTAATCTGGTAAGAAAGCTCTTGGTGATTAATCTATTAATCAATTAACTTGAAACGCCACTAGAAACAGAAAGAGAACAAGTTCTTATCTGCTGATTCACTCCTCAAATGCTTACGACCAATAAGCCAGACAGAAGCTGGGGGCCAGAAGCACAATCGTGGTCTTCCACATAGGTGGCAGGAACATAAAACCTGAATCCATCCCCACTACTTTCCTGGGCCTATGTTAGCAGGAAGCCTGAGTCAGAAGCAGAGCCAGATCTTGAACTTGGGCACTTCAATAAGGGTTACAGCTGTCTTAACCAGTAGGCCAAACACTCACCTCCAGAATGCTTTTTTCAATAAAACATCTGACCAAAAAAGAATTGTAGTGCATTATCAAAAAAAAGATAAATCATTTAATCATAAATGTTGCACTTTTTGGCTATTTTCTTTAAAAAAAAGATTTATTTTATTTATTTGAAAGGCAGAGTTACAAAGAGAAGGAGGGAGAGACAAAGAGAGCGAGTGAGAAGAAACCTTCCATCTGCTGGTTCACTCCCCAAATGGCTGTGACATCAGGGGTCAGGCCAGGCTACAGCCAGGAGCCAGGAGCTCCTTCCGGGTCTCTCATGTGGATGCAGGGGCCCAGGCAGCGGCTTTACCCACTACACCACAAGTCAGCCCCTGCACTATTTTCCATCAGGAGCACAATAATATCCAGTTGATTTAAGAAAAAAAATGAAACTTCAAAAGATTTCCCTTGATCCCACAAACTGTATGGGGAAACTTTAAAAATTCTGTAATTAATTTCAATAATTTCTCACCTGAAGCATCGGATGAGATGACCGTGCTACGAATGTGGCTTGATAACCTGCCGACTGCACATTTTCTTTGCTTATGGAGCCAAGACAGTAACAGCTCCAGCAGCATATGGGAAAATCTGAACTCCAAAAGGAATGAAATTAACTTAGGATGACAGTTATTTGATCCAAAGGCAAAGCCATTCTTCAAAAGATAATATGAAGAAACACTGCGTGTGAACAACCCTCATCTTTGGAAATTTTAGGTGGATGCTAGTGCTTCCTCAACACACTAATTTCTTTAGAAGTATTGTCAGTGATATTGCTGTGCCCTCATGTGAAAGGCAATTACTGAATGGGTACACACTCAATACCAACTTTCCCGAGAAAGTCAATGATTCATTTTTCCTCACAGTACTTTTAAGGAGGGAGTTAATAGCTACCGAAAGAATGTATTGAAAAATTAAAAGAAAAATAAAAACCAGACGACTAAAAAGTACAATAAATGAATACTTAGGGCGTATTCAAACTCCCTGTGACCCGGACAGGTCCTGACGGCGGGACACGTGGGCTGTTCCCTGCACGCTGCACGGATCTCAGCATCACCTTTTCACGGTTCTCCACGTCCCAGGTGACCTGGTGCCGGGAATCGGGTACCCTGGAAGCTAGAAATGGGCCTTTGTACAGCTGGCTGGGGGCTGCAGGAGCGGAGGATTTAAACTCTTCCCCCACACCGCGTTAGAGAGGGGCTGGGGGTCAAGGTGATAGAGGCGGGAGGTAGCAAGGAAGGGCTGAGGTCCCCAGCCCCTCCCTGGAGCCCTGCCCACTCTCAACCCCTGCCCCTGCCAAGTTCCTGAAATCCACAGCTTTCATGAAGCTACTACCCAGACCAGCACAGGCCAAAGATAACCAACGGCACCCTGTCACGATCCAGCTGGGATATCACAGTAACATGACGATGGTAGACATTTCCTGTCACGATCCGGCTGGAATATCACAGTAACATGACGATGGTAGACATTTCCCTGTCACGATCCAGCTGGAATATCACAGTAACATGACGATGGTAGACATTTCCCTGTCACGATCCAGCTGGAATATCACAGTAACATGACGATGGTAGACATTTCCTGTCACGGTCCAGCTGGAATATCACAGTAACATGACGATTGTAGACATTTCCCTGTCACGATCCAGCTGGAATATCACAGTAACATGACGATGGTAGACATTTCCTGTCACGGTCCAGCTGGAATATCACAGTAACATGACGATGGTAGACATTTCCTGTCACGGTCCGGCTGGAATATCACAGTAACATGACGATGGTAGACATTTCCTGTCACGGTCCGGCTGGAATATCACAGTAACATGACGATGGTAGACATTTCCTGTCACGATCCGGCTGGAATATCACAGTAACATGACGATGGTAGACATTTCCTGTCACGATCCGGCTGGAATATCACAGTAACATGACGATGGTAGACATTTCCTGTCACGATCCGGCTGGAATATCACAGTAACATGACGATGGTAGACATTTCCTGTCACGGTCTGGCTGGAATATCACAGTAACATGACGATGGTAGACATTTCCCTGTCACGGTCCAGCTGGAATATCACAGTAACATGACGATGGTAGACATTTCCCTGTCACGATCCAGCTGGAATATCACAGTAACATGATGATGGTAGACATTTCCTGTCACGGTCCAGCTGGGATATCACAGTAACATGACGATGGTAGACATTTCCTGTCACGATCCAGCTGGAATATCACAGTAACATGACGATGGTAGACATTTCCTGTCACGATCCAGCTGGAATATCACAGTAACATGACGATGGTAGACATTTCCTGTCACGGTCCAGCTGGAATATCACAGTAACATGACGATGGTAGACATTTCCTGTCACGGTCCAGCTGGGATATCACAGTAACATGACGATGGTAGACATTTCCTGTCACGGTCCGGCTGGAATATCACAGTAACATGACGATGGTAGACATTTCCCTGTCACAATCCAGCTGGAATATCACAGTAACATGACGATGGTAGACATTTCCCTGTCACGGTCCAGCTGGAATATCACAGTAACATGACGATGGTAGACATTTCCTGTCACGGTCCAGCTGGGATATCACAGTAACATGACGATGGTAGACATTTCCCTGTCACGGTTTGGCTGGAATATCACAGTAACATGATGATGGTAGACATTTCCTGTCACGATCCAGCTGGTATATCACAGTAACATGACGATGGTAGACATTTCCTGTCACGATCCAGCTGGAATATCACAGTAACATGACGATGGTAGACATTTCCCTGTCACGATCCGGCTGGAATATCACAGTAACATGACGATGGTAGACATTTCCTGTCACGATCCGGCTGGAATATCACAGTAACATGACGATGGTAGACATTTCCTGTCACGGTCCAGCTGGAATATCACAGTAACATGACGATGGTAGACATTCCCTGTCACGGTCCAGCTGGAATATCACAGTAACATGACGATGGTAGACATTCCCTGTCACGATCCAGCTGGAATATCACAGTAACATGACGATGGTAGACATTTCCTGTCACGATCCAGCTGGAATATCACAGTAACATGACGATGCTAGACATTTCCACTCCCATTATGCACCTGATTCCAGGACCCTTCTGAGACTTCCACAAAAGGGCAGTGTAATTGGTGCTATTCAGATTCCCACTCCACCCCTGCCCCCACCCCACACCATACCTCCATTAAAATCCACTTACACCCTACCCCGACTCCAGCCCCTAGGCCTTCAGACCATGCAAAGCGATGGCCCTGAACCCTGCTGGGCACATCTCACTCTTGAACATGCCACAGTCCCTCTCAAGTGCATACTTTCACTTAGCTAACAGCTGCTGTTCGTCTGTTAACTTGTCCTTGAATTCTTCATGTGGGGGCGAGAACCTGGACCCGGCCATCCCCCGACAGGGAGGGCTCACTGGCCAGCTGCTGTTGTCTCAGCACAGTTAATTTCAAGAGCACCTGCGAGCAGGAAGGGGCTGGCCCAGCGGCACTGTGAGAAGAAAGACAAGAAGGCTGATGCTCAGCAGATTTGGGCTCCACACATGTGTTCCACACGCTGCTGCAGGACACCCTGGCAGTGCTGGCTGTACCCAGTCAGTCTGTCAAGCCCATCTGCTCATCTTAATGCAACCTGCAACAGTGATACGTTATTTACGGCATGAGAAATCCGAGACAACACCAACTTGGAAGGAATAAAGACCCAGCTAGAAGTGTTCTGGGCAGATTCAGGTGGGTGGTCACTATGCTGTAATGCCTCTGCTAGGAAAACGCAATTAACATAGCTAAGGAAAAATCAGAGTCCCTGTGAGCTACAAGGCATACGGCACACGCTAAGAGCTTAGGAAGCTCCTAATCTCCTTCAGTGCCCCCCAGTGAGAACATCTATAAAACAGGTATCGTTTCTTCATCAGATTTACATCCTGCGGCTTTCCTACCCAAGGTATTATTACTCAGACTTGAGAGTGCAGGTGCTAAGATGCCAAGGGCAAAGTCCCTTTGTCTCACTGACATCAGGTGGTGGTGGGCCCAGCAATGCTGATCCCTTGTGTTGACAACGGTACCCCAGTTTTCTACAAGTGAACTAACCTTGTGTTTGTTAAACGTTATGTTCCCATCCCCAACTAACCAACCAAAAAAAGAAAAGCAGCGAGGCCAAATCAGTCACCTCTCTGTCAGGGACATGGCTCTTGTGAAATGTCACAAAGAATGTTTTGTTCCAAGGCATTCCAGCGGGAGCACCTTGAAGTGCCTGTCCTAGATACCAGAGCCACCCTCGTTCCTGGCCTTCTGGGCCCTGGCTCTGGAACGCTTCCACCAGTTCTGTGAATTACTGAGTGTCTTTTCAATCATGTCTGCCCTCCCTCCCTCCCTCCCTCTCTCTCTCTCTCTATCTGGTTTGAGCTGGCCAGAATTGATTTCTATGGTTAACAGCCAATGCACCTTGGCTCACTCAGAAATTGAAGCCAAATCTGTCTGACTCCAGAGTCTGTGATCCGAACCACAGCGTGGGTGCCTTCCTTAGCCACCCTGGTGCCAAATAGGCCCACATTCTGTCTTGCTCTGATGGGAGAATACTGGAAGGAACGACCTCACTTTAGTAAGCCCTCATCGGAGGCACCTGACCCTCACCCCCACACCCTCCCCTGCTGTCCTGGCCAGCTGCGATTTCCTGTGGGGCAGCCAGGAGATGCGTTCTAACATGGGATCTTCCTCCTCATGTCTTGCTTAGTCTATGCTCTGCTTCAACAGAATCACTGGCAGCCTTCAGATAAGCAGCACTCCTACGAATACTTTCACAGCTCCCACATCAGCCTTTTGTTCGAGATGCTGAGAAAATGCAATACCCAAGTTACCAGCATTTCTCACACGTATCACGGACATTTTCCAAGCTAGAGAAAACAAAGTTTCCTGGGGAGGGAGGGAAGGAGGGAGCAGAACTGATTAATAAAGAATGGGACCAGAGACCCAATAGCCTTTTTAAACAGTGTCAAGTGGCAAAACGGCTGATGCAAAGAATTGTGTAAAAATTCTACCTTCATGAAACAACACATGTGCAAAGGACACTGCCCCTAGAACTGCTACCTCAGCTCGGCACAGCTGGCGTTTGCCTCTGCTAAGATTCTGGACGCCCCTTGTATTAATTTATGCAAAGGGAGGGGGGAGAGAAGGCAGCAATCACACAGGGAAAGTTAAAAACCCAACACAGAGAGGAAGAGGAAATGTAGGCCACGGCTCGCCCAAGTTTTAAGCTGTTAGTGACAATGATTTGAGTCAGATTTAGTTTTAAAAAGTAAAAGCGCAACATATGATCTCATCAAAGATATTCTGGCACACAGAACTGGATGAGTGGCTTTGTACCAGTTTTCTATTTCTGCAGGCAATGACATCAACAAACCAAAGGGCAAACTAGGAGAAAATGATCCCAAAGTTCCAACTGTGGCAAACAGCGAGAACTCTGTGGGGGACGTAGGAGGACGCTGAGTTTTCTAAATGCACAGAATGGAGAGCAGCGGTCATGAGCTATCAGCCCACTGGACTCACCCATCTCAAGGATGAGCGTGTCAAGGCCCAGAGAGACCAAACTCGGTTCCTCCGAAGGCACAGACCCAACGGGCGCAGGTCTGAGAAGCCAAAGCGAGCGGCCTGACTCCAGGCAGTCTTTCCTTCTCGCTATGTTGCCCTAACCACCATGTTCTTGGGCTAAAGTCACACCGAGGTGAGCCTTCATCGCATCAAGCAAAGATGTGACTGGGCCTGCCTGACAAAGCCATCAGGGAAGTATCTCACTGTCTTGCTTGCTTCCTTTCTTTCTGATCCCACGAGCCTTAGCCATGAAAAAGGTGTTTGCCCAGCCTCTTGGGCTCCATGGGCCAGAAGCAGAGGAGAGAACTGCAGGTGAGAAAGCCCGACACAGCCTTACTCGGTGCACCCGACCCGAGCCTCCTGCAGGGAGAAACAGGCACCGCTGGCTTCCGTGGACCTGTGGCCGCCACGCTGCCATTTCTAGGTTCCCGGCTCATTTCCGTCACGGGTTCTCCCAACTGAATTGAAAGGCTCCTCTTCTTAACTCCGCAACGTTAACTTTCTCTTACGTGCTCTATCCTGCTGCGAAAAGGCAGAGGTTCAACCCAAAAAATGACTCAGTGCTTAAAACGTAGCTGCTCTGTGGAGGAGATACACACAGGCAAACAAAGCCAACTCTATCGTGTAGAAAATAAACAAAACAAAACAAAAAGCCCCACACGGATCCTATGTCTGATGCAACAACTAAACTCAGCAAAATCTACTGAGTGCCCGGGTGTGCAGTCACTTGGCTGGTGTTAGGGGAAAGGCAACAGAGATGTTCCTCCCTCTCACATCTTAACATCTAGAGGAGAAACACAAGAGCCAAAGGAGCCCAACACCTCCAGCGGTGTGATAAGTAAAACACGCTCCATGGCCGTCTTGCTGCCAAATGGTGGACTTGGCTGATCTGACTCACCTTGGCATTTCTGTTCCCCGGCTGCCGCTCTTCAACAATGACTCTGAAAAATGAAATGAGCCAAAAGCCTGGTGACGGGGACAAGAGGAGAAGAGGAAGAGCCTGAAAATCCCACCGCTGCTCAGATAACCTAGAACCGACTATTTAATCAACACGGGAGGTCGTAGTTCCAATTTAGAGTTCTGAAAGATGAAAAGAATTAATCATCTCTCATTCATTCGCATTTGTCCTAGATTCCATTCAGTGAAACTACATGCCAAATTGCCTAACTCAACAAATATGTAAGTCCTCTGCACTCCCAGAGAAACCCCCAGCCCCCAAGAGCCCCGCACAGGCAGCTGAAGCAGCTGTGTCTGGAGGAAGTATTTAGCCCTCCTGAAACTGGCTCTAGGTGCGTAATTAGCTACAGGATCCCTCAGTTGTCTCAGTCTAGGGAAGGAGGGAAGAGTAACGTAAGAAACCTCACTGTCTACAGGTGCTCCGGCTGCTATTACAGTGAAAGTCAAATGTGGCACTTGCTAAGATAGGGGACAGTCAATTAAAGGATTATAGTTCCTAAAGTCCTACTGAAAATGAAACTAAGAATAATAATATGTCCCACATCTACAGTTTCCAATCAGAAATGACCTTGAGGGGACATTTAGAATATATTTAAGGAAGTGGGAAAGGCTTGAATGACACTAATGGCATTCATTTTCCATGGTAATACTTTATTTACCATGATAACAGTTGCTATAGACTCTTAACTGAAGGTGCGAACGGATGTTAGGTGAGCTCTTTTGATTTCTATTATTAATGTAAATAACACATAATGAGTCCTTTAGCTCATTTTTCAGACAATTCATGACAGCCAATCAGTTCAGATGTTGTTCAGTCCGACCGTCATCCCACATTAAAAGTTTCATTCGGCAGCACCGCCATGACGTTGGGCACAGGGCTGGTCCTTCATGCCGGCCGGTTTGCTGGGACTCTGTACAGGTTCCTCCTGCCGACTCATGATTTCAGCTTTCTCCTACCACAGTCATCATGTTTACTACTATGCTGCTATGTAATGATGATGCTGTCACT
This sequence comes from Sylvilagus floridanus, assembly GCA_949820135.1. Classification (NCBI taxonomy): domain Eukaryota; kingdom Metazoa; phylum Chordata; class Mammalia; order Lagomorpha; family Leporidae; genus Sylvilagus; species Sylvilagus floridanus. The sequence goes on from OX463227.1 coordinate 188,209,775, forward strand.
CAGCTCCCCAACGCTTCACACTCAGGATGGTGTCTCAGCGTCAGGACTGTCTCATCCTAGTCTTCCACTGACTGCTGCCACAGTGACACGATCCAGCTCACTCACCTGGTTTTACGCTGATTTGTGCTTTCCTCAAAATGACCCTCATACTTCAAATGGTGACCAGAGATGGGGTAATCAGTTAAAGGGAGGGCATGAAATGGGTCCGAATCCAGTGTGACTGGATTCTCCAAGAGAAGAGATGAGGGCACATACAGAGGGACCCGGGGGAGCCCCAGGAGAGATGATGGGCTGTCTACCAGCCAGGGAGAGAGACCTCAGGACAAACCAGCCCTGCTGACTCCTTGAACTTGGACTCCTAGCCTCCAGGGCGGTGAAGAAATGAAGATCTGCTGCTTCAGCCCCAAGCAGACCAATGCACCTGAACCTAGCCCTGTGAATCCCTGACTTTTCAGTCACTACAGCCAATTCATTAACTTCCCCAAACAAAACCCCACCTTGCTGACAAAATATAATGAATGTTGAACTTATAAGCTCTCACTTCAAGCTAGATAATTCTGGGTCCTGTAATATCTACACCAGAGCTGTCATCGAACATTCAAGTGGCAAATGACTCACTTGAGCAACTGAAAAAAAAAAAAAAACCACAACATATTAAAAAAGTGAGTGTTAAATAACTTGAGTGGCAACATCCCCTCCTCTAACAAGACACAAAGGAAATAATACTGGTTCACATGGCTAAAGAAAGTCAGCGGAAGAATTCCTCAAGGGAAAAGAACCGCAGGGCATCCTAGCAGAAAACCAGGCCGCAGTAATGCAGGACAACTTGAACAAGTGAAGATTCTGAGGATGACTGTAACAGGTGGTCCTCCAAGTGCAGACAGTGAAGGGCCGGTCAGCTGCCCGGGCAGAGTCTCCCCAGGCAGACCTATTTCAATAGGGTCTTCCGTCCTGATTTGGCTAGCTCTGGGCAACCAGAAAGGGCTGACACGTGAACTGTAATTTAGTCATTGTTCCTGCTTAACTTCTCAAATTGTCCCATTATTCCTCTGCTCTAAACCACTTCAACTGGGAAGATAATTAGTGTGGATCAAGAATTACTGGTATTACTGGTTCAAGTATGGATAAAAGTTAACTGATGGGGGCCAGCACTGTGGTGTAGCAGGTAAAGCCACTGCCTGCAGTGCACGCATCTCATAGGGGCACCGGTTCGAGAACTGGCTGCTCCACTTCCAATCCAGCTCTCTGCTAAGGCCTGGGAATGTAGCAGAGGATGACCCAAGTCCTTGGGCCCCTGCATCTGTGTGGGAGACCTGGAAGAAGTTCCTGGTTCCTGGCTTTGGATTGGCGCAGCTCTGGCCATTGCGGCCATCTGGGGAGTGAACCAGCAGATGACAGACCTTTCTCTCTCTGCCTCTCCTCCTTTCTCTGTGTAACTCTTTCAAATAGCTAAATAAATAAATCTGAAAAAAAAAATTAACTGATGATCTTTCAACCCAAGTTACCGAAAAAAAATAAAATAAAAAGTAATGCTCTTTTGACCCAAATTAAAGAAAAAAAAAAAAAGAACAGCAGACCCACAGGATAAAGAATTTATGTTCCATTAGGAATCCTTCACCCCGAGTAGCAAGCATCCATTTCCTCTTTCTACTCCCCGATTCCTTTTTTTTGCACCTGCTCATGTATCTATTAGACTGGACCCTAGAAGCTTCGGCAGAACAGAGGCACTGTTCCCATTTCCAATTCACTTTTAATTATAGAAAACAGTTGGCAAAATATCAAAGCCCCATGTACAATTTCTTCTGGTTCCTCTGGGAGCACAGGGGTTGACCAAGGGGAGCGAATAACTGAGAAATACAATAAAGTTTGAGAATCACGACAGTGCAAGAAAAGTAAAGATGAAACAAAGGCAGAAAATGACAGATTTACATTTTCCAGCTGGCACGTGACCTCAGCTCAGACAGGGAAAACACGTCTTCTGATTTAAGGTGGATACAACTTTCACTGGGTTAAACTCCCTTCACACTGCTGACCTCTATAGCTTCTATAGTTGGAAGGAGATTGTATTATTTGAGGGAGCGGAAAATGAAGGTGACGAGAGACAGGGAGGGAGCAGCAGTCAGTGCCCTGCATCGGCTGACCTTCATCGCCCGGAACGCCCGAATGCGGAGAGTCAGTCATTTTAGGGAGCATGTTCCGAAGAGGAAAGCAATTACCCCCTTAAATGGGTCACCATGCTCGTTTGTTTAAAAGTCACAAAGACAGACATTAATCTGCACTACAGGGATAAGTGCAATGCAGTTATTTTCCACTGCTTTTTCCTTATCTGGCGCCCTTTTGACACGTCAGACCCTCAGGACACCCTGAACTAGCTCCAGGGGGAGAGAGGAGGGCGGGTGGGAAAAGGATACAGAGAGGTTTGCATTTCCATTGCCCAGATGTGTGAACCTGTATAGGCAATAGGGCAAGGCCGGCAGGCCCAGGACAGAGAGGACGGAACGCGAGAGGAACACAGGAGGGAGTTCGAAATCCAGCAGGGCAGTGGGGAGAGAGGAACAGCAGGTGGAGACCAATAACTGGGCTTGCGCATCCACCAGGACGAAAATGGACCTTTACAGTGAAAAACAAGCGATTTTGCTCACGTGGAATGGGAAGACACAAAGGGAGTAAGAACACGCCTTTGACACGTACACACGGCTGGGAAGTTCACTAAGAAGCCGGGCAGTATGGAGCACCAGAAAACTCAGATCCGGGGTCCAGCCCAGTGGCCATGCAACTTCAGCACGGTTCCCGAGGTCCCTGAGCCTCATCTGTAAAATTCAGAGTGGCTGGACGGTTCCGTCATGGTTTCTTCCACCGTTTAAAAATGCCCTGGCTCTAGAATCTACATTTTACTTCAGAAAACCAAATCCTTATAGCTGAGAGCATAGCACAAACCTTAAACTGCTCCCACTGAGGCTACCTGGGACCACAGAAACAGAACAGAGAGAGAAGCGAGGGCAAACACAGAAGAGCAAGCAATCCAAGCAGTAGTAGAACATCCTCAAGGACGGCTCGACATGAACTTGGCTTATCAGCTCTACTGATTATCACCCGAGTCTAGGCATTCCAGATTATCACTGCACAGATGATACCGTCTATGGGATCTTCAAGCCAGGACCATATTTTTATAACTGTTATTGTCTCTACTGCTTTATAATAAAGATGGTGCAAATATTTGCTAATATTAAGAAATATTTAAGAATACTTAAGAAATATCGGGTTAGGATGCCCGAGTGCCAAGGTTTGACATCTCCTTCCTGAATTCAGCTTCCTGACGGTGCAGACCGGGAAGGCAGTTGTGAAAGCTCATGTAATTGGGTTCCTGCCACAAATGGGACACCTGGATGGAGTTCCCGACTCCCAGCTTCAGTCACCATGGCTGTGGCTGGAATTTGGGGAGTAAACAACAGAGAACAGCTTTCTGTCTGCCTTGCTCTGTCTCTGCCTCTCAAATCAACGACTACAAACAAGCAAGCAATAAATATACATAACACAGGTTCACAGCAGAAAAGTCTAAAAAGAAATCTGCAGGTGCATTTGTGAACGACTGAGACCATATAACAGAGTTTAGGTAGGGAAAAGCATTTCACTGCAGTAACGTAAACCAGACTCACGACTGGCCAGAGGCTCACACATTTGAAGTTTGATTCCAACAGCACACTGTCTCCCAGGATATGGATGGAAAAGCACAAGGAAACGCTGTGTATCTCGGTTCTCAGAGACAGCTCTGCGTCCTGCTGCATTCAACACCATCACGTGGGGACCACCAGCTCCTAGTCTGTCCCTCTAACAGGGTGCTCCAGGACTCCTAAGATCTTTGGCTTATTCATTTTTATGAACCCACTGCCTAACATGATGGCGAGAATAGAGAAGGGGCTCACTAAATATTTGCTGAATAGAAAATAAATTGAAATTCATAGAAAAATAGGTCAGCTGCCAACATTGGCATTTCCATATTTACTGCAATGTTTAATGTACAGCAGCCGCTCTGATACGATTCTATTACTGTAGGATTTTAAATCTGAGCTGAGAATAAATCTTTAAGGAAATGTTTATAAAGGAATCCAGTAGTGAACACTAAGACTACCAAGTTTACATATTTTATTTTCTCTATGTCTGTTCTTTAACTCATCTCTTGAGCTAGAAAAGTCAAGATATAGAGTATCATATCAAGTCTTTACAGCCAACCACTGAGTGGAGGTTATGAAAACTCTGCTAATCTGACAGAATTGCAGGTAATCTGTATTTAATTTTAAGATGTTATAAGAAGATTACGCATCAGACTGAGAAGCTTCTGCATTGCAAAGGGAACATTCAGCAAAGTGAAGAGGCAACCGACAGAACAGGAGAAATTACTTCCAAACTACGCAACTGACAAAAGGCTAATAACCAGAACATATAAAGAGATCAAGAAAACAACAAATCAAGCAACCCAGTTAGGAAATGGGCAAAGGACTTGAACAGGCATTTTTTCAAAAGAAGAAATCCAAATGGCCAAAAGACACATCAAAAAATGCTCAGGATCACTAGCCATCAGGGAAATGCAAATCAAAACCACAATGAGGTTTCACCTCACCCCCGTCAGAATGGCTTTCATGCAGAAATCAAACAACAAATGCTGGCGAGGATGTGGAGAAAAAGGTTCCCTTATCCACTGTTGGTGGAAATGCAAACTGATACAGCCAAATGTGGAAGACAGTATGGAGATACCTCAGAAATCTGAATATAGACCTACCATATGACCCAGTCGTCCCACCCCATTTGAAAGAGTTATCTGTACCCTCATGTTTACTGCTGCTCAATTCACAATAGCTAAGGTATGGATTCAACCCAAATGCCTATCAACTGAAGACTAGATAAAGAAATTATTGGATATACACTATGGAATACTACACATGAAATATAACAATGGTAAAAATAATGAAATCCTCTCGTTTGCAACAAAATGGATGAGGCTGGCAAACATCAGACTTAGTGAAATAAGCCAGTCCAAAAAGAAAAAATACCATACGATCTTCTTGATTTATGATAACTAAAAGAACATCTAAAAGTTAATCTATAGAAGTGAAATTAACACTTTGAGATGCAATGACTTTGAACAGCCCTGGTCCTAACTGTTGAGGAACAGTTTTTTTTTTCCCCCAAGCAATCTGTGGAACTATTTATTAGTACAGAGTTAGTTAATTGTACATATAAAGTTAATAAAAAATAGATCTTAGTAAAAGATAAGAACGGGAATAGGAGAGGCAGGAGGAAGAAGGGTAGGAGTGTGCTTTGATGGCAGGTATGGTGCGAAGAATCATGATATTCCTAAAGTTGTATTTATAAAATAAATAAATAGTTATACATTAAAAGGGGGTGGGGGTCATAACAAGAAAGAACAGCATGAGTCCCATGACATCTGATAAGTACAAAAGCAGTGGGTGTTAAAGGGACAAGTAAAAAAGAGATTAGGATAGAAACAAAAATCAGGCATGACTGTATCATACTGAATAGGTGACAAAATGATGGAGCTAAACATGTGTGGAATGATGCCGATGCTAGGAGAAAAAAATACTCAGGACAGAAATAGAGTCATGCAACACAGGAAAGTACTATAACCATAGCTGAGAAGCTTCTGCACTGCAAAGGACACACTCAGCAAAACCATGCAACTCTCGGTGACCTGCAGAGACAGGAGAGGTGATTAATGGTACCGGAAAGTTTCTAAGTAGAGACTGGAGGGTTAGCATCAGTGGTGCATGACTGGTAACTCCAGGTCACTTCAGGGAGAATGAGAACTTAAGTTGATCAAAATGTTGCTAAAACTGACTGCCAGACTTAATTCTACAAAGCAACAATTATGGAGGCCACGTTTTATAAGGATTCTCACTTCTTATGGAAACGGTATGACAAACTTCCAGGGTAGATAAAGCAATTCAGTTTTTAAAAACGGGCAAAAGATTTGAACAAAGACCTCATGAAAGACATACAAATGGCCACTAACACCATGAGTAAAGGTACAACACCATTAGTCATCAGGGGAATAGAAAACATCAGGAGACACCACACTTCTACTAGAATAAAAAAAGATGTGGAGGAGACTGAACACTTGTATCAGTTAACTTTTTCTTTTTTACTTAACATCTTTCTCCCTACCCCAAAGAAACCTTTTATATAAGGAATACAAACTTCAGTTGTTTCATAATTACAACTTTAGGAACATGGTGATTCTTCCCATCACACCCACACTCCCACCCCTCTTCCTCCTCCCTCTCCTATTCCCAGTCTTGTTTTTTACTAAGATTTATTTTCAATTAAGCAGTTACCTTTGATCTATCAACAAATGATTCCAAAAGGACAGCAGCTTGAAATGAACACTGCTGATCTCAAACAGTTTCTGATGGTCAGGACTCCAACAGCAGCTTGGCAGAGTGGTTTTGATTACAGTTCTCCCTGGAGGTTTGGACACTTAGACAACACGTGCCCCTTATCTGGTGGAATGACTGGGCTGGAGTATTTGCTTAGGGGCCAGGAGGGATGAGTTTGTCATTGGCTTCTGGCCAGGATCTTCTACAACTTGTGGATCACTGTACAGGGCTACAAGCAATGTGGCTACTGGTCTCCGCAAAGCAAGTGACTCGAGAAAGTAACCAACCAACCCAGATGAAGAATTGAATGTATTTTATAATCTAAAACCTATACACTCGGAAGGGACATGCCATTACTTCTACTGCAGTATTCCACTGATTACATAAAGCAACTTGATAACAATGTGCCAGGAGACATCCATGGCTATGAATCCTAGGAATAGGGGTCCACCTTGCAGGCTGGCTACCACTACAGGTGGGGATTCAAAATGGTACAATCATTGTGAAAACAACACAGCAATAGTTTATAAAGTGAAACCTACAGACCAACAAAACGCAGCACACTCAAGCCCAAGTATTGACAGAAGAGAGCTAGAGGTATAAATTCACGAGAAGATGTGGGGATTTATGAATGTTCATAGCAGCCCCACACTGGAAGCAATCCCAATGTGTATCAGCTGATGAATGGAGAAACAAGTGTGATATATCCATACTGCTCAGCAACTGTGAACAATTCAATGTGAAGAATACTCAAAAAGTTCACAGAAAATGTGCACTATGATAAAACTACACATGGATTTTACCTTTTTTCTTCCAAAAGAAATTTACATTTCAATGTTATTTTCCCATGAAAATAAAGTGGAAAGTGTCCTCCTATTAACACATACAACATGGGTAAACCTCAAAAACAGTCTGTAAGTGAAAGAAAGCAAACAAAACTCTATGTATCCTATGAGTTCATTTACATGAAATTCTAGAAAGAGCAAACTATAATGACAAAAAGCTAATCCATGATTGCTTGGGCTGGGTTAAAGAGAGGGGACAAATGTAAGAGAAGTCTTTTCTGGGGTGAGAGAACTTTCTATATATTGACTGTGACAGCTACTTGATTATAGAAAAGTGATTTAGCTGGCGCCATGGCTCACTAGGCTAATCCTCCGCCTTGCGGCGCCGGCACACCGGGTTCTAGTCCCGGTTGGGGCACCGGATTCTGTCCCGGTTGCCCCTCTTCCAGGTCAGCTCTGTGCTGTGGCCCGGGAATGCAGTGGAGGATGGCCCAAGTGCTTGGGCCCTGCACTCCATGGGAGACCAGGAGAAGCACCTGGCTCCTGCCATCGGATCAGCGTGGTGCGCCAGCCGCAGAGCACCGGCCGCGGTGGTGGAGGGTGAACCAACGGCAAAAGGAAGACCTTTCTCTCTGTCTCTCTCTCTCTCTCACTGTCCACTCTGCCTGTCAAAAAATAAAAAAAAAAAAATAAAAAAAAGAAAAGTGTTTTAAAAAAGAGTACAGGAAAAAGGAAATTACAAAACAAGTTTATTTCAGTACAAAGAAACATTTTGATCCATGCATAGTTAATTTCAAAATATGCATTTCCACTAACTTTTTGGGGACTCCTTGTATACAACTATCAAAATTCATCAAGCTGTGCACTTGAAATGGGTGAATTTTATTTCACATAATAATGCCATAATCAAAGATACAATCATTGGGCTGGTGTTGTGGCGCAGGGAGTTAAACCTCCACCTGCAATGCCTGCATCCAATGAGCACTAGTTTGAGCTCCGGCTGCTCCACTTCTGATCCAGCTCCCTGTTAATGTGCCTGGAAAAGCAGAAGATGACCCAAGTGGGCCCCTACCACCCAAGTGGGAGATCAGAAGAAGCTCCTGGCTTCAGTCTGGCCCAGTCCTGGGTGTTGTGGTCATTTGAGGTATGAAACAATGGATGGAAGATCTACCTCTGTGTCTCTCCCTCCCTCTCTCTGTAACTCTACCTTTCAAGTAAATAAATCTCTTTTTCTTAAAAAACAGATATTATGTGTATGACATTATTGTATTCTTGTCAACTCCAAATAAAAATATTAAAATGTATAAAACTTTCATGTCCTATTTAGATATAAGATCACTATATCACTATACATGAAATGCAAAGACATTTCTTTATGCCTGCAATGAATAATGAAAAAAAATCAATTTTAAAGAGTCTGGTGACTAGTAGACCTCTGGAGACTAATACATCTGCACCAGAAAGAATGCTAAACATCTCATCTGGAAGCAATGGCATTGTGAACAGAGAGAAGGAACTAGATGGAAGCCATGTTGCACAAGTAAAACTGATTGAATTTGTCAACTGATTGGCAATGAAGCAGAATCAAAGGAGACATCCAAATATCACCATAGCATGGAAATATCAAATGTCACCTTCCCAGCAATGCATCTGCTGACTGTCCTATTTTAAACTGAAATATGCTCACCCACCACCACCTCTGCACTCAGAACTTTCTATCTTGCTATTCTGCCTTATTTTTCACTTTACCATTTATGAACTTCTGATACTAGATGACTTAACTTGTTGATTATCTACCCACCCCAGACAATAAGCTCCAGAAAGGTGGGGTTTTGTCCTATCTCATTCACTGCTGTACACCTGCGGACTTTCTTAAAGATAACGGCAGAAGCTCTGCAAACACATGCAGTCTCCCAGAGGCACCTCAAGCTCAACACTTTGTTAATGATGATGTCTGACAATACACAAGTCAGCACTGTAATACGTTCATAGTCACCTGTTCAGGGAAGCACAGCATTAAAGAAAATGTTGGTCATGGCGCCCTTTGTTAAAAGAGCGCATTTAATGAGCATAAGAGTTTATTCTGGAATTCTGCCCATAGACTCAATACAAGTACCGTAGTTTAGAAATATTTAAGTGGTGCGACAGCGGATACCAACCCTACTAAATCCTCAAGCTTGGACAAAGTAGGTGAAGCCTATATTCAATGTATGCAGCACCAGTGACATTGTGTGTGTGTGTGTGTGTGTGTGGATAAATATATAGATGTATATGTATATGTGGCGAATTTTTAAAAGGAATGAGAGTGATAGCTTGACTAAAGACGGTCCCTCTAACATCATGAACAATGTATGTATGCACTTTTTTCCTTGACGCTTGAGCATGTGGAGCACTGCTGTGTAAGGGAACACTGGAACAGAGCAAGGAAAACCTTCCAGAGGGACAGAGGCAGAGAGAGGATCAGGGATGGGCTCAGTGGCACAGTGTAACAAGCCATAGCTTGGCATGCCCGGATTCCATAGCACAGTGCTGGTTTGAGTCCTGGATTCTCCATTTCTGATTCAGTCTCCTGTTAATGAATCCTGGGAAGGCAGCAGCTGACGGACACAAGTAACTGAAACCCTGCAACCTCTGTGGGAGACACGATGGGGTTTTTGGTTCCTGGCTTCCGCCTGGCCTAGCCCTGGCTGTTGCAGGCATTCTGGGGGAGTGCGCTGCGGGAAGCTCATTCTCTCTCTCTTCCTCTCTCTTTTCCCCTTCTTCTTCTTTGTCATTCTGCCGTTCAAATAAATACGTAAGTTTTTTTTTAAAAAAAAAAAGAAAAGAAAAGAAAAGCCAGGCCCTAATATAACAGCCAAAGATTAATCACAGGAAAAACAAAAATTTGTCTAAGGACAGAGCTGAGCCTAACACCCACTTCCTGATGAGGAATAAAATTCGAAAGAAATGCCCCTCAGCAAAGGGCCCTGCTAAGCAGCGACTGTTCTCAGAGCGAGCGCTGCCCCAGAGGCTGCTGCCTGGCCCTGCCCACGCGGGAGGCGGCGTTCTGTCTGCTCAGTGGGTAGGTTTCAGCCGCATCACACATCCCCTGGAGACTGCACGTGCCCTGAGGGCACTCAGCTGGCATGCGCAAGTGCCGGTGCTGAGGGGAGGCTGAGGATTCGAGGATTTAGAAACTCCTAGCCTGTCAGTGACTGAAGGGACTCATGCCACTCGTTTTCCAGAGCAGCAAAGCCTGTGCCTTCGACAGCAGTGGGTGGGCGGCGGAGACAGGAAGAGCAGTGTGGCAGTGGGAGCATAGGGTCTGTTGTCGAACCCCTGGGGTGAAAATCCCACTCTGCTACTGAACACAACATGGGACTGCAGCAAGCTGCCCTCCCTAAGCCCCAGCTCTGCAACTGGAATAGTAACAACTGGGCCAAACCTACACAGCTGTTGTAACAGAGCAGGGCGATGAGGGGTGCTTTCTGCTGGGGCCCAGCACAGGGTCGCTGAGTGCTCACTCAGGTGAGCGATTACAGACAGGGCCGGCTGGCACTATCGCCCACCTGATGCTGTCTAGGTCGACAGTTACTGGAGCCTGGTTCTTACTAACTCAGCTGCAGAGCTGGAGTCGCGGTGCTCGTGGGCCGAACTAGCCTTCGCCAGCTCCTACGCCTAGACAGCTTCTGAAGGTCCTCGGGCACTAGGAACCGTGCTTGGGCTCCCACCTGCCAGTAGGTGGCGCTTCTCCACCCCATGCTCACCAGGCACAGGGCACACCACCCTCTGAGTGCTGACCCTGGGCCCACCACCTCTCTGGTGGGGCCTGGTCCTGCCAGTCCAGAGCTCGAGATGACAAGAAATCCATCTGTGTGGTGATCCCAGAGGCCCGGGCACATCTCACAGGGCAAACATCAAAACACCCAAGAGTGCAAATTGGAAAATAAACCAAGGCCATCTGTAACAGCACTGTCACTCCAGCTGAGACCTGTCCTGTGGGTGACTTGGAAATAATCGCCAGCACCCCTGGAGACGCGCCGCCAACATCCAACTCCCTTCATTTCTGTCCATGGGGGGAGTTCCCAGGACTCAACAGCACGGATGTGCAGTGCAGGAAAGCAACGACTTGAGGATATAAATCCCAACATTCAAGGTTGGGAAATGCAGACAATACTGTCCCCGTCAGCTGACAGTCTTAGCATTTAGGACCATGTCTCCGCAGAGACGGTAACGGCAGACCAGTCTGCATGGGAAGGTCTTTAGTGGCCTGTTTATGCATTCACTGGACGTCATCTCAAGAGAGGCACTGCCAAGTTCAGAAGTTCACGACCCCACAAGCTGGCCTCCTGACATCACGCCGGGCTCATTACAATATATAAAAGACGCCTTGTTGCTCAGCAACGGGTAATACATTAGCACTGAAGGCAAAACTAATCGATACATTATTGGCAACAGCGCCTTCATAAGCAAAGGTAAAACAATAATTTACTCTGAAATTCCAGTTGCGGAGCAGTCTCTCCTGTGGGATAACCTTTATCTCTTCCCCACTCCTAAGCTGAACAAATATTTATCATGGATTTTCACAAAATTACCAAAGGCAAAAACTTACCAGAATAGAAAGTGAAAATGCAAACAAGTTGTAGAGATGATAGGCAGTAAGAAAACAGCTATTCAGTGTGGCAACACAGTCCAGAGATTAGAGGAGTTTCTCTTCGTACAGTCATTCCTCCTCATCCATAGGGAACCGGTTCCAGGACCTTCCCTGCAAACCAAGATCCACAGGTGCTCACACCCCTAATACGAAGTGGCATTGTATTAGCACAGAGCCTACACATCCTCCAGTACGTACTTATTTTAAAGATTTGTGAAAGTCATCATTTTGCGTTTTTAAAGATTTATTTATGTATTTGAAAGGCAGAGAGTGATGGAAGGAATGAGAAAATGAGAGAGGGGGGTATCTTTCATCCACTGGTTGACTTCCTAAATGGCCACAACAGCCAGCACTGGGCCAGGACGAAACCAGGCATCTGGAACTTCATCCTGGTCTCTCATGTGGGTGGGTGGCAGGGACCCAAGGGCTTGGGCTATCACCCACTGCCTTCCCAGGCCATCAGCAGGAAGGTGGACTGGCAGTAGAGTGAGGAGCCGGCATTCAACATGGGATGCTGGCATCAAACAGAGGCATGACAAACTGTACCGCGATGCTGACCCCTCCCCATACTTCATGTCATGTCTAGATGACTCCTAATATCTAATACAAGGTTAGTGCTCTGTAAATAGCCATTACTGTATTGTAACAACAAAAGTCTGCATATATTCTCAGATGCATCTCTCCCCACAACCCCACCCCCAAACAGCTTTTTCCATCCGGGGTTGGTTGAATGGGGAGGGACAACTGTTTAGGATTTTAGGAAGTCCACATTAATGGTAACAGAAATGTGCCTGCTTCTACCATATTAACAGCTAACCTTTACTGACTGTCCAGTGTAAATCCTGCCCAGACCCTGGCAAGAGGCAATGCTATATTTTCCAATTTACAGCTGAGGAAACAGAGGCTCAGAAAGAAGAAGTCACTAGTCTAAGTCCACCAGACCAGATGGGGACAAAGCACTGGACCTCCCTGCAAAGCAGGGCTGACCAGAACTCCGTGCCACTGGAACATTCCAGTGCTGTTCTTACTGGGCTGCCCCCAGCCCCGGGTGGCCTCAGGCAGCTCACATGCAGCTAATGAGACCAAGGAACCGCATTTCCAACTGCACGTAATTTAAATGACATGGCCATAAGTGGCTGATGTCTCCTGTACTGGTCAGAGCAAGTGTAAAGCAGTGGCCAGCAGACGCCACTGTAGGCCAGAGCAGGGAGAGGCCTGCTTTTGTGCCGAGACCGTTCAAAGCTTGCTACAGGTGTAAAGAGAAGACTGCAGATGGCCTGCAAAGCCTAAAACGTTCACTGGCAGGCCATTTACAGAGCAAGCCCTTTTACAGACGCCTGCCTGAGGGCTATGCTCTTTGCCACCTCAGTCACCCGCCCTGATCAGGGCAACTGGGCAGGGAGTTAGGTCTGTGTCAGCTGGAACTCTTGCTAGGCTGGCAATACAATCTTATCTCTAACTCTCAGCTTGATGCACTCACCTTCCCAGGATTATCTGTGTCCCACCCAGGAGGAGGGGGCTCCAGGAGGACCCCAGGGAATTCAAATTCCAGATGGAGGGTGTGGTTAAACAACACACTGCTTGTGTTATTAAATATATAATTAAAAACAACAACAACAGAAAAACAGGGCATCTCCCAAGCCAAGACGCAGCACCACCCCCACCTCATTGAGGCTGAGAATGGGGAGAGCTCTCTTTTTGCCCTGGATGGGGCTTGCAGGTACTACTCAGGCTCTCCCTGTCCCTCCCTCCCTCCCTCTCTCTCTCTCTCTCTCTCTCTTTCACAGGCAACCCCCTGCCCCACTCACGACAAGTGTTTCTCCCTGTGGGTCAGCCCATGCTCATGTGTGAATGCAGGTTTGCTCTTTCACTTTTAAATAACTCCTGCCCTCACCTCTGTGCCTTATGGATCGCTGCTTAGCGTTCTTGTCCCTGTGGTAAGTGCCTGTAGTAAGAATTAAGACATCTAGGATAGTGTCAGGCCCAGGAGGAAAGATTTCTAACCCAGGACCCCGGTTTAAACCCTAACAGCATGAAGACGACAGTAAGCACCCTGCTGTGTGACCATGGTTATGCTTTCCATTACAGAATTTAAGGGATTACATCAGCCTGAACAAAGGCAAAAACTGCTGACCGAGCAGCGCCCCTGTTACAGTCTGTTCAGTCAGCCACCGAGCAACATCTCACAGCCACAAACAGTGTGTATTCGTTCATTATCTCACGCACTACTTAAAACAACCTCGGAGCGATTATGTCCATTTTACCAGGAAGCAAAGTGAGACACAATGCTCAATGCCACAGCAAAAGAGGCAAGGCCATGAGCATGGAGGCAAGATCTGTAAGCTCAAGAAGATGTACAAGTGCCAGGGTCACGTGGGGGTCACGTGGGCGTCCCCGACGTCCTACTGAATTGAGCAGGATAGGAAAGGCCATTGGTTTTCTACCATGGCGGCAGTGGGGAGCTGAGGGGAGGTAGCCCTGGGTGCTTCCAGGACCACTAATGTTTCACAGGACACGGGCAGGTTCTGAAGGTGAAGGTGGCTGTCCCCGGGGGTCCTGTAACACCCACACCAATACAGCTCCCGGGCGTTCAGGCCTGCTCACGGGGTCGAGCGGCTCTGGCCCTTCTACTCAGCCCACAGCAGGTGCAGAAGTTCAGGAGGACGCCACCCTTCACAACATCCTGCAGCGCCTCTGAGAGCCCCCATGCACTCCGTGATCCCACAACGTGAGGGCTTCTGGGACGGACCGGCAATGGGAAGAAAATCCTCCCTCTGCGTGGAGACCACTGACTGTCCCGAGGTTTTCCTGAAGGGAACTTCTGTTCTTGGGGTGAGGGTTATTTTCTTCTGCACTACTCCGTAACGTCCAACACTGCAGCCAGGAGCAATGACAGTTTCTTACATTTACGCTAATTACGTGCCACTGGGAGTCTGGTTGCTCCCCTCCACCTAGGGGAAAGATCAAGAGCCGCAGGGGGCAGCAGCTGCCACCCTGGACAGCCCAGACGTAGGAGACTTCCACCCGCACTACGGCCCCACACTGGCTGTCCACACAGTGCTCCTCAGACGCAAGTTTATGACGAGGGAGACCCTGCTTTCCTTGAGTGGTACCAACAACGCCACAAACGCAGCACCAAGTTACTTCCCTTAATTACTAGCATAATCCCGTCACAGCATTATAAATCCTACTCACCACGATTATTTCCTGAACACTGCCCTCTGCATGCTTCCCTTTGCCCATCCAACAATTTAATCGAGTCTCTGCGTTTGCTTGAAGGTTGTACTGGGCCTTTTACACTCACAAATCTGCATTCTCACAGGAGTAATGTGGCCTTGGTGGCCTGCACTGAACCCATCCCTGGGACAAGCCACCAAAGGCTCAGAACTGCGTGTGCAGATATACCTTCCACCTAGTTAGCTCTTGCTGGTCTCAGTGCCTTCCTTAACTTGCCATTCCCTGTTCTGTCTCTGTGTCTTGGGCCACTGTGATGGGGGTTAGGGTATCTCAACACAAGCTTTAAGAAGTAACCATGGAAACATTTTTTAGCAGTGAATTAGTTTGGATTGGTCCAAACACAAAGCCTGAGACAAGGACTTGGTTGTAGGTGAGTTTCCTGAGGAATTGATCCCTGGGAGACGGAGTGAAGAACAGGGGAGGCTGGTAGGAGGAGAAAAGCTAACATAAAGAGGTGGGCTGGGGGTGCAATCGTGAGCAGCAGTGGCGAAATCCACCATAAAGAATACTGTTAGGAATTGTCAGTCAAAGCAAACAAACAAAAACAAGGTTAGGGTGTCTGCACCTGCTCCATCCCTCCCAGCCGAGGATACCCTCCAAAGATGCTCCTGGGTGTGGGTCTAGCAAGCACCTGCAGAGTCTCAGGGTAGAAAACAGAAAAGTTTAGGACAGATCAGGTGGACTGCCCTGGGAGCAAAGGGGAGTCTGAGCCTGCATGCTTTGTTCCATCATAGCCACGGTGGAAGCCAGAGTTGCGGTGGGGGGAGACAACACAGGTACTCAAGGCAAATGAGAACAAACATGATGTTCTCCACTGAGACTTCTTCAAAGAACTCAACAGCCCCCGGTGTCCTGCCACCATCCCTGTGACTCAGCTCGAGAGCTTCCCTCCTTGAAGTGTCCCTGCTCAGTGAGTTGGGGGCAGTTTCTCAGTGGTCCCCCTGCACTTCACAGTGCATGGACTACTGTGTTTGTCTCCCCTGGACACAAACCTTGCTCTGGACCTCCAGTAACCCTGCACCTGGCACCGCCACCTGTCATGAGCACACCCAAACATCAACCAAGAAGTACGGATTCGAAACTTCTCTTCAGTTGATGCTCTGCACTGCTGAATTAGAGGATTATGGCCCAGTCTCAAAAAAATTAGCTACTGCATGGAATCCAGCAAAAACCCTGGTCAGTTAAGCCACATTTCACAAAACCGGAGACCTCACTGCTAAGATACTGCATTAATTATTTTTTATTATTTAATTGCCTAGAGAAGCAATGAGAAGGAGAGCACACATGCATGCCAGAGCTCTCATCTGCTGGTTGACTCCTCGAGCACCTGCAACAGTGGGGGCCAATGCGAGTGCTGAAGTTGGAAATTGGGAAGACCAGCCGTGCCTCCCACGTGGGCAGCAAGAATCAATGACTTGAGCCATCACCAGTACATTCCAGAGTGTGCATGAGCAGGAAGCTGGAGTCAGGAGATACACAGGAAGTGAACTCGGCTACTCCAATGGGGGATGTGGGCATTTTAACCACC
The DNA here is from genome assembly GCA_949820135.1 of Sylvilagus floridanus. Lineage (NCBI taxonomy): Eukaryota > Metazoa > Chordata > Mammalia > Lagomorpha > Leporidae > Sylvilagus > Sylvilagus floridanus. The sequence continues at coordinate 188,226,350 of OX463227.1, forward strand.
GGGCCAATCCCCTGCTCCTGTATTTTTCTTTATTATCAGAAAGAAAATAATTCTGCCAAAACAAAATTAAAAAAATGATGTGAGGTGGCAACCTCATGAGGCAGATGTCACTCTTCATCTCACCCACAACACACGGATGTCTAGAAGGAAGGTGGTCAGTGAGCCCTTGGCATTCCTCCCCTAACTCCCTCTCTACTTCATACAGCTCAGGCTCTGCTCTGGCAAGACCCCTGCGTAAGAGAGCATCTGGTGACACCATTCCTGCTGAGAGGGAACTTCTAGGATTGTCTTCCAGAGATTCTCAGGACAGCCAGAAACCCTGATGCAGGGCTGCGTCTCCAGGTGAACATGCAGATCCTAGCACGCAGGCAGACCAGGGGAGTGCACTGGGAAGCAGGGAGTCCTTTCAACACTGTGTCGGCACCGGCACCCTGTCAGAACGTACCCCAGCCCCACCCGGCGCCCCCAGCGAGAAGCACCTGGGTGAGCCCAGATGACCACTGAGAAAGTCCAGGCCAAGTCCTCACTGATGTCTACTCGGCAAATGTCCTGGAATAAGACTGATTCGGAGGCTAAGGGAACTGGTGACGGGAGGGAACATTTCCTCGTTGTTTCCTTTTGAAGAGTGAACTTAACGGTTACAGATCCTAGAGAGCTAGTGACAAACGGTTGGCGGCAGCTCCCAACCCCCACCCTGCCTCCAGCCCAAGCCAAGGAATAATGAATTTGGGGGGATTCGAAGAGAGAAAGAAGGGAAAGAAGCTGTGGTCGTAATTACAACTTGCTCTGTGTCCAACTGACAGCTTGCAATATGCCCCATGCTTTTTATTCTTCTCCACAACGCCACGGGCAGCCTTAACTAGCTAATAAATAGGTGGCTGATGGGAAAAGCTTTGCAATGCTCCACCACGACCCCTCCCCTCTCCCGAGCCTATTAGCACGTCCGCCTGGCACTGTGTCCACATTTCCATGTGGTGTGCCTGGGAGGAACGCACGGAGGGCTCCCCTGGGCTCTGGAGGCAGGTGGTACCCGTTCTGAACCGAGACGAAAAGATGCTTGTGCCAGAGTATTTTTCTTTCCAGGGCAAAGAGATGGGGAATTGAAAGGGAGGTGTAAGACACGCATAAAGGACTGACTGCCTTTTCCTGCTGCCAGCATACACTGTGCTGTGAAGAATGCTTCAAAGAGAGCGCTTTCATTTTTAATGTGGCAAACGGATCCAACCAATAGATGATCAGGCATACAAATGCGCACGCGCGCGCGCACACACACACACACACACACACACACTATGGTGTTTTCATCTTTTAAATTCTTCGGGTATTTTCTAGAATCCTGTTTTACAGAGAAGACACATTCAATTCACCGTGAGTTAATCTCGGGAAGAAGGGAAAGGGATAAAGATTTTAGTCAACTCAGAAAAAAGGATGCCTATGGGTAGCTTTGATTTAGGGAGCATGAGCTGCAGAGGGCGAGGGACACACTGGCAGGGAGCCAAGAGGCAGGCAGGCAGGAACAGGGCTCTTTCTAGATGGTTAACAATCTCCCAAAATGTGCTTGGAAATACACATTTCCATTGCAAAGAGGTTGTCCAATGATGACACAGTTCAACGTGCAATTAGAACTTTTATGCTTAAATCCTGAAACCAGGCATGTCACTTGGTTACCTTTGAACTTTCAGATGACTCGGCAAGGAAAGGCAAAGAAACATTCAGTACAATCACCCGACTGTGGTCTGCTTCGCTACTTTTAGTGAACTGCACATGTCCTTCTGTACCACTGCCCACATTGTTCAATGGCTTTATCATAAGTCAACTCACATTCAATTTGTGACAAATTATATCCTTCACTTCTCTCCATCCTTGGCTTGTGTAGTTAATTTTTTAAATCAAATTTGGAGACTTTATATTTAACATTACTATTTTTCACCAAGTTATTTCTGGTGCATCATTTTAAACTATCAAGATCACCCTGACTCAAGAACAAATTACTAAGCAGATTAGCTATCCCTCCCAGCCTGGTGTCAAGTGCCAGTTTGATAAACATGCCTTTATCGAAGTCATTGATAAAAACAGTGAACAAGACAAGTCTGGAGATGGGGCTCTGCATCACCCCAGTGGAAATATTCCCCAGGTCAACAGTAAGCCAATAATGGACACATTGGCAAGTGCTGTCCAAATAAAGAAAAAATACAATGAAATGCATTATTCTTCTACCTAGCCTGCAATTTTCTGTGTTACTCGCAAGAGCTCTACTTTATTAGATGTTCTGGGGATCCAGACGGACAACAGAAGCAAACCATACGGTCTCTACCTGTTGTTACATAAATTAAGGTGTTTGATAGTTGTTACATAAATTAAGGTGTTTGCTCAGGTGGGGTGGGAGAGGAGCTTCCAGCCATGTTTTGGCAGCATGGTGGTCATGATAATTCTTTCCTGGCATTCCTAAGTGCCCAGTGCCCAAGAAGTATTGTATGGGCCATCCACACCCGCCCCATCCATGGGAGACATGTCCCAAGACTCCCCACAGATGCCTGACAATGGAGATAGTATAGGATCTTATACATACTATCTTTTCCTATGCAGGCATGCCTACAAGAAAGTTTAAACTATAAATTAGGCACTATAAGAGACTAACGACAACATCTAATAATAAAGTGAAACGTTTATAACAACATATAGTAACGCCGGTGCCATGGCTCACTAGGCTAATCCTCCGCCTGCGGCGCCGGCACACCAGGTTCTAGTCCCGGTCGGGGCACCGGATTCTGTCCCTGTTGCCCCTCTTCCAAGCCAGCTCTCTGCTGTGGCCCGGGAGTGCAGTGGAGGATGGCCCAGGTGCTTGGGCCCTGCACTCCATGGGAGACCAGGAGAAGCACCTGGCTCCTGGCTTCGGATCAGCGCAGCATGCCGGCCGTAGCGGCCACCTGGGGGGTGACCCAATGGTGAAGGAAGCCCTTCCTCTCTCTCTCTCTCTCTCTCACTGTCCACCACAGTAACAAGGGTAAATAAGGGGCCGACACTGTGGCAGGTCAGGTTAGACTGTCACTTGTGTTGCTGACATCCCATATGAGAAGTGGAGCATCCAGGACTCGAACCGGTGCCCAGACAGGATGCCAGCACTGCAGGCAGTGGCCTCACCAGCTACGCCGCAGCGCCGGGCCCTGGATTTTTCTTTAAGTTTTATAGTTCGTGTATTTTACTTCTGCAGAGGACATCTCAGAGTTTTAGCTCACCAATCCACAGATGTCTGGAGTGGTGAAGCCATCAGATCATCCTGGCCTGATGTAGAAAGGGGAAGTTCTGGGTAGGAAGCAGGTGGGGTTACGAGCCACAGTGACAGTCCTTATCCGCAGCCTCCCTTTCCGCGGTTTCAGTTGGCAACTTGAGTCCTGGCTGCTCCACTTCCGAGCCAGCTCCCTGCGAATGTACCTGAGCAAGCAGCAGACAGCCCAAGTGCTTAGAGCCCTTGCCACCTACACAGGAGACCAGGACGGAGTTCATGATTACTGGCTTCAGCCTGCCCAGGCCTGGCTATTGCAGCCATTTGCAAAGTTAACCAGTAGGCGGAAGATCTCTTTCTCTCTACCTTTTAAGTAAATTAAATACAACTTTTGACCCAAGTTGAGTGAATGTGGTTTTTCTTCAAAACCTCACCTGTTTTCTTAGGATGAGATGAAGTGAGGTCAGTGATCTAGGTACTGTGACATAGCATCAGGCCACTACGGAGTGACTCATGGGCCAGTATTCCGTCCAACATGGACATGCTGGACAATGGGATGATCCATCTCCCAGGTGGGAGAAAGTGGGACTGTATGAAAGTTCATCATGCTACACAACTTAAACCATGTTTATTTCCAGAAGTTCCCAACAGGCGGATACAACCAACTGAAACCCGGAAAGGGAGGCTGCGGATAAGGACGGTCACTGTGGCTCGTAACCCCACCTGCTTCCTACCCAGAACTTCCCCTTTCTATATCAGGCCAGGATGATCTGAGGGCTTCACCACTCCAGACATCTGTGGATTGGTGAGCTAAAACTCTGAGATGTCCTCTGCAGAAGTAAAATACACGAACTATAAAACTTAAAGAAAAATCCAGGGCCCGGCGCTGTGGCGTAGCTGGTAAAGCCACCACCTACAGTGCCGGCATCTCATATGAGCACCAGTTCAAGTCCCAGATGCTCTGCTTCTGACCCAGCTCTCTGCTGTGGCCTGGGAAAGCAGTGGAAGATGGCCCAAGGCCTTGGGCCCCTGCACCCATGTGGGAGACCTGGAAGAGGCTCCTGGCTTCGGATTGGTGCAGCTCCGGCCGTTGAGGCCATCTGGGGAGTGAACCAGTGGAAAGACCTCTCTCTCTCTCTCTCTCTCTCTCTCTCACTCTCTCTCTGTGTGTGTGTGTGTGTGTGTGTGTAACTCTGACTTTCAAGTAAATAAATAAAATCTTTAAAAAGGGAAAATCCTCCGCACGCAGTGAAAGCAGGCGGTCCGGGCCCCTGACAACGTCTTCCTCTCCACGTGCTAGAGATGCCCTTCTGGAGGAACCGGCGCTGAAGCGGGGCGCAGCAGAGGCATGCCCAGAGCTGCCGGCAAAGGCTCCCTGTCTGCGGGCACGCCACGCGCCTTCAGGCGCTTCAACAGTCTCATCTATAAAAGGAGGGAGGCGTTTGGGGAGGGCCCAGCTGGAGGCCTCCTGGATTCTACACAAACCACTACCTGCCCTTATGCAACCTAGCCATCTTTCAGGATGGACAACAGGGGCCTACCCCTCAAAGCCCAGGAAACCTCAACAGAGCGTGGGTGTGTGTGTGTGTCTATGTATGTCCCGTGTCGGCGGGGAAGTGGAGGACCCACACAGACACTCGAGAGAATGACACTACGGGTCCCCAGCTCTTCTACCCACCCTGCCCTTCTGGTCTGCAGGAGCAGAGAATGCCAGTGTGGCAGGCTGACATTCCCCAGAGCTCGCACCACCGCTGTGGCTGTGCAGCTTTGGCTCAGCCATTTGAAGTTGTTTCTTAATCTTAGAAACTAAGCTGTAAGGTAGTCAATGCCGTTGCTCAAGCCAGAAGGACTTCCTTCTAAAGCATTATGGGATTTCCCATCCACACTGTCATAGAACTGGGGCATGACACAGGGCTTGGGCAACTGTTTTATTATGCACAAATGTGGCTGTGAACAGCACTTGTTATAGGAAGCTTTAATTTCTATAGACTTATGATGCAAAAGTAGAAGCTGGGGATCAGAAAGGTGATAAAATTAAAGATACACAGCTATTGTAGTAGGGATTGTTTTACCCTGCAGGGAAGAAAAAAAGCAGATGAGTATCTGGAGACCACCCCACCCCAGCCCTGGGTTTTCAAGAAAAGACAGAGGGAAGCAAAGCCCAATGGCTGGTCCAGACTCCGTAAGCATGCTCCATGTCAGGGCACCTGTGTCACAGTGGTACCTCCTGGGATAGAACACTACAGATTTTGGACAGAATGAGTTGAACACGACCATACCAACGAGAAAGACCAGGCAAACCTAACACATTTCATAGGCAACATGATAAATGCTACAAACCCAGGGAGGATTTCTGAATAAAGGGGCCACAAGTGAAAAGCCGTGGACATAGACAGGGATCTAAACATGCCCTAGGTAACAGGACCTTGGACGTGGGTACGTGGCTCCAGCCCGAGTGTGCAATGCCTGTGTGCCAGGAAACAGACGCACCGGGTAGAATCCTGAGAGCCACAATTTTGCTACATGAAAAATACTTTTTTATATATTAAAATACACATGAATATATGACAGCATCAGTAATCTGTGCATCTCATATTCAGGACAAGATAGCAGGCTTCTCAAAATACCTGCACTCACAGCCATCGTCTGGGGCTCCAGCCCACTCACCGGGCCTGAGCACCAGCTCCTCTCCTTAGAAGGAACACGGGGGCAATCCTGGGAAGCATGTCGCATGGCCATCCCGAGGCAATGAACAATCCACAACCACCTGGCCACCTGCCTCTGATCAGATTAGGCCTGAGACGGCCCAAACCTGCGCCCAGTCAGGGGAAGTCAGAGAAGCTGCCCCGAGTGAAGTGCCCTTTGACTTGTGGTGGGTGCGTTTGTCTCCCACTTCCACGATGGGTGAGCTCAACGTCAGAGAACCATGGTGGTCTGAACCCTTCTATCCTGCCTAGGCTTTTCAGCATGTATTCTACTTCCCTTGGTAACACAGACTGGAATGACAGACAGAAGTTCCAGCCAGGGGCTGGGACACAGCAAGCCCGCTTTCTATCCATGTTTCTGCCATTACTTATTGAAGACATTTAAGTTCTCCATGACGAAGCTTCCTGTGTCATAAAAGGTAAATGCTATTCCCTGTCCATTCTCAAGCGTGGTTGTCAGACCAGTATTAGACAGTGAGAAAACACTATGTGAAAACCTCTCTGAAAGGCGGATGTTTCGTCAGCAGAGAATTATTTCTATCTTTAACATTCTAGAATTCTGTCTAGAATTTGAAAATACTATCAATGGACAGAAAGGTTATTTCTAACTTTAACATTCCAGAATTCTTTCTGGAACTGGAAAATACTAAGAATGGACAGACAGGTTAAACAGCATCTGGTCCCAGATTTACAGCAATGAAGTTGTCTGGAACCTCTATTGCAGCCACAGCAATCGGAGTTCTCTCAATTAGATTCCACACATATTTAACGAGTGCCCTCACACGCCAGGTTAATAATGACATTGCATCTTTCTATGTGCCAACCACTTTCTAAGTATTTTACATGGATTTATTAATCCTATAAATTATATTAGTTAACTGTACATATGCACACATATACATATAAAATTATAATATTTAGCAAACTGCAGCTCAGAGAGGTTAAGCATCTGTCCAAGACCACTCAGCATGTAAGAGGATGTAAACCTCGGCTGTGTAGCTGCAGAGCCCGTGTGCCTACTCACTAGGTTACATGTCCTAGAGATGCTGCAGTGAGACAAGCGACATTTTCTCATGGATCAAACAAAAACAACCGGCATTTCGGGAAAGTAGGAAGTGTCAGGAAGAAAAGGAGACGGGGCAAAAGACAGGGAGTGCCTGAAGCAGGCCTGCCGTAGACAGAGCTTCCGCTGGGAAGCCAGCTCCTGGGACTCCCTGGGCACCCAGGTAGTCATCGGACTCGCTTGGCTGAGCCGTCTTAGACCCAGTGGCAAAGGCTTTGCTTGCTTTCGTTCTGATTAGGAAATTACACCCAGGGTATTATGTTAGGCACCTAGCAGAGAAGTTCTGGACGTATGGATTTGGACCAGACCATGAACCCTGCTTCTGAGTCGTGTATAATACCTGGGAAACAGAAGCGTCAGCGCAGGCCTGATTAAGTTTACCAAGAATGACTGGCATACTTCCTTCTCTTAATTATAAAAGCAGTCCAGCTTCTCCATTCCTGCACCCTCAGCTACCACCTGGAGGGTCGTGCTGATGTCTGACCGGCACTTACCTGTCTACATTTCCAAAACCTGCTTGCTGTCCAGGACTGTGCTGCTATCCTCCGCTCCCCCAGGAATCCTGGGTACCAGCCCCATCCTCTGCCACATGTCCCCTAAGTCCCTGTTCTCCGGCCCTGCCCCCATTCCACCACCACAGCCAGCTCGTGCTGCCGCTTAGGAAGCTCCTCTGTGGCAGCACGTCTCCCTCCAGCGCACTCCGACCCCTCTCCGCAGTGCAGTGCACGTGGCCACGTCAACCTGCCTCCTGCCTGCCGTCCTCGCATTCACACAACCAGTGAACACTGACTGATTGCCTTTCACTATTAACATTCTCTTCCAGGAGTAGCGGATCCCGCAGTCAACGAGACAGACCCAATCTTGCCCAAATGAAGCTTGAATAATAGATAACGGAATAACAGATAATACATTTGAGAACAGTAGGATGACTCAAGTACTAATGAGTATCATGAAGAAAATGAAGCAGGATGACATATATAGATACACGTCGTCTTCATTAGAAGGTTTTCAACTCGGGCAATAGCAAATCTGACTCAAAGGGGCCTGAGAAGAAAATAACATCACACAAAACAGGAGGTTCGGACGTGGAGCGGGTTCTGGGCGTGTGCCATCAGGACCCGGGCTCCTGGGAGTTCTCCTGGCTGCTTTCCTCTGGGTTGGCTTTATCTTTAGATACCATCTCTACCATCTCCTCATGTTCAGCTTCAAGAGATGAAGACGGGGGCTGGTGCCGTGGCTCACTTGGTTAATCCTCCACCTGTGGCACCGGCATCCCATATGGGCACCAGGTTCTAGTCCCGGTTGCTCCTCTTCCAGTCCAGCTCTCTGCTGTGGCCTGGGAGGGCAGTGGAGGATGGCCCAAGTGCTTGGGCCCTGCACCCACATGGGAGACCAGGAGGAAGCGCCTGGCTCCTGGCTTTGGATTGGTACAGCGCCGGCCGTGGCAGCCATTTGCGGGGTGAACCAATGGAAGAAGACCTTTCTCTCTGTCTCTCTCTCTATGACTCTACCTGTCAAATTAAGAAAATAAATAAAAAGAGATGAAGACAGGCCATTTCTTCCTGTGACTTTCTCAGAAGTGGGGTCATTTTTTTCCCCAGAAGCCCTCAGTTGACGCCCTCTTGAGTCTAACTGGTTTAGCACTGGGTTCTGCACCTAGGACTAAACCAGTCACTGCTAAGAGAAGTCCTCCAACCAGAGGAATGACTGTAATGCCTCAGGATGCCCCTTTTAGACGAGGGAAGGCAACATTTCCCCTCTTAGTTGTGGGGGTTCAGATTGGCCACCTAAGCAAAATCAGAGACAAAAATGCAGCCACCAGGGGCCCATGATGGCTGCGCTGGAGTGATGAGAAAGCTTCATGGAAGGGCTGTGTCAGCCCCAGAGACTTGGGCCAGCGAGTGTAGGAAGTAGGGGAGAGTGTGCCTACGAAGGAGTAGGTGTGGGCGGCTGACGCTGTCTGAGCGGGAGGCGGGCACTAGCTCTGCAGTGCCTTGGAGGCTGCAGCTACAGTTGGGGTCTACAGGAAACCTTCGGAGGACTGTATTCAGCAGAGTGGCCCCTTCTCAAACACACGGGCTTCCTGACTACCAGCCTCCCGCTTTAGGACACAACTCGCCAACCCTGAGATCACGTCCAAACTCACCAGCCGCAAACAGCTGTGTCCGCATCACACGCTTCAATCAAAGTCTGTTCCGTCGTTATGTCCAAAGTGGCAGGACGCCACATTCCTGCAGGGACCTAGAGTACCGTCTCCAAGCCTTCACACGCAACTCAACACTTCTTGAGAAGTGTCCAAGAGCGCTGATCCTTCAACCACTGGCTATAGGTAAATCAGGGCCTCTTCGAAGAATTGATCCGATGCCACACAGATGAGCCCTAGCACCCAGGTCTCCCACCTGCAGACAAGCACACCCCTCGTCTAGCTTTCTTCTGCGGCACTGGCCAGTTCCCACGTTGTTCGTGGTTCTCTGGGTCCCTCCCTACCTCACCAGGGCAATGGGCCTTGGGCATGAAATAGGTGTCTGCGAGCTTCCCATTGTCCACCTTCATCGCGCCTGGCATGTGCCACTTGCTCAGAAAACAACAAGTACATGCAATGATGCGCTAATGAACGAACAATGAAGGACGAGGGGTGGCTGGTCCTGCTCATGAAAGCTCCAGCGGAAACTCACCAGGAAAGCAGTGGCACGTGCCCTGGGAACACACAGAGAGCGGCAGGGAGTCCCTGCAGTGGGCTGGGCACGAAGTCCCCTTCATGAATGAAGTGTTTCCCTTCCTCACTGCTGCCAAGAACACAAACAAAACCTCTAACTTTTAAGGTCTGGGTAGACAGGGTAAAGTGCAAAAAACAAAGACAATCCAATTTAGTCTGGGGAAAAAATGAAAATCGAGTCTTGCACCAAATTCGCTTTAAATGGGAGCAATGGGGCAACCGCGAGGCACGCTGAAAGAAGGTAAACTGCCGTGGTAGTCAGTGGTTCCTGAAGCTGCAGCAGTCCCCCCCCATCCAGGAGTGGGGTGTTCCTCCCTGACACAGAGCACCCGAGGAGCACGGCAAACAAGTAAGGCGTTCGCTCACGCTGCTGTGTGCCCCAACCTCCTAGGCGTTATTTAAATGCAGTGTTTTTAATGCAAATATGGATAACACCAAAAGTGACATCTAAAACAGGAGCAAAATAAGAACAGTACATACTGGTTAAAAATACTTCCACATATGAACATATCCCTGGACTGTAAACATTCCCCTCTTATGCTAGGTATTCTGGAAGACAGTTCATCCAAATATTAACACTTTTTTTTTCTTGTGCACAAAATTATCTATGTGCTGTATACCAACTTTGTGTTCCTCTTATTTAACAAAGCTGTGTGGGTGTGTGTATTCTTATTTTCTGTACTCAAATTAACAGATTGACATCGAGAGGCTTCTTTTTGCTTGAACACAATCTTCAGCAAACAAATATTTATTCTGGGTTACTCAGCTGTGGTACAGAAGGGGATTCCTGACATGTGGCGTCTGGTGCCTGCTGAGCTTTTACGAGCTAATTGCACCTTGGACCACCTAGAACACTGCATTAAATGGAGGGAGCCGAGTTTCAAATTTAAAAAACATGGAGCGGGCAGAATTTAATCAGTCATGCCTCTGTACAATTACAGGGGATATAAATAAATGGGCAATGGAAAGGTGCAATGGAACCAGGATTAATCAAAACGTGATTAATGCAGGATCAGATTAAAACCAACAGTGCCAGCTGTATCAGACCCATTCGGGGGCGCGATTCCCCCCTGCTCCTTTTTGTTGCCCCTTTTCCCTCCTTCTCATTCCCCTCTGCTCTCACCCCAAGGGCACTCTCCTTGGTGGATAAACCTGCGGGAGAGTTAATTGTCACATACATGGGTTTAATCACATTGTCCATCACGTTCGGGGGGCCCTGCCTCCGGCCAGCCATGACTAATTGTTGTGGTAATTTTTCAATCATTAACAGCAGCGCATATGCTGAGGACAAATCCCAAGGTGCCTAGTCAACCCGGGTGACAAGTAGCCCACAGGCTGCAGAAGGGCCTCCACCCGCCTCCCCCAGCCCCCGCCCCACGGATCCTATTAGCCATGTGCTGTCATTAATTTACACCCATCTCAGGGACCAGGCGGGCTGTGCTGAGGCTGCAGGGGCCCGAGCCTGCTTAATACACAGCCTGGTTTCCAATCCATTTCTTTGAAAAAAGGAAGAGAAAGAGGGGGGGAAAAAAAAAGGAAATTAAAACTCCACGTGGGACAAGTAGCTGAGGGCTGTTCTGAATCCCGCGTGTCCCTCACGCGTTTCAGGCAGGCTCGGGAGCTGCGGCAAGTGCCCTTCCTTTGAGTTTCCGCAGTATTAGCCATCTCCATGGCAACCACCAGCGCACATCTGCTGCACCGAGCTGCGCCTTCCAGGGCTCAATTCTCAAGTCGCCTGGTGTCAGACGGGGCACACCATGTGCTCTGGTGGGACCAGACCCCGCCTTGGGGAGCCCTCCAGCTGACTGAAGGCCTGCTCTAATCAAAGCATCAGACGAGTGAACATCATAGGAAATGCGATCCCCTGCACAGGGCAAGGGGATTCCAGGAATGCTGTTTATTTTCCATTTTCCTTTTCTGGAGGGGCTTCCTTGGTTAAAAGCAAAGAGCCACTTACTGGAGTCGTCATCTAACGACAGGGATCAGTTTTAAGAGGTGGTTCAGCGTCCTGGGCGACCGGTTTCTTTAAAGTGGACATCCACCAGTCTGCTACAGGAACAGACTATCCAGGAGCAAACTGAAACTCCTGGGCTTCCTCTTTGGTCCCTCCTGAAGGCGGGGATATTTGGCACAGGAGCCAGAGAGTAGAGGACAGCAGTACGATTCCTGGGCTTTCCTGAAATTCTCGCTGTCTATGGTGTCCCAGGAAATTCCCTCTCACACCCGGTTCCTCACAGATTAAAATCAGATCTACTTATTTTAGGCACTTAGCACTGGATCACTGAACAAGGCCTCAGTGAGACTTAATTAATATGTGCAATTCATTTTTAGTTTCTCCAGTGAAAGATGTTTGGTGCAGGCTCTATTATCAGGAAATGAGGGGCCTGGCGCCCTCTACTGCTTCTTCCGGGTCACTCTCTCACTGTCCGGACCCTCACCCTGGTTCTCTTATCCTGGAATGGACTCTCATACTAGGGCTTAGAAGGAGTTTACTGCTCAGTAATAGCAGGAATAAAGAAGAGGGTGGTGGGGCGTGGGGGGGGGGCACAGCAGCTTGCCTCTGTAAACAAGCTATTCCTGCACCGAGCCTTCTCAGAGGAGGCCGAGGTGACCCACTGGACAGCAGGAGCGGTCTGGGAACATTCCTAGGGCTTGGTTTTGCGTCCGGAACACACAGGGCAAAGATGAGGCTTCTGCTCACATACTGTCAAGACGAGGAAGCCTACAGGGCCTAGGGATCAGTCTGCTTCCTGAAAGGGCCAGGTGCAGAGGCAAGCTACACCTTCCCTGGAATTTTTAACAACCCCACCACAAATTTGCTTAGGGGTTTAGTTTCAACAAGGCCAGACACATGCTATGTAAGGAACTGTACAAAATAAGCCATACAGAGTAAATCCACTTTGGGGCCTATCTGCATTGATTAGTTATTATGATAAACAAAAATAAAAAGATTTAGAGGAGAAAATAAGACAATCTGAATATCCCTGTTATCTTCTTCTCCATTTTCAAACTGACAAATTTTAAACAACATGTAAACAATTGCAAATACAATTTCAGCTGAAATTAGGCAGTATACTGCTTCTTTAGCAAAAATTCATTCCTTTTCAGAAACATGTTGGGACAAGAGTAACAATAAAGGGGCTGGCGTAGCTGGTAAAGCCACGACCTATAGTGCCGGCATCTCATATGGGCACCAGTTTGAGTCCCAGATGCTCCACTTCCAATCCAGCTCTCTGCTATGCCCTGGGAAAGCAGTAGAAGATGGCCTAAGCCATTGGGCCCCTGCAGAGGAAGCTCCTGGCTCCTGGCTCTGGATCTATCTCTGGCCATTGCAGCCATCTGGGGAGTGAACCAACAGGTGGAAGACTTTATCTCTGCCTCTCCGTAACTCTGCCTTTCAAATAAATAAATAAATATTTTTTAAAAAAGTAACAATAAAAATGTACTAAATGACAACATATAAACTGTTATTCTACCCCCCAAAAAACTGTTCTAAGTGTTCCACATGTGTCATTTTTAAAATTTTGCTACTTTTTCTTGTAAAAGATTTATTTATTTATTTATTTAGAAAGGCAGAGCCAAAGAGGAGGAGGGACAGAGGCTGGGCCAGGCTGAAGCCAGGAACCAGGAGCCAGAACTCCATCCATCCAGGTCTCCCAGTGGGGGGCAGGGGCCCAATCCTTGGGCCATCATCTGCTGCTTTCCCAGGCTCAGCACGAAGCTGCATTGGAATCAGAGCAGCCAGGTCCGGAACAGGCGCTCTGCTACGGAATGCTGGCATCACAGGCAGTCGCTTTACCTGCGAGTCACAGTCTTGTCCCCGAGTCTGCAAGTCTGCAGGGTCAGTGCCAATGGCCATCTTCACGTCTGAGCGGAGAGGAATGAGACTCCAAGTAGTAAGCCCTGTGTGGGTCATCTACCTGACAGGTGGCACGGCCAGAGTCAAACACAAGGCCTTCCAGATCCCAAACCACAGCGCAGACCCGAGCTGTCCTGGACACCGGTAGGCTCACATCCTGAGGAGACTGGGCTCAGAAGGCCGACCATGGAGCCCGTTCCTTTCAAAGCAAGACACCACTTGTGACAGTTCTCTATCTTAGACCCGTTTATGCACCCAAACGTGGTCACTTTTGGAAGTAAAGACCACATAGTTGCCCATCAGCTTTAGTTTTCTCGTGGGGCATCATTAGTTCACCTCCCTGAGGGGAAAGCCGGAGCTGGTGAGCAGAATCCACACGACCACGTTTCAGAGCCTGGCAGATGGTCTGGGGTTAGCAGTTAGCGGGGTCCCAGCTCTGAGCAGCTGTGTGGAGAAAAGGCCTGTGTGAGGATTACCTACGGTGCCCTCCACACCCTGGACTCCCCACCTGACCCCAGGGGAGACACTGAGCAGGGGACAGAATCATGTGAGCATGTGAGGATTACCTACTGCACCCTCCACACCCTGGTCTCCCCACCTGACCCCAGGGGAGACACAGAGCAGGGGACGGAATCATGTGAGGATTACCTACTGCACCTTGCACACCCTGGACTCCCCACCTGACCCCAGGGGAGACATAGAGCAGGGGACGGAATCATGTAAGGATTACCTACTGCACCCTGCACACCTTGGACTCCCACCTGACCCCAGGGGAGACACAGAGCAGGGGAGGAATCATGTGAGGATTACCTACTGCACCCTCACATCCTGGACTCCCCACCTGACCCCAGGGGAGACACAGAGCAGGGGAGGAATCATGTGAGGATTACCTACTGCACCCTGCACACCCTGGACTCCCCACCTGACCCCAGGGGAGACACAGAGCAGGGGACGGAATCATGTGAGGATGACCTACTGCACCCTGCACACCCTGGACTCCCCACCTGACCCCAGGGGAGACACAGAGCAGGGGACGGAATCATGCACAGGTCGCTGAGACGGGCAGAAGGCGCGTCCCCGCCATGAGTTGGCGGGAAGAGTGGGCTCCGGGCAGCATAGCGCTGCCTGGGGAAGGAGTGTCAACGAGTCAGGAGGCACTGCTGCCCGTCTACGGAACACAAGAGAGGGCGCCGGCGAGGCAGCCGACTGTGCGCTCGCCACCAAGGGGCCCCCAGCAACTGTCAGAGTGTCTGGAGACCGACTCCGGACAAGACATCTGCATGAGGGCATCCGTCTCGGGCCCTTTCCAAGGCCACAAAACTCAACACGTTTGAAATGCTTAGAATTCGGCAGAGATGGGCAGGAAGACACATTTTCAAAGTTTTCCTGTCACGATAGCTAGAAAAGGGGGCCATGGACATCAAGTCACACACACGTCAACGGTTTACAGGTGAAAATTCCAGAAATCCTTAACTTTCGTCATTCTGAAAGGCATGTCTCCTACACATCCCCCTCTAAGATCAAATGGAATGATCTTGTTACTCTTCTTTCACTATCATGTTCCTGTGTAAAACCAGGAAGCGACCACAGCAGCCCAGGCACTAGATGCTACGGAAAGCACACATGATTTGTCAGTTGTTAGGAAACCGAATGGACTGTCAATTATCTGTAACCTATTCTTGGAGACCCAAGGAAAAAGATGGCAAGAGAAAACAGTGGTATTCAGAATCTCATTGTTCCATTCTATGAATGAAATGGTTCTCTTTGAAACAGATTTAAAGATTTTAGGTCAAACTACGTTTTAAAAAGCAAGTATTCTGGCTCTAAAATTTTAGAATCTCCTTAAATATGAAGCATTTGATGAGAATATGAAAGGGAGTTCGATTATCACAGCAAGATACAAGTTACCATCACACAAATCCTTTCATCTCATTTCACAGCTTTTTTTTCCCCCTCTCACCAGCCAAAGAAAAAAAAGAAGGTCCGATCGGCATGCTCTGAAACCTTGCGTCCCCATAACACAGATTTGCCGTAAGGAATATTATTTCGCCAGGCGCTGGAGATGAGTGGTGCTGCCCCCGAGAAAACCCTGAGCTTCGATGCTGCTGACACAAGGGGCTTCCATGACATCACAGCTCTTTCCATGACGTCACAGCCCTGACCAGGTGTCCCCCTGCTGTGTACTGCTGAGCTGAGGCCAGCCTGCCTTTCTGCACAGCATGGACAGATGCTCTCTCAGGCCCCGCCCACCTCTGGCATTTGGTAGCCACAGGTCTCCCTGCTGCCCTCAGTCAGGAAAACGGATGAAAACATTGTGCTCCTCCTCTATGTTCTATTTAACACCATTTGTAAGTTAACCATATTACTAAGAAAATCAACATAAAAAAGCTCTTTTGGTAAATGGAGTAAGGATTCTGAAGCATCAAAAGTAATTCTTCAGATAGAGAAAAGTCTAAAATAGCCATTTAAGTGGGCAAAGAGTCATGCTTAAACCCATATGGTCACAGACAGGCACCTGGTTTAGATGCCGCCTGGGATGCTGGCAGTGCACATCAGAGTGCCTGGGTTCAAGTCCCAGATCCACTTCCAGGTGCAGCTTCCTGCTGGTGTGCACCTGCACGCAGTGGGTGCTGGCTCAGGCACCTGGGTCCGTGCCGACCACAGGGAGACCCAGGTTGAGTTCCAGGCTCCTGACTGCAGCCCAGCCTGGCCAGGGAGGGAAAACAGTTGGCAGACGATTTCTGTCTCTATTTCTCTGCCATTCAAGGAAATAAAAAGAATTAATAATGACAAAGGAAGCTATTTCATTTCTTAAAAACTCACATTCAAAACATTAAATCACGTGCAGAAAAAAATTTAAGCAAGCTAATTCTTAAAAACGTAGACCTCACCAACCAATAAACCAGGGAGTGATTATCCACTCTAGATCAGAATCCAGCACCAGGATCTCACGGTCCCTTTATAAAAACTCCAATTTCTATTCAACCTTCAGGAGCGCATCTGTTGCATGAGATGAAGAATACGCGCCTCTTCATGCTCCTGCCAAGGAGCCACTGGTTGTGCTGGCGAAGGGAGAGGCGGCCGCAGCATATGGCTGAGGTGGCCGTGGGCTCCGGGGCTGACAGAGCCCACAGAGGAGCCACTGGTTGTGCTGGCGAAGGGAGAGGCGGCCACAGCATATGGCTGAGGTGGCCATGGGCTCCGGGGCTGACAGAGCCCACAGAGGAGCCACTGGTTGTGCTGGCGAAGGGAGAGGTGGCCACAGCATATGGCTGAGGTGGCCATGGGCTCCGGGGCTGACAGAGCCCACAGAGGAGCCAGCGCCGGCTGCCGACTCCAGGTGGCTGCGTTCCCAGATCCAGAGCCTCCCAGAGGGTGGCTCACACCGCCTTGCACCAGCATCACTGGGGGTGCTGCTTCAGACGACAGATCCCAGGGACTCACGCCCGAGGCCAAGCCTGGGGGCTGGGGGCAGGGAATCCACGCTCTTACCAAGCTCCCCAGGTCTGAGAAACGCCATGCCAGAAGGCCTGACAAGGAGCCCTCGCCAGAGGGGTGGGTGCCATCGGGACCATTAGGGAGTCTCACTTCCTCTGGGTAGATGTGAAACTGAAATAAACCTAGGGAGTGACAAACCAAACCTCCAATGGGGCACCTGACCTCCTTCCACTAAACATCTGCTGATTATGCTTTCAGAGCTAAGCCTAAAGGCACAGAGTTGACTAAGATGCACTTTTGACTTGTGAGTAGCTCGAAATCCAGTGGGGAAAATGGAACAGAAGCTCAGAAGTCACACAGGTACAGCAGGGGCATTGGAAAGAGGTCCGGTTTAGAAACACAGAGGTCCACCTTGGCCTAGGGTCAGGGACAGGAATGGAAATGGAGGTACTTTTGCAGATGAGAGGCCATTCAATCTTTATGGGTAAGCAGAAATGAAGTGGACAAAGGGACAAGACGCAGCCAAAGGCCTGGCATGCATAACGGGGCGGGCACAGCGAGGAGGAGCATTCAGAGGGCCATGTCTTCCACCATCGCTGAAAGCAAAGACTGGTTCAGGGCTTGTATGTGAGAAAATGAGGCTTCGGAAGTCCCAAAGGGGCAGGAAAAACAGGCAGGTAACTGTATGCATGAATTTCAAAACCATCTTGCACAGAAATAAAGGAATCCTTTAATTGTATTATCCACAAACATTTTGAAGTGGCCTTGTGTATCAGTCAGTATTTTGTCCCCTCAAGAAATACCTTCGGGGAGCTACTTAAGGAGGAAGGAGGTTTATTTTGGAGGTTCACAGTCCAAGATCGAGTGCCCTCATTGGTTCAGGCGTCTGGGAAGGCAGGAGGATGGCAGGACAATCGCATGGCAAGTCAGGGAGAACGTTCTTTTCCACGTCCATGGGGCCTCTCTCTATAAAGCCACCATGGTCACATCCTGGGGCCTGGGCCCCAGAGCCCATCCAATGTTGTCATCTCCCACATGCTCCACCTTCAGAGAGCTTATCTAGATCAAGCCTCCACTCTCAACCCATCAACCTAGGACTTCGGGGTTTAAATATGTGTTTGCATTGGGCAACCGCATTCAAACTATAGAATGTTGTGTGTCCTGCCAAGGGCTATTTACTACAGGATGACGGAGATGTGTTTAGAAACACACACACAAGATTGATGCCTCCACAACAGAAGCATTACAGACCTGGGAAGAATCGGACAGGGGTCAGTAGAAAAAACAATTTTTTTTTCTTAAGAATTTGGCTATGAAGAGGTCCTTGCTTATGACATACAGAATTAAAACTGACAAAATATTTAAAAACCTCATGATACTTACAATACAACACTTCCCACAAATAAAAAAAAAAAAAGATGTTTCTCGGTGCTTGCCAAATAATTCCCAGCCCGCACAAAGGGCCATAGACTGCACTGGCCCAGGAGCATCTAAGACACGGAAAGCGCCACAGACCGAGAATCAGAGCTGCTCCCCTTTGTGGGTGCACGGGCATGAAACAGAGACTTAGCAGAGGTCTCTAAAAACTCATCAGTAAGTGTTACTAAAAGGAAATGGATGCAAGCTCTGCTGTTGATTTCAACGCAACAAGAAAAGATACCTAATGGGCTGAGGAAAAGTGAAGCACTATTAAAAACATTCTCATCGATGGCAATTAAATAAAGGTAGTTGGGAGGGCATGGGGGATGGAGGAAGGACAGAGAGGCTGACCGATCTAGAAGGCTTGGCAAAGACAGACCGAGCAGAGGCTCCTTCTTCCCCAACACACCCCCAGAGTGAGAGCTACCTGGGGAAAGCCTGGTGCTCAGGGTTCCCAGTGACTCCATCCACACTGCCCAGGAGGACTTGAGGACACCGGCCCACGAGCCGGTCAAGGTCATGACTGTCAGTCTGTGGAGTGTGCGACCTGCACATAGGGTGGGACCAGCTGCTCACCAAGGCAGCTGCTCTGCTCTCCACAGCCTGCTCCTCAAGATGAGCGGATGGCAGAACACAGAATTAGTTCTGTCTGTCCCGAATGCAGCCCTGGCCCCTTGACAAGGCGAACTTTCCTCTGCATTGCTAGGAACCAGTATATACCAGCTGCTCTATAAATGATGCTGAGTAAAT
Source organism: Sylvilagus floridanus (assembly GCA_949820135.1). NCBI lineage: Eukaryota > Metazoa > Chordata > Mammalia > Lagomorpha > Leporidae > Sylvilagus > Sylvilagus floridanus. The sequence continues at coordinate 188,245,523 of OX463227.1, forward strand.
CAATACATTGATAATAAATGAACAGATAACCAGGCAACAATGGCTAAATCCACCACTGAGTCTCCGAGAGACCTATAATGGCCGGGTTTACTACCATACCTCTTCACAGGAGGATGGAGAGCAGTGGGCATGCTCTGGGCCAGAGGCTGCATCATGGTCCACTCACGGCGCCTGGCACGTCTGCTCTGCACCAGCACAACCCCTTAGAAACCCCCTGGCTGCAGTGCCTTGGGAAAGACTTTTCCTGCCCCTTTCCCAAGGCCGTTCCCAAGTCCCCATTATTGGAGGAAGAGAGAGGGGACACCAGCAATGCAAACCCAAAGGAAAAGGAAAGGAATCTGGTGTTGAAACACGCTGCTCGGGGACTGCACCGCGCAGCAGTGAAGCCGAGTTCCTGCCCAGCAGCCTGGGGAGAGGGGAGGAGTGCAGCGCCTGAAGTCAGCTCATGAGCAGTGTGCGCACCTGAGTAACCCCTGCAAATGCTGGTTGTGTATTTATGCCACGGGCGCAAGAAACAAAACCCACAGATAGCCTGTATTATTAAAGTGTTATCACATCTATTACTGTCATAAATTTTCCCTATGATATTTTCAGCAGAAGCATAATAATGTAACTGTGCTGTTTTCATTTTTCCTTACAAAAACAAATCAACAAACCCCCTTAAACTCAGGAGAGGAATTGCATCCAGCACAAAGGATAAAAGTGGACTCACGCGAAGGTATATAATATAAAGTTTCAGATCAGAGACAGAAAAAAAAAATAAAAGTTCTTAGAAAGGCCCAAAAACTCCCAAAACTTTCTAGAACTAACAAACAAGCTAAGCAAGGTCACAGGATGCAAGATCGATACATAAAAATCAATCACAGTTCTATGTACTAGCAACGAACAATCTGAAAACCAAATTTAAAAAGCCATTCCACTAACAATATCACTGAGTAAAATACTTGGAAAAAAGTTTGTAAGATGAGTCCAGAACCACACTGCATAAAAAAACTAGAAAGCACGACTGGAAGAAGTTGAAGATCAGCGAGTCCGAGCGCCGCCGTCTGGTGGCGGCGTTTGTAAACACAGCGTCACCAGAGAATGACCGGCCCACCCGTGTGCAATCTTCCCACTGCAACACCAGAGGTAAATGTGCCACAGACCGGAAGGCTCATGAGCACACAGTGCGTGCTCCCTAGCTCATTAGGAGAACTCAGGAGCACACAGTGTGTGCTCCCTAGCTTGTTAGGAGAACGTCCGCCAATCTGATCCACATAAATGTAGGGGCCAGAGCTTTGGCACAACAGCCAGGACGCCGCTGGGTCACGTGGCTTCCCATTTCCACAGCGCCTGGGGTGGATCCCAGCTCCACTCGCCACTCTAGCTTCCTGCCAACGCGTACATGGGAAGGAGCAGGTGAGGAGCCCCGTAATCGGATCCCTGGTACCTTCCGTGAGACCCACACTGAGCTCCTCGTCCAGATCAAATGGTGCAGCTGATGGCAGATCTCTGCCTCTTTGCCTCTCAAAAAGTGAGAATAAAAACTCTTTAAAAACTAAACAATAAAAATAAGTGTAGAGACATCCCATGTTAGCTCAATATTATTAAGATGGCAGTCCTCTCCCACTTGAAGTACATGTTCAGGGCATTCACTATGAAAAGTCCAGCAAACGTTTTCGTAAAACTGACAGGCTGATTCTAAAGTCTGGATTGAAACTCAAAGGAGCTATAATAACCAAACCAAGTTTAAACAAAAGAACGAAACTTGAGACTTTACCTAGTTTAAAACATATTATAAAGCAACAATAATCAACACAGTGTGGCACTGTATGCAGGTTTTCCACAGACATATCAAGGCAATCCAATGAGAAAGGAATAAACCTCTCAACAAAGAGTTCTGGGACAAAGAGATTTACATATCTTTTCAAAAAGATGAATCCCGAAACTTTTCTTATACCAGACACAAAAATTTAAATAAAAAATGGGCACATAACTAAACAGAAGATATAAAATAAGCTCTTTTTTTTTTCTTTTTAAGGTTTATTTATTTACTTGAGAGACAGAGTTACAGAGAGGGACAGAAAGAGAGAGATCCTTCCACCCCCTAGTTCACTCCACAAATGGCCACAAAGGCTGGAGCTGAGCCCTTCTGAAGCCAGGAGCCAGGAGCTTCTTCTGGGTCTCTCACTTGGGCCAAACACATGGGCCATCTTCCACTGCTTTCCCAGGCCATCAGCAGGGAGTTGGATTGGAAATGGAGCAACAGGGACTAGAACTGGTGACCATTTGGGATGCCGGTGCCACAGGTGGATGCTTAACCTACTAGCCATAGTGCTGGCCCCACAATAAACTCTTAGAAGAAAATGTGGGACCAGTGCTGTGGGGTAGCAGGTTCCCCAACTGGAGAATGAATCAGTGGATGGAAGATTCTCATTCATTCATTCCCCCCCCCCTTCTTTCTCTGTATAGCTCTGACTTTCAAATAAATACATAAATCTTTAAAAATAAAACGGCATGGTCAATGGCAAGAAAAACTTGGAAATAGAAAATATTTTTTTAAAAAAAGAGGAAAACCGGCGCCGTGGCTCATTTGGTTAATCCTCCCCCTGCAGCTCTGGCATCCCATACACGCACAGGGTTCTAGTCCCCATTTCTCCTCTTCCAGGCCAGCTCTCTGCTGTGGCCTGGAAAGGCAGTGGAGGATGGCCCAGGTCCTTGGGCCCTGCACCCGCATGAGAGACCAGGAAGAAGCACCCGACTCCTGGCTTTGGATCGGTGCAGCACGCCAACCGTAGCAGCCATTTGGTGGGTGAACCAATGGAAGGAAGACCTTTCTCTCTCTCTCTGTCTATAACTCTACCTGTCAAATAAAAAAAAATTAATTAATTTTAAAAATAAAAAAAGAAGAAAATGTAAGGGAAAATCTTTGTCAGTTGGGTAATTCAAAAAATTCTTAGATGTATAAAAGTACAAAATAATAAATCAGATTTCACCAAAGTTAAACACTTTTGTACTTGTAAAGACATCACTAAGACAATAAAAAGGCTCTAGACTGGCATTGTGGTATAGCAGGTTAAACCACCATGTGTGACTGCACCATCCATATCACACGTGCTGATTAGAACCCCAGCTGCTCCACGTCCAATGCAGCTCCCTGCAAGTGTACCTCGGAAGGCCACAGAGGATGACCTGAAAGTGTGGGTCCATGTCAACCCATGTGGGAGATCTGGATGGTGTTCCTGGCTCTTGGCTGGGTCTGACAATTTAGGGAGTAAATAAGATCGGAAGCACTCGCTTGCTCACTCCCTTTCTCTCTCTGCCTTTCAGATACATAAATCTTAAAAGAAAATAAGAAGACAAGTCATGGACTAGGAAAAAAACTATGTACACCATATATACAAATAATAAATATAAACCCAATGTTTTTCTAAAAATCATATATATATATATATATATAGGAAGATTTTAGATCCAGAATATATAAAGAACTCTTACAACTAAATAATAAGATAAACCCAATTAAAAATGGGCCAAATATTTGAATATGCATTTGGCCACAGAATATTAAAAAAAAAGGTGAATAAGTCTATGAAAAGATGTTGTACACAGTTACTCATAAGGAAAATGTAAACTGAAACTGACAAAGAGGTATCTCTATATACCTACTGGTATAAGTATTATCAAAAAGTCAGATAATAAAAAGAGCTGCTGAAGATGTAGAGTAGCTAGAGCACTCATATGCTGCCAGTAAGAATGTAAAACAGCACAGCCACGTTGGAAAACAATCTGTCAGTTTCGTAAAAAGTCAATCAGAAATTTAAGATACATGTCAGCAGCTCTATTCCTGGGAATCTACCCAGGAAAAATGAAATCATACGTCCACCCAAAGACTTCATGTCAGTGTTCAAAGCAGCATTATTTATAAAAGACCAACACTGAAATACTCTAAATGCCCATCAATTGGTGAATATATTTTTTAAAAATGTACTATTCAACTCAATGATAATAAAGAAAAACCAAGGGGGCCAGTGCTGTGGGGCAGTGGGTTAAACTGCTCCTCTTCCGACTCTACTATCTGCTATGGCCTGGGAAAACAGTAGAAGACGGCCCAAGTCCTTGGGCCCCTATACCTGCGTGGGAGACCCAAAGAAGTTCCTGGCTTCGGACTGGCTCAGCTCAGGCCATTGTGGCCATTTGGGGGAATGAACCAGTGGATGGAAGAAGACATTTCTCTGGGTCTCACCCTCTGTCTGTTAACACTACCTCGACGATAAATAATTCTTTTTTTTTTTTTAAAAAGAACAATCTATGCTAATAGGATGAACCACAAAGCATTATGTTAAGCTACATGGTGAAGACTACATGTTATAGAATTCCATTTACCTAAGATGTTTAGAAAAGACAAATCTATACAGACAGAAAGTAGAAGAGGGGCTGGCGCTGTGGCCCAGTGGGTTAACACCCTGGCCTGAAGTGCCGGCATCCCATATGGGCACTGGTTCTAGTCCTGGCTGCTCCTCTTCCGATCCAGCTCTCTGCTATGGCCTGGGATAGCAGTAGAGGATGGCCCAAGTCCTCGGGCCCTGCACTCACGAGGGAGATCTGGAAGAAGCTCCTGGCTTTGGATGGGTGCAGCTCTAGCTGTTGCAGCCATGTGGGGAGTGAACCAGCAGATGGAAGACCTCTCTCTGTAACTCTGTCTTTTAAATAAATAAAATATATATAAAAAACGTAAGTAGGGGAGTAGCTGCTTGTGGTTTGAGGGTTAGGAAGTGTCACAACTGGCACAAATGGGCAGGAGGAAATGTGCCCAAACTGGAGTGTGGCGATGGCTGCAAAGCTAGACACTTACTAAAGAATCCTTGAATTCCAAGTTCACAGTGGATGAATTTAATGCAATGTAAATTAGTCCTCAACAAAGGCACTAAGGAGAAAAACTGGTCACAAAGAAATGATCAGAAAATCAAATGTCTTCAGCATTCTTAGCACTGGTATCTACACAACAACGTCTAACATTCTAAAGGTAAGGGATTTTCACCAAAAGTCACTCTGGTAAGTTGCTGTGCAAATGTCAGGACAGAGTAAATTACTTTCAGACATGCAGTGACTCAAGGAAATTGCTTTCCATGTATCCTCTCTAGGAGGGACTGGAAGCTAAGGCCCATGAAAACAAAGGGCGAACACACACACACACACACACACGCAGTCCCGGTGCTGTGTGCTCGGTGGACTGGCACTCAGCCTTCATTTCCACTCCGCTCTGCCTTTCTGTCCTCCAGTGCCTAGAAAGCTAAACACCGCACTCCCTAGTCTTCCTGACAACTGTGTTCTTTGAATACACTTGGCTCCTCCAATGAGATGATTGAGTAAGATCTGGAGTGCAGATTTAGCAGCCATCTTTTTGCAGCTCTGGCTCTCTCTGGTGGTCTGCATGGCAGGGAACAAGAGAGTGTCTTCACAAGTGCCACCAGCCTCATGGGTATCCAGAGCCAGCAACAGAGGTTCCAGTTCGTGGAACACAGCTGCACCAGACTGTTCACACAGGTTGCTTTCTTACCCCCTCCTGTCCTAATGCAACAGGGGAAGCGGTGCACCTGGCAAGTCAGGGCAGCTGTGCGCTTCTGGGGCATTTCTAGATGCCTGGACTGAAACCGACTCCTCCAGTGCTTGCAATTACTCAGAAAGCGCCTAATCTCTATTCTGATCCCCTTTCTGTATAAAACAGCTCATGTGGTTTTTGGTCTACTCCAACTGAACTCCTGAATAATACAATACAGAGGAAAAAGTATATCCTGCAGAAAGGAGTGGAAAAGGGCATTTGCAAGAATGTGTCAGAGAAAGACCGAAATGACAGCTGACTGCCAGGTACAGGGATGAATCCGCCTAGACAGCAGCCGCCGAGAGAACTGCTGGAGAGACATCTCCAAAGGACAAAAGCAATAGAACGCTGTGTGTGTGACTGTGTTGAGAGGAGTGCCAAACAATGTGCAGAGTGCAGGTTCAAATTCTTGAGAGCACACAGAAAACAACAGAGACTATCCGAAAAGTTAGGCAGAGAGGACAGGTGACCACAGCTTACCACTTCATCTGCAGTCAGCACTCAGGAAGAACCTGATGCAGAATATGGATCCATCACAAATTGGTCTATGGTTAAAGAGAATCCGGGGGGATGAAAAAGGTGTTTTCTGGTTGTTTTGGACTTAACGGTGGAGAAGAAATGGCTAAACCCTAATATTCCATATTATACAGTCAAAAGAGAATGTTTAGAAAGGAAAGAAGTCATGGGGCCAGTGCTGTGGCATGGTGGGTAAAGCTGCCACCTGCAGTGCTGGCATCCTGTATGGGTACCGGTTCAAATCCCAGCTGCTATGGCCTGGGAAAATGATGGAAGATGGCCCAAGTCCTTGGGCCCCTGCATCCCTGTGGGAGACCCAGAAGAAGCTCTGGCTCCTGGCTTCAGATGAGCGCAGCTCCAGCCGTTGTGGCCAGTTAGGGAGTGAACCAGCAGATGAAAGACCTCTCTCTCTCTCTCTCTCTCTCTCTCTCTCTGCCTCTCCTTCTCTCTCTGTGTAACTCTGACTTTCAAGTAAATAAATAAATCTTTTAAAAAATAAATAAAAAATAAAAAGGAAAGAAGTCAGGAAGCAGCAAAGTGAATTTATGACTTAGACGTAAACTAGAGAGTGACATCAAAGACTCCCTGTCAGTGCTGAGCCTGCGGGCTGGGGATGCTGCACAGTGGACAAAGCGGTCGCCAGACTCTGGCATCTGATGTGAGTGCTGGTTTGAGTCCAGGTTGCTCCACTTCTGTCTGATACGGCTCCCTGCTAATGTGCCTGGGAAAACAGTGGAATATGGCTCAAGAACATGCCACTCACATGGGAGACCCAGATGGAGTTCCAGGCTCTTGACTTCACAGTGACCCACTCTTGGCCATCTGGAGAGTGAACCAGTAGACAGAAGATCTCTCTCTTTCTCCATATATATGTATATGTAATGTATATGTAAATATATATACACACATATAGACAGATATCTCTCTATATATAGATATCTCTATATATTGATATAAATATACATATAAAATATATACATGTATCTCCCTCTAACTCTGCCTTTCAAATAAATAAATAAATCTTAAAAGAAAAAGGGAAGTCGGGGCAGGACTGAACCGAAAAAGGCGGGACCCTGTGGGAAAATGGAGAAAAGGAGTGGGAACTGCCAGAGTTTGGTTTCCAGCGGTGAAGATGGATGCATGAGCCGACTCCTTGAACTGCAGTTTGAATAAACTTAACAAGAAGAAAAACACCTTGAAAAAAAAGAAAGAGTGAAGGCAGAAGAAAACGCTGTTCTGAGATCTGACACCTAGGTGCTCTGGACACAGCCACCCCTCCTGCCCGGGGCCACACCCCACTCCTGCTTCCTGCTGTGGCCTCTACGGAAGTCCAGCCACTGTGACCAGGAGTGCAAGAGGAAGGCAGCTCTGGTGAAACTGTAGGGCACGGCGAGACGATCCGACAGCACGGCAGCATCCCGGGACACTGGAGGTCGAGTGAAGCATCACACAGCGGTTCTCAGAGATCAGTGCAGGATCTGCAGTCGGAGGGAACCACGAACAGCTGAGACAGTTGTGGAAACGCCAGCACCCTGCACTACACTTCAATGACGTCGCCTACGTTCAGATTTGTTTGAGGCGTCCAAGAGTCAGCGTTTCCAGGAATGCATAAAGCGAATCTGTTTTTCTTGGAAGTAGCGTGGCTCCAAGACTCCGATGTGCTGACTGTTCACGGGAGGAATCATGTCCCCTCCGACTGTCCGCATGGGCAAGCGTCACCAGTTCCACTAAACATCACGGGTGACGAGTCAATGTTACCCTTCTGCAAAACAGTGCAAATAGCTACAGATTCCACTCAGATCAATATATTTTGCACTTTTAATTTTTAATCTAATGCATCTGAGAAAACAAAGGAAGATAAGAAATCCTGCTCGCATCCCTGTTAAAGTGTGTCTCCAGGGCAGAGCTGCAACACTTCTACAGGCATGACCCTTCTCAGCACAACAGATGAATCCGCACTTGCCCGAGCAAAATTTCATTCTTCCAGCAATCAAATTGCTAGCAGCATGTTTGCGAACACTATAAATCCGCCCGTGTTGATTCTTGAAATGAAAAATATCAAGGGAAATAAATAATCCTTTACTCCCTGCCATTCTTAGGAATAAGAAACAACGGACACTTTAACGAGGTGGGAGAAACAACAGAAATGTCCTCACTTAGCAGGCTTCTGTTGGAAGAGCCAGCCTCAGCGCTGCCCACGTGCACCGGGCGAGTTATGTAACTGTCCAGGGCTGCTGGGCTCCTGAGCTCAATGTGGAAAACAAGACATGATTGTAGGCTATTAATAATTCACTATTGGGCAGTGATGTGCTGTGCATGTGGGGGGTGTCGACATCCACATCGCCTCCTGCCTGTGCCCTGTGTGAATCCACGCGCTGCTTCAGCTGAGAGGCCCTTGGGCTGGCAGGGGGAGGGGCTGTGCGCCCTTTTCTCAGGCTGCTTGCTCGCTGGCCCTGGGCAGGAGGGCAGCGTTGTGTTGAGCCAGGCTTCTGGCCACCGTAGCTGTGGAAGGGCTGCAGGCGTTCTAGACACAGTGCATCCAGATCTTGCCCAATCCCTTATCCTGCCAGCCAAGGCTGCTGCGTCTCCAGCTATGGACAGGCCTTGCTCTAAATGATTGCAAAGGACTAAACCCAAATAGACAAGAGGAGCACAAGGCAGGTTCAGGCCCAACTGGAGCCAGAGGGAAGGGAGCCAAGAGTACTGGGTCGTGGGAGCAGACGCACAAGCTGTGCCCTGGAGCTGTCTGTGACCCGCACAGGAGAAGGCTGGGCACAGGAACCGCCACAGCCACCAGGAAGCCACGCGACAGTCAGCCAGCATCTCGTCTCCACCCTCAGTCACAGCCCTGAGGACGCCGAGACAGATCTGGCCGGCTTGAGGAGCTGCTCAGGCAAGCAGAGAACCATCCGGATGACAGATCTGTGCGTGAACAGCAGGAAGGAAACTCTGAATGGAAGGAGGGACCTGGAAGCTCTTTACAACTAGAATGCCCTTTTTCTACTGAATTTCTCTCTGGTTTCTGTACTGCATTCTGTGCATTTTAGCCCCAGCTGAGTTGTTTTTCTTTGACTCAGTCTCTCCTGGAGAAACAGAAATGAAAACCAGATTTGAAAATCAAATTCAGCGATCAAATAATTTAATTCTATTTATTTCAGGCCATTAAGTATTCATGGGGTCCAGGAATCAACAGCTTCAGGGGATTACAAAATAAATAAATAAATTTTTATACCCCCCCCCACACACACACACGGAGTCCCTGCTGTCAAGGAGCAATGTCAAGGTAAAATATGGTAACTGTTACAGACGGCTAAAGCTACAGCCAGTTCAGCCAGCAATGTCAGTGGATCTGGTATGCTCCAGGCATCGCGTTAGGCATGAAAGACAAGAACACTCAAAGCCAGCCAGCTCTTACCATCTGGGTACGGGCTGTGCGACAGGGGTTGTGGGGGTTCAGGGAGCGAGGGACAATGTCTGACTCTAGTGCTCAGGTATCACTGAAAGGAGCTCAGCAGGCTGACGGCACTGCGTTTGGTAGGCACGCCCCCTGACGGCAGGAGTGCTGGCAGGCAGAGAGGGTGAGGACACAGGCGTGGTGGCTCGGAGAACATGCACCCTGCGTGCTGGGGACACTGCAAGCAGCCTGCCCACAGCTGGGGACATGGTTTTGGGAAGCGAGGAGAGTAGCTCAACGCCTGGCGGGAAAAGCGGGTGTCTAGGGTCTTGCAAACAGTAGGGGGTCCTGAGCGCTGGAAGCTAAATGCAACAGCAGGAGAGACTTCACCAAGGCCAAGGTAAATGGGCTACCTCGGCCTGTCTCTCCTAGGGTTGTGCCAGTAGCACATCCTCCCCAGGACCTGGGGATGCACGCACAGGGAGGGGCCTGTGCTCCTCGCCACCCCCACCAGCCAAGGTCACAGGGAACTGCACTTTTCAAGTCCTGCCCGTCTCTCCACCAATCACGTTCTCCAGCTGTCATTCACAGAGCCCCTTTAATACACTGGTACTGACTGAACAGTGTTAAACCCGCACGTGCGCTATAAACACAAGCAAGGAGGGTGATGTCCACTCCAATGTGTGTGCCGCATCTGGAGTACCTGGGAGAGCACCTGACACACAGTAGGCCTGCATAAAGGTCTGTTTAATGAACAGGGCCTGTTGCATGGAGGTGAGGGTTGATTTTGGAGTATACACAATCTTAAAGATCATCTCTCTTCCCTCTTAGAAATGAAAAAGCTGAGTCTCAAAGACGTCAAAGGGTCCCACAGCCAGGCAGGGAGTTCCCCAGTCAGCAGCAAAACCAGCACCACTGCCCGTCCCTGATGCCGAGCACAAAACGCCTCCCAGGATCCCGCGCTTCCTCTGCGCTCTGCATTTGCAATGCCCTGAAATTAAGAGCAATGAAATGAGAAAGTAGACGTTGAGGGATCTGCAAAGGATTTCATTCTAAGGATGTTTAGAACCTCCATGACACTGAAGATTAAGGTACTAAAATGAAACTTGGAAAAGGATGGAGAAACAACCTAATTTTAGGTCAGCGAAATGAAAGGAACACTCTGCTTTTACCACGCTGCTGCTTAGAATTTCTGAGACTCCCTGCACTGCTCGCCTTTGAAACTGCTCGATAAACCACATCAGATATTACTCAACTCACATGCTCACAGTCTGGCCTTCCCTGCTGGCTCCCTGGAGACCAGCACACACCCAGGCTTCAAAAATCTTCCCTTGGCACTAAAAGTGTATATATTTTGAAAAGCAATAAATAGAAGCTTGTGTCATCTTTGCAGTAGCTTTTTGGAATCTTCTGCAAAGATTTAAAAATCAAAACGCTGCTTGGTAACTATCTGCAGGGTAAGAAACAAATAACAAATAAGCGATACCCAAGACAGCTTTGAACGAAAACCGAAAAAGGGAACCTCCTCCCAACGATGCTGTCATTCAAAGGCAGCTCCTTGTTACCGCTGGCTCCGTGCCACAAAGTGTGCTCGATGCTGGGGTCAGAGGTGAATATCCAACAAGGGCCTGGTCTTCACACACTTACAGTGAATGGGAAGGCATGGTTAGAATCAGAGACATGAAAGAGAGAGAGAGACACACACACACATAATCAGACCGCTACAGTGCGGATGCTGGCCCGTGGAGGAGCAGCAGGGCATCTCGTGGGGTCCTGTGTCCCACCCTGCAGTCCTGTCACATGGCAGGGAAACTGAAAGGCCTATGCAGCCGCAACGCCACGTGCCCGACAGACAGCGGGCCTGCACCATCAGGGATGGGGTCAGCGCTGGAGCAGAGCCGGCACACTCTCCAAGGGCACATTAACTAAGGAGTGTGCACTTACTCTCAGGGCCATGAGAATCCAAAGATTACACAGAGCTTATCATGACAAACAGCTGAGTGTTAAAAAGATCATTCCTTGAAAAGCAAGTGTTGATGTTTTCAATACAGTGCAAGGAGCTGGAAACTCAAGACTGTAAATCACGATATAAGGATTATTTGACAGTTCAATATCTAGGAGTGACAGCAGGAACTCATGTCCATGGGTACAAAGAGCAGAGGCATATTAGCAACTCAGAACGGTACTGATAAAACTACTGGGTACCGCTGATGCTGCTGGACATATTAAAAGCATCAACTAATGTTTCAATGTCCAACAACAACAACAACTCATTCCTCCTTCTCCAACCTCCCTGAGGCCCTCCAGCCCACACTGGATTCTTTGTCTTCTAAATTAATGTACAGGTAACATCCAATGACTGAGCACGTACAGAGTGGTGAGGCGGGCACCCTGCTACGGTTATCTTATTACTCAGGCTTCACCAACAGAATAAAGATAAAAAAGGGGAAGGGTCGGATTTGGGGATACCTTGCTGATGCCCATCACAGAGATCTTCCACAATTAAGTTCACTGCATGCTCAACAGAGCAAACCCAACCCCATCACACTAGCAAGGAGACTAAGAACATGACAAAGCATGCCAAATCTGCACTGTTGCTTGGGAAGGCAGGCTTGCTCGCGGATGAGGGGCATGTGCTCCAGCTTCCTGTGTGAAGAATATGGTGCTGCCCTGAAAGAAACGCTCAGGCTCGTATCTTGGGTATTAATTAATTATGTTTCCCATTAGGGGGCTGAGAGCCAAATCTGTGTCTGCACGGCAACAAAGAGAAATGTAGATTTCTGTCTTGCAACCTCATTTTGCTTTATGATTTTCCTGTTCTTGGTTTCCTTTTACCTCTCGTGCCTGGTTTGTTGTTTGATCCAGATATGTTCCTATTATAGATGTCAGTACCTCGTAGCCTCTGCAGAACTGTATTATAAATAAATCTGCAAATGAGTTAATTAAGCAAAGGAAGCTTCAGTGCTGCTCGATTTACTCTGTAGTGCATCCGTGGCAGTTTTCAAACCAAGGCTGCTAATCCTCAGCAAAGCTAATTTTCAATTAGGCCTACAAGGAGTGGCTCTCCCCACTCCCCAGAAAACATTAGGAAGCCCATTATTTGATAGGAAGGTAGACATCAGCCATGTGTGGGCGAGGAGCCGGGGGGAGGGGAGGTAAAGGGTAGAGTCCCTGCAGGAAAGGACAAGCCCTCAGCAGCACACTTTGGAAGCAGCCTGGTTTTTACACAAAAGTCTCCCCCGTGTCTGATAAACTTGTGGGAGGGGCCCCAGGTGCCTCGCCTGGGGACATCCCAGGGGAGTCTTCTTAGTCCAGCTCCAAGGTAGCTGCTCAGTCTGCTAACAGTGTGCACTAGAGCCCTGGGGTGAATTTCACAAAGTTCATACCCACAGAGCTCTTGGCCCAGCAAAATCCAAGAACACAAGGGAGGGGAGAGTGGTGAGGCCGATACCCACACTAACCCCAGTGTCAGTGCAGTCTGGGCGCCCGGCTCCTGGCTGAGCTGCCCACGCGGCCTGTCAGGCATACGTGGCCAGCGTGCTTCTCTGCCATCTGTCTCATGTCTGAAATTATTCCAGTAAAGGATCACCTCGGAATGCACACGACCAGGGGGCTGCAGGCACCTAGCTCGAACTTGTCTGCTCCCTGAGCCGACACAACACCCTCTGTGACTGCTGCTCACTGAGGTCCATCAATCCACTTCCCAGGTCTTCAGAGTCTGTTTGCTCCACTGAATGCTGAGCGCCACAGCTTCCGTTCAAGCTCTCCACACTTCTCTCCTAGGCAACTGTATGTACGAGGGTCCTGGCCAATGTCACTGCCTCCCATCTCTGCTCCAATCAATCTTTCAGGCCAGAAGTGGAGGGTCTGTGCCAAAATACATTCACCTATGCACACATTCCATAAATGTCTCCTGAGTGCCTACTAAAGGTTAGGCGGCTGTGAGGCCCCGGTGTCTAGGGAGTGAAGACACGCGGACCCCTGCCTTACACGGCTCCTGAACGGGGCCAAAGCAGCGCAGTGAGCTACCTACAGCACGGCGTCAGGAACGCTGAGGGCCCTGCCAGGAAACACAGGAAATAGCATGCAAGGTGTAGCGGGGAGCTCCCCCTTCCCCCGAACACAGTAACCACAGGCAGCTGCAGGGAGAGAAAGAGCGGTGGGCAGAGGCCAGGGCAGGCCTGGCAGACAGGACGCACAGGTCTCACCACGTGGCCCTCTCCGAGCCTTGCCACTCCCCAGTCTACTGCAGATCCATCCTCAACTCCCAGTCCTGTGCCACGCCCAGGTGCCCCTCACACTTGTCAAGGATTCCAAGCACCTCATGCCCTCAGTGGGATTCGAACCATCCTCCTGTTAGGTAGGAAGTTAGTTATGAGCTTATGTGTGTGTGACATAAAGGCCTAAGGAAAAGACATCTATGTCCAGCGTATGCATCTGCACCTCAGTCATCCCGGCAGCATTCCAGGGGCAGCCCGGCCTTCGCCTTCGCATCCTGCCCTGCCCCCTTCTACCTGATAACCTGCCTGGTGGGGGTCCCTGCCCCTTCTCCCAGGTACAGCCCAGTATCTGCACTTCAAACACCCCGCTCCGGATCCCCACTCTCCAGGAGGTCTTGCTCACCCTTCCTCCAAACCCAGGATGGCGCCAGCTAGCCTTCCTCCTGACTGATACCTTCAGGGAAAAACTCAGATAGGAGTTTTTCTATTTACATCCAAAAAGCCCTTTGTTCCAAGAGGAGCAGAGGTGGGAAGCAAGAGCCATCTCCTTAAAAACCCCTGGCCTCAACCGGACTTCGCGCTCAGCCCTCTGCCTGTCTGCTGAGCCGCCCGCCTGACCTGGTCAGGTGTACTCTCTCTCCACTCCCCCCCCCCCCCCCCCGCACTCTCTCTCAGGTCCTGTCTGGAGAGGTGCCCATCCGTTTTCACAGATGTCCCTTCCCTAATAAACCTTGCTATTTTACCTCCCACTCTTCTCTGTCTCACGCCTGAATTCTTTCTTGCGCGAAGACAAGAACCCTGCAAATTTCTCCGGTAACACTCCTAGGTCACTCTGTGCCCCCATTCCATCCCCCCTGCATCTCTGCCTGCTGAAAAATCCCATTTTCTCCCAGGTGTTTTGACATCACAATCACTAAGAATGAATTAAGTATGGTTCCTACCCTCAAGGAGGTTAGAATCTTGTAGTAGAAAAGTGGAATAACTATATAGAATGATTAAAGCTATGGTAATGATTATTGATGAAATAACCGCCAATATCAATGTATGCTGGGAGACCACATGTTGGAGTGGTGGTGGACAGAATCAGGAAAGAAGAAAAAAGCACTTAAACTAATCTGACCAATGAGGAGAGACAATCGATACAGTCCTGTTACTCTGTCCATCCCTGACTGCACCTCATTCTCCTCAATGGAATCTTGAAGAATGCATACGGAGTAAGTCAAGCACATGTCAGCACAATAAATTCCATTAATCATGGGGAGTATTATCTTGAACACTCTTTCTCTTCATTCTAAGAAGAATCTCATGAGGATTGTATGTTACCCCCATGCCACTGACACAAACGTCCCCCATGAGGTCAGATGCAGGGTCAGGGCCTGATGGTAAGTCTCCAGTGGCCCCTTCTGCACTGCCTGTGAAAGCGAGAACATTCCAGTTCTTGTGACAGTTCAGGAGCCATCATTCTGACTTACTTGAGAATTAAATACTGAGCAGAACATGTTTCCTGGAGACATGAATAATTGAATTTTCATGAAACGTAATGCAATGTTTGTTCACTCTATGTAAACATATACAGATTGCAAGTAAGGCAAAATTAATTCCTTCAAAGCACACTAGATTTCCACAAACATAATGAAGCTGTCTGAGGCAATAACGCTTTGGAAGTCAACATTTGAAGAATTTTTCATTTATTGCCCTATACCTGAAGTGGCAGGACAAAAAAAAGATGAAAATATAGGACTTTTATATGCAAATTAATCCAAAAGTAACTTTTCCAGGAAGTACATAAAAAGCTCAGAATGCAAGCTAACTGCATGCACACGCACAGGAATGAGCAGTGGCCTAGAAAGCCCTCAAGTGCTAACAGCGTCTCCAGTCATATTAAAATGTGCTCCAGTTCCTGCCCTGAAGGGAAGTGGAGGCAGAGAGCGCGACTCACAAAGGGAGGACCTTGAATCTTCGAGGAGAAGCCCTGAAGGCGTTTCAGCAGCAATGAAGCCTGTGGCCCGGGAACACGCGGTTGCTGACTGCGTGTAGGGTGGGCTGGAGTAGGGGGACCATGCAGGCAAGAAGACAGCTGAGAAGAGGACATTGCAGACGCCCCTGTGTGCTACTTTGGTACATGCTGTGTGCTCCTTTTGCCTAGATGGGAAAAACGACAGCAAACTGCACAGCCTGTGGGCCAAAGCCAGTCCCCATCGCCATTCCTGGATGGCCTGCAAACTAAGAATGAATTTGATTTTTAAACACTAGAATATTATTTCATGACATATCAGAACTACTGGAAATTTTCAGTGTCTAAACATGGAGTTACTGGAAGCACACATGGGCATTTGTTCTCCCATGTCTGCGACCCTCTCACTACAATCACAGAATGGAGTTGTGGCAACAGAGACCAGAGGGGGCCCAACCTCAAATGCTTAGTGGCTGGCCCCTTTCCCAGCAAGTCTGCCTCCTGCTGGCCTGGAACACACTTCCTTTTCCCTACCGCCTCACTCAGTACACCTCGGTTGGGGGATCTTTGGGAAGACTCCCAGTTCACACTAGATGCCACCTCCTACTCTTCCCACAGATAAATCTGCTATTCTCCCAGGGCAGGCATCACATCTTTCTTTCTTTTTAAGATTTATTTATTTATTTGAAAGTGAATTGCAGAGACTGAGAGAGAGAGAGAGAGAGAGAGAGAGAGATCTTCCATCCTCTGGTTCACTCCCCAAGTGGCTGTAACCGCCAGGGCTGATTCAGGGTGAAGGCAGGAGCTGCTTCCAGGTCTCCCACATGAGTAGCAGGTACCCCTGCACTTGGGCCCTGCCCCCCGCTGCTTTTCTCAGGTGCATCAGCAGGGAGCTGGATCAGACACAGAGCAGCTGCAACACAAGCCGGTAGCCATATGGGATGCTGGCATTGCAAGGCGGTGGCCTTACCCACTACCCCACAACACCAGCCAATCACATCTTACTTTCATTGCACACATACCTGTCCAAGTTCCTCCATCTGACTATCTCCCACTACTTCGTAGTACCAGGTGTTCAGTATATACTGAATTAATGAATGCATGAATGAAAAATGAGTAAAGACTTGGGCTACATAGAACGAACAATCCTCTCATGCCAATGGACTCCAGTGAATTCCCTGGACTAGGAAATCCCAGAAAATATTTTTCTAAAACCATATACTCCATGGTCCTTCTCTTCTTTCTCTTTGAGGACTTTCCTATATTATCATAATTTCATGACTCTTTTTTTTCTTTTTTAAGGGCCATCCTCCACTGCACTCCTGGGCCACAGCAGAGGGCTGGCCTGGAAGAGGGGCAACCGGGACAGAATCCGGCGCCCCGACCGGGACTAGAACCCGGTGTGCCGGCGCCGCAAGGCGGAGGATTAGCCTGTTGAGCCACGGCGCCGGCAATTTCATGACTCTTAATAACTACACTGATTCTCTTACACAGCTCTAATATACTCCCCAATCTTTTATGTCCAACCATCTCCTAGACATTTCCACCTGGATGCTCTAAGGGCATCCTGGACTGACGAGGCTCAGAGCTTGATTGTAAGCCATAAACCCTCTCTGTCTCCATGTTGAGAAATAATAACATGATTCACAGGAATATGCTGAGTTTATTCCTGAACACTGCCTTGTGCTCACAGCTCACTCCCATCCAATCCACATATCAGATATGGCTTTTCCACATCAGTCCTACTTGGTGGAATAATGTCTATAAAATTTATAAATGAATATAAGGTCCAGCAATTCCCCTTCAAGAAACTAAACCCCCAGATACACTTGCATAAGAAATGTGAGACAAGCGCACAGTTATTCACTGAAACACTGCTTCTAACAGCAAAAGACTGGAAACAACAGAAAAGGCCTCCTAACTGGATACTGGTTAAATCCATTATGGCCCTTAGATGCAATGCAGAACCAGGCAGCTACGAATGGAAAGGAGTACATCAAGCTCTCCAACATACAAGTATCTCTGCAATGTATCATAAATAGAAAGAGAATATACAAAATACAGCATGCTCTCTGTTTTTAAGAAGGAAAATAATATACGTTTGCCATTTGCATTAAAAGTCTTGAAGATACAAAAAAGCAAAAGCCGTGGAAGCGGAGAGTGTACACACACACACACAAAATGATTTTACTGGAAAATAAATTCATATAATCAAAGGGAGGACCATTTCCCTCCTTCCACTCTCCCAGCCAAATAAAACTCTTCTGGCAGAGGCAACCATAGCGTTTAGTCCTTACCTCTCAGCTCTGCAGACACAGCCCTGCACACTCTCGGCTTCTCGGGGCCTAACCCCAACACCACCACCCTTCTCAGCACTGCCCACGACACCCCAGCCACACTGAAGGGTCTCTCTTTTCAGACAGCCCAGGCCTTTAGAAAATCCCCATCTTCAAACGCACAGTACCATCTACCCAGGGAGCTCTAACCCCAGCAAAGTTTACTCATTCTTCAATATTAAGGTGAAACAGCCACTTCAGGTTAACTCTTTCGGGACAACTTCTCTGAGTTGCACAGACACACATGCCACCTGGGGATGATAACTTGCCTTTTTTGGGGGATTTTGGGGTACCTGCATCTCTCATGAGCCCATCAGTTCCTTGTGGGCAGGAGCTCTGCCTTATTCATCTTCACACTGAGCCAAGTATCCTCCTTTCCAACAAAGGCCACCTGCCCTCTGCCCCCTCCATGACCACTGGATGAAGGACTTGCCCTCCCGAGTCACGAGGATCTTCACCGGAGGTCCTTAAGGCGGACAGC
Organism: Sylvilagus floridanus; assembly: GCA_949820135.1. Taxonomy (NCBI): domain Eukaryota; kingdom Metazoa; phylum Chordata; class Mammalia; order Lagomorpha; family Leporidae; genus Sylvilagus; species Sylvilagus floridanus. The sequence goes on from OX463227.1 coordinate 188,264,005, forward strand.
CAGCTTGCTCAGGAATCAGCACGTAACTCCCAAATCCTCTTCCGCACTTGGTTATCTACGAGGCATGCCCCAAATTAGCCCCGTTAAACAGTTCTTCACAGTCCTCATGTAAACTAACCTGTTAGACTAGAACAGTGGTTCTTGACATTTCTAAGACATGGGACCCTTTGATAATCTAAGGAAAACTATAATTAGTTTCCCATCTCTCCCTCACACCCCAAAATGGCCTTCAAAAATCAGCATATAATTTCAGAGATTCAGAGTTGATGAAACCTGAGGATATTTGCCGCTTGAATACTCTCCAAAAGATGGAAGACTGAGGATGAGCAGATAAAAGATCTAACGTGTTTCCACCATCTCTGATGTACCAGAGACACTGCTACAAATGTTACATGAATTGATTCCCTTAATCTTCATCCCAGACCAGTTAGGTCCACATTATTCCTCTCATCTTAGAGAAGAAGCACTGGGATTCAGGGACGTTAAATGGTAACTGTACTTGGCAATGAAGGCACATCGTTCTGACCCAAGCTCCCAATATTTTCCAAAGGGACACACAAATCTCCCCATGGTGGGTGGTCAAGAGCAGTCAGCAGTGGCCTCGTAAGTAGCAGGACAAGAAGTCCCAGGAGAGGCTGCCCTAGTCTACAGCTTCCCGCTCTATTGGCTGAAGTATTCACAACGAATCTAAGCACAGCTGTGGAGAAGCCCTGACAGCCAGGCCCCTCAATGGCTAGCAGAGAAATAACCAGCCATGGGCAAGAAAGGAGACACTTAATTGAATGGACCTGCCCACCAGGGAAGAAAGCAACACAAAGACCTGCTCAGGTCTGTTCATTCAGTGGCGAATGTGCTGGTGCCACTCAACCAGTACAGACTACCCATCAGCCAGATGCTCTTCCGGAGGCAAACACAGCTGGACTCAGCTGGACACAAGAAAAACTCTCCAAGGAGAGCCTGAAAAATCTCCCACAAGAGAGAAAAGCCAACTTCAAAACATGCACTTTATTCAGGGATGAATCCAGGTCTGTACAACCTGAAAGGACTTTCTTCATAACAGGAATAAAATGTTGGCTTGTTGATTTCAGAGGAGCTTTGGCTCCAATAACCTCAGCTCTCTCTGGAACGATGAGGAAGAGGTTGTGCCAGTCACGGTGGTCCAGGCAGCTTCAGGTACAGAACGGGGTAAGGGAGGGGTAGAGTCCACCTACAGTGCTCTCTGGAGGGCACACCAGTGCAGAGCACTGCCCAAAGCTGTGTGTGAATTGTCCTAGGCAAAGCTGCATAAGCACAACCTGGTGCCCTAGTCCTCCTCTTCTTCACGCCCAGGATGTGGCTCCTGGCACACAGAGCTGGGGGACCGCGCATACAGGCACTCCCACTGCCCCCTCTATCCCCGCTGCCGTTGCTTCAGCTTCTGCTCTCTTTGTCTTCGAATCTGCACTTCTTCCACGCATCCTCTGTGGTAATCCACTTTCCCAGATGACAATCTAAGCACATTATTCTGCTGAATCACGGGCTTCCATGGTTTGCTCTTTTCAGAAACATGAGTGTCTTTGCATTCTGAGCCCTTCCAAAACTGACCCTATCTAGCGTCCAGCCTCTTCAACTTGGTCACATGTCTCCTGGTGAATTCTGGCAATCCACAGGCGTCAGTCTCCCAGAAGACTTCCCAATCCCTCGTCTCTTCGTACAAGCAAAAGATCTACTCACTGTATCCCTGGCATCTCACCTACTCACCCCCATTTCTCAGCTCAGCCGTAACATCCTAGAGGAAGCTTCGTGTAAACTCTCAGGCAACCATGTCCTCCTTCAACTGACAGGACAGCATCCTTGACACTGCAGCTGACTGGTCAGTCTCTACCCCTGGACTGGAGGCCCCGAAAGGCAGAAGCTACCTCTACATCCGAAGAACCTAGCAGAGTGCCTGGCACACAGACAGGCTTGACTGAGTGAGTGGAAGGATCAAATACACATCCTGCATTTTGAGAGCTTTGCACAGAGGTCTTCAAGGTCAGACTCTCAATCTCCACATTTCCATAGACAAAGTCTCAAATGCCATGTGCTCAGTGACTTGCACGGACTTCCGCTGCTTCCCTTCATGTTGAAGCAAACCTCAAGGGAAAATTTAAAAACAATACCTTATTCCAGTTGGGTGCTACTTCCCCAAAACACCTTCCCATCAGCCTCCAGTTTACTCCCAACCCCAGGAATCCACGGAGAAGCAGGCCCTAAGCACCCTTGCTGGGATGTGTTCTACGAAGGGACCTTATCATAAAAGGATTCCATGGCCTCATGGGTCTGGGAAACACCGAGCATGCCATCACTGCCTGGCACTCGTTCTTCCTAACTGAGAACACAGGAAACATGCTGTCCATGTTGTTAACTCACCATTTTCCATATACAAATGAATATAAAGTCCTTTTTTTTTTCCTGTGAAACATCTAATAATATCCAACTCCTGAACTATGCCAATTAAAAACCTTTAATTTAAAAGTGTGGTGTAAATTTTTGCTAATCATATTGCTTCATTTATTTTTCCATGGGCATGGCAACATGGCCATTTTACGAAGACATTGCTTGTAGCCTAAAATACAGAAACGAACCTGGGAAAAAAAGACACAAGAAAAATAACCTAGCAGATTGTGTTTATCCCCACAGTACCATAAATAATTCCTAAACTTCTAAATTGCCTTTTTGCAAGGGAGAAAATAAAATCGAGCCATTGAGAGCACATCACTACCTGCCTGCAGAGCTGCAGTGAGCCCATGAAGCAAGGGTTTCATAAATAGTTTAAATAAAATTCAATTATATGAGCATCTTTTTTTTTTTTTTTTTACATCTTTGAAAATTTATTTGGGGGGTGGTCATGGGGGAGACCTGATTAACCAACCATATATACCAAAGCCCTGCTGGTATGCAGTTTTCCATGTGGTGCTATCAAACAAAACACAATCCCCTGTGGGCTTTATTAATATTAAAAATCTCTGGGTGGTTTAGAAGGCCAAATCATAGGATTTAAGAGTTTGGAAGGAAATCCAGAAATTAAAGAATTTAGGTCCTCATTTTACAGATAAAGAAACTGAGATCTCCAGGACTGGCCTAGGACCTCAACCAGTGGTCAGGCCCAACTGGACATGTATCTTAACTCTGGGGCCCTCGGGCATCCCACAGCACTACCCTTGCTGACTAGAACTGAACTTCACGGCCCAGGGGTAGGGAGGGAGACAAGGCGAGCCTAAAAAACTAGGTCTGTTTTCCTCCATGGTTTACTGTTTCTGTGAGCCAGGGATGAGGGTCCAGGTGCACATACTCACACATACCTATTCATTCTGCACATGTGTAGTAAGTGCCTATCATGTATGTGCTGGTGACCCCCCCCCCAAAAAAAAAAAAAAACACCTTCCTATCCTCATGAAGCCGACATCCCAGTGATTCCACAAGCTTCTTGCCGATCATGATTAAATTCAGACATTTGGCACTAAAACTTTAAAAACGTTATACTGAAACACATACATGTGCACACACATATATGCACGTACCCATACGCACAGGACCATGCACGTGGCAGCAGCATTTCATAAACTCCCATGAAAGGAACTTTCCAGATAAACTCCAGCTCTGATTTCTGTCTGCTTTACAGAACCACCATAACACCACATTGAAGTACTGAGAAACGAATCCAATAGCTTCTCTACGGAGGGAGGGGAAGTTGTATTAGTAGGCTACTTGAAACTACAACAAAAGACTTCAGGCAAGGTGCTTACAAAAGAAGTTTGTTTTGGGTTGCAATTTTGGGAGTTTCACAGCCCAAGACTGGGCAGGCTCTGTTGGTTTATCCATCTGATGAGATCAAAGGATGACAATGACATAGTGCATGTGCAGGGAGGATGATACGGCAAGCCAGGCAGAGGGTGGTTAGGCCCAACTCCACTTTTGTAACCACTCTCTCTCATGCCAGCTGTCTTCTAGAGCACGCATGCCCCGCCCCCTACACACAATGACCTCTGAGTACCAATATTGGGTAAGGTTTCCACTCCCTTACTTCCATTAATTTCTGACTTTGGAAGCCAAATCTTTTATGAAGCATAGCATTCCACCCCCGGCTGCCAGAATGCATGACCTCACATACAGAAGCAGAAAAAGCCAAACTGTTCGCAGCCGTCTTCCCCACCAAGCTACAGAGGGACGTGAAGAAGGAATGCCTGAAAGAAAGAGTGAATTCAGCTGGATGCTCAGTGAAACGATGCTGGAGAGAATCGCAAGCACATGAGGAGCTTAGACAGCAGGTGGGAGGCAATCACAACGCACACTTCACCAGAGTCTACGTCTGATCAAAAAAACCACCAGGAAAACCGCCGAGACACGCAACAAGCAGCACGCCTCCGCGGGTCCTGGGCTCAGCGGGTGCAGACTGGCTGGGCATCGAGCCCCAGGGTTGGTTCAGAACTAGTTCTCAGGCTTCTTGCAGGTCTGGAACCAGCAGGGTGCACGGCGTATATTTATTTCATAATGATGACGTGAGCAAAAAAGGGCACAAGCAACTGCCCAGTACATTCCAGGCTTCTTTTCCAACTCCTAAAATTCTTCTGGCCCAGTCAGACAGAGCCACGCGCCAAATCAACAGGCAGAGAAGTCTATCCCTCCTGTGGTGGAAAGTGCTTCGAAGGCATGGACAAGGGCATGGGCAACAGTGGAGCTCAATGAATGAACCGATCATTCAGGGCAATGCAAACTGACCAAACCCTACAGCTTTCCCAAAAACACGCACAGAAGACTCCACCAGCTTCAAAGTATCAGACGCTAACCTGACATGTAAGGAATGCAAGCTTCACGCATTTCATAAGTACACCTCTAGGAATACAGCGATTCTTGCCACCATACCTGCCCTCCCACCCACTCTCCCATGCCTTCCCCTCCTCCTCCTTCTCCCATTGCCAATCCTCTTCTCCACGAAGATCCATTTTCAATTAACTTGATACACAGAAGACCAATTCCATACTAAGTAAAGAGTTCAACAATTTGCACAAAAGAGAAAAAAAAAAAACTGTTCCTCAACAGTCGAGACAACGGCTGTTCAAAGTCATTGCATCTCAAAGTTAATTTCCCTTTTGTTTTTTTAGCAACTTAATTAACTTTAAAGAAGCACCTAAGAATGATACATCTTTTGGGAGCACTTACACATTAACTATAACTTATGAGACATAAGAATATCCTCCACTTACTGCATTAAAAGAAAGTAAGCCCTTGAGAACAGTTTGATCATTAATTAAGAAAGCACCTAAGAAAACAAACAACGGACTTGGACCCTTGGACATAACTAAAACTTAGGAGACTTCAGCATACCCTCCACTTAATGACACTACAGCGAAATAAATCTTGGAGAACAAGTTTTATTGTTAACTCCTGTAATACAACTCTCTGAGGACAGAGGTCCTACATGGGAACTCAGTGCACAGTGACTCCTGTTGTTAATTTAACAATTAACACTCTTATGTATGATGTCAGTGACCACCCAAAGCTCTTGACACAAGATGCCTAGGCTATGGAAGCTTTGTGAATCCACAACTCAGTATTATTTTTAAACTTTTATTTATTTTTATTTATTTTTTATTTGACAGGTAGAGTTATAGACAGAGAGAGAAAGACAGAGAGAAAGGTCTTCCTTCCATTGGTTCACTCCCCAAACGGCTACTAGAGCCAGTGCTGCACCGATCCAAAGCCAGGAGCCAGGTGCTTCTTCCTGGTCTCCTATATGGGTACAGGGGCCCAAGCACTTGGGCCATCCTTCACTGCCCTCCCGGGCCACAGCAGAGAGCCTGACTGGAAGAGGAACAACCAGGACTAGAACTGGTGCCCATATGGGATGCTGGCACCACAGGCAGAGGATTAACCAAGTGAGCCATGGAGCCAGCCACTCGGTATTTTGACAAGGCCATAAGCAAAATGGAAGTTCTTTCCTTCCTTCAGAGGAAAGCACCTTTTTTTTTTTTTTTTGACAGGCAGAGTGGACAGTGTGAGAGAGAGAGAGACAGAGAGAAAGGTCTTCCTTTTGCCGTTGGTTCACCCTCCAATGGCCGCTGCGGCCGGTGCATTGTGCTGATCCAAAGCTAGGAGCCTGGTGCTTCTCCTGGGCTCCCATGCGGGACCATCCTCCACTGGGCCATCCTCCACTGCCTTCCCGGGCCACAGCACAGAGCTGGACTGGAAGAGGAGCAACCGGGACAGAATCTGGTGCCCCGACTGGGACTAGAACCCGGGGTGCGGGTGCTGCAGGTGGAGGATTAGCCTCTTGAGCCATGGCACCAGCCAAAAGTACCTCCTTTTATGACCACTTCTTTCCACTGAGGTCTCACCCACAGAGGTTCTTCAGGTAGGACTTTTTTTTTTTTTTAACCACAGTGTCTTGGCTTTCCATGCCTGTAATGCTCTCAAAGGCTTTTTAGCCAGATCCAAATGCCTTAAGGGCTGATTCTGAGGTCAGTGTGCTACAGCAATTGTCATTCTATGAGTCTGAAAAGCTAGACTGACATGTGTTAACTTGGTTACTGTTTGAGAAACAGGGGAAATGGTAGGAAAAATTTTTATAAGTGTCCATGGAATTACTTTCATTTTATTGTTTTTCCCCATTTTGGTAACTGTTCAATGATTGTAGACTGCTTTTCTAACAAGGAAAAAGGAGAACTGTTGAAAATAGAAAAATAAGTCCACACTGATCGGGGAAGGAGTGGAAAATTAAATAGCAATAATAGTCACGAAATATCCAAGAGCCTACACATTGAGAAAGACACACAGGACAGAATCTCTGCCTTCCTGAAGTTTCCTCTACATACAGACAGTATGCAACACTTATCACCGCAGCTGCAAAACATCAGCCATGTAGGCACACAGCAGTTTGAATCAAGTTGTCAAAGCCTTACCTTCTATTGACGCAACAGAAATACTGCAGGGGTAGCGTGGACGACAGGCAGGATTAGGGAGAACTAAAAAAAAATACATGAGAAAGAGAATCCAACTCTGTGCAAATGGCATAATTGGGATCCCCAGGCAAGCTCCAAGCTACACTTCCTAGTCCAACAGGCACAGCTCCCCGCCAAGACAAAGTGTCATCAAGGGCGGGACCAAAGCTGACAGGATGCTGGGAGAGGCAGGGTAATGCTTGAGGGTCATTAAACATTCAGAACCCCAATGTTGAAAACATGAATGATAGAGCAATAGCACCAGTTACTCTACCAGAAGGAAGCATGATGTGCACAGGGATTCTTTCCATGCAGCTTGTCAGCTACACCCACTCACATTCCCTGACGAAGTGACTTCTTTGGAGAATGATGTTACATAAAGAAACCTAAAGCTACTCAAGAAAGAGCAACATAAAAAAAAAAAAAGAAGAAAAAAAAAAAGCAAAGTCACAAACCTGTAGAATACATACAGTATATAGTAACGGAACATGATTAGTATTCAAATAAATATTCCTACCCATCAGTTTAAAAAACAAAATAAGCCTCACCCAGAACAAACAAAAGAAAAAAATACATAAATTTCATAGACATACAAAGATGTGTTCAATCTTAACAGTTATCAATGAAGTGGGGTGCTATTTTATGCTTTCCTAACTGAAAGGTAAGCTGAAGGAGGTCAGGCATTCAAGAGAACATACGGCCACAAGGACTTTCATATAAAGGTTTAAGGCAGTGTAAATTGGGCCAGTCACTTGGGGAAGCAATTTGGTGATATCCAATAAAGCTACAGATGCTCGTAAGTATTGACTAAGCGATTCTCCTGCTAGATAAAACACACCTTAGAGAAACCCTTACGCCTACACACGAAGATGTACAAGGATGTCCCATGGTATCACTGGTAGCGGCAAACACCAGGAAAAATCAAATACTCATTAGAGGGTGAATGAATAAACTACGGCATATTCCTCCAACAGAATTCATGGGAAAATGAAGGCACTAAAGCTGTGTGCACGAGAACACAGTGCTGCATGAAAAACTGAACTCACAAAAGGACCTACTGTACGACTGCACTTGCTAAAATATAAAATCAGATGACAGCTCACCTTACAATGTACACAGTAAAACTACACTGAAGATCAGGGTAGTAACACAAAATTCAGAACAGTGATTGCTCAGAGGAGGAAGATGGTGAGGGAAAGCAGGAAAGTAATGGCAGGGAAAGACAAGAGGATATATCAAAACGTTCATACAAAATGGTAATTAGAAATACGCTTATTTAGGTAGGAAAAATGTGAAATACATGTATATAGTGGATCTTCAGAGATTTCTTAGAAATCCAGAAAAAAAGTCTGGATTTCACTCAGCTTATCTTTTAATTCCATTTTCCCATGAATTTTTGAAGTACTCCATAAATGGGAGACTTCAACAATGATGGAGATAAAGAATAATTTGAGGTGGGAAAATAAAAATTGACACATGCAGTACTAAAGTGGGTGCACAATGACATGCATGTGAGGGCTTTATGGCCAACGACACATCAACATGGGGGAGATCAGAGAGATGCGTCCACCATGGCTTGTAGCTGTTCACAGGGATGATGGGGATGCGCATCTCGTAATAGGAAGACACTCCTGTCATATTCGTTATAAAAAATACAAAAACATTCAAAGGGTAATTCTATTTTTATAAAATATATTATGGTTTATACATATAAGTATTTCTCATAATATGTAGATATAAGCAGATGACGATTTTAAAATTTTCATAGGTGTCCATGGAATTATTTTCATTTTATTTTTTCCCCATTTTTGTAATTGTTCAATGATTGTAGACTGCTTTTCTAACAAGAAAAAGTGTCTCGTCATCTTAACCATTTTGAAAAGAGAGAAAGGACACAGGCCAAGTAAGTATTTGAACAGACATCCCTACCCCGGCAGCCTGACGATGTCACTAGGAGGAAACACATGGCAAACCCACACGTGAGGCTGATATGTCTGCTTGCTTTCCTGAAGGGGCACTAAAAACTGACTTAAAGTCAGGAGGAAAGTCACTCAGGTGACCGGAAGAGGGTGAGAGGGAGGGAAGTGAGGAGGGGAAGGAGCCAAAGTCTAAAAGTGCTGAGACAGCTATTTTGTTCCAAAAATGCACTTGCTTCATTCTGATTAATAAAGATGATCGATCAAACACACAAGTGGAGCCCATGCAATGGCATGTTTGCAGCATGCCACATTAACTACCCTCCACCTGGAGTGCTTCCACAACCCAACTTTAACTTCACTTTCAAGACAGGGGCACAAACCCACTAAAGTCTGTCCCTCCCTCGAATTACAACAGAAGATCCTGAAAGGTAAGCAGAAAAAATCATGCAGGAGAGTCCACACAGGACAAGTAACCCACGCAGGGCAAGCTGAGTTGCTGGCTTGGTTTTGTCTCACGCTGGGGTGCGTTGTCAGATTGCTTTTGTCTCCTGTGATTTTGCCCTGGAGGGGGGCCCAGCTGCACCAACGTCACCGGCAACTGACACTTAAGAGAAACCTGTCTGTTTTGTACCTGGGTAAAGGGCTTCTATGAACTAGCGAATCGGGGGGAGGGGGAGGATGAATGCTGGGGTGCCGAGTACCCAGAAAAGGCTGCCCTACCTCCAATGGGGAGCCCACACAAGCATCAGTGTAACTTCTGGGGAGCGTATGAGTCTCAGCAGGGCAGACTCAGACCAGCCACAGCAAATGCTAAAAGAACTGAACTGAGATGTGAACCAGTCATACCAGTGCATGTGTGCAGGACACACGAAAAGCAGCACTGCCCAGAATTACGTGGGGGTCAGAATTACTGTCCACAGGAAGCAGGTCACACCCAAGGCCTGAAGTTCACCTACTAAAGCAGCAACAGTCACCACAGCGTTACAGCAGGACCCCAAATGCACACAGGTCACCGTTCACAATGCCCAGCAAACCAGCAAAATGTGACTGATGCTACACGGAAGTCTATCTCAAGATGACTCGCACACATTCTGTACAGCAATTACTGTAACTCTGCTCTATGAGGTAAGAAAAAACATATTTGACAGGAATAAAAACATCAGAATTCCAAGCAGAAAAATAAGAACTATGAGACAGGAGCAAGCACAAATCTTGAGACAATCAAACAATCGAGCTCAGAAATAAGAAACTCATTTGATGACCAAGTCGGCAGAACGGAGATGCAAGAGAACAGAGTCAATGAGCAGGAAGACAGACCAACAGAAATTAATCTAAAAGGAGAGAGAAAAATGGGAAAAAAGACAGTAGAGTCCCACTGGGATACCATCCGAAACCTAACAGGAGTTGGATAAACTCAAAGGAAACCATACTGGGATTGACCAATATCACACTGCTGAAAAGCAAAGATGGGGGTGGGGGATCTTGCAAGTAGCGGGAGACAGAAAACACAGCACATGCACAAGAAAAAAGACAAAAACTACGGATTTCGCCTCATTTTCTCTTTAGAAGCTTCAGAAGACAATGGAAGCACATCCACAGATCGCTGAGGAAAACTCCATCAGTCCAAAGCTCTACATTCAATAAAAACATCCTTCATTATAAAGCGGAAATGAAGACTTCTCAGATAAACCAGTAAACCTGATCTGTAGGAAATGCTAAGGGAAGGTCTTTCATCGACAAAGGGGGAAAACACGGGTCTTCAGGAGTGAGAGAGGAGCAAGAGAGGTGGGAAACAGCCAGGTAAATACAAAGCAATCCATGTCCCTCCTGGGTTCTTTGACATGCGTGTGATCTGTAGGGAAAAGAGAGAACACTCAGTGAGGAGGTTCCCAGTGTACAGAGATACAACAGGTGCAGCTGTCCCAGCGAAAGGGGGCCCAAGAAGGTGGGCTGGGGAGATCAGGCCCCAGTGGATGTTTTCATGTAAACAGCCTTGGAGAAAAGACAACTGCTAGATTTAAAGACTGACATTTCATAACAATATAAGAGATAATTCAGTTGGAAATCATAAAGCTACAAAGGTATATGCATCTAATAATTTGGCCTCAAAAACTCTAAGAGAAATTGACAGAATAAGGGCAGAATAGACAAGTTTATAATCATGGTAGAAAAGTGCAACACTCTGCTTTTTCTGAAGAACTGATAAAACACTAAGACCAAAAAATATATAAGTAAATATATAAACAGTAGACATAGCAATTAACTTGACCTAATTGTCATTTATGGATCATTCTACTCCTAGAATGCTTCCTTTTTCTCAAGAAAAAAGGAAACAAAGACTTTCACACAAAAGTGCTCATGGTAACTCTGCTGTTCTTATTTCTTTTTCTTTATTTCGGGGGCGGAGACACAGACAGAAAGAGAAAGCTCTCATCTGCTGTTCCACCTGCCAAATGACTAATTGCCAGGGCCAGGCCAGAACACAAGGAGCTGGGAACACCATGCAGGCCCCCTGTGGCAGTGGCAGAGACCCGACTCCTTCAGCCACCGCCTGTTGTCTCCCAGGGTGTGCATTAGCAGGAAGCTGAATGCAGGAACAGTCAAACTCCAACTCAGACACTCTACCATGGGATGCCAGCACACAGAGTGAGAGCTTAACTGCTAGACGAAATGCCCATCCTAGCTTTGAATTTAATAGCCCAAAACTGGGAACAAGCCAAATGCCCATCACAGGTGAATGCCTAAACAACCTGGGGTGTGTCCATGCAGTGGGACCTTATTCAAAACACGGAGAAACGAACGGATGCACACAACATGGAAACATCTCAAAACCACTATATGAAAGAAGCTAGAAATAAATAGTTGCATACTACATGATTCCATTTATATAAAATACAAGAAAAAGCAAGCTAATCTAAGGCAGAAATCAGATCAGCATTTGCCTGAAGACAGGGGGAAAAAGAGAAAAGATTCCAAAAAGAACATGAGCAGACATTGGCTGGCAATGAAAGTGTTTATCATCTTGATTGTGGTGATGGCTTTATCACCATAAAACATGTCAAAAACTGATCGAATTGCGTAATTGAAAAATGTGCAGTTCACTAGAATTTAATTGTACCCCAATAACATAGAAGAAAATATTCAACCTATCCTAAAGACAGAAATTTCAAAGCATGGTCTGAGTGTGGGTCATTCACAGCCCAGTTCCCATGCTAAAACTTCAGGCTGACGCTGTGTAGGCCAACATGTTAAAGAAGCTGTTCCGATGCCCGCCAGCCACACAGGCAAGAACTGCTGGGTCAGGCCGGTTTACAGGCCAGCTCCTTCAGAGGAAGCTTACGTGGATCCACCCGATGGACGCTCTTCCCTCTTTCTATCTCGAAAGTTCACTCTCAAGAATGGCACTGCTCTAAGGACATAACCCGGTCTCCCCTTCTACACTGCCAGTTCCCACAGAGGGAAGACATACCTTACCCGTTCTGGTATCTTCCTCGTTGTCTAACACAGTGCCTGGAGTACAGAAGACGCTAACTCTATAAACGGTGTGTCTACTTTTATGTAAAACATCAACTTTGGTCACTCATACTACTCCACAGCTGTGCACGCAGGGGCTGCAAAGACCAGCTACAAGGGAGACCGCAAACAGCCATGTGCTCATATAGGAAACGCAGCACCAGGTACGGCAATGCTTGGGTGTCCAAGTACAAAGTACAAAGCACAGAGCACCTTTCCGGCAGGAAGCTAACTTCCCTGGGAACGTACATTTAAAATACCTGCATCGTCAACATTCCACTCTGAATGTAACCAGGACAAGGCCCTGGCACAGTCTCCACGCCATCCCCACCCCTCGCCCACTGTACTTCTGTTACAAATACTTACCACATGGCACTATAATCAATTGCTTTCATGTCTGCGTGTGCTCTGATATTCTCAGAGGCAGGGACAGAGCTTATTTGCTTTTCTATAGCCTAAGAAGGGCCATAAAATTGATTTTAAAAATGAAAAAGCAATGAATGGTTGCTTACAACCAGAAACTGGTCATGTATGTATTCACAAGGTTTTCCCCACAAGAGTTGATTTTTAAATTTTAAAGAAGAGATATAAAAGTAGATTCAAGTTATCTTCAAGTTATTTTCCACTGTAGAGCTTTGCTTCCCCCCCGGCCTATGTACAATTGTCTAAGCCGCGCAGGGGCTTGGGAAGTGGTGAAATTCCTCCTGGCACCATCATGGCACACGGTCGCCTGGTATTGGTTTCCGATGTTTGCGCTCCATCTATTATGTTCTAAGGCACCAGCAGTGTGAATCAGCTCAGTGGAAAACAAGTATGTAGTATCTGAGGACATGACTCAGTACTGTCCTCAAAATACCTCCTCCAGGAAAAAACAATCAAATAGTCATGAACACCCTCATCACTCACATCACAGCTACCACAGCGAAGGAGTGTGAAAACAAGGGTGACGACAGGGCAACTTAAGGAAAAGGGTGGGGGGTGTCCAGGCATTGTGATGCAGAGGGTTAAACCCGGCTTGGGACAACTGCATCTCATTTCAGAGACCCTAGATGGAGTTCCGCCCTGCTCCTGATGGAGCCTCCTGCTAACTCATCAGGGAAGTAGCGCCGAGCACCCAAGGACGCAGGTTCCTGCCAGCTACATGGGTGACTCGGATGGAGCTCTTGGCTCCTAGCTCGGGCCTGGCCCAGTCCCGGATGTTGCAGGCAACTGGGGAGTGAACCAGCAGGTGGAAGATCTCTGTCACTGTCTCTCAAGTAACTAAATACACACACAGATAAATCTTGTACTAAAAGTGGAAAGGGAACTTCAAAAAGTTCATGGAAGTGGAATTAAAGGAAACCTATTTGGGCACGAAAAATCTGAAATCCTTGCATAATTCTTTCTTAGTGTGTATTTGCCTGGAGCTTTTTGAAGATCTCTTTACTAGAGGTAAACACTCCACAAACCTTTTAGAAGAGCCTGCACTGCACACAAAACACACGAGCCACATGTGCCATAACATACGTGTGCAATAAAACGTTTCCACTGACTGAATATGTGATGCACTCCATCACAGAACCTACCACGGTGGCATGGACCTCCTTTATTTTTATTTATTAAAGATTTTTTTTATTTGAAAGTCAGAGTTACAGAGAGAAGGACAGAGAGCTCTCTTCCATTCACTGGTTCATTCCCCAAATGGCCACAACAGACAGGGCTGGGGCAGGCTAAAGCCTGGAATCTCATCCAGGTCTCTCACATGGGTTCAGGGGCCCAAGCACCTGGGCCATGTTCTGTTGCTTTCCCAGATGCAGGAGCAGGGAGCTGGATAGTAAGTGGAGTAGCTGGGAGTCAAACCGGTGCCCACACGGATGTCCGCATCACAGGCGGTGGCTGTACCTGCTACACCACAGTAGCGTAGGTCTTCCTTAGAGGTAACTGTGTACAGAACAAATAAATGGTTGACTGCTCCTTTCATTTTGTTTCAGGTTTTCATTCTGTATTACAAACAAATGAATCAAGTTTTAGCTACTTCAAAATCACAGAATTTACTCGTTGGGTAGCACAGACAATGGTTACCTACTGGTAGCAAGACTTGGGCAAGTTTCACCAGCGCAATCTAGCTACTGGATCTGTTTTTTTTTTTTTTTTTTTTTGGACAGGCAGAGTGGACAGTGAGAGAAAGAGACAGAGAGAAAGGTCTTCCTTTTGCCATTGGGTCACCCTCCAATGGCCACCGCGGCTAGCGCATTGCGGCCGGCGCACCACGCTGATCCAAAGCCAGGAGCCAGGTGCTTCTCCTGGTCTCCCATGGGGTGCAGGGCCCAAGCACGTGGGCCATCGTCCACTGCACTCCCGGGCCACAGCAGAGAGCTGGCCTGCAAGAGGGGCAACTGGGACAGAATCCGGCACCCCGACCAGGACTAGAACCCGGTGTGCTGGTGCGCAGGTGGAGGATTAGCCTGTTGAGCCACGGCACCAGCCGCTACTGGATCTGGATCATGTTCCTCGGGCTCAGTGAGATGAGGGTAATGACAGCACCTATCTCAGACTCTCGCCAGCAAGGTTAAATGAAGGGAAGCACTTAACCTGCACTGTGTGAGATGCTGGCATACAGCAAGGGCCACCTGTTCTCTGGCCCCGTCATTGCTCCATTGGCGCCTTCAGTTTCTGGTTATCTCAGCACTTAGCCTGCACCTCTACAAGAACCTCAGAGAAAGAGAATCTGGAATGGGCTTCTGTCCCAGTGGTGAAGACACCCACGTCCCATACTCGTGAACCTGGGTTTGAGACTCACCTCTGGCCCCTGACTCCAGTTTCCTGATGATGAAGACCCTGGGAAGCAGGAGATGATGGCTTAAAGTGGTTGGGACGCTGCCACCCATGAGGAAGACCTCAAATGAGTTCCTGCTCTAGGCATTGCCTACACCCCAATCCCTCCACACACTAGTGTGTGGCCATGTGGCAAATGAACCATTGAATGGGAGCACTTCCTCGCTCGCTCTCGCAAGTGAGTAAATTAAAACTAATTAAAAAAAAAAAAAAAAAAGGAGAATGTGGCCGGCACTGTGGCTCAACAGGCTAATCCTCCACCTTGCGGCGCCGACATACTGTGTTCTAGTCCCGGTTGGGGCGCCGGATTCTGTCCCGGTCTCTCCTCTTCCAGTCCAGCTCTCTGCTGTGGCCCGGGAGTGCAGTGGAGGATGGCCCAAGTGCTTGTCCCTGCACCCCATGGGAGACCAGGAGAAGCACCTGGCTCCTGCTGCGGGATCAGTGCGGTGAGCCTGCCACAGTGTGCCGGCCGCGGCGGCCATTGGAGGGTGAACCAACGGAAAGGAAGACCTTTCTCTCTGTCTCTCTCACTGTCCACTCTGCCTATCAAAAAAATATATAATAAAATAAAAATTATAAAAATTAAAAATTTGAAAAAGGAGAATCTATAACTATCAATGAAGATGTTTCAGAACACGGGAAGGGAAAGGGAGAAAGAGAACGAATGGCAAAACTGAACTGGAATGAAATGCAAGGAGCCAGTCTCTCTATGTGTAGGAACTCAGAAAAGAGATCATTAGCTGTGCTTGCAAATAATGTCTCCGGTTAGTGACGACAAGGCGCGCAGTTAAAAATCTTTAACTACAGATGTCAAAACACATTCAAGTCTGAGAATGCAGAGAACTTTGTCATAGCAACTTCAAGTTCCAACAGCAAAACCTACACAAGGTTTCTTGCATGAAATTATCTCTTCCATTTCTTTATTCTCCCTTTCTTGCAAGATATTTCATTTGAATTTTCTGCAAACAGTTTTGCAACAACTTGAAGCAAGCCTTATTTTCCCCAGTATGAATCATTCAATCACATTTGCATCTTAGGTATCTTTCTACTTTTTTAAGCTTTGCCATTCCCTTCAAAAATACCTGGCATGGTGGCTCTAATTGTAGAACAGCAGTCTCATTAATACACAATAATGACTTGGAAACTTGTTTCAGATAACTATATTCAGCCAATTACTGTGTGAACAGAAATCCTACAATCCACTGAGAATACTGGAAAATGTACAAAGAAATACAATTCCAATGGGCAGTTGCGGTATGAGCTGAAAACTCCCCTGTTTTGCTTTCTTAATTCTAGCACCTTGACACCAGGAACTCCTGGGAGGAGGCCTAGCATTCATGGCACTCTTCTGTCTCAACAAAATAAACGGAAGACCACAGAATTACCTGAAGTCAGCTCCTACTCATGGAGAGATTAAATTTTACATCTTGGCTTCTCGGATTTTATTGAAATGCACCTGCACCTCCTAGGCTGCTTCTCCTTTTCTGTCTGTCTCTTGTTACTCTGCCTTTCCTTTCTCCTACAGGGTTAGAAACTGCTCCTGTGCCAGGCAGGCCAGCTCTGCTTTAATATTCCATATTAAGGAGATGCTCTGCCGTGCGGGAACACGGCTGGACAAACAGCACTGGCAGGCAATCCTCACTGAAGGGTCACTGCGTACCAGGCCCTGTGCTAGTCCTCCAGAAGAGACTCCGAGAGTGCTAGGGCAGTGCCCTCTCCATGGTGAGAAAAGCAAAATTCACAGGAAAAACCAAGCCTCTGAAAGCCCATGCTGTTGATTGACAGAGTTAGGATGCAACCCCCAGGGGTCCCTTCCGTAGCCCAGGGTTTTACTCTGACTCACAGGCCTCATGGTGACCTCTGTGCTCCTCCTCTGTGCTCCTGCTCTGCTCCACGAGAGTAGCCTTCAAATATCTGAAAACTGGCCACGAAGCGTCTGGCTCTGTGCTGGGCTTTTCTGCAAGCTATGGAGAACATCTGCGAGCTGTGGAGCCCAGGCCCCGCAGATGGTGGGAATCCAAGAGGACGAAGGCAAGGCCAGGCCTCCTGGCCCCGGCACTTTCCACCACCCTGTCTCTCTGGTTGCACCCCATCCTCCTTCTCCAGCCCCCCTTCCCATGGTCCATCCATATTTCTTAGTCACCAAGGACTTTCTCTTGTCCACTCTGCTGCAGGAGGCCCCGTGACCAACCCTGAGCAAAGGGCCACTGTCCAACGCCGCACAGCAAATGTCCTTCTAAGGGAGCAGGGTGGTGATGCCATGCAATCTGCATGAAACCCTTCAGCACTTAGCATGTACTGCTTATCCCCAGTGAGCGCATGTGCCCACTTCCAGCCAAGTTTCCCACTCCATAAAACTGTTTTAATTCCAACAGTGTCCTTAAAAAAAACCTCACAGCTTTGAAATTTAGAAGCAGGCATTGTCATTGAGTAATGGTTCTACAGATAAAAGCTGGGAAGAACTCTCCCAAGTGCCCATAGATCCTCAAATTTAATCAGTGACCTCATCTTTCCACTGTCAGTCAGATGGCCCTCTCCATGCTGAGGGACAACTAAGCAGTTTGGGCCTAAATGCTTCTGTCTGTGATTTACTGTATTTATGAGATATTGGCTGAATCTGGAGCACGACACTAAATGCAACAAGAACAGAAATGGGTTATACATTGGTTTGTTCTCTTGTGGAAGATGAACTACACTCCTATGACCTGCATCCAACAGCTAGGGGCGATTACTGAGGGCCTCACTGATGACGACGAAATTACCAAGTACAAATCCAGCAGCCACATGCTGCCCAGGAAGATCTCCAAAGACAAGAAGCTTTTGCAAAATGAGATGTGAGAAACAGATCCTCCCAAAGTGCAGCATTCTATAGAGACAAGACCAGAGAGCAACAGGTGGACGAAAAAGGGTGAAACCTGAGTTATGCGAATTAGGTTAGGTGAGGAAAGAGTAGTCCTTCAGAGCCTGTACATCCGAGGTGGAGTCTTGCTACCTGAATTGACCAGCTGCTGTTCCATCACCCCACAGCCAAGGACTTCTAGCCATTCTCCGTGGAAGCTGATCTCCATCTCGAAGGAGGGATGCGTGAAAGGGAAGTAGCAGTCCACCCACCTTATCTCCAGACCTGCAAGAGACAGAACAAGCAGCGTGAGGACATGCCAACCTTGTCGTGGTCAGCTGTGCCCTTCACTAACACCACTGATTACCACATTCCTAGTCAAACAAATAGCAAACAGACTAACTTACAATGTGTTGGGGTGAGGCAATAAATCTCAAAACTTGTGCAAAAACTGGGCATGTCGTTACCAATATGAAAAACACTTCATGTAGTTCTAGGACCCTCTAAAATTCAATCAATCATCTGTCAAATCCTGCAGCCACCTGGCAGAGGAGCAAACGAGGCCAACATCATGGGAAAGCAGGTAGTTCTGTTAGTGTCTCTGAGTGGAAATGACACCATTTCAGGATTAGACAAACTACACCTTTATGAAACTGTGCTCCAAACGTGCAGATCAACAAAAGGACCAATTTAGCAGAAACTCATCAACTTTGACTTCCATAAGCGTGTGTGCATAGGTATCAATTTTTACAAAATTAATAACAGTGAATGAAAAGTTCAATAAGAGGTACAAGCCACATTTAAACAAAACATTTAAAAAGCCAAGCATTCTTCCTACAGATGGATGATGAACCACTTACATCTACGTAAACAACCAAAAAATATGCATGCTGAATACCAGGACGGACTTCTCACCAACCAATCATAAACACAGCACTTTCAAGCAAAGGTATTATTTCACAAAGGGGAAGACTACTGACTTCAGAGTAACGAACTGCTAACCTGTGAAGGAAGGGCACAAGTCACTAACAGACTGAGGCCGGAGGAGTCTCTGGATGCCACCATGAGGAACACAGAGAGCAAGGACATGTGACACAGCACCTCTGTTTCAACACGTGTCCCTTTCCCATCCCTTCATGGGATAATCTTGTTGTTGTCTTCCGTTCAGACAACACTACATTCTTGCCAAAGAACCTGTACTCCGTGGAAACATACAGTGAACGTAAAATACTATATTTTGTTGCCCCAAACCACCTGCATTTTAAATCTTGAGGAAACCTGAATGTGAGATGAATAAAAATAATAACAAAATCTTTTTCTATTTACGGAGCACTTACTACACCTGTACCATCCATTTTACAGGCAGATGAAAACTTAACAGAGAAGTCAAGTGCCCTGCCTCAAGTCATACAACCATGGATGACTGAGTCAAAGCTAGGTCTGTCCAACCCCATACCCCTGCTGTTGACGATGAAGAAAAAAAGGTATTTTGAAAATAACAAATTGAATAGGTATAAAATTCAGTAACATAGAGGCCTTTCCTGTGGCCCAAATTCAACAGGAGAAACGTAGATTTTTCTTTCACTGTTTGTCTAAGTTGTATCTATTTTTGTAGTTAACTGTATTTTATGGCAAGTATCAATTGGTTTCTTTTTATAATAATATAACATTTCTGCCTTCTATTACTTATAAAAGTACTTAAGAAAATTCATGGAAAACTCATAGTATTTTTAAATATTTATTTGAAATGTAGAGTTACAGAGAGGCAGAGGCAGAGAGAGAGAGAGAAAGAGAGAGGAGTCTTATCTACTGGTTCACTTCCCAAATGGCTCCAAGGGCCAGAATTGGGTCGATCCAAAGCCAGGAGCAAGAAGCTTCTTCCAGGTCTTCCACACAGGTGCAGGGACCCAGGGACTTGGGCCATCCTCACCTGGCCTCCCAATCCATAAGAGAAAGCTGGATCAGAAGTGGAGCAGCTGAGACTCGAACCAGCACCTATATGGGATACTTGCACTGCAAGCAATGGCTTTACCAACTACATACACCACAGCAGCGGCCTGGCACAGTATCTTCTAATTTCATTTCCCATGAACTTCATGAAGTACCCTCATATGTGGCACAATGGATAAATGTTAAACTGCATATAGAGAAAGTGCACAGTTTCCTAAGCTGAACATCAATGACACGGCCACCACAATCAAGGATATGAACACATCCAGCACCCTCTGGAGCTGGCTCAGTCCTCCTGGCAATCCACCGACTTCCCCATCATCTCTGCCTCTTCTCTTGGCACATCATGAGCCCAGGCAAACACCGACGAGTTTGCAGTGCCTACAATTTTGCAAAAATGGATCATACAGAACCAACTTTTTGGGGGGGTCAGGGAGTCTGACTCTCTGACTCAGTATACTTACTTAAAGATTTCCCAGTGCTCCTGCACTCATAAATGGGTCATTCTATACCCAGGAATGTAGGATTGGGAACAGAGGCAGAAAATCTGAAGCAGTTCACTCAAAAGGACTTTTCCACTAATTTTCCAGAAAAGCTTATCTTGAAACACTATTTTTTGGGGGAAATGAGGAGACTACCAGTCAACAAAGGAAGGCCACAAGACATCGACCTGTGTCAGAATTTCAAATACGCAACGTAGAAAGATGTGTTTTTGAGCAAGCTTGTCTAAGACATGGATTCACTATGCGCTAGGCTAACCTCTTACTGAGGTCATACACAAACCTTGAACTACATAATATCTGATAAAAAGTAAGGTCAATTTTTGTTGTTGTTTTTTGGTCTTCTTTCCTCTTGCCGGGGTGAGGGTTGGAGGAAGGGTTAGTAGTTTACTAAGCCACTTGTACAAATGGTTTCAGAACTCTGTGAAATTATAGCAACCATCAAAAATTATACACCTTGATTTTCAGCCGAGCACCAAGTAAAAGAAAGAGCATTTTAGCTTAAATTAAATCTGGGCATAAGTCTCAGATTTCTACCTTTTTTCCAATGAAGCCATGAGCAGATTAACCAACCTGAGACTTCATCTATGGCAACCGTCTACCAGGGGACCTCAAAAAGTTAATGAAAAATTAAATTTAAAATAAGTGTATTTTATCACAAAACATTTTTAAATCCATGGATGGTTCATGTCCTCATATGCATGGATTTCAAAGGTTTTTCTTTTTAATACCAAAAAAAAAAAAAAAAAAAGACCCTATCTTCTAATTCCATTTTCCATGAGCCTTCTGAGTCTCTTGCTAATGACGGCTGTTCCAGCCAGGGGTTTCGAGCAAGGTCCCTGCTGCAGCCCAGGTGTTTCCAGAGGAGACGTCCTCTTAGGGAATCTGGGCACTGGAGGCTTTCTCTTCTCAATGGAGACGCTGAGGTCACTCAAGGACAAAGGAGCGGGACCTCAGAAATGACCACTGGGATCCCCGCAGTCCTAGCGGAGGAGAAGCAGCAAGAAATCTCTCTCCGCTCCACCAATACCTGCCCCAGGGAGGGAAGGCAGCACTGTCCCCTCGTGCCTGGTGTGCCAGCCTCCGCCTTGTATCACTGGCAAGACCAATCAGTGCCCCAGGGCGGGTGTGTGTGGTCTCTGCCCATCAAGGCCAAACTCCTCTGCAATGCTGGATGCCAGAGCACTCCGTCTCTGTGAACATTAAAGAGCTGTCAGCCCACCTTCATAACAGTCCTCATACTTAACCAACAGAATACAACACCCAACTTCCCCGATTTCTCCACTCATTAGAGCTTTCTTCTTTGGTTTGCTACATCCCTCATATTTGAAAACAAGACGTCTGCCATCAGAAATTGTTTCCAGAGTGGTACAATCAGAAAGGCTGAGGGTCCAAACCGGAGCACAAACTGGAGATTTCCTACACCCCACCCAGGCTCTTCTCTGCTAAAGCAAGCAGGTTTTAAAGCAGACTACACAAATATGCAGTTAATCACTGCTATGTGGCATTCCTTTTTCAACAGGCTTTGCATGAACTCGGACTAGGGAAATAACAGAATGCAGTGATCTGCAAACCAGGGTGCTTGTCCCTCAACGCTTTCTCAGCAGCACAGAGATCGCAAGGGGGGAAAGGAAGTGGCGGAAAAAAGGAAAGAAGGTGCTCTCTGGCCGGAAACTGAGTCTTAGCAAACTGGAATCGCCCCGGTCTGCCACCCTCTAACCAGGGACATGACCCAGCCTCTACCGCCAAAGGAACCTGACAATGCCATCCGTTTAGCTTACGCCTAAGGCCCATAGTAGTCTTAAATACAGACCATTTTTTCTGATTTCTCTGTTCTAATGGCTTTATTTATCTTTGTCCTGAATAACTAACAGATTCACTGGGTTCAAGATCAATATGTTACAATGGGATGCATGTCACTACGTAACAGGGCATCAGGGAAAGTAGCTTCCTTGTGTCCCCCCTGTTCTCCAGGACCTTCTGGCAACCTTTCTAGGGGCTCCTTCTTATTGCCAGATGTAAGGGAACACAAATCTCTATTTCTCTTTTCCCTCTGTTCTTATATAAAGATAGCCTACTCTACACAACATTCTGTACCATGCTTTTCTATCTTATCTGAATACACAGAACACTTCCTCACTCTTTTCCTTCCTTGTGGCACTCCCACATTTATATGGAGTCCCTGACTGACGGCTACTTGTGGTGCACTTAGTATTTTACCACGGAAAGCAATGCTGCAAGTAGAATGCCATGTTGGGTCAGAGTAACTGTTGGTTATAATTTCAGCAAGTTTGTCAAACTATAGGTGTCGTACAACACTTTCCACTGACATTAGCTCAGTGCTTTCTACAGGAGCCAAGGCCACACAACTAATTAATGGAGAAGTCAAACTAGAGCTCAGGTCCCCGATGATCTAGGGCTCTGTTGACAGAGACCACCAGTGTGGCTCCCGTGGGCAGCTCCCACCTCGCTAATCCAACAGCTGAGCACCCAAGAGCGCAGAGTCCACTGCCTTCCTGCCCCTTGCCACCGATCTGCGTATCTTATCTCCCCACTAGCCAAGGAGGACAATGTCTTCTGGACTCAGCCACCACGTGGCTGGCAGTAAAATAAGAAAGAGGAGGCACATTTTAGGCCTGAAGCACCCGGGTGGGGATAAGAACATTGGTTCCATTTCCAAAGCCCACCCCACAGGCAGCATGAAGTCATTGATGACTTAACACTTCATCCCCATCTAGGCACCACTGTGACCACTGAGTGCGTCATATGTATCCTACGAGTGTACACAGCCATGTGCCCTGGAGTCCAGTGCTGCGGACGACTAATGCAACAACATCACTCCTTCTATAAAGTGTATGCTAAACATCAGCTTTTCTTCCCACGCAGGGTAACAGAATCCTCTGGTGTGGGACCTCGCCAGCACATAGCAGAAGACGTTAGCACTGCTTCAGCCACGATGACTCCCTCTGCTAGGATACCAAGGAACATAGGAAACATAAAAGGCTGGCAATCCCCAGCCCCAGTGGTGGTGATGTAATCCACCCCATAGCTCTCAGTCTTCCGCCTGGTAGAGAGTCAGCACAGTAAAGGGCCGGTTCAGGCTGGTGCCAGGGGACCCCTACACACAGCAGCCCTTTAGATGAGAGCTTGGATCAGAATAGGATCTGATCACTACTGCACATCACAATGAGGCTGGAAACAAAGTGCAGCGTGTTTCCGTGGGCCCTTCATTCTAAAACCAGAGGAACTGGGGTAAGAGACCACTCCCCTACTGTTTATCAGGAGAACAGCAGAACAGACTCGGAGCCAGAGGGTGAACCACAGAACAGCCCCTGGGTCCTCAGTCCTTCCCTCTTATGTATTTTCAAAGGAAGCTACCTTCAGAGCCCTAGAGGCTACAGAGAGCAGCCGCGGAAGCACCAGGCTCAAGCTCCAGCCTCCAGCCTCCAGAAATCCCCGCAGACGTGGGTGAGTGGGCACCACGTGCACAAGAGCTGGGAACAAGTTCCAGCTCTACCACTTGCAGCCACGCTACTCCAGCAGGTTCTCACCCGTCACTGCCTCAGTAGATGCACACGAGAATAAGACAGTGTCCACATCTGATGGTTCGACGTAGCAGGCTTTCACACTTTATGACGGTGGAAAAGCAGTATGAGCACAGTAGATGCAAAAGCATTACAGATGCAGCAGAAAACCTACGTGCAATGCCCAGGAGGGTGCCCAGGAGGGTGCCATGTGGCCTGACGCCCTCTGATGATGGTGCACGGGAGTCAGCACAGCTCCCCGGTGGGCACGAGAGGAAACTACGCCGGCCGAGTGTGCTGTGCCGTGCCAGGATGCACGGCAGGTCAGGTGCATCCAGTGCGTTCTCCACTAAGGATCTCGCGGGCTTTGTTGGGACACACCCCCATTTTATAAGTCCAGGAGCATCGCAGAGAGGGTCCATGACAGTTCACTATGGAAATGAGTGTGAAGAGCCTAACACAGCGCGTGGCACCCACTGAACACTCAATAGGTGACTTTTCAAGGAGGCCAACTCATAATCTAAAATCTCTCTCCCCCTTCTGTAGAATCACAAAAAAATGTCTAAATTGTGTCCCTAGGAGGACAAACCCTGGTTTTTGGTTTACACTAAGCACTGTGATGACTATGCCATGTGCCTCTTCTCACTTAATGCTTACACTGCTGTAGGGCAGGCTTGCACATTGCACAGTAGTTATTATTATTCCCATTTTACAGGTGAAGGCAAAGTGGCTGAGACCACAGGCACCTCTGATCTAAGCTCACAGCAGAGTCAGTAAATAATAGAGTGACATGTGTCTCACAGCAGAGCCCTCTGCTGCCCCCTGCTGGAGCACACAGTGAAAACGAAATTAGCCAAGCAGCCAGACACAGTGCACTTCCAAGACTGTACCATCTATCTTGTTCTCCTAACACACAATGACAGATAGGACTTTTTTTTAAAAGGCAAACTCTATTTTTAGAGATAGGAGAACTCCCTCCACAGCCCACAATAGAGCAGAAATACAGCACAGTGAGAGAGAAGCAAGCACCGGTTTGCCTGGCTCAGGGCCCACACCAGGAATGGGGGCAGGAACCAGAGAGAGCCTAAGGGCTTGAGTCACAGGCTGGGGCGGGATGAAACTCCATGCTGGGGCCAGAAGGGTGACAAAAACTATCATCCAGATACAGCCTGGGGTTGTAGCTTGGAAAGTGTAGGCTCTGGACGCAGGTGCTCGGCACTGGCTCGGCAACCTCCCATCCATCAGTGCTGGACAGCGCACCTGACCCATCCCTGTGAAACCCTCTCTGGATTCCAAATGCAAAGAACTAGGTGGAGCCAGCTGCAAAACCAACAACAGGAGAAACAAACAATGGCAGCGGGAGCTGTAAGTGGAGGGAAGAGAAAAAGAAAGGGCATCTTTGCACCAAGACCTCTCAGTGAACATGACCCTGCAAGGCAAAGTTCCAAACAAAATAGATGCAGGAATCTAATGCTAAGCCAGACAGCCAACAAAACAAACACCAGAGCGATCTGGACAAAACTGCCTTCCGGAAGCAATCTGAGATGTTAGCCATGTTTCAGATATCTTAAGAGATATATCAACATGTGATTCACTGATTTGTTCTAAAATTAATGCACAAAAATTCAGATTTTGTGAACCGAATGTAAAAAACTATGTGTCCGGAGGATTTTAAGCAACTCCAACACAACTCTGTTGTGAGAAAGAAAATATCTGCCCCTCTTTGCAAAGTGTTCCCTTCACAAAGACACACGGAGAGATGCAGAAAATAAGTAAAAGAAGAAGGAGCTGAGAAGAGTGAGATGTAACAGAATAATGGGAGAAAACAATAGAACAATCCAAAGTGTCAAACACAAAAGACAATTTCCACATTTGGACAAGATAGAATAACAAATCAGTCTTATCATTCTATGTGAAATGTTAAAAAAATAAAAAAAACAGGCAAAATGTGTTAATGTCATTCAAGCCACTGGACACTGCCGGTCAACAAGGACCCGGTTTCCCAAACCCTGAGGCCTGACACAGCCCCTGGGGGAGAGGAATATGGGAGAACCCAGCAGCCTCTGGAGCTGGGAAGACTGAGTTGTGAGTCTGGACACAGGAAGACGGCTGGAGCTCACTGGGTGGAGGGGAGTGGACAGCTACCTGCAGACGTGGTGTGCAGGGGCCCATCCGGGCGCAGTGGGATACGAAGACCGTTAACAGTGCACTCAGAGTAGGCCACCAAGGGAAGCTCCGAGAAACCGGAAGTCAGAGTTGTAGGCACACAGTGCAGGAGGGCGGACGCTGCGTGAGCAGGCAGGCTCTTCTGTTCCCTTTTCCACATCCTGGACTCTCCTAACCTGCTGGAAGCCATACGTCCCTCGCTTTGTGTTCCCCTACACACCTACTGTCCATCAGGTAACTCCTCCACAGGAAGTACTTCTTCTTCCCCGGGCCTGGGGGTGATACCATGTAAACACTCCCTGGTAAGATGGAAGCTCGAGCTCGCCTCCTCCTGGACGCAAGACGGCAGAGCAGGGAATGAAAATTCCCCGGCCCACTCTCCCTAGATAAAGTCCTCATGCATCTGAGTGTTGTTCTCACTTTGCAAATAAACCCTATCACACTGCATGTCCTGCCTGGGCCTTTACTCAGAATGTCTCCATAAGTAAAAGGCAGCAGTCTGGATGATCAGCTGAGGCTCAGTCCAGCCCTCCACATTCCCACCTCCACCTGTACTCCTAACAAATGAAGCATTCCTCTGGGCAACACCCAATGATGACTCCTCAACACTCGGAGCAAACGAACCCCCTGTGTCTGCCAACAAAACCAACTGAAGCCGGGAACACGCTCCAGGAGAGGATTAGAGGGCTCACACGGGACCAGGGAGAGTGGCAGTTCCTAACAGAGACATGGAAGAATCCCTCAGGTCACACCACTGCAAGTGGGAAGAACCAACCCCAGACTCAACACCGGGCTGGTTCTGCCTAACGAGGCTTCCAAACAAGACCCGAGCGAGTCGGCGTGCTTCTGTGTGATCCCAGAACAGAGCTCATGATGTTAACAGGAATATGAAAATGCCTGACACTTAAGGTAAAATTAACAATTTCTGGCATCCTAC
This sequence comes from Sylvilagus floridanus, assembly GCA_949820135.1. Taxonomy (NCBI): domain Eukaryota; kingdom Metazoa; phylum Chordata; class Mammalia; order Lagomorpha; family Leporidae; genus Sylvilagus; species Sylvilagus floridanus. Next base: position 188,291,126 of record OX463227.1, read on the forward strand.
TGAAAATTATCAGGCATGCAAAGAAAGAAAAAAGCAAACGGGGCTGGTGTCATGGCACAGAGAGTAAGCTACAGCCTGCAAGGCCAGCATCACATGTGGCGATGGAGTCCTGTCCCAGCTGCTCCACTTCCAATCCAGTTCCCTGCTGATGGCCTGGGAAAAGCGGAAGATGGCCCAGCGTTTGGGTCCCTGCCACCCATGTGGGAGATGCAGATGAAGCTCCTGACTCTGGCCTGGCTCAGTCCTGGATATTTCAGGCACTTGAGGGGTAAATCAGTAGATGGAAGACTGCACTCTGTCTCTCCCTCTGTCTCTATAACTCTGCCTTTCAAATAAATAAATCTTTTAAATAAAAAGAAGAAAAAAAATCAACTAAAGCCAATAGCAATCCAGGAAGAAATGACGAATGACAAAATCAGTAGGGAAAAGACATTAGAATACAAATTATGATATTCAGAATGCTCACAAAGCTAAAGGAAGACCAAAAATGTTAAGTTGAAAGATAGGATTTTTTAAAAATTCTTATTGGCAAATAAATACAATGAAAAATGAATGGTATGAGATTAAAAAGAAATTAAACACTGCAGAAGAAAAGGTTGCTAAACTTGAAGACAGAGCAAAATAACCATTTCAGGATAAAACAAAGAAGTTACGAACAAAACACTAAAAAAATATGAAAAAAGCATCAGTGAACAAGGGAGAAATTCAGTGGTCAAATATACATATAACTGGAAGGGAGTGATAGAAAATATCTTGGAGACATAATGAACAAAATTTGATGAAAAATATAAACCCATAGATTTAATAAGTTCAATCAATCCCCAATATCAAAAACCTGAAGAAAATTATATCTAAATAGATCACAAGCAAATTAGCGACAAAGAAAGAATTCTAAAGCAGTCATGGAAAACAAGACACTTTCTGTTAACAACAAAGGCAAAAGCCAGGAGGGGAGCAGATATCTCCTGGGAACAGTGCAAGAGAGAAGAAAGATGAATATTATCTTTAAAGAATTAAAAGGGGGGAAAAAAAACCCTGTTAATTTAGATTTCTTTACCCAGGGAAAATGTTTTGAAAATAAAGCCAAGATTAAAGCTTTGACAGACACATAAAAGCTGAAAGACTTTACAAAAATCAGCAGACCTGATGGCTAGGGAAAAATGGAAATATATTATTATATGGATCTTCGTCTGTGCCCGAGGGATCAGATACCACCTGACAGCAGACTGTGATAACGGTAAGCCCTAAAACAGCCGCTATGTGAACACAAAAGCTGTAGCTACTAAGTGAAACAAAGGAGATCGTATAGAATATGTAAATACCTGGTTGATCCAAAGCAAAAGAAAAAATGTGACTAATAGAGAACAAATCATAAAATCATAATTTAATCTCAAGCAATTCAATAATCACACACAGGCAAAGAATCTAATTAAAGTAACTTTGAAAATGAAGGACAAAGACGACATTCACTGACTTCCGAACTTACTATGAAGCTGCTGTAAAAAGACAGTGAAGCAAGGCACCATCAAAGACAGATTGAGGGGACAGAACAAAAGTCAAGAAGCAGACCCACACCTCAGGGGTCAACAACTTTCAAGCCAATGTCCAAAGATTTCCCATGGAAAATGGGATGTGATTTCAATAAAATGGTCCATGCGATTTAGACAAAAATTTTATACTCCATGCCATACAATTTTTAAGTGTATCCTAATTCTAAGCATAAGAATGAAAACTGTAAATATTCTGGGAGAAAAACAAAAATCTTCACGACCTTGGGTTAAGAAAAACTTATTACAAACATCAAAACTTTAATACTAAAAAAAATAAAAACTATTTAACTGGATTTCACCAAAATTAGAGAACTCTACTCTGAGAGCCATGGGTAAGAGAATGAAAAGATAGGGAGAAAATACTGCAAATCACATATTTGACGAAATAGTGAGGTGGAATATCTCTAATCTGAAAATCCAAAATATTTCAAAATCTAAAGTTTTTTTTTAAAGTTTTTATTTATCTTGAGAGGTAGAGTTACAGATAGTGAGAGGGAGAGAGAGAGAGAGAGAAAGGTATTACATCCACTGGTCACTCCCCAAATGGCCGCAATGGCCGAAGCTGAGCCAATCCCAACCCAGGAGCCAGGAAGAATCTTCTTCCGGGTCTCTCCCATGGGTGAGGGGGACCAAGCACATGGACCATCCTCTGCTTTACTAGCCCACAGCAGAGCGCTGGATCGGAAGTGCAGCAGCGGGGACTAGAACTGGCGCCTACATGTGGGATGCTGAAGCTGCAGGCGCAAGATTAACCCGCTGTGCCACAGCGCCAGCCCCTAAAGATTTTTTTTAATCTGAAACACCAACATGACAATCAAGAAGTTTCGGACTTTGGGGCATTTCAGATTCTGGATGAATCAATTTGTAAAGTCTATGCAAATATTCCACACTCCAAAAAACTCTGAAAACTGAAATAGTTCTGCTCCACACATTGCATATATAGGAAATTGAATCTGTATTTTCTAAATATTAAAGTAGTTTCCAAAATCAGTAATAAGAAAATGGATTTTTTAAATGAGCAAAAAAATTTATAGACTTCACCAAGGAATATTATATCAATAGCAAATAATGTCCTGCATGTTCAATCACTAAGGAACTACAGAGTAAGATTACATCACAAACTAATACCTTCAGCTACATGTATTACAATGGCTAAAAATAAAATGACTGACTACACCAAGTGTTGGAAACGATGAGGGACTACTTCTCGTCTCACACACTGGCTACCTAGAATGGAAAATGGTGCAACCACTTTGGAGACTTCTCACTTGTTAAACATATGCCTGTCATTCAGCCACTCCATTCCTCTATATTTATCTGAAAGAAATGAAGGCATGTGTCCATATAAAGGTGTGCACTCAGATACTGACAGCAGCTTTAACTGCAATGGCCCAAATCTGGAAACAATCCACATGTCCTTCAACAGTTGAATGAATAAACCTGTTGTGGAATGTCAATACGCTGCAGTACAACCGATCAACAAAAGGACAGGAGTACAGACAGCACCACCACGACGTGGTGCCTCTCAAAACACGATCCCACTGAACGAACGAAGTCAGATAAACAACACATGCCGCAAGATTAATGCACGTACAGCTAGAAAATGAGATCACCACAGCCACAGAAGGTGGATCACAGGCGACGTAGACACGATGCGCAGACCCAGAAGAAAGGGCGGTGGAGACGGTAACAGAGGAGTGCGAGGAGATGTTCTGGGAGATGATCGTGTCCATCATGTTTGTTGTGCTGATGGCTGTGCGTATACAATGAGTCAAACCTCGCCGATGTATTCATGTATTTTAAAGGGATCTAATTTATTGGAAATCAACTGTAATTCAATGAAATAACCAGAAAGGTTCAGCATGAGTATTTTCCAATAATTTCTTAGATTTTCAGTTTAGAAATCAACTGTGACCTCAAGCAAGTACAATGACTGAATCAACACTGCTGGGATGAGCAGAAATTGGAATATAATTTTTTAAATACTTATTTACTTCACAGGCAGACTTGGAGAGAGACAGACAGAAAGGAGGAGGAGGAGAGACAGAAAGAAGAGGAGATCTTCCATCTGCGGGTTCAGTCCCCAGAACGGCCACAACAGCAGGGCTGGGCTGGGCTGGAGCCAGAAGCCTCACAGCACTTAGACGGCTGAGGCCAAGTACCTGGGCTGGGCTGCCACTTGCAGCCTTCCCAGCTGAACCAGCAGGAAGGTGGACCAGAAGTGAACTAGCAGGGGCTCAGAGAGGCTGGCAGGGTTACAAGCAGTGGCGTGACCATCTGGATCCAAAACACCAGCCTGGAATGCACATTTCTTAAATCATGGCTGAAAAGGGCAGTAAGTTTCCAAAGCATGGAAGGTCAAATGATGCCATTTGTGTGCTCGTATCCTCAGATGATACAGTCTGGAACATGTTTTAAGCTGAGCAAACAATCATCTGCAGAAAACGATGGGGGCCGGCGCCGCGGCTCACTAGGCTAATCCTCTGCCTGTGGCGCCGGCACCCCTGGTTCTAGTCCCGGTTGCTCCTCTTCCAGGCCAGCTCTCTGCTGTGGCCCGGGAATGCAGTGGAGGATGGCCCAGGTCTTTGGGCCTGCACCCACATGGGAGACCAGGAGAAGCACCTGGCTCCTGGCTTCAGATCGGCACAGCATGCCGGCGGTAGTGGCCATTTGGGGAGTGAATCAACGGAAGGAAGACCTTTCTCTCTGTCTCTCTAACTCTGCCTGTCAAAAGAAGAGAAGAGAAAAGAAGGGGAGGGGAGGGGAGAGGGAGGGGAGGGGGAGGGAGGAGGGGAGGGAGGAGGGGAGGGGGGAAAGGGAAGAAAAAGAAACTGAAAATGATGGGAATGGGTTGATACTATGCTCACTACAGTGAGCATGGGGACCTCAACTGTGAACAAATACAACAATCCCTTTGCTACTTTTATTTATTTATTTGAGAGGTAGAGTTACAGAGAATGAGAGGGAGAGACAGAGAGAAAGGTCTTCCATCCACTGGTTCACTTCCCAAATGGCCGCAACAACAGGAGCTACACTGATCCGAAGCCAGGAGCTTCTTCCAGGTCTCCCACGTGGGTGCAGGGGCCCAAGGACTTGGTCCATCTTCTACTGCTTTCCCAGGCCACAGCAGAGAAACAAACAGCAAAGTAAGCAGAAAATTTACATCAAGTCAGCTAAATTTTCTTAATGAAAGAGAAGAGTCTATCCTATGAGAGACTAGGAAAATCAAGAGCGGAAATGGTTTGGATTGATAGAGGGATGTGTACAGTGAGCTGACCAATGATCAGATTGCAACCAATCTTGACCTAGCTAAGGTAATAGATTACAAGTGCAGAACCTTAGCCCATGTAGGAGGTTTAAGAGTCAGCTCTAGGCCAGTTAAATAGTGTGTAACACAAGGTTAATAACTGGAGCTTATACCACCAACCTCATACTTACTAATCTATCCCTTGGTAGAGCCAGAAGAGAGGTAACAGAAGTGAATCAAGAAACTGTATTCTCTCTCATAAATACTGTATGTCTTAATATTTTTTAAATAAAATTAAAAAGCAATTGAGCTTTCTATGAGCTGAGAGAAATCATTCCCTATTCCCCCAAGTATTAACCTCTTTTAGGTTGCTGGTATAGCACCAACCTGAAAGATTTACTAATACAGGTACAAACAGCAGAGGTGCAGTTGCTGGCATATTGATCGTTTTGAATATAGCATCCTTAAAATTCGCAGTACTTTTTCCACTGTGCCTAGAGGCCCAATAATTTTATTTTCATTAACATTAAATCTCCCAAAATTCAAGTTCAGATATCCATAGAGAAGAAGGCCTGTTCTCCATCTAACAGCCATAGAATCATAAACTGTTCAGACTCCTTAGAGCCCAACGATTTAACTATTCCAGTTACATTCAGTCATTGCATCTCAAGTCTTTTCCATGTGGCTTCCTGGTATTGACTCCTTAGATCAGGAGTCAAATCTAGAACACACTTTCCCTATTCACTAGACATCAGAGGAAAAAAGGGTCTTGGGTCTCGAGTTTTGCCCCACCTGAATCCTAGGGTGACACCCTATTTCCACTGAACACCTCCACCAGCAGAATGCACAGCATTGCACATCCTTGTTTCAGAGTTAATGATCCCTAGCATCAGAGAAGCTGAACACTTCCATTGGTGGACCACCAATCCAAGCCACAGTAGGCATGGGGACCGCAACTGTGATCAAATACAACAATCCCTTTGCTATTTTACTTTTGTTTGTTTATTTATTTATTTATTTATTTGAGAGGTAGAGTTACAGACAGTAAGAGGGAGAGACAGAGAGAAAGGTCTTCCGTCCGCTGGTTCATTCCCCAAATGGCCACAAAGGCCGGAGCTTTGCGGATCCGAAGCCAGGAGCCAGGAGCTTCTTCCGGGTTTCCCACGTGGGTACAGGGGCCGGAGGACTTGGTCCATCTTCTACTGCTCTCCCAGGCCATAGCAGAGAACTGGCTGGGAAGAGCAGCAGCCGGGTCTAGAACCAGTGCCCATGTGGGATGCCGGCACCGCAGGCGGAGGATTAACCCACTGTGCTATGGTGCCAGCCCCTGCTACTTTACTTTCTAAGAGTATTCTTGGAATGGGTACCCTCTCCAAATCACACAACATCAGTTGGTCCAAAAGAGCCGATTTAGAAATTATCAAGGTAAAGTGACATGCCTTAAAATTTCTTTAAGTTGTACTCATTTTATTTAAAAAAGTAGAAATAGTTATAAGCCTTATTGTTAATTTTAGCAGCATTCACTTACTTTATATTAATAGGACCCATGGATAGAAACAAACATGAAAAGATATGGAAAACACAAGGTCTGGAACTCAATTAAAAAGAATTTAGAGAACTGCTCACTCTGGGTTACCAGGCAAAAGAGTAAAACTTTATCAAAAAGTATCCTTCAGGCTCATACAGAGGGAACAAACGGCTCCAACCCATCCAGGAATCTAAGTGGAACCAAAACAACCTCAGCCAGGCCAACTGGGCACGTGCAGATGTCTGAGATTTAACCTTTCCCTAATGTTAGTGCTGAGATCTCCACCACAGGAGGCGTGTAAGCCTTGTTACCACGTCATGAGATGCATGCAGAAGCGTGCTTCAGCGCTGCACCTGTGTGAGACCGCCCACACTTCCATGGACGCCATGTGCTCCCCCCGGTGCCCCTTCATTTTCCCTAACGTAACCGATACCCACTTTCCAGGTAGACCCACAACCGGGCTGGGTAGCAGGTCCTCATCACCATTATAGGCCTCACTCCTGGCCACTTCATCATTCACAACACAGGGTCCTGGGTCCCTGTGCAGGTCCAGGGGATAAGTAGGTGATTGGAGGGGCATCAGCACCTAGGGAAAGGCGCGGTTGCAGCCGGCTGGCGGAGAGATTTGTCAACCAACAGCAAAACGTCCCAACAAAACCTTCCCTTTGTCAGAGGTCTGGAGTACACAGTCTATAATCCTGCCACATTCAGTGTTTGGATGTGGGCGGCCTGGGCAAGCGGGGGGCTCCCTGCAGCTGAAGGGACGTCTCCAGGTTAGAACCTAGCTGGGGAGCGCCTGCCCTCTCATCAGCCAGCAGTTCCTGGGAGGGAGTTCCTGGGACCCCACAGTCCCTCTGGCTTTTGAACAAAGGGAAAGTGACAAGACTTCCCCATGGTGACACACCCGGTAGCCAGCAGAGGTTCGCTATGTCTCCTTCGGACTAGTTCATCGATACTGCGCTGTGACGCCAATGCTTTACAGAGGGAACCCCAATGTTTGGCAGAGAAACTGTGCCAAAGAAAAGCTGAAAACCCTGGAGGATGCAAAGAGAAATTAAAATGTCGGATCCTAAATCACCACCATAATTGTGCTGAGAAAATGCATCTACAAAACACAGCACAAAATGTACACAGAAAACAGCTGAGAAATATTAAAGATGACAACGAATTCTGCCGGCAAAACAAAAGTCCAAAGTGTTATTTTCTCTCTAATTCTAAAATGATAACCTCTTTTAATCGCCTTAGGATGCTGGTGCAATTGAAATTTTAGCAGAAAATAATAAACTACATATGAAGGGAGGGGAAAAACTCTCCCAAAACTAAAGTAGCTGTAATAACAGACAGCCACAGGGAAACAGTTTGTTCTAATTTTTAGTTTTGCTTTTCAAGAACAAAAGAATCCAATAATAATAATAACAAAAGGTGAAACGCCTACACCAGCTGGCATGGTGGCTTAGCTGGTACAGCCACAGCCTGTGACACCAGTATCCCATATGGCTGCCTGTTCCAGCCCAGGCTGCTCCTTCCCATCCAGCCCCATGCTAAGGGCCTAGGAAAGCACCCTAAGATGACCCACGTATCTGGGCCTTGGCCATAGCAGCCATCTGAGGAGAGAATCATCAGACGGAAGATCTATGTGTCTCCTTCTCAATTACTCTGACTTCCAAATAAATAAACAAAAATTTTTAAAGCTTAAGCCATAAAAGAGGGTCCTTGAATATTTCTGAAGCTTGCTAAGGTAGTTTCCAGTCGTTACAGTAATTAGAGGAGTGCACTTGAAGATTTCTAGTGGTCTTTCATACTCAGAATGTAACTGCTACAAGGCAGCAAACAGACTGTACAAAGAGGCAACTACGTGCAGGCAGAGGAGGGCAGAGGAAGGGAAGAGGGTGAGGAAGGTCAGGCAATACCTAAGCAGAGGCCTGAGATAGATTTTTTTTTAAACATCACGGTTTTCATAAACCTCACAGTCTCAGAAATATTCCTGAGCAATTTTTCTCTATCCTTTGAAAAGAGCTAATCTCTAGTACTGTTACCTAGGGCAAGGCCTGTCCTGCCTACTTGGGTTTCTACCCCCATCCTAGCACAGCCCTCTTTGAGAACAGGATGCCATGTGGTGTGGTCAGAAGTTCCTCTCAGGGCCGGCGCCGTGGATCAACAGGCTAATCCTCCACCTTGCGGCGCCGGCACACCGGGTTCTAGTCCCGGTCGGGGCACCGGACTCTGTCCCGGTTGCCCCTCTTCCAGGCCAGCCCTCTGCTGTGGCCCAGGAGTGCAGTGGAGGATGGCCCAGGTGCTTGGGCCCTGCACCCCATGGGAGACCAGGAAAAAGCACCTAGCACCTGGCTCCTGCCATCGGATGAGCGCGGTGCGCCGACCGCGGCAGCCATTGGAGGGTGAACCAAGGGCAAAGGAAGACCTTTCTCTCTGTCTCTCTCTCTCACTGTCCACTCTGCCTGTCAAAAAAAAAAAAAAAAGAAGTTCCTCTCAGGCTAACCAGCCAGAATGAGAGAGCCCCCTAATGGCTGCCTGGGAGACCTCCTGAAGATTTCATTCATCATTTTAATCTAACTCCCAGGATAAATGACATACCCGCCAGTGCCACCAGGGCTGACAGCGCTCACGGTAATCGCAAGCAGGCAGAGTTCCTAAAAGAATAAGAAGAGGCACGCATGCCAATTCTGAGAATTCCCCACCTACTCCAGGAGTGCGGGATCGGGGGGATATCCCTCCCACTTCCAGCATTTTGCTCCCTGTGATTTCTGGTGCACCCAAGTGCACTCTTAGCAGGTGTAGAAGTTGATTCACAAGCCACACTCCCTTTCTCCACTCTTTAGCCACTTAACAAAGCTTGGGTTTCAAAACTGGCTTACCAACACCAAATGGACAAAGTCCCCCCACCCCCCTTAAGGGTCTCTCCCTCGCAGGGAGGGGTAAAGGTAGATTTGTGGTGCACCGTTTTTCAGGTCTTTAACCTACTTCCAAAGGGAACTGGTGAATTAGTGTGATTGGCTGTTGGGCACACAGGTGTGGCCAGGTAGGGGGCATGAGGTCACACAGGGGTGTGGTGAAGGCGTGGCCTTCCAGCTCACAAGCCTAATCAATTTTACCCTGTATGCCAGCCTAAAATACCAGGACAAAGACCAGACCTGTGGGTAATGCACCTGGCAGCATTTTCAGGCTATCTGGCTACTAGGCAGAGTTAAGAAAATGAGTATGGTTGAATAGAAAGAAAAAGCAATGTTTTTTATAATAGACTTTACTACATTTGCACTTGAACTGGATTCTCCAAGCAGATGGCTGTTTTTGTTTAGTTTTTTAAAGATATATTTAGTTAGGCAGACTTGAGGTGGACTAGGGGGGATGGAGAAAGAGAGATCTCTCATGAGCTGGTTCCTTCCCCAAATGCCTACAACAGCCAGGGCTGGGCCAGGCCTAAGCCAGGAGCCTGGAAGCCCATCCAGGTCTCCCACGTGGGTGCAAGAAGCCAAGTTCTTGAGCCATCATCCACTGCCTTCCAGGAGCACTGGTAGGAAGCTGAACAGAAGTGGGAAGGCCAGCACTCCAACATAGGACGCAAGTATCCCAAGTGATGGCTTAACACACTGCACAACACCCACCCCAGATCGTTTTACTTTAATTCCATTCCATGACTTAGCTAACTCAGGCTTACAAACAAGAATAAATTTGAAAATGTATAAAAATAGAAACACTGATCTGTCATAAAATCTAAAACCCAAAATTCTAGGTGGCCAACATTTTAAAAGCAGCAAAGCAAAGATGTGCCTATAAGAAAGAACCTACAACTTCACTGCTGCCTCAAAATTTAAGATTCCTAATCTTGGGCATGAACACGCCACCATGTCAAGACAGTCACCACAGCCAAAAAAGGCCACATGTAAGCATGTCAGCGGACACAACAGGCCTGTTTGCTTGGGGACACACCAGGTGTCCCGCAGGAGCTGCTCAGAGGAAACTTTGATCTACCTGTGACAAGAGAAGGAGGAGGCGGCAAGAATCCCCAAGCAGCGGATTGCTAGGGCATTGACAGCAAGGGCTAGGGGAGCGTCCCACCTCTTGCAACACATCTCTTCCACACTGCCCCTGCAAAGTCTGCCTCACACCGTTTCCCTGCAGCTTTCCCCGGTGGACCCGTGGTCGGCCCTCCGCCCCAGGACAGTGTTAGCAGGCCAGCTTTCCTGGAACATCCTCTGAACAATGAGCTCACGGGAGTAAAGTGTTTCACACTCCGCCTGTTGCTCCAGTGCCCTCCCTCTGGCCAGTCATTAAAAAATTTGTGTAAAACGGAATTAAAAGATAAGTTTATTTTGGGGTAAAAAGGTTTTGCAATCTATGCATATTAAGAAGTCTTCAAAAACTTATAAAAATACACAGTATTAAAAAAATCTATGCATGGATTTCAAGATCAGTTTTGTCCCCAAAGAAACTTAATTCCATTTCGCCACTAACTTCCTGAAGTGCCTGACATTGTAGACATGATTTTTAAAAAGGAAATCTGCGACCTGAGAGCTTTCGCCTCAGTGTATTTTCCAAAGTGACACAAATGCAGAGAGTAAAAGTAATAACCCAAAGGAAAGCTGAGGACCACATTGAGAAAAATGTATGTCCGCAATCAATACAGGGTCTATCACGGTGTTTACTTTTCCACACATTTGCTGCTGCTACCTAAGGATGTTTAACCCGCCATCAATACCAGTAGGAGCCCGGGCTTCCATCTGTGGGAGTGGTACATGTGGACTCCGTGGATGCAATAATGACAAAGCCCACACAACTACTGTTCTTGCACTCTACTCTTTCCGCACACACTCGCCCTCTTTTGCTGCCTAATTCTTCATCCTTCCCTTCATTGGCTCCATATTCACACATATAATATTTCCAACTTAGAAAATGTTATCACAGGTTAACTCATTGTCAGCTCACATAAAGCTCAAGAAACTTCTTAACTCAAGTTAGAAAGCGGAGGCCTACCACGCTCAACGACATGTTCATCATTTTGGAGTTAAGTGCGCAGAAGAGAACTTAATCATCCTGATCCCACACTCCCATTTCTCAGTAGACCATGAGATTCTTTTCCTGTCAATCATTTTCCTCCCTTTCTCCTTTTCGTTTTTCCTTGCTGCTGTCATGTTATGCTTGGTCTCAATGGCTTGTCTTTGTCTGGCCTTCTTTGTTATTTGTCATTTCTTTCTTTCCTACCTATTCTTGATTGGTCTCCGAACCTCTCTGTTGGCTGTTTCTTACTTGGCCTCTCCAGGAACCTGCCCAGAGTGCACTGCTCAGTCCTGGGGGAGGTGCCTTTCCTGTGTGCTCACACAACACTTGAGGTTCCCAAGGACAATTTAAGATTCACTGCTCCTTGAAGACAAAGTTTATGTCTATTTAGCTTATTCAGCATTGTGATGCCTGAAACCCTTTGGAAGTCCAGTTTCCAAACATCACACAGAGCAAATCATTTGAATATAGAAATGTGTAGGAAGACATAAATAAGCAGGGCTTTTAAAAGACATAGGCCATAGTTTAGGAACAGAAAAACTCAGAGGAGCCCACGTCTCTCCTGGAAGCTGCTGGTGCTGGAACGCTATCTCCAGATTGCTTTCTCTCCTCCCCCTCCAGGACGGCACCATCTCCCTGCAGTTCACTGCTAAACAGACTGTATCATTGTTTAAAGAAAACCACAACTCCTTATTTTTTAAAACCATGACAGCAAAGAGAAGCTGGCTATAATAGGATTTTCACATCAGCACTCTCTGAAACTAGTTTCACTATTACATTACACCACTTTCATGTGAAATATCTCAAATCTAGAGACAGGAGTAGAAAACAGCAACTATCCATGCACCCACATTATTCTGTTTTATCAAATCATAACATTTTGTCATATTTAACTCATCTTTAACTTCATATCAGTTTTTAAAAATAAAATATTTTGAACAGACATGAAATTTCATGTCTACCCACTCTCTAATACATTCTCTATCTCCTGAAAGATTCTATCCTGAAGTTGATATGCTCTTTTTAAAGATGTATGTATATAAAGAATATATAGGACTACCTAGTGGTTTCTTAAGTATCTTATGAACCATCATTTGGTAATACAGCAGTCAAGATATTCTAACAAAGAATCTTGCTAAAACAGAGCAGGGGAAGCTTAATAAAGTACATGAGAATACTTCAAAGACATATCTGTGTATTAGTCAGACTATCATTACTATAACAAAATACTTGACTACGGCTGCTTATGAAGCAGAGAGAGGCTTAATTAGCTCACAGTTTTGGAGTCTTAACGTCCAAATGATCCCCCTCTGGCTGGATCACCTCATGGCACAGATAGCAATGGAGGGAGTGTGAGAGGAGGCAAGTGAGCAAACACATGTAGAACCAGGAGCAGAGAGGAGGCTGGACGGGGTCAAACCCAGGTTTCTCTAACGACCTTCTTGTTGTTACAAGGTGGTAACTCCCAAGGATCTCCCACAGGGCCTCACTGCTACAGTACTTCCCAGTAGCACCAACCTAGGGACCACGCCTCCCAAGACAATGGACCCTGGGGACAATCAAACCATACCTACCACAGAGCAATCTATAAGGAGAACTCTGGAGGTACGAAAAACAAGAGAGGAACCAATAGTAGTGAGGAACGGTGAAGCCCTGTCTGGGTATGGTGGTGACTGGGACTCCTACATAAGGCCAAGACTTTCTGTCTCACCCTATTCCTTTGTATCTTTGTCAGCAATTATAAATGGCAGATTTTTAAAATTACTTCCCAAATGAATCATGACAAAGTATACCCCAGGGCAGCTTTGAGCATGTTTTCACATATTCGTTGGTCACTATGGAGACAGCGTATGTCACCTTCATGTTGACCCGTTTCTCACTCGGCTTGTCTGTGTGGAGGCTTCTTCACATGTGCCGACTGTTTAGTCCATGTAACACTACACTCCTTCTAGAATGGCTCAAACTACAGTGATGGACCAAGTCGAGTTGTGCTGAAGACGCAGAGCAACTGAAATCTTCCTCCACTACTGGCGAGACAACCACTGCGGAGAACAGCGCAGCGACCTCTTAGAGTTGACACTGTACCCACCACGTGACCTGGTCACTGCACTCCTGTGGATTCACACAAGAAAAGTAAAGCACGCGTCCATAACAACTCTACATGAACGTTCATGGAGGTTGGCACTTATACTAGCAAAAAACTCAGAAGTATTAATAGTCTGTCAATAGTGAACAGACAACCTCTGGAAGGGGATACCGGGGTTATCGATGAACTGGAATGAAGTGTGGACACAGCACAGCACGGGTGAATCTCATCCATGCTGAGTGAAACACTGCAAACAGGAGTGTACACTAAAGAACGCCATTTACATAAATGCAGAAAGTGCTAACAACAACAGGAAGTGATCCCTGTGTGCCTGGGTGAGATCTGGGAAAGGCAGGAGGAAAATTTAGAGGAAGCGCTAAGTTCATTACCTGGACTCCAGCAGTGTTTCACAGGTCACACGTCACGACAAAACTTACAGCACTGAGTATGCTCAGTTTACTGCGGGTCGACTTATCAGTCGAACAGTTTAGATATGTATGGTTCATTTTAAGTCAATTATACTTCAATTAACTGTTTTTAGGCCTCGTAAGAAAATACAGGAGTATCCTAACCAAGCTAGGCTTCTGTTTCCCAAGCGCTTCTTAAATGTAGGTCACAATTCAGAAAATTTCCTAACCTTCTCTTTACATCTTTCAAAGAACAATTATTATTTCTTGGAGAAATAATTAAGGGAGAATGACCAAAATCACAGTCCAGATCTTAATACTATTGTTCCTCCTTCAGGAAATCTACTGTTAATTGTTTTGTCATTGATAATAGTCACCTGTAGATCAACATGTCACATTTTTCACTGGGCTTATCCCCACAGTTAAGACTCCTGATCTAATAATCAGCCTGGACACTTTTTCCCCTTTGATGAGATTGATCCTGAGCTGTTTTCATTCCCATTTCTTTACTCTAGCTAATTCCATTTTCATATCCTGCAGTTCCTCAAGTAGAATGAACCAACAAATCTTTAAGTTCTATCCAAGAACTGAATCATCAAGCTACAATTAAGACCCCCCCACACCAAAAAAAAATCCAAAAACAACTAGCCTCAAAAATTTACAAGATGGTAAGTTGAACACCCAAGCCTGTAAGACAAAGGTATTTTAGTACCTACCATCTCCAAAAAGATGCGTCACTAGCCTGGTCAGCGTTTGCTTAAGGTCAAACTCTACAAGCTTCGCGGCCTCCATGGTGTGCGTCTCCTGCTTATGGGCAGATCGAGAACTCTGTTCAAAGAGCTGCAAGCTCTCTCCATCCTTTACACCAGCAAATAACTGCAAACCAAGATGCATAACATAAGTACATGGAGCAGAACCCTGGCCAGTCTACATTAAGTAAAATAGAAATTCTGCTAAAAACAAACTTCAGTCTAAGCTATAATATAGGAATAAGAATCCCCTCCGTCAATAAATTTACTGAGATTGGCATTCATGTAGAACCAACTCTGAGTAAAGCACTAATGTTATATGGAAGGAGAGTCTATAGAAATAAAGATACTGGCCAAAGTCAGGTAAGAAAATTTAGAATTAGGTGAAAAGGTATAGTCTAGGAATTAAATATGATGAAAAAAGTAGAAAACATCCTGGAATTTGCTAACTCTGTATTTCCCAATCCAAGGAAAAAGCCTAAAACATATTTCTGCCACTGACCAATTTAAATGTAGGGAATGGATATGGAAACTGATCTAATGACAAGATATAAAATTAACAGATTTTATGATAAATAAAACACATGTTAACATGCAGAGTACCTGAGTGCACTGCAAAGGCAGTTTACTTCATTAGCACTGTTACTCACAACTGTTATTAGTCATAACCTGCTTTACCATTAAGCAAAGCAGCTCCATCTTTAGCACCAAAGCAGATCACCGCCTGCTACGAGATGGGCTTGTGCTGAGAACTGAGCAAATGAATCCGTCATCCCTCCCAGGAAAACACACCATAAAACCAAAAATTAGTGTTTTAATAAAATAAATGAGTGAACAACCATTTCTAATAATGGTGAGATCGATAATGAGCACCAAAGCAACTGACAAATGCAACAAAAACACAGGGAATTACTGAACAAAACTCTACAAGAAAGCATAAAACCAGAAAAAAAGCCCAGCACGAAGCCACTGGGAATATCTGCCGATCTGGTTTTCAGCAACTGAAAGACTGTACACTGGCTGTGACCACCCAGAGCAGCAAGCGAGGCAAGAGTGAAAGCTCCGTATCTAAGGAAACCATCCTCCTGCAGACTTCAATCAGCTCCCATGTCACCCCGGCGATGGAGAAGCCCATGCTGGGAACACAGGCTCAGGCAATCCCAAGACCACAGTTCCTCTAAATCCAGAGTGGGCAAACTTTTTTTCTGCCAAGGGCCATCTGGATATTTATAGTGTCATTTGTGGGTTACGCAAAATGTTCAACTTAAAAATCCGTGTGAAGTTTGAGTCCCACTTCTGGTTGCCTTGGCAGGGCCACCCCAAATGTTCTCACGGGCCTCACACAGCCTGCAAGCCGGATGGGTGCTATCCCTGTTCTGAAGTTTCAGCAAAATCAAACACAAGTCTTTTCTGAAGAAGCATCTATGATCCTAGGTCTCCACGTACTCTTATGGGAGCCAAAGATAACAGCAGTTGCCAAGGCCTGTGTCTTCCAATTTTTCCTCTAAACATCAGAATAAGAATGAATAAAATTATTAAACACCATCTCCTCATTATGCCCTAAACAAAGAGAATGTGCAAACATCTAAACGTGGGTAAGGGAAAAGGCAGGCAGCTAGCTGAATCCCAGGGAAAGAGCCATTTTACACTCCAGCCGTACTGCAGGCCTTCAGGGTAGTCACCGGAAGCTAACAGAAAGTGAGGGAAACACAGAAGAGTGGAAATGGTGAGATACCAGGGTTGATCTAAAATCATCACCAGAAAGGATAAGTCACCTGAGGTGAAAATCCTTAACAAATGTCCTACCAGACCTGACAGAAACTACAAGAAAAGGGGGGGGTGGGGGGGGAAGGGAGCCCAAGTTGAGCTGTTTTCAAAAAACAGGGTCCCAAAAAAGGGGTATCAGGATAAAGAAAGCAACAGACAACCTTTGCAACCGAGTGGGAAGAAGAAAAGAAACGAGAGAAAATTCAGGGTTGCATAAAATAAAACAAAAAAATTAGAGGATTTATAAAACCAACCCCATAATCCAGCAAAAGTAATAAATAATTCATTTTTTTAAAATCGATGATTGGATACACTAAAAGAAAGGGGCACCACAGAATTAGGAAATCTTCCACAACCAGAAATTTTTAAAAGAGAAAACAGAAAAGTCAATAAAATGACAGTTATTACACAGACATCAGAAAGCCAGTTCAAAACAACTCAGCTGATGAAATAAAGATCTCCTTTCCACCAAAAAATAAAACCATGAAGTAGAAGAGAATTATAAATGAATATTTAAAACCAAAATTTAAACATGTACAAATAAGCATGTAAGGATACAAACAATTGCTTCAGTCAGGAATTCAAAATCTAAGAACAGGGGCCAGTGCTGTGGCACAGTGGGTTAAAGCCCTGGCCTGAAGCACCAGCATCCCACATGGGTGCTGGTTCTAGTCCCAGCTGCTCCACTTCCAATCTAGCTCTCTGCTATGGCCTGGGAAAGCAGTAAGAGACGGCCCAAGTGCACCCACGTGGGAGACCTGGAAGAAGCTCCTGGCTCCTGACTTTGGATCGGCACAGCTCCAGCTGTTGCGGCCATCTGGGGAGTGAACCAGCGGATGGAAGACCTCTCTCTGTCTCTATCTCTCGTTGTAACTCTTTCAAATAAATAGAAAATTTTTTAAAAATTAAAAAAAAATCTAAGAACAAAAGTAGATGAAAATCAGAAAGAAATGAAAACAGAATTGACTGAACTTAGAAAAAATTCAGAAGAAATAAAAATCATCTGAAAACTTGTCTAAATTACAACACTGGTAAAAAGAAATCAACAAAGGCTTTATGAAGAGCAATGAGGAAAACTGAACCAAAGCAACGTCATCAAGAGAAAGACCATGAAATAAAGAGTCGGAGACGGAGTGGTAGAAAGGGCAGACAGGCAAAAGAGAATAACATTTATATAACTGGAGTCCCTGAAAGACAAAAACAACACAAGGAAGCAGAAGGCATGACCACCAGATGGACAGATCAAGTAGAAGATAGAACCTATCAGAACTATCAGATGATGGGGAAAGGTTTTCAAGGTCTCTAGGCAAAAAGATCAAATAGCTTACAAGAGCAAAGCAATCACACTGGCATTAGATTCTTCAGAAACATCTAAAACAAAGCAACAATGAAGCCACATTCTCCAATTGTTCAATTTCAAAAAGTGCAGACCAAGAATTTTATATCTAACAATGCTGTCCTTTAAGTTCAAAGTCGAAAGAAAAGGCTTCCCACACCCAAGACCATAGGGAATGTCACATTAATGAGTTCTCCCTGGGCAATTTATCAAAGCATAAGCTTTATTCAAGCAATAAAAATGGGACATTTTCAGCCCAAAACTGTATAAGTGGGGAATTAAGTTAGAAGACTAACATGCAATAGTTCCATGTTCAAACAAAATAGAAATAATGCAACTAAAAAATTAAGAATAGAAAATCTGAAGTAGACTACAGAGGCAAATCAGAAGTAAAATGCACTTTCATTATTGGTTACTGAACAATAAATAAAGAATACTTTTAAGACAAAATAGATAGTAAAGCATTCAATAAAAATGAGTGGAATAGCATTTAAAATGTGTAAGTACAAAATCAACTAACACAAAAACATAACCTTTCCAAACAGCAACACAACTTAAAAGTCAAAAGCAAAAAAATTACCTTAAAAGACATACATCTGGCACACATTACTACAAAATACTAAGACACTCTTACTACTACTACGTACTACTCCTATCAATCACTGTAAATGGATTTAATTCACCTCTCAAAAGAGGGGGGAAAAAGAAACATTAAATCCAGCCACAAAGAACAGCAAAATTGTAAACTGTGTACAAGATACACCTCAAATAATGATAAAAACAAAGGGATGGACAGAACATAGCAGGGAAATAGAAACAATGAAGTGACAAACATATCAAATCTGAAATTAGACAAGTAGGGAGATGGCTTGGCGGGTAAAGCAGTTCACCAGCATCCCATATGGGCACTAGTCCATGTCCCAGCTGATCCATTTCCAACCCAGCTCCGTTCCAATGGCCCAGGTATGTGGGTACCTGCACCCAAGTGGGATACCCAGATGAAGCTCTTGGCTCATGACTTTGGACAGGCTCAGCCATGAGCATCATGGTCATTGGGGAATAAAGCCACAGATGTAAGATCGGTCTCTCTTTCACTGTAACTCTTTCAAATAAATAAATAAATCTTTTAAAAATTAGACAAGTAGAAGTAAGAAAATACACTTAAGTATCATAACTATTCCATGTAAACAGTAGTTTCATATCAAAGTATATAGGGGTTGGTTGTGGTACAACAGGCTAAGCTACCACTTGTAACTCCAGTACCCGCTATCAGAGTGATAGCTTTGAGTCCCGGCTACTCTGCTTCCCATTTAGTTTCCTGCTAATGCACCTGGGAAGACAGTGGATGATGGCCTAATTGCTTGGATCCCCTGACCCACTGTGGTCAACCTGAGTAGAATTCCTGGCTCTTGGATTCAGCCTGGGCCAGACCTGGTCCTTGTAGCTATTTGCGGAGTGAACCAGCAGCTGAAGGCGCTCTCTTGCTCGTGCCACTCCCCCCCCCCCCCCGTCTCCTTCCATCTCTGATTATCTGCATTTGAAATAAATCTTTAAAATAGATATGATAGTTATGAATATCTAAACACAAAATAGTAGAGCAATCACCTTACTGTAGAAAAACCACAGGAGATGCCAAAGACACTCATAGAAACAGACTAATAATAGACTGTAAAACACCATTCTTAATATAAGAACTGTACAAAATTAAAACAGAAGTTCTAAAACTAATTAAAAAAGGAAATCTTACACATACATATGTTGAACTTGCTTCCTCATAATAAAAAATATAGTTTCTTCTCAAAAGAGAATATTAACAAAATTGATCATATATCCGATCACAATAAAAATGTAAGTATATGCCATAAAGTGGAAACAGCAAACAACACTCTAAAATACAATAAAGTTAAAAATCATTAACAATAACAATAAAAAAGAAAACACCAGGTCCCTTTATCCAGAAGGTGGGGGTTGGGGGTGGGGAGAGGCAAAAAGAAGGGGAAACAGCATTTGACCTAACAGTTAAGACACCCACCTCCCATCCTTGAGTGTCTAGGTTCAGTACCCACCTCTGGTTCCTGACTGCAGCTTCTTGCCACTGCAGAGTTTGTAGGGAAAGAAATGAAGGCTCAAAACACTGGGTCCCTGCCAGTGGCAGGGGAGATCTAGGGTGAGTTCCAGGCTTTTGGCTTTAGACTCGGCTCAGGCCCAGATACTGTGGCCATCTGAGAAGTGAACCAAAGGATAGGAACACTTCTCTCTTCTCTCCTCTCTTGCTCTGCCTCTCAAGTAATACAAATAATAATAATAATGGAAAAAATATTTCAGACAGGAACCAGAGTCTATCCTTAATGTGAAAAGAATTTATAAAAGTTGACAAAGGGCTAAGAATTCAATAGCAAAATGGGAAAAATACATGAACAGTCAAATCATACACCAAAAAAAAAAAAAAAGCCATGAAAATGACCCCTGAACATATGAAAATCTATTCAAACTTAAAGCAACACTAATTAAAACAACAGCCTTATTTCCAACCTATCACTTTGGTTAAAACTGAAAAGCTTTTTGGTGAGGCTTGGGAAAACACACAGCCTCACACACTGTTGATGATACGGGTACCGGGAGATTGCTGAACCTGGCAACAGACAAACAAAGGCACACTAGTGTTGCTTTCCTGCCCAGACCCCCTGTTTCCAGCTGCTTCCCACCAACAATGACATAAATGCAGCACACAGCTTTGGCATCTTTTTTGGTCAGTAGAAAATACCACTACACAGACGTGGAATGAAGTGTGGTCTACCTCCATACTGCTGTGCTCTGCAGACATAATAAAGAATGAGAACCTTCTCCAAGCTGATTTGGGATGATTTCCAAGATGGACTGTGGAGTGAAAAAAGCTAAGCGCAAAACAACACACAGTACATGCTATCCTTCCCTCAGAGACACAAAAAATAAAATCACACAAATCTTTCCATTTGTGAAATCAAACTAAAAAACAAAAACAAAAAAAACAAAAACAAAACCAAAGGGTAAATCAGAAACTAAAGAAATAAATGACCTGCAGCTGGGTGGGTGGTGGAAGCAGGATAGAAAAATTGAGGAACAGGACTGGAGTATAAAAAATGATGGAGGAGAGAAAGCTGAGATGATTCTCTAAGTAAACCTTTCTGTTATCTACGGAAAACATTAAAAAATAAAACCCCAGAAGTGGAGAGAACTGAAAATGGAATACAGGCAAGAACGATGGATAGAACTTTATTCTAAATAAATGACAGACACACACTGAAAATACTGAAGAAGAATTATACCGAGAAGCTGTAAAAAACAGTATTTTACCCACACAGAAACACAAAGTGTAAAATACTGTTTCAGTACTAGTTATAGCATTACTTCACATTGGACAACACATTAAGGACAGATCCCTCATGAGACATAAGTACACAGTGACTCCTGAAGTTGATTTAACAATTTGACACTCTTGTTTATGGCGTCAGTACAAACTGAGTACAAACTGATGAAATCTTTACTTAGTATATACTGAATCGATCTTCTGTATATAAAGATAATTAAAAATGAAAAAAAAAGGTGTTAAATTGGAAATTGCATAGAAAATTAATCAATTTTAAAAAAATATATCATGTAGGATCTCTGTCCTTAATGTGCTGTACATTGTGAATTAATACTATCACTAGTACTCCAACAGTATTTTTCACTTTGTGTTGCTATGTGAGGGCAAACTGTTGAAATCTTAATATATACTAAACTGATCTTCTGTATATACAGAGAATTGAAAAGGAATCTTGATGTGAATGGAAGGGGAGAGGGAGAGGGAAAGGGGAGGGTTGCGGGTGGGAGGGAAGTTATGGGGAGGGGGGAGGCGATTGTAATCCATAAGCTGTACTTTGGAAATTTATATTCTTTAAATAAAAGCTTTATAAAAAAAAGTTTTCTCAAGAAGAAACAAAACAAAACAGTATTTTAACTAGATATTCTAAAGTTTGCACAAAATGATGAGAGCCTATGTCACACACCAGTTGGAAATGTTTTCTTCCCCCAAACAGACATAAGTAGTAAAAATTCTGAAAGACTCCATGTTGATTTTAGGATGCTCCCGCCCATCAGGAAAGAAAGAACTTGAGTAAGGAGAACCAAGTTTCTGTTACAGTCACAGGTCAAAAGAGAGAGCTAAAATGAGACTTCTGGTGTTCACTTGGAATGAGATAAACATTTGAATTTGTATTTTTAAACATAGGCACAGATAGATCAACACAAGCTGAAGTAGATGCACATGCATGTCCTAGTTCTGCCCTTTGACAGGGCCCAGAAGGAATGACATCATTGTAGCTACACCTACACTGTGGTCCTAGTCTCCAAATTAGCTGAATTCATCAAAGGAATAGAATACCTTAGAGAAAGAACTGATTCCACGGAGCAGGGGGAAAAGCAAAAGGGGAATGTGTACTGAATGCTCCGTGGGGACAACCCATGGTAACAACATGGCAGAGGACACAGGAGACTGCTGAACAGGGTCCTGACGGCCAGGTCTGGGTCCACTTGAGTACAATTCGTCAGCTGCTGGACCATAACAAATGAACAAATATCCACAAAGCCGCACTGATAAAGTAACTGAGTAAACACACAGAGGGAAAGATACAGGACTTCCTCTTAACAAAGTCTAATTAGTGCACTCGGAAACAATAAGGGACAAAGAAAATAACGATTTTACTCACACCACAGTCATTTCAGTCAGTAATTATCAATGGATTTGAAAATTAAGGGAGGGGCCGGTGCTGTGGCATAGCAGGTAAAGCCGCCGCCTGCAGTGTCGGCAACTCATATGGGTACCAGTTCAAGTCCCGGCTGCTCCTCTTCAGATCCAACTCTCTGCTATGGGCTGGGAAAGCAATGGAAGATGGCCCAAGCCCTTGGGCCCCTGCACCCATGTGGGAGACCCGGAAGAAACTTCTGCCTTCAGGATGGCACAGCTCCGACCATTGCAGCCAATTGGGGAGTGAACCAGTGGATGGAAGCCCTCTCTCTCTCTCTCTTTGCCTCTCCTTCTCTCTCTCTCTCTGCCTCTCCTCTCTCTGTGTAAATCTGACTTTCAAATAAATAAATCTTAAAAAAAAAAAAAGAAAATTAAGGGAGAAAAATCAGATGAGAAACAGGGTATTGGAAAAGTCTCAAAGTATCGTCCAACTGAAAACTTATCAATAACAAAGGGAAAATAACACTGGAGAAACCTGACATGTCATCTTTATCAAGTAATAAAAGTTAACATAACTGGGGCAGCACTGTGGCGCAGTGGGCAAAGCCACCACCTGCAGTGCCAGCATCCCATAAGGGCACTGGTTCCAATATCAGCTGCTCCACTTCCAATCCAGCTTTATCCAAGGACGGCAAAGGTTTCTACATTGAGAATTACAAAACATTAAAGAAAGAAATAGAAGACACACACAAAAAAAATGGAAAAATCTTCCATATTCATGGATTGGAAGAATTAATATCATCAGAATGTTCATACTACCAAAAACAATTTAGAGGCTCAACACAATACCAATCAAAATACCAACAGTCTTCTCAGATATAGAAAAAATGA
The DNA here is from genome assembly GCA_949820135.1 of Sylvilagus floridanus. Lineage (NCBI taxonomy): Eukaryota > Metazoa > Chordata > Mammalia > Lagomorpha > Leporidae > Sylvilagus > Sylvilagus floridanus. The sequence goes on from OX463227.1 coordinate 188,314,405, forward strand.
TGCTGAAATTCATATGGAAACACAGGAAACCTCAAATAGTTAAAGCAATCTTGTACAACAAAAACAAAGCTGGAGACATCACAATACCAGATTTACAGGTATAACACAGCCTGGTACTGTTACAAAAATAGATGGATAGACCAATGGAACAAAATAAAAATGCCATAATCAACCCATGAATCTACAACCAACTTATCTTTGACAAATGAGCTAAAATAAAACCCTGGAGCAAAGACAATCACTTCAACAAATGATGCTGGGAAAACTGGATCTCCATATGCAAAAGTATGAAGCAAGACTCCTATCTTAGAACTATACAAAAATCCACTCAAAACGGATTAAAGACCTAAACCCATGACCTAATACCATCAAATCATTAGAGAATACCGCAGAAACCCTGCAAGACATTGATAGAGGCAAAGAATTTTTGGAAAAGACACAAGAGGAACAGACAATCAAAGCCAAAATTAACAGATGAGAAGCTTCTGCACTGCAAAAAGAAACACTAAGCGAAGTGAAGAGGCAACCGACAGAATAGGAGAAATTATTTGCAAATTATGCAACTGATAAAAGGTTAATAGCCAGAATATATAAAGACATCAAGAAACTCCACAACAACAAAACAAACCATCCAGTTAAGAAATGGGCAAAGGACTTAAACAAGCATTTTTCAAATGAGGAAATCCAAATGGCCAATAGACACATGCAAAAATGCTCAGGATCACTAGCCATCAGGGAAATGCAAATCAAAACCACAATGAGGTTTCACCTCACCCCAGTCAGAATGGCTCTCATACAGAAACAAACAACAAATGCTGGTGAAGATATGGGGGAAAGGTTCCCCTAGTCCACTGTTGCTTGGAATGTAAACTGATACAGCCACTGTAGAAGACAGTATGGAGATACCTCAGAAATCTGAATATAGACCTACCATATAATCCAGCCATCCCACTCTTGGGAATTTACCCAAGGGAAATGAAATCAGCATATGAAAGAGTTATCTGTACCCCCATGTTAAGTGTAGCTCAATTCACAACTGCTTACTATATAGAATCAACCAAAATGTCTATCAACTAAAGACTGGATAAAAAAAAAACTAAGATAATGTACACCATAGGATACTACACAGTGGTTAAAAAAATAAAATCCTGTCATTTACAACAAAATGGAATAAACTAGAAAACATCATACTTAGTGAATTAAATCAGTCCCAAAAGGACAAATAACATATGTTCTCCCAGATCTGTGATAACTAATAAGGCACCTAAAAGGTAATCTATAAAAGTGAAATTGACATTTGAGATGCAATGAGTTAGAACAGCCCTTGGTTTTGACTGCTCTGGAACAATTTTTTTCTTTCATACTATTTGTTGAACTCTTTACTTAGTACAGAGTTAATCATATGTTAATCATATGTGTATAAAGTTAGTTTAAAATAGATCTTAGTAAAAAATAAGAATGGGAATAGGAGAAGAACGAGGAAGAAGGGTGGGAGTGTAGGTGGGAGGGCTGGTATGGTGGGAGGAATCAATATGAACCTAAAGTTGTATTTATGAAATGCATGAAGTTTGTAATCCTTAAATAAAAGGTTTCCGAGGGGGAAAAACCACAAAATTTAAAAGAAAAGTACAATATTGAAAAGCTGTATTATCTCTGATAGGATTACACATTTTTTTTCTTTTTCTTGCTATTTTTATATACCGTGCACATTTCTCAAATGCGATAGATTATATTTCAACATATAGAGATAACAATAAATGAAATGAAAGCTGCAAAGTAGAATGGAAAAGATTTTTTAAAAATGTCAATATTTCAAATATAGAGGCCAATTCCTAAATTGTTCCACACACACACACAAAAACAACACACACTGTAGATATTCCTACAATAAAGTGGTTCTTCCTGTGAAAGAACTACTCCCGGGACATGCTAATTAGTGGGAAATACGGGAGCTGAAATAGAAAGATGAAATGAAAGGCACATTTCTTCAGTGATGGTACAGAGTGAAGAATAATGAGATGTTCTTGGTCAAAATGTGAAACCATACATAAAGCATCACCCCAAGTCACCATCAGGGCTATACAGAGATATCTTTTGAATTCCAGGAAATGCCAAAATCCATTACATTACCAGGCTTTATAATAAAAAGTAGCAGTCACTCACAACAATGCATTTTTAAGAAAACAAATAGCACAATGCTAAAGATCATTCAAACATAAAAGGGGGCTGGAGTGGAATTTGCAGAATAAGCCTGTTGCAAGCAACAAAAGATTTTTAGAAAAAGGAGGCCCACAGAGTGACATCCCCACCCTGTCTATTCCAGAAGATCACCCTTTCTGAGATGTGGGAATATGGTCACCAGCTCTGTACAAATGCTCAAATGAGGGTCATAGAAAAGCTCATGACAACAAGAAAAAGAATCCTTTTATACTGCTGTTATGTGTAAGGACACTGAAGGTTAAAAACAAAACAAAAAACCTGTCCTTTAACAACATGGATATTTTTCAAAATGACTCATGGTAGTGAAAACCAACACCCCCTACTCCATGTCACTTACACATGGCATACAAAAAACAGCAGGTCCCGCATAAGATGCCATCCGGTCAGATGTTCCCTACTTACATACTCAGATTCTAAACTCCTGTGAATTTAGTATCTACCTCTAGCTTTCGGTCCGTTTGCCTACCTGCCTCTCTATTGTTGGCTTATAGCGCTCTACATGCCGAAGCTTAAGCAGTCCACTCTTTAGCACAAATGTCACTAAACTGTTATCAGGAAAAAAACAGAATCTCAAGTTTCCAATTAAGCCAAGGAGAAGTATTTCATCAATTAGGATGGCAGAGCCTGGAGCTTTGATGCATTGTGGTCATTTTTCTGTTTTGCATGAGCCAAAACTGCAGGTGACCACTTAGGGCAACAAAAATGAAATCCAGCTCAAAACACTCTCAGCCTCAAAGTACAACACAATGCTCAAGGGATTCTCCTTCCTCTGCCCATTCTAGAAGCACACGGAACAAACAGTGTGGAGGAGACGACAAAAGAGCATCAGGGCGGTTCTCAGTCCTCACAGCATGACAGATATCGTACCCACGGTCACAGAGGGATACAGTGCAGCCGTCTCACTCTGACATGCTTGCCTGAGAATAGTAATTGGACCGAACCTTGCTAAGACGCATTCTCATGGAAAAAGCACTTTCTATCTGCTACACCATTGTCCCCCACCTCACCCCCAGACCTCCCAGTGCTCCCCCTGCCAGCACACCACCGCTGCTGTATCCAAATGGAATCGCGACCTCAGAGTACGCAGTCCCATGACTAGCATGTAATAGTCCTGTCCCTGAGCCCGTGGGCAGCATGTGATAAACTGAGAGTCCAACTGCGCACCACAGGATTCGGGTGCAGACTTTGGTGAAGCTAGTTTCACTACACAGGTAAGGCCACAAAGGCAGACACAACATGCTGAAGCTATTAGGGAGAAACGACGACAACTGGAATTAATCTAAAACCAGCCACCATTTTCCCAAACATGGCACACACTCCACTGAGGAGATTTAGGAAGGTACAAAGCTAAATACCTGATGGTAATAAGTGTGGATTAGTTTGACTATGTACTAGAAAAATATCTCTCATATCAAACTGGTGACGTCACAGATACGATAGTAAAAAAAAAAAAAGTCAGCTGCTTTAAGCCTATTCTTAAAAAAAAATAAGAAGATCCAATACTACATTCAGCATACAGGTATGGCCAAAACATACACGGAAGACGAAAGTTTGGAAAACTCGGAAACAAGGGAAGTGGTCATTTGTGAGGCCATCTGCACAACACGGAAGAGTAGACCACCTAAATGGTCAGCTGCTATTGCTAATGGAAATGGAATCTTGGAGTTGGAAGACTGTAGAGATCAACCCAGACAACATCAAATAAGGAAATAAAACCCAGGGAAGGGAAGGTTCAGAGAAAACATGATCATTTAGCCCATGAGATAAAAGCCAGGACCAAAACACTCATCTCACCCCTAATTCCTGGGACTTTTAAGTGGCTGCCTCTCATAGTTTTATGTTTGAGAGATAGCACAGTATGGAAGAAATTAAATTACATATCCATTAACTCTGCACAATAGGCTGTGTCATTTGTTTTTCCACCAGAACTTCTTATTTCTCTGACATTTTGTTAAGTGTGCTTGTACAAACCGGAATGACCCAGAACATAAATTCTACCACAACTACAACTGCTTACAGAAGCCTGGGAAAGTCGTTCAGAAATGAGCAAAGAACAAGTATGAAAAATTAATTCCAATTGGGCTTCAGAGTAAAAATAGACTGCAAAACCAATTAAATTTAAAATTTAGAAAGTCAAAAGGGTTTTTCAAAAAGGTCTAGATTTTAAATACACATTTAAAAAGCAAATTAAAAAAGCAAATGATTAGAAGAATAATATCCATCCATGTAAAATCCTATGAGTGGCCAAGTCAAAATAGGGGCTGGATGATAGAATTTCAAGGAGTTACACAGGACTTCTCTAGGACTCCCATAGTAGTCATCTTTCTATTCAGCCATCTAAAACTGTCCACTGATCATGGATTTCATCTCTATATAGTCTGCCTTACACACTAATACTGCATATTTCCCTGTTTTGACTCTGTGACCGATGAAATGACCCTATAGTAAATGTTACTGCAGCCTACAATACTACTGGTTAATGGTTAGATTTATTATATGTGATACCTATTGGATGCTTATCATACTTAGTATGATTTAATTTAATCCTCACAATTCTAATTTCTCAAATAAGAAACTTGATACAAAGAGGAGCAAAGGAACATGCTGGATTCAGATCAAAATCTCCAACTCACAGTAGTATCTTCCAGGTTCCACAGGCACTTTTATGATGGCATATGTATTGTTGCTTTCTTTGGTTTCAGTATGAAAAGGATCAACAAAGTCAGATGAATGAGATCAAGAACTAGACCTAAAACACGAACACAGTACAGCTTCAGTGGCTCCAGAACTTATACTGCTTTAGGCACCTTGCATAAAATAGTAAGTCCTAATTAAATCAACTGTGTTGAACAAGGAACAACAACCTCCTCAAAAAATGATAAAGTTTGCCTTTCAGATGCATTAAGCACACAAGGGATCTTTACAAAATTCCTAGAAAATGTCTATTATGCAAAAAGTACACAGGTATTTCAAAAAAATGTATCAAGGTAAGCTTGTACTAACCTGATATAACTTCTGCACAGGATCTACTTGCAGGCACTAAGAAAGCTAAGACATCAGTTTGAAAAGAATCCCTATCAGAATAACACGAGTTCTGCTATGACTGAAGCAAGAACAAGTCTCAGACTCATGGTGAAACTTGGGTAGAAGAACAGTGAAAACTTGGGTAGAAGAACCGAAGAAAGCTTATGGAAACAATGCCCCCAAAGAAACCAGCAGTTTACAAACAGCTCATCTTACGAGGGGAAAACACAACATGGAAGGTGAAGCCTGCAGTGGCAGACCACCTACATCAATTCATGAGGAAACAAACTTGTCCATGATGTAACTGAAGACAGCCACAAACCTACAGCAGAAACAACAGCCGGTACCAGGAACACCTAAACTGGCTCCGCTTACACAATTCTCAACGAATAAAGTGGAAGAAACGTTCTGCTGCATAGATGCTCAAACTGTAGCAATCGGATCAGCAGCAGTCGAGGGCAAAGTTTTCAAAGGAAATTTGAAACAGGCAGGATCATGATCCTGAAGCATCTATTTGAAGAATTTTCTAACAAATTCTAACAAGGGAGACAAAACATAGCCTCACCAGTACAATCCTGAAGACAAAGCACAATCAAAGCAATGGCTACCGAGAGGTGAAAGTGGTTCAGCCCAAGCAAAAGCAGACTGGTCAAGAGCAAAGGTCAGGGCGACAGCAGAGCATTTTGCTTGTTGATTTTCTAGACTACCAAAAAGGATAATGCCTGTTTATTTGGAGCGTGTTTTGAGAGAGCTAGCCAAAGAAAAACACACGGGAAACATCCACCAGAGTCCTTCAGCACAACAGCACGCCTGTTCACCAAACAAGGGCAATTCTGTGAGTTCTGATCAATAGGCAGCACAGAACAGTTCTGACTTTGTATTCACAGTGAACACATCTTCCTTTCCTTCCCATATTCTGGTTAACAAAAAGCTAACTGCTGCGCTTAGGACTAGAGTGCCTGTTCAATGCACCAGATAAACAATGGCTGTTATAAAATCCCAGAAATTTGCTTTGAGAAAGTTGGCTAAAGTTACAAAGTGATCTGGTCCACCAGATTCAGCCTGGCCAGAGGATTACACCTCTGATTACAGGATAAAAGTAAACACTGCGACTCCAACCAGCCCTTTTTCATAAGGATGCACGCCAACATGCAGCTGGGTTATCCTGTTCTCTCTTTGTTCCTGACTCCACCTTTAGCCTCTCTTTTCTCCTTTTAAATGTCCTTCCGCAAACTGGCAAAAGGAAAAAGCCCATTTAAGACTGAATATGGCTGCTTTTCCCCCAAGATCACTGCCCTCTTGAATAAACATGTCTCCTTGCATCAATTCTTTCCTCTGACTGTCTGGCAGGGAATAGCCTGGGCCTAATTTTTTATTATTTGAGAGGCATAGTTACAGAAACAGAGAGGGAGAGACAGAGGCCGAGACAGAAAGAGAGAGAGAGAGAGAGAGAGAGAGAGAGAAAGAGAGAGAGAGGGAGAGAGAGGGAGGGAGGGAGGGAGGGAGGGAAGGAGGGAGAGGGAGAGGGAGAGGGATCTTCTATCTGCTGGTTCACTCCCCAAACAGCCGCAATGGCTGCAGCTGGGCTGAACCAAAGTCAGGAGCTTCTTCCAGGTCTCCCACGTGGGTGGCAGGGTCCCAAGCACTTGGGAAATCTTCCACTGCTTTCCCAGGCTATTAGCAGGGAGCTGGATTGGAAATGGAGCAGCTGGGACTCAAACCTGCAACCATATGGGATGCCAGTGCCGAAGGGAGAGGTTTAGCCTACTATGCCATTGTGCTTGTCTCTGGGCCTAATTTTAATGGCATCAGTTTGAGTTCTTCTGACTTATTTTGGTTTCATAATTTTTTTCTTTTTCTTTTTGACAGGCAGAGTGGACAGTGAGAGAGAGACAGACAGAGAGAAAGGTCTTCCTTTGCCATTGGTTCACCCCCCAGTGGCTGTCGCGGCCAGTGCACCGTGCTGATCTGATGGCAGGAGCCAGGTGCTTCTTCTGGTCTCCCATGGGGTGCAGGGCCCAAGCACTTGGGCCATCCTCCACTGCACTCCTGGGTCACAGCAGAGAACTGGCCTGGAAGAGGAGCGACTGGGACTAGAACCCAGTGCCCAGACCAGGAAAAGAACCTAGGGTGCCGGCACCACAGGGCGGGGGATTAGCCTATTGAGCCGCGGCTCAGGCCCTGGTTTCATAATTTTTAAAAAACCTTTAAAGGGCACTCATTTTTCTTCAGCTAATAACATGAAGAAGATGGCATCAACTTTGGCTAAATTCCCAAGACCCTCAGTTCTTCAGAGATAGACTAAAGGGCTGATGTCAACACTTACGCAACTGTCTTGAAGTTGACGGTGCTTACGTTAAGAAATAAAGTTCATATTTTTGTCTTGATCTTTTAAATCTTGTTTTCCCATAAATCTTCTCAAGTCCCCTTGAGACAGCATATGGTAAAGCCCCAACCCCCAGCTGTCAAGAACCACACAGCAAAACTAAGGTCCTGCAAACACCTCAGGAAACCAGAAGGCTTATCAGGGACGGCCACAACCTGGCTGGGTCCAACATGGCATTCAGACGAGCTGGATCAGACTGCCAGCCTCATTATAGCCTCACTGGAATTCACTAGCATAGTCAAAATGACGTCCCCTCATGACATGCCAGACTACACTCGCCATCACAACCCATGGAAATGACCACCCAAGAGGAGAAGAGGGATAGAGTCCTGGTTTCGGGGATCACTGCCCCTTCCCCAGAAACATAATAGTAGCACATTTATCAACCCCCACAGAAGGGGCACTGAAACAACCTTATGTGCTGCTCTGCGGCTTTAACGAGACGCTCTTGCCTTCAGTTTGCTGGCTCATGGCTGATTTCTGTTTTCTGCTGAAGCCAAGAATGTGCCTGAGGTAGAGGGGGCCCCCACAAGGCCCCTGGATGTCCCGTATCACGTGGCTGTCTGGCACCACCCTCAGATGTGCAACTGCATGAGAACAGCTTCTTGTTGATTATTCAAGGGAGAGTGCTTTAAAAATCAGTGTGCGCTAGAATGAAGTGCTGTGTTATTCACGTGCAGTTAGAGGCCAGGCAACGTCCAAGGCAGTATGGAACAAAGGACTATCCCAGCCCAGCCCCGTTCCTCTTAAACTAAAGGAATAGAAAAGAATCAGAGGAAAATAGCAGAAGAAATGCAGGAAAGAAATGTTTGAGAGGTGAGCAGAAACACAATCATACAGATGCGAACTGGGAAGAAATATTGCTCAATCCCCAGAGTTCTCCAGAAGGATTTCTCCAGAAGGAAAAAAAGACCTGGGTTTGTGACACTGCAGTTCAGCCTGTAACACTCTGAAACACGCTGCATCCTAGAAATAAGCCTCGTGCTGGCTGGGGACTGATAAAAGACAGGGTCCACAAGAGTGGTCAGCAATGACCTTCTAGCCATGTGAAATGCTCTTAGCCCTACTGCTGAGGAAGTAATCCTGCCTATGTTCCCAGGCACAGGCTTGGGGGTGGCCCATGCTCCCCAGAAAAGCCAGCATTGGTGCAATCATTAGGAATAACATAAACAAGTCAGGTAAGGACAGGAACAAGGAACTGTGGTACCAGCAGAGTTAGGACAATGTTTCAGGGACTGAAATTATACACAGACATAGCATTTGCAAACTACAAGGCATTCTACATTACAACATATCTGATGAAGTCACTTCAATCACATTCAAAATTTTTAAGCAGTTGGTAAGTTAATACAAAGTTCCTAAGACAGTCTTCACCTGAAGTAATATAGCAAAAAGGCTAAAGTCTCGGGGACAGACCCCTGAGAGACCCCCCCTCCACCCCCTTCTTGCTGTGCACAGTGTTAAATTCAAGTACAAGAGCCACAGTAGTGAAAAGTTAGTGGAAAAATATTGCTGGGTGATGCCATCAAACAAAACACTTTAAGCAGGCAGACTGAGTGCATTAAAGCAATGGGGTCACAGCTATGAATTTAGGCTGCACAAACCAACATGCCAATGGGGGAGGGGTAGGTAAGGAGGAGGGGGAAAGAGGACAGGAGTACGGGCAGCTTTAGAAACTCAACAGCAGTACCCACGTGACTGATGCGTGCTCTGTTTAAGCCATAAGACATTTCTGCAAGCTATTTTGTTTAAACATTCATCTGACTCTACCAGAAAGGACCTGCTAAAAGATTAGATTAGCAGCTTAATTAGTAGGAAGAAGTCAGTCTGAGTAGTAAGTCAAGAGGATGTTTTGGCCATTAGCAGCACAGAGAAGCTTTTCCCACAGGGCAACAACAAACTGATGGGACTGGAAGCAAAAACCAGAAGGTGTCCCAGGATTACAAGATAGCTGCTAAACAGCTCTGCATGACAAAGAAGATTAAAAAATAAAAAAAAACCACTTTAAAGTTTCCTGGGGCTGGGGAGGAGGCGGCAGTGCTCCATGGAAGGATGGCTCACAACTTCCCACTGACACCTAAAACGGGGACTTGGGGAGAACAGAGCCATTAAAGATTTTCCAGAGTGACTGCACTGCAGCTTTGGTGATACACACGGCACCCTCTGTCCTGCTTACCAAGCCATCAACCCACTCTGCACCGCCTGGGAGTCCTTTTGTGGAAACTGGATGCTTACAGTAACCAAAAGAGAGCGGAGGGAAAGCACAGTTCACAAATGAACAGGGACATGATGTTAGCTAGGAAAAGAGGAGACTTTTTTATTCCAAATGGTGCAGCAGCCCAGCATAAAGTCAGCGCCACCTAGAGGCAGAGAGCAGAGGAACGGCTTCATCCCAGGCCACGGTGCAGCAGCATCTAGCCACCAAACACCATTCTGGGCATTACGTAAGCCCCGTGAGCCTCACCCTTAAAAATATCTGCGACTAACAAACACCTTTTACTAGAAAATAATATATTTTAAATTAAAGACACATAGAACAGACACCAGGGCCATGTTTACTTGATAAAATGCTGGCTGATACTATTTTTCTCCACAGCCCTTTTTCCCTCCCCAATTGTATGGTTTCTAAAAGAGACAAGTAGGATTTCAGCTGAGACACAGAAAGGGAGAAGGCACTCTACATCAGTGATGCAACTCCCTGAAATTATCAGTGGATAAGTGCAGGTCACGCTGGTAAAGATCATGGAAAATATCATGGAATATTCAATACAAAAAATAAATAAAAAGTGGCTCATTCTTTGTGACGAACGTACCTACTACTGCATGCTATGTATGCAGTACATACTAATGGACTGTAAATTAGTATGTAATGTACATACTAATGCAAGATGTTAGTAACAGGGGAAACAGGGTGTGGGATGTTCAGGAGAGCTAGCAGACTTGCAGATTTTCTGTGAGTTCAGTATTATTCTCCAATAAAAAGGCTTTTTACAAAATTGAATACAGGAGCTACACACTCCCCTGCTAGAGGCCGGCGTGCCAGACCAAGACTAGAGCCCCAGGAGCAGCGTCTCAAGCTCTTCCCCTGAGAGCCGACAGGCAACCATGACTGCCAACCAGCTCCAGGCCCGGAGGCAGGGACTGGGGCCCCCGCACGGCCCTCCCCTCATCACAGCGGCTCACACAAAGCCCACGCTTCATGCTATTCGTCCTAATTGCTTGATTAATTTAGCACTGCCTCCATGATTGCATGCTGTGTCAGGAGCCTCGTTTTGGGGAAGGAAGGATTAGCTGTTCTCTCCAATTAATCCCAGACACAACACTCATCCTGTCGCTCCCGAAAGCCTCCAGCCCACCCACAGCCTGCTTGGACTTGGGGAAGACACTGGCAGTGTCTAGCTCCCTCACGCAGAACAGAGAGCAGAGAAGCCATGGGGTAAGACGCCCCACCCCAGCGCTAGCCCTCCACTCCCTCCCGTTCCTGGAAGCATTCCTTGGCCGCAGGCAACTTTGCTTCGCTCCTCCACTCCCACTTTGGCTAAAAAGTGGTGGAAGAGCTTTGGGCTTCACTAACCATCCCCGTGCGTCGTGCATCTACCACCACGATGTCACTCTGTCGCCTCAACGTTCTAACAGAAACTATGGTGCCTTCTCTTCAATGAACATCTTCAATTCTTCCCTTTAAAGAGCGAGTCCACCAAAGGAGCCAAACTCCCTCTCGCCCCAGATCACGCTACGGTGATCTCCTCTCGCGTCCACAGTTAAGTCGGTTACTCCTTCTCAGTCTCCTTCACAGCTTCCCGTTCTTTGCACTGTCACCATGGTCTGCACCCCCAGGCCTCACTGTCAGCCCCCCCCCCCCCCAGTACTGTCCCCTAGGAGAATGCAGCTAAGCACGACGCTGACTCTCAGCAGAAATCCCGTCTCCCACATAGATGGCCACGCTGGGGCTCTGCCCACAAGGTCTGCCTAAACAGGCAATTGCCACTCGCAAAACCCCTCGCCAGCCACAACTCAGACTGGACTTTCTCAGCTTCCGCCCTCCCCAAACTTTTCCTCCAGACCAAGATCCCTAACTGAGAATGGCAACAAGAAAGCAATTCAGGCATTCCTTTGAACAGGTTTCTCCTGTGTTCCACCTCCCCACACACAGCCAAGTCCAGGAGGCACCACCTCTCTCGCAGCCTCTCCTCCCCATCCGCCATCCCCCTGGCCTGGCTTCACTCTTTCCCTGGGGTGGTTATAATCGTCCCCTAACCACTCTTCCCAGCTCCAATCTTGACTGACAAGAATTAATTTTGGCAGAATTAATTTTCTAAAATACCACTCTGCCTTACTCTTCAGCTTAAAAATTATTAAAGACTCCTCTTTCTTTTCCAACTGAAGTTCAGAGACTAAAAAAGCTACACAGAGGGAACCTTCGCGAAGCAGTTCATGCCTCTTTCTCCAAGTTCAAATCCTACCACCACCCACATCACATGTTCCAGGAACCCATCCCACACTCTCCTGTCTTCATGCCTTCAAAGACACCTGCTGCACCTGCCCCTTGGAACATGGCGCCCCTCCTTCTCTGCAGGGAACACCACGCGGTTCTGCTCAAGATTCACTGTGACATCTTCTATCACTACCCCCAGGGATGGAGACTTCCCTCTTCTGTGCCCTGGCCTTCTCTTTCACTGTGCTACATTCTACAGGTTTGTCTCTCTCACTGGGCTATAAAAAAAAGGACCAACACTTTGGACCTAATTCTATACCAACCTTGGTTAGGATGAGGTTCCCAAGACAAATGGCATCCAAACATAAAAGCAACGAATGTTCAACCTGGCACAACCAGAGCCTGTTGCTAGGCAAATGACCTCTGAGGCCCGAGACAAGCCAGGCATCTGGAGAATGACAGTTACAGCTTGTAACTCACACGCATACAGCCTCACATATTCAGCAGGCCCATAGCTTATGAATCCCTGGCCCACAAACAGAAAGAGAGTCCCTTCTAACAGACGTGTATTCACATATCTTAGCATAGGCACTCCCAAACCTTCATCTCCCCCGAACACTGCAAGCAAATTTAATTACATTATTCAAATCCAACTAAAGCATTTCAGCAAATACCAAGCATTCAAATCACTTTGGAGGAAGGATTGGGTTGTCTGAGATGAATGGACAGACTTATTAAAGGGATGGGAGACTTATCCAAGCGGATTTCAGCTGCTAATTTTCACAGTGTTTAATTTCTTTAAACTGAGCCCTAGATGGGATCTTCTACTGCTCATCGTTTGGGAAGACTTGGTTTGCAAGGGCCCAGTTAAGTGTAACTTGGTCCTAGGGTCTCAGTGGGAAGTCCGCTCCTGTTTGAGCTAATTGATATGGAACCAGCTTTGTCTTTCCTGGATTCCCTGTGATGCGCCATGTGCCAATTAATCAAGCTACAGAGATGACCACAGGGGCGGGGATGCACAGAAGCTCTGGGCTGCAGAAGCAGGCTTGTCTTCTTCCTGCTGCTGGTCTCATTTCCTCTCCTTGCCACGCGACGCGGTGCCAGCGGACTAATGGGAAGAGACGTGAAGCAGTCGATGGGCTGCAGCAAAAGATGCTACAAAAGTACCCTGGAGGCCGAGAAGCAACCCCTGCCGGCAGCTGAACAAACTCCTGGCTGTCAGGGCGCTGCGTCGGATGAGCAGCGTCCTCCAGCCTTGGTCCAAGCTTTCTGGGGGAACCTCCGTGTTGGACTTTCATTTTCAAACTCAAACAGGTCCTCACCGTTCCCAAGGCCTGTCCAGATCACCCTCCTCACTGAAGCCTCCAGGACAGAAAACTCAAGTTGCCTCCACCACAGGGGCTAGTCAGTTCCTTGCCTAGTGACTGATACATCTCCTCAAGAGGCCAGGGTCGAGGAAAACCCTCAGGGAGGCCAGCGCCACCGGGCACGACTCCATGCAGCGGTGTCCTAGGCATTCGCCAAGGCTGCCCCCACCCCCCACCCCAGCACTGTCAGTGCAGCATCTTCAGGCGATCGCCTGCACCTCCGTGCTCCCCAGCTACACGGTCACACACTTGGGGATCTTTCAGATATGTGCCCGGTTGTCTTCGCCTGCTTTTGTTAAAACTGGCATAGCATGACAGGCATAATTTTCTGCTCTTAGGGCTTCTCCTAGTGGTACCAATAGGAGAAAAAATAGATGAATATTTTGCCAAGTGCTGATTTATACTGAGAAGACAGACTGCAACCCATCAAGGCAAGGACATGACATGAAGCTGGACAAAAACTACCCAAGAAAGGAAATGTTTGGACATGGTGAGGAAAAAGCAACTGAGGGCAACAAAAAATACCCCAAACACGTCGTAGTGTGAATTGGGTCACATTACCACCGCCATTTAAAAGGAGAGAAAATGTCATTCATTCTGCTGTCAATTTCAAAATGATGATCTCTCATCATCCTCTTCCCGGGCCACAAGAACGCATAAAACACACAGGAAGAGATTGCATTTTCTTCTTCAAGGGGCTAAGCAGCTCATTTATGGTGCCGCTGGGTGAAATATAACAGGACCAAGGCCCCATCTCAATTCCATCACCTACTCTAAAGGAAGATAACAGAAGACATATCACTCATCAGTCAACATGGGAAGGTACTGGAAAAATGGCAGAGGCTTGAAGGAAAAAATCAAAGTAGCTCAGAACTAAAAAGGAAGACTCATGAGGTAGCTGAATGACATGGAGAATATTCAGGGAGATTTACACTTAACACAAAAAGGGAGAGGCATCTATTTTCCAGCTACAGAGAAGGGGATGACAGGGGCCGCTCCCACCTGCTCAGCACCTTCCCTTGCAAAGCAGCACGCTCGGCTCATGCAGCGCCACTCGGGAGTTGTCTTTATCCAAGTGGTCAGTAACTTCCCTAGGACCAGAGACTGAACCCCAGAGGCAGGACCTGACTACCTCCTCATCGGCTCAAATTCTGGGCATGCTGGCCCAGAATAACAAACACAACTACCAGAAACAAAACTTCCAAACCAAATGGTTCAAGTCTTACATGCAGTCCTAGAGGTGAAACCATGTATAACTCCATATTTTTTACAAATTATATGCAAATGAAGACTATTGGCTAGCAACTAAGGAGGGTACTAGGGGTTACCACCAAACATGAAGGAGTTACTAGAACTGTCTGGAATGACGGTGCTCCTACCATGTCCAGACACCCAAGAACAGCCTGACATTCAATTTTATGTGCCCACTTGACTGGTTCGATGGGTACCCAGGGATCTGGTTCAACACTCTCCTTGGTGTGTCTCTAGATAAAACTAGTATTTGAATGGGTAAACTGAGAAAAGGAGATTCCCTTCTCTAATGCTAAGGGCCTCATCCAATCTGCCAAACGCATGAATAGAATAAAAGGATAGCAAGATTCTCTGTCTTCAAACGGAGCATCAGACTCATCCTGCCTTCAGAGTCAGGGCAGGACGAGAGCTGACCAGGGGCTCTCGCTCCACAGCTGGACTACACTGAGGGCTGCCTGGAACTCAGGTCTTCAGACAGGGACGCGGACCACACCCTCAGCTTCCCTGGGTTCTGGGCCTTCAGGCTTGGACTATGTTATCAGCCTCCATAACTCTAGGAGCCATTTCCTTCCACTGGTTCAGTTGTTCTGGAGAACCCTGGTTACTATAAATAGACAAGGCCAATTTAAAAAGAGCCCCTAAGCCCTGAGAGTTGGACTCATCCTAATTCTCAAACAGGAAACTATCGGTGGATCTTCAACAGCACCTCGGTCATACATTCCTAAAGCTGGCAGAGCCTTTTAACAACAGGTCACTGTTAGCCTAGTTAGCTCCTCATGGAGGGATTTATTGATTGCTTGGTAAACCCTATAGCATTTATTGATATCTGATAGAATCAACATCTAACAACTACATTTTAAAATTATATTCAAGACACCATAGTCCAATAGGAATCATTTATACCACTACTGTCAAAGTAGCTGGATTCATATCCTACCACAGTCCCACTAGAAAATTCCCCAGGAAACGACACATCGTTGCTCTCACTGAGGTGGTTTTTTCGGTAGCTTATCTGAAAGGGGAAAGCACCGGGGCAACGGAAAGTGTTCCTGTTGGCTCCCCCAGCACAGTCCACTCCACTTCCTGTTCCTAGAATGCCTGACTCCCCAACTCCTGCCGTGGCTCCTGACGTTCAGATCGCCCACCCGCTGACCTCTGGTCCACTCTCAGGTCAGGCCGTCCTCTCTGCCTTCCAGCAGCCAGCATAACCCTAATTTCTGTTGCTACTTACACCACGAGATCTGTTGACAAAAATTATCCCAGCAAAACCACGTGACCCAAAAGAAATATTACTACAAAGCAGCAGACACGGAAGGACTTCTGAAAGAGGAGCAGCAGGTGCAGTCCACCATGGATTCAGGACGGCAGACTGAAGCTGTCTCCATCAAGCTGACCTCAGATCCCATAATCCAATCCGGGAGCCTGCAAAGCCCCTTAAAATACAGACAACATTCTGTATATATGTGGGTGGGGGAGGGGGAGGGGAGGGTTGTGTTCAAATCTAGCATCAGATTCTCACTTGATAAGAGAAAAAATTATAAATCACTGCTCTGATGAAATGTTATCAGTCATATACCAATTTAATTATATACCAATTTAATTATACAGTCACTATGTAATTTAAAAATACAGCTGAAAAATAACTGCTTTATGTATCTGATTTAGAAAATTCTACTTCAACCTTCAAATTCACTTGCATTAACAAAAGTTTACAAATCCACAGAGACCTACCCCAGGACATGTCAAGATGAATATTACAAAGTTCCGTGGACAGGCATTTCACCCGGTGCTGAAGACGTCTGCATCCCGTATCAGATGTCTGGGTTTGACACGGACTCCCCTGGAGACGCGAGGCTTCCTAAGATGCAGACGCTGGACAACAGCAGTGACGGCTCAAGGGCTTGGGCTCCTGTCACTCACACGAGAAACCGGGGTTGAGTGCTGGGCGCCCTTCCCAGAAGGGGGCTGGATCTGGGGAGTGAAGCAGCAGATGGGGAGCACGCCTGCTCCCCACCTTCCCCTCTCCTGCCTCACTTGCAAATAATTTTTAAAAAAGAAAAGGAGAAAGAAGGTTCCCAGGCAAAGCCTCAGAAGGATGACACTTGAAGTGCCCTATAAAGGGTATATTATCAGTCAAGTTGCAGAAGTGTAGGCTTTTTTTTTTTGACAGGCAGAGTGGACAGTGAGAGAAAGACAGAGAGAAAAGTCTTCCTTTGCCATTGGTTCACCCTCCAATGCCCGCCGCAGCTGGCGCACTGCAGCCGGTGCACCGCGCTGATCTGATGGCAGGAGCCAGGTGCTTTTCCTGGTCTCCCATGGGGTGCAGGGCCCAAGCACTTGGGCCATCCTCCACTGCACTTCCGGGCCACAGCAGAGAGCTGGCCTGGAAGAGGGGCAACCGGGATAGAATCCAGCGCCCCGACCGGGACTAGAACCCGGTGTGCCAGCGCAGCAAGGCGGAGGATTAGCCTGTTGAGCCACGACGCCGGCCAGAAGTGTAGACTTTTATAGGTATGAGGAGACCCAAGCATCTAGACAAATAACTCAATGAGATGGGCATGTCCCCGGTCACTAGAAAGTTCCAAGGTTGACTGGTAACAAAAACTCCTCAGCAACTGCTTGTCTGCGCCTTCCATTCTGAAAATGTGAAATTAAGCCACTCCATTCAAACTGCAACATTCAGTAATGTGCATGAGGCAAAGAAATGCCGTCCCTAGCAAGGTGTGAAGTCTACTGTGAAATAGCATAATATCGCTGTGAAAATAGTTTTGGTACATTCACACATCACTTGGGCTACTGCAAAAAGAATTGTTACTGTAATTATGCGGATCCAGTGAAACCTAATGAGGCCTCTCAGCCTTCAATAGTACAAGGCAGTAAGGTTTCCAGAGATCTAGGGAGATGTAAAGGGCACTCTTCCGTCGTCCTGTGGATGCCACTATGGGCTCAGAAGCACAACCTTTGGCCTTGTGGAACATATGGTAGCCTTTATGCATTCTGTATACTAAGATCCAAACACCAGAGCACTTCTTCATCACCTAATTATATTCAGAAATACTGCATTTAAATTAAGAACAAATATTTTTGTCTTCCTAAATGTGACTTCCCATAGCAACTCATTTATTGGATAAATAACAGCCTATTTCCCCTGAAGGCTTTGAGACTCTGGAAAGCAAGAAGCCAACTGTGCCAGTAACCAACTCACTGCACTGCCACCACTCATCAATCCCTCAGTGCCTGCTCTGGGCAAACTGAGGTGGGCCCTCTGAGCAGTTTCCCTATGCCAGCTGGAAAGGCCAGACTGTCAGCAGAGGTCACCATGGAGACACTGCCAAGGAAAGACTCCTTGCTGGGTGCCCCGTGCTCCTTGTACCCAGCCCTGCAGTGCTGGCTGCTGCTCAGCTCCCCCTGTGGCCAGCTGCTTCCCCCAGTAGTTCATTTTCACAGCAGAGTGATCCCTGGAAAATGCCTCTCCCAACACAGCTTTCCCAGCATCCCAGAAGGCAGATTTCCAGTAAATCCAGCAGTTCCATCAGCATGGTCCCAGTGCCCCTTCCAAACCATTCAGTGTGTGTGTGGTGGTGTCTTCCTTGGGCTCTCAGTATCAGTCCTGGGAGTAGCAGCTGCTCCTTAAACAGGGGTCTTCAAAAAGTTCACAGAAAATGCATATTATGGGATCAGGCATTTGGCACAAGGAGTTAGGATACCGCCTAGCTCACCCACATGCCATATCAGAGTGCCTGGGCTTGAGTCCTGTCTCCACCTCTTACTCTACTTCCTTCTAATGTGCACCCTGGAGGTAGCTGGAAACGAATGACCCAAGTCCCTGGGTCCCTGCTGTCCACATGGGAGACCCAGACCGAGTCCTGGACCCCTCACCCCAGGCTGGCCCAGCCCTGGTACTACAAGCCTTTCAAAAATGAACCAATGGATAGAAAGATCTCTATCTCTGTCTTTCCAATAAATAAGATTTTTAAAAGATAAAAGAAAAATCGTATTTATAAAAAGCATGGATTTCAAACATGTTTGCCCCAATATAAGTCCAACCTTTAATTATATTTTCAAATATCTTTTTTAAGTACTCTTCTTGTCTGTAAGTCCTATATTCAGAGTTGGCTTTACCTTTTACTAGTCAATCCCTAATCACCCTAACCCTGTGTTATAACTAATAGTTCTTACCATTACGCTCTCCGTGATCAAGTTACCCTGTGTGTCCTGTCCCGTGACTGCGTCCTTTCGGACACACCTAGCACAATGGAAGGCTGGTGCGTGGAAAGTAGCTCCCAGGATGCCTGCTAGGAAAGCAGACAAGTGAACCGCCAAGCGAGATGCTGTTCTTCACCAGCTATTGCAGGGCACGGGTCGGGAGTCCACTATGAGGGAGACATCTGAGTACCATGTGTACTGACTGCTACTCTGGGCATGTTCCTGCGTTAGATGGAGGCCAAAAGAAGACAGAGTGCGGGAATGGGGCTGGCCCTGAGGCACAATGGGTTAAGCCACTACCTGAGACACCGGCATCTCCTATCAGAGGGTTGGCTCCAGTCCTAGCTCCTCCTCTTCTGATCAGCTCCCTGCTAATGCATCCTGCAAGGCTGCAGATTAACAGCCCACATAACTGGGTTCCTGTTACCCACATGGAAGGACCAGATGGAGTTTCGGGCTCCTGGCTTCCACTTGGCCTAGCTAGGCCTACTGTGGGTTTTTCGCTCTCTTCTCCTCGTCCTCCTTCTGCCCCCGCCCCCCGCATCACTCCCTTTCTCCCTAGGATTCTTTCAAGTAGATGAATAAATAAATCTTAAAAAGAGAAGCAGGTAGCGATCCTCAGGCAGCTGATTGACCAGTTGGGTGCAGTGAGCGCAGTGAGGCACTGAAAGCCCAGCGGGATCACAGGCAATAATGCTATAAATAGGGCAGAGACGGACTCCAAGCCAGGAGCCTAACAGTGTCTGTCCTGCCATGAGCATGAACTCTCAGCAAAAGCTCTGTGCCACAGAAAACAGGGACTCTCTTCAAACGGGCCTGGAACCCCCTGTGTCTGGCCATAATGGGGGATTCCTCAAATCCAACAGACTGTGGGCTCCTGGCTGGGGCCACGTGCCTTTCCCTTCACCATCAAGAGACAGAACTAAGCAAACATTTGGACAAAGAAAAACACGCTTTAAAAGAAAAGCTGCTTCGACCTGAGTGTGTCTTTGCTGGGGCAGCCCTGCCGAAACGATTTTAATGAAGAGATTAGGGAAACATGGTGACTATAATCTACCCAGGCCAAATAAAAATGCCTTCGCCAAAGCCCCTCCACAGGAGGCTATTAAGCAAACCCAATAGCCACACGGTAGGTAATAAAAGCCTGCCAGGCACGGAGAGACAGAAGAGCGATTCCGGGCAGAAAGCGGGAATAAAGACGCTACCTTGGGCTCACTGCAAGAGCAACAGCGGGGAGGCTCGGAAAGAGAGGCCCAGAGCAGGAGGGCTCCGACGGACCATCTGGAACGCGGGAAGAATACCAGAGGCAGCAAGAGGGGAATCTTCTGATGATAAATGAGACTGGTTTCCTGACAAGGATGAGCCACAAAGGATGCCAAAGGGATTGTGCAAAAGGAGGCATGCTCACACCACCAGGGTGGAAGCATCGCAGGCGAGGAGCCAGCCTGTGGAAGAGCGCCTTGAGCACACGCCCACAGCAGCAGCACCCGTGACCATGCCTATCACCCAACAAACCGCGGGCTGGGGTCAGGGGAGTGTGTCAACTCGCACATGCCTTGATGAAGGACCATACCAGTCACGGGTTGTGCTGCAATTCTTTCACAAGTTGACATCTCTGAGTACCTTGGCTCAAGTCTCCTAGAAACACATTTCTTTTTGTTTCTCTGTGAATATTCATGAATTATACAGTAACTATATAATATTAGTAACCTCCCCATAACTATGTCTTCATTTCTTAAGACTTAAAGTTTTGGAGCCGGCCCTGTGGCGCAGCAGGTTAACGCCCTGGCCTGAAGTGCCGACATCCCATATGGACGCTGGTTCGAGACCCGGCTGCTCCACTTCCAATCCAGATCTCTGCTATGGCCTGGGAGAGCAGCAGAAGATGGCCCAAGTCCTTGGGCCCCTGCACCCACGTGGGAGATCCAGAAGAAGCTCCTGGCTTTGGATTGGCACAGCTCTGGCCGTTGCGGCAAATTGGGGAGTGAACCATCGGATGGAAGACCTCTCTCTCTCTCTCTCTCTCTTTGCCTCTCTCTGCCTCTCCTCTCTCTATATAACTCTGACTTTCAAATAAATAAATAAATCTTTAAAAAAAAAAAAGACTTAAAGTTTTTTTTTTCTTTCAAACACTGATTAACACTGCAAAAAATACTAGGGATTAAGATAAGTTTGGCAATGTTTCATTTTGCCAGATACTAGCTTAAAATACTACCACCAGGGCCGGTGCTGTGGCACAGCGGGTAAAGCTGCCACCTGCAGTGCCGGCATCCCATATGGCCGCCAGTTTGCGTTCTGGCTGCTCCACTTCTGATCCAGCTCCTCACTAACGTGCCTGGGAAAGCAGAAGATGTCCAAAGTGCTCGGGCCCCTGCACCCACATGGGAGACCTAGGGGAAGCGTTTGGCTCCTGGCTTCGATCAGCACAGCTCCGGCTGTTGCAGCCAGTTGTCGAGTGAACCAGAGAATGGAAGACCGGTCTCTGACTCTCCTTCTCTCTCTGTGTAACTCTGACTTTCAAATAAATAAATAAATCTTTTAAAAAATATTCTGAGAGTGAATATCAGATCAGACTTAGTACTAATACTTTAATAGAGAGCAGAAATTCAGAAACCACTCTGTCTCCCCAGCCCCTTCTACCACAGAATTTTTGGAACAAAAGCTCCTCTTGTGTCACAAGCAGGTCCCGCTTACACAACAGTTCCATGGAAATCATTAGAATAAGTAGAATGGGAGGTTCTCAGAAAACCTGAGTTTCAGTTTTAGCTCTGTCTTGGCAGCAAACTAGGGCAAGTCACTAAAGCCTTCCAGCCTTCAGACTGTCTCATGTTGAAGTGGAAATAACCTAACTCACAATGTTTACGCTAATGAATATGGAAGCGCCTTATCAAATGGTAAGGAGATCGGATTCATGTGTGTGTGTGTGTGTGTGTGTGTGTGTGTGTGGAAATTTTTTAACTGTTAAGCCAAAACTCAGAGCAACATCGTCAGATGGGCCTTGCATGGCACTTGCTGAACCAGATGGGCCCAAAGCACAGGAAACAAGACACTTCCAGTTCTCCACCTCCTGTGGCAGCCTGCATCTCCCCTCCAAGGAATGCTGCCCTGGTCTTGCACTGGTCACTGCCCCTCGAGGGCGCGCGGGCTAGCTCATCTGCACGCTTTGCCTTTAGCATTTCTTTAACGAGCGAGGCGGGGCTGGGCCCCCGTCCAGGGCTGTGCCCTGGAATCACACTGCTGGCATCACAGCTTTGTTCCTGCACATTAATGTAAGTGGCATTCTACCACGCGCTCATATTCCCAGACTTTGACCCATCGTTGTTCATTTCCTTTTATTTCCCTAATATGTGGTGTTCTTATTAATAGCTACTCTTCCTGCAGTTCTCAGCTCCCCGGAGATGCAGCCTTGATGGCCTTTTTGTGTAAGGCTAACCTACTGCTGCATTAGCACAGATTCACAGGATAACAGCACATCCTGAGGCAAACAGAAGGAGAGGACTGACTGACCTGTTCCGTTGTCTCCTGCTACACCCAAAACCAAAGCATTTAACACAAAAAACAGTAAGTTATTTGTTAGTCTCAGGACCCCACACTACTTCCACTGCCCATTTATCTTGGGCTTGCAGGACAGGACTTTGGGATGACAGTAATACCCCCTGTTCCAAGGCGCATGTCTAAAACGAGAGATGCCACAGGAGTAAAGAGAAAGGCTCTCAGTGCTGGTGCAATTCCACTAGTTCCTTACACCAGAAAGGAGGCTGTCTGAACAACAAGGAGCAGGCACTTGGCCTAGCGGCTAGAAGCCTCCATCACGTATTAGACTGCACGGCAGGATAACTGGCTCCAGCTCCGACTGCAGTCTTGTGCCAGCTGGCTCAAGGGTTTGGGTCCCTGCTACCCCATGGGAGACCTGACCT
Source organism: Sylvilagus floridanus (assembly GCA_949820135.1). Lineage (NCBI taxonomy): Eukaryota > Metazoa > Chordata > Mammalia > Lagomorpha > Leporidae > Sylvilagus > Sylvilagus floridanus. The sequence continues at coordinate 188,337,211 of OX463227.1, forward strand.
CATTCCCCACTTGGTCCAGCCAGGTTCCTGAGGCATCTGGGGAGTGAACTGGCAGATGGGAGCTCTGCCTCCAACCAAATAAGAAAACATGGACTTTTTAAGACACATGAATGAAGGACAAGTGATACAGCAAGTGAACTTAAGCTTTCAGGAATTTTCATAATTTGAGGGGGAAAACAACACACACAACGTGTTATGGTAACAGATGTGAAGAATCAGTTACTTCGACAATGTCCAGAATCTGTCTTCCTGATCCACGGTTTGATGCAGCCAAACACATACTTGAGGAAGAGCAACGACTGCGACATCCCACGCCATCGCGCAATGCAGGACGGGTACAGAGAGAGTACTGGGACAGGACAAGAACAAAGTTTACAGTCCAAGACATACACTGCTCACAGCCTCGAGTCTGTAAGAAATGCACGCGTCTCAAACAGCACTGAAACACAGCTAACTTCTACCAACTAACAAGTGGAAGGACCCGAGTACAGGCTTCAAGGTCAGACCAAGGGTGAAACGGAGCCAGTGACTATCCAGATGGAAACAGTGAAGCAGAGACAGGTCGCTGGGCATGGGTGGCATGGACAGGGAAAGACAGCGCAGGCGATTTCTGCAATTACCAGCACAGCCAATCAGTCCAAAACCAGGGGAGTGGGGCCTGCACAAAGGCTGGCATTAGAGAGAGCTGGGTCGGCCGGCACCGCGGCTCACTAGGCTAATCCTCCGCCTGCAGCGCCGGCAACACCAGGTTCTAGTCCCGGTCGGGGCACCGGATTCTGTCCCGGTTGCTCCTCTTCCAGTCCAGCTCTCTGCTGTGGCCCGGGAGTGCAGTGGAAGATGGCCCAAGTGCTTGGCCCCCTTTCAGGAGGAAGCACCTGGCTCTTGGTTTCGGATTGGCGCAGCTCATTGGCTGCAGTGGCCATTTAGAGGGTGAACCAATGGAAGGAAGACCTTTCTGTCTCTGTCTCTGTCTCTCTCTCTAACTCTGCCTGTCAAAAAGAGAAAGAGAGCGAGAGAGAGAGCGCGAGCCGGGTCGCTAATGCAAAAGGGGATCAGGGACCGCTGTCCTGGTTTCCCGAGATAACCTTCAGTGACCTAAGCATGAACTGTCCCTGCTGGCCTGCGACAGCGAGAGGTGTGCACACTCACCTCGTGCTTGGAGAAGAGCCGGACGGCCTCCAGCTGGTGGAAAACTGGGTAGTGCTGCGCGTCGATCTGGTCGCGCCGGTACACGTCGCCCACCACCACGAAGGCATCCAGGCCCGCGTGCAGCAGGTCCCACTGGTGTGCCGACGTGTGTGCTCGTAGCATGTGAGTCCGGTTCAGGTAGTAGTTGTCCCCCTTCTTCCTGCTGGGGTGGTCGGCTGGGATGAGCAGGCTGTCAAAGTTCTGCCAGGTAGTGACCACGGGGGACAGGGTGTCGTGGACGGAGAACAGCGGGGACCCAGAGCGCCCCACGTACTGCTGGTACAGGTGCTCCTTCACCCTCTCCTTAATCAGCCACAGCGGGTGATGCTGCTGGTTGTGTAGGTTCCTGCCCACCTTGGAGAGGACCTTCCGGGTGAGGTTGCTGTGGTCATCCTGAGGGTAGGATTTGCCAAGCAGCTCGACCACACTGGAGCCTCGAGTTCCTCGGGCAGCAAATTCCGATGCCGCAGGCCTTGAACACCAGGCCCGATGCTGAGGGACACTGCAGAAGTGACTGGCCTTTCTCACCACATAGGCACGTGCGTGTGCAACTCTCCCGAAAACTGGGCAAACCATTGCAGAAGCTGCTTTTCAGGTTCTGGAAAGAGCACACATGGAGCACAAGTCAAGTCTCTGCAAATCAAGCGAGTCCCCCGTGCCTGCCACCAGCCCCTGCCTGTCCTGACACACACACTCCCCAGCACCACCACCTCAGCACAGCTGGAAGATCCAATTAAGCAGCTGCTGACAGGGGCTGCTCTGCTTTGAACATCTCTGCCAAGACTCATGTTGAAATTTAATTGTCATCATGACACCACCAAGAGCTTGACCTTGGAGACGTGATTTCTGCCATGACTGTGGGAGCAGGTTTGCTCCTGTGGGAGTGGGCTCATGTTAAAGGATTATCTCAGACCCCATCCTCTCTGCCTTCCACCCCGGGATGATACCAAAGGAAGGCTGGAACTCGACCTTGGACTCCCAGCCTCCAGAACCCGGAGAAACACATTTATTTCCTTCATAATTTGCCCATGCTGCAGTATTCTGTTACAGCAACAAAAACAGACTAAGGCAGAGGCTTAAGGTTTACTACCCCAAGTCTTTTTTTTTTTTAAGGTTTATTTATTTATTTTTGAAAGTCAGCATTACGGGGAGAAGGGGAGACAGAGATCTTCCATTGCTGGTTTACTCCCTAGATGGCTGCAACAGCAGGGGCTGCCCCAGGCAGAAGCCAGGAGACAGGTCTCCCACACAAGGACAGGAGCCTAAGCACTTGGGCCATCCTCTACTGCTTTTCTCAGGCCATCAGCAGGGAGGGAGCTGGATAGGAAGGGGAGCAGCCAGGACTTGAAGCGACATCCATATGGGATGCCCATAGCAGAGGTGGCAGCATGACCCTGCACCACAATGCCAGCTCCTACTACACGAGGTCTTAAACATCACTTACAGATCCCTAACCTCTAGTTGTCCCTCCCCTGTCATTTACATTCCTGGCTTTGTAGAAAATTATCTTTAGCACATTATCATATTCCAAACTGCACAAGTGGGACAAAATTTTAAATGCGATAGCATCCCTTGGTTTTCACGATATCCTAGAACCAAAAACCTTGGAAGGACCACTTACGATCAGGACTTGATTAAAGGACAACACACAGACCCAGAAATCCCTGTCTCTGCCTTTCGTCCTGGTGAATACTAAGTTCTGCCCACCTCTGACGCAGCAAACTTCTGAATGATTTCACTAGATCTTAAAGTGACATCAACAACCATTTTTGTTTTTAATAATCTGCATTAAATATACCACTTTAGGTGGTAGTTATCTTCAACATTTTAAAAAAATTAAAATGGAAAAATTACAGAAGTATTTACACAAAGTGACAGACTATACCACTGGACAGCTGAGACTAGTTGTACAAATTCAAATCTTTCTTATTCTCCCATCTAGTCACGTCATTTGAACTCCACACTAAGGTAGCACCCCATCAATTACATCACAGCTTTGTGCTGTGGAAAGGTGAATTGCTACTATACAATCAGAGTAAGCCAGACACAAGTTGGAACTCATTGGAGAAAGGGCACCAGGCAGCCATAAGACAGAGCAATGACCACAAGGTCACCAGATTTCACAGGGGACAGACCCAGGGCTAGCTGAGCGAATCTTACACCCGAGGGCAAGAATGCACAGGTGCCAGTGAGGACTCTGGACCACTGTCACAATGAGCTTGCCCCCTCAAGGTCCCATCCCAATGTTCTCCAGACATCAAAGGATGTCAGCCTCACTCGCCCAAACCCACCGTCTCACAGTTGCAAGTTTCATCTACTGGTCTACCTTATAATATAGGTTATGCAGCTTCTTAACTTCAAGGGACATACACTCACAGTAAGAAAATACATCATTCCATAGTACTAAGTGCATCCAGAGAGAGCGACACTATCCAGAGTGACCCTCAGAAGCACACCTGGGCACACCATTCACCAGATTCCAAGTCGGAACATGGACTATGAAGCCCCCGTACATTGCCGTGCTGGCGGGCAGCTCCTTATTAGAGGCACGAGCTCAGCACCATCGTCGGGGACTGTCACCATGTGAGAAGGTGTGAGACACGCAGGAATTGTGCATTTATTCATTTACAGCGTTATTTTGTCAGTTTTTTCACGAGTGTTTCTGACTAACCTTCAGCTGGAATCCGTCTTGCCATCTACATTGTTCAGTGACTTGTAACAGCAGTGGGTCTGAATGTTTTTAATTTACAAAAGCAGCCTTATACATCTTGGCACAAAGTCCTAACGCTATCATGGTCAGCTACCCAACTCGGGACCCTGGGCAAGAACCACGCATGTCTTCCTTCCAGAAAGCCCAGGCTGTGACATAAAGTCCAGAACTGCACGTGGCACTGTCATCTGTGGATGCTGACACTGAGTTTCCTTGCCGGCATCAAGCTCCTCAGATACCCAAAGCCACTTCCAGGTTCCATCCCCAGAGACCTGCCCCTTCCGCCTGTCCCGTGGCTGTTCTCAGATATTCCCAAGTTGACCAGTGGAAAAGTTTGGTTTTCTTGCCCTCGTTTGCAGACCACCATCTGCACAGACACTGCTTATAGTCACCACTCCCTTTTACAATCGAGCCAGTATCTGGTTTTTTCTATCATCATCTCTTCAGACAAAGACTAACGACTGGGATGGCTTCCCACTTCTGGCTGAGAAGTGAACTCCTGTCCTCCTGACCCTACCAAATGTCCCTATGAGAAATATTTCTCCTGGAAATGGAGGGGCAGGAAGATTACCCCCACATGAGAGGTGCACGTCCGTAGCTACAGTGTCCACACATCTCATCATTTTGGGAACTCTGTGAGGCAGTATTCTTACCATTTTCATAATAAGGAAATTGATCTCAAACAGATCATGTAGCTTGCATAAATTCATAAACATAAATACCAAAGTTCAGAACACGGACTAGCTAAGTACTTCTCATCAAAGACCTGACTATAAGACACAAACCACAACTCTCCAATCACCTCCTTTAATTTCTATTGTATCTGAGTAATTCACACTACACACCAAAGAGTCTGATATTCATAAAAGAACACATGAATAAATAAAGTCAATAAAATGTTAGATTGGATAGCAAAAATGAAAGAAATATTTAACTCAAAACCTAAGGGGCTAGTGTGGCCAGTTCGTGTTTAGAAATAAAGTTTGTTGGAACACAGCAATGCACATTTGTCTACATATATCAGTAGCAATTTGCTTTTTTGGTTTTTGCTACAGTGGCAGGATTAAGTAGATACCATAGAGATTATACTGCCAACAAAGCCTAAAATGCTTACTGGTCCTTCACGGAAAAAAATCTTCTGAGTCCATTTTTAATCCAACCCACTGAAAATTCTTCCATACTACCAATAAAATGTTCCTGGTCACAGATGTAGGTAGATTGTAGAGCCATGAAAAGCAGAAGCACAAATGGAGAAAAGAGACTCCCGTGAGAAGAGCAGGGAGCCAGCATGGTGGGGACTGGGCCAGGCGTGCAGAGACGCTGCTGTGGATCTGAGCCTCATGTGGCCTCAGGCACCGTGTGTCATCCTTGGACACATTAATGGACCTGTCTGGCCCTCATTTGTAAAGTGGGAAAACAGTCTCTGTCTCACTGTGAAGGGATTAAACTAGGTCCTCGTCACGTGGCACTGAATTGCTTGTCCGGTGTGTAAGAGACAAGCTGAAGCAAGAGAGTTCTAGAGGAAAGGAGTAAAAGCACTGAGAATCCAAATCGGTGTATTTTGGTTCATCTGACGATTTTCAGTGTGCTTGTCAGTGTGCCGCGGACATCAGGTACTTAAGTGTAGAGCTTCGGACATCAGGTACTTAAGTGTAGAGGCACTGCCTGGGGTGTCCTACGGGGGACACGGTGGTCAGAACCACTTCTCCACAGGCTGTTTTAGGAAATAACATTTCAGAAGACGCTGAGGCACCGTCACCTGATGGTGCAGTGCACCAGATTCCTAGGCTGTCTTCTGTTTGGGCCACACTGACAATGCTGTAAGCGTTGTCTACACTATACTTCTAGCACTGGAACATCTAGTAACTGGAACTGGCAAAACACTGAATAAATGTTTGTTGTCAGGATGAGCGTGATAAAGGTTTCAACAGTCCTTTTTAACCTCCTTCACTGTTGTCTGTACAGGAATAACTAAATCGTGTGTGAACTCTACGGAACTAACAGTTTCTAGAATACACAATTAGCTTACTGAAAAAGGCCACACACAATCACAACCACACAAAATGATCAAATAATCTATTGCCTCCAGATGCAGTACCTACACAGTTTCTTACATGAAAAATATGGAATGCAACCAACACATAGAGACACATGTTACTAAATAATGGTGGGAAAATGGTTGGCTTCCATTAAGTTGTACTCATAAACACAAGTCAAGAGTCTTCCATTGTTCCTGCTGACTAATATGAAAACAAAGAGAATGGTTATACGCAGGCATTTGCTGGAGAGAGTGTTATTGGTGTAACCTTTCTGGAAAGCAATTCCACGTTATCAAGAGACTTAAAACTTTTCATGCCCTTTGACAAGACAATTACCCTTCCGGGAGTTTAGCGAGAGAAAATTATATGACTGAAGACAGAAGTTAAACACAGAGGACTTTCATAATAGTATAATTTATAACAAAAAATTATAAACAATGGGAGCATAAATGTCCCTCAAGGGAATAATGAAGCAAATTAAAGAACCATAGGGTAAAACAGTATGCAGTCATTAAATTTCACAGTTGCAAGAAGTTTAATGATATAACTATGTACCTGTAAAACGATACGCAGGATAGAAAGTTGTTTGTATGACATGAACTACATAAATCTACCTACCTGTTAGCATAGTAGGCATGTGTTTACAAGTGGATATAGACAGAGGGAGAACTATGGAAGTTGTGGAAAGATATAAGAGTAATTATCTCTAATACTTATTTTCTATTTTATACATTTCTAAATTGTGTAAATGGACATCTATTACACTTTAAATTTTCAAATTTAACAAAACTGACATAAAAGTTATTTTAAAATATTTGTTGAGTTCTAGACATATTAATGGATTGTATTAAACCCATTTATAACAAGAGACCATCAGTATAAATAACTCTGTTCAAAGTAATTTAATTGTGTTCAGTGACCAGATAGGCAATTATGTTTGATGACAATGTAGGCGATATACTTGGCATATGAAATATTTCTTTGCCATTCCAATTTTCTTTCCCTTGCTATGAATCAAGTGTCATAAGCCTAATGCTAATCATTCAGCGCTATTTTTCCAAGACATCAGGATTTTCTAGGAAATTGACAATACCTGATTCTATACCAAATAGATGTTTGGTATAGACCCACTCTCATAAAGTGGGTTTTGTCCCCATGCTCTATTTAATCTCCAAACAAAAGCATATCCAATAACCCTGAAGTTAGCATCCTTAAAAGTAGTTGCTGCTTTTTCAACAGTCAGCATCAATATTTTCTAGAAACTTGGTTAACAATATACAGTATTTCATCACCACTGCAAATTTATTCAAGACTAAGGTTTTCCATGAATGTTTTCATAGCAAATTCATCAATAAGAGTTTCAGCTAGCTTCTGATGAGCAAAGCTTTTTCAACATGCACTTCCAGATATTTTATACCCCAAAGCTTCTTAAATTTCTTCAGCTAATCCCTGAAAATTCTGTTATGTTTCACATTCCATTTTTCATGGTATATAAGTTTTCTTCATAACAAATTAAACAGTCACTGGCACATTTTCAATTCTTTACTATCCAGTCCTTCCTATTAACGCACAATCAGCACCTTTGTTTTTAGCTATGTAATGTTTACCTATATTTCAGTAAAACTTGGTTATCATTGTCATTGAAAAAACAATTCCACCATTTGTCTCTTTCTGAGGTATGTAATAGAGGTTTCCCTACGTAAGACAGCTGAAGGACATCCCACGATCAGTTTTACGATCATTCTACTTTCTGTGTTACTGCTAACAATAGATCCTTCCACTCCTTTTGACTCTTCCCCACAAGCTCTCTCTTCTTATCATTTTCATAGTACAATCTAATTCAGTCTCTCTCACACATAGAGAGAAAGCCAACAAAACATCAGGAAATAGCAGACATCAATATGACCAGTGTGCATCTTAAAATAATTAGCAAAGCAACTCAGTTCAGATGAAATTCACAGCCCAATGTATAGACAATCACATTTATGAAAACAAACAAAAACCTTGCAGTTTTTAGAATTTTTACAGATTTTGGAATTGCAAACAGGGGATTGTGGGTCCAGGTTTCCATTGTTCCAAATTCAACTATTTCATATCAGATGGCCCCCAGTCTGGTCACTTATCAAAACTTTTCAACCCTAACCTTCATTCCAAACCTCACTCAAGGGGCCCTTCTAAGAATACACACATGAGTACCACTTCTCTGCTGGAAAACCCTCACTAGTCTCTTATGGCTCCATCTGAAACTACCTTACCTACCTCCTCTTGGACAGTTTCCCACACCACCTTTCACTTCTAAGCCTCTGTATAATGGGGGATAAGCCCAGGATTTGGTGACTCTACCTAAGCAGCATTTTCTTTCATCCTGATACGTCAATATAGGATTGTAAATAGTCTTACGGGGCCAGTGTTGTGGGGCAGTGGATTCAGCTTCTGCTTGCAATGCCAGCATCATATTACAGTGCCAGATTCAGTCCCAGAAACAACTCTCCTTCTGATCCAGCTTCATGCTAATGTGCTTTCAAAGACAGAAGATGGACCAAGTACTTGGGACCCTGACACCCATGTGGGAGACGTAGATGGAGCTCCTGGCTCCTGACTTTGGCCTAGCCTAGACCTAGTTGTTGTAAGCCATTGTAGTCATTTGGGGAACAACCCACCAGATGGAAGAGTCATGTTCATTCTCATTCTCATTCTCTCTCTCTCTCTCATTGCAACTTTCCTTCTCCCTCTCTCCTCTCCAACTCTCTCTGTTGTTTTGCAGGTCAAACTAATCATCTTTTAAAAAATGGTAGTATTTGAATTTTAATTTTGTGGCAAAACAATAATTAAGCTCAATAAAAGTGAGCTCATCTATTTGACAGGTAACACTGATCAGAAAAAAATATAATTTAATAAAAGGAGAAATCAATAAATCATGTATATAGAAGCAGCATGTTCTTAATTCAAAAGAATCCGCTCCACTCACTACTCAAGGCACTTTTAGAGAAACTGACATGATTAGGGTACAGACTGCTTACACTACTTAAACCAAAGAAGTCAGGGAATCCAAGAACACAAAAGAATTCTGGTTCAATAGAACAAAAGACTTAGAGTTTACAGTGCATAAGCTGGGCTCCTGGTCCTTGTGACCCTGGCTAGGGCTCTTTTTCTAAGAGGAGGCTATAAAGAACGAAATAGCCACGTGCAGACGAGGTCAGTCATCAGGGACAAGTGAACAAACTGCCATCTGGACAGCTACCTTGGTAGGGGTTGTTCTGGAGGGACTTGGTCTAATGCACAGAGAATAACACAAAGAGGTCAGCTTGCTAGTGCAGAAGAACAGATTATGCTGGAACTAACTGGGCACCAGGGAAAGTTGCCTCACGCTGCCATGGTTGAAATCAATATAAATAATCGCCTGGATGTTTACAACAGAAATATTCACACCTTCCAAGCCAAATAACCCAGGTAGTAATTACAGGAGGACATGTGTGTCTCTCCACCAGTAAATATCCTTTTCGAGGCAGGAACTACTCAATTATTATCAATTATAGTTTCTACCAGATGGCCAGGTACTTAAGTATCACTCAGAGGAAGCGCTTGTTTCATGAATAAATGAATGAAAAAATGATAAATGACTCTCACACTGCAATGCTCATACGATTCTCAAGATAAAGCAAATCTCACAGTGGTACCATTCAAACAATACAGGGTCAAATGGACAGTGTGTTTTGAAATCATTAACTTGCAGGAACGCCAAACAACCTCTGGAGAACACATTAACACCCAATTCTACCAGCTGTATTGAAAGCGTCCGTGCACTCTTTCCTGGACTTTATCCATTTAGACTCAATCACCATTTTTCATAGAATCTAATTCCTAGGAATGATTGCACAAACAAGGACCTTGCTTCTACCTTGGACACTTCCACAGCCTTGAAGATCGTCAAGCACATAAACTGTTTTCTACAATGATTCATCAGGATGCTTTTCTGATCGATTCTGGAGCACTAAGTGAGAGTGCCCAAGGCAGGAAGCTGCAGCTCCACCACGAGACGGTCTACAGCCTCCAACCCCAGCAGCCTAGTACCATTCATAAATGCTCGTGGATTTCATGAATAAATGCTAGCAATTTTTGATTCAAATGATTATTTATCCATCATTGGTCTCAGCAACATATGTATAGCACGGTTTATAGCCATCAGCAAGAAACTGGCACTGGACTTTCCTGCCTGGGGCACATGGCTTCCAAAGGTTGGCAAAGACCCATTACAACATTAATGAGTATGCCATTTGTCAAGACAATTATGCATGAACCTGGCAGTCGCACAGAGGTCAAGCCCTGTGAGAGACAGCGCCAGGGCATCATAGGGATCAGAAAACCTGAGAACTCCCTTGGTACCTCAGTATTCTCTTGTGGTAGTTACCTTTTGTGTTGATAAAATCTTTTGTTAAAAACTAAGTGTGTGTGTGTTGCAGGGGAGTAACAGGAGAAGCAATTCTAAACGCAATTATGATCTGAATATACAATGCCACCACACCATTCAGAAGAGATGTCTGCATCATTACAATTCAGCTGAGCAATGACTAGCAGCACCACTCTTTGCTAACAAATGGTATATTTTCAACAACGAGAGGTCTGAAGGTGTTCTCTCACATAGGAAACTCCTTAATTATTCAGGAAGGGAAGAGTACCCATGAGAAAAGTACCTTGTGATGAACACAAAAACAAATGAAAAGACACAACTTCTTAAAGGCTGTTTTTAAATACAAATCACAGTGTTCAGTTCCAAGAGAAATCAGCCTTGCGACTGTAAGTCAAAAGGTTAAAATCCATAATTAAACGAAAGCTTGAGGGATTGGCTGCAGACCAAGGAGCTTGCAGAACTGATTTGCAGATTTATTAACAAGTGTCTTAAGCTATCATTTTGTTTGCAACCGCAGTGATTCCCACTCTTTCACTATTTTTCATTTTTAAAAAGAATCATCTATTAAAACTAAGTTCATGCTACCAATTTTCTCTGTGATGAATGCCTTCCTAAATATGTCAAGATGCAAACATACAAAAATCTCAAAACTCTGTGACACAAAAACACCAAAATCATCCCTCATGTTCTTTAGTGTCTCAACTTAGAAACGAATGGAAATCCAACATCAAAAATGCTAGTTATAGAATTTTCAAGGTTGCCAAACAAAAGAAACAATAGACAGCCAGATTGGCGGTTATGCTCATTCTCTTGATCCAACCATTATACATGCACATACTGAAATAGCACACTGTACCTATAAATAGGCAAAAAAAAAATTTTTTTTTTGACAGGCAGAGTTAGACAGTGAGAGAGAGAGAGACAGAGAGAAAGGTCTTCCTTTCCGATGGTTCACCCCCCAAATGGCCACCACGGCCAGAGCTGCGCCAATCTGAAGCCAGGAGCCAGGAGCCAGGTGCTTCTCCTGGTCTCCCATGGGGTGCAGGGCCCAAGCACTTGGGCCATCCTCCACTGCACTCCCTGGCCACAGCAGAGAGCTGGCCTGGAAGAGGAGCAGCCGGGACAGAACTGGCACCCCAACCAGGACTAGAACCTAGAGTACCAGTGCCTCAGGCGGAGGATTAGCCTAGTGAGCCCCGGCGCCAGCCTTAAATAGGTAAAACTAATGTGGCGCAATTAACTGGGTTCCAGACAACAATGTGGGAGACCTCGATTGAGTTCTCAGCTCCTGGCTTCAGCCCTGGCCGTTGCAGACATTTAGGAGATGAACCAGTGAATAGGAGCTTTCTCACTTTTAAATAAATAAAATTCTTAAAAATAACTTCATAATAATCTTACTAATATACATGCACAATAGTTTTAAAACTAAAACTACAGGGCTAATAAAAAGAATGAAGTTTTCAAGCTGCAATAATTTAGGAAGCAGAATGATTATGGCAAGTAAAATTAAAAATTTGTTTTAAATAAACTGACTAAACTGCATATTAAAAACTATTTAAAGCAATTATAAATATTATTGTTATAGAGAAGAAATAGCCTCCAGTTAAAAATTATTTTCTCCTAAATAATCTAAATAAATTGATTTTATCTAAGATTCTCCAAATAAATTAATTGTATAAAAAATCCTGGGCTCTAGCCGATTATGGAGCAAAGAATAAATTACCAAAAACAAACGCTCTGCCAGTCTTCTGTCCACAATTACTAAGTGGAGGCTCACAGCCTGAAGTATCTCTCTTCTTCTGAGTGGCATCATCCTCATTCCAGAATCCTTCTTCACTCTCCTCCTTCATTTCACCCTCACTACACTATGAGAGACAGACAGTAACTGTGCAGTCTCTGTCATTTCACCCTCACTACACTATGAGAGACAGACGGTAACTGTGCACAGTCTCCTGTCATTTCACCCTCACTACACTATGAGAGACAGACGGTAACTGTGCACAGTCTCCTGTCATTTCACCCTCACTACACTATGAGAGACAGATGGTCACTGTGCACAGTCAAGTCCACTAAATAAGGAAAGTCCTAAGATGGCAATCAGGATGGACACCCACCCAGTCCTGAGTGTCCCATGTTTCTAGCTCACCCGTGCTATTTCTAGCACCTTCCTTGACTGATAAATACTGGCCTGTCTTGCTGCTCTCAATGAGAACTTGGTAAGATTTTTTTAAGATTTCTCTTCAAATCAGAACACATCTTCCCAGTGATATAATTCATAATTCCAGACATGTTCTCTCTCTATAAAAACCAAATCTCAGGTCCTGCACCCTCCTCAGGGAGAACTGGGCCAGCCATGTTTTCTATCTCCCTGTTTCCTGTACACACTTCACTCATGGCATATAAATGCTATCAGGATTTTCACTACCTAATCATCTTTTTGTGAAAGATTTATTTATTATTTGAAGGTCAGAGTTACACAGAGAGAGAAGGATAGAGCAAGAGTCTTCCATCCGCTGGTTCATTCCCCAGTTGGCCACACCAGCCGGAGCTGAACTGATCTGAAGCCAGGAGCCAGGAACCTACTCTAGGTCTCCCACAAGGGTGCAGACATCCCAGATGGGTGTCAGTTTGAGGCCTGGCTACTACACTTCCAATCCAACTCTCTGCTATGGCCTGAGAAAACAGTGGAAGCTGGCCCAATCTTTGGGCCCCTGCACTCACGTGGGAAACCTAGAAGAAGCTCCAAGCTCCTGGCTTCAGATCAGTGCAGCTCCTGACGTTGTGGCCATTTGAGGAGTGAAACAGTAGATAGAAGGCCCCTCTCTTTTTCTCTCTCTCTTTTTCTCTGGTGCTCTGTAACTCTGCCTTTCAAATAAAATGAGGAAGTCTTTTAGTTTATGTATTTGAAAGGCAGAGTTACAGAGAAAGAAGAAGGGAACAGAGCGAGAGCGAGAGAGAATCTATCTTCCATCCGCTGGCTGACTGTGAAACGGCCAGGGCTGAGCAGATCTAGGACAGGAGCCAGGAGCCTCCTCCAGGTCTCCCACACGGGCACAGGGGCCCAAGCCGCTTTCCCAGGCATGTTGATAGGGAGCTGGATTGGGAGTAGAGCAGTTGAGACTTGAACCAGTGCCCCGGTGGGATGCCAGCATCACAGGCAGCGACCTCACCCACTACGCCACAACACCAGCCCCAAATGTTTTTCTGTGTTAAAGGGATTAAACTCATTATGCACCTATACGTCACATTGGTCTAATGATCAAGTCTTTAAAAAGCAAAGCACAGCACTCAAGTTTATTTGGCAAGGCATTCACAAGGATAGAAATCAAACATTTTTAAACTCATTAGTCAGAGGTGTTACTGTGAACACAGCGGCAAGACGGCAGAAAGGTGGAGTTTATGCCTACACAGACGAGAGATCAGCCAGCCCCGAGTTGCTCCAGTCAGCACCATCGTATCGTGCTCTCGGCTAAAATTCCTGTTAAAAACAAGACAAAATGAAATTGGCCCTGGAATTCCCCATGTGACCTTTGTAGGCCTGTGGCTTTGTAGGAACACACTGCACCAACATTGCAAGCTACGCGGGAAATAATGCCGACAGAGCTGATTCTCAGAATTCACAGCAGTTATGCTCCGCAAAGGTGCAAGGACCGCTGAATGACAGAACGCGGATGCACTGCTCCTACAGGAACAACAGGCTCGGCTGCCTATCGGCTTTGGTCACATTTTTGTCAACTGATCATTACGTGACCTACTCTGATGTGTGTTTCTGTCTGAAGACTCCGTATTTGATAGTCTCGGACATGGTTAACTCATTAATACTGAATCCCAGGCAATAGCACTGCGACTCCTGCCTCCCAGAATGGAGCTTCCAGCACGTTTCCTCATGAGCCCGACACAGCCCTCCTGTGCGCAGGGACGCTAGACAGCACGTCAGCACTTTGCCTTGGAAGCCACTGTAAACAGCCACATTACCAGGAAACAGGCTGCAAAATGGGAGAAAAGTAACATTGCGTAGACCATGCAAACGACCCTGAAAGTAGCTCAAGTACTGATTCTGAGGTTACAGATACGCGTCTACAGGCAAATTCAAAACCCCACGGATAATGTGCATGTATGCCTATCGAGATTTTGATAACAGAAGATGTCTCCCGAAAACGTGGCTGGAAGACAAAGGAAGAAGAGAAATTTATGTTTCACTCCAGGACCTTTCAATATGTTAAATTTTATAGTGCATGTGCATGTGTGTGAACTGAACAACCTCCAGAGAAAACAGCATTAAATATATTAATAATTCAAAAAAAAAGCAAACTCAAGCTTTGGGTTCCAATAATGAGAAGGCAGCAAAATAAAATTAAAGACGAATGAACTAAAAAATGCAAACGCTCACAAGTATTTGCAGTCTCTCTGCACTGATGAAACCGAGCGCAGATTCCCATAGGAGGGACTGGCACAAGTAATTATTCAAAAGCAAAGAATTCTAAGAGTAAGCGCTCAATTCCAGCCAAGGGAGGGGACTCCCAGGAAGTATGGTTCAAAATGAAAGTATTTTTTAAATAATTATGTAATATGGACTAAGCTTTATCCATAACTGTGTTTCCCAGGAAATTCAAACTTATAAACAACCTTAAAGTGATTTTTAAATAGAACACTGGTTCTCAAAGTATGGTGGCAACAGCAGCTACTTCAGTGCCATATCATCAGAGAATCTGCTGGATATACAGACTCTCGGGCCCTGCCCCAGGAACGCCAGGTGACCAGCTGGTCAGGGTGATTCTGACACGACCTAAGTCTGGGAACAGCTAGTATGCAGTACTGGAAATATTCAACCAGAAGCTATGATAGTGAGCCTCCAGTAAAAGCAATTGCTGTTCTATGCAAACACAGTGACTATGATTATTTTTATCTATTACTTTGCATACCTAAAAGAAGTCTTTGTTGGCAAACAAAAATAATACCTTACTCCAGAGGGTGTGGATGCAGACTGATGGGAAAGAGGTCCGAGGGAATTTCGTGGGCATTACTTTGATAGGAGGTAGGAACTACAGCAATGTATACATGTGTCAAAAGTCAATGCAGGACATATTCACACGTGTGCATTTCATTCTATGCAAAATGTACCTTCAAGAACAATAATAACTAGGGTGTGCATGTGGCCCAGAAGGTTCAGTCGCTGCCTGAGGTGTCTGTATCCCATACAGGAAAGCTGGTTCGAGTCCAGCTACTCTGCTTCCAACCCAGCTTTCTGCTCACGACGACGACCCAAGGAATCAGACTCCTGGCTTCAGCCAGGTCCAGTGCCAGCATCTGTGGGCACTTGGGCAGTGAACCAGCGATGGAAAACCTCTCTTATTAAATAAATAGGTGAATCTTTAAAATAAAAATGTCAGCTGGCGCCGCAGCTCACTAGGCTAATCCTCTGCCTATAGCGCAGGCACACCGGGTTCTAGTCCCAGTTGGGGCACTGGATTCTGTCCCGGTTGCCCCCTTCCAGGCCAGCTCTCTGCTGTGCCTGGGAAGGAGTGGAGGATGGCCCAAGTGCTTGGGTCCTGCACCCCCTGGGAGACCAGGAGAAGAACCTGGCTCCTGCCTTGGGATCAGCGCAGTGCGCCGGCCGCGGCGGCCATTGGAGGGTGAACCAACGGCAAAGGAAAACCTTTCTCTCTGTCTCTCTCCCTCTCACTGTCCACTCTGCCTGTCAAAAAAATAAATAAAAATAAAAGAAAATAAATCTGTCAAAGAAATAAATCTTTAAGAAAAATGGTATACAAATATGAGCTCTAGTTAGGTGGTCACCTACATTTAGTGGAAAGCCTGAAGCTTTGAAGTCAATCCACCCCGACAGACAGAATGATTAGTGGATGGACAGAGTGACAGATGGATATTAAATATAAGAAGAAGTATAGTGGTGTACAAACTGTAGAATCCAGGTAGTGGCTAAATGGAAGTTCACCATAAAGTGTTTCAAACTGTTCTCTATTGAGAATTTTCACACTAATATGCTAGAAAAGTGGGCACAAGCTTGTGCTGAGAACACAGCAGCTTACCTGGGAATGTGGAGCTTGCCCTACGTGTCCAGTGACCAAATCCTAGGACCATATGGATGTGGCTCAGAGGATGCTCAGAAGAAATGAGAAAGTGAGTTTCAAGCTCTAAAAAACCCACAGCAGTTCTACTTTATATAAAAACTATCATTTCGTGAAAAATACTATTACTGGCTTCAAAGATGCAAAGACACACATGTACATGCGCACACACACATACACACACCAAAAAGAAAATCCTTGCTGGAGGTAATACTATGGGTCTCCGTGAGTACCAAAATACACACTTCTACATAAGAATAGTTGGGTAAAAGATGTATTGTGGTGATGCATATGTAGACTCAAAGAACCAGAAGAGAGAAGACCTTAAGGAACCGCTGGCTTAACATCTTGACTTTATCTTTCTAAAGATTTATTTATTTATTTGAAATGCAGAGATTAGGGGGAGAAGGGATCGATTTCTCCCATCTCCTGGTTCACTCCCCAAATAGCCTCAATGTCTGGGGCTAGACCAGGCCAAAACCAGGGCCAGCAGCCTCTTCCAAGTCCCCTACGTGAACTCAGGGGCCCAACTACTTGGGCCATCTTCTGCTGCTGTCACCGGCACATCAGCAGGGAGCTGGATTACAAGCAGAACACCTGGGACTCAAACTGGCGCCCATATGGGATGCTGGCGCTGCTGGTAGAGGCTTAACCTCATCACATCTCCTGCTACTAAAATCTTGCCTTCACAGATGAGAAGGATGGGCCAGAGTGGGAGGAGACTTCAACGGCTGCTCATCCAGAGTCAGAGAGAAGTGGGACCCAGGCTAGCCCAGTGCTTGGTCGTGCACACCAGCATGTCCTGCTGTCACCACCAGCATCCTTCAAGAGCCCACTAATGAGACTGTCCAGCTATGTGGGTGATAAGGCCTTTGAAAAAATAAAGTCTGTGCTGCATATGACAAAATGCTTCAAAAACAGAAAGTCCATTTTATTCATAACTGCCTGTGAAAGATTATAGGCCTATTTTCTGATTTTGACATTTATTTGAAATTCAGATTCTGTGGTATAAGCTAATAGGAGCTGTGGAGATAATTAATATAAATGTGAAAATCGCCGGCTAAAGTGGGAGAAGGGAGGAACGGGAACATTCTTAAAGTTCAGGCCACTTTCCTACACCACTTGACGACATTTAATTGTCTGCTATTCTCAAACACAAAATTGGAACACTAAGTTGAAATTACTCCCCTCTCAAATCTCTGTTACCTGCTCAGAACAAAGAGCCCTGGGGTCTCTCCCACAGTGTCTGAGAAGCGATGAGCAATCTGCTGCTTAAAGGGGCCATCAAGTCGATCATCCCCAGTAACCAAGGTGCTGCTGTTAATTTAGATTACGGGGTTGGGGGGGGGAGGGATCCTCCAATCGACACGACCCAGCAAACTACTAGGTTTGCAGTCTGTGCCATTCCTAGGGCTTTCTGACATTTTTCAATATTAAAATAGCAATTTGCTTTAAACATGTTTCTCCATTGCAGATGAAAGAAAACAGCCCTGAAAGCTACCTTAGGAATACCTCTAGCAAGAGGTGCAATGGAGGAACAAAAGAATAATTTATTATCATTCTTATTAATATTATTGCTCAGTCACTAAGCAGGCACATTATATACATTAACTTATTTAGTCACCATGACTGCACACTGATGCTTTACAGAAAAGGAAAACAAGACTGCGTGTGGTTACACAGACACAAGTAGGACTGCTGGCAGGAAGTGCATTTCTCACTCCCAAGCCCATACTTTTTCAACTGAATTTGGATACTGGATAAATTCTGGTTATCCAGGTCAAGCCAGCTGGCTCTCTGTTCCTTGCTTTTGGTTGGCTGGGCAGAGCGTACCATTGGCACAACGTGTCCTTTAATGGACCAAGAGGCTTCAAGAAGACACGCTGCCCCTGGGAGCGCTCACTCTCATGCACTGCCTCCTCACGCAACCACCCACTCGGCGGTCTACACTCGACTGTTCAGTCCAGCAGATTTGTGAGGGACAGTGCAATCAATAAGGTTCTCAACAGCAGAGGCAACCATGCAAGCATGGCCTGAGGCAGCGAATACTCCACATCAGCACCAAGGCCCTTGCCCACAAATGCAGCCAGCTGCTCCTACCAGACGCTGCTGTGGTGGACATTCTACATCAGGACTCACACCTCCTGGACAGTGGACACGAATGCCTCTAGCCTTGGAGTCACCACCTCAAATGCAGTAGCTTCTGTGACATTTGGGCAAGTGAAAACGAAGTGTCAATTTAGGTAATAAACGGAAGCAAGCAGGGAGATCTCTGAAGAGGCAGTGTGCAAGGGTACAGCTGTCATGCTGTGACCCACCAAAGGCGGCCAAGGGCACTACCCAGCAGAGCAGGAGGACCACTTATGCATGTGTTAGCATTTGGGCAACTAAATTACTTTTATTCTTTTAAAGAGATGAGTAACAATGAATTTCATTTTTTGAACTCTTAAGGGGGACAACTGATACCACAATGTAAAACGGACAGACAAGAGAACCTGAAGGCAGACAATAAGAGACAACAGCCCTCTCCCTCCTGTGAATGACCTCCAGACAGCTCCCATGGAACACAAGCTCCCACCAGAGTGCTCTCCTCCCCTCCATCAGCACCCCTGCTCACATCCACTGGGATCTACAGCGCCTTGCAGTGAATACATTTGGGATATTTCTGTATGGTCTTTATTTTCTACTTTCCATTCTATTTCCCTGCTTGGGACTGTATCTTTCATGATAACTTACATCCTCTTGCGTATAAAAATGCCTTCAATGGTTCCATTTAAAGAAAAGGTGAAAAATAATAATTCCCAGTTTCTTTTGCGTACTGGCCTGAAAAAAAAAATTGGTTACTACAAAAAAATGTGTTGAAATTATATTGAAAGTAGGAATATTTGGTATCTACATAAGACCTGAAGAGTCCAAGAAGAATATTATCATCACAGTGGAAAGTATCTTACAGATCACAAAGACCAATGTGTTCATAGTGCAGAAGAGGAAACCGAGAGCTAGTAGGATCAACTTAGCAAAGTCTGCAACAGTGGAAGTCTGCGGGCACTTAACACCGTCACAGCACGGCTTCCAAACCTCAAAGGGGAATCCTCTAACCACCCTTCCTCGGCCCAGCTGCAACTCTGGCATATCAGCTGATGAGAAGCCTATCTCAAAACGGCCAAGCACTGTTCATGTACACAATTACTTGAATACCAGGCACACTTATTTTTATTACTTGCTAAAAATGAGTGGAAGTCAGGCCGGCGCCGCGGCTCAACAGGCTAATCCTCCGCCTTGTGGCGCCGGCATACCGGGTTCTAGTCCCGGTCGGGGCGCCGGATTCTATCCCGGTTGCCCCTCTTCCAGTTCAGCTCTCTGCTGTGGCCCGGAAGTGCAGTGGAGGATGGCCCAGGTGATTGGGCCCTGCACCCCATGGGAGACCAGGAGAAGCACCTGGTTACTGGCTTCGGATCAGCGCGGTGCGCCGGCCGCAGCGCTTCGGCTGTGGCGGCCATTGGAGGGTGAACCAACAGCAAAGGAAGAACTTTCTCTCTGTCTCTCTCTCTCACTGTCCACTCTGCCTGTCAAAAAAAAAAAAAAATGAGTGGAAGTCAAAAAGTGTAAGTGCTGACAATCACAATCTAAGGGAGACAAAAATGAACATAACATATGGCAGACGAAATTAGTGACACATGGACAACTAGATAGTTACTACATGCAAACTGACCCCATGCAGCAAAGATGAGGGGGAAAAAAATCGAGTAAATACCAAATATTGAGACTACACTGTCTAAAGACTATCCAAGCGATGAGGGGAAATGGGAGAAAATTTAGGTGGGTACCATCGGAACATTCCATTCAGAGAAAGAGCTCTTGGGTCTGTTTGACAGGTGAAGGTCACTTCAGAAAGTTCATGGAGAAATGAAATTAAAAGCTAAATTTGGGGCAGGCATTCAGCTTAGCATTTTAGATACCATCACCCCAAAATCGAAGGGCCTGGTTTTCAGTCTTGCCTCCACTCCCAATTCTGGCTCCCTGCTAATGCACACTGTGGGATACAGCAAGTAACAGCTCAAGTGTTTGGGTTCCCGCCATGCAAGTGGGAGGCATGGAATGAGTTCCTGGTTGCAGGTCTTACATTACATTTGAGTGGATCAGCAATGGGAGTTTTCCCTGTCTCTAAAATAAATAGGTGAGTTTATTTGATACAAAAATATTTTGAAGGGTCTTCAAAAAGTTCATGGAAAATGCATATTATGAAAAAACTATATGGGGCCAGTACTGTGGCACAGCGGATGAAGCCACCTCCTGCAGTGCTGGCATCCCATATAGGTGCCAGTTAAAGGCTCAGCTGCTCCTCTTCCGAGCCAGCTCTGCTATAGCCTGAGAAAGCAGTGGAGGATAGCCCAAGTCCTTGGGCCCCTGCACCCACGTGGGAGACCCAGAAAAAGCTCCTGGCTCCTGGCTGCAGATCAGCACAGCTCCGGCCATTGCAGCCAACGAGGGAGTGAACCAGCAGATGGAAGACCTCTCTCTCTTTCTCTGCCTCTCCTCTCTCTCTGTGTGTGTAACTCTGACTTCTAAGTAAATAAATATTTTTAAAAAATTACACATAGAATACAAAATTTTTGGAACCAAAATAATGTTACCCTTCCAATTTCATCTCTAATATAAATGCTTTTTGAAGTTCTTTCATTTATGGCTTATTTCTGTGTTCCTTATCAAGACATGGCAGCTAGTGCCTTATAAGAGAAAAAAAAAAGTACAAGACAGCACCAAAAGCTCCATCACTCATTCCTTCTTTACTGACAAAATCACTGTCAACCTCTCCCTATTTCCAACAACGTTAGCAATCAGTTTCACGGATGAAACACAGTACTACTGCTCATAGAAGCAAAATGTGAGCTACAAATAACCATTTTTGCAAGACTGTCTATATTTCAGGTCATTATATTTTTATTGTTTTTAAATATATATATATATACAATATAAACAGTGGGACATAAAAATACACAATTATAAATAGAAAACGTGCTCTTATTTTAGTCCTCTGGCAATAAACAAATCAATATTTAACTCCTGTCCATTAAATTTTGATCACGTTTGCCAGGAATGTGCTATGAATCAAAGAAGAGGGCAGATGGCAGAGAAAGGACCAGACGCCAGGACCCCTGGACGGGACATCGCTCGCCTTTCTGCTGCAGACAGCTGGAAACTGAGGACTCCGCGCCTCCTGCTCTGGCCACTCACAGGCCCTGTCCCAGAACTCCCAGGTCCCTAGGGACAGGCACAGTGAGGCCTGATGGTGAGACGTCACATCACTCAGCCCTCACTCTGAGAAATGTGGTTGAAGGGCGTTCATGTTCCACTCTTCAATTACCTTTGTAGATAAAGTACATCCAAGCAAATTAGTTTAGAATCATAAACAAAAATTCATGGGGTAGAGAAGGAAATAAATTAGACCACAAACAAGCGCCGTGGCTGTCGGCCTCTCTCACAAGCTCCTAAGCGCAGCACAGAAGGCAAATGAGAAGGCAGAGCTGCCATTTCCCTCTAAGAAAGGACACTCAGGATTCTTGGGATATGCTGCGCGTGGACGCCAGAGAGTGACAGTCCAGATTTCCCATTCATGTGGAATTATTCAGTTAAATAAAATTCAGTCAGTACTGTCAGAGCCATAGTGAGCCTAACAGCAGGAAGTAAAAACAGGAATTGTCAGGGTGGTTGTTCAGCCTAGTGGTTAAGATGCACAAGTCCCACATCAGGGTACTTGAGCTCATGACTCCGTTCCTGCTCCTGACGCAGGCTTCTTACACTGCACACCCTGGGAGGCAATGGTGGTGGCTCAAGCCACTCGCATGGTAGACTTCAGTTGAGATCTGGCATCCCAGTTTTGGAGAGGCTCAACCTGAGTAACAAGCAGGGATTTGGGGAGCCAACCAGCAGGTAGGGAGCTCTTTCTACCTCTCTCCTTCTCTGTCTGTATCTATCATGAAAACAAACTACGTGTGTTATAAGATACATATATATTCTAAAAATGTATATATATATATATATATATATATATATATATAATATTTCAATGCCCGTTTCTTTCTTTTGTGGTGGTCTGGAGAGCTTAGCCTCAGATTTTTCTATTTTTTCTCATGAAGTATTTAAGCCTTACTCTGATCATTCACAGTCATACAACTTATACAATGTTCTTTTCTGTCACTACCTCTCTCTGTATAACTCTTCCTTTCAAATAAATAAGTAAATAAATCTTTTAAGAAAAGGGGACAGAGTGTGTGTGTGTGTGGGGGGGAGTTTGGGGGGCAGCATCCAAGATAAGTGAGTTAAGCACCGCCTGAGATGTCGGCATCGCAAAAGAGCATCAGTTTGAGTGCTGGCTGCTGACTGCCAATCCAGCCCCCTGCTAAAGCACGTGGGAAGAAGCATAAGACAGGCTAAGTAATGGGGCCCCTGCCCCTCACATGGGAGATCCGGATGGAGCTCCAGGTTCCCAGCTTTGGCCTGGACCAGTCTGCTGCTGTGGCCATTGGAGGAGTAAACCTGTGGGTGGAAGATCTCAATCTTAAACTTTCTCCCGGTCTCTGTAACTCCACCTCTTAAAGAAATATATCTTGAAAAAAACAAAAATAAAAATTCCTTTCTTGGTTTCACCTCCACGGCAGCAATCATGTCATTAATCTCCACCATCCAAAGTGATCTATGTTGATGACTCAGCTTCCTCGCCTCATCTCCTCTCAGACACTTTCGGGAGACTTTTTATTTTTTCTTTCACACCACAAGAAAAGAGCTCTTGCCTAGCACACCAATAGCTGTCATAATAAAACTCCAATGCTAAGTTCCTGGTGTTGGTCTTCCTTGAACTATCAACTCCACCTGGGAGTCGAATGATCATTTCCCATCTAAGGCATCCAACAGAAAGCTCTGGGTTTTGAACTTCCCCTCCAGTTTTCTCTTCCCTATCTTATTGCTCTAGGGGATCAAGTCAGAAACCCTGAAGTCTGCCACCACTCTCACCTGAATGTTCACAGTTACCTCTTGACGCATCCCTGCTTCCACCCGTGGCCCCCTGTGTGGTCTACCTGCCACATGGTTACAAGAGCGACCCTTTAAACATCTACTAGGAGTCAGCTCTCCATAGCTGTAGGTTTTGCTACTCTATATTCAACCAGCTGTGGATAAGAACTATTTACAAGCCAAAAAATGTACACTGAAACTGTAAACTATTTTTCTTCTCATTATTCCTGAAACAATACAGTATAAATGATCAACTACATAGAATTCACATTGTATTAATTATAAACTAATCTAGAGATGATACAAAATCTCAAGTCCATTTCAACAAGTTTTTACCAAAAAATACAAAAAAGATAAAGACACAATAATCTGCTTTAAATACGGTTTCAGACTACTATTTCACATATTCTTAAAATTCTTATTTTTCAACCGGAAATAGGAAAAGATCTCATCAATCACGACCAAGTGAATACAGTGATTTCCCAGGAGCCTTTGCTCACAGCAGCCTGCCATCTCTAGGTGAGACGCAGTTATTCCCACAGGAGTAGTCCCTCTGCAAACAACCTGTCCTGAGTTTTGGAGGACAGCAGCCAATATAAGGACGTAACACTAAAAGTCTGAAGGAACTCGCGTCCTGGAAGGAAGAAGCCAGCGTGCCCTGATTGCCACAACAAAACTATTTCTCAGAACTCTGCTCAGGTGAGTCATTGAGAAAACCTGAGAACACATGAGAGCATGCGGAAGGGGCAGAGCAAGCTTCAATCTGGAAAAATCAGTTCCATTCTGAAATCTCACCAGCACCAGCAGTGAGTAGAGATAAGGAAAACACGTGAGGCATAGTGACAGAGACATGAAGGGCTCATGTGGAGTCGACCGGGGAATGTCAGGAAAAACTGCGAAGGAAGATCCGTATAAGCACAAAGAGCTCTGCCTCCCACGGGAAGACTGAACAGCACAAAATGCCAGCGCTGCACACAGTATCTCCATGTAACTCCCTGCGGAAAAATGATCCTCAAGTTTACCTGAAAAAGCAAAAAGAAATGACAAAAGCTAGAAACACTTCAAAAAAGAAAAATAACGAATAATCAAAAATAATGAAAAATGGAGTAAGAATTGATACAGTCATCAGACTCTGATATATTAAAAATATAATCTGTGCGGCCGGCACTGTGGCCTAGTAGGCTAAGTCTCTGCCTGTGGCACCAGCATCCCACATGGGCACCTGTTCTTGCCCTGGCTGCTCATCTTCTGATGGAGCTCTCTGCTATGGCCTGGGAAAGCAGCAGAAGATGGTCCAAGTGCTTGGGCCCCTGCATCCATGTGAGAGACCCAGAGGAAGCTCCTGGCTTCAGATCAGCTCAGCTCTGGCCTTTGCAGCCATGTAGGGAGTGAACCAGAGGATGGAAGACCTTTGTCTCTGTCTCTCCCTCTGTCTGTAGCTCTACTTCTCAAATAAATAAATAAAATCTTTATACTATATATTATGTATTATATAAATAATCTGAATATATAATATACATAATCTTAAATAAATAGGTTAAATAAATAAACGAATGTAATCTGAATAGTCAGGGGTGGGCATCTGATTAAGTTAATGATCCACAAGCCATGAGGGAAGGCCTGGGTTCAAGTCCTGACTCAGATCTCATTTTCAGCTTCTTGCTAAAATGCACCCTAGGAGAGCAGGCCATGGCTCGTGCAGCAGGGCACCTGTCACACAATGGGGGACCTGGGCTGAATTTCCAGCACCTGGCTTCAGACTGGCCCACCCTATGCTATTGTAGGCACTTGTGGAGTGAACCAGCAGATGGAAGTTACCTCTTTCTCTTCCCTTTCAAAGTAAGCATTTTTTTAAGTTAAACATTTAAAAAATAAAAAACATAATCTCAGAAAGCAATATAGTAGGAATAGACTATAGAGGAAATGCTGATGAGAAACTAAGTGTTTGGGTTGAAAATTAAGTGTTCTTTAGTTACTTCATGTCATGGTGCCAATGTAGACTACAGAGAGAACCGTTTTAAAAGAAAAGAAAAATAAAAGAAATAGTGGTAATTACTTAACTGACTATGGGGCAGGGATGACCATTTCCACAAACAAAACACAGAAGAAGTAAATGAAAGATACATACATTTGGCCACAAAGGAACATCAAAAAATCTGAGGGGGTCAGAAAGAAACCTGGGAAAGGACCTGCAGCGCATGATAAAGAGGCACTGCTGTTTACTGGACTGGGAGCAACCACCTGCTCTTTGAAATGCTGGTGCTCTTTCTACCTCCCGCACCACACAAACCGCAGAACAGTTCTACATGGATCTGGAGAACACAGGAAAACACTTGATTTCAAACACCAATCTGGGTTTTTGAAAATAGTTTACTTGCCCATAGATTTATGAAGTCCCACATATGTGAAGAAGCAGCTTTTATTTTGGAAGTACTTTGAAAATTAGACTCCCAGCTTCCAGGGACAGGGTACAAGATAAAGTCCCTGAGACTTGGCACGCATCAGACTGCCACCTCTTTGTTCTTCCACACAGAAAGGCTGTCTTATTTTATAATGTGAAGTGACATATTCACAACTAAGATTTTTTTCCTCCTCTCTTGGTATTTTTTTTTTTTTACAGGCAGAGTGGACAGTGAGAGAGAGAGATAGAGAGAAAGGTCTTCCTTTGCCGTTGGTTCACCCTCCAATGGCCGCCACAGCCGACACACTGCGGCCGGCGCACCGCGCTGATCCGAAGCCAGTAACCAGGTGCTTCTCCTGGTCTCCCATGGGGTGCAGGGCCCAAGCACTTGGGCCATCCTCCACTGCACTCCCGGGCCACAGCAGAGAGCTGGCCTGGAAGAGGGGCAACTGGGACAGAATCCGGTGCCCCGACCGGGACTAGAACCTGGTGTGCCAGCGCCACAAGGCGGAGGATTAGCCTAGTGAGCCGCGGTGCCAGCCTTCT
Organism: Sylvilagus floridanus; assembly: GCA_949820135.1. Classification (NCBI taxonomy): domain Eukaryota; kingdom Metazoa; phylum Chordata; class Mammalia; order Lagomorpha; family Leporidae; genus Sylvilagus; species Sylvilagus floridanus. The sequence goes on from OX463227.1 coordinate 188,363,600, forward strand.
TGGTATTCTTACAAAAAAAAAACCACACACACACATACAATCTTATATTTGCTTTGTTTTAACCCCAATGGAGATAATATCTGATAAATAAAAACACAACAGAAAAAAAACAACACCGAAAATTAATGGTTCAACTACTGTGATGAAACTGCAATTTTTCCATACACCAACTTCTAGGAGTTGTCCCTTGAGCTCCATGCAAGGTGAAATACACGCCCAGCAACAGAAACAACAACGACGTTAAAAGCACAGGTAACCGCTACTTACTAGAGTTACTGTGCTTGCAAGTACTACCACTGACACTTGACAAAATGACCAAGCGAAACTGAAGTCTATGTTTGCCCATCAAATGTTAACAATCTGTCACTTTTCACATTGCTAAATATCATACGCTTTGATTACTGGTCATACAACTTCTCCAAAACGTGAATCTCCAGAAACAGTGAAAACTTCATACATGACACTTTATCCATGAGCCACACACAATGTAATTTGAAATCACCTTAAAAACTGATAAAGTATTACACAAAAAGATTTACAGTTTAACTAATTACTAATTTTTCAATAGCATTGTTAATTTTTGCATTGGAATATTTCTTCCAAAAAAGCTTGAAACATTTTTTATTTGAATGACATCTGTGCATTTAATTAAATCAAGTATAGATGCCAAGATTGTTAAAAAATAAATAGCATAAGAAAGTGTAAGACACAAAGCATGAAAACACACCTATTAATAGCTTCACAGATACAGTCATCAACCCAGACACTTTCAACACCCCAAAGAAACATCAACAAGAGCCATCAGCAGTGAACAGTGGATCCCTCCTTAACACAGATCCTCTGCTCTGTCCCACTTTCCCCCTCTCCAGTTCTCCAGGAAAGCGTTGGTCCCTCTTTTGTGCCTAGGCTGTTGAATCAGACAGGAGCAGAACAGAAATGGACAAGAACTTTGCAAATTTAAGACTCAATTAAGGAGCCTGCGCTGTGGCGCAGCGGGTAAAGGTGCCGCTTACAGTGCCGGTATTCCATATGGATGCCACTTCGAGTCCCGGCTGCTCCATTTCAATCCAGCTCTCTGCTGTGGCCTAGAAAAACAGTAGAAGATGGCCCAAGTCCCTGGGCCACCCTCGTGGGAGACCTGGAAGAGGCTCCAGGCTCCTGGCTTCAGATCAGCACAGCTCCCAACATTGGGGCCAACTGGAGAGTGAACCAGAGGATAGAAGACCTCTCTCTCTGCCTCTCTTTCTCTGTAACTCTGTAACTCTTTCAAATAAATCAATCTTAGAAGGAAAAAAAAATAAACTTCCATACCTACTTTACACCCCCACATTTTTATGCGATATGCCATTGTGTACATACATATGTATATACACACCCACCTCCCAAAGACAGATCTTCAATCTGCTAGTTTACTCACAAAATGCCCAAACAACTGGGGCTGGACCAGGCCAAAGCCAGGCCCTAGAACTCAATCCAGATCTCCCAAATATGCGACAGGAACTAAACAATTGTAGCCACCACCTGCTACCTCTCAAAGTACACAGTGGTGGGAAGGTGGAACAGGGAGTGGAGCCAGGACTCCAATCCAAGCACTGTGATCTGATTCAGACATCCCAAGTGTCTTAACAGTGCCTCTAATGCCAACACCAACCCGCTAACTTAGTCTCTAACAAGTATTAGCTTACTGCTCCACAGCTGTTCCCATTGGCTAAGAATTCACATTTGTAACACAGTACCGCGTTGCATAAAGAGCCGCTGTGTTCCTCTAAAGTGTGCTAATATTCCATCATATGCAAGTCCTACGATTATTTAGCCCTTTTCCTGATAAACATAAGTTGTTTCCAATATTTTGTTAAAATGAATTACTCTATAAAGAACTTACTGATATACATATTTTTCCATACACCTCCAAGCATTTTCATGACAACCTCATAAAAGTTGAATTGCTGCTCAAACCTTTGCCCAAGAACTATCCAGTTGGTCTCCTGCCAATAGTGTTTGAGTGCCAAACTCCCTATACCATCTGTAACATCACACAAGAACAAACTATTTTTTATAAAAGGTTCATTTATTTATTTGAGAGGCAGGGCTATGGAGAGAGGGGGGAAGATATAGAGAAACAGGTCTTCCATCTGCTGGTTCACTCCCAAAATGGCCACTACAGCCAGAGCTGGGCCAAGCTGAAGCCAGGAGCTTCTTCTGGGTCATCCGTGTGGGTGCAGGGGCCCAAGCACTTGGGTCATTTTCCACTGCTTTCCCAGGCCACAGCAGGGAGCTGGATGGGAAGTGGAGTAGCTGAGACTCACACCAGCACCCACATGGGCTTAACCACCTATGCCAGCCCCAAGGAACAAAACATTTTCTCTCTACACTGTCAAGTAGTTCTACTGAAATACAGGAGCATGACATTCGGCAGAGTGGTTAAGACAGCATTCGCAATGCCCACATCCCATATCGAAGTGCATGAGTTTGGGTGCCAGCTCCACTTCCAATTCTACCTTTCTGCTAATCAGTACTGGGGAAGGCAGCAGATGATGGCTCAAACAGTAGTTCAGTCCCTGCCCTCAATGTGGGAGACCTAGACTGAGTTTCTAGCTCTTTGTTTTGGCCTGGTCTGGCCCATGTTGTTGTGGGCTGTCAGGAATGAACCAGTGGATGGGAATACTGTGTGTGTGTGTGTGTGTGTGTGTGTCTCAAATCAATAACTTAATCACACTGCATGACATGCAAAAGGGCTTACAAAAGTCCTACTTTGTGCAAACATTGCTGTTTAAACACCATGATTGACCACCAAGAGCTGAAAACATATGAAGTGCGAGGACCACAGCATTCATGGGGAAATGTATAAATGTATCTCTAAGACCGCTATATACTAACAAGAAGATAGTAGTCAAGTCCCTTGGTGGCTCAGGAGGAGCAGCAAATATAAAGAATGCCAAAGGTGACATTCAAGAAAATTCAAGGATGAGTCAAATCTGGAGAGCCCACAATGAACAAGGAAGATAGGGAAGATGCTATACAAGTAAGACGAGCAACAGCAGAGGTCAAAGTTAAACCAGACTGTTTACAAGGTAAACTATTGGTCTAAACCTGACTGCTCAAAAGCTCCTCAGGCAGGAGAAGATAACAGTGCCCAAAGGTGGTATAGTCTCAAAATAGCAGCTGCCCAAAAATGTCTACACATCAGTTCACACAGAGATCAGAAATGCAGAAACACACGCGTGCCTTCGACATGAATACATCCTCAATCAAAGTCTCACTCTCCAGTGAGGCGAGACTCCTCAGACACGCTCCAGCTTCTACAGGAGTCTTGAAGTATCTACTGAATAGGATCACGTTGCTCACAGTTAAGTCAAACAAAGACAGGGCTACAGCTATCTTACTGCAAATTTATCTTAAAGGAAACTACAGTTCAATCATTTCAAAAAGGGGCAGCAGCACACTCCAGCACAAGCAAAAATTTTGAACTAAAGAGTCCTGAGTTCAAATTCTGTCTCCATCTCAACAAGTTACATCTACTAAAACCATCATTTCCTCATCTGCAAAGTGGTCCCAAGAGCTATGCGGATGATTGAGATCATACACAGAGGTATCCAGGAGAGTTAGCTGGCACACAAGTGTCTTACTCCCCTTACACCTGCAAGAAAGCCCCAAATGTCTAGTATCATTTCATTATCAAGTTTTGTGTCTATTTTATGTGTCTCTATTTTAATAACACCATTATAGCAATTAAGTAAGATTTTGGTGAGGAAAAATGCTAAGACAATTCAGAAAACAGAATGTATACTCTAAAGGTCACCAATGACAAGAAATGCATTAAAGTCAACAGATGTTATACAAAAACTATTACTAGTACTGCATTCCTGATTTGGCCTATAAGACTAAGAGCGGAGTCAACCAAGAATAACTCATTTTGCTTAACAGAAACAAATGTCTAATATCTGCTCTTCCTTTATCCTGCACACAGAGGCACTAAGTCTTTAATGTAGCTCATCCCTTGTCTTGGTGCCTTCTAATCATCCTTCCACAAAACATTTGCTCAGCACACATTATCGCTAAGCCTTTGGGCATGACATCACTTGCAACAGGATAACAAGTGACGTTAAAACCATGTAAAGTCGCCCTTGCTTCCTTTCCTCCCTCACATCTTGTAAACAACATGACGTAGGTGGAGACCTTCAGGTACATGAAAAGTAAGGTTGTCCAGTGGATGGGAGACCCTCCCCTGGACCCCCTCCCTATATCTTTGCCTTTTAAATAAATAAATAAATCTTAAAAAAAAAAAAACAGTAAGGTTCTCTGAGTGTGCACGGTTTTAAATAAAGCCACTGATGCTAATCTGAGTAGCTCAGTTACTTTACGTGCATCATCAGTCATCAAAGTCAGCCAAACTGCTAGAGCAGCATCTCCCAACATCACATAAATACATCTGCTAGTTTCTCAACATTCCACGCTTTCAATTAGCCTTTCCATGGCTCTGCTCATTTCTATTTTATAACCATATATTTCTTCCTATTGATTCTTAGCACTTCATATATTGGCAGGAAACCACGGCCAGCCTAATATAATGTCATGCATTTATGCAGTGCTTTCAATTAAGTCATTTTGGAACTTCCCTAGCATTCCAGAGAAGACGACGTGCTATCCTCCCGGAGTGTGGGTGGCTCAAACATTCTCTGTGATTCCAGCAGCCAACCCCAAGCCTACGGAATACTAGGTGTTCAGTGTGTCCCTGGAGCTTGACACAGCCGAGTCCCGCCTTTGTATCTCAGGTCTGGCACCGCCCAAATCGAACCTGAGGCCTAAACGAATCATGGTGCTCTTAGGACTCTTCTCCAAAATGGGGACCAAGAATCACTTTCATAGAATTTGTATGAAAATTAAATGTCATCTATTTATAGTAACTAGCGAAGAATCTCCACATAGGGCTCAAGCAGCTGGCGCTAATTTTCTCTCAAGCACCCACTATCCTCACACAAGTTTTCATGGTGACCTTAAGTGAGGTAACTCACGCTGAGCAGTGGGTTTGGAGAAATGTCCCCTCTAAGCCCACTAAGGATGGGGCCCTCGGCCCTACAAACCTGCAGATACTCTCTGGAAGATCTTGATCATGCTGGAGTGCTTTGTGCACCTTGTTTGTAGTTCCATTCTATAAATGCCGATCTCACTTTGCCTTTTAAGGTCAACCCTACTATGACCCATAACAATCCCATCTGAAGAGAATGCTGGGCTAGCTAATCTCAATCCCCCCCACAAACATGAAGTCCTTTCTAGTACTAAGATTTGGTAGTTCAGGGGCTGGCACTGAGGCACAGCTGGTTAAAGCCCTGGCCTGAAGGGCCAGCATCCCATATGGGTACTGGTTCTAGTCCTGGCTGCTCCTCTTCCAATCCAGCTCACCACTATGGCCTGGGATAGCAGTAGAAGATGGCCCAAGTGCTTGGGACCCTGCAACCACGTGGGAGACCTGGAGGAGGCTCCTGGCTTCGGATCGGCTCAGCTCCAGCTGTTGCGGCCATCTGGGGAGTTAACCAGTGGATGAAAGACCTCTCTGTCTCTACCTCTCTCTGTAACTCTACCTGTCAAATAACTCTACCTGTCAAATAAATAAAATAAGTCTCTTAAAAAAAAAAGACTTGCTAGTCCACTATTGGCCTTATCATTACAAAGGGAGATGAATATGAACAAGATGTCAGGTAAGCTAATATAAATGATCTGGGGGGAAAAAAACCAATCACCTGGAGAACACTGTTATTTGAACCCTGCCATAGGGTCAGGGAATCCTAAGAGGTATAAGTTGGTAGGCTGGACATGGACAATGCAGGGAGACGTGGATGCCTCTGGGGATATAACCCAAGGCTCTGGTCAATCTATTATTTTGAGTATCTAAATGCAGAGCTCTGGATAAGCACAACACATTAGCTGGGTAAACAACTTTAAAACAGAGGTGACATTAAAATGAGGAAACCCATAATGAAGTCAGCTAAGCAAAACAAAAGAGAAAATTAAATTTCTTAACCAAAGCTCACTTAAAAACCAAAAATATCAAAGTCCATGAGAAATAAGACTCAAAAAATTTCTGAGTAAGATTATCAATCAAGAAGTATTGATTTTGGGGAGAGCGGCAATATGGCGGAATAGGAAGGGAGCACACCGATAGTCTGGGGAGAGACAGTTTAATAAAAGTGGAGATACTGCAGGTTCAAGGAAGAGTAGGGGAAGAAACAGCAGAGAAAACCCTTCTGGAACTGGAGACTCACAGTGGACCTGCGTGGAGAGTGTGGGAGCCCGCAGTTTGGGACACCAGCAGCAGATTCAACACACCAGCGCTGGAACGTGAGGTGAGCAGAACCTCAATAGCCCGAAATACGAGCAGGGAAGCGGAAAAGGGAGCCTAGAGCGAACAAGGCTTGAAACCCTGCGGGGAAAAGTTCACCAGGCTAACTAGAAGAGAGAGAGAGAGAGAGGGAAAAAAAAAAAAGTGACCCATACGGACACGAGCTGCTCTCTCTCCCCTCACCTCTCAAAGGTGAGCAAGACAAAGAGCAGGCGCCATTTTGGAATACGTCATAAGCAGGGCGACCTCGGGTCGGCACCGGCCCCAAGCCTAGCAGAAAAACCTGACTCTGGGTGGGAGGGGTGAAATAACAGGAGATTAGAACCTAATGAATGTGTGGTGCTAATGAACTGAGACTGTGAAAAAAGAGACGGTGGGGGAGAGAACTCACGGAAATCACGAATTCATGTGAGTACTCTCCAGAGACGCTACAGTTCAGTAGCCTTGGCAGCCCAGTGGGAGACTACAGGAGAATCTCAGCCCACACAAAGGGCCGCAAAGATTCCTTCTCTGGTCCTTGGGAAAAAGCTTCCAATCTCTGGCTCCTGTGGGTATATCATTCGCCTGCTAACCACCGCCAATTCCATTCAGCTGTGTGGAATTAATTCCCTTTTGAACCAAAAAAAAAAAAGTATCAGAGAGAGATTTACCACGCCTAACCTGGGAGTGTCTCCTTTGACACACCCTCAACCCTGAGGAACCAAACAGAGCTCTCAGGCCACACCCATCTCAAGCCTCTAAGGCTCCATCAAAAGCAGACAGTCCACTTAATCTAGAGTCATAGTATAACAAGAAAAAAACACCACAGTGAAGAAACCAATATGCCAAACAACAAACGCAAAAACCGAGGTAATAAGAACAAGGAAGACACTATGGCATCCCCAAATGAAAAAGACACCCCAATTCAAGATTACGAAGATGATGAGATAGAAGAGATGCAAGAAGCAGATCTCAAAAAATTGATAAGAACACTAAGAACTACTCAAAAACAAATTCTTGAACTACAGAAATCCTTAATGGACAAGGTAGAAAATCTCTCTCGTGAAAATGAAATATTAAGGAGAAATCAAGCTGAAATGAAACAACTAGTAGAACATGAAACTGTGATAGTGACGAGAAATCAAAATGAAGTGAAGAATTCAATAGATCAAATGAAAAACACATTAGAGAGCCTTACAAACAGAATGGGTGAGGCAGAAGAGAGAATATCGGACCTAGAAGACAGAGCACAGGAAACTATACAGTCAAACCAAAGAAAAGAAGAGGAAATTAGAAATCTAAAAAATATTGTTGGGAATCTACAGGATACTATTAAAAAACCCAACATTCAAGTTCTAGGAGTTCCTGAAGGCATGGAGAGGGAGAAAGGATTAGAAGGCCTTTTTAGTGAGATAATAGCAGAAAATTTCCCAGTTTTGGAGAAGGACAGAGACATCCTAGTACAGGAAGCTCATAGAACCCCTAGTAAACATGACCAAAAGAGGTCCTCACCACGACACGTTGTAATTAAACTCACCACAGTGAAACAGAAAGAAAAGATCCTAAAATGCGCAAGAGAGAAACGTCAAATTACACTCAGAGGATCTCCAATTAGACTCACGGCAGACTTCTCATCAGAAACCCTACAAGCTAGAAGGGAATGGCGAGACATAGCCCAGGTACTTAGAGAGAAAAACTGCCAGCCCAGAATATTATATCCTGCCAAGCTCTCATTTGTGAATGAAGGTGAAATAAAGACCTTTCATAACAAACAAAAATTGAAAGAATTTGTTGCCACTCGTCCAGCCCTGCAAAAGATACTTAAAGATGTGTTACACACGGAAACACAGAAACACGGCCATCAACATGAAAGAAGATAAACGAAGGGAACCTCACAGCAAAAGATCACAGGGAATTCAAAGCATACATTTGGATAAAGAAATTATGGGACATGTACTCTATAGAATACTATACAGCAGTCAAAAACAATGAAATCCAGTCATTTGCAATAAGATGGAGGAATCTGGAAAACATCATTCTGAGTGAATTAAGCCAGTCCCAAAGGGACAAATATCATATGTTCTCCCTGATCGGTGACAACTAATTGAGCACCAAAGGTGAAACCTATTGAAGTGAAATGGACACTATGAGAAACAGTAACTTGATCAGCTCTTGTGCTGACTGTTGTTGTACAATGTAATACTTTATCCATTTTAGTAATTTTTTTATTCTAGTACTATTGGTTGAACTCTGTAATTAACAAACAATTATTAGATGTTTAAATTTTAACTGAAAAGTGATCCCTGTGAAATATAAGAGTGGGAATAAGAGAGGGAGGAGATGTACAATTTGGGACATGCTCAATCGGAACTGCCCCAAATGATGGAGTTAGAATTGTGCCAGAGAATTCCAATACAATCCCATCAAGGTGGCATGTACCAAGGCCATCTCACTAGTCCAAGTGATCAATTTCAGTTCACAATTGATCACACTGATAGGTCTAAGAGTCAAAGGGATCACACAAACAAGACTAGTGTTTGCTAATACTAACTGATACAATCAAAAAGGGAGAGAATGATCCAACATGGGAAGAGAGATACACAGCAGACTCATAGAATGGCAGATGTCCTAAATAGCACTCTGGCCTCAGAATCAGCCCTTAAAGCATTCAGATCTGGCTCAAGAGCCCATGAGAATATTCTAGGCATGGAAAGCCAAGACACTCTGGAAAAAAAAGAAGACCTAAATGAAAGATCTCTGTGAGTGAGATCCCAGTGGAATGAATGGGGCCATCAAAGAAGGAGGTACCTTTCTCTGAAGGGAGGAGAGAACCTCCACTTTGACTATGACCCTGTCGGAATAAGATTGAAGTCAGCGAACCCTAAAGGCTTCCATAGCCTTGGCAACTCATGACTAGAGCCTAGGGAGATTACTGATGCCATAAACAAGAGTGTCAAATTGTTAAATCAACTTCAGGAGTCACTGTGTACTTACGTCTCATGTGGGATCTGTCCTTAATGTGTTGTCCAATGTGAAGTAATGCTATAACTAGCACTGAAACAGTATTTTACACTTTGTGTTTCTGTGTGGGTGCAAACTGATGAAATCTTTACTTAGTATATACTGAATCAATCTTCTGTATATAGATAATTAAAAATGAAAAAAAATCTTGGTGTTAAATTGGAAATTGCCTAGAAAATTAATCAATTTTTTAAAAAAATATATCATGTAGGATCTCTGTCCTTAATGTGCTATACATTGTGAATTAATACTATAACTAGTACTCCAACAGTATTTTTCACTTTGTGTTGCTATGTGAGGGCAAACTGTTGAAATCTTTACTTAATATATACTAAACTGATCTTCTGTATATAAAGAGAATTGAAAATGAATCTTGATGTGAAGCAAGGGGAGAGGGAGTGAGAAAGGGGAGGGTTGCGTGGGGGGGGGGGGAGTTATGGGGGAGAAGCCATTGTAATCTATAAGCTATATTTTGGAAATTTATATTCTTTAAATAAAAGTGTTATAAAAAAAAAAGAAGTATTGATTTAATGTCTACTAAGTCGGTAGCACTTCCTTCTTTAGAATTTACAAAGTATACTCAAAGCATGCATTTTCTGACTACTCAAATCTAATAGGATCAAATCCCCTACTCCATTAGGGGAGAATGAATGAACTATCTCTAGGGGACCTAATCCAGGTGTGTTGGGTAATGCAGAAGATATTCCATGGATGCCTCCTATTTCTGAATGATTTTTTAAATAAAGATTCATTTATTTATTTTGAAAGAGTTTAGAGCTCTATCCCCTGACTTCCAGAGAAAGAGAGACTGAGAGTAACATCATAGCCAATGGCCAATTATTTAACAATCACATCTTTGTAATAAAGTTAGAAAAAAAAATCATGGGATTCTGGGATCTTCCCACATGGAGCACATCAAAGAGTTACAGAGAGAAGGGGAGGAGAGTGAGATAGATCTATATATATCTATATATATGTATAGATATAGATATAGATATAGATATATATATATATATATATAGAGAGAGAGAGAGAGAGAGAGAGAGAGAATATAAATGAATATCTTCCATCCACTGGTTCACCCCCGAGATGTCCACAACTTCCAGCACTGGGCCAGGCTGGAGCCAGGAGCCAGGAGCCAGGAGCCTCCTCCAAGTCTCCCACATGGGTAGCAGGGGCCAAAACATTTGAGCCATTTTCTGCTGCTTTTCCCAGGCCATTAACAAGGAACTGAATTGGAAGTAGAACAGCCAGGACTCGAACTGGCACCCATATGGGATACCAGCATCACAGGTGGCATCTTTACCTACCACGCCACAATGCCAGCTCCCTGGGTTATTTTCTGATCCCTCATAATCTTGTCTTTGTTTAAATACAAATAATTTCCTCCAGACCTTTACACAGACTTGGAACTCCATGAAGATGTGCTATGGTTATCTATTTCTGGGACCACATATTAAGTGAGATAGCACCACACATACTACCCCGAAAGCCCCAGTGGCTACCTGTGACCAGCCGGAGCAACACAGCTTCCAATTTGGATACACAACGCTAAGCCAAATGGAACTATCAGTACAAAAGCAGCTTAAGATATGCCTCCACCTTCCTGGGACTTAGAATCTATTTCAGGCTATAAAGCAAAATAAAAAATAAAAATCTACACAGCAAGGCAATGCCTACTCAAACAGGTCCCAGAGATGTTCAAAGAAAGAGAAATTACAAAATAAGAAAACTCAGTGTATATATATGATTTACAAGAGGAGAGAGTGCAATCAATGGATAAGATTTAGTATAGCAGAGGAAGCTATCCCACACTGTGATAAAATTTTAAAAGAACCCTATTCCTACCAAGGAGCTCCTAAAGCCCTTGAAAGTTCTTGAGTGACAGGACCATCTTTTGTTGCGTTATTTGCGGTTTATTCCCTGCACCCAATTAACTCTTGAATCCGCTGGATGTCCAGTGAGGCAGGATGTACTTTTTCCTAGAGAGGCCACTCTTGCTGGGCTGCTGGACAGCTTCAGGATGGGGTGGTCTGCAGAAAGACCACAGCAACATGTTTAGAGTTGAAACGCAAAGTTCACGGTCTACCCCCTGACTTCCAGAGAGAGACTGAGAGTAATATCATAGCCAATGGCCAATTATTTAATCAATCACTTTTTGTAATTAAGTTTAAAAAAAAAAATCATGGGATGCTGGGATCTTCCCACATGGAGCACATCAAAGTGCTGGGGGGTGGGGGGTACCCAGGGAGGGCATGGGAACATCACACCTCCACATCTACACTTGCCTAGCATCTCTCCTGTCTTCCATCTTTATAATAAACTGTGTGTAATAAACACTTCCCTGAGTTCTTGGATATGTTCTAGAAAATTATCAAGAGGGTCGAGGTACCCTTAACTTATACCTAGATGGTCAAAAGTGCAGATGGGAATGTGAGGCTTGCAACTGGAGTCTGCAGTAAAGAAATCTCGAGGGAAACAGGTGCAGTCTTCATTATTTCCTGAAACAGTCAGAACTGAAGGTGGGACATCCAGCTGGGGTCAAGACAGTTGTACATCAGTTGGCAAGGGGAAAAAAACATGCAATTCATGTCATAATTATTATGAAAAAAAAAAGAGCTGAAGACACATAATGAAGACACAATAACAGAAGGGCAATGAGTCCACTCAATTCAGAGACACTGTCCAATTCATCCTGAGCTTCATCCATGTGGGTAATACTGAAAGTTCACTCTGATGTTGGGAGAAACTGGCTAACTGTTCAAGCTGGCATACTACATTAACTTTAAAATTCTGAATCACATGGCTACCTCAAACTACAAAACTACCCTGATCAACTCACTTTAATTTGGTTGATAGCCACATATTATTTTTTCACAAAAATGATGTTCAGCAGGAAGTGAAGAAAATTATCAGGCCAAAGTATAAGTGAAACACAGCACTCTCACTTCACACAAGCTACCAACAAATTACAACATGATTAGTGTGAAAAGATATGTCAAGAGATTTCTCTTTCTCTAATATCTCAGGTAAGTCACGTGCTGTATTCAAGTCCAAGAATGGTAAATGTCGTCATGACCGCCCTCCACACCAAAGGCTGCACTGTGAAAGTTTATTAGGTTAGGTCTGAGGACAGGAGATGCTGTCTGTTCTTTAGGACAGAACTGGGCAGACCTGCAGTAAACAGTAAACAAACAATTCCATTAGTTGTGGTCAGGTACACAGAAGAGTCTAGATTACAGAGAAAGAGTAGAAAATGTATTCAGGAGAATGGTACACAAGCATTCTCACTAACAAAAGACTCCTAACCCAATGCACCATAACACCTGAAACACAAATAGAGATAAAATAGGAGGTGCCAGGAAACCACACACTCACGGCTATCCATCATGGTTCAAACAACAAAAATAACAGTAAGGAAAAGACATTAACTTGAGAGTATTTCAGAGAGGAGAGGGACCAGAGGGATCAGCATGGGAATGGAGGCAAAGACCCACTTCCACGCAGAAGCTCCTAGGAAGAGAACCTGGCCAGGACCTGGGTCTTCTGAGTCCCATGGTATTCATTGCTCATACCACAGCATGGCCAAGGAGGCAGCTGAGCAAAAGCCTCCACACTACACGCCTCCTGTCGTTCATGTTTAATATGCATGGAACAGCAGGGCTGCTCTGTGACACTCATCTCCTACATGGACATCGTCAAAACAGAGCACACATAGTGCACCAAGGCAGAGCTCCACATGACTGTGTCCTGGGATTTGTGACCTGAGCTGTCACTCCAGCCTAAGGAATCAGGCCAGGGACGGCTCTGGCCAGTTGCATTTGTGAGCAGGCTAAGCTGAGGTACATCAGCAGGACTGTGTTTTTACAAGTCTATCCAGTGATTCATAAGTGCCATGCCCTAAGTGCTGGGTCTGGCTGCAACACAGCTCAGCTGCACAGATTAGCTGAATTCACACAACAGTGCTCAGGGGTAGTTATCAGAACTCATGTTGTAAATGAACACAAACACGGTTTCTAGTTCCTAACGTTGCCTCCAGAAACACACACCCACAGGCACGTGTGCGTGTGCTGGCCACACTCAACCCTACATGTACAGACACAGTCATCACAGGAGTCCAGCCCTGCTCCACAGGACAACAGCCCCCTGAAGCCCAGGCCTGCTGTTGCCTGACTCTATCCTTTAACAAGGAGGAGTGAGGAGTAAGGAAAAGGAGGCCCCTGTCTCCACGGCAACCCCAGGCCATTCAACCTCAGGTCCGGCAGGTGGCAGTCAGGACGGAGAGACCCAGCCTGCGCCAGGGAAAGACCCCAGGCGGAGCTCAAGGCAGCTGCCTGGGTGAGGCTTCATATATTTCTGTTGTCACAGCCATAGCCAGTCTGTCTGACCATTCTATCCAGAAAAAAACAAAACAAAACAAAAAAAACCAGATTCCCTTACAGTCACTTGCAAGGTCCTATTATAGAAGACCTCCGAAATCGGTTGCAGGAATTGCAATAGAACCCCTAAATTGGCTCTGCTTACCCAGCATGCAGGAAGCCAATCACTGACACTGGGGTGGTAAAGGAGGTAGGTATTCATTAGAAAGCACAGAACAAGGGGCTGGGCAGCTATCACTCAATGCCCAGGTTCCCCAAGGGGTGAAGGGTCTTAGAGACTGAGGTTGAGACCAAGAGGTCCGTGTTCAGCTCCTGTCCAAGTTCCTTGGGGGTCTTGTGGATTCCAACTGATAGTAACAGAGTGTTCTTTGGAGAATTTTGACCATGGCAAAGTGGGCTGCAGCGAGTCTAGGAGCTATGTGCAGGTGATAGTTACTTTATGCTTGGGGCTTGGAGTTCCTTGACCAAAAAGTAAATAAATAAATAATAAATCCCTCAGGACTGAACATTAAGATGGTATACATAGGGGAAATAAGGACCCTGTATGGGGGGACTGCACTACTTCCTCAATTCAGCAGGCTAATTTTAGTTAGAGGCTGTTTTGTAATCATAAAAGCAGGACAAGGAAAACTTGAGTCTGAGGGAAAGAAGACTAGAGAACTGAATCCATGGATATTGATGGCACCATAGAAGGGTTCAGAGTCAGTACCTTGGCCTGATATGGGGCCAAGCAAAAGCCACAAATCCAGTGATTTACATGTCAGAAGGAGCAGGAGGCAAAGGAAGCTCCCATTGCTGGTCACGTGAAATACATAACGTGGCACAGAACTATCCTGGGTAGTTTCTTTTGAGGACTGTCCTGCTAGGTTACAAAGAGTTCAGAAAGAAGAAAGCTCCAAATTGGAAAATGTGTGCATATATTTCTAACTTGTCATCATATATTGCCAAACAGTTTAATTTTTTTTTATTTTTATTTTTTGACTGGCAGAGTTAGACAGTGAGAGAGAGACAGAGAGAAAGGTCTTCCTTTCCATGGGTTCACCCTGCAAATGGCCACTACGGCCGGCGTGCTGCGCCAATCTGAAGCCAGGAGCCAGGTGCTTCTTCCTGGTCTCCCATGCAGGTGCAGAGGCCCAAGCACTTGGGCCATCCTCCATGCCTTCCCAGGCCACAGCAGAGAGCTGGACTGGAAGAGGAGCAACCGGGACAGAACCAGCGCCCCAACCAGGACTAGAACCCAGGGTGCCAGCACCACAGGTGGAGGATTAGCCAAGTGAGCCGCGGCGCCAGCCACCAAACAGCTTTACATAAACACTGATCCTACGCAAGGTGCCACCAGTAATACGACAAGGCATGTTTCCGGTTCCTAACTGACATGCATAGTACGAACATTTTCCATCTTTGCCAGTGGCATGCTCAGAAACACATGCTCTCACATTCATTTACAACATTAGTGGCTTAAAATCTTTGCATATTGTTATTAACATTTGCTACTCATTTTCTTTGAAATGCCTATTCTAGATATTTTACTCCTACTATAGTATTTTCTTACAAAACTGTTCATCACAGATACTGACATACAAAACAGATTTGGTCTTCTGATACTTATATTTTTAAGAAAGGGCATCATTTAAAATTTTCATCAAAGAGCAGAAATTAGGGCACCTTCACAAACAAGACACAGTTCATGGCTGCTTTTTAATGTACTCTGAAAACACTCGCCTAACGCTTGTTTCCAGGAACCCGTATCCCGAACTCAAGATCACTGTGCCCTGCGCTCAGCTACCAGGAGTGCCTGTGGCTCCAGCTCTGCGCAGACTGAGTGATCTTTTGCTCCCCTGTTGCCTGGAAGCTGCACACAGCCGCAACTCACCCCTGCACGGGGACACGGCAGTGGGGACCGGGCCCATCCCTGCCTGCTCCCGGATGGCGGGGCAGGGCAGGTCCCAGCACACCCGCTAGGAGCACTTAGCGTCAGGGAGGATGATGAATCATGCATCACTCTGGCAATTTCCTGGGCTGTGCTTTCTAGGCTGGAAACAGATTTGCTCCAGGGCTGGCACGCAGCCTGTCAGCAGTTCCTCTCCCTTTTGACGGGGAAAGGAAGAGACTCGAGGAGCATCCCCCAGAGGTGCCAGCTCACGAGGGCAGGGGGCACCCCCTCTGCTCTGCAGTCTGCAGAGGTGCCCAACAGTGCTCAAATGTCCTTTTTTAACCTCAAAAGACTGAGCAAAACTAAAAAAGAAATGCTTCTTAAAGTCATGTTGGATAAACGCACAAATGTCTCCGTATGTGCAGCAGCGGAGTGCACAGGCAGCACAGGACCTGGACACCAGCCAGGGCCTGCTGACAGACTCCCTCCTGCAGCAGGACAGCCGTCCCTCGACGCCACCACCTCAGGAGGCAGGGGTGCTGAGGCCTGTCCTCAGGGAAGTGCCCAACTCTCCCGCAGTGTACCCAGGAACCTTGGTGCGCATCTTCCAGGCAGCAAACTGGGACTCAGGGCTCCAGCAGCACAGGAAGGGGAAGGGGAGGCTCGAGTCCCTCCCATGTCATCAGATTGCTGTAGGAACGGCCAGGCCTCCCTGAACACTGTGCAGAGTTTGGGGTCCCTGAGTGTATACTCTTCATGCGATCCTAAATAGACCTTCATTTCACCCAAAATGGCTCAGCCGCTTCTTCAGTGACATGTTCAAACACCCTGCAAGAAGCAGAGTAAGAATGCAGGAAGGGAAGGGATGTTGGCTGAAAGGTGAGAGGATCCACACTGTCTCATATCAGACACACAGCGGGAAATCCTGGTCTCTTCTCTGCAATTATTGCTAGAAAGAGCGGTCACTGGCAGGCTAGGGAAAAGTGGAATTAAATATGAATTAGCAGGAGAACAAAACCCAGGAGGAAACTGTCAAACAGTTTCACATGAGTGGGACGTAGATGCAGCGTCCACTCTTTTCTGCATAATCTTACGGTGCCGTCGCAGCAGAGTTGTCACTGTGGAACAGCGTCAGCCGTGGACACTCCCTGGCAAAGTCCGCTTCCTTCCACCCATCATGTCCCTTAGTAAAATGAATCCTCCCATCAGGCCATTCTGCCCCGACCTCTCAGTGGCTGCAAGGGGGAAGAGCACGCTTGTGGAGGACAGCTGCACCTTAGTCAGATTTCCACCGAAACTCATGAGGACAATCCTCCCAAGATGCAGCAGGACCTAAGAAGGCAAGCCGAGCTGTTTCCAGCATGAATCAAATCATGCAGAAAACAGACAAAAAAAAAAACACAACAAAAGCCCCACGAAGCAGATGGCATGAAGACAGGTATGGGTGACACTAGCTGCAGTCCCAAAGAGAAAGTATAAATGACCGAGTGGGTCCTAAAAATATGTGGAGCATAACAAACAAACACCAAAAGAACAGGGGAGGTTCTTGGCCTAGATGTTAAGAGGCTGCATACAATGCCCCAATCCCGTATCTGAGTACGTGGGGTTCAATCCCAGGCTCTAGCTTCCTGATAACATGGACCAAGGGAGGCAATGGTGATGGTTCAAGTAATTAGGTTCTTGCCATCCACATGGGAGACCTGAACGGAGCTCCCACCTCCCACTTCCACCCCTCTAACCTTACTCGGGCTATTGTGGGGATCTGGGGAAATGATCCAGCGGAAGAGAGCTCTCTCAGTCTGTTTCACAGATAAACATTTTAAAAAGAGAACTCATTTTGGTTAACCTGATAGAGAACACCCCACTGGTTTCCAAGAGAAAGCTTTCAAACAAAAAAAAACTTTAAAAAAAACAAAACAAGATCTGCTAAGACCTTGTTAACCTATACAATACTGACAGTCTGAGCATCGCAAAAACCTCAGGTCAATTTGTTTATGGGATGGAATTAAGACCTGGGAGTCATGTAAGAATGCTCAGTTATCTGAGGCAATGATCGGCTTGCCCAGGGGACCCAGGGCAGAGGATGGTGGGTGCATTCAGGAGAAATCTATTGCTTTTTTATCCCCTTTGACAGCTATGAGAAGGTCAGACTTTTCTGAATGGCCTGCCTTCACCGGTAATCTGGTATTTCCAACAGAGATGACAAAGGACTCAATGAAGCCTCCTGTTTTAAAATTCAGTTACTCAGTGTTATGGTCCAAATGACTGTGTCATCCCCACAAATTCATGTTGGAATCCTATGCTTCATGGTGATATTAGAAAGTAGGCCTTTAGGGAGGAGAATAGGTGGGGCAGAATCCACGAGCATGGGATAAGATTCAGAAAGCCATCTTACCCATTCCCCCATGTGAGGTCGCAACCAGGAGGCACCATCAATGCGGAATGAGTCCTTGAAAAGATATCTAACCTTCTGTTCACTTGAACTTGGACTTTCAGTATCATTTCCTTGGGTCTGGCATTGTGATGCAACATGTTAAGCTGCCAACCGCAACACCGGCACCCTGTTTCCGAGTGCAGGTTGGGTCTTGGCTCCTCTGCTTCCATCCAGCTCCCTACTGATATACCAGGGAAGACTGCAGATAATGGCCCAAGGACTTGGGTCCCTGCCACCCATGTGTGAGACCAGGATAGAGTCTCTGGGTCCTGCCCAAGCCCTACTGCCTCAGGCATTTGAAGAATGAATCAGCAGATGGAAGATTCTGTCATTCTGCCTTTCAAATAAACAAATCTTTAAAAAAAAAAAAAAATACTAAGTGTTGAGTTTAATCCCCACGAGAGCCATAAAGAACTAGAAGAACACAAAGGAGAAAAGAAAGGGGCTAAACCGTTGAGCATTAGCTGATGTGTATCGCCAGCACGGACTAGCTGAGCAGAGGTTACAACGGAAACCAACCAGACTCACTCTTCATTTTGGGGTCTCCCGTCATTAACACATCTGCAGCCCCTCCCTCCAACCTGCCTCTGAGCTGTGCTGATCTCTCAGGAGAGTAGCACAAATATCATCGGGGGGAACCAGAGCCATTAGAGTAAGAGTAGCCAGGGACATCGGTGCCACGTCACTGCTGGCACAGCACTGCCCGGGTCACCAGCCACTCTAAGTGCTCAGATGAAAAGCTGCCTAGATCTAGAAAACTGTGGGCTTCACCTCCTCTTTACACTCCCAATGGACAACTGAGTTTTCTGAACCAATCTGACCTTGCTAATTTTTTTTTTAAGATTGGTTTATTTATTTATCTGAAAGGCAGAGTTGGGGGTATAGCAGAGAGAGAGACAATGAGTCTTCCATCTATTAGTTCACTCCGTCAAATGACCTTGGCCAGGGCTGGGCAAGGCCAAAGCCAGGAGCTCCATCTGATTCTCCAACATAGGTGCAGGGCCTCAAGCGCTTGGACCATCTTCTGATGCTTTTCCAGGCGCATTAGCAGGGAGCTGGATGGGAAGTGGAACCACAGGGACTTGAACCAACGCCCACAGAGGATGCCAGTGCTGCAGGTGGTGGCTCAACATGCAATGCCACCATGCCAGCCCCTTTGCTAATTTTTTTTAAAGATTGTTTATTTATTTGAGAGAGAGCTACAGAGTAAGAGACAGAGAGAAAGGTCTTCCATCCACTAGTTCACTCTCCAAATGGCTGCCATGGCTGGGAGCTCCCTGCAAGTCTCCCACATGAGTGCAGGGGCCTAAACCCTTGGGCCATTCTCTACTGCCTCTCAGGCCATAAGCAGAGAGCTGGATCAACACAGGAGCAGTGGGGACACAACCAGCACCACAAGCAGAGGCTTAGCCTTCTAAGCCACAGCACTGGCCCCAACCCTTTGCTATTCATCAACTGGCGTTAACATCCCAAACATCACAGGTCTTTCAGAAGATTTTTGTAAGGCATTCAGTTTCCACATCAGGGCCTATGTCCTGGACAACCCAGTAAGGTGAATGATGTGTACTTTCTGCCTCTGTTGGCCCTGAGAGCCCAAAGCTTCTTCCCTCTGCCCTGGCTGAGTAATAAACCCCATTTCACCTCCATCAGACAGCTTCATGGCTCACTGATAAAAGGCACTTTCTGCTGTCATCTAGTGCCAGCTCTCTGGAGTCCTGCCCTCCCCTGCCTTAGTAAACTCCTGCCATGACCCAGAAAACCAACACTTCCTTTAGGAACACCTCCCTTTCCCAACAACCCTCCTCCTTCCACTGCAGGCTGGAGTAAGTGCCCGACTCTGGAGCTGCCTCCACCTTTCATCAGATGAATGTTGACAAGCCACTCTGTTACTTGCTTGGTGCTAGCTATGTCAAGGTGCTGAGTAAATGCTTGTGAATGGATCTCCAGCTAGCCCGTTTGTTCCTCAGGGACCATATTCCATTTCAGTCCATCTCTCTAGCCATAGCACAAGGCAAGCACACACAGCAGATGCCCAGTAAACTCACTTAATCGGGAAATGTGCATCATACAATCGTGGACATGTATAGTCCCTAGCGTCTCCTCTAGAGTTGAAATATTACAGACTTGAAAAACAGCTGGAACTCAAGAGGAAAAGACGAAGAAAGCAGCTCTTCCGGTCTACATGGGCTGTAAACACACACAAGAAGTTCATCCAGAAGACATCGCTCCACATTGCCATTGGGCTCATAAGGTGCTGACAGGAGGCAGGACAGGGGCAGGCAGGCCGATTTGGCAGTCTTCCGCCTGCAGTTTAGATCTGCATCAGGCTCTTCCTTGTGAGTTGAGAAGTTTCTCTTGATGTATCTTCAAGGTCAGCAATTCCTCCCTTGGCTGCCTCAACTCCACTGATGAGCCCCAAAGCACTTCTTGTCTGCTACAGTGTTTTTCATTCATGGCATTAGCTTTCGATTCTTTGTATAGTCTCCAGCTCTCTTCTTACATTATCCATCGCTACTTGTATGCTGTCCACTTTTTCCATCAGCGCCCTTAGCAATATTAATTCAAATTGTTTTAAATTCCTGGTTTGATAATTCAAAAACCTTGGCCTGAGTTTGATGTTTGCGCTTTCATTGTGCATTGCACTTTTGACTTTTAGCATGACTTGTGGTCTTTTGCTGAAATTGGGGCATCAGTAGTTATGTAAAAGACACTGAAGTAAACAGGATTTTAGGGTGAGGCTGTATGTTCATCTGGCTAGGATATGAGCTGTGTTCACTGGTTGCAGAAGCTGTAGGTGTCATGAGATAAAACTTCCTCCAATGGCCTTAGCTTTCCTCCAGCGCCTTTGAATGTTCTTCAAATAGTCTGTGCCTTGTAACAGGGATTATTGCTAACAGAAACACAATGTAAGGGTCTGACTGACATGGAGAGAAGATGTGTTTGCTGCAGTGCTATGATCAGATCCTAGTCTGTGGGTGAGGATGTGTCCCTGGGTTATGCCCTTCACAGGTGCTCTCAGTTTTTTTTCCAGCTGGGCTAGACAAGGAGGCTAGACTTGGACATCTCCCATCCCTCAGGTCAGTTCAGCCCTGGTAAAACTCAACCCTATCAGGCTTCGAGAAAATAGGTTCTTCTGCAGGGGTTATGCTTTGAACATGAATTTGACCCTGGATTTCATGCTGGACTTTAAATTCCAAAGTCATAAGTTAATAGCACTAAGAGAGCAGAAACTTAATCCAATTACGGTGCTTTGCCCATGGGCCTTGTGAGATCCGTGGGTCACTGAGGGAGTGCGCCAGGGAGGCGTTTCGCCCACAATGGTCGGTTACAGAAAGCGAGCTGGCGCCCGGCCACCCTGAATTCGGCTCCCCCAGGATGCTTTCTTTGGATGTGCTCTGCCATCGCCAGCCCTGTCCTCACTGCGGCCAAACCAGTGGGGTCATCCCACCGTGGACCTGAACCTCCAAAACTGGGAGCTGCCTCCAGGTCTCCTTCCTTCTTGAGATGGGGTCATCTCACCGTGGACCTGAATCTCCAAAACTGGGAGCCGCCTCCAGGTCTCCTTCCTTCTTGAGCAGCTTATCTCGGGGACTTTGTTTCAGTTAAAAAGCTGATACCGAGGCCAACCTTTTGTTAAGGAGAACAGACTGCTCAGGGTGTATTTCAATATGGTGCCCTGTCCCCACCTGCTTCAAGGAACAGGAGGGAATTCTGAGAGCTTAAGGGTTGGGGCGAGGGGAGGGGTCCTAAAATGAAATTCAGGGAAGAAGGCTCCCCTAGGAGTGTTCCCCAGAGACTTTCCCTCTCTAAGACAGGGCACACCAAGCCTCCAGCAAGTCATGAGTGACAGTTTAACTATTCCTACCAGTACCAGGAGGTGGGGGTGGGGCATGGGTGGGAGCTGGCAGTAGAGCTCTATGAGTGGACTTATGCTTCCATCAAACAGTGTTTCTCAAGATCCCCTCTCATCCAGGTACTAACCAGGCCTGACCCTGCTTAGCTTCCGAGGTCAGATGAGATTGGGCGCGTTCAGGGTGGTATGGCCGTGGACTCAAGATTCCCTCTCTAATCATCTGGGTAGTGGTTCATTGTGTAACTGTCGGTACAAGACAAGTCACTGATTTGGTCTGTTCAGCCTATTTTCTTACTGTGAGGAGAACACAGACTTCCAAGCTCTTTACATGCCGCCCTATTAAATTTGGGGGCATATTAATGTATCATTTCAGTTTTAAAGTCTTTCATGTTTACGATGTTCCCAAGTCCCCAAAGATGGGTTGGAGTGCTCTGCTGATACCATGCGTATGAAAGATCGGCGTACAATCAGCACACACAAACTGTTGAGCTGCTAATTCCTCCCACGGTACCAGTCACCCTAGGTGAATCCGTCCTAGTGTGTTTGACATTTACATTCTGCCTGGCTGTTTGGATTATAACGATCTGTTCGTTATAAATAACTCTAAATGCAGATGTCATCCAACACGAATATGGCTCCATCAGTCAGTTCAGACTGCCTGTTAAGCATCTGGATAGCTACCGGCATCCCTCTCCACAATGAAGCTCTTGCGAGGTAACAGAATAAGCACCAGCCGTGTGTGTGTTTCCCAGTTTCTCATGCTGGACTCATTTGCAGATGCCCTGTCAGGTAACAGGAGGGAAATGACTTCATTGAAATAAGGGGGTTTCCTAGATGGTAGTTTGCCACAGCCATTTGCATCTGAACATGCATTTATAACCAGCCTATCACAAACCTGTTAACTACTCTGGTCTCTGGTGCCCTCTCTGTTTCTCATCCCCTCCAAAAAAAAAAAAAAAAAAAGTCAATCTACTCTTTAGAAATGAGACAAAGAAAATTTTTTTCAAAATAATATGTTACCAAGAGTTACCTGGTGCTTGGGGAAACAGATGTCTTATTGCTAGTTTCTCCATTCTTTCTATAAAAGGTGGAGGAAGGATATTTCTTCGGTGCAAAATATTCAATAGTAAGATCCTGCTGTTTCCCAGGGTGTGAGGTGCTTTTCAGATGGAAGCCTGATCATTTCTCTTTATTCCTTTTTCTCACCATCACAGGAATTTCCCATTAACCCCTGCAATTTTTGGCTTCCAAACTTTCTCATTTCCTCCAGTAAATCTGTAAGGTATTGCATTATCTATAGCTTATGACTTCTTAATCACATTCATGGCAACAGACAGAAATGTCACACACAGGGTTCTGCTCTCAGGATGGGGTTCCCCAGGCAGTGCACGCAGGAAGGAGATGAGGAAAATATACACCAAAGCGCCAGGAATGAGGGTCGGTCAGACAGGGCATATAGAGGAAGATGCCTAGTCTGACATGATCTACGTTATATAGGGCCAGAGGGTGTCAATCCTGACTAAGGCTCACCCAGGATTCTCCTAACAACAACACACGGTAGATTATGCAACACTCAAAGTATTTCTTACTCCAAAAGATTCTTCCTGAAATCAAACATTATAAAACAGAGAAACCTTACTTTACCAAAGATTCCTAAAGGATATCTTTTACAAAGCCAAGAATCCATTAGCAAAATCATCAACAAACAATTACCCCCATCTCAGAATGTGCTTGCTTTGTAACTTCAGACTTCTGGATACCGGATTTTCTTAAAATAGAACACACAGAACTTTTGCTGCAGAGGCTGTAATTCTTTCCCAAAGCACTCCAGATTGCTATATAAAATTTGACTCACTTTCGTCGAAAATCTTTTCATATGAAAATTATATAAATTTTTGATTTGATTATATGGAAGAATAATGAAATCTGTACTTCCCCAACTACCTCTCATTCTTTACAAAAGGAAGCTGGAGCTCCATTTTTAAGATTTATTCACTCTGGGGCCAGCGTTAAGGTGTGACAAGAGAAGCTGCAGCCTGAAGCGCCAGCATCCCACGTGGGCGCTGGTTCGAGACCCAGCTCCTTCACGACCCAGCTACTTCACCTCCGATCCAGCTCTCTGCTGTGACCTAGGAAGGCAGTGGAAGATGGCCCAAGTCCTTGGGACCCTGCACCCGCACAGGAGGACCTGGAAGAAGATCCTGGCTTCAGATCAACACAGCTCTGGCCGTTACTGCCAACTGGAGGGTGAACCAGAGGATGGAGCACCGCGGCTCAATAGGCTAATCCTCCGCCTTGCAGCGCCAGCACATCGGGTTCTAGTCCTGGTCGGGGTGCCAGATTCTGTCCCGGTTGCCCCTCTTCCAGGCCAGCTCTCTGCTGTGGCCCGGGAGTGCAGTGGAGGATGGCCCACGTGCTTGGGCCCTGCACTCCAAGAGAGACCAGGAGAAGCACCTGGCTCCTGCCATCAGATCAGCACGGTGCGTTGGCCGTGGCAGCCATTGGAGGGTGAACCAACGGCAAAAAGGAAGACCTGTCTCTCTCTCTCACTGTCCACTCTGCCTGTCAAAAAAAAAAAAAAAAAAAAAAAAAAAACCTCTCTAACTCTTGACTTTCAAATAAACAAATGAATAAATCTTTAAAAAAAAATGTATTCATTTTATTTGAAAGGCAGAGACAGATCTCCCATCTACTGGTTCATTCCCCAAATGGCTGCAATGGCCAGGGCTGGGCTAGACCAAAACGAGGAGCCAGGAACTTCATCCAGGTCTCCCATGTAGGTGCAGATGCCCAAGCACTTGGGCCATCTGCTGCTGCCTTCCCAGCCACATTATCGGGGAATGAGATTAGAAGTGGAGCAGCCAGGAATTGAACCAGTACCCATAAGAGATGCCAGTGTTGCAAGCTGTGGCTTAACCCACTATGTCACAGCACCGGCCCCCAGTTAAAGCTCTTCAGACATCACTGAGCCGGTGGTAACCCCTTGCCCACCAGGACTTTCACGGACCACAAGTGTAAAGAGAATCTCCCTTAAACAGGGTCATAGGTCTCTCACGAACATAGGCTATACAAAATGTCTGAACACCACAGAAAGATTCCTGTTCACACTGGGGAGGAGCAAGACATTAAGGAGTAAACAGACTACAGTTTCTCATGCAGGCGCCTAGCAATGAGCTATCCATTTCCCTCAATCAGTTTCTAAAATGAGAAATCAGCTCAGGCGGTCACCACGGCCCAGCAGGCCTGGAAGGGTAATCCCTTGCCCACGTCGTCCTCCTCTCCAGGCTCCCACTCGCGGAGGCACAACCTGTCACTCTCCCCCAACACACCCATCCCATATATCACAAGGTCTCTGAATGCATCCCTCAGCATCTCAGCGTCCAACTCTGGCTACGTCCGCAGTCACTGCTGCCATGAGGCCACCTTTATCCTCACAGAGCTTTGGCTGCTTTCACTGTGTCCCACCTTGGGCTTCCCAATCCACTTTCCAAAGCAATCAAAATAACCTTTCTAACTTACAGATCTGATGGTTAAAACCGTTCAATGGTTCCTCAGTGTCAGAACCCTCTCCATGGACAAATACAAATGCTTCGGCGTAATTTATAAGAACCTTCAGAGGCTTCCAAATTTAGGCAGAAAATGAAGTGAAAGAAAATATTTATGATTCCTAAACTCTGGCACACCCCATACCAACTAAGACCCAGTGTCTGGAGGTGAAATGCAGGGATCACTTTTGTTTTAAAAGACTTATTTATTTATTTATTTATTTACTTGAAAGGCAGAGTTACAGAGAGGCAAAGGAAGAGAGAGATACATCTTCCATCTACTGGTTCACTCTCCAAATGGCCACAATGGCTGGGTCTGAGTCGATCTGAAGCCAGGAACTTCTTCCAGGTCTCCCACGAGGGTGCAGGGGCCCAAGGCCTTGGGCCATCTTCCACTGCTCTCCCAGCCCATAGCAGAGAGCTGGATCAGAAGCGGAGCAGCTGGGATTCAAACCAGCGCCCACATGGGACGCGGACACTTCAGGTAGTGGCTTTACGCACTACACCACAGGGCCGGCCCCAAGAGATCACTGTTTTTAATTCCGAGGTGATGCCAACATGCAACAAAGTTTGCAAACCATTGAAGCTCCTGGCTCCTGGCTCCAGGTCAGCACAGCTCCTGCCGTTTCAGCCAATTGTGGGGTGAACTAGCGGACGGAAGATCCCCCTGTTCCCTGTTCTCTGCCTCTCCTTCTCTCTGTGTAACTGTGACTTTCAAGTAAAATAAATAAATATTAAAAAAAAAAAAAAAGACTAGCTATGATGTAATTTTCATGGATGAGCTAAAGAAGAGAGGATAAAACCAAAGGAAATTGGGAAGTGACCAGGAAACCAGGTGTTAATGGCAAACTCAGCCGGCGCTGTGGCTCAACAGGCTAATCCTCCACCTGTGGCGCCGGCACACCAGGTTCTAGTCCTGGTCGGGGTGCCAGATTCTGTCCCGGTTGCCCCTCTTCCAGGCCAGCTCTCTGCTGTGGCCCGGGAGTGCAGTGGAGGATGGCCCAGGTGCTTGGGCCCTGCACCCCATGGGAGACCAGGAGAAGCACCTGGCTCCTGCCATTGGATCAGCACGGTGCGCCGGCTGCAGTGCGTCAGCCGCAGCGGTCACTGGAGGGTGAACCAACGGCAAAGGAAGACCTTTCTCTGTCTCTCTCTCTCACTGTCCACTCTGCCTGTCCAAAAAAATTAAAAAAAGGCAATCTCTCTGGATGTGTGCACCAGACAGGTGATATGGGACCCACGTGAAGGATTCCATATCCTAGTCTGATGAGACGAGGCAGGTGATTTTCTGCCGTCAGATTCAGGTGGCCTGTCAATAAACCATTATTCATATAAACAACAATGAAGATGTTTTAGAAGAGGTGGATGCTTGTACTTTGTTGGTTAGAGTGGTTTTCATTCCCACCATCTTCTAAATATACACAAACATCCATCATGATACTACTGCACACAGATGCGAGGACAGGCTACTGACCTGATGATAATCCCTCACTAGACATCGGGTTCTCTGGGAGCAGGGCTATGTTCTGTTTGTGACCACAAATTTCCAACAGGAAGCACCAGATGTGATCTAGGGAAAGGGACCGTGACCTTGTTCAATGCTGGGTCTCCAGCATTAGAACACAGAACTTAGAACAGAAGTTGCACAAAGAGGACAATCAAATTTTTATTTGAGTCTAGACTAGACCACTTGAAATTGGTATTCTGGCATCGTGGTCTTGAAAATATTAGAGATATCTTCTTAGAAAGACCCGAACAGGGGCTGGCGTTGTGGAGGAGTGGATTAAGCTGCTGCCTGTGGCACTGAAATCCCATTTGGGTGCTGGTTTGAGTTCTAGCTGCTCCGCTTCTGATCCAGCTCCTTGGCCGATGCACAGGGAAGGCAGCAGATGATGGCCCCAACACTTGGGTCCCTGCACCCACATGGGCAGATCCAGAGGAAGCTCCTGGCTCTTGGCTTTGACCTGGCTCTGCCCTGGCAGTTGCGGCCATCTGGGAAGTGAACCAGGGGAAGGAAGACCTCTAACTATACCTTTCGAATAAATAAAATAAATCTTAAAAAAAAAAAGAAAGAGAGAGCAGCACAAAACAGAGTCCCACACTTGCAAGCACATCCTGGGAATCACCCCTGCTTTTCAAAATCATCCTCAATTAGCACATTCCCATTGGCGATGGAAAGACACTAAATCTTTGAAGCTTTGATATCCCTTGTTTTTTTCCATTGTCTTACTCTAACATTCTGCACCACTGTTAGCATCTTTTTTAGGTTAGCAATATTGTCCTCAAAGATCAAACAATAAGTCTTCAGACAATAAAGACAGTTCCCAGGGTACTTCTCAGGGTTGTCCTGAAACTTAAATGAGTAGATGAAAAAAGCCTCTGAAACACAAGAAATACTATGAAAAGTAAGTTATGAGACTTATTATAAATTAATACTAAGCAAAGCCCAGAAGAAATTCTTATTGAAATTTTCATACATTAATTTCTGGGGATAAATGAATGCTATGAATGAAACTGCCATTCTTTTGAATTAAAGGCATATTCAGAAAGATTGCAGCTTCATTCATAATCTGAATTGCTTCCGGAAGATGGTCCCAAGTTATTTGCTTCTTTCTAAATTACCTACAAGTTTCAGACATAGAACACATCTAAAAAGTTCATTAGAAGTCAAGGAGCTTTGTGTGTCTACATTTGATTTGTGGATAATTTTTTTATATAAAACCTATAAAGATTCACAAGATTCTATGATGCATGTAAAGTTACTGAAACTAACTTGCAACACTTAAATCCCCAAAGAAATGTGAAACAGGTAAACTCACATGGGGACATCACCATAAATAATAGTTTCTCAATATGAATCAGAAATACATTAAAGGTATGGAACAAAGCAACCTGCAGGTAGCATTCTGTCATTTTTGATGGGCAGAGATCCAAATGTGAGTCCCTTGTTCCTGGGTTTTTTTTTTAAGATTTATTTTATCTATTTGAAAATCAGAGTTACACAGAGAGAGAAGGAGAGGCAGAGAGAGAAAGAGGTCTTCCATCTTACTCCCAATTTGCCGCAATGGCTGGAGGTGCGCTGATCTGAAGCCAGAAGCCAGGAGCTTCCTCCAGGCCTCCCAAGTGGGTGCAGGAGCCCAAGGCCTTGGGTCATCTTCCACTGCTTTCCCAGGCCACAGCAGAGAGCTGGATCGGAAGTGGAAGAGCCAGGTCTCGAACCGGCGCCCATGGGGGATGCTGGCACTGCAGGCGGCAGCTTTACCCTCTACTCCACAGTGCTGGCCCCATTCTTGGTTCTTACCAGCCCTCCATGCCCATTTTTACAAATAGCTGCATGGTCTCCTTCTTAGCTAATGAAACCACAAAGGTCAAAAAACAGTTTCACGTATCTAAAGAAGGCAGTGTAGATAAATAAGTTGATCTGTGTTAATACCCCAATAGAAAAATACAATTTTGTAAAAATGTCTAAGTAACATTTCTTAGTGTTGTGTGTATATATATATATATATACACAGATATATATACACATGTGCTAATAAAGAAAAAGTCTACTATCTCATACTCAGGTAAGTCTTATTGAGTTAAAAATAATTTTTCTAAAAAAGCCCTAACTTTGACTAAGCCCAAAATGAGAATAACCGGGTGCTGTTGCAGACAGACGAGCTGACTAGACACAGTTCAGCAGCCAACACCTCTTATCACGAAACTGCATGTCCCAGTTGAGCTGTGGCCCCGTTTTTGATGCCTGCTCAAAAGTGGTGACTGTACCCCAACCTGCACCTTTCTGAGACACTGTAACATTCAATCCCAACTCGAAGCCAACAGAGAACATACTTAATATACATAACTTAGTGGCAATACACAACCCTTCCGAGAACTCCCCAAAACTTAATATACATGTATAACTTCCCTAGAAATAAGCTGATAAAACATGCAACTCCTGGCTATTTGGGCAGCCTGGATTTTAATCATGAAAAAAATCTTGCTTCTGGCTTGGCCAACCCAAGTATCTCCTTTCTTCTTCGCGTTCACATCAGTGTCTCTCCACTGGCATCCACACGAGACGAGAACCCTTGGGTTTCTGCCTGATGACACATGGACATGCAGTTCACAAGGCCCTCAATCCGCACCTCAGTGACCTGAAGTTTCCTTGATCTTTTATGAAGGGGTGGAGGGAACCCTGACAGCATCCGTTTAGTGTATCAACGAAGTACACATCTCGGGACTTTGGACACAACCAGCATTACGTGCCACACGCTGCCTTCCATTTATAACATGTGCTGGAACTCATTCTGACAGCACATCCTGGTGGTCCTCACTCTGAGACTACGTATCACACTGTTGTGTGAATGAGCCATGATATACTTAACCAACATCACCGATGTGCCGACTCTGCCCAGGTTGTTGCAAAGACAAACAGTGTCAAAAAAACCATTCTTTACCACCTATCTTAGCAAACCTTGGTAAGTACAAATGAGGAATAACTTTAAAAAAAAAAATGTGAGAGGTGGAGAGATTCATACATATGCAGAGCAAGTTTTCACCAAGTGGTTCACCTTTTTTTTTTCTTTTTAGATTTTTATTTATTTATTTGAGAGGCAGAGTTACAGAGGGAAAGACACAGAAAAAGGTCTTCCATCCACTTCCAAATGGCCACAATGGTTGGAGCGGGGCAGATCTGAAGCCAGGAGACAGGAACTTCTTCCAGGTCTCCCATGCAGGCATAGGGACCTAAACAGTTGGGCCATCTTCCGCTGCTTTCCCAGGCCATAGCATAGATCTGGATCAGAAGAGGAGCAGCCAGAATTTGAATCGGGGCTCATATGGGATGCCAGCACTGCAGGCAGTGGCTTTACCCACTACGCCATAGCACCGTAGCTTGCTTTCTTAAACTCTAATTTCACACACTCAAACTCCTCAATCATTACAACCTATGAGATTATGTCTTGAAATGATGAAGACCATTCTCAAAGCAACATTATAAAGAAACCCACCCAGGTTTTGGGATAAAATTATTATTTTCCTTATTTTAATGTTTGAATCTTTTATATGCCTGGAATCTTCCTGGGAATAAGGAGTTACACAGATCACTGTACGTTTGATGTGGTTACAAGAAACATATGTTACTTGGGTCACTTACAGTCCTAGACTGTGGTACCTGGGTGTGATTCCTGGCTTCGGCAACTGATTCCAGCTCCCTGTCAGTGTAGACCCTTGAAGGCAGTGTAATTCAGGTTACCGGATCCCTGCCACCACCAACCCAGGAGATTAATTTCTCAGCTTCTATGTAGGCCATTGCAGGCATTGTGGAGTAAGCAAGCAGATACGAACACACAGAATCAATCAACTCCTTTAATATTTTTTAAAATAGATAAAAATGTAAAAATTTTCATAAACAGTATAAATACAACATAAAAATTATGCACACAGAAAAAAAAGAAAACAAAAATGCTGTAAGTGGCTTGCATTCAGGCACAGGCGCCATGGGTAAGTTTTCTTCCTTCTTTTAATTTTCCCATATTTTATGAGTTTTTGAGAACAAGCCTCTATTTCCCTTATGATAGATAATGTTAATTCCTTCAAGGTCAGCAAGGGTGCCCTCTAGCACACTGCAGCAATGTATTTAGCAACAGCAGAGGGCCAGTGAAACTCCCTTTTTTAAGATTTACTTATTTATTTCAGATGCAGAGTTATAGACGGGAAGGGGAGAGGTGGAAGAAGGGGAGGCAGAAGAGGTCTTCCATCTGCTGCCTCACTCCCCAAATGGCCACAATGGCCGGAGCTGGGCCAATCCCACGTGGGTGCAGGGGCCCCAGGAATTGGGCCATCTGCCACTGCTTTCCCAGGCCATCAGCAGGCAGCTGGATCAGAAGTAGTGCAGGGCCAGAGCTGTGGTGCAGCTGGTTAAAGCTCTGGCCTGCAGCGCTGGCAAACCATGCGGGCACCAGTTCAAATCCTGACTGCTCCACTTCCGAAACACCTCTCTGTATGGCCTGGGAAAGCAGTAGATGGCCCAAGTCCTGGGGCCACTGCACCCATGTGGGAGACCTGGAAGAAGCTCCTGGCTCTGGATCAGCTCAGCTCTGGCCGTTGCGGCCATTTGGGGAATGAACTGGCAGATGGAAGACCGACCTCTCTGGCTCGACCTCTCTCTCTGTAACTGTCTTTCAAAGAAATAAAACTAATCTTGGAAAAGAAGTGGAGCACAGCTGGGACTTGAGCCAGCACCCATATGGGACACCTGTGCCTTGGGCAGGGGCTTAACCTACCACACTATAGGGCCAGCGCCCTCCTAACTTCTTTTTACCATAGAGCCAAGTCACCGGTTCTTACACAGAAGACAGTGGGAAAGCAGAAACAGGCTGTCCTCTACACTAGTTCACAATGGGATTTGCCAGACAGCCCTGTGCTCTCCCAGGAGGCAGCTTACCCCCCAGGGCACACTGGCAGCGCCGAAGGGGCTCACACACTGTAGCACGATGAATAAAGCAAGCTATTCGGCCATACTAAGGACAAACAGTCCAACCTAAACTTAACAGAAACACAGGAAAAGCCCTCTGAAATATATACACCCATAAATTCCATATCTACTGTCAGCTAACCAGATTCACATCAATTTGAAAGGCCCTCCAGCCACCACAGAATATGAGGGTTCCAGGCATCCATCAGTCATTCAAATCTCAAGGCAGATATCACGTGGCCACTAGAAAGAACCAGTAGAGAGACTGGCGCTGTGGCATAGCAAGTAAAGCTGCCGCCTGCAGCGCTGGCATCCCATATAGGCACCAGTTTGAGTCCCAATTGCTCCACTTTTGAACCAGCTCTCTACTGTGCCCTGGGAAAGCACCGGGAGATGGCCCAAGTGCTTAGGCCCCTGCACCTGCATGGGAGACCCAGAAGAAGCTCCTGGCTTCTGGCTTCAGATCGTCATAGCTCCAGCCATTGCGGCCAATTGGAGAGTGAACCAATGGATGGAAGAGACTCTCTCTCTCTCTCTCTCTCTCTCTCTCTCTGTGTGTGTGTGTGTGTGTAACTCTTTCAAATAATAAATCTTGAAAAAAATAATCACTAGACTTAACTCTTTCCCACTTTGTCTCTTCTGTTGTTACACTTGACATTCACCATGAATACGTCCCTCAGTATTAATTCAGTTCAGCTGCAGAATTTCAACTACACAACCAAATGTGCTTCATCATATTGGGGGTGAGGGGTGAGGGCAGGAGAGGAGGAAGAGAGCCACATACTCCATGCAGCTCTGACATTCAGATTGTAGTCACACAAGAATAATCAAGAGGCTCAAAGTAAGTGCTCTCTTGACAACTTTAAATTCCTACTCTGGGTCATAATGAGAGTATTACTAGGATCACCAGCATGGCAAATACACACTCAAAGCATATACCTCATCTAACACTGGACAATCTTCCTTTAAAATTAAAAAAAAAAAGGTTTAAATTCAAACTCAAAGATAATACAGAGCTATGATACAGTATGGAATTAAACTTTGACTCTGCACTATCTTTTGGCCCACAATATAAACCTGAGATTGTACATTCTGGACCCTTGTGTGACTGTGGGATGGAGGCCATCATTGCCACACACAAGCACACACAAGCACGGGCACACAGCAATGACAACGCAAATGTACATCTGCACCCGGCACGGTGGGCCAGGGGAAAGGCACACAGGGACCACAGGTCTCCCAAGGTGCCACAGTGGAGACAACGCTGGACCAGGAAAACAGACCCAGTCTAGAGCTCCCAGCCACCATCTGTGTGCCCTAGGCAGGGTATTCATCCTGAATGGGCTCAGTTCCGCATCTGCACAACAGGAAGCCCCATTAGATGGTCTAAGGGGTTGTGTAAGTGATTCAGTCCCTCCCAGCAACAGCTGCCTAAGTGCCTTGGCTCTGGTTTCCGCTTACTCATCCCTGTGGAGTGTCCTGGCGGTCCCACAGGTGTCACAAAACTGTAAGACCCCATTACTACAGGGCTTTGCCAGAGTAACTGGGATCATGAAAATAAAGAACTACTTTCCCTCATTTGTTCATTCAGTCATGAGACACAGACTATCACATTCATATACCATACACAAAACAATGTGCTTGGGGTGAGAATTTGGCAAAGAGTTAAGATAATCCCCATCTCATACTGCAGTGCCTGAGTTTGAGTCATGGCTCTGCTCCCAAATCCAGCTTCCTACTGATGGGCTTCCTGAGAGGTAGCAATGATGGTCGGGGAGGCTGGGTCCCATGTGGGAAACCTGGATAGACTTCTAAGTTTAGGTTTAACCCAGCCTTGGCTGTTGCTGGCATCTGGGGAGTGAACCAGAGCTTGGGAGATTGCTGTCTCTTTGCCTTTCAAATAAATAAATGTGTTTTAAAATAAACCACAATGGGGGCCAGGGCTGTGGTGTAGCAGGTAAAGCCACTGCCTGGGACACCAGCATATCATATGGGTGCCAGTGTGCGTCCCGGCTATTCCACTTCCAATTCAGCTCCCTGCTAATGGCTTGGAAAAGCAGCGAAGGATGGATGGCCCAAGTACTTAGGCCCCTGCACTCACGTGGGAGACCTGGAAGAAGCTTCTGGCTCCAGGCTTCGGATTAGCCCAGCTCTGGCCATCGCAGCCATTTGGAGGAGTGAACCAGTAGATGGAAGATCTCTCTCTCTCTCTCTCTCTTAATGCTGCCTTTCAAATAAATAATTCTTACACACACACACACATACAGTGTGCTGGTCTCCTTAGGGAAGAGACATAAAAAGTACAATCTGTACTTTAAGGGGCTCAACATTTATAATCCAACTGGAAAAATAACTAAAGAACAGTACAATGATAAAAATCTAGAACAAATGGCCTAATTATCACCTACCTTCTCCACTAAGCTCTGGTGTGATTTTAAAATCCTGTACGATATAATTCAGTACCCAAGACTGTCCTCACGCGGTGAGGGGAGGTGGCTTGTGCTGCCAGGGTCAGGCACTTTCTGGAACATATGCCCAGGTACTTCCAGTACCCTCCCCTGCTGGTGCTAGCTGCCTCCTCTGACTTGCAATATTACCTCCAATCATCAGGCATTACTAAAAACTAAGGGGCCCCTAGACCCCAGTCACAATGGCTGAACGCGTTTGTCCATTTACCTTTGTGAGCATTTCTAGAAGTCCACACTGCAGGAACACAGAAAATACATAGTTTACTTCCTTCCATGCCTAGCACACTGCTCCAGCAAACAATGAATAAGTAACTATCATACTGACATCAGACTCCTAGTGTACTGTTGTTAATGAAGACAACATAGATTTATTGAGGTTTAAATCAACACACAGACCACAAAGGTATGTCTTTCTCTTCTCCTACTCTGAGAGGCCACATCCCTAATCCTAGTTGACATGAATGCCCTTTTGATGGCACAGTAAATTGGCTCAAATTCTGGGAAGTATCTGATAGTATGTTTTAGAAGCCGTAAATACGTTTATTCTTTGATGCATGCCACGTCTGGGATTCTATCAGAAGAAACTAATTCAAACTATGGAAACGGCTATAAGACGTATTTTGTAATGTCTGTAATAATTGTGAAAAGTTGGAAGATGCCTGTCAACAACAGGGTTAAATAACTAACCCATGGAAAACTGTTGAAATCTTTACTTAATATATACTAAACTGATCTTCTGTGTATAAAGAGAAT
Source organism: Sylvilagus floridanus (assembly GCA_949820135.1). Classification (NCBI taxonomy): domain Eukaryota; kingdom Metazoa; phylum Chordata; class Mammalia; order Lagomorpha; family Leporidae; genus Sylvilagus; species Sylvilagus floridanus. The sequence continues at coordinate 188,398,702 of OX463227.1, forward strand.
TGAAAATGAATCTTGACGTGAATGGAAGGGGAGAGGGAGCGGGAAAGGGGAGGGTAGCGGGTGGGAGGGAAGTTCTGGGGGGGGGGGACCATTGTAATCCATAAGCTGTACTTTGGAAATTTATATTCTTTAAATAAAAGCTATAAATAATAATAATAATAATAATAAAAACATAACAAAAAAAATAAATAACTAACCCATGGAGCATCACACCAGAATATTATGCAGCTGTTAAGATGGTAACTAAGCAGCTTCTGTAGTTACAAACAAAAGCAGAGACACAAAAGAGAACTAAGAAATATCAGAAAAAAATAATTAAAAACATTACTTTAGGGATCTGAGTATGAGCATTTTTCCCTATTTCTAAGCTTTCTATAGAACTCTTACGATCCTTCTATAATTACAAGGTAATCTTTTATGTAAAAATAAAACTCATGCCTCTGATCTCATTGAAAACGAGCCAAGGGGTCACAAGAGCCCATGCAACGTGCCCAGGAAGCAAGGGGCCATCAGCATTCCAGGACATGCAGGGAGCCAGGGGAGGTGCCATACAGAGTGGCTCCCCAGAGAGACACTGTAGGTGGCATGTGCTTGTCAGTGACTGCTTGTCAGTGTCTAGAAGTAAGCTGTGTCCACCTCCTCAACCTGACAATTCACCTCATTACCAGCACCCTGCGGCAGAGAACGGCCCAGGCACAGCCCAGGAGCCATGTAGAACATTTACAGGGTCACCCAGGGCTACACGCGCACTTGGTGAGTGAAAAGCCTTGGTGTTGACATCTGGAACAATCAGGAACATCTGCAGCAATAAATGCAATAACTGGGACAGAGAACTGGTTCCAGTCCCTGCCACTCTGCTTCCCATCCCACTCCCTGCTAATGCACCTGGAAAAGCAGTGGATGCTGGCCCGAGTGTCTGAGCCCCTACCACCCACGTGGGAGACCCGGATGGAGTTCCAGGCTCCCACCTTCAGCCAACCCAGCCCCAGCTGTGCAAACATTGTGGGAGGCAAGATCTCTCTGTATCTCTCCCTCTCTCTGTCATTCTATCAAATAAATAAATAAATAAACCTAGAAAGGAAAAGGAAAGGAATAATCACAAAGATTGGAAGAGGCAAATGGAAACAACCATCACTTCCAGGGGAGCCAAGCGGATGGGGCGGAGCCACTGCTGCCCCACACGTGTCTAAGGAACAAGGCACAAGAGGAGGACAGCGCTGGCCCTCAAGGGGATCTTCAGGGTATGTCTTCAGCCCTAACAAACACTAACTATAAGACGCAACAGACTTGAACCCAAGTCTCTCCACATACATATTCAGCCGCGTGCCCACTCCAGGGCATCTCGGGGAGCTGCTTTTGCTCCCAGCCTCCTCTCTGTACCAAGTAACTCCATAGCCCACTGTCCAGGACCAAGTTCTTATCTCTCCACTACCCCTAACTTGCCCCTTGAATGCATATACAGCACAGCAGCAGAGAAAAGTTTCAGACATAGGTTTTGAAACCAGAGAGAACGGACTTAAAATTCAAATTATGCAGCTGGCGCTGTGGCGCAGCGGGTAAAGCCACCTGCAGTGCCGGCATCCCATAGGGGCACTGGTTCGAGTCCCAGCTGCTCCAATCCCATCCAGCTCTCTGCTATGGCCTGGGAAAGCAGTAGAAGATGATCCAAGTGCTTGGGCCCCTGCACCCACGTGGGAGCCTGGAAGAAGCTCCTGGATCCTGGCTTCGGATCAGCGCCACTCCAGTTATTGCAGCCATCTGGGGAGTGAACCACTGGATGTAAGACCTCTGTCTCTCTGTGTGCCTCTGCCTCTGAAATAAATCAATACATCTTGACACGTGGTGGCCGTGTCTTCTTCCTCAACTAGCTCCGTCTGCTGCAACAGCCCCACCCTCTGTAAGCCCGCCGTGTACTGACCGCCGCCTGACCCCAGGCTGCCTTCTGGAACCACTGCACTGCCCAAACCGAGGCACTCTTGTTTCTGGTCCATGATCAACTTTGCTTGTCTACAAATACAGCACCACACATACTGAGAAGCACAGCAACCATCTCAAAGCATGGGTACCAAGGCCATACTGCCTGCGTTCACATACTGAGAAACACAGCAACCATCTCAAAGCATGGGTACCAAGGCCATACTGCCTGCGTTCAGTCCACTCTTTCAGGTTGGTCCATGTGACTTTGTGGAGTTAGGTCGATGAGTTTAAATTCAGATCTGCACACACCAGCCATGTGAGCTCACTTAACCTCTCTCTGAGCCCCCTTTCCCCCTCTGTAACACTGAAAGACAAACAGTACCTACCTCCTAGGCAGAGAAATTGGAACCCCTGTGCGCTGCTGGTGGAAATCAAAAGGGCACAACCTCTGAAGAAAACACCCTGGAGGTTCCTAAAAAATTAAACACAGAATTACCACATGGTCTAGCCGTTCTCTTCTGGGTAAATACTCAAAAAGCATTGAAAGCTAAGATTTGAACAGATCATCAGGGCACCCATGTTCAAAACAGCATTGTTCACAATAGCCAAAAGGTGCAAGCAATCCAGGGTCCACTGAAGAGTGAATAAAAAAAAATGTGATCTATACACAGAATGATTATCATTCAGCTTGAAAAAGTAAAGCAATTCTCACACTTGCTACCACGTAAATGAATCTTCAGGATATAATACCAATTATCCCATTACATGGTGAGAATAAGAATCAAGTCAGAACATGAAATTCATTTATGTTTTTTATATATCTTATACACATAGCCTGGAGGTGATTTGACACAATATTTTTAGTGCTCACGTGTTTTAATTACAATCCATCACAGGAGGTCAAGTGTGAAAGTTTCCTTTTTTTTTTTTTTTTTTGTGACAGGCAGAGTGGACAGTGAGAGAGAGAGACAGAGAGAAAGGTCTTCCTTTGCCGTTGGTTCACCCTCCAATGGCTGCCGCGGATGGCGCGCTGCGGCCGGTGCACCGCGCTCATCCGATGGCAGGAGCCAGGTGCTAGGTGCTTCTCCTGGTCTCCCATGGGGTGCAGGGCCCAAGCACTTGGGCCATCCTCCACTGCACTCCCGGGCCACAGCAGAGAGCTGGCCTGCAAGAGGGGCAACCGGGACAGAATCCGGCACCCCGACCGGGACTAGAACCCGGTGTGCCGGCGCCGCAAGGCGGAGGATTTGTGGCATCTTGCTTATATTCTAAGAATTTCAGACTTTGGAGTATTTCACAGTTTCATACTAGGGATGCTCAACCTTCTATTTGATTTTCTTGCCTTTGCAGGAAAGTCCCCCGTACAGTCCACACTGCAGTGTTTTAGAGCAACGGATGCCCTCTGACGACACTCCAGTCCCTCAGCTATGGGGCTGCACACCTTCTGCAGGGAGACATTCCCAGCCAAACGCTCCTTCCCGGCAACAAAGCGTCTGTGGCCGTAGGATGAGCATTAAGGAGTCGCCTGCTTTCTGAACTGAGGCTTCACGTTAAACACAGCTGAGAGAACCTCACAGAAAATCTCTTATCTCACTGTCTTCATTTCCTAAATGGCTCAAATTTTGACTCAAAAATAAGTTACAGGCTAAGATTATTAAACTTATACAAGGAGGAGAAAAGAAAGTCCTCCTGCTAAGCGTAAGCATTTTTTCACTTTTTATCACAACCATGACTATTTTATTTCTTTGCTTATTCATCTTGTAAAATGCGTTAACCTGGGGCCAGCACTGTGGCACCCCAGGTTAGGCCACTGCCTGTGACGCCAGCAACCCACACGGCAGCCAGTTTGAGTCTGTGCTACTCCGCTTCCAATTCAGCTCCCTGCCAATGCACCCTGCAAACCGGCAGAAGATGGCCAAGTACTTGGAACCCAGCAACCCACACGGCAGCCAGTTTGAGTCTGTGCTACTCCGCTTCCAATTCAGCTCCCTGCCAATGCACCCTGCAAACTGGCAGAAGATGGCCAAGTACTTGGAACCCTGCAACCCACACGGCAGCCAGTTTGAGTCTCTGCTACTCCGCTTCCAATTCAGCTCCCTGCCAATGCACCCTGCAAACCGGCAGAAGATGGCCAAGTACTTGGAACCCTGCAACCCACACGGCAGCCAGTTTGAGTCTGTGCTACTCGCTTCCAATTCAGCTCCCTGCAAACCGGCAGAAGATGGCCAAGTACTTGGAACCCTGCTAACAACATGGCAACCTGCATTCGAGGTTCCAGGCTCCTGGCTCTGGACTGGCCCAGCCCACACTGTTGTGGCCATTTGGGGAGCAAACCAGCAGACAGAAGCTCTCTCTCTCTCTCCCTCTCCTTCTGTAACTCTAACATTTATTTTTTTCAAAGTGTTATTTCTAAGCACACACCAAAACAGAATGAGGTTGGGCCCAATGTAGCCAGCTTAACAATCAATTTTAATTTATATTTAATAAATATAACTTTTCAAAAGAATAAATTTTAACGTTTTGAATCATGCAAGTATGACTTTAAAAAGAAAAGGAATAAGACCACAACAGTCACATTAAGGTCATTTTCATCTAACAATTGCCCTTTATCAGCATTAATACCTTTCTATGCTCCTAGGTTTTTTGTTTTTTTATACCTTCTCATCTCCTTTTCTTTTCTTTTTTTTTTTTTTTTGACAGGCAGAGTGGACAGTGAGAGAGAGAGACAGAGAGAAAGGTCTTCCTTTTCCGCTGGTTCACTCCCCAATGGCCGCCTTGGCCGGCACGCTGCAGCCAGTGCACCACATGATCTGAAGCCAGGAGCCAGGTGCTTCTCCTGGTCTCCCATGGGGTGCAGGGCCCAAGGACCTGGGCCATCCTCCACTGCACTCCCGGGCCACAGCACGGGCCACAGCAGAGAGCTGGCCTGGAAGAGGAGCAACCGGGACAGAATCCGGCGCTTCGACCGGGACTAGAACCCGGGATGCCGGCGCCGCAGGGAGGATTAGCCTAGTGAGCCGCAGCGCCGGCCATACTTTTTTTTTTTTTGAAATTAAATGATTCCAGTGTCCACTTTGTCATGGCTGCTGTCAGGAAGCACTACGTGCTCTGGACAGCCAGTGGGGGGCGCTATGTTCCTGAGAAATACTCTCCACAGATGCCCACTCTCCAAGTCCCAGATTCTTCTCCCTGCTTTATCCCGGGCCCCTCCTTTCCCTTCCCTAACACCAACGGCTTCTTTTCTACCCCTTCCACCTCTTTCTACGGCAGGGACCCCAAACTCAAATGGCCAATCACATATCCAATCACTAGAAGATGCCATATATAAAGGTCAATACAGTAAGTGGCAAAAGTGAGCTGATAAGTACATTTGGCACCTGAGGTTCAGAGCCAAAATTAAAAATAAAAACTGTACCTAATCTAGTGCCTGTATTAAGTATAGCGATACAGAAAGATCAGCCTAGACATGAGACTGCAAAAATACCACAAACAGGAATTCCTGCAGAGGTCATGCACAATGGAAAGCCAAGACACTCCGGCAAAAAAAACAAACAAACAAAAAAAACACCCTAAATGAAAGATCTTTGTGAGATCCAGTGGAAAGAACAGGTCATCAAAGAAGGAGGTACCTTTCTCTGAAGGGAGGAGAGAACTTCCACTTTGACTACGACCTTGTCTAAATATGATAAGGGTCGGTGAACTCAAAAGGCTTCCATAGCCTTGGAAACTCATGACAAGAGCCTAGGGAGATTTCTGATGCCATAAACAAGAGTGTCAATTTGTTAAGTCAACAACAGAAGTCACTGTGCACTTACTCCTCATGCAGGATCTCTGTCCTTAATGTGCTGTACATTTTGATTTAATGCTATAACTAGTACTCAAACAGTATTTTTCACTTTGTTTCTATGTGGGTGCAAACTGTTAAAATCTTTACTTAATATATGCTAAACTGATCTTCTGTATATAAAGAGAACTGAAAATGAATCTTGATGTGAATGGAAGAGGAGAGGGAGAGGGAGCAGGAATGGGAAAGGGGAGGGTTGAGGGTGGGAGGGAATTAATGGGGGGGGAAGCCATTGTAATCCATAAGCTGTACTTTGGAAATTTATATTCATTAAATAAAAGTTAAAAAAAAAAAGTCATGCATGGAGGCGTGTGTGTGTTAATATCTTAAATATTAGATTTCTTTTTTGATTATCCAACAAGTTTTATATGTTAATAAAATTCATAGTGCTGCTCACCTGTGGCAAACCTGCCATCTCTAATTTGTTTTAAGAGGGATTGTAATCACCCAATCAATCAAGTTCTTGACCTTCAGCCTACGCAGCCACTTCTCTGGGGTCTAAATCAGCTCTAAAAAATCATGTTGCAACAGTTCTTGTCCTTGAGCTCCAAAATGCCAACAGGAACTTACCTTGAGCAACTCTAACAGATGAAAATAGTGTATAGTTTCTAATCCATCTTCTACCAAGAGTCTTCAAGCAAAAGCAAATATTGATGATACTCCTAAGTAATAACTTCTCCTCTACTGGGGTTTAAACTTAACAGATATTCAAGTTTCTATACAGTGAATCTTTACCATGAAAAGCACATGGTCCGGTTTTGGTTTTGAACCCCTTCCTGCTTATGTAAAGATAAAGGCTGATCAAATATCGATCCTTCCATCCCCAGACTCCCCCCTCCTAGAACACAGGCAATCTCAACTGCACCTGCATCCACCCCCACCCCACCCCCACTACCCCCACCCCCCCACCCCCCCCACCCCCGCTGCAGGCCAGGCCTTCAAACGAAGCACAGGTTTTCTGCTTGGCTAGGCCACAGCCTCGCAGCTCATTCATGGCAGCACAGAAGCATATGCTCAAATTTTCCTGCTAACACAAAATTTCCTCAAACACCCCATCCAGCCACAGCCCACTCTTCCAGAGCCTTGTCTCTTGCTTTCTCAAGAAGCCTTTGAGACTTAAATATGAGCCGCTTCCTGTCTTTAATTTCTGATCCATCTTCCACCCAGTGAACGCTAAGGTTGGTCCACCACTCCAGGGAGCCCTTTCCAGTAGTGTCACTGACATCAGGTCTTCAGCACGTATTACGTGAACTCTGCAGGCCCTGACACTCAGGTTGTTCCCTCTTGGAACTGTGTCTTCCCTCAGTCTGGATGGCTTCTCTTACTGTCTTCCTCTCATCTCTGAATACTCAAGTCTCCTTCAAGGATTCACATCATCCCATCATCCCTTTTCATCAGTGTTCTCAGAGGTCCACGTTGGGCCCTTTTCTCCTCTCCCACACACTCCTGTCAGTCTCATCTATCTTTAATATAACTGTCTTCAATAGCCAGTTGTGTGTCAAGGGTCCTCAGATCTCCGCATTTCCAGCTCCACTCTCCCTCGGGGAGACCCAGTCCACCCATGCACAGTCTATGCAGGACTTAGATCCAATGCATCCGAAATCTAACACCCTCTGATGCATTTACCACCCAGGTGAATCACCAATCACCCCATGCAGGAAACAGCAGGCATCCTTTAGTCTTCCTTTTCCATTAGCCCTCATGTCTAGTCGACAGCCAGGACCCACTGCCTCTAATCTTGGCATCTCTCTAGAATTCCACTGTCTATCTCTCCACTACTAGTAACTCAGGCCTTCACCATTTCCCATGTATACAATAAATAAAGTTCCCTCTTGCCAATCAATACTTGTGCCAGCTCTCCAGGCTGCTGTCAAAACCATTTAAGTCTTACAAAGTCACTTGTCTGCTTAGAACTCCAAAGTCTAGTCTATTGTGCTTACAATGTATTTCCTGAATACCTGACAAACCTCCTGTCTCACCTTCAACTACCCTACACAGAAGCATATGTCCACAGAGAAGCAACTCCCTCAGCCAAGGAAAGTCCTCTTACCCTCTGCACTGGTTAAATCCCGCTCATTCCTACAACCACGCTCTCTCCTCCAACCCAAGAAAACCTTCTCTGACTTGACCTGCTTGCCTGGGGTAGGGAGCCCTCCTTCCTGCTCTCATAGGACCTGTATGTCTGTCCATCTAACACCATCTACCTAACAGGGATCACCCACGTTACAGATTCTCTAATAGTTGCTGACTTATAAAACTCTCCCCTCTGGGGCCGGTGCTGTGGCGTGGGTTAGGACTCCATCTGCAGTGCTAGCATCACATGTGGGTGCCAGTCCCAGCTGCTCCTCTCCTGATCCAGCTCCCTGCTACTGTACCTAGGAATGCAGGAGATGGACCATGTCATTGGGCACCTGCACCCACATGGGAGACCCGGAAGAGGCTCTTGGCTTCAGCCTGGCCCAGGCCTGGCTGCTGCAGCCATCTGGAAAGTGAATCGGCAGATGGAAGAACTCACTCTTGCTCTCCTCCACCCCGTAATTCTTTCAAATAAGTAAATCTTCAAAAAACAAAAAGTAAACTAATCAAAATAATTAGCCATGTCGCAGGTAGAGATTGATCAAGGCTTTTTCCTAGTGCCAAACACACATGTGAGTTACTACATGTATTCCTGAAGTATATAAGAGAACGATGGAGGTGGATTTATGCATGGTATATGCTTCTAAGGAGACATTTCAAAGGAAATTTTCCACATACAACTGCTTAAAGCCACACTCAGGGAGGGTTTACCAATTAAAGTTAGTGTCTTCAAATGATCACACATAATCCAACTGGAGTCAATCTAGAGTTTTTATACTTTACCAAAAATAAGCAACTTTAGAACATTCTATTTCTAAAACTCCTGTTATATAAGGCTGTTTTCAAACTAAGAATTGAGAAATAAATATAGCATGTATTTTAATTTATCAATAAAACACCCACTCAAATTCCTTTATCATCTTGTCCCCCACGGAATTGGCAAGGGAGCGGTAACTGAAAGGCAACAGTGAGATGGCCCATCTTACAGAACCTACCTGCCTTGCACGGGAAGTGTTCTGCTTAACCAGGTCAACTCCGTATGAGAAAGCCTGACTGGCCATGCGTCAGTAGCCCCTCCACATATACAAAGTCACAGGCCATTGCACTCAGCACAAAGACAAATGGTGGTCAAAACTAACCTCTGACCCCCAGATTCTACGTAAGGCTCCAGAGTACTAAGTCTAACAGAGATATAACAGAAGTCAGTTTTCCTATAGTTTCAGAAAACAGAGTAAGCACCAAGTCATTTTTGTCTAAGCAATTTCATACACACACCAACCACTAATTAGTAGCAATTTTGAAATTCTGTACCTTCCAATAAGCTTCTAGAAACCACCATGACCGCATATATATATATATATATATATATATATATATATGCAATCCTTCTGTTCCGGTTCTCTGAGGCGGTAATTCAAATCACTGTCTGGTTCAGTAAATACAGGCGCAGTTCCATTATTTCCCATCTTTAGACTAGTGGCAGAAGCTATAGAATATTCAAACTTTCAAGCATTAAAATTCACTTGTAATTTCATTAACTTTAGCTTAAACACAGAATTTGATTTGTGCTATATGTTAAAATTGTAAACAAAATATTCTAACATTTTCATAAGTTTTTAGCAGTTCTCTGTTATGGTTGTTGAAATAAAATTTTCAACAATGAAAATTCTACAATTAAAAGAACAAGCCAATTGTGAAGCAAATGTAGCAAATGGGGAAATACAGTCGCCAGTGTTAATACAGAAAGTTAAATAATTTGAGGACTGTACTGCTTCCACAGGCTTAAAAAAAGATTATTTGGCTGGCGCCGTGGCTCAACAGGCTAACCTCCGCCTTGCGGCGCCGGCACCCCGGGTTATAGTGCCGGTTGGGGCGCCGGATTCTGTCCCGGTTGCCCCTCTTCCAGGCCAGCTCTCTGCTGTGGCCCGGGAGTGCAGTGGAGGATGGCCCAAGTGCTTGGGCCCTGCACCCCAAGCACCTAGCACCTAGCACCTGGCTCCTGCCATTGGATCAGCGCGGTGCGCCGGCCGCTGCGGCCATTGGAGGGTGAACCAACGGCAAAAGGAAAACTTTCTGTCTCTCTCTCTGTCCACTCTGCCTGTCAAAAATTAAAAAAATAAATAAATAAATAATAAAAAAAGATTATTTATTTGAAAGACAAAAATGAAAGAGAGGAAGAGACAAAGAGAGAGCTTTCAATCCACTGGTTCACTCCCCAGTTGCCGGCAACAGACAGGGATAGGCCAGGATACAATCAGGAACCAAGAACTCGATCCAAGTCTCCCATGTGGGCAGCAGGAGCCCAAGTACTGGGGCCATTACCCACTGCTTTCCCAGGCACATTAGCAGGAATCTAACTAGGAACTGGAGCATCAGGCACTACTCAAAGGGAATATGAATATCTCAAACAGCAGCTTTAACCCACTACCCCACAACATCCACCCCATATACCATAATCTTACAAAAATTCATAATAGCAGCAGCCAGTGCTGTGGCATAGCGGGTAAAGCCACTGCCTGCAGTGCCAGAATCCCAGATAGGCGCTAGTTCAAGTCCCAGCTGCTCCACTTCTGAACCAGCTCTCTGCTGTGGCCTGGGAAAGCAGTGGAAGATGGCCCAAGTACTTGGGCCCCTGTACCGCATGGGAGACATGAAAAAAGCTCCTGGCTCCTGGCTTTGGGTCAGCGCAGCTCCAGCCCTGGTGGCCATCTGGGGAGTGAATCAGCAGATGGAAGACCTCATTCTCTTTTTGTCTGCCTCTAGGTCTCTGCCTTTCGAATCAATAAATCTTAAAAAAATATATGTAATAGCAGTAGTAGCTAAAAGAATTATATGTATATAAGGAGGGTACTTGAAGAGAGTTCGTGGAAAAATGGAATTAAAAAATGGGCAGGGGGCAGGTGTTTGGTGCAATGGTTAAGATGCCCCTTGGGACACACAGAAGTGCCTAGATACAAGCCCTGGCTCCACGTGAGATCCCAGCTTCTTGCTGAAGTGCATCCTAGGAGTCAACAGGTGATGGTTCAAGTTTTTGGGTCCCTGTAAACTTACCTGAGAGACTTAGATTGAGTTCTAGATTCTTGGCTTAGGCCTGGCTCATCCCTAGCTGTTGCAGGGATTTGAAAAGTGAACCAGCAAATGGAATATAGCGCTCTCTCGCTGCATCTTGAGGAATTTTTTGAAAAGGACAGTGCACATTTTTCAGACTTTTTGAAGATGCCTCATATGTGTTTTACAATACCCCTACAATTAGCACTATTTTAATGATGTTCTCAGATTCAGTAACCCAGTTACTTAAAATCTGAATCAGTGAAGTAAATGGCAGACTGATCAACTGCTGTTTACTCCCACCTATATATTTAAAAGCCAGAACAAAAATTTTTTATTTAATAATAATTTAAAAAGACAGTAAGGGGACTGGCGTGGTGGCACAGTGGGTTAAAGCCCCAGCCTGAAGCACTGACATCCCATATGGGCACCAGTTCTAGTCCCAGCTGCTCTACTTCCGATCCAGCCAATTCTAATCCTTCCAATCTTGCCAGTGTACCTGGGAAGGCGGCAGAAGTGGTGTTAGGAGGGAAGAGGGAAGAAAAGAAACAGCGCTCAGGCCCCTGCCACCCACACGGGAGACCCAGACAGAGTTCCCAGCTCTTGGCCTCAGCCTGGCCCAGACCCGGCTATTCGGGCCATTTGGGGAGTGAACCAGCAGATCAAAGAGCTCATTCACTCTCCTCTCTCCTTCTCTCTCTAACTCTGCCTTTCAAGCAATACTACAGGAGAAGCTGACAGACACAGACAGGTAGACTGCTACGCTGGGTAAGTCTAATGAGCAGATGATCCTCTCATCTCTTACTCGTCTCTATCTTCTCCCTTCAGAAGAAATAGAGTTTAAGTTTCCCAAAACTGTGATCACAAAGACAAATTACTTCTTGAGTGATGGGGGGGAAAAAAAGTCTAACAGCCACATGAGACTGGGATTAGCCTCAAAGAGCTCCTCAAAGAGTCCCCCATTTGTCCTATTTTTTTTTTTTTTTCTGGAAGAGGCTTATAGAACCTAACAATTCATATAAACAGAGTCATTTCTGGCACAGAATGTATGGTAAGTACCAGGTCCTCTAAAGAAGGAAGTGGCATTTACATAAAGGAGATCATCTCTAGAAAATTCTACGTCTAGGAGGGAGAAGGACTGTGAGGCAGGAGAAAGCATGGAGGAACACAAGACTGCAAATCCCCTTCTGTCTGCTGGCACAGGCCGAGGGGCAGACTAACTGCAGACACTGGAGAGGAGCATGCGTGAGGAAGGCTAAGGACAAAGGGCCACTCTGAGTGCCAAGAAGGGAATCATGGCAGGAAGAGGAGGTAAATGGCTCCGGTGTCCTTCCCAGGCCTCTTAGAGAGCCGTTCTGAGCACCCCCACCCCACCCCAGGAGGAAGACAGTGCCAACTCCATTGTTTCTTTTCTTCCCTCTTCCCTCCTAACACCACTCTGACACGCAGTCCACAGCAAACACAACCCAACTCCCCACACACACATAATACCATGCTACTCTGACACAGAGTCCACAGCAAACAAACACAACCCAACTCCCCAAACACAGAGCTGAATGAGCGGTTAAGGCAGGCAGAGGAATCCAAGCTCAGAGATCAACATTCCCAACAGGAATTCATCAAACCCTTGACTTTGGGAAAAATTCAATATCAAGACCAAATTTATCTTCTGAAAGACACTGACAGGCTCTTTACCTAAACATGCTACCTTGCTAGAACTAATAACCAGCCTCCACAGATGCCAGCCATAGGGGGCCAGCCATGCTCTCTGCTCTGCCGACAGCGTGGACCCCAGAGGCCAATGCTCAGCGTTGCTGCCTGAGTTAGGTCTATGGGTGTCAGGATTTCTGCACCAGGGGCCCCGGGGGAAACAGGCCTCCAAGTTTACAATGCTCTAAAAGATCCTGAAGCAGCACCAAAATTAACTTGGAAATCATTTCAGATGTGTACACTATCCTCTCTTCCATAACATATGCTTATTATATACATAATCATACCATATACACTATGTATTATGCATTTTATATATTATGCAAATAATTATGCTGGAGAAGAATGTCACATTCTGCATAGAAGACTGAACTTAATGCTTTTAATCATAAGCTGTGTAAATTACTGTAAGAAAGCACAGGAATGAAGTCAACTGCAACTCCAGTTACAAACAACGAAGAAGAAGGGCATGCACCCTTTTGAATAACTGATCCAATGTTCCCTTTAAAATGTGTACTAGACACGAGTGTGCAAAGATGAGAGCATATATACAAAAGTGTAAAGTTAGAAATCAAGTATTCAGAGGAAGAAGAACAGAAGATACATTCACATCAATTTCAAAGTCTCCAGCCACCACAGAATATGAGGGTTCCAGGCCTCCATCAGTGAGTCAGATCTCAAGGCAGATATCACATGGCAACTAGAAGAACCAGTAGAGGGGCTGGCCCTGTGGCACGGATAAAGCTGCTGCCTGCAGTGCTGGTATCCCATACGGGCACCGGTTCGAGTCCTGGCTGCTCCACTTCCAATCCAGCTCTCTGCTATGACCTGGGACAGCAGAAGATCGCCTAAATGCTTGTACCCCTGCACCTGTGTGGGAGACCTGGAAGAAGGTCCTGGCTCCTGGCTTTGGATCGGTGCATCTCTGGCTTATGCGGCCAACTGGGGAGTGAACCATTGGATGGAAAACCTCTGCCTCTCCTCTCTGTGTAACTCTGACTTTGAAATAAATAAATAAATCTTCAAAACAAAAAAATACATTTGTAAGTTCAGTCCCGAGAAAGACACCAGAGGGGCATGGCTGCCGTAAGATTCAGCGTGCTATCATGCAACAGGAGAGACATGCTCTGGGCATGTGCAGGACAGCATGGATGGAAAGGAGAAAGAAAAAGAACTACATCTCCCATATATACAAGGGCACTTCAAAAAGTTTACAAAAATTGAGAGATAATTTTGCTTCAAAAAATTTGAAATTTATACACAGCATTTTCCTTGAACTTTACCAACAAGTAGGGCAAACAACAGAAGTGGAGGAGCCTGTGAAGAGGAGCAGCAGGGAAGACCTTCAGGAACCCAGAAGAATGATGGGCGTGGTCTCTCCTGGGAGGCTGAAGGGCCACGCCCACTGTGGTTGCACAGCTGGCTGGCTGGTCACTACCCACACAGACACCATCACTACAAGAGAGAGACTCAAAAAGGAGTAAGTAGTTTAACATAAAGAAAGAGCAATTGCTCTCCATGGCCCTCAAAGCTCCTCAGCAAACTGCGACAGGAGAGACCAAAAGCACGAGAAGACAACGCACCTGCTGACGCAGCCTCACCTGCAGGGAGCACCCAGGAGCACGCTGCTTCTAAGAGGAGCCATGGATGGTCCTCCAGGACCTCCTACAGACTTCCAACGGGCTCTCAAAAGCACTTCCTGAGATCAGGATTTTGCTAATACAGAGAAATGGACCTAACGTGTCTCTCTTCCAGAACCAAACCACGCCCTTCTCAGGAGCACGGACCTCGTGTTCCTGCACCTGGCATCCCTCCCTCCGAGTCTCAGGCTCCTCTGGTGGAGGGCACAGGGTCTGAGGCGTGCAAATCCCTTCAGCGCCCTCCTTGGTACTGCTGCTCCCTGACCTGGGACACCTCCCACCTTCGATGGCTTCCCCAGCTCCATCAAGGTGGGCATCCCTCAACCTCTTTCCCTCTTCGGACTATGGCCACTTTCTCAACCAAATTATACTTCATGAGAGAGTAATCCAAGTTAGCCACCTGATCTCCTAGCTCCCCTCTTCCCCTTTGCTACCTAGATTCTCAGAGCCAGACACACGGCAGGCACTCAGTACTTGCTGGAGTCAGGATCATTACGAAAAGGTTAGTGGTTACAGTGATCGGGAAGCAGGCACTCCAGTGGAGAAGCTGACTTGGGTGGGGGTGAAGAATGAGTTCATCTTGGACGCACTGTGGCTGAGGTGCGGGCAGGACGCACGCAGTACGTTAAGGGATGTGAGAGACTGAGAATGAGGTTCCTGCTAGTGCTAGGGTACCAGAGGAGGAGGAAGGCCAAGGAGAGACTCTGGAGAGACTGAGGCACCGTGAGGAAGAAGAATTTGCCAAGGGGTGGACAGCCTAGCCCTTGCCCTCAGAGGCTCAAGAAGGGGAGGCTTCTGGGTGGGTAAGAACACTGGTCAGGGTGTGAAGCGCCACAGCCGAGCTGAGGAGACTAACTAGGGGTGAGGGGTGTGTGAATCTCATCACAGGAGCTCGCGGATGATCCTGGAAAAGCCGGTTCAGTGAGCTGTAAGTGCAACTTATGCACGGGATGCAAAACTCCCACACAGAACGTTAACAGAACTCTCAAGTCACTACGGATACTGGACTCCGGCCAGGGGTTTGTGGGTGGTGGTCACACACAGAATACAGGGATGACTCAAGACAAGAGATGCTTTCTCTCATTCTTCTCAACACAAGACTGCGCACGGCAGCTGACCTTCTAGACGTGCACAGAAATGTGGCTTACGCACATGCACACACAAGTAAGCACACGTACACCAAGCGGCAGAGCTCAAGGACAGACAGCAGAGGCCCACTTTTCAGCAGACGTGCACTAACGCCTTTGGACATCAGCAATGCACATCACAGCCCAGTGGCTGCAGTATCCCTTCCTCAGCCCTGCATTCAGCTGTGAGGCCTCTATCGTCCCCATCCCCCGCCCCAACACAACTGACGGGAGGTAGAGACCCTCGGCGTCCTTCTCAGAGGGAACTGTGCAGCCTCTGCCCACTTTCCCTTCTCACCAGTCACCTTCTGTGACTCACCACGTGCCCCAGTCCCGGCTCCAGCTTTCCGAGTGCAAGTTGCTTCAGTTTCCAACCAGGCTAGCCCCTGTCAAAGCACTCCACATGGGCCCAGCACATCCTTCTCCCAGGGACGGCATCCCACACGAAGCAGAGGAACAGCAGCTTCTACGCCTCCCCTCTGGTGGGCTCCGCTATTGGGAACGCCCCCATTCCATGGGTGACTCCTTGTCCCACATGCACAGTCACAAAGGCGTGTGGCCATCAGCGGCCAGCGTGAAGACCGCCCGTCTCAGGAACCCTTCCCTAACGTCCACTCGGGGTGCTCGCCCTCCGAATGCCGTGGGTGGTGGGATGCTTCCACGGCCCCTGCTCCAGGCCGTCCTCCGGTGCTCTGCTTCTCAGCCCCCATGTCAACAGAAAGGGCTTCACCTTCTACTCAGTCCTTAGTCTCCTGAGCACAAAAATGCAGCCGGAACAACACAGAGCAAGCCCTCCAGTGAGGGTGACACTTGCTCAAATTCCAAAAACCCCTACTGTTCACTAATGACTGGAAAGTCTCCTGGAAACCCCACGTTCGTACGTCTGCACACTGATTTCGCCTGGTTGTCAAGTGGCTACAGCAGCACTACCCTGATAGGGAACTATTAAAAATATGAGAGAACCGCTACCAATTCCTTTTGCTTTTTTTGGTAGAGACTGGTAAGAAAAAGTTCAGAAAACCAACTACATATGCAAGAAAGTCAATCTTAGCACCTGTCGCTTAAAAGTGCTTCTCCGGAGTTACTGATTTCCTAAACGAGCGAGACGACGTTCTGACTCATGGTGAGCACACAAGGTTAGCCATGGCCAGGAGCACTGACATAATTGGATGGTTTCAGCTCTTAACAAGAAGTGCCTACCATTCCCCAGCATAAGGCGATCATGCATTTAGTCAGGTTACAGTCACTGTACAAGAAACGATCCCTGTAGACAGACAGATATCACACTACATATTGGTTTGGACAATGACTGTGGACAAGAATTTCAAATTCAGATAGAAAGTGGAAAGGTGGGGACCAGAGACAAGGGACCGGGAGAATGGGAAGCTGTTGTTAAAGGGGGACAGAGTTTCAGTGTGGGAAGATAGAGTCCCAGGGAATGAACAGCAGTGGCAGTTATGTAAGAATGGGAGTAGACTCAATGCCACTGAGCTGCACACTTAAAGATGGTTAAAATGGCAAGTTTCTGTTATATATCTTTTACCATAAGAAAATTCTACTATGAAACACGCTTTTTCAACATTTTATTTTTAACAATAAAATATGCGACTACAATTTATTTCTAATTTCAAGTTTTGAATAAGGGGCCTCCAATGTGGCAAAAAGGTTAAGCCGTCGCCTGTAATACCAGCATCCCATATGAGTGCCAAATCGGTCCCCCGGCTGCTCTACTTCCAAACCAGCCCCTTGCTAATGTGCCTGGAAGGCAACGGAGGATGCCCAGACGCTCAGGCCCTGCCATCAGTGTGGAGACACGGATGGAGTCTGGCCCAGCCTCAGCTGTTGTGGCCATTTGGGGTGCGAACTAGCAGATAGGAAAACCTCTGTACGTCTCTCCCACTCTAACTCTGTCTTTCAAATAAATAAACCTTAAAAAAAAAAAAAGACTTGAATAAGAAAATACAAATATCATCACTTCTTATCTGATGGCCCTAAAATACTAAAATTTATTTTGTGAACTCATTTTTAATCTCAACTTCACTTAGAAAGAGCTAATGTGTTATTAAACCCTAGTGATCTTAATATAAGATTAAACCTAATCTCTTTTGCTTAATCCCACTCCTCATCTGAAAAGCTTCTCGCCTGGAGGCCCAATCCATGTTACCAATCATGAGACAGCCACTACCTAAGTGTCTCGGCCATGTCTAGACAAGCACAGAAGCCTTGAGGGAAAAATAAACACCAACCCTATTCCCTACGGAGTTGTGCCTCAAACTTACAGCCAGGATGGCCCTGGTGGATCTGACATAATACAACTAAAATTCTAAAATTCAAAATAAGAATGGAAGGAAAATGCAATGACAATACTAAATCATAGAATGCCATTAAGAACATAAGATCTTCTATTCCTACATACTTAGACCTTAAAACACATCTATTAAGGATTGTGAAGTGATCCTTCTTTCAGAAGGCCTTTTAAGCTTCAGAAATTACTGACACTTAACGGTACAGTCAATGCTAATATTTTACATGTCAAAAACAAAACCATATTCTCAGCATCTGCACCAACAGCTACTAGCTATACATGATGACTTAAATTTAGATATATTAAATTAAAATCCAATTCCTTCGTTGTGCTGGCCATATTTCAAGGACTCAAGAGCCACATGTCAGTAGTGGCTGTCCAACTGGATAGTGCAGGTAAGAACTTCCGTCATCACAAAGTTTGGAGACAGCTGCTCTAACCAAGTGTCTTTGCTGAAGCAGTCACAGTAAAGTTATTTATTCCAGTGTCTGCTGAACTTCTACCATGTGACAGGCACTGTGCTAGTTGCTGGGCTTATGGCAACTATTAAGCAATTCAACAGATTACTAGAAACATAAAAACGAGGCAATGGGAAGGAACCTTATTTTAACATGGTAAAGAATGGCTGGGGTAGACTATCTGAGGAAGTGCTTTTTTTTTTCTTTTATAATTTTACCAGTTAAGATAATCTGCATTCTTTTTTTAAAAGATGTATTTCAAAGGCAGAGTTACAGAGAAAGGTAGAGACAGCAAGGTCTTCCACCCACTAGTTCACTCCCCAAACGGCCATGGATGGGACAAACTGCAGCCAGGAGCCTCATCTGGGTGTCCCAGGTGGGTGCAGGGCCCAAGCACTTGGACCATCTTCTGCTATCTTCCCAGGCACATTAGCAGGGAGCTGGATTGGAAGCAGAGCAGCCGATACTTGAACAGGTGCCCATATGGGACACTGGCATCGCAGGGTGCTGCTTAACCTGCTACTCCGCAGCACCAGCCTCAGGAAGTGATGTTTACGGGAAGCCTGGAAGGACAGCTCTTCACAAAGACAGAAACAGAGCGTCCAGGAGAAGGGAACTGAAGCACCAATGTACTCAGGAGGGAAGGGCGAGGCATGTTCTAGAAACTGACTTTATGCATTTTGCAGCTGTCTCGTTAAACCTGAAACGCCAAGCAAAGTATTTAAGTGACACCAAAATCCATCCCAATGGTGAGTTAGACAACAGTCCATATACCATCACAGGCAGTTCTCCTTCTTCCCCTAAAACGCCTGCCATTTATGTCATTTCATTTCTACAGCACCAACAACTGAGTGGGCAGACAGAAACAGCAATTAATTTTGCTACATCTCAGCACAGGAAAGGTAAGCTTACAGGAGTCTGAATCGCTCTGACTCTTAACCAGCTATTCGCTTCCATGCCACCGTGAACATGGCTAATCGAGATGTTCTCATGACAGGTTGAGCAGTTTCCATTTCAGGGCATTAGCGTTCAGGCCAAGAGCAAACAGCTCACATAGACTCTAAGCTGGGACTGACAGGAAACTGGGTATATGACCATTCCCAGGAACTGTAGTTGGCTGCTATGCCAGGTACACCATGGTATGGTCACTGCTGTCCAGACAGCTCATAGGCAGGAGACCAAAAACACCTCCAGCTGTCAAGGGACAGAACCAATGGGAAACTCTGAAAGTGAACTCCGTAGTCCCTCTGCAACTCAGGCACTTAGAATGTCTTTACCCACGGTAATAGTTAATTTTATGTGTCAAATTGGCTGGCTCAGGGTGCCCAAACATTTGATTAAATATGATTCCAACAGTCTCTCTGAGGGCATTTCGGGGTGAGATCAGTATTTGGTTCAAAGACTGAGCATTACAGATGGCCCTACACACTGTGCTAATCTTTATCCAAGACAGAATAAAAGGAAGAATCCTCTGTCCTTGTTCTGGGACACCATCTTTGAGCTGTCTTCTCCTATCTGCAGACTTGAACCGAGACTGAACTTAAACCATCAGCGCTCTGGGTTCTCCGGCCAGCCAGCTGCACTTTTTGAATTTTGCAGCCTTCAAAATTATGTGAGCAAATTCCTAATTATCTATATAAAATTATAAGTAGTATAACTGTATACTTCATATATAAATTATATATTCTCAAAACATTTTTATTCCAAAATAAACTTGTTTTAATTCCATTTGTCTGCAAACTTTCTGAAGTACCCTCATACATTTTGTTTGGTTTATTTATATAGAGAAATAAAACCAGAGCATTACCCCAGCAACTCACTCAATCCTAGTTACACACACCCTGTCACTGCACTGTCATCTGGTTTTCTCATTGCCAGTGGCCTTCTCCTATCAGGTCCCTGGCTGTGCTCACGTACCACAGCATCCTTAGTCCAAGTCCCCTGTCAAAGGCCTACACAAAGCACAAAACAGGACCCAGCCCTCAGGTTTCTGAGCAGAGCAAGACAAGAGGGGTCTAACCGAGTGCTGTGGCCGTGGTGCCCCCTGTGTGGGCCAGGCCTCCCCAGGACGGCGGGAAGTCTCCACCTGTCTTCTCGTGCACGCAGGGGAAGACAAACTGCCTGGGCATCTCCTTCCCCACGGCAGTTCTTCCAGAAAGAGAAAAGCAGAACGGCTTTTGCTGGAAAGATTTTTGATACTGAAGAAAGAAAGAAAAAAGGATACCTTCTCTTGCCACATGAAGGGTCAAATGTGAAGGCTACACTCCTCATACCAAGTTTTCATTTTTTTCTTTTAGCCTGAATGAAAAGACCAATGCTAACCAAACCAAAAAGTCCAGTAATGTTGAATAGTGACAGAAGATATTAAGGAAGGTATTAAATCCAAATGTCAACACAGCCATTGGGTACAGACATTCTGTCCAAACACTTAAGTAATTAAAATCAAGCTCCTGGGGCCAGCGCTGGGGCATAGTGGGTAAAGCTGTCCCCCGCCCCCAAGTGCCAGCATCCCATATGGGCACAGGTTTGAGTCTCAGTTGGTCCACTTTCACTCCAGCTTTCTGCTACAGCCTGGGAAAGCGGTAGAAGATGGCCCAAGGCCTTGGGCTCCTGCACCTGCGTGGGAGACCCGGAAGAAGCTCCTGGCCCCTGGCTTCAGATCAGCGCAGCTCCAGCCGTTGCAGCCAATTGGAGAGTGAACCAGCAGATGGAAGACCTCCCACTCTCCCTCTCTCCCTGTGTGTGTAACTCTTTCAAATAAATAAATAATGCTTTAAAAAACAAAATCAAGCTCCTTTCGAATAAAACGTTACTGTCATTTGAAATACAGTATGAGAGCACACCCCTCAGTGCAGCTGGGGAAAGCGTTCACTGCACAACTTTATTTCAGAAAGCCAAAGCAGCATAACCAAAGCATATCCTTAAGAAAGTAAAGCAACAGAAAGGCACCTGGATCACACAAACTCAGTAGAGCTTGGGCTGAACTTTGACCTTTCAGGGCTATGTTCCATACTCCTCCATTTCAGGATCAGACAGTAGTGACTGAGAATGGCAACAGCTGCCTGCTTTGAGGTTACAATTTAGGCTAAAGTACAATCTTAAGGAAAAGTTTTTTTTTGTTTGTTTGTTTGTTTTTTTTTTTACAGGCAGAGTGGACAGTGAGAGAGAGAGACAGAGGGAAAGGTCTTCCTTTGCCGTTGGTTCACCCTCCAATGGCTGCTGCGGACGCGCGCTGTGGCCGGCGCACCGCGCTCATCCGATGGCAGGAGCCAGGTGCTAGGTGCTTTTTCCTGGTCTCCCATGGGGTGCAGGGCCCAAGCACTTGGGCCATCCTCCACTGCACTCCCGGGCCACAGCAGAGAGCTGGCCTGGAAGAGGGGCAACCGGGACAGAATCCGGCACCCCGACCGGGACTAGAACCCGGTGTGCTGGCGCCGCAAGGCGGAGGATTAGCCTGTTGAGCCACGGCGCCGGCCAAGGAAAAGATATTTTAAAAAGTAGGGTTCCAGTCCAAAGGAGAGCATGATATAAG
This sequence comes from Sylvilagus floridanus, assembly GCA_949820135.1. Taxonomy (NCBI): domain Eukaryota; kingdom Metazoa; phylum Chordata; class Mammalia; order Lagomorpha; family Leporidae; genus Sylvilagus; species Sylvilagus floridanus. The sequence continues at coordinate 188,420,359 of OX463227.1, forward strand.
TTGTAAATATTCACTCTGCTCCACAATTCCCTTCTTCACTAAAAGCAGATATTCAAAATAGGATGGATACATTGTTATCCCCAAAAATGAAGGGTGTGAAAATTGACAATTTGGTGTTAAAATTTCATTGAGGCTGGTGCCGCGGCTCACTAGGCTAATCCTCCGCCTGCGGCGCCGGCATCTGGGGTTCTAGTCCCGGTTGCTCCTCTTCCACTCCAGCTCTCTGCTGTGGCCCGGGAAGGCAGTGCAGGATGTCCCAAGTACTTGGGCCCTGCACCCGCATGGGAGACCAGGAGGAAGCACCTGGCTCCTGGCTTTGGATCGGCGCAGCACGCCAGCTGTAGCGGCCATTTGGGGGGTGAACCAACGGAAAGAAGACCTTTCTGTTTCTGTCTCTCACTGTCCAACTCTACCTGTCAAAAAAAAAAAAAGATTTCATTGAAAAACCAAGTTTTAAGTAATGCCAAGCAGGTTAAAAAAGCCAATGTTCTGGCCAGCGCTGTGGCTCACTAGGCTAATCCTCCGCCTGCAGCGCCGGCACACCAGGTTCTAGTCCCGGTCGGGGCACCGGATTCTGTCCCAGTTGCCCCTCTTCCAGGCCAGCCCTCTGCTGTTGCCGGGGAGTGCAGTGGAGGATGGCCCAAGTGCTTGGGCCCTGCACCCCATGGGAGACCAGGAGAAGCACCTGTTACTGGCTTTGGATCAGCGCGGTGCGCCGGCCACAGCGCTCTGGCCGCGGCGGCCATTGGAGGGTGAACCAATGGCAAAGGAAGACCTTTCTCTCTGTCTCTTACTGTCCACTCTGCCTGTCCAAAAAAAAAAAAAGGCCAATGTTCTTTCATGTTATAAATACTGATTCAATTTAAAAAGTTCCAGAAATCTTTCAAATCTTAACTGTATTCACTCTAAACCTGGCATTTCTAATAATAATCACTTAAAAAGAAATTTTACTGTCAATATTTACAATACCCTTTACATCCTACAGAGATTATTTGAGAAATAATCTGTATAAAAAATGTATAAAGTATTTAGCAGTTGGCATTCCTTAACTTTAACAGGTTTTACTGTATTTTCTTTCCTTCTAAACTTGTATGAGCACCTTTCTGGTCAATAAAGATTTATGCTCTCACAACTTTATATCTATCATAACTTTGCAACTACCGTAACACAATAACTTTAAAAAGTATCTACAACCACCCATTATCAAATTTCTTCTTGTACATTTTTCTTTTCCTCAAAAAATGTAACTTGAAAAATGCAACCATTCCAAAACTTCTTGGATCAGGATACTTTGTTTCTTTTTTTTTTTTCCTGAGAGGAAGACAAGAAAAGAAAGTTTCCCCCTGCTGGATCCTCCCCAGAGGCTAAAGCTAGGAGCTGGAAACGCAATGGACTCCCATGTGGGTGGGAGGAAACCAGTAACTAGAGTCATCACCACCGCCTTTTTTTAAAGATTTATTTATTTGAAAGTCAGAGTTACACACACACAGAAGAGAGGCAGAGAGAGAGAGAGAGAGAGGGAGAGGGAGGGAGAGGGAGAGAGGTCCTCCATCCAATGGCTCACTCCCCAATTGGCCGCAATGGCTGAAGTGCCGATATGAAGTCAGGAGCTTCCTCCGGGTCTTCCATGCAGGTGCAAGGGCCCAAGGTCTTGGGCCATTTTCTGCTGCTTTCCCAGGCAATAGCAGAGAGCTGGATCAGAAGTAGAGCAGCCGGGTCTTGAACCGGCACACACATGGGATGTCAGTGCTTCAGGCCAAGGTGTTAACTGCTGCACCACAGCGCCAGCCCCTCACCACTAACTCTTGATGTCTGCATTAGCAGGAAGGTAGAGTCAGGAGCCAAAGTCGGGCACCAGTGCCAGGTACTCCAACCTGAGGCGAGCACCTTAGCCCCAGGCTGAACGCTCACCCCTACAGTTTTTACTTTAAAAGCAAACCATTTGTCACCTGTGAGCCCTCCCTTACTGTACTGTTTCCTCCTAAGACTTTCATAAAGTTCAGAATCTACAATGTCAAATATCATTCATCTCAAGAAAATGTTGTGAACCGCCTGCCTACAAATGCTAGTTTTCAGCAACACGTAGCTGCACTCACTACTGCGCCTTCATCCTGCTCTTCGGTCACCATTTGATCAACGAACGACAGAAAAGTTTGTGAATTACACAGCAGTTTCCAGCTGAATCAGGCTCCCAGCCTGTAAGAGGAAGGACTGCTTCTCCTTTCACCACAGAGTCCTCACATCAGCTCAGAAGTACACAGAGCGGATGCGGAGGAGGCACACATGGACTTGATTTTAAGAGGAACCTGGATTTGTTCCTGCATGGCCTGCAGTACAGAGATGGGCTACACTGAATTCCCCCGGATCCCTTCCAGCCCCCATCTGCTCCCTGTCCAACCACTCCTTTCACACTGACCCTTGTGGCCCTACTTCACCTCTCCTGAAGATAGCCAGCTTTGGGTTTTGTGTCTCTGAATAATATAAAGATATTTCAAGAAGTCTGTGGAAAGGTAAAACTAAAAGAAAATTGTATTGGGGGGAAAAACAAATTTTGAAATCCATGCATAATTTATTTTTTAGACTACTCATTTTCCATGAACTTTCTGAAGTACCCTCTTAAGTGTCCACACAGGACTGTGAGTATCCAGGGGAAGGGGTTGGGGATTAGTTTGAGCTACAGAGCAGCTTGGATTTGGGAACACAAGTGCTCCCTGACTCATGGGGTCAAATGCCAATCAATCCACCAGAAGTCAAAACTGCACTGGATGCACCTGAACTTCTGCTCGCCCCAGCTCAGCAGCACAGCGACAGGGCAGACTGGGAGCCACACCCTAGCGGGAGAGGATCTATGTGCATGTTGGCAGTCTGAGGAAAAGATCCACGTTCACATGCTGCAGTAGTTTCACACCATCAGAAAGTCATAAGTTGAACCAGCAATAAGTTGGGGTCTGTCTATGCTTTACAAATACAGAAATAAAGTTGCAGGGGACGGTGCCCTTGTGTAATAGGCTAAGCCTCTGCCTGCAGCACCAGCATCCCACATGGGCACTCGTTTCTGTCCCAACTGCTCCTCTTCTGATCTAGCTCTCTGCTATGTCCTGGGAAAGCAGAAGATGGCCCAAGTGCTTGGACCCCTGCACCCATGTGGGAGACCCAGAAGAAGTGCCTGGCTCTAGCCTGGCTCAGACCCAGCAGTTGTGGCCATTTGGGGAGTGAACTAGGTGGATGAAAGATCTCTCCTCCTCCCCTTCTCTCTCCCTCTCCCTCCACTCCCCCACCTTCTCTCTCCCTGGGAGCTCTCTCTGCCTCTCAAGTAAAAATTGTAATGAAAAGGACAAGGAATCACAGGGAGGGTCCTAATCAAATTCTGGGGTCATTAAAACAAGTGGTACCTTTTCCTTTTAAAATGATCTAATTTCCCAGTATTGCTTTTATTATAAATATTCCTTTAAACTTTCACTTTTAATTACTGAATGACTCCAAAACTAATAAAAATTAAAATATTGTGAAAGGTGAACAGCAAGAAATGCTGCCTGTTACGAGGACAGCAGAACTTGTCTCCCAAAAACTCATGTGGATATTTAGACTCTTGCGCTTAATGCTAACATCTGATGGGTTAAGGGTGGAGACCTAATTCTGATGGCTGGCAGGTGTGACTGGGAGTGCTTAGGTCACTGGAAATGTGCTGTGAGTGCTTCTGCAGAGTCCATTATTTCTGTGTCCAGGTTTGGCTGAGTGTCTCCTTATCCCGGATCACCGTGTGATTATTCCTCCACACCGCCATGCCCAGCCTCCACAGACAAAGGGCTTCAGGGACAACTGATCCTGAACTGCAACCTCAGATATACCTTTTATTTCCCAAGAAGCTCCTCTCATGTATTTTAGTTAGAGTAACCAAAACTGAACAAATGCCCTGGCCAAATTCCAAAAGGTTCTGAGAAGATCTCCAAATCCTCTCCAGAAAGTTCTGCCAAGACACAAATTCAGGCCGTTGTGCGTGCAGTATTAATTCCTGCTTTATAGATGGGCTGTTAACAGTTTAAAAGAATGAAGCAGATACGTTACAAGAAGGTCGGTTAAATGGGATAGCAAGAAACCTTGGTGTGATGCTAACTGTCACGTATTTCAAGATTATGGACAGGGTCGATTCTAAAAACTGCTTAAGGGAAGAAAAGTTCAAGTACAGAACTTAATTTCATCTTAAGGGTAATTTCTCTCTCATGTCAAAGGAACTTACAGAGGGAAACCAAGAACACACCTGGCTCACAGCCATCTGAATTGTTCCTGGAGTACCGTGATGTGGACATGGAGGTGGAAATTGTTCTTCCTAAACATTATCCTACTGAACGTCAGGCCACACCTGCACAGAGGCAATAAACACGGCTGGGGAACTGCCACCAGTAGAGTCAGCTGCCCACGCGGCCTGGGGACCTGCCACTAGCCCAGTCAGCTGCCCACGCGGCCTGGGGACCTGCCACCAGCTCAGTCAGCTGCCCACGAGGCCTGGTGACAGTACTTGGGGAGGCTCTGCAGCTTTACAAACTACCACTGGGCTCCACCCTCAAGAATGCTTGACGACCTCATATAAATTGATCTTGGGTAGTGGGTTTCTATTGAAGATTCTTGGCTCTCTAACGTGACACCAGGGTACAGAACCAGTGAGCTAATGACACCTGTCATTGCCACCTGTTAGGTAACATGGCTGGGAATAACTCAAGAGACACAAGATATAGAGGAAGACAGGCCCGACCCAAGCCTGGTCTTGCTGCCAGACAGAAATGTAAGAGGAAAGCAGCATGTGTGAGAGGGAAGGAAGATCTTGAGCCCACACATGAGTTCAAACCCGAGCTTGTCCATTTACTGTGAAACTTCAGCTGGGGCCGGCGCTGTCGTGTAGTGGGTAAAGCCACTGCCTGCAATGCTGGCATCACATATGGGTGCCGGTTCAAGACCCAGCCGCTCCACTTCCTATTCAGCTCTCTGCTATGGCCTGGGAAAGCAGTACAAGATGGCCCAAGACCTTGGGCCCCTGCACCCACGTGGGAGACCCGGAAGAAGCTCCTGACTTCGGATTGGCACAGTTCCAACCATTGTGGCCAATTGGGGAGTGAACCAGTGGATGGAAGACTTCCCTCTCTGCCTCTCCTTCTCTCTCTGTGTAACTCCAACTATCAAATAAATAACTAAATCTTAAAAAAAAAAAAAAAAAGAAAGAAACTTCAGCCAATTCATAGGAGTGCCTTCAGTCTGTCTTCTCAGATGTGTAGAAGGACAACTGGAGTTCATTAGGATCCGAGCAAGATTAAAATGAGCAAAATACAGGCCGGCGCCATGGCTCAACAGGCTAATCCTCCTCCTTGCGGCGCCGGCACACCAGGTTCTAGTCCCGGTTGGGGTGCTGGATTCTGTCCCGGTTGCCCCTCTTCCAGGCCAGCTCTCTGCTGTGGCCCGGGAGTGCAGTGGAGGATGGCCCAAGTGCTTGGGCCCTGCACCCCATGGGAGACCAGGAAAAGCACCTGGCACCTGGCTCCTGCCATCGGATGAGCGCGGTGCACCGACCGTGGCGGCCATTGGAGGGTGAATCAATGGCAAAGGAAGACCTTTCTCTCTGTCTCTCTCTCTCACTGTCCACTCTGCCTGTCAAAAATAAAAAAATAAATAAATAAAATCAAATGAGCAAAGTACAAAACAAACAGTGTAGTAGGTGTGCAAAAATAACAGCTGTTGTGGGCTGGTACCATAGCATAGCAGGTAAAGCTGCTGCCTGCAATGCTGGGGACAGAGGTTCAGGTCCCAGCTGCTCCACCTCTGATCCAGCTCCCTGCTAATGCAACTGGGAAAGCCCTGCACGCTGCGGCCATGTAGAGAGTGAACCAGCAGATGGAAGATCTCTCTCTCTCTCTCTGTAACTCTGCTTTTCAAATAAATACATCTTAAAAAAAAAAAAAAAAAAGCAAGGGCTGCGTCAAAATGAGCTCTCCAAGTCGAGCTGCGAGCAGTGAAGGAGCTTCCTTTGGCTCCTCTCTGACACAAGGAGCATCCAATACACTTTCTCAAGCACGCACAGCCACAGCATAGCCTTGGTATTTTTGGGAATCCAGGAACAAAGATCTCTCATGCCCAGTGTTTGGAAAGATCACAGCTTACTTATGAAACAAAGCTATTAGTAAAGTCAAAAGTATAAAGAGGAAGGTGGTGAATCGCCAAGTCATGACTCTGAAGGAGAGACGGTTCTTGATCTCCAGCCACACTCACTCCTAGAGAACGAAAGGCTTAGCTGAGGGAGGACAAAGGTCTCCAAATCCCAAACACACACACCCCTGTGTTTCAGAGCCCCACGGTCATGGGTTCCATTTCCAGCTCCAATGCTTCAGCAAATCACAACCCTTCAATTTATTCATCTATAAGACAGGATTAGCGCTAGCTTTCTGATTTCAATAGGCGAAGAAATGCAGATAAAACGCATAACACAAGCTGGTGCTCGGTAAATCTGGATTTATTGCCGGTGGTCTTCTAATATCTTCATCTCTTGTCATAAAGTTTCTGGGGGCCAGAGTTGTGGCATAGCAATAAATCTGACACCTGCAGTACTGGCAACCCATATGGGCACTAGTTCGTGCCCGTTTCCAATCCAGCTCCCTGATTATGTGCCTGGAAAAGCAGCAGATGTTCCAAGCGCTGGGGTCCCTGCACCCACATGGAAGACCCAGAAGCACCTCCTGGCTTCTGGCTTTGGTCTGCCCCAGGCCTAACTGTTGCAGCCAGTGGGGAGTGAACCAGTGGATGGAAGATCTCTCTCTCCTTCCCTCTCTGTTACTCTGCCTTTCAAATAAACAAAGAAAATCTTTGAAATAAATAAATAAATGTTTCTGATACAGGCCAGCCTTATGCCACAGCTGGTTAAACCATCAGTTACAACACCAGTATCCCACATCAGAGTGCAGGTTCAGGTCCCTGCTGCTCTGCTTCTGATCCAGCTTCCTGTTAACATGCTAGAGGAAGGCAACAGAAGATGGCCCAGGCACTGAGGCCTCTGCCACCCATGGGGGAGATCAGGACGGAGTTCCTGCCAGCAGACCTGGAAGTTGTGGCCATTTGGAGAGTGAATCACTGGATGGAGGAACTCTGTCTCCGTCTCCATCTCTACCAAATCAAAACCCATCCATAGACACTGGTGAGTGAAAATAAACATAAGCAAAAAAAGAAAACAGCACTACAAGAAAAATTACTCCTCGGAAACAAAGTGTTCAGACAAGTTGTTCTCTGCAATGCGAAGAATTAAAGATGCAGTTAAAAAATAACAAAGCAGTCTTGAAGAGGGGCAAGTCAAGGAAGACAGACAAAAGCCACACACACACGAGAGAGAAAACAGAGGATAAAAAATGAGCTTCAGGCTCACTAGCGCTGCGGCTCACTAGGCTAATCCTCCACCTTGCGGCGCCAGCACACCGGGTTCTAGTCCCGGTCGGGGCGCCGGATTCTGTCCCGGTTGCCCTTCTTCCAGGCCAGCTCTCTGCTGTGGCCCGGGAGTGCAGTGGAGGATGGCCCAAGTCCTTGGGCCCTGCACCCCATGGGAGACCAGGAAAAGCACCTGGCTCCTGCATTCAGATCAGCATAGTGCGCCGGCCGCGGCGGCCATTGAAGGGTGAACCAACAGACAAAGGAAGACCTTTCTCTCTGTCTCTCTTTTACTGTCCACTCTGCCTGTCCAAAAAAAAAAAAAAAAAGAACTTCAGAAATAGAGAAAAGTAAACCAAATCAGAATGAGTGTGATATCAGAAGTAACAGGATATAACAGCTCAGTGACAGAGAGGACAGGCCTGAAGAGCTGCACTGAAAGACAAGAAAACAAAAACACAAAAGCAACCAAGAAGCTGGCAGTGCAGGACAAAAGAGATCTAACTTCACTGTATCAGGCTCCTGAAGGGTATCAAAATGCAAAAATAGGCCGGCGCCGTGGCTCAACAGGCTAATCCTCCGCCTTGCGGCGCCGGCACACCGGGTTCTAGTCCCGGTCAGGGCACCGGATTCTGTCCCGGTTGCCCCTCTTCCAGGCCAGCCCTCTGCTGTGGCCCGGGAGTGCAGTGGAGGATGGCCCAAGTGCTTGGGCCCTGCACCCCATGGGAGACCAGGAAAAAGCACCTAGCACCTGGTTCCTGCCATCGGATGAGCGTGGTGCGCCGGCCGCAGCACGCCGACCGCGGCAGCCATTGGAGGGTAAACCAAGGGCAAAAGGAAGACCTTTCTCTCTGTCTCTCTCTCTCACTGTCCACTCTGCCTGTCAAAAAAATAAAAAATAAAAAAAAAAAAAAATGCAAAAATATCGAAGGACACCGTGGAGAAGAGAGCTCTGGTAAATTAACTTATATGGATCCGCACATCAAAAGAGCTACGTAATGATCAACACGCATAGGCTGGTGAGGCCAGAGCCTCAGAGAGTAAGAATTCATCACACAGGCCCCGAAAGGCAATAATGTGGAAACTAGGGGTGAGCTTATGGCCTAGCAATTAAGACGCCCACATTCTGTATCCAAGTGCCTGGATGCGGAGTTCCAGCTCTGGCTAGCAATTCCATCTACCTACTAATGTAACGGGAGACCTTGGGAGGCAGCCACAATGGCTCAGGTAGCTTGGTTCCTGCAATCCACACTGCAGACCCAGATTGAGTTCCTGGCTCCCAGCTTCAGCCAAGTCCCTGGGGAGTGAACCAGCAGATGAGAGTTTACTTTCTTTTTCCTTTGCCTCCCAAATAAATTTAAAAAAAAAAGATGACTAAAGAACCATTGGAGCTAATGAAAACAAACAGAAAGTTCCGGTTAAAAATCTCAAAAACACAATAAACCAAGGGATAGATCAGGAAGGAAAAATGATAGGAACTATAAAAGTATTTGTCTTTCATTTTCAGAATATTCATATGGCTAAAATAAAAATATTCTGTCCAAAATATCATACTGACCATCAGAGTCCCATGATTGGCATGAAATTCAATTCCTTCAATTTATTATTTCCCTTTCTTCTATTAAAGTAAAATTAAATGTTTTTTCAAAAGTGGAAATAACATGTAGATAATAACCCTATCTTTGTAAAAGACTTTAGAGTTATCTATCCTTCCATCCATCATTATAAAAATTCATAGAGGTGATCAGAATGATGCTTACCAAATATTAACCACCATTATTTTGAGATTATAAGACTAGGGGTAACTTAATTGTTCCTATTCCTCTAATGTGTTTGGGCTTTGAAATAACAAGTATTTATCATTTTCAGAAACCCTGTATGTCAGGACAGTAAACTGATTTGAAGGAGGCAAAAATGGATAAATGCCACACTTGGTAAATTTATGAAGAAAACAGGAGAAAATCATTTCTGCAGTTCCAGCGCTGTGATCAGTTCAAAGACACAAAAACACGGTCAGAGGGCGAAAGTAGAGGAGTCCTGTGAGTATTCCTTCAGGGGACGCTTGTGGAGCCTCCGGCCACCCCCTCCAGAGAAAGGGGAGGTCTCTGCCTCCTTAGCTCAAGAAGTGGTCCTGGGGACAGTGGCTGACGTGTGCTCCACGCATGAAGCAGACGCTGAGTGTGCCCTCAACTGGCACTGGAAACTACTGGAAACCTGAGGCAGGGCAGGGAAGAGAACAAATGCGGAAGGCTGTGCCGGGGCCGCCACCTCGCCGACTGGGACAGTACAGGAGAGCCCTTGTCCGAGAAAGCACCCGGGCAGAGAAGACGACACCAATAACACACTGCTCCTGTACTGCTCTGTAAAAGGCCCTCTAAAGACCCAGGGCAGAGAGGTGTTGCCTACATCAGGAAGCTGGCAGTGGGGGAGCAGGCGGAGTCTTCCAGATCACCCAGGGAAAAACCCATTAGACAGCTACGGTTACTGAGCTGCCCAGCTAGCACAGACCTCTGGATTTCTCAGCTGATTTCCCCAGCCTTCCACCTGACAGGGGCCTAGGCAATGGCAAATAGCTGGTTCAGGAGAAAAGGTGGGCAAAGACAGAAAGCCTGCCAGACACCACCACCCTTCTTTGCCAAGATCTTGAGTAGGGGTGGGGGGAGCCGTGAGGCATGAGAAGTCATGCTTCAGTCATGTTAACAGGGTAAAAGCATGCTGTGTAGCCATGGAAGAGACTGAAGCTCCAAGGTTAACTTGGGAGAAACATCATGCCTGGTTATGACCCCAGGAAGGGCTCCCAAGCTATTCTAGTCTAAGAAGTTTTAACATTGAAAAATTTTTCAACCCAATCCCCCAGGAAGATCAGAAATATATTCACTTCTAGCATCCACTGAAATGCAAAAGTACTTGGAAGCATTAATGAATCACAGCTTATAATAACTGCATATTTTTACAATCACCACACTATCTGTGTATGTTTGAAAATTGGAGACTATACACCTGAGGAGTCTGTAAAAAGCTCATGTAAAACTCATTATGGAAAAAGCAGGGGAAGGCATTTTGCACAGCAGTTAAGTCACTGCTTGGGATGCCCTTTCCCATACTGGAGCGCCTGGTTCAAGTCCCAGCTCCTCCATTTCTGATGCATCTTCCTGCTAATGCACTCTGGAGGTAGGTGATGGTGGCTCAAGTACCTGGAACCCTGCCAACCATGTGGGAAACTTAGATCGAGTTCTGGAATCCTGGCTTCATCCTCGCCTAGCCTAGCTGTTGCAGGCATTTGGGGAAGTGAACCAGTAGATGACCTCATTCAATCTGTCACTGTCTCTCTGCTTTTCAAATACAAATAAGTTTGATACACAGGTGTCCATAAGCCCTTGTCATGTGGCTCACAAAACTGTCTAGCGCACAAATTGGAAATCTGTTGTAACTTAGGTAAAAAGACCAAAAATCATTTAAAATTCATAATCCTCAGCCTAAAAATCACAAAACCTACAGTAAAGCAAGAAAATACAGAAACTGAAGTTGAAAAAGATGTTGGGAGGGATTCTAACAAGATGTAAAACCAAAGTTCATGTTTCATCAAACGACTGATAGAGCGGGATACAGTCACCCAATGCATACTGTATGCACAGTAATGATCATTCCTTATCATCACCCACACACCAAATGTACTGCGTCTACCCCAAAGCCAAAGAGAATACAGAATAACCCAACTCTTGGACCACTAAAGGCTTTAAAACTAATGTTAAGTCAGCTGCAAAAATGCTTACCCAGAGTAGGAAGATGCTAACTAGGAATTAAGTGCAGTTTTTTTCTTTAGATTTTCATGGCTGCATTTTGGGATTCAAACCACCAATCAAACAAGACATGACACAGTCCAGAAAATGCAAACATTTTAGAAGCAGCAGTCCTCAATTCAAATATCAAATCTGCCATGTGAACTGAGACCACTTATTTAAACTCTTGAAGCTGAAGCATGTTTTTGTTTTCATTTGGGCCAAACAAAATAGTGTTTATTACTTTCAATTAGTGCAGGGATGAGGAACCTCCAGCTCAGGGGCCACACAGGCCCGCAAAAACCATTTGGTCTGGCTCTGTCAAAGCAACCACAGGTGTAAATGGAAATTCAACAACCTCGGTCGGTGCCTTGGCATAGTGGGTAAAGCTGCCGCCTGCAGTGCCAGCATCCCATATGGGCGCCGGTTCGAGTTCCAGCTGCTCCACTTCTGATCCAACTCTCCACGATAGCCTGGGAAAAGCAGTACCTGCGTGGGAGACCCAGAAGAAGCTCCTGGCTCCGGACTTTTTGGGTTGGCACAGCTCCAGTGGTTGCAGCCATCTGGGGAGTGAACTACTGGATCGAAGACCTCTCTCTCTTTCGCTCTCTCTCTCCACTTCTCTGTGTAACTCTGACTTTCAAATAAATAAAAATTAAAAGAAAAGAAATCCAATAAATCTATAGCAGGCTAAATTTTTTTAAAGATTTATTTATTTGAAAGTCAGAGTTACACAGAGAGAGGCAAGGCAGAGAGAAAGGACTTCCATCTGCTGGTTCACTCCCTAATTGGCCGCAACAGCCAGAGCTGCACCGATCCGAAACCAGGAGCTTCTTCCAGGTCTCCCATGTGGGCGCAGGGACCCAAGGACTTGGGCCATCTTCTACTGCTTTCCCGGGCCACAGCAGAGAGCTGGACTGGAAGAGGAGCAGCCGGCACTAGAACCAGCACCAATATGGGATGCCAGTGCTGCAAGCAGAGGACTAACCCACTGCACCACAGCACCGGCCCCTTGCGGGCTAATTTTTAAGTTGATAATTTTGTATGGCTATGTATGATTTTATAAATATCCAAATGACCCTTGCCAGAAAAAGGTTCCCCACTCTTGAATTGTATGAGAATCCAATAAGAGGGTTTGTCAGATGCCTTCTGCAATGACCGCCGACTAGAAATTGGGGAGGTGGGGAGGTGGGGAACTCCGAATATCATCTGTGACCCACCAGGAAAATTCCTACACGGCACTCCAGACCACACTGCGCTGACTTTAATTGGTTCTCATTTTTATGACAGAGTTAACAGCCAATGACTACCTCTGTCCAGGAAAGGAGGGCTGCTGCCCCTTCCAAATCGCAGGCTGCGCAGCTGCAAACGGAAAAAGAGCTCAAATCCTGCAAATCGCCTGCTTAAAGCTCCTGAGATGCCCGGCTGCTTTTTGATGTTCCTGGTAAGATAGTAATACTTCTTCACTGCGCCTTAGTACAGCCAACTAACCATGCACAAAGAGTTTCAACCCTAAGGCACAGAACACCAGTTGTTGCACCTTGCACCCACACTCTCATTCTGCCCAGAGAACCACAGTGGTTTGGGAATCCAGGGCTGCAGACAATTAACGAAACCCACTTCTAGGCAGAAGATGACAAAGATGCGTTCATTCTAGGGAAAGATGGTAAAGTGGAGCTGTCTGATAGCCCCGGATTTTGGTCAATACAATTTCCACTTCCGTGCAAACGAAACAACCTGCGGCTTTGTTATGAGAACAGAGAAGTCTCTAATTTTGGAAAATCTTAAAATGAGGATATGGAGAGTAACACTGTCATCACTGATTACTGTATGAAATAGGGTGACTGTACAAGACTGTTCTGGTTTGGACTTTTTGTCTCAGTGTAAATACTTATAAGCATCCATATTTACTGATACCAAAACTGTCCTGATTAAGAAATAAACCATATGGGGCTGGTCTTGTGACACAGCAGGCCAAGCAGCCGCCTACAATGCCAGCATCTCATATGGATGCAGTTCTACTTCCGAGCAGCCCAAGTGTTGCAGCCATTTGGGGAGTGAACCAGCAGATGGAAGCTCGCTCTCTGTCTACTTGTAACTCTGCCTTTCAAATAAATAAAATCTAAAAAAAAAAAAAAAAAAAAAAAGGAAAAAGAAAAGGAAAGAAAGGGAAAGAACGACAAGACAGAAGCGAACTATATGGTCACCCAACGCCAAGTGACTTACTTCGAATAACACAGAAAATCTATCTTATAGCTGTGAAATGCAACCAAATTGACAAAATCCTGGTAAAGTTTTCTCCATCACTATCACATACACAGCATTTACAATCATTTCAAAACTACACAATAAATCTCCCAGACACAGTAAAACTAATACCAACAATCTAGGATTACGGCATGCTGAAACTAAAAATTTATTTTACAGCATCTCCATTATAAGTCAATAACTTTTGTCAATTCATAGAACTCTTCCTGAGATTATTCTTCTAGGATGAAAACAGATTCCAAATGCAATTTCAAAAAACAGGCCTAGTGACTGAGCACAAAATCCTACTAACATGATAATCACGTCCATGCTCCCAGCAGTATTCAAAGACATAAAATAAACAATCTATTCACCACCAAAGGCTCCTTATTTAGTTGTAAAAATAGTGCCAATAAGACTTGTTTTAAAATAATGTAAAATTCTGGCCGGTGCCACAGCTCACTAGGATAATCCTCTGCCTGCGGCACTGGTACACCAGGTTCTAGTCCCGGTTGCCCCTCTTCCAGGCCAGCTCTCTGTTGTGGCCAGGGAGTGCAGTGGAGGATGGCCCAAGTGCTTGGGCCCTGCATCCCATGGGAGACCAGGAGAAGCACTTGGCTCCTGGCTTCGGATCAGCACGGTGTGCCAGCCACAGCAGCCATTGGAGAGTGAACCAACGGCAAAGGAAGACGTTTCTCTCTGTCTCTCTCTCTCTCCACTCTGCCTGTCAAAAAAAAAAAGAAAAAGAAAAAGAATGTAAAATTGTAGCAGAATTGATAACACGAGACAAAAAGTATTTAAATACTGATCATTCTGCTAAAAGAAGTGACACAATAATTCATAAACAAACTATACTCGGCTACTCCTACTGTATCTTCCACTGAGGTCAAGAAAATTAAAGCCTAACAGTCTAAAACCTAAACCTAAACCCTGAGCAACAGGAAACAGTGTCTGTGCTGTGGCTGAACATACTACGCAAAGTCACTGGCTGTGATGTGGCAGGATGAAAGTGCAGAAATTGAAGGATTTCAAGCTTATTTTCTTTCATTCATTGAACAAATGTTTATCGAGCAACAACCAGGTGCTGTACCTACAAAACAGAAACAGTCCTGACTTCCTGAAACCGACATCCTGGGGGGAGAAAGCAACATTAAACAATTATGTAACTTTAAATCATAAAAGGCAAAGGTACTGAACAGCATGTTTAAGCAACTGTCAATTAGATGGTGTCACTCAAACTGGAATTAGGGAGGCCCTACACTGATGAAGTGGCGCTGAGGCTGAGTAGTGAGAAAGGCACCTGTTAACCAGTCTGGAGGCATCCAGCCACAGCGTTTACCCTGCAACTCAGGAAAACCAAGGTTTAGCGTGCAGTCTGTGTTCTCTTGGCCTCTCCCTCATTTTCCACTGGTCACTGTAAGGTGGCTATGGAGTTCAAGCATCCGTCACACCAGGAGCAAGTGCAAGCAAGTCCTTCTTCACGAAAACTTGTTTTAATAAAAGTGCAAAATCTCTGTCTCTTGGCTACTCCTGGCTGTAAGAATCAAGTATCTGGTAAAGACAAAAGAGCAGCACTATAGATACCCAAGGCATTACAATTCGTTTCCAGGAACGAGGCACGTGGACGCCCACACCAGAAATCAAACCAAATCACAATTCTGTTGGTAAGGAAAAAGTATGGTTCGTGGGTTCTGCCAAATAAATAAAACTTCTTCCAGGTCTCCCACATGGGTATAGGGGCCCAAGAGCTTCGCCCATCTTCTGCTACTTTCCCAGGTGCATCAGCGGAGAGCTGGATCAGAAGTAGAACAGCCTGGACTCGAACCGGAGCCCATATAAGATGCCAGCACTGCAGGTGGCGGCTTTATCCTCCATGCCACAGCACTGGCCCCTAAATGAATCTTTTAAATTAATTAATAAAAGTACCGCAGGTTTTGGCAGGGACAGCAGCAGAGAAATGACCATCCGTGGTGTGGCAACATTAGTTCATACAGATGGCAAGAACATACCCGAGGATCAGAACGGTAATGAACACTTCATTTTCAAATAGCTCCAGAAAGCGACGTTTAGGAGACTGCAGCTCTGCGGGCAGGGAATCTCCGCACGGTTCTCAGCGCAGGGGTCTCCAGACTGAGTGTGGCTGCTTCTGGAGGCCACCACTCACAGCCTGAAAGCCGTACTGCACTTACCATCCTACCAGCCCGGATCCCAGCACCAGCAGTGCAAACAGGACTCTTCACAGGGCTTACAGTCATACATGGTCAGGCAGAGGCCCTTGCTTCAAGTGCTCCAAGACTGGATAGGTAACAACAGCCTCACCTCAAATGTCAAAAGAGGCGTGTGCCACCTGCCACACTGTCTTCCAGCTCACCCCTTCTCCACGGCACTTCGCCCTACACTCCAGAGTCTCAGGCTGTCATAAAGGTGATTCTCCGATATTCTAATTAACGAAGTTGTGTTTCACTGCCTGCCAACATGGCTGTAATCCATTTCACACAAGCCAGGCCCTAAACACTCTTAAATACTCAAGTTCACAATTACACGTACAGAGTACGAGGTTGCCAAGCTCAACTGCTTCAATCCAAATACATTTTTAGATTAAAAACTTATGAAATACTTTATCACATAAAATGTAATAGAAAGACATTATGAATTCTATATATGGCTTTGACGGTTAATAAGGGTCTTCAGTATAATTTCGAAAACGTATCATCCTTTGGAAAGATTAGTTAATGTTATAGAACTCAGTCTTATATATCTTATGACACATTTCCTAGTATTTCTCCAGTGACCGTACAATATACATCGGCTGCTTTTCCCTAAATAGCCAAGCCTGCAAACCTAAGTGTCTTCTAAACAGCCAACTGACCTGAACCAACAAAAGCAGCAGTTCTTACTCCGCAATACCACAAGTCAAGCAGAACTTCAAATTGGTCCTTAGTGAGATGCTGGTGAAGTGCAGAGCAAAGCTCCTGTGGAAGAAAATAAACTCTGGGAGCTGGCACTGTGGTGCAAGTTAATCCTCTGCCTGTGGCACCGGCATCGCATGTGGGCGCAGGTTCAAGTCCCAGCTGCTCCTCTATCCATCCAGCTCTCTGCTATGGCCTGGGAAAGCAGTCAAAGATGGCCCAAGTGCTTGGGGCCCTGCACCCTCTTGGGAGACCAGGAGGAAGCTCCTGGCTCCTGGTTTCAAATCGGCGCAGTTCTGGCTGTTGCCACCATTTGGGGAGTGAATCAGTGGAAGGAAGACCTTTCTGTATCTCTGTAACTCTACCTTTCAAATAAATAAAATCTTTAAAAAAAAACTCTAAATAACTAAAAGCCACCATCATCACATGCAGCAAATCTAACAGGTCGTGCAGAAACATAATGGAAAAAATGAAAACAGCCAAGCCCTCGAAAAAAGACAAAAGGACTGAAGGTGATCGCTAAAGGAATAGTACCAAAAATGGCAGTGGGAAAGGACTCCCAGGTTGGTGGAGGTTTGCTTCTTTCCATTAGAAAGAAAAGATTTGGCTTGGGAAAAAAAAATCCTAAAGAACTAAATGACACTTGATATAATTTATACCAAATCAATTGCCAATCCAACTGTCCGCAAGTGAAGAAACTCTTAACCTCCAATCAATAAAGCTAGAATATCTACATGCTGCTGCATATATATTCATGGCTTTGTCAATTCCTCAAGACACAGGACAGTTTCCCTAAGTGTATTTGAAAGCACTTCCACAGAAATGTGAGTCTCAGAGGATCCCAAGAGGAAATGTCACACATCCACGTGTCCATGCGCTTACAAAAGCACAGGGACACAAAGAACTTGAAAGAGGCACCAAGTTGGGGCAGGTACTTTGGCACAACAGGCAAAGCGGCTGCCTGAGATGCCAGCATCCCATATGGGCACCAGTTCGAGTCCCGGCTGCTCCACTTCCCATCCAGCTCCCTGCTTATGTGCCTGAGAAAGCAGAAGATGGCCCAGATCTGTGGACCCCCACCTCCACATGGAGATCCAGAAAACGGCCCTGGCTCCTGGCTTCAGTCGAGCCATTGTGGCCATTTGGGAAGCGAACCAGCAGATGGAAGACCTCATTCTCTGTCTCTCCCTCCCTCTGTTAACTCTGCCTTTCACGTAAATAAAATAAATTTTTTAAAAAAAATTTAAAAAGGTACCAAGTCTTTTCAAAGACAAGCTAAACATACACATACACACACACACACACAAACTAGTATCAAAAAAATCGACATTTGAGATCTTCTAAATATTTCCTAAATCAACCAGTTAGCTTTACAAATATGTGAGAATCCAACTAAATTAAAAGTCAAGTATGGCTAAAATGCAGTTGTTCCAGAACTATGAATAAACTACACACTCCCGAAGTTGGCACAAAAGACATTCTCAATGCCGCATTGCACTCTGGGCAGACAGACCCGGCATCCGACCCTGGGCTGAACAACCCACCCTTCCAGCCTCCCTTTCTTGATAGGAGATAACAGCCTTCCCACCAAGTAAGGGAAGGGTTAAAGGAAAGCATCAAAGAACTCAGCCTTTGCATAACACAGGGATCTTCAAAAGTGATAGAAAATGCATATTACAGAAAAATTACCCATAGATTTTTTTTTTGACAGGCAGAGTTAGAGAGAGAGACAGGGAGAAAGGTCTTCCTTCCATTGGTTCACCCCCGAGATGGCCGCTACGGCTGGTGTGCTGTGCCAGTCCGAAGCCAGGAGCCAGGTGCTTCCTCCTGGTCTCCCAGGCGGGTGCAGGGCCCAAGCACTCAGGCCATCCTCCACTGCCTTCCCAGGCCACAGCAGAGAGCTGGACTGGAAGAGAAGCTAACGGGACAGAATCAGCGCCCCAGTTGGAACTAGAACCTGGAATACCCGTGCTGCAGGGGAGGATTAGCCTAGTGAGCCAGGGTCCTGGCCTTGCATAGATTTTTAAACGAGGGGTGGGGGTGGACAGATAGAGAGAAGGGTGTTTGGCCGGGCAGTTAACAGACCTGCTGGGACACCTGTACTCCATGTCAGAGGTCCTGGCTCCTGTCTCAGCTCTGCTCTCCACTTCAGCTTCCTGCCAATCCGCACCCTGGGAAGCAGCAGGTGATGACAAGGAGTTGGGTCCCTGCCAGTCATGTGGGAGCCCCAGGCCTAGACTGGGGTTTTCAGCTCCTGGCTTCGACCAGAACCAGCCTCAACTGTCGCAGGCATTCAGGAAGTCAGCCAGTACACAGCAGCACTCTCGCTCTAATAAACGATTCTAACAACTGTTTAAACATTGGCACCAAGATAAACCTGCTTCTACTTCTATTTCCTATGCGCTTTCTGAAGTCCCCTAGTTCCCATGCCCTGGACCTCCCTACTCTCACCCTCAGGAGTCCTCCAGGCCTGCATGGACCCCTCCCAGGGTTCTCTTGATCACGAATATCATTCCCTAACCCTCACTCAGGCTCCCTCCTTTACCCTTCCCCAGCTAAAGGGCAACTTCCTCTTACAGTAGCTGTCCTGCCCCCCCCCCCGCCCCCCAGTACCTACACAGCTGGATCCTCCTATTCCTCTACAGGCCCAGCTCAACCCCAAATCCTCTGAAGCCCAACACAAACACAGCTGCATAGAAGTCCCCACCCCACCCCAATTCCTCCAGGTGTTTCCCAGACCACCCAGCGAAATGTCCACTGTAAAATGTCTGATGGCTGGGTCCCAGGCACCAGGGATGGACACGACCTCCCCTTGTCCTGAGACCCCACAATGCTTGACCAGCACCTGCCTTTTGGTACTCGGTACTTCCTATGGTGAATTTTGAATGTGCTTACATTGCAAACTCCTGGGAAAACAGGATCTCTGATTTGCAGTTCTCAGATCATCAGAAAGAAAGTCTTGAACTACAAGGCGGCCTGCACAGATAGTTTCGGGGGCCGGTATTGTGGTAAGCCAGCTAAATAGTGACCTGTGATGCCTGTATCCCATTCCGACACCCACCAACACCCAGCTGCTCCACTTCCAATTCCGCTCCCTGCTAATGCACCTGAGAGAGCAGCAAAAGATGACCCAAGGGCTGTGGCCCTTGTCACCCACTTGGGAAATCCAGATTAAGTTCCTGGCTTCAGCCTAGCCCAGCCCTGGTCGTTATTAAGGACTTGGGGAGTGAACCAGCAATGGAAGATCTAATTCTGCCTTTCAAATAAATCTTTAAAATAAAGAGAAAATTCCAACACTCCTTGAATATGACAAAGTCCTGCTTTGAACTGCAACCTGATCAACACCTGGGTGACTCATCTCCATGTCAGCAGGTGCTGGTGAAGCGCTGTGCGGTCTCAGGACAAGGGGAGGTCGTGTCCATCCCTGGTTAAGTTCCTCTGGACTTACATGACACAGCCAATGCACAAAGGAAGAAATGCCTTATTGCCAAGAGAGGAAGCATAACCACGCCTATGGTAGATGATCCCTGTCATTCCAAACCACTCAGCATCCCCTGGACAGGGGGTACTTCCTCAAGCCCCCATGCGCTGTTTATTACACTGTAATCTCTAACTTACACATTGTTCATCTGGCTTCACCTATCTATTCTGGAAAAATCTTCTAAGTGGAAAGCTTGGGTTTTGGGCAAAGTCCTGGTTGAATGCCTCTTTTTTGTATTCCCTTAGTATTTGGAAATAGCGCCATGATCAAAGCACCTGTCAACAATAAATTATCATTTACCTAGTTCCCCATATGCTCATCAATGTAACTACATCATCTGACGTTAACGGCTGGCACTTTAAAACGTGCAGTGTGCGTGCTGCCGGAGGGAGGGGCTTCAGCTTGTTCAGCTGTGCGAGCCAGTGAGTCTGAGGTCTCTCCCAGCTCCACAATCTGTCAACATGGAAGATCAGCAAAAACGAGTTTGCAATGAAGATCCAGATCCACGCAGGGGCAGGATAACTTCCATGTAGTGCCACGAGTTACTTCTTCCAGACAACATTTCCTTTACACGTCATTTTGGTCATTGAGCTGAATATTAAACCGCTGCTTATTATGGTTAGAGAGATTCCTATTCACAAAGTGTAAGGGTTTACTGACGAGGCTGTCTTTTATGTAAGGTGACACAGGGATCTATGAAGGTGAAAAACAGGCTGCTGAGAACCATGGACAACTGAGAATTAGGGAAATTTTCACATTTTCAGGCCTGGGTCATAGTGGGTGGCTACTCCTTAGTTTATGGTTATTACCCAAGAAAAACCCCAGCTCAGAATAAAAGGTACATTAGAGGACACGCGAGTGAGGTCCAGCCTCAGCTCCTGGTCCAAGTCAGTCTCAAACAGACTTTTTGCTTGAAAAATAATAAAGATAGTTGCCTCTGCAATGAAGATACACAAAAATACAGATTTTGCTTCAGAATGCATTTTTTATTCTTTCAAGACAATGATAGCCAATACACCAGTAAATCATTTCAAGTTAAACACTTCTGTAAAGCATAGTATTAACTGGTTTTAAAGGGGAAATTTTTTAAGCTAATTCAGTAGAATGAGGTTAAGAAAACAAACAAACAAACAAAAAAAACAGGACAGAACGATTCTCAAGTTGGGTAGCTCCCAGAACCAAAGCAACCTCTGAGAACTCCAACCATCTGATGGGACATTTATAGAAAACAAAGCGGAGCAGAGAACACAATCCACCCCGGCTGCAGCTGAGTCAATCAACACACCACTCAACTGGCTTCAGCCTAAGTAGTAACTGGCCACACCGGGCTCCTACAACCAACCCAAGTTCATTTACTGTGATTAAGTTCATTGGTTTGGTCTATGGGCCCAGTGCAGCCACCTGGTCCAAATCCACAGTGTCCCACAAATTCAGCACGGGAAAGCCGTCACTTTGCTAACCTCAACCTCTCTGTGCTCACAGGTGACCCAGGCTCCCCGAACAATGTAAACAGTACGTGTTTCTTTAGACAACTCATCACCACAAAGGCCACTTAGTACACTACATGTACTAATCACTGATGATTAGGCATAAATACAGCAACTGTATGAAGAATTTACTCCAATCTTACTTTCAGATGAAAGCAAAAGACAACAATGTAATCTCCAGCACTTTTAAGGAAACCAAAATTATTCTGTTTTTCCTTCTCAGTGTGATGGTTCGCCTGATCCGGAACTTGCCGTAGTTTTTCCCAGGTGTCACTTATTTTACAGCGTCAGCACACAACAGCGAATGCTAAGAGGTAAGAGGTCTGGGCCTTATTCTACCTACTTGGTCCTGGATCCTTTGAGAAACGCCTAAAGGAAAACAATTATTAAAAGCTCTTGCCTCTCACCTGAGGCAGTGGCCTGACAGTTTTGCTAGCGCGTTTTAAAAACAAAAGCAGAAACCTGCTGCGAGACGCCTAGAAATCAGACAAGAGGCTTAACGGGTTTTAATGAAAGTGTATTCTACCCGCTCTCTGAAACAATGCCACTGCATCGGGACTCGGGGCAAGGACCCAAGGCTGCAAACACGCCAGAGCATGGAAAAGTCAGACGGGTGTTCTCTGCACACACCGAGTGGCTGCTCCCCCGAGCAAGTGTCGTTTAAAGCCCGGAAATGCGACCGACGAGAACAACCAAGGCTCTGCGGCTGCAGACGGATGTCCGTGCAAACTTGGCTTTACGCTGGAAGACACTGCTCCCTGTCTTTCGCGCGCAGGAAGCCGTGGCTCTTCCTAACGCTGATTTTTTTTATATAAAGATTCCGAAAAAGTAAAGTGCTTTGCAACCACAACACCTGGCTCAGGATTCCCTCCGTCCAGTCTCAAGCACAAGGACCAGAAGGCGCAACTTTGTGCACCACGTCCCGAGGCGGCTCAGCAAAGTTCAGTCTTCCGAGACAAACCCACGGGAGAACAGCTGCTTGGCTTCTCCCCTGGGACGTCAAATGACCCCAACAAGGTGCCCGCAGCGCCCTCGTCCCAATTATGCACCGGCGTCTGCAGTCCAGCTGCCTCGCCTTCCTAATACATTTATTAAATTACAAATTTCCGAGGACTCTAGACATCAAAGTTTAAAAAAAAAAAAAATTCACCAGCCCCCAGCAACATCCCGGAAATGTGAAACGATACGTCCAAAAGTAAAGTCGTTGCTACACCTACGGCCCATGTCACACCCCGACGCGGCAGCGAGACGGGCACTCACCCACAGCGCCCCCGGGGAACCCAGAGCCGTGAGAGTTCAAACCAGAAGCGCGGCGGATCGCCCACTCTCACTGGTAACCGGCTGATGCCCAAACGCAGGGGCGCCCGTGCACGCTGGGCGCCGCCATTTTGGCGGAGAGGGGGCCTTGTCTAGAGGCCCCGAGGGAGGCTGCCCCGAGCGGAGCCGGATGGCCAAGGCAGCCCCCACCACCCAGCCTGCCCCCTCCACGCCCATCCCGCCGCACTCTCCCCGCCCAGTGAACGCCTTGACAACCAGGCTCGCCGAATGGGCTCGGCCCAAGTCAAATCTCCCGCGAAATCGGCACCGCGTGTCAGGCAGCGCGGAGGGCAGCCTCCGGCGGCGGGGGTGGGGCGGCGGCGCGGCGAGCGCTCGGTTACCCGGGCAACGCGGCCCTCAGCGCGCCTGCCGCCGGGACCGGGCCCTGCGCCCCGGGACGCAAATGTCGCCGCCACGCACCCGGCCGGTTCGCGAAGGCGCCCCGGGATCGGGCTGCGCGCCCTCAGGACTCGAGCCTCCGACGTCCGCCTCCGAGGAGCGTGGCTCGGCGCAAAGGCCGCCCCAGCTCTCCATTGCCAAGGCCTAGTGCTGCCCCGCAGGCGGCCGCCTTGCCGTCCCTCTCCCGGCCGCAGCCGAGCCCCGGAGCGTCCGGGACGAGGCGCGGGCGCCGCCCCCTTAGCTGCCCGAAGCCCTGCCTGCGCCCGCCTCCCCGGCGGTGCACGCCCAGGTCGAGGCCCGGCCCGCCGCGCTGTGCTGGCTCCGTGGCTCCTGCGCACGCTGCAGCTCTGTGGCTCGGGTTCCACTCGGGACCTCCGCTAGGAGGACCCGTGCATTCGTATTTTTTTTTTTTTAATCCAAAATGGCAGCCTCCAGCCGCGCACAAGTGTTAGATCTGTACCGGGCGATGCTGAGAGAGAGCAAGCATTTCAGCGCCTACAACTACAGGTGACCCGGCGGGCGGCGGGGGCCGGGGAGGCGAGGCGCGGGTGTGCCCCCCAGAGCCCCTGGGGGTCGGGGAGCCGCCGCGACGCCCGGGGGCAGCGTGACCCCCTGCCCGAGCGTGGTGCCCCGGCGCCCCGGCGAGAGCCGCAGCTGGCTCGTGTCTTGGGCGCAAGGTCAGGGCCAGGTGTGGGTGCTGAACGCGCGCGCTGCCGGTGGTGAAGACGGGACCAGTGCGTTGCGGGCGCGGGGGTCTTCAAGATGCACACCCTGGAACAAAAAAAAGTCATGGCTTGGCTTTCAAGTGACTGCCCCCGGATAAGTTGTCCACCTTTTAATTTCTAGTTTCCCGTGAGCTTCCTGAAGGGCCCAGGTGTAGGAAAGTGGCCAGTTGATAGCACGTGGCCGAAGCTGGAGGCTCGTCCCTGCGCTCCCTTGAACCGGCTTAGGTATCTTGATGCGCTCCTTCGGTTGCAAGAATCAAATCCATAGCACTGGTGAATGGGGACCCGTTACACAGCAGGGAGGGTGGGGGAGGGGGTCTCGGGGTTCCTGGAGATGAACCTTGAGTTTGTGTGCGTGGGACAGGGATCCCACGTACCCGGCCTTCACGCCACGTGAATGAGAAACCCGCCTCCTGCAGACTTGGCACTGGCAGCTGTGCCACACCAGGGGTGGTTAGAGAAGGATCCCGCGGGAGAGCTCCACTGCACGGAATGGCCTAGGCTTTGCAACCATGAGGGCTGTAAACACCAGGCATACTGGCACAAACTAACCAAACACCTAGTACCCAGTACTTCACCAGGCCTGTTGAGGGGGTGCTCAAAATATGCCAAGCAAGGGGGCCTGCATTGTGCAGCAGGTTAAGCCACCCGCTGTGAAGCCAGCATCCCATAGGGGCACAGGTTCAAATCCCGGCTGCTCTGCATCCAGTACAGCTCCCTGCTAATGTGCCTAGGAAAGCAGCAGAAGATGGCCCAAGTGCTTGGCATCCCGCCACCCACATGGGAGACCCGGCTGCGTTCCAGGCTCCTGGCTTTAAAAAGTAGATATGCAGCCAGCGCCACGGCTCAATAGGCTAATCCTCCACCTGAGGTGCCGGCACACCAGGTTCTAGTCCCGGTCGGGGCGCCGGGTCTGTCCTGGTTGCTCCTCTTCCAGTCCAGCTCTCTGCTGTGGCCTGGGAAGGCAGTGGAGGATGGCCCAAGTGCTTGGGCCTTGCACCCGCATGGGAGACCAGGAGGAAGCACCTGGCTCCTGGCTTCGGATCAGCACAGCGCACCGGCCGTAGCAGCCATTTGGGGAGTGAACCAAGGAAGACCTTTCTCTCTGTCTTACTGTCTAACTCTGCCTGTCAAAAAAAAATTAAATTTTTTTAAAATGTAGGTATGCTAGTAAGTGGGAAGCTGTCCTGTTCACCGCAGTCTGGGAGAAGATATTTTGTCATTAAATTTAGAATAACCAAGGACTGGGCATCACCTTGCTGTTGACATGGACAAAGCGGACAAAGAGGGGTGCACCCAAGAGCCCAGTCAAGTAGGAGTCTTGGGGACAAGTCACTCAGCCTGTGTGCTTTCCACTCTGCGGTTTGTGAAATGTGACCCTTGCTCTAGACAATCACTGAGGACCTCCCACTGATTTTTTTTTTTTTTTAAGTCAGAGTTATAGGGAGAGAGAAACAGAGGGGTTCTTCCATCTGCCCTTTCACTCCCCAGATGGCCATAACACAGGGTCGGGGCCGGCTGAAGCCCGAAGCCAGGAGCTTCTTGCAGGTCTCCCATGTGGGTGGCATCCTGCTAGTGACATCTCCCAGGACAAATTATATTTGATACAAGATGTGTCCTTTATATTAAGACTGTGCCCTTGTGGCTTCGAGGATTGCCCCCTCTGCTCCTCTCTGACCTCAGCAGCCATTTGGCACTGGCGTGAAGTCAGTGACTCTCACTGATCACTTCCGTGCGCTCCTGTTAACTTTATATTCCTGGTACCTAGTAACGTTCATTTTTGACAGCAAGTCTTTGATAGGTACTGTTTCTATGACCCATTAAGGGAACAGAGGTAAGTATCCTAAAAGTCGCACAGTGCTGGATAAGCAGTCCAGAGTCGGCTGGGGATGGACGTTTGGTTAAGACGCTCTCATACCATAGAGTGAGTGGGTGGGAGTCCTGCCTCTCCTGCCAGTTCGAATTTCCTGCAAATGCTCGCCCTGGGAGGTAGCAGATGATAGGTCAAGTAGCTGAGCCCCTGCCAACCACGAGGCAGGATGAATGTCAGTCCCCAGCTCGCAGGTCCCAGCTCTTGCAGGCATTTGGGAAGGGATCTCTCACCTCCTCCACCCCCCACCTTCAGGTATTTATTTATTTATTTAGATGTGCAAATCTTGGAACGACCATAACTAAGGTGAGGAAAGAATGTGGACAGCTCCTGTCAGCGCCGTTAGAGGCTGCATTTTAACAGCACGCACTGTGTCTGCCTCTCCAGTCGCCAGCCCAGAGCGTGTGTGGTACACCCTGCCCGCCGCCATGACCCTGCGCGGTTTCTTAAGCGTGCCTGTGGTCTTGGCCTCCACGCCATTGCAGGTTCCCTCCCACCTGGCATGCTCAGTCACTGTTCCTCCTCTGCGGCCGAGGCCTTCTGTGGACACGGCCTTCCCGATTCGTCCCATTCCATAGCCCGCACCGCCACCTGTCCCCTGACCCAGACAGGTCCCGACACTGTTGTGTTGCTCCACCTGTGTGCTCGCCAAGACCCTCCGTAAAGCCTGCCTTGCTGACTCCTAGGCCGAACCCTGGAGAAAGACAGACGTGGGCTCAGCAGGACACTACCATCAAGAGCTTTCCAGACTGGTGTGGGACGGAGATACAGGCGCTCACAGCCGGCGTGAAGGGCCACAATAGAAGCCCACACAGGGTGTGGGGTCCGGAAGGCTGCCCTAAGGGTGGCAGTGGACCAGATGCACACAGCTCAGGAAACAGCCCATGGTGCGTTATTGCTGGAGAGTGAAGTACAGTTCAGGGCATGGCAGAGATGGGGTGGAAGGGGGCGTGTATGTAGGCCATGCTGAAAAGAACGGGAACCCCGACTAGGTCACTGAGCTCGTAAGCCGCCCCTGGAGGGCTCCCCTTGCATTCGCAGTCACTCTGGCAGCAGTGTGGATGCTCACTGTGAGGAGCAAGGACACCACGTAGGGGTTGATTGCACCAGTGCGCAGGAGGCGTTAGGGCCCTAATAAGGATAGGAGTGGGGGAGGGGGAGCCAAAGGAATAGGAGACAACAGAGAAACACAGACACTTGATCGATAATGAGAAGATGGCATGGTTAGAATTCAAATGACTGGATTCAGGAATAAAGAGGAAAATCCAAGCAGCCGCTAGAACCAGGGTGAGAAACGGCCTGAACGCAGGCCACGTAAGGCCCCTGTAACACTTTGGGCTAGACCTGCCACGCCACTGCCAGCAGGGCGGGCAATTCAGTCCATGTACGGCAGGCTGGTTTTTGAGTTGGTAATTTAGCGTGGCCCCCAGACAATGTTATAAATATCCAAACGGCCCTCGGCAGCAGACGCGTTCCCACCTCTGCCTGTCCAGATTGTGGTGAAGCCAGAGGGTAAGCTATGTGTAGCAGCTGTGCCACTAAAGGACAGAGAGATGCAGAGGCTGCCAGTCCTGCGTAGGGATCCTACAGCTCATTCTCAGCACAACTTGAAGGTGAATGCCAGAACGTCCAGCCCGGGCAGTTAACCACAGGGCCCAGGCTCAGGGGAGCTACAGAGCTGGAGCAGTCAGCGCTGCCCACTCGCTTTTATTTATTTACTTGGAAGGCACGGTGACAGAGAGAGACAAGGAAGCTTCCTTCCCCTGGTTCACTCCCCAAATGTCCTGCGTGAGCCAGGCCAAGGCCGGGAACCAGGAACTCCATCCGGGTCTCCCACATGGGTGGCAGGGGCCCAGATATTGGGCCATCTTCGGCTGCTTTTCCCCGGCGCCTTAGCCGTTAGCTGGATCAGAGATGGAGTAGCCAGTTCTCAAACCAAACCAGTGCTGCGGTATATGAGGCGGTACATCGTAGGCAGTGGTTTAACCTGCACCACAACACTAGCTCCAATATGCACTTTCTTTATAAAATCAATCTATAAAACAGTAGCGATATTTTCTCTCATAAGGAGATGAAGTTGAAATGAATTTCTACGTGTGCTTAGCATAGCATGGGCAAACAGGAGGTGGAGTTACTGTGAGTTACCTTGATGTTGGATGAAATCTAGGAAGAATATTCAGGTTCCTAACTCTAATTCCATCATAATGCCAACCCCTGGGAACGCTTTTGACCTCGAGTAACAGGAAACCCTACACAGTGCTTAAGCAAATCTCGGTTTGTCCTCACATAGAAAAGGTCTGGGAGCTGGCGCTGTGGGTTAGCAGGTTAAGCCGCTGCCTGCGATGCCAGCATCGCCTGTCGGCACTGGCTGCAGTCCCGGCTGCTCCATTTACTGTCCAGCTCCCTGCTAATGTCCTGGGGAAAGCAGCAGAGGATGGCCCTTGTGCTTGGGCCCTTGTCAACCCACGTGAGAGGCCTGGATGAAGCTCTTGGCTCCTGGCTCCAGACTGGCCCAGCCCTGGCTGTTGTGGCCCTGTGGGGAATGAACCAGCAGATGGAAGATTCTCTCTCCCTCTCTCTGTAACTCTGACTTTCAAATAAATAAGTCGTTAAGGAAAGAAAAAGACGGAATAGCTCTGGAGATGCGTAGCAGCCGGAGCCGACTTCGCAGCGCGTGCCGTCGCAGTGTCCGTGTGTCTTGTCTTGGACTTGTGCCCGCCGGCTGCTCGTAGCTGTGGAAGCAGCAGGTAGCCTGTGTTTCTTCAAGGCAGGAAGAGGAAACCAAGACAGGGTAGCCTGTGTGTGCGTTGTAGATCAGGAAAGAGTGCGCTAAAGCAGGTGCGTCCCAGCACATTTCCGGTTTTGTCTAATTGACCGAAGCTCTTAACGTTTGTACCACTAACTGGACAAAGGATTGGAAAAGTAGGATACGGCTCTTCTCCCCTCTCTGGTGGAAGACGGCTGAGAGATGAGGATGACTCTGGGGTCAGCGAGCGGCCTATGTCTGCTACAGAAGTGTCCAGAGCGTGGATTGGAGGAGCAACTCCAGGCAAAGACAGACCGTGTGGAAGGGAAATGCAAGGGGTGTGTCAGAACCAGATGTATGGAGTTGTGGCCGACACATTGCATTGAGCTCTATTGGACAGAGTGACAGAGAGGTCTTCCATCCACTGGTTCTCTCCCCAGATGGCCGCAATAGCTGGGTCTAGGTCAGGAACTCCATCGAGGTCTCCCAACTGAGCGTCTGGGGCCCCAGTACGCGGGCCGTCATCTGCTGCTTTCCTAGGAGCATTAGCAGGGAGCTGGATTGGAAGTGGAGCACTCAGGACTCAGATCTGTAATAGGATACCAGCCCGTCTATCAGAGCATGTTAAATCCTGGCTGAAATCTCCAGTAAGTAGTAAAACAGCTGTGAAAGCAAGTGAGGCATAGAAAGGAGAAGTGCATGACTAAGCGCTCAGAACTGGGAAGCCACAGTGCGAACCAGGGCGCTGCCTCTTCCGTGGCCCCTCCCTCTGCATGGACGCTTCCTACAACACATGCGCCCTCTCAGCCTTCGGAACCCAAGGATATTTATTTTCAGTTCCTTTCTCCAGCTGAAGTGGCCAGACAGGCTGTTTGGGTGCATGAATGGTATAATCAGAAGGAGCTGATCAGTGTCGGGTCTCAGTTACCATGTGCTGTACGATTGAGTGATACATTGTTGAAGGCTCTGGTCACAGTCCTAGTGAAGGGGCTAAATAATCACTCACGTTGTGAAGTCTCTTCTCTTCAGTAAATTGCCAGTTGCAGTCTAAGCTAAGCCACAAGCCAAGGACTCGGAACCTTGAGCTCCTAGAGAAAGCCTTAACTGTGCCCCCCTCCCCCCGGTTTCCTTCACATGAACCTGTATTTGATATTGCAAGTCGTCTTTTTGTAATCGTTGTTATTTGAAGGCAGAGTGACAGAGGGAGAGAGAGAGACAGATCTCTTCACTGCTGGTTCACTCCCCAAATGGCCATGATAGCTGGGGCCGATCCATGGCTGGGTCAGGCTGAAGCCAGGAGCCAGGAACACCAGCCAGACTGCTCACATGGGTGGCAGCGATGCATGTGCGTGAGCCATCTTCCGCTGCTTTCCCAGACACGTTAGCAGGGAGCCGGATCAGAAGTGGAGCAGCCTGGACTCAATACCGCGCTGCAGTATGGGATGCAGATATCACAGGTGCAGTTAACCTGCTGGGCACAATGCCATAGATCTTATCTGTGACTGCCGATGCCCGTGGCTGCTGCAGAACACACTGATAGGAATAGCACCAGCCTAGCACGAATACTGCTCACCCCCAGGCACCTTTCACTTTTGAAGACAGGGCAGCTACACTGAGGCCTTAATGCCCAATATTCCTCCCCCTAGGAACAAATGGGCAGATCAGTTTGTTCCTAATCTTTGAAAACCTCGTGTGTGTGTGTGTGTGTGTGTGTGTGTGTGTGTACACTGCACCAGGACCTGGGCGTAGACAGGATAGAGACACATGACCCTGCTCTAGGAGGGCTGTCGTATGATGGGTGTAGGACGTCTCCGTGGGAGTTGAAGGCAGCTCATGAAACTTAGAGACGAAACGTGTAATTGAAGTAGCGCCCAAATAGTGGAGATTGACAGGATGCAGTGGGTTTGGTGAGACTTCTCATCATGGTGTGATAGCTGTCACAAGTTACTAAAATCTTTAAAAAATAGTATTACAGTGATTTTTTTTCCATCCTCAAGGCCTACCCTTTTTCATTTGAATACTTAACATCCTTAAGCATGTCATTGTCTCAATGAATGTTAACTCCAACTCCCCGCCCCCACCCCCCCACCCCCGCCGCCCCGGGAAAAATCTCTGTTCTGTCCTCAAAACTAAAACCTCCCTTTAATCAGAAAGTGCTGATGCAAAGAAAATTTCTTCCAACTGTTGCTTTTCAGTTGTATCCCAGTTCAGAGCTGCACAGGCATCATCTGGCCAGACAGCTTACTGGCAGCCATCAGATATACTTTGCTTACTGTTTTTTTGTTGTTGTTGTTAAGTTTATTTATGTATTTGAAAGGCAGAATGGCAGAGGTAGATCTTCCATCTGCTGGTTCACTCCCCCAGATGGCTGCAAAGCCAGAGCTTGGCCAGGCTGAAGCCAGGCGCCTGGAGCTCCATCCGGGTCTCCCACACGGGTGTCTGGGGCCCAGATACTTAGGCGGTCATGTGCCGCTGTCCCAGGCACATGAGCAGGATCAGAAGTGGAGAGTCCAGGACTCTGACATTTTGATGTGGGATGCTGGCATCGCAAGCAGGGACTTAACGTCCTGCCCCTCGAGGCTGACCCCACCTAACGGGTGTATTTCTAACAAGATTAATAGGGCATGTACCCCCAGATTTTAAAAACATCTGCTTTCCATCTCTTATGACTTGAGATAATGTTGTTAATGCAGGGGTATGTTATGAGGTATTGAAGAAAGCATAGACTTCTATGCTAAGCAACCACATAAGAGTTTCTGCTCGCTATGAAATTTTGAACAGATCATACACCTCTTTGAAAAAACTGTTTTCTCTTTCTTGTTATGAGATATGTAAGAACATAGTAAAGGAAGGGGAAAATAAAAGAGAAAAATATTGCTTTGTTAAATGTTCTAAGTTCTTCCCAAATTAAGTCTTAACATTTGTTCTGAATTTACACTGTTGGGCTCATGTGTAGCCTGTGGCAATTTGTTAGAAAGAACTGTGGTGTGTGACCCCTGTACAATGCCCCACAGGCGACTGGAGGCAATCCAATACCTTAGACTTCTGAAAGGTTGATTATTCATTATCATTCGATGTGCTTGGGGTTTATAAAAATCCTTTTTTTTTCTTGATGGTTACTGAATTCTACCATATTGAATAGCAATGATTTTGAAAAGTAAGTGAAAGTTGTAGAGTTAGAGAAGAAAACACTTAAGGTATTCAGATAGAGAAACTCATATTTAGCAGCCTAAGTTTTGAGATGAAAAAGATAATGTGTTCTTTTTAATTCTGTCTTTAAAAAGCATTGGGTGGCTGGTGGCTGGCACCATGGCTCAGTAGGCTAATCCTCCACCTTGCAGCCCCAGCACACCGTGTTCTAGTCCCGGTCGGGGCACCAGATTCTGTCCCGGTTGCCCCTCTTCCAGGCCAGCTCTCTGCTGTGGCCTGGGAGTGCAGTGGAGAATGGCCCAAGTGCTTGGGCCCTGCACCCCATGGGAGACCAGGAGAAGCACCTGGCTCCTGGCTTCGGATCAGTGCAGTGCACCAGCTGCGGTGCGCTAGTTGCAGCGGCCATTGGAGGGTGAACCAACGGCAAAGGAAGACCTTTCTCTCTGTCTCTCTCTCTCACTGTCCACTCTGCCTGTCAGAAAAAAAAAAAAAAAGCATTGGGTGTCTTTATCATTGCTGATTTATTGATTTTAGTTTACAAGAGCTTTCACTGTTTACTTTGTATTTCACCTTGTCCACTAAAGCATTTTTAAAACTCATAAAAATATGTACAATAAAAATAATTTCTATAATTAAAAACTAATAAATGAAGGAATCAAAGCTAAGAGAAACTAAAGGTAGAGAATATAAGAAAGTGAGGGCAACATTAAACCACAAAACACAATTATAAGTAGAATTTTCTTCATCTAAAGTATTTTTTTTCTCCATTGCAGTGGGAAAATACTGGTCTTTTTATGCAAATTGTGCTTACAACATCTTTTTTTTGTTTGGTTTTTATTATTTATATATTTGAGAGACAAAGTTACAGAGGGAAAGACAGAAAGATCTTCCATCTGCGGGTTCACTCCCCAAATAGCCACAGAGGCCGGAGCTGAGCTGATCCCAAGCCCAGGAACCAGGATCCTCTTCCGGGTCTCCCATATGGATGCAGGGACCCAAGCACTGGGGCCCTCATCTCTCGCCTTTCTAGAGGCATCAGCAAGGAGTGGGAACAGAAATCGGTACTCCAATATGAGCTCTAATGTGAGCTTATAATTTAGTAACAGTGTGGTAGCAGTGAACAGATCGAAGAGTTACCAGGATTCCTGTGGGAGCATAGAGGAGGGACACGTGGCCCAACCTGGAAGTGCGCTGGAGGTTACGAAGCAGTGATGGCTGGGGTAAGCCGCCACCTGCAGCGCCGGTATCCAGTATGGGCACCAGTTCTATTCTCAACTGCTCCACTTCCAGTTCAGCTCCCTGCTAATGTGCCTGGGAAAGCAGCAGTTGGCCCAAGTGCCTGGGCTCCTGCCTCCCACATGGGAGACCTGGAAGAGGCTCCTGGTTCCTAGCTGTGGTCTGGCCCAACCAAGCTCCCACTGTTGCAGCCACCTGGGGAGTGGACCAGTGGGTGGAAGTACGTTCTCTCATGCTTGCTCTCTCTCCCCCTGTTTCTGTAACTCTTTCAGATAAAATAGATAAATCTTCAGCAGCAGCAGCAGCGATAACTGAGACTGCTTATAAGGGATTAGTAAGAATTAGCTGGTCGAGGGAGGCAGGAGCGGAGGGGACAAATGTAGAAAATTAGTAAATAAGAGTTGGAGTTGAGTGTGCGAACTGCCAGCACCTTGATGTTGACGGTCATAGCCGGTGAGGATGAAGTCACTGAGGGGTCGGTGGGACCACAGACTGCAGAAAGCTCTGTGTACTTGCTGACGGGCTGTAAAGTCGTACAGGCAGTGGGAAGCCACTCGGATGGCAGCCACACCGAGGCCAGTTAGGAGGTGTCCGCTCTGTGTCTGTTGAATCCCATGGAGGTGCAGGGCCAGCTGGGGCTCCCTGATGGTGGGAGAGAGGTATGGCTGCTCCTGAGGTGTGCTGATGAGTTGAATCGGCTTGGTCACATTTGCTGGGTCAGAGAGAATGAACTGGAACGTGAACTAGGAGAATGTAGTGGGGGAAGCAAAACCATTCCAAGTGCAACATCAGATGCAGAGGACGGTGAAGACATTTCCCATGAGTGCTTTTGTGGGCAGTGATGGAGCTTCATCAGAACAGCCGTACAGTTCAGGCACAGCTCTTGTTGTTATTTGAAAGGCAGAGCCACAGAGAAAGAGGGACATATATCTTCCATCCACTGACTCACTGTCCAAATGCCACAACGGCCAGGGCAGAGCCAGGAGCCAGGAGCCAGGTGCTCGGTGCTCGATCTCACTCGTCCACAGATGCTGGCAGGGGCGGGGTGGAGCCATCCCTGCCTCCTCCCAGAGCTGTGCACTAGCAGGAAGCTGGGTGTGGGTGTCCCAAGCAGTGGTTTAGCCAACTGCGCCACAACACCTGCCCCTCATCACAGTCTTAAAGCATCTTTGGATCTGGGTGTTAACCTCACCTACTGCATTGTATGTCTGCTTATCATTTTGCTTTCTCTAATTAGACCTCTGTTATCTGTCAGTGTTATTATTTTGCCTGTTAATGTCCATCAGTGGTTGGTCAGTGGATTCTGTCCTCAGAGTAATTTTTGTCTCATTTAATGGATGGCTGCTTCTAGCAGTAGATGCCATTGAGGCATCTGTTAGCCGTATATTTTTCATTTTTTCCCCTGGTGTGATTTTCTCCGTGTGTTTATTTTTATCTTAAAGCTGTATTTATTTGTAAGGCAGAGTAACAGAGAGAGAGAGAGATCTTCCATCCACTGATTCACTTCCCAAATGGCCACAATAACCAGGGCAGGGCAGGGCTGAAGCCATGAGCCTGAAACTGCATTTGGATCTCCCACCTGGGTGGTGGGGCCCAGGAACTTGAGCCACCACCTGCTCCTCTCCGGGTGCATTCGTAGGAAGGTGGACAGAAGTGGAGGAGCTGGGACTCAAACAGGAGTCTCTGACATGTGATACAGGTGCCCCAAACGGTCACTGAAATGCTCTGCCAAATTCCAGCCCCGTTTAGGCAGAAGCATGTCTTAAGTGAAATGCCCTTCGCTCTTCCACTAAACCGGAAGTTAACTTCCACGAGAAAATAACTCCTTAGAGCCAGAGCCGTTGGTCCTGCATCCCTGTAGTCCCCTTGCCTCTTACTCAGCAAATCTTCTTGAACTCTCACTGTGGACTGGAGTGTTGAGGGCTCTCTCTCTCTTCTTCTCTCTTCTCAGACTGAGAATGCAAAGATTTCAGCCCTGTTACCGGCCTCTAGACTTGTGGGAACATGGAAATAGGTAGCAGGCAGCGTAACCGTCGTCTCTGCCTCACTTGCCTGGGCCCCACTGAAGGTGCGTCCTGGCCCTGCGCACTTCTCCACGTTGACACTGTCGTGTTTACTTTGTGACGGAGTCGTGTTTCCTCCACTGATGGGACCGTAGGCTCCAGGGGCTCAGGGGCTCAGGACTGTGTGTGGCTTGCCCATCGGTGTGCCCCATGGCTAGTGGGGCACAAGTCTGTGGCGAGCACGTGACCTGCGTGTGTGGCGACACTCGTGCAGAGTCTGCCGTCACGCTTGGCTCTCGTCTGCTGGCCTGTCTCCCCCCACGGGGGTGGGGACCGTGTTGAGTCAGCTTTGTTTCCGTGCGCCAGCACACTGTGAACGCATCAGAGATCTGGAGGGGAGCCTGCTGTGTGTGCAGGCGACAGCTTGTTGACACGGAGGAGTGAGAAGATTCTGACGAATTCATCAGCAGTGGCTAGGCGGATCGCTTTGTTTTCTCTCCTTCCTCGTCATGTGGTGGAAGTCGCTGTTGGAATGCTGTGAGAGGAGTCTTACAGAATTATACAATAGGCTTCAGTTTTCACAAATGAGATTTATATCCCCCTTCCACCCCCAGAAATTCACAGGTGATTTTTTTTAAGATCATCCCAAAATACCTGAGGCAGGCTGCTTTATAAAGAAAAGAGGTTTATGGGCCAGGTGTTGGGTGCAGCGGTTAAGCCACTGTTTGGGATTTCTCTGTCCCATCTCAGTGCCTGGGTCCTGGCTCCGCTTCCAGTCCCGGCTTCTTGTTAATGCGCACCCTGGATGGCAACGGGTAGTGGCTCAAGCAGTTGGGTCCCCACCACCCACATAAGGGACTGGGTTCCTTGTTTGAGCCTGGCCCAGGCCTAGCTGCTGCAAGCTTTGGGGAAATGAAGCAACACACGGAAATACCGTGCTTGCTCGCTTGCTCGCTCTCTCTGCCTTTATAATAAATAAAAAAAATAACTACAGGCTTTTCAAGGAGGTTTATTTTGGCTTATGGTTCTGGAGGTGCAAGGTCCCAACAGCATGGCACCAGCTCTCGTGAGGGACCCCCAGAGCCGCATCACATCACAGTTAGGGTGCATCCCTGCCTCTGTCAGTTTCTCTATAGTCTCTTTCCCTCCTTACAAACACAGCACGGGGCAGAGAGGGGAGGACGAGGACATAGGGGGCCTGGCCGTCACTTTCCAAAAGCCTCACCTCTCAACACCATAGTTAAGTCAACAAACTGCTCGTCATGCACGTGGAACCCTTCTGACTCCTTTCTGTTCGTGATCTGTAGGCAAGCAAGGAGCCAGCATACGGTTACACAGTGATAGGGCAGCTGTCACGGAGCCGGGGAAGACCGTCCGCAGGCGGCGGCAGCTGCAGCAGCAGGAACCGGGGAGTGGCCCGCTCAGCCTCCCCGGCCCACCGCCGGCCTGATCTCACTTCCTCAGTGGCGTTCTCAGCGCTGTGCTACGTGCAGGAGAGGCTCCACACTCATCGTGGCACCTCGCGCTCTGCAGCCCAGGGTCCACCCAGGCCGGTTGCTTGTGCCTCGGATCTTAAATGTATGTGTGTGCGATGCCCCTGCAGACTGCCCATCAGCACCTCCTGCCAAGTGGGTACAGAGACAGCAGGTCCCACCTCTCCGTGCCAAGCTAGGGCAGAACGACTGCTCACCCCGGAGGGTCAGAGTCTCAGGTCTTGGGGCTGCTGCGTCCTACGTTCAGGCTGAACTCCCAGGCTCCCACACTGGGAGTCTCTTCCTTTCCCAACACTCCTGCTCTTCCTGCTTTGGCTCCCCAGCCCCCAAGATTTTCCTAGCTGGTCTGTCCCCTAAAGGAGGAGAGGGGTGGGCTAGGGACCTGTGACAGTGTTGTCATAAAAAAAAAAAAAAGAGATGGAAACAGGATGCGTTGCAAAGCCAGTTTTTAAAAACTTTTCTTTCCCTTTACAAAAGTAAAAACACAAGGAAAACATACCCCAAATATCGAGACACCTGAAATGCTGTGGGGAGAAGGAGGGCCCACGTCCTTGAACACGTCTCTTACGGTAGTGCCTGTGGGTGTGTTTTATTAAGACGCCACCGTCTGTCTCGCCGAGACTTTTTTATAGGTCAGAAGGAGCAGTGTGTTTGATAAAGTATGGGGAAATAGCCTCTTGTTTTAATGAACTAAAAATAACTGGAAAAAGACTGCTCCTGGTGTCCTGAGGTCCTGCTGCCGTGCTGTGTGGTCAGCTGGCCGTCACGCCGTCTCCTGGGGGTTGACGTTAAGCCGCAGCCCCTCGCGAGGCGTCCTGTGTTTCAGCCTTGAAGGAAGAGGAATCCAGGGTTGATTTTTTTTTTTTTTCTGCGCCCTCCATGTTTTCTTGCTCCTCTCTGAGAACGAAGGAGGAAGTTACTACCTTTCGGCACAGCCTGTTTTCAGTTCTCAATTCCTTTATGTTTTCATTTTCCAGCCTAGAGAAGAAACGAGTTCAGAATCCTGGAACCTAAGAAGTTAGAATCGGGTTGATTTGTTTTCTGATCTCAGAGTCTTTAGCCAGTGCAGGAGAGCAGGGACCGCGTTTAGCAGCACTGGAAACTAGCATGCACGCCGAGTACCCGGCTCATGAACGTCTCGGGAGCCAGGGCTGTGAATACAAGGACGCGAGTGCAGGTAGGGGCCTGGGTCAGGTGTGGCCAGAGCAGATGCCCTTGTTGTAGGTTGAGTTCTTGAAGAGCGGAGTGTCAAGTTCACATATTCACTTTTTTATTTTTTTTTTTTAACTCTCCCCACGGCTTTGCCTATAATACAGACTCTAATAAAACACGTAAGTAAGCTAGCAAATTATAAATGAGAGGATTTGTGTGTGAAGGCTTTGTGATTTATGGAGCACTTACAGACTAAGGTGGTAGTGATCCAGTGGGGAGTGCTTGAGGGTTTCTGATTTAGGGGGAAATAATCTTATTTTATAGCCTTGCCAAAGAAGACAAAGGCCTCTATTAGAATCCCCAGTACTCCTGACTCAGGTCAATGCCATGTGCCTTGGTTTTTGTGATGTGTCGGTTGTCTCTCACCACCACAGGAACATCCAGTTGGTTATCTGAGGTGCCTGTTTTCCTCTCTGTAATAAGGAATCTGGACAGTAACTTCTGACAGAGGGTGGCATGTAACATATGGCTGCAGGCCACACTCATTCCATTAACAATGCTTAATACCGAACCCTGCCTGCTGTAGGCACTGGGGATACAGCAGAGAATGAAACAACCAAACCCCTGCTTTCGGGGAGCTTACGTTCTCCTAAAATCGTGTGAGCACATAGATGCCGATACTTTACCCCCAAAACCTGCTGGAGGCCCTGGTCTCCCAGGTGCCTTTGCTGCTAGAATTCTGTGTTCTGAGGCTGCCTCCTGCTGTACCCAGGGATCAAAAAGTATTGGGAGAATTGTTTTCATTCAAACCCTGATGAAAAGTATGGCTATGTGAATGAAGCTTGGACGTGGCAAAGAGGCTGTTCACTGCCTTAGGGGTCTCTCTTGCAGACACACAGAAGTCCTCTGGTGTCTGGAGGAGGGAG
Source organism: Sylvilagus floridanus (assembly GCA_949820135.1). Taxonomy (NCBI): domain Eukaryota; kingdom Metazoa; phylum Chordata; class Mammalia; order Lagomorpha; family Leporidae; genus Sylvilagus; species Sylvilagus floridanus. The sequence goes on from OX463227.1 coordinate 188,458,677, forward strand.
AAGAGATGATCGCTTTTCCCACGGGCCAGACACACGCTCGGCCCTGCCTGGCTTTATGTCACTCCATCTTTATGTCACTCTGTGAAGCGGGCAGTTGTGATGTCCCCCATTTTGCAAACGAGGAAGCTGCAGCTCAGAGAGTCTGAAATCAAACAGCCGTCTCGGAGTCAAGTGTACACCTGCGTCCTCTGAGGCCAGCGCCCTTGCCCTCGTTCCTGTCAGCCAGCCCACCTTACCTCCATCTCCCCCGGCTCCTTGGCTGTGCTGCTTTATGGGAGAAATACGCTGGTGTCTTGTGCTGTCTTGCCAGACGGCCGCATGAAAGCTGCCCGTGACACCTCTGCCGCTGAGCTGCCGGCGTCACAGTGAGCCTTCTGTACAGCTGGCCCTTGGCATCCACAGGGGGTTGGCTCCAGGACCTCGAGGATGGCAGAATCTGCAGCCACACAAGTCTCTCATATAATATCCTGCAACGTTTGCCTATCCAACACATCTCTAAATTATGACACCTAGTACAATGTAAACACCACAGAGTTTCGTTACCGTTTTGATAATAATGACAAGGAGACGAGGTCTACATGTTCAGCACAGAGGCAGTATGGGATTTTTTTTCTCTTTTTAAAATTTATTTGAAAGGCAAATGAGAGAGAGAGAAACAGATCTTGTATCCACTCCCCAAATGGCCACAACAGCCAGGACTGGTTCAGGCCAAAGCCAGGAGCCTGGACTAGGTCTCCCAATCCCAGGCACTGGGGCCATCTTCCTCTGCCTTCCCAGGCATCTTAGCAGGGAGCTGGATGGGAGCAGAACAACCAAGAGTTGCATCGTCACTGTGGTACTGAACGCTGGCATGGCAAGCGCTGGCCTAACCTGGTTGTGCCACAGTGCCGGCCCTCCAATATTTCCAGCTCAGGGACGCTTGAATACATGGGTGTGGAACCCTCAACCGCACGAGCCTACTGTACTACTACCCCTTGATTGCAAAGTGTGCTCAGAATTTGGACTCGTCATTTGTTTTTCCTTCAGTGGTTTCATTTTTGTGTCAGTCCTTCCTTTTCCTGGCCTTGCTGGGGAAGCCAAAGCCCACGGTGAAGAGTACTACAGAGAGCTGACAATCCTGTCTGTGGCGGAGGGCAGTACTGTTCCAGGGATACCTTGTTTTTGGAATTCGTCTTCCCGGGCTGGCCAAGTCCTCCATGTAGTCGTGTTCTAAGACAGAGAGTAAAACCAGTACTTAATAACTGTCATTTCACAGTTGATATTTTTATAGATGTTGCTCCCAGCTGCTGTTCAATGTTAGATTTCATAAGCAAATGTCTTTTATTGTGTACATAGACCCTAAGGCAACATTATCACAAAGGATGCAGTTTATAAATGCAAATAAACTTGGGTGCTTGCCATTTTCCAACCTATCAGCAGAGGGGCAGGAGCAGTGTTAATGAGAAGTAGTGTTTCTGCAAAGTAGTAGTAATGGGAGAGAAAGGCAAGATAGGAGGCAGGGTTTTCGTCAGAGAGTAATCAGGAGGACAAGCAGAAACTGGGAAAGGTTAATGAGCTATAAGACGGAGAGCATCTCAGCAGAATTCACGTGACCTGGGTTGAGTACTGAAAGGTCACCTGCTCAGCGTGTTCTGAGTCCCGTGCACCTGAGTGGAAGAGAATGGCGGCGGATCATAGGCCCCTGTCTCTCCTTGATCCACCGCAGCGGCTTGAGCTCTCCTGAGATGAGCTCCTCCCCGGCCGCCCTTCTGTCTGCTTCTCCGCCCCACGTCTGGTTCTCCCAGGTCTCCCACGCGGGTGCAGGGGCCCAGCCACTTGGGCCATCCTCTGCTGCTTTCCCCAGCCATAAACAGCTGCATTGGAAGAGGAACAGCCGGGACACTAGCCGGTGCCCATATGGCAGCCTGCTAAGCCACAGCGCCGGCCCCAAATGAATCAGTTTTGAAGGCAAGCCCAGTAAATATTCTAGGACTATGAATAACTGTGTGTCAGACAGCATGCCGTTTATCCAGATGAGATGTGTTGAGTGTGCATGTAAAATTCAGGTATTCTGATTGATTAGCTTTCTGCTGCTGGCAATATTAGGGGTTGACCCTGGGTCAGAATTTGAATTTCCTTCCTATCATGTAGAAGCTCTGGCAAAAATAAATAGGATCATAAGAGTCCAGTTTGAGGTTCCTTGAAGATCTGTGTCCACTGCACTATGACTGGATCGGATTACTTTAGTTGCTTGTTTATCTGAGGGGAAAAAAAAAAAGCCAGTCAACTTGACCAAATAAAATTTGATGTATAAGGCCCTTGAACCTTATCTTACTTAAATGCTCATGAATGTACTAATTGACATACCTTCTGTATCTTGTGCCTCTGTGGGTTTGCATAATTAGTGATGTCTCTTTGAACACAAATCCTCTGATAAGAAAAATTTCTTTTTTGACATGAATATAAAACGTCACCCTGTAGAATAAAATCTTAATGACGTTAGCTTCTCTTCCAGTTTTCATTTTCCTAGATTGTGGTAAAACTAACTTTCTTGGGCTGCCTTGAGAACTTTTATTATCTTGTAGCCTTGTTCATTTTCTTGGTTGACTAATTTTGGAATGCCGTCATGTCTCATATAAGCAGAAAACAAGTTGGTTTTAATTTAATGATTAATTCAGCTTGATTTTTTTTTTTAATTTGTGTTGTAAAGGGGAAAATCTGGAAAATAAAGATGGGAAAACCAAAAACCTAGGATGAGGTATACAATCAGCCTAGGTACTTAGAAGGCAGGGCATTAGGCAGCTAGGAGCCGGCCTCCAGGAGCTTCCCAGTGGCCCATGCAAAGAAAGGACTGTGACCTCCATGATACGGAAGGAAGCCAGTTGCTTAGAACAGTTACAGCTCTTCCCATTACTGAAACCCAAGAAACTTCCCTTCCTGGCTCTCTCTATGAAGGGCAACACCCACAGCATAAGTCCAGGAGTTTGAAAGAGCAGTTCTTTCTGGCATCCCCTGATGCAGGTTGATGACACAAAGCTGCACAGTCATAAAGCAGCTTGCAAGGGACCAAGCGTGAGGAATCCTCCATCCATAGTACTTGTTGTAGTCCAGGATTGATGGGAAATTCTAGTCTCATACAAATTTAGACTGAAGTAGAAAGCAGCCCTGCACTTTATCTTTGAGGCATTTGCCATGGGCAGAACCAGAGAATCCAGAGAGCTTTGGATCTGCCTCAGTTCTATAATTTACCGATTTTCTTTTTTTCTGAAGTGTTATTGGGCGGGCCACCTATTTTAAACAAAATAACTTTCATATGAGATCTTCAAATACACTATGTAACTAAATAAATCTGTTTCATTAGTTTGAACTAGGAGTCACTTAACCATGTACCAAAATTTATGTCTTCGGCTCCAGGAAATTTTATCTAAAGCTAATGTTTTTGTTTTGTTTGAGAGGCAGAGAGAGAGAGAGAGAGAGATCTGCCCCAACTGCTGGTTCACTCCTCAAATGCCTGTGACAGTCAGGACATGACCAGTCCAAAGCTGAGCTCTGGGAACTCAATATGGGTCTCCCACATGGCTGGGAGAAACCCAGTGATTTGGGCCATCAGCACTGCCTCCCAGGTCTGCCCTAGCAGCAAGCTGGAGTCAGGAGCCGGTGGTCCCCAGTCGCAGTTCAGCTCAGCGTCACAGAGTTGGAGTTTAGCATTTAGCACGGTGATAGCATCTTTTCTTATTCTAATCCAGTATATTATGTATACTTTGGTAATCTTAAAAAGAATGGGAATGTTTTCTATTTTCATGTTATTTCTAGTGACTATGGTCAGTAAACATGTGTTTTTCTAGTGAAACCACTTTGTAAGCAAGTAAAGCGAGGACACGGAGGGAAAACGCATAGGACTTGAGCTATGTTGTTCTTCAGTTTCTGTGGATTTTTTTTTAAGATTTACTTTATGTGAAAGGCACAGTTACAGTATCTTCCATCTACTGATTCACTCCCCAAATGGCTGGGGCTGGGCCATGCTGAAGCCTAGAGCCAGGAGCTTCATCCCTGTTCTGTGAGTGCAGGGGCCCAAGCACTTGGGCTATCTTCTGCTGCTTTCCCAGGGCACATTGGTAGGGAGCTGGATTGGAAGTGGAGCTGTGAGGACACAAACCAGTGCTCATAAAGGATGCTAGCGTCACAGGAAACCACCTTTGCCACTAAGCCACACACCAGCCCCTTGAACAATAAATAAAATAAATAATAAAATGCACACGACCAGATTATTAAGCAACATCCACCTACTTAATGTTGTTTTTGGAATAATACCATGATGATGCGTTCAGATACCTCATACCTAACATAACAGATGTTGAAATATAATACGGTCGTGTGTCCCTTAACAGTGGAAACACGTTCTGAGACGTGCACTGTTAGACAGCTGTGTCTTTATATGATCACTACAGCATGTACGTACACTGAGATGCCTATGATGTCAAAGAGTGATGGAACCTTATGGAACTGCTGTCTTGTTTCTTTTAAGATGTATGTATTCATTTTTAAAGCAGAGCAAGAGAGAGGGAGAGAAAGACACAGACAGCCATCTTCCATCTCCTTGTTCACTCCTCAAACGGTGCAGCAGCCAGGACCGGGCCAGCCCAAAGCCAGGAGCCAGGAGCTTCATCCCAGTCCTGACATGGGTGGCCAGTGTTTCAGCCGCCTGCTGCTGCTGCTTTCCCAGGCACATTAGCAGAAAACTGGATTGGAAATGGAGCAGCTGGGACTTGGACCAGCACTGCAGTGTGGGATGCCAACATTACATCAATCCACTGTGCCGCAACGTCGGCACCACGCTTAGTCTGCCATTGAGGGAAATGTGGTTGTACAGCATATTACTATAGATATGCTGAGCATTATTCACTAATAATTAAATTGTTTCCAGAACTATCTAGTATTAATAGTTTGCTATAAAGGTTAATAAATAGCAAAAATGAATATAGTAGTTAGGAGACAAAACATAAAAATACAACCCAAAATAACTTGTTAGGTTAAAAAAAATTAGTGACTATTAATTTTAGTCTATTGATGTTTGCAACTCTGCTGGCCAAATATAGCTGAATTTGTATTCCTTTGGGATAGCATTCACCATCAGGCCACAAGTTTTGGGGGGGATTTTTGTGTGTTTTTTTTTTTTTAATTAAAAAAGCAATTCAGCAGCAGTTACAGAGCACCTACTGTGTGCAAAGTGCAGTAGATCCTGTGGGGGAATGACTAGGGGCCAGGCTTCTATCTTGAAGACATAAGGAATCCAGCAGGGGACAGACCTGTGAGTTCCAGAGTCCAAGGCTGTACAGTGGGCAAGCAGTTACACCTGGAACCAAGCGCTGCAGGAGCTCAGGGTCCTGGAATGGGGCCGAGAAAGGCGAGGGGTGCTAGGCACGGGAGCTGGGCATCTTTCAACGGTGGAGACTGAGTTTTGCTTGTGAGCTGCGATACTGAATCTACAGCTTGTATTTTCCTTCTCCTTCGACGTAGGAACCGAGTATCACCAGCGAAGTCCGTCCTATGTTCAGATCTACATGTTAACAGCTCCTCTGCTAAACTTTAGTCCTCCTCCAAAGCTTTTTCTGCTTTACCTTTCTGTGCATTTTTTCTATTCATGTAGAAAGTCAGGGATTTGGAGGAAAATCTGTCCATCTCTCAGAGATGTCAGCCCCAGGCCCAGTTCCTCCCTCCTTCCTCTCTGTTCCCAGAGCACTGCGTGTGTGCTTCTGTTGTACGACGATTTATAACACGCTGCCAAAACCACACAGCTGGCCACGTCTTGACCCGTGTTCATCTGGATTTTAACACCTCGTGGCACGTGGTGCCTCAGTGGATGAGTGTGGGGGTGAGCAGGCATTTGCCTTTGGGCAGTGTGCACACTTGAAGTTCATGCAACAAACGGCGCTTCTTTCCACTGCATCTTTTTGAAAGGCAGTGTCACAGAGAAGGAAATAGAGACAAAGAGAGCTCTTCATCCGCTCGTTCACTCCCCAAATGGATGCCACTGCCTGGGCTGGCCCACGCCGAAGCTAGAAGCCAGGAGCTCCAGCCAGGTCTCCTACGTATGTGGCAAGGGCGCAAGCACTTGGGTCACGGTGTGCTGCTTTTCCAGGTGCATTAGCAGGGAGCTGAACTGGAAGTGGAGCAGCCGGGACTCAAACTGGTGCTCCGATATGGGACACTGGTGTTGCAAAGAGCGGCTTAACCCGCTGTGCCAGAATGCCGGCCCTGTTGTTTTTTTCAATAATGATGAAAATTCCCCCAGAACTAATACTTCAAGTGTGAAACAGTGCTAAATTTAGCCTTCTCCAAGGAGAAATGTGAGAATTTGTATTGTATTCTTTCTTCTTTTAAACCTCATGAGAGGGTCTTTAATTGCTTTCAGGGGAATGGCTTGAAATTAGAGTCCTCTTTGGTCATTCATCTTAGGCAGAGTGAGATGGTTAGTTAATGATAGAAAGGGCAGCGAGGGAAGGAGGGAGATAGAGATCCGTCACGTGGTAGGGAATACTCCGGTGAGACAAATACTCAGACACCACCACAGCCCTGGGCAGGCATCTTCTCAGAGCGGGGCCGCCCACCGTGCTGAGCAAACTCACCGACCAGCTATGAGGTCTGGATGGAAGGGGACGTTTTGGGAGAATGGGCTGGGAGGCGCTGCTGTAACTCAGAGAACTGACGTGTCTCTGTTACAGAGGTGTCAGGAAATGCTAGCCTGGGGCCTGCTCCTGAGAAGCCCATTGGATCCGTTGGCCATTGCTGTGGATTTTTTTTTCCATTTTATTTGAAAGGCAGAGAGTTGGAGAGATCTCCCGTCCACTGGTTCACCTCCCGGATGCCTGCAACAGCCAGGGCTGTGCCAGGCCAAACCCAAGAGCCTGGAATTCAGTGCAGGTCTCCCAAGTGAGCGGCAGTGACCTTAATACTTACGCCATTACCTGCTACTTCCCGCGGTATGCATTAGCAGGAAGCTGGATTGGAAGCCGAGGAGCCGGGACTCAAACCAGGCACTCTGACATGGGCGTCCCCAGCAGCGACTGAACCCCTGCGTGGCACACGCACCCTGTTGTGGGTTGGATGCCGGGTGTGCTGCTCCGTTAGGAGCCTTTAGTGACTGTGCAAGGGCAACCCTGTGTCGGCCCCTGGTCCTGCCTGGTCGGCCTCCAGCCTGAGACCATCAGGATGCTGCCACCCGGGCAGGAGTTTGTGCAAATGACCACATCACCATTTCCCAAAGTGTAACAAGCATTGGTGGGGAGAGGCACGTAAATGAATTCAGGCCTCTCTCTTCCCCTGCTGTGCTTAATATGCAGATTTTCCCTGTGACTCTTCCCTAGAGGGCAGAATGCTGTGTTTCTGTCTCCCTCCTCTCTCAGTATTAATGCTTACACCTAACACCTGCTGGGCAGGGCAGGTCCACGTGTCAGATCTGTCCGCTCTTCAGAACACAGCTAGGCAAGGCATGCCTCTTCCCAGAAGTGCCGGATCACCCATTTCTGCCTGTCCGGTCGATCTTGCGGATGATACCTCCCTGCTTGTGGGAAATGGGAGTACTGCTATTTGAGGGAGGAGGCAGTGAAGAGCGCCTCCCAGCTGAACCTCAGCGTACCGGACACACGCTGAGAGCACGGGCCTTCGCCCCTCGTGCTGATACATTCATGATGAAGGAAGGTTAGACCTGTGCCTGCTGCGACCGCAACCTTTATCAGAACACCGGGTTGACTCCTGGCTGCCTAACTCCCTGATAGCTCTTCTGGGAAAGCAACGGAAAATGGTCCAAGTGCTTGGGCCCCTGCGCTCACCTGGGAGACCTGGATGGAGTTCCTAGCTCCTGGCTTCCACCTGGCCTAGCCCCAGCCATTGTGGCCTTTTGGGGAATGTACTAGCAGGTGGAAGATTTCTCTCTCCCACTCCCTCTGCATTTCAAATAAATAAATTCTGTATAGATATGTAGATATAAATTCATGATGACTCTTTTACATAACCTGATAAATTCAATTTATCATGCATGGTGATGTTTAATGCAAAGGGGACAATGTTAATTTTTTAGTATGTAGTTAAGATGCAGCTCAGTTCTATTAATTCACCCTACATTAAAATAAACACTCACTGTGAACCTACTATTTGTGGATTCTGGACAGAACCTGTTGGGTCATGGAATTACAAATAATATTGAGGCCAAATACCTTCTTGCTCTGAGCATTTATGTATGTTGAAAAGTCAGCCTTGGATTTGGGCCAAGTCATAAAAGTTTCATGCAAATCAAAATGAAAATGTGTTGCAGATTTCTGATTCCCAGGGCTTTTAGTGCTAAAATGTAAGTGACAGGGAGGAAACCCCTTTGTATTTTACTGTTTACAACCTGGTATCAGAGTTATGGTCAGCACCCAAAGGGCAGCAGTTGCTGGACCTAAGCAGTTAAAGGGGTAATTTCAAATTTCAAAAGGAATCCAGTGAGATCTGTGAAGGGTTTGTTAGCAATGCAGTGAATTCCTCTCTTGTACTTCTTTGCATTTCTGGGGAGTGTCCTGGCTCCCTCAGTGGGAAGGCATTCAGTTGCTATCTGTGGTTCCCATTTCTTCTAAGAGGGCAAGCTCTGAAGGGCCCAGAGACACTGCCTCTCAAGAGTCACCTGATCCAGGGCCCGGCGCAGTGGCTCACTTGGCTAATCCTCCACCTGCAGCGCCAGCATCCCATGTGGGCACTGGATTCTAGTCCCAGTTGCTCCTCTTCCACTCCAGCTCTCTGCTGTGGCCTGGGAGGGCAGTGGAGGATGGCCCAAGTGCTTGGGCCCTGCACCCACATGGGAGACCAGGAGGAAGCGCCTGGCTCCTGGCTTCGGATCGGCGCAGTGCTGACTGTAGCGGCCATTTGGGTAGTGAACCAAAGAAAGGAAGACCTTTCTCTCTGTCTCTCTCTCTCTCTCTCTCTCACTGTCTGTAACTCTGCCTGTCAAAAAAAAAAAAAAAATAGTCACCTGATCCAAAGGGAGATTCCAGGATCTGGGGTCCAGTGCAACAGGCAGGTGTGGCTGAATTCTCTGTAGTGACTGCAGACTTTACGGGAGGTTACAGGGATAGCCAGGTCCAGCTTCCCTCAGCCTCAGTGGGCCCTGAAAGGGATCCAGTGTTCCAGGTGGGAAGACTCCTTCCTCCAGTCCTATGGGAGAAGTTAGGCTTATGCTAATCATCACGGTTTATTGTGAAACAACATTTTTGGTTGGACCTACCATGTATGCTTTCTCTGTGTTTGACAGGTAAATGCCAATTGTCAGCTTCATGTTCTTTACTCAGTATTTTTATTATTATTTATTTTTGACAGGCAGAGTGGACAGTGAGAAAGAGAACAGAGAGAAAGGTCTTCCTTTTGCCGTTGGTTCATCCTCCAATGGCTGCCGCAGCCGCGCACCATGCTGATCCGAAGCCAGGAGCCAGGTGCTTCTCCTGGTCTCCCATGCAGGTGCAGGGCCCAAGGACTTGGGCCATCCTCCTCTGCACTCCCGGGCCATAGCAGAGGGCTGGCCTGGAAGAGGGGCAACCGGGACAGAATCCAGCGCCCCCACCGGGACTAGAACCTGGTGTGCCGGCGCCGCAAGGTGGAGGATTAGCCTATTGAGCCGTGGCGCTGGCCATACTCAGTATTAATATGAGTAAAAGTGGCATGCCAAACAGTAGCAGAATTTGAAATTAAATTCTAACACACAGACACCTAAGTGATTCACGAGAATGTTATGAAAATAAATTATGTAGTGCATGGAAATATTTTGACCCACTTGGAAGAAACAGGCAATAGCAGTTACCTGTATTACAGAAGCCGTGCAAACAAACTTTGTTCCAGGGCAGTACAGCACCCTGATTGAAATAAGCTTCTTGTAGTACAGTGCATGGTGTTGTAGTTCATGTCTCCTATTGCTCATGGTACCCCATGAAATAATGAAGCTAATTCTGTTTTTTAAATCACATGATTTTAGACTGGCAGGACTTTTGATAATTAAATCTCTCCAAAGAGAGAGACCGGCTTTCCAGATTTTATGGGTACATTCAGGGATGTGATTAATGTGCTCATTTGCATAAATTTACATAAAGTTCAGAGCCTTAAAAATTTTTTTCATTACTTATTTGAAAGGCATAGTTACAGAGAGAGAGGAGGCCAGAAACAGATCTTCCACCTAGTGGTTTGCTCCCCAGATAGCTACGATGTCTACAGCTATGCCAGGTAGAAGCCAGGCGGAGCCTGGAACTCCGTCCTGGTCTCCCTTGTGGGTGTCAGAGACCCAAGTACTTGGTTATCTTCTGCTTTCCCAGGCGCATTAGCAGGGAGCTGGATCAGAAGCAGAGCAAGTAGGACTGAAACGGGTGCTCACGTGGGATGCTGGCATCACGGTGGCTTAACCTGCTGCACCACAATGCCAGCCCCAAATTTTGTTTTAATTTTTATTTTCATTTTATTTGAAAAGCAGAGATCGGCTGGGGCCGGAGCCATGGCTTAGCGGGTAAAGCTGCCACCTGTGGTGCTGACATCTCCTATATATAGGCACGGGTTCAAGTCCTAGTTGCTCCACTTCCGATCCAGCTCTCTGCTGTGGCCTGGGAAAGCAGTGGAAGACAGCCCACGTCTTTGAGACCCTGTGCCCACATGGGAAGACCCGGAGGAAACCCCTGGCTCCTGGCTTCAGATCAGCATAGCTCTAGCCGTTGCGGCCAGTTGGAGAGTGAACCAGCGGATGGAAGACCTCTCTCTCTCTCTCTCTCTCTGCCTCTGCCTCTCCTTCTCTCTCTGTAATTCTGACTTTCAAATAAATAAACAACTCTTTTAAAAAGAATAAAAAAGCAGAGACACAGACTCAGAGAGATCTTCCATCCACTGACCTCATTCCCCAAATGCTCACAACGTCCAGGGGTGGGCGAGGGCAAAACCAGGAAACTGGACCTCAGTCTGGGTCTAACGTGTGTGTGTGGCAAGGACCCAAGTACTTGAGCCAGGACTGCTGCCTCCTGGGGGGTGTAATAGCAGGAAGCTGGATCAGAGGTGGAGCAAGACAGTCAGTCTGATGGTGGACGTCAGCGCTCCAAGCGGCAGCTTAACCGCCGTGCCAAACGGCCATGCCCAGAGCCTTTGAATTCCAGCAAAGTGAAGTTACCTGATGGGCTCCCTTGCTGTGGATTCAATGCAGTGTTGCAGATTAAGGGAACAGAGATCCTGCTTGTCCCAGCTGTCCCCTTGCCCCCAGAATATCCTCTGTAGCCTCTGTGACCTTGGGCCCTGAGGCCTGGTCCTCCTTTTGTCGTTGGTTCACCCTCCAATGGCCGCCGTGGCCAGTGCACTGCGCTGATCCGAAGGCAGGAGCCAGGTGCTTCTCCTGGTCTTTCTGGCTCTCTCACACGTGGGTGAGGTTATAATATGCCTGAAAGTTTTCTGTATAGATTTCCCCCCGGCCCCGGCTTCTGAATAGCCCAGTAAATGCTACTGTTCTTCACACGTCCTAGGGAGGGGAAGTTGACCTCCACGTTTTGCTGCTCTGTAAGTTATCCTTGATAATAGGTTCAGCACAAGTGGATGACTTACACAAGGGGACTTCAAAATGTCTACAGAAAAATGAAATTAAAATATTATTTCGGTGCCCAGAGCTTGCAGCCCTCGCATAGGTTTTTTCCTAGTAAGCATTTTCATGAACTTTTTGAAGACCCTGTGTCCGTCCCCTTTTGTCCTGCCTGGCTCATCTGTTGTTGCCAGTGGCTAATGGCCAAAGGAAAAGATGAAATGATACGCGTTTTCCTCTGCGCTTTTGGAAGCACTGGTAGGAAATGTTAAACTGAATGACAAAGAGGAATTTCCATTATTTGCATTTTATTTCCCTCCATAAAGTGAAACATGCAGAATTCATCAAACAGTGTGCTGTGGGTAGATATTCTCCGTTAAGTTTTCAAGGTCGTGTCCTACACTGGCTATTTCAGACTCTTTATTTTTAAAATAAGATTTTAAAAATCATATTCTGTAGCCCATTATCTGACCCCTGTTACATGATGAACATCTGAGCTTGCTTTCAAGTAGTAAGGTCAAGCTCATTTCTGAAGGTGGTAGGAAAAGAAGCCAACAGAATCTCATCCTTGCGAGTGGAGCCCATAAACGCGACAGTTTTTAAAATGTGGCCAAGTCCCCAAGAGAAGGGTAAGCAGACAGAAAGAAAGCGAATGCAGGAGGACTGTCTGCGTTTCCCCTTCGTCAGGTGGTGTGAGAGGAGGAAGCTATGGATCTTGGCTGTCAGGGTCCCGCACCATCGAAATGGCCACGTCTAAAACCACACCAGGAAAAGGAGCCAGGCACTCTCCGCTGCTTGATCTGTGTGCTTACTGCCTGCGAGCTAAACACGCTTTAGGTGGCCTTTACTGTGATAAATTGGCTTGCATTTTGAAAAATCCTGTTTGCAGCAAAATGTCAGTAGCTATGAAGATAGATCCAAGTAATAATTGGGAGTTTAATGTTGATGAATTATAGGTTAAATATTGCAAATGTGTTTAAGCACCACAAAGACACCTGGACAGAAAATGCTCCCGCACTGCTGCTCCAAGGCCCGACAGAAGCCACTGCTGAGGACACTGGTGCTCTCCTCCATCATTTCGTTAATTTTTAAGAGATTTATTACTTTAAGCAATCCCCCCAGAGTCATCCAGGACCTCCGTTACAGTAATTGTTTATATGTCACTATTGTGAATATTTTTTTTCTTATTTGCCCATAATTTATCCTTATTTTAACAGATAGCATTTCACTTCTTTACCATTATTTCTTTGAACATTTTTTATTGGACACTTAGCTTACGAGTTGATCCTGCAAAGGGGGGATGAATCAGGGGATAGCCCGAGTCCTGAGAGCTGGGGTTTTGAGAAGTTCTTCAATGTCAGGGAAGAAATTCTCTCTCTCTCTCTCTCTCTCTCTCTCTCTCTCTCATCATCATCATCATCGTCATTTCTCAAATATACAAATAAACAAACTTTACAAATGCGGTGGGTGGACAGACAGGTGTTTCACCCAACATGAAGACACCTGTATCCCACACCAGAACACCTGGGCTTGATACACAGCTCTGTCTGCTGACTCCCGCTTCCTGCCAGTGCAGACCCTGGCTCAGGTAATGGACTCCCTGCCACCCACATGGGAGACTTGAGTTCCTTAGCTCTTGGCCTTGGCCCAACCCAACCCTGCCCTGGATGGAAATCAGTGGATAGAAGCTTCCTGGGGAGGAAACATCCTCAGCATTTCTCTCTCCTTCCTCATCCCACTCCCTCTCCAGTACATAAATGAGAGTTCCTGGCACCACCCACTTTGGGCCCTGGAACGCGTCCTTCTCTTCCTCCTTGTCCTTCAGAATTCACTATCTATAAATAAACTGCAGAGCCCCTTGCTTTTACCTGCTAAATACTTGTGAATCCATGCCTTCCTCTTTCTCCTTTGCTCTTCTCCCACAGATTGAACCTCCTCTGCCACTGGCTTTGCCTTATTGTAGTACATTACTGATTTTATTATGTCACCAGGAGCTTTAAAACCAGCAAGAAATAATTGTTATTATAATTTAGAAATCATAAACTTAAATAATCAGAAGCAATTATGGTTAACATGCTATCATACTTCCTTCCAATTTTCCCCATACCTATATTTTCTTTTTTTTATTTTTTTAAGATTTATTTTATTTATTTATAGGACAGAGAGAGGTAGAGACAGTGAGAGAGTACTTCCATCCCCTGGTTAACTCCCCAAATGGCCACAATGGCCAGAGCTGAGCTGATCTGAAGCCAGGAGCCTATTCCAGGTCTCCCACGTGGGTACAGGGGCACAAGGACCTGGGCCATTCTCCACTGCTTTCCCCAGCACATTAGCAGGGAGCTTGATCGGAAGTGGAACAGCCGGGACTCGAACTAGCACACATATGGGATGATGGTGCTGCAGGCCAGGGCTTTAACCCCGCTGTGCCACAGCTCTGGCCCCGTCCCATACCTATATTTTCCGTAATTGAGATCATCCTGATTATAAAATTAGCTGGTGGATGTTTAACCTAGTGGTTAAGATGCCCACTTCCCACATGGGAGTGCTGGGGTTCAATACCACGTTCCTGACAATGAAGACCCTCAGAGGCAGTGGTTAGGGTTCAAGCAGTTGGGTTCTTGCCACCCACTTTGGAGATCGGGATTGAGTTCCTGCTCCCAATGTTGACCATGTCTAGCGATGGTCATCTTGGGCACTTGGGGAGTAAACCAGCAAATGGCAGCTTTCTCTGTATCTCAAATAAGTACACAAATACATTTTTCAGATAAATAAAAAGGCAGAAAGTGGGTAATAATCAGTCTCCTTCCCAACCCTGTCCCTTGGACGACCATTTCTTCCCTCTTTGAACACAGTGCAGTCACAGTTAACATTTTCTTAGGCTGCTTTCCAGAGATAAAAGACTCTTATGAAAACTAATACATGTATATTTTTTGCTGCACAAACAGTAGCATTCTAAACATACTGCTGCACCTTGATTTTTAAATTAAAATATATTTTATTGATCATTTGATAGCAATACAAACAGAAGTGACTCGCTTTCTAAAATGATCGTGCAGTATTTCATGGTATGGATGAACCAGAACTCATTTAGCCAGCCCTTTATTAATGGATATTTAGGTTGCTTCTAATGTTGTTATCTTATTACGATCAATGGCGCAATCAATATCCTTGTTTACTGTAGCAGAGCATGCAGGCATATCTGGGGGAATCAATGCCTAGACGTGGAATTGGTAGGTCAACAAATATGTATATGTATGGCTTTGAGAAAATACTGCCCGTATTCTCTTGCAGAGCCCCTGTCAGTCTGTTCTCCCATGGCCCGAGAAGTGTGTCTGTTTCCCCGGCATCTTTGCCAACACAGTGTATCATCAGCCTTCCTGACTTTCGCCAGTCTAATACATGAAAAAGGCTACCTCTCTGTACTTTCCGTTGTAGCTTCCCTGTGATGAATAATACTGACCACCCTTTTCCAAGTGTGAAGAAATGCGCACCTCCTGTTTATAGCCTTTGTCTTTGCTTAGTTAGGTGACTGACCTTTTGGGTTGATTTGTAGGACCCGTTTCAGAACATCTTCAGAAGGTAGCCCTTTGTCTGTGGGGAGCTGCAGTATTTTCCCTGGTTTATTGTCACTTGGCTCTGTTTATCATGATTTTGTGATGTGGAAATGCTCAGTTTTTATGTAGCAAATACATCCATTTTCGTTAGGGCATCTGTCTTAGATCCCATACATAGAAAAGAGCCTTCTCTTATGGTTTAACTTTTCCTATTCCATTTTTTTATCTTTCTGGAATTTTCTTTAGTAGGAGGTATTAAATATGAATCTAACCTCACCTTCCAATGTCAAATTTTTATAAGTGAAGAATACAGTTTTTTTTTACATTAAAAGTATGTATTTTTTTTAATTTAGGAAGCAGAGATAGAAACCGACAAACAGAACTCTTGCCCATTAGACCATTCCCCAAATGCCCACAGCAGCCAGTGTTGGGCCTGAGCTAAAGCTGGTTGGAAGCAGTTGAGTGATAACCACTGCCTCCCCAGTCTGCATTGGCAGAAGCTTGGAGGCAGGAGCTGGAGCTGGGAATCAGACCCAGGCATTGCAGATGGGATGCCAGTGTTAGCTGCTAGGCCAGACACCACCCCCTTATACCTTCTAATAGCTTGTGCTTTGCTGTGTCTTCAGTTTCTTTGAAACATCTTTTTTAAAGGTACATTGATTTAGGTTGTTTCTGTTTTTAGTGTTTATAAATCTACAATGAATATCATTCGCTCTGTATCTTTATGCCTATTGTGGGTTATTTCTGTAGGACAGGTCACCTAAAGTAGAATTGCTGGGTAAGTGATCATTAATATTATGATCCAGTACTGTTCATCTTTCCTCATGGAAAGTACCAGTGTCTCCTTCTGCCAACAGAGCATACCTATCCCTCCGCCCTCTCAAAACATGGTGCCAATGTGATAGAAAGTGGCACGTTGTTTAAATGTGCACTACCCTGCTTATGACGTTAGTGCATCTGTGTCCGTCTGTCTCCAAATTCAGCCACCCTTTGTGCTCTCTTGAATTACTGTTTCATGCCTCTCACTCATTTATTTACTGTGGGCTTAATGTCTTTCCTCTTGATTTATGTGTGCTATTTATGTGCTAAGGTCATTCATCTTTTTGTCATTTTTGCTTCTAACTGGGTTAGGTCTTCGCAGACGAGTAGGAGTTAACTGGAGAAGGATCCCTTGGAGAGGACACTGAAAAAACTGCTGGAGGGGGAGGGGAGAGGTGAACAGGAGAGTCTGTTGTCTGTGCTAACGCATTTGGTCCGTATCGTAAGACAGTGGAAAACCATTAGGGAATTTTAGACAAGGTAGAATGTAATAGATTCTATTTCCAACCGCCCCAAAACATAGAAACTTTGATCTCCAAGGTGGGCTTTCTCACCCGAGTTTCACCTGCTCCTTCTAAAACCCTTCACTGGTCACTGCCTTGCTGGTTAAAACAATTAAACCCAATTATTTCACTTCGTGTTTGTCTTCAGTAGCTTTTTCCCTTGTATTGCTCTCAGCGCGTTGTCTTTTCTTCACACACGCTTGGCACTCCACCTGTTTCTAGCAGCACTTGAAGCCTATCGAAAGAGAAGATGACCTTTTTAAGCTTTGCAGAGCCAGGGACAATGTGTTTTAGTGCCTTTCCAAATGAATAACAGCTGTGGCTTGCGCCAAGTCCTTGTCAGAGAGTGCATGGATCTCTGGAGGAGAAAGAACTTAGGGTTGAAAGTCACAGATGCTGGAGTCTGCTGGGTTCAGAACGCAGCTAGGTCTGCATAGACGTATGGTCTTGGTCTGAATTTTTTATTCTCGCTGGCTACTAATTGTAAGAATTAAGTGAGGCACTGTGGATCAGGTACTTTGTACAGTACCTTGTATGACGTACGTGTGCCCTAAATTCTTGACTTTATGTTGTTATCTTCTTGAACTCCCAAAACATCACAGCAAATAGCTGAGGAACCAGGCCTTCTCTTTAAGGGCTTCAGAAGTAAGAATCTGAGGATTGGCTGGCGCTGCGGCTCACTAGGCTAATCCTCTGCCTGCGGCGCCAGCACCCCGGGTTCTAGTCCCAGTTGGGGCGCTGGTTCTGTCCCGGTTGCTCCTCTTCAAGTCCAGCTCTCTGCTGTGGCCGAGGAAGGCAGTGGAGGATGGCCCAAGTGCTTGGGCCCTGCACCTGCATGGGAGACCAGGAGGAAGCACCTGGCTCATAGCTTCGGATCGGCGCAGTGCACCGGTCAAATCAGCCATTTGGGGCATGAACCAACACAAGAAAGGAAGACCTTTCTCTCTCTGTCTCTCCCTCTCACTGTCTAACTCTGCCTGTCCAAAAAAAAAGAATCTGAGGATATACAGGGGGTCTTCAAAAAGTTCATCTTTGAAAAATGGATATTAATGAAGAAATTAGAAAATAAACATCCTTTAATTCCATTTTACTCCGCTTTTTGAAATACTCTGTTGCTTAACTGTATCGGCTTAAAGTTCTTTCTCCGTCCTTAAAGTATTTTCTTTCTGACCTTGAAGTTCAGAGTTTTATAGGTAAATATCTTGGCATTTTCCTTTGGTTGTTAAATCTCAATGAGGCTTCTCAATTTTTTATAATCACTTCTGGGACATTTTCTTCCATTATAACTTTAATTATCTACACAGTTGAGTTTATTCACACTTATTATTCATGGGTTATATACCTCTACCCTATTCTGAAGGTTATTTTTTCTTACGTATCTCTCCCCAACTTATTTATTGTCGCCATGTTTAAGATTTTAGTTGCTGGTTTGTCCCCTGTTCTGTTCTCTGTGAATCAGTCCTGATTTCTGCTGCTTTCAGCATTGCGCGTGTTCTCTGGAGTTGTAGTCTGTGGGCTTTGTTTGGTTTTGTTTTGCTTCTCTTAAAGGGGGCAAATGTAATATAACTTCTATACTATTTAGTTTTTTAAATTTACTTTGAAAGTCAACGTATTGAGGAATCATTTACACAGAATAAAATGCATATGTCTTAATGTGCAGTTCGGTGTTCTGACAAACGTGCAGGCCTGTGGACACATCACCCCGACGCAGGGAAGCCCCGACCTGTTACCGTAGCAAGTGCCCACGGCCCTCCGTGTTGCCTGGGAATGGCTGCTTTTCGGCGTGTGGATTTTCATCCGCCTTGCAAGGCCGCTGCCCACTGTGTACCCCACACCCAAGCTGGGGCTTGCGGAAGAGGCATCAGCGGAATGACTTGTGTTTGAATGAATGAATTGTAATTGAAAATTCTGTAATGCTTGCCTGTCAGAAGTTACTTCCTTCAGGTTTTGTGCCGCAAACTCCATTTTCATTCTTTTTCTTTCACAATTTCCTCTGCTTTATTGTGTTTTCCTTCCTGGTGATTGATGCTTTTCTCAGAGGCCTTTGGATTCTGCCCGTGATGTCGTGATAACTTTATCTCTTCAGCAAATGCTTCCTGGACATCTTCTCCGGGCCCAGCCCTGCAGGTGCAGTAACAGCAACAAGACGGAAGCCCTGCTCTGTGGGGCCCGTCTGCCACTGGGGCCTCAGGTTTATGAAGAGGAGGTTTTCTCCCCTGTTCTTCCCTCTGCTGTCTGCCGAGCACACTTAGTGGCTTTCACATAGTCCCTAAGCTTCCTATCTGTAGGTGTTACTTGTTTCATTGTGCACAGCACACAGATGTACACACCAGCACCCCCAAGGCTCTTGCAGTTGTCTGAGAAATAAGAAAATCTGACCCAAAATCAGGACTCGGGGTTGGAGGAGGAGAAGGAAATTTGGAAGGGGTGAAGGATAAAATAGTAAGACTTGGGATCCCTTGAATGCAGGGACTTGCAGGAACAGAAAGAATTTCAGGTAAGTCTGTAAGGGTCTGACTTGGCAGTCGGCAGTAGGCGGCGCAGTCGGCAGTAGGCAGTGCACCTATGTGTGGAAGAAATACTGGCCACCTGGAGCAAAGGGAAAAGAAAGTAGTGATTTCTTCATGGGAAGAATCTACTTTTTTGTCGACAAATCCAAAAGACAGTTGGGTTATATGAACTGGAAACTCAGAAGGGAGAAATATTGGGAGCCCCTGGCTTATGTGCGACAGCTAAAGGCTTGGACACAGACGCAGGGACAAGCAGAGGTTTTACAGAGAAGAGGGCCACATGCAGACCCTATGGAATACATCATGTAAGGGGCAATAGAATCTGACGAGACCGTCTAGTAGATTACAGACTAGAAAGAGAAACCTGCTAACTGTGGAGCCCTCCGTCACTGACGCTAATACAGATGCCTCAGTAAGTGATGACAAACGACATCACTTATGTCATTATGAAAGCTGCTTTTTTTTTTTTTTTAAGATTTATTTATTTGAAAGGCAGAGTTATGGAGAGAGAAAGAGACAGAGAGACAGATCTTTCATTTGCTGGTTCTCTCCCCAGATGGTTGCAACAGCCGGAGCTGGGCTGGTCCAAAGCCAGGAGCCAGGAACTTCTGGGTCTCCCACGCAGGTGCAGAGGCCCAAACACTTGAGCCATCTTCCACTGCTTTCTTAGGTACATCATCAGGGAAATGGATGGGAAGTGAAGCAGCCAGGCTTCCAACCAGCGCCCAGGTTGGGTACTGGCATTGCAGGCGGCAGCTTTACCTGCTATGCCACAGCTCCAGCCCCAAAATTATTGCTTTTGAAATATCTTACTTTTATTAATAACAGTGGAGATTTTTTAAAAAGCAGTAGTTCATGTACGTGCAGGGTATCCTTTAGATGTCAAGGTTAGATCAGTCCTGGGGACTCGACTCCAGAAGTGGGAGCAGGTAGCCGTGTTTGGCATGGAGGCACGTCATGTGGTAATAGTCAGGTGGCTTCGCCTCTAAGGTAAAATAAGGGCGAACCAGGATCTGAAGCAGCAGCAGGATCCCAGAACGCTCCACCAGTCTCCACTCCGTCCCGTGGAATAAGCTAGAATGTAGCACTGGCTAGGAGCAAGGACCTTTGAGTTGAGGCCGGTGAGCCAAGGGCACAGCCTTCTACCCAGATGAAGGTGGATGGGTGTTGGCCCCAAAGAGGCCGGTGGAAAGGATTGAACTGTTTTGTTCCTGGAATACTTGACGGGGGTTTGCAAGAGAAAGCACGGATGTGTTTATGGGCCAGATGAGCGGAGAAGCTAGGCTGTGGGATGCTAATGAAAAATGACAGAGATGAGAGGCATCTCATTAACTGGTCAGATCACAGTCAGATGCCGAAGCTGATGGGAGCCTCGAGCACTGGTGGCCGTGATGATGAGGGTTGCTGGGAAGGGAAGAAGTGAAGCCAGACCTCAGGCACCCGGGCACTTTCACTCCTGCCTCCTGGGCAGAGGCAAAGGGACAGCCAGTGGTAGAACCTGCAGACGCGACATCTGATGGCGGACCCAAAGGCAGGCCAGATGGGGGTCTGCCGCCGGCTTCTGGGGTGGAGGGGTAGAGGCGTGCGCGTGTGCACATGTGTGCATGTGCTTGCGTGTGTGTGTGAAGCCTCAGCTTCCTGTCCCGTGGGTACAGAGCCTTGCCTCCTGTTGGATTCCGCTGCCCCTTCTGTGTTAACTGGCCCTGCCTCATTGCAGACAGCATCTGGCTCCAGTTAGGATCATCCTCGCGGAGGCCTTGTGCGGCAGCGGCTCCCTGTACTTTTCATCACAGCACCTGCCCATTTCTCTTTGAAACGTTCTTGCTCAGTGCTGCAGTCAGGAGGCTGATAGCCAGAATGCATTTGAGGATAAATGGTTTACCTTAGCAGCCAGCGCCAGGTGGGAGAAAGCAAGAAAAGGATAAAAACCAGTGCAGAGACTGGAGTGAACCTGACAGTTATCCCTCTCCTAACAGAAGTTGAAGGTTTGGCCAGATTCGCGATTACCAGCACAAAATTGCTATCATTTGAAATAAGAATTTATACAACTGAGAAATAAACCTTTATACAACTGAGAAATAAACCTTTCATGCTTTGTGCTTCTGAGCCAGGGAAGGGCTTCTGTGGGGCAAAGAATAAAACCTGCACGTTAGCTGGTGCAGGGGGACGAGGAGCAGGGCCAGGAGCTGGAGCCCCCGTTGAAGTCCAGCTGCTCCACTTCCCGTCCAGTCCCCTGATAACACACCTAGGAAACTAGCAGAGGAGGCCACACGTCCTTGGGCCCCTGCCACCCCCGTGGGAGACCCCAGATGGAGTTCCGGGCTCCTGGTTTCAGCCTGGCTTAGCCCCAGCAGTTGTGACCATTTAGGGAATTGAAACAGTAGTTGGAAGATCTCTCTCCCTCTCCCCCACTCCTTCTCTCTTATCCCTCTGCCTTTCAAATAAAGGAAGAAATCTTGATTTGTAAAAGTACGTCCAGAGGCCAATGCTGTGGCTGTGGCATAATGGCTTAAGCTGTCGCCTGCAGCATCGGCATCCCGTATGGGTACTGGTTAGAGCCCCAGCTGCTCCACTTCTGATCCAGCTCCCTGCTAGTGTGCCTGGGAAAGCAGTGGAAGATGGTCTACATGCTTGCACCTCTGCACCCACATGACTGCACCTGTGTGGGAGACCCTGGCCCCTGGCTTCATACTGGCTCAGCTCCAGCCACTGCAGCCATTTGGGGAGTGAACCAACAGATGGAAAATCTCTCTCTCTCTCTCTCTCTCTCTGTCCTTCTCTGCCTCTGCCTCTCCTCTGTAACTCTGCCTTTCAAGTAAAATAAATTTTTTAAAAAAGCACATACACCATTTGAATCACAACTCTGGATTACTTTATACACATTTAGTTCCAAGATGTTGAGCTTCATTTCCTTGGGTCAGGACTGTGGAAAGTTAGGCAGACAGAGAATATGCAACAGAAT
Source organism: Sylvilagus floridanus (assembly GCA_949820135.1). Classification (NCBI taxonomy): domain Eukaryota; kingdom Metazoa; phylum Chordata; class Mammalia; order Lagomorpha; family Leporidae; genus Sylvilagus; species Sylvilagus floridanus. The sequence continues at coordinate 188,480,570 of OX463227.1, forward strand.
ATTCTGTACCCTGGGCCTTGAACAGTGGGTAGCCCCCTGCTGTAAAGTCATGTGATAAAGCCAGTTCTGTATATGAAATGGAACATTAATTAAACTGTTTTGTCCCCTCTCTGCTCCCATCACCATTGAAAAAGAAACTACTTAGGAGAAACCTACAGATATGAGGAAGAACAGTGATACTGTGTTATATAAAAATTTTCAGTGCAAGAAAGTGTGCACAGAACCAGGAACTGCTGTTGGCTCACCTGGCTGCTGTCTAAAATCTTGTTGGCATAGCAGGTGCACATGGGAGACTGTGTCTTAGCGATTCTGTTAGTAAAATTCTCCTTGTCCCTTTGTAGGGGAATGAGCCCCAGCTGTCTAGTGGCTGCAGGGACCTGGATCCCACTTCTCATCGTTGTCGCCCCAAAAGATTGATACTGAGCACTCCGGAGCTCTTCTGCAAACGCTCTAGCTGGTGCACACAAGGTCAAGATCAAAGCCTCAGCACAGTCTTAGGTTTGGAAAGTGCAAGTTCCCAAACCTTGCCTTTCCCCTTTATGGGTCCTAATGTTACAGGATTTACTTGTACTCTTGCTTTTTAAATGCAAATAGACCTGGCATTTGAATTTTAATGGAAAATTTCATTTTACTTTAGGAAAGTTTGTCTAAAGCAAAATTTGTTCTTTCTAAAGGGATATATTTGTCTCAGTATATGCTCAGCTCCCAGCAGTCCCCCATCCCCCAACGCCTATGGAAGTTATATTCTCCTTCTCATTCCTTTTCCTCTATTTCCATTCTTCTGTCGCTAAGCGTTGCTTCTTCAGCTGGTGTTTAAAGATAAAAGCAAAGCACTCTGGGGTCCTTAGAAAGACCAGAGAAGGCCAAGTCTGACGTCTGACTTGAGCTGCCTCTCCTGGGTCTGGAGCAAATGTGGGGCGAAGGCCATGGCCTGTGCCCATGGGAGTGTGTCTGGGCAAGGCCTCTGGAATCAGCTGTTGTAGCTCATTCTCCAGACCACTCTGCCCTCAGTACACACTCTGATCTGTGACCTTGAGAACGTGTGGGCCCAAGGTGAGACCATGATATGAGGAGAGGGGAATGCTAATCGCGTGATGGTAAAACAGAACTTAGGTTTATTAAGTCTTTCCATGTCCCAGGCTGTGTGCCAAATTCCAGACACACATTATAAAGTCTCGTCTCCCAGCAGCACTGAGCTGTGTTATGCATTTTCTTGACAGATGCGGAAACATGGCCTTATGTTAGGAAGCTTGTTCAAGTTCACACAAACAGTAGGAGCTGGAGCAAGGGTGCACACCCACGTCAGCATGTTTGAGAGACCTTGCTCTCGGACCACTCTGGCGTGTTGCAAGTGGCCTTTATCTGCGGGCCAGGATGGGGTATGTGGCTGTGCAGATAGGCACAATCCACCCTCTCCACTGCAGTGGGCTGCGCCTAACGCTTCATGTTGCAGAAGGGGGAGTGAGAGCCAAGCCATGGCTCGGGGACTGCAGAGCCGACTCCAGTCCAGCAGACACCACTGCCTTACTGTGCACACATGCGGTGCATGATGTAACCCCTGAATTTTTTTGGTCTATGTAAAATAAAGGTTCAATTATCCTTGTAGATGGGAGAAGCCAGATGCAAATACCCCTGTAGATCCAGTACCTAGGGAGCATTTTGGTCACAGTCTGCCATCTTTAGATGTGACTTACTTGGGATCGACTTACTTTCCTAAATCTGTTTGCTGGTTATCCCAGAATGAGTTGGCCTGACCCAGGAGCACAGATCAAAGTGGGTTATCCATAGGGGAAGAGTAGACAGTTAATGTTAGAGGAAAACCTCTTAAATTCCTTTAAAGCATATCCTCAGACATGCTGACGCCTCTTCCTTCCCTCTGATTCTTCTAGAACGTATGCCATCAGGAGGATACGAGATGCCTTCAGAGAAAATAAAAATGTAAAGGATCCTGCGGAAATCCAAGCCCTAGTGAATAAAGCCAAAAGAGACCTTGGAATCATTCGTCGACAGGTAAGACGGCTCCGTGACGCTCTGGCGTTGTGCAGAGCTCCGGCTCTCGTGTAGCCCCCTTGATGGGGCATCACCGCGTTTGATGTTTACGATGCACACCACAGGATCTTCTGCTAATACAGACGTAGAAAGACAAACCAACATAAACGCCAGCCCTCCAGAATTGCTGGGGAACGCAGCCTTCTGGCCGAGTAAATGCTGATGTTTTAAGTGTGAGAAACTCCAGTGTGACCTTCCTTACAATCTCCATCTTTGCAAGCTGTACTGCACATATATTCGTGGACACACACTGCACGTGTGCACGTGGGCATGTATGGCACACGTCTGTGTGGACGTGTATGAGTGTCTCCTGCCTTCCCTAGTGCTTTTCACCGTGATTCAAGGTAAGTAGAAATGCTGTTCTTTTCTTAACGCCAGTGCTATGGTTGTTACCACCGGGAAGGGGTTATCTACAGGTGCAGATGGTGGAAAGCGTAGCTGTGTGGGTGCTGACCCCAGAAAGTAAGCGGGAAGATGTTTGTTTTCTTCCGTACGGTGCCAAGGGTCACCTGACTTGTGCCTGCTGTTCTCACTCTCGTGACGGGTGGAGCCTCGGCAGCACCGTGGTCTCCAGGGTGGTCCCGCGTAGCATCAGAGGCTGAAGCAGCCTCCGCCACCTGGCTTTTTGTTTCCTTCTCAAAACATCGCGCTTCTCACTGTTTTCCTTCGACTCAGCAATAACTACCATAACCTTCATTTCTGCTTTATTCATTTGTGCCTCTTTCTTTCTGTAAGTTTGTTCATAAAATACGGAGGGGAGGGGCCCTCACGGTCTTCCCAAGTTCTGCTGCAGTATTTTGGAAAGGGCTTTCTTCATGTCACGGGAGATGCCAGCTGGGTTCACGTTTTGTTAGCCACAGTCTTTCCCTGACCCTTCTTGAGGCTTGGCTCTAAACAGATTAAAAAAAAAAAAAAATCCACGCATTAAACTGCACAGGGCATTTCGTGTCGAGGTTTAAAGTCCGTCCCGGCACCTGCGTGGTGGCACAGTCACTGCAGAGACCCTGACAAGCCTCCCTGAGTGCTCTCCTCTGTCCACGATAGCATGACGTGGCCACATCCAGACAGCCCCGGAAGTCATCTTTACATCTAGCAGCAGGAAAAGGTAATACGGTGGTCAGAAAAAGAAACTCACTGGCATTTGCACGTACGTTGTGAATGGTGAATAAATGAGTCACCATTTTTGAGAACTTCAGACGAGAGCACTTTCTAGTCACCAGTGGTGACATTTCATGGGATCCTTTGGCAGTGAAATTTAGAAAAAGCAGCCAGCCAGGGACCTTGTTGTGCATAAACTCTGGAAAACCCGATGCTCTGGCACTTTCTCCATGTAGAACTTGTCAAACACCTCCAGAACAAGCTGATTTTACTTTTAGTGCAAAGTTGCTGAGTCGGTAAACTGCTTACAAAAAAGCTGTCCTGTAAATATTCCGTGCCACAGATTTCATGTGTTGTATCTAATCGCGTCACCCCTTGGTTTGAAGTACTAACATTGGAGCAGTTGGACCGAGTGCAGGGTGAGGGCGCCCTCCCCAGGACTGCTGGGCGACTGCACCTTCCTGCCCGGGGAAGGCAGGCTGCTGGCTTCCAGGGCCCAAGCCTCCTCGATACCCTAGCAGAGCAGAGAGTGGTCCATGGCCTGGGAGAGGCCCTCACACAGGAAGCATGAGAGGACTGCTTAGCCAGCGATTCTTCACTGTTCACTTCTCTTCATGTCAAGACTCTTGCTGGACCCAAGCACGGTGTTGACTGTAATCAGAGCCTGAGAGGTGGCGGGCTCCCTGAGCCTTCTCTCTGCAAGTTGATGGCGCCTGGCTGTGGACTAAGGGCCCATGAGGAGGAGGAACCTGCATCTGTGGGAGGGGCCTGCCCCCTGCCTCCCTGTGTGCCCCCTGCAGTCTGTTCTCACACGCCACTGCCAAGCTGAGCTTCTTCAAAAGACAGAGTCGGACCTGGAGACAGCCCTGCTCAGTGCCCTGCAGGGGCCCCTGGCTCGCTGGTGAGCAGATTTGAGCCCTTACTCCGAGGCCTTCCCTCGTTCTCGTTCCCTCGCTCACATTGGTTCACTCCCTTCTTGCTGGCCCTGGTGTGCACCCTGCGTTGCCATCTCAGAGTCTTTGCATCTTCTGCCTGGAGGAATCTGCAGACTTGCTCCTGGCTCTCAACCCCTTCCCACCCAGTCCTGCACTCAGACTTCTCTTCTCACAGGCTCCCCTGGCCGAGGTGTGTGTGACCTGCATTAGTTAACACAGGGCACGTCTAAACACCTAAAATAACATTATGGTTGAACACCCCCCCCATCCATGGGGCACATATTCCAGGACCCCCAGTGCACACCCGGAGCCACTGGATATCACCAACCCCTGCCTATGCTGTGTTTCTTCACATACATCCATATGCAAACTAGATGCCTTTGCCCTCTTAAATATGCATTTATTATACATGTGCCTGTAACTTGTGTGGTTTTAGGTATGAAAGCAAAGTAGCTTGAATCTCTTATTCTTCACAACTTCCTGGGTAGAAGAGTCATTCCTACCATAGATCGTAGCAACCTCAACTTATGCTATTTCTAAGTCATAAACGTTCACCTCTTCATTCAAGCCAGCACTTTGTAGCATCTCTCTGGCATATCCAGAGTGGCGGCGTCACTGCTGTTGGGTTTGGGGGCCATTACTTGGAGCAGCATTGCTTGAACGTAAGTGCTGTGTTGCAGTGAGAGTTGATCTGATAACCAAGAAGGCTACTAAATAAGATGGGCTGGGAGCCCATGCAGTCAGAATATGCTGGACCAGAGATGGCTCATGTGCCAGGTGGGACAGGGCAGGATGGTGCGATATCTCACCATGCTACTCAGAATGGTGCACCGTCTGAAACTTGGGAACTGTTGATTTCTGAAGTTTACCAACCACAGTCGATGGCAGGTAACTAAATCCATGGGAAGCAAAACCACGGATGACACTACTGTTCGGCTGTCTTTTCCATTGTCTTCCTCTTCCATGAGACGGGAGGGTCATGAAGTCAGGTGTGTCATGGTCAGCACACGCTGGTGGTCACAAGTGTGGGCTTTAAGATCAGCCTCGCTGACTCAGCTCTTAGCTACAGTCCTTGAACAAGTTACGTAACCTCCGAGTGCCCAATGTGAGGATCAGCCCTACTTCGGGGCTGTGTGAGCATCACATAAGATGTAAGAAAAAGCCCCCGGGATGGGGCCAGGTGCGTGAGTGTTGCTGCTGTTGGGCACAGCATCTGAATCAGCCTCCAGTAGGTGTGGCTCTTAGTGCTTGTTGGGGGCAGACGCTGTGTCACGGCGAGTGAAGCCACTACTTAGGACATCCACATCTCCTACCAGAGTGCTGGTTCAAGTCCCAGCTACTCTGCTTCGCATCTGGCTTCTTGCTAATGCATCCCAGGAGGCAGCAAACGATGGCATAAGTGCTTGGGCTCCCGCCACCCACAGATGGAGTTCCAGCCTCCTGGCTTGGCCCTGGGCCTGGGCCAGCCCTGGCTATTGTGGGAATGAAGCAGTAGATAGAAGTCGTGTGTGTGTGTGTGTGTGTGTCTTGTTGACCAGATGAATGTTTGACCTTTATGTGGTCATACACATCAGCCATAGCATCTGTACCACAGAAATTGTGGGCTCGTCCTTGTCACTAAGAACCTCCCTCCGGAAGGAATAACCCACAAAAGGAGAGAGAGAGTCTGATGAGGAACTTGAGGCACTGCCCTCCCGAGCGGTGAGACCCTTTGTACCAAGTCCCTCCCCCTGTCCAGCACTGGGACCCAGGTCCCACCTGCGAGGGTGCACGTCCATGTCGGCTTCGTGTTTGCCCGCTGCCAGACGTGGCTGGGGTAAAGACAGCGCTTGCATGCGCTGGCCTCAGCGCTGAACATGCTTCCCCCGTGCCAGTCATTCTGCAGACCACAGCTGCTGCAGCTGCCTAGGCCTGGGAAGATTCTGTAGTTATTTTAAAGAGATCTCTGAACAACAACAACAAAAAACTAATGTTTTCCTGGGAGGGAAAATAACTAAGATGTAAAAAAAGAAAAAGCTGGATGCCTTGTGCAAGGCCACATGGCCGGACATGAGCTCTTATCTTCCAGTTCCCCAGTGCAAACTCTGAAGTTCAAGGACATGAGCTCCTGAGTCAGTGGAAACTGAAGGATAAAGATATCTAATTCATCCTCCTATTTTGTCCCCAAGGTATTTGAGGAGCCTGTCAACCTAGCTTAGCCTCCCCTTGGAGGTCATTTGTCGTTCTGCCTCTGTCTCGATGGGCGAAATCTTGAGTCTTGGCCATGGCACCCCTGAAGGAGTCTCGAGCCTGGGGATTTTCTTCCAGCCTTCACCCCGCCCCTCAGGGTTAGTCTTGTTTCCCCAAGGGGCAGGTGGTTTTTCTGTCATGGTGGGCAGTGAGCACAACGAGGATCCATCCCATAAAAGCCAGACTGACAACTCCTGGGCCTACTCTACCCCTAAAAGCAGCCCAGTCTGTCAGGCCCGAGTTCCATCTGCGTGCCTCACAGCATATTCCAGAACCAGCAGAGACATTCTTCCACATCTCAGTAAAGCTGCATCTCACACACACACACACACACAGAGACACACACACACAGCCTAGCTCTCCAGTTCCCCAGGAAGGATCAGAAAGTGTGGAGAAGCCTTTTGCGTATGACCCTGGAGCCCAAGAGGACAGACAGCAGCTGGGCTGTGTGTGGAATCGCATGAACAGCTCCCAGACGTCCTGGGTAGCAAAGCACTCCACCCACGTGCCCAGACATTTCTGCCTCTGACCAAAACACGGCCTCGTGGCTGGTTTCACATCAGAAAACAAGAAAGTAGACCCTATTTTGCTTTTGTCTTTGTTCCATTTTGCTGTAACTAAAGATGCTCTTTTGGACTCCAGTTTATAAGGCATTAATTAAAATCACTATCAGTTCATTGCCCCGGTTTACCATAGCGTTGCAGCTGGCATAGCCCTTTGGTTCTTAAACAACCAAGGTGTGCGTTGTTTTGTGTCACTGCTTCCTGTGTGCTGGCTCCTTGCCTCTCCAGGTGTTGTCGAAGACTGGCAGCTTACAGTTCCTGGAGGTTGTGGAGCGCATTAAAGAGAAAGTGCTTCCCAAGCATTTGAAACAGGCTTGTCATCTGTGTTCTGTGCCCAGCCTTACCGCCACATGTTTGAGAGAGAGGGCGAAGGAGAAGAGACCGCTGGGAACGGGGAATGTCAGTGGGAATGGAGCGACATCAGACCTGGATTCCACTGTTTCCTTACAGTTCCCATGAGTTACGCTCATGATCTCAGAAATATGCAGGTAAATCCTGCGTCACTCGGAACCAGTGAGAACTAGCTCACACTTGCAGGGTTGGGGCATTGACAGCTACGGATGAGAGCTCCTGAGAGTCACGCGGCCCTCCGGGTCTTCTGGATGAGACAGGAGTTGTTCAGAGGGAGGGGGTTGGAGCAGGGGGTTTTGCGTAGGCCAGTTTCGTAATGTGGTTGCTCCGTGATCTGTAGGATTAGAGGAGCTGTCCTATCATGAAAGGCTCCCAGCACTGATGTACGTAGATGAGTGGGTTTAGCACTGTCCTGGCATCCAGGTAAGGTTTGATCACCCTACCAGTGAAGAGGGTTCTGTGAAAGGACGCATTTGCAGCAGGACGACATGCAGCAAGATGAGGTTTATGTGTAACCTAATTACACAGACAAAGAGCTGCGTTGCTAGTGCAGTGTGTCGTTGTACTTACAGAATGACTAACTGGCAACCTCACGGTTTTGGAGTGAAACTGGTCTTGCCGTCAGCTTTGCGGTGGTGCCTATTTTGTGCCACAGTGGCTGTTCTTAAGCTGGTGCTCTCTGATTGACAGCGCAGACCCAGTTACAGACCTGCAGCTGTAGGCACTGCAGAGCACCTGTCACTTACAACAGTTAAAGATGGGAGGAGAGGAGTTGCTGCCACATCGCGCTCACTGCCATTGATGTGAGCGTGTGGCTGTGTGAAGTGAAGCATTGTCTCTGTCTCTTACACTTAACTATTTTTACAGATCGTTAAGAGCAAAGTAGTTTTCTAACTTTATTGGCATTTTGTGTATATTTGAGTGTGTCTGAAACCATATTTTTACTTTTATTTGCAATTTTTTTTAGTCTAAATGACCATTCAAGAGAGATGTCTACCAATGCTTTGAATATGCTGTTATGGAGTGAGAAGTTAAAAAGCAGTGACTGCCCCCTCTCCCTGTCTGTGTTGGTAGTATCTGCTCCAGTGCCTTAGATGTGGTTAAAACTTGAGTAGAAGCGATGCTATTGACCCCAGTCTCATCCCTTCAGATCACCTAAGGGAAGATGGGTTTGCTTTAGATCCCTTTTGGGAAAAGAGACAGTTTACCCTGTACCCCTTCACATGTGCACATTTAACCGAGTACCATTTTTGCTAGTTTTGAGGGAATTCCTAAAATTTACATGGCTGCCGTTTTGATGGAATAAAGGGAGGTTGGTCCTTACATTAGAGGCATTTGGAGCACATAAAAAAATTACTACACTATTCACAAAACGCAAAAGGTAGAAGCAGCCCAAGTGTCTATTGCTCGATGAGTAGATGAAACAAGTGGGGTGTGTATTTACAGTGCACTATCACCCTTGAAGAGGAGGGAGATCTTGTTCCATGTTGCATCGTGGAAGAACCTCAAGCACATTGGGCTAAGGGAAATAAGCCAGACATCAAAGGGCTAATACTGAGGTATCTGAAGCAGTCAAATACACGGAACAGAAAGCAGAACCAAAGTTACCAGGGGCCAAAGGGAAAAGGGAAGTTGTCTAATGGGTACAGAGTTTAGTTTGGGGAGATACAGATGTTCTGGAAATCTGATCCACAACAATGTGAATATACTTAACATTATTGAACTGTACACTTAAAGTGATTAAGGTATTAGGTTACATGTGTGTGCGTGTTTATGTGAAAGGTGGAGAGACAAATACAGAGCTTCCATGTGCGGATTCGTTCCCCAAAGGCCTGTAGCAGCCAGGACTGGGCAAGGCCAGATAGAAACCAGGAGCCAGGACCTCAGATGAGATCTCTCACTTGGTGGCGGTGACTCAGCTACCTGACACGTTACTACTGCCTCCTTCCAAGGAATGCATTAGCCATAACCCAGAATTGAAAGTGAAGTCAGGATTTGAAGCCACCCAGACACTCTGAACTGAGGGGATAATGTCCTAACTCGTGTCTTAACCACTGGGCCAAATTTCTACCCTCTGTGTTTTATCTATAGTGAAAAATAAGCAAACAAAACAAAAAACCTTTCCTCTCCAAAATTAAACATACTTAGTCATTGATTTTTTTTTATTGAGAAGAATAAAATTAAATCCTTCAAACAGTGATATTTGAGAGTGGGAAGTTGAAGTCCTTTGAAGCTGAACTAGTGAATTTCTATCTGAGAGACTTTGGTTATCTAGAAATTGAAGATCATTGTCTGATTTCTAAGGCTATTTCCAATTCTAAAAACCCACAGTTCAACATCCTGTGCCTTTCTTCTCTGTTTGCCAAAGCCACTGATAAGTGGAGGGTAAGTTACCGTATGGCCAAGTTTGCCTTGACCATTTTTCAGCGAGAGTCGAGGCTGTTGGTGAGCAGAGTCCTGCCCCAGCTAAGTGGCCCCATCACAAATCCTGAAAGCTTCTCTCCCCTAACTCTGCTGTGAAAGTGGGGAAAACGAATGATTACGCTCAGGTTGCTGCGCCTCTGCTGTTAGTCTCCTCTTCTGGTAGAAGATGTGTTCCGGGCACTGGAGCAGGTCTCTCACCAGACTGTGTGCCTCCCTGGAAAATGAAGGGCTAATTCAACAACAGGAGTGCGGTCACTAACAGGCAGGAGAAAGATGAAAATTCCTTCCCCGGATCCCAACAGGAATGTCAATGGACGAGCCCTCAGAAGGGTCCAGGAAGTGCATATCATGGAAAAACAGTGCATGAACTTAAGAAACTGCACCAATACAAACTTGTCCTTCACCTCTGCTTCCCCACCAGCTTCGTGAGGCACTGCTGCTCTCTTCCCTTACTCCGCCTTCTCAGCCACGTGGAGCAGAATCCGCCAGAGTGATCAAATGCATTATTTCTCATCTCCACACCCACAGTTCCTTTCTTGAGGTGTCTGTTGAGCACCTGCTGTTAGGCCATATGATTATGAATGGGCTCTCTAAGCCCCTTGGTGGCAGAGTTGGGAGAGAATTACGGGGTCCATCCAAACCATAGGGAGTTCCTTTCTCATTTGGACTCTTTGGAGACCCAGCCACTCCTCTCACACTGCCAGGCGCCGCCGTCTGCTCTGTCGTGTGACAGGACAGAAGTGGATCTGCAGAGCACTTCCCCTGTGCCTGGCAGTCAACTACGAGTAGATCCAAGGGTCAGTCTACCTGTTTGAAGAGTACCAGCAAAGCCGTCAGAGGCAAAGGGGATGCAAGGATTCTCTGTCTGGAACTTCAGTAAAAATCCCCAGAAAACAACATGGATTTAGATCCAGTGACCAAAATGGCCACCTCAGTGAATCCTCGTCTTTAGGATAGGTCAAGTTCTTCTCTAGGAATGGGAGATTCCCGGCACCCTGTCAAAATTAAGAAAACAAGGTGGTGAGACGGCTTACAGAATTTGATGGCCTGGCCTGTGTAGGACATTGGTGTTTTTAGTCTGTTCAATATGTAGTTCTTCTGCTGCTATATATTTTAAAAAAAAAAAAAAAAAAAGACCTTCCTGCAAGAATGCCCATGTATTCCCTCCCCGTTTACCTTTGTAGAAGTCCTAGTATCCAGGCGAGGGCAACTAACTGCACCCCAGTGGACGGGATGCGTCCCATTGGCTGGCTGCACGATTGCCCATTAAAGTTTCTTGGTCCCTCCGTGGGTGATGTGCATAAAACAAGGTTCCTCCTCCTGTCTCGCTCTGCTCTTTCATACACAACAGTAGCTCCTCAGCGTATTTCCACGCAGACGCGGTCTCAAAGAAAGGGACAGTGCTGCTGCTCGTAGAATGCTGTTGCAGGGGTTTCCCGTGGGGATCTTTGTTACGATAGCCGTCCGCACGCTGAGTCAGCTCCACCGCTCACTCCAGAGCCCCTCGAAGAGCTGTGTTTGTTGCTGAAGCACGCTAGAAGCAGATGTTATTAACTCTGACGCAGAAAGCGTGGTCTCCCAGGCAAGGAACAGAGGTTCTCAGCTCAGCTCAGATAGGTGCCATGTGATCTCGGGGGAGTTGCCTTTTCATCTAACTTCCTGTGTCTGTAAAGAGATGATTTTGCTGGTGATAATGCAGGTGGTGCGGTGGGGGAGTGCACTCATCCATGTGCTTCCTCATGCCTGGGCATTGCTTATCTGCACACCAGGCCCTGCGCAGCGTGACGCAAACACGTTGTCTCCTTGTGCCTAACAGCAGACTTGTGAGACAGACATGACTACCCTCAGTTTTCTAGGTGAGAAGAATCAAGCGTGGTACGTTTGAGTGATTTTTGCAAACATGCGCAGTTAGGGGAGTGGAGGGCTCACCTCTGGTCTCACTTGTTAGGGACTCTACCGTGAACGGCCTTATCTCCACAGAAGGCGGACTAGACGTGGCAGATGGAAGAAGGCAGGACGCGTGTCTCCTTTCCTGTAATTGTGTGTGCAGCGCTTACTGGAAAGCAGCGCCTCGCCCTCTGCAGGCTCATGAATAGTTTGAGCCTCAGGGGCCAGGCTCCTCCATCGTTTCTCAGAAACTTTCTCACTCCCTCTGCTTCCAAGGGGGAAAAGATACAAAAGCCACACTCTGCAAATGTCAAAGGTCGGCCGCCCAGTTTCAGAAGTGTCTGCTTGGGATTTCCCCGCAGAGCCGAAGGTGGCGGCACAGTCGTGCCTTTGCTTCCACGCCACCACTGAAGTAGCCTGCAGCCGAAACCTCCGGATGCCCCAGCGCCGGCTCGTCCTGCAGGTGATCACAGTGGACTCCAGTCGCGCTGCTGCAGATCTTCCCCCAAGATGACAGAGGCACAGTGTCACATCTTCCAGGGAGGGCAGCAAGATGGCGCTCCACCTCGTTGACGCTTACTTGTGTTTCTGCACCGCATCTGTGGGGTGGCGGGCACGTAATGACCTCCACGCCCAGGATGTACCTGGGGACATGCGCTCACTTCCTGAGCGTGCGACATGTCTTTTCAGAGTGTAGCTGCAAAGGCCAGGCTCATCGGTGCGGAAGGATTTCCCCTCATTAAATCATCGCCCATCTACAACACTGTGAGCTGCTTTGGGTTTCGGTCTTACTTGGTTTTCTTCCGAGACGCAGTAGGAGCGGTGGGTAAGGGAAGAGAACAGTTTTGAGCAAGGTGCGCCTGATTTTAAATTCTGACACTCGATAGCTCTCTATGCTTGGTCATGACATTTAATCCTTTAATCTAAAGAATATTACCATCATGAGTATTTCTACAGGCAGAGGAATACTCTTCTCCCACGAATGTTAGTTCTGTACTAGATTTTTGTTTGAGATGTATTCGCGTATTTGAAAGGCAGAGGCAGGGAGGAAGATCACTGGTTCACTCCCCAAATGTCCACAGGAGCCAAGGCTGGGCCAGACCGAAGCCAGGAGCCTGGAGTTCCATGCAGGTCTCCCGTGGGGGTGGCAGGGGCCCAAGTACTAGGGCCATTTCCCGCTGCTTCCCAGGCACATCAGCAGGGAACTGGAATGGAAACGGAATAGCCAGGACTCAACCAGCACTCTGCTATGAACCCACCGCTCCATTCCATGTGTTTTTGAAATGCAGAGCCGAATGACGTGTCAGACATTTTTTATCCTCCCCAACTTGGTAATTAAGTGTGTCGTTTCTTTGATTGCCTTATGAATGATAAAAGGGCTCTAAAATCCTTTAAGATGTGATACCAACCTGGAGGTCACAGGACTCCCCTTCAGAGTCTACCATAATTAGTGATGGCATCACTGGGAAGGCCATGATGCTCCAGGCCTCTGCTGGAAAAAGCAAGGAATTCAGCTAGGGGGTCCCGAGGTCTCTCAGTAGTAAAGGAGTTGTCTCCAGGGATCAGCAGAGTTACCAGCTCTAGTCAAACGGCCTTGTGAAGACTGGACGTGAGTTCCTATGAGCAGTTTGTTCCATCTCACTGATAAGTGAGTGCCCACACAGAGCTAGACCTGCCGTAGGAGCTCACTATCCTGGGACCCACAAGCCCTGGCTTCTGTGCCCTCCCCCAATGGCTGGCATCAGCCCTCATGGGCAAGCACCCTCGTCTGGGTTTAATAATAGTAATCCTCATTAAGGGGGCGGAAAAAGCCCTGTGACATTGGATTTTGACCAAGAGCCGGCTATGACACTGGCCACCCTCTGTTAGCGAATTGACTTTTAAGAAGACACCTTGACTGCTGGGCTGCCGCAGACAGCGTGTTGTGTCGCACATGGAGGAGCAGCTGGCTTACGTAATGCTGAGTTATGTAACGTCGGTTCCTCACAGTCAGCCTCTGCAGCAGGGCCTGGTGGAGAAAAGCCTTTGGCTGCAGTCTGTGAAAGCTTTTAACACCCAGGAATATCAGAGGGATTGTGGGGACTCCAGAGAGGCTGCGATCCATGCAGCAGCGGCCGCCCTTTCCTGCCGGCGCCGTGGTCTGGATACCTTGCTTACTAATGAGCCTTCGATTCCTGGGACTCGGCAGAGTTTCCGAGCAGGAGTGGGGTGGGAATGAAGGAGCAAACATAAATTTGTCCCTTGCTTTAAACCAGGTTCCACATTAGCAGTGACAAACTTAATATTTTTATGTGTTTGTGGTTTTTTTTAAATAACTCTTAACTATTATTTAAAGTTCACAGCTGTTTTTGTGGTTATCTGTTTTTTACAATATTAAAGTATTTTTTCTTACTGGAGATATTTCTTGAAACTCAGTCATTTTTTTCCTGTAGATACTGACCACTTCCTTTTTTTTTCCCCCCTGTCCCGGGCAGTTTAGGGAATGCTTAGGAAAACGGCTGGCTCCTGGCCAGTGCAGCCTGTCCCTAGACAGCCATGGTTTGTGCCCCGCCTCTGCAGTACTGTAGTTGTTTCATGGCTGTGGGTGTTTCTTGAGCTGGATTCCACACCTGTTGGACGTAGCACTGTGTAAGGCACACAGCACACACCCAGTTCTCATCTGCCTCCACCAGGCCCCTTTGGGAAGGTCTCCCCTGCCCTTCCTCCCTGTTCTTGCCTGGTTAATTCTCATCATCCTCTGGGCCACCCAGCACCTTAAATAGGACCTCACCCTATAGCATTTGTCATGTTGGTGTGCAATGGCATCGTTTCATAAGTCATCCTCGCCCTTAGCCCATGAACTTGAGGAGACACGGAGTTGTTTTCATGTTCACCGCGATACCCCCAGTGCCTCCTGAGTGTAGTCAGCTCCCCATGCATGCTGGGTAAAAGCAAGCCAGCTTGGTCAGAGGGCAAAGTGTTCAACAGTAGCTCAACAGGACTTGTTTTGGACCGGGCTCTGAGTTGTTGTGTGAGCAGATCACTCAGCCCTCTGGACCACAAGTCCTTTCTCTAAGTACCGTGGAGGTAGTGTAAAAAATAATAACACCCGCCATGTGAGCCATGGGAATGCACAGTGAGAACCCTCTGAAAACAGCCACACTGCTGGCCAGCGAGCGATGTTGCCCTCGCCCCGACATTCTGGCTGAGGAAGTGGCCAACCGCCTTAGCATTAAGGAGGCCTTTGGCATTTGGGCATCCTCTGGAAATGAGGACTTCGTCCTGCTCCCCTCTGAATAAGCAGAGCAGAAACGGTGATCTGGTGCGGTGAACTCCAGCCGTCCTGAAAGGCTCGGGAGAGGGCAGTCCAGTAGGGGTGGTTTCCAGTCCTCATAGGCCCCCTGGAGCTGTATGAATTTTGGCAAATGACTTCCTGTGGGACTCAGGTTCCTGTTCCGTAAAATGGGTGTAGTTGCATGTTGTAGGGATGTGGAGGGGACTGGACGCTTGTTTACAAAGCATGCAGCACAGTGTTGGGCTCTTGGTAAATATCCATAGATGATAGACAGTTGCTGCTGCTTCTGTACTTTAAACTGTTGTTTCTGTACTTTTTTAAAGACTCAAGTGCTGGGATAAACCCCAGTGGAGATGTCCACGGCCTCTAAGTGCCCGGGAAGGGAGTAGCTGCCTGCTCCTTTCTGGCGTGTCTGCTGTCCAGGGCATCCACAGTGACAGCGTTGGAAACTCTGCCAACCTGCAGGCCCTCCGCGTCCAGCACTCGCTGTAACGTGGGTCTGATGTCCCCAGATGCTCTTCCGTGCTTGCAATAGAACTGTGCAGACTAAATGCCAAGTGACGGCTCTACTATGAAACATTTATCACGTGCAGATAGAAGTATACCCACCGAGTGGAATCCGGAGGGCCACAGGGACATTCAGTCCGCAGAATGTTCCTTATTTTGAGTGTTCCCATCACATCACAGGCTGCTAGGCACTGAGGTGAAAGAGCGCTGCAGGGAGATAGTAACAGCGGGTAGGGCAGGGTGGTCTTAGAAGCAACAGCTGAGGTGTAAAGGTGTCCACAGATCCTGAGGATGGGGGAGCAGGGCCGTTGCCGCCCGCGGACCGCATGGGGAAGGAAAGCCTGGTCTCCCGGTTGTCCTTGTATCCACACTCCTACACAGTGGTGGTGCCTGATCCATAAGCTGTGTCTTCTCAGAGCACGGGCTGGATTCTCCTTAGATTTCCAGAATTTGTATTTTTAAGTATCATAGTGGACGTCTGGTAGGGGTGGGAGGAAGAGATGGAGGAGAGACATCCTGTGTACATGAGCAAACGTGTGCCTGCTAAGAGGTAGACTTGCTTGTATGGCTTCTTGGTTTATTGGTGTTGCATGCCCTTGTCTTCTGGGGACAGGAACCATCTTGTCTATTCCCACACTTACCACAGTGTCTCATACACTGGGAGTGTTTAGGAAATGTTTCTGAATGAATTATATTCTATAATTTCAATGGACTGGCTTAGCATCGTTCACTGTATTTATAGAATAGCCTTTATCCGCAAAACAAGAAGACTTCAGCTAACAGAATTGTATCCATGCCGTGGGACAGCAGTTAGAACCATAGCTAAAGGCAATATTTCTCTCTTTGGAGGCAATTGGCAGCCCTGACATGCATATCAAGGGTAGAGGTTGAAGGCAGGACTGGAGCCGAGGCCTCCGCCATCCCAGGTTGCCTCCTAGCAGGATCCTTGTGTTGCATTTTACTGGCGTGAAGTCTGATACACTTTGTAGCCTTCCTAACCCCATACAGCTGGCAGGCAGTGCAGAGCAGGTCTCCAGGGAGAGCTTTCACAGCCCCCTGACTCCTCAATGCCCCGACATGTCCTGGCGGGGCACACAGAGCCCTCACAGGGTCATCGCCAGCTGAAGCAGGAGGGCAGATTGTTCCCTCTGGAGCCACAGACAGATTAGCTAAGGAGGTGAGCCGGGAGGCCAGCCCCAAGCCGAGCATCAGGCTGGGAAGAGGATGGAGTCTGACCAGAGAAACAAGAGAGTCTGTAGCACGAGCAAGCAGCACTCGGCTCCCGACTGATGGCAGTGTGGAGCTTCAGGGCTCTTCCCGCCCGCCGGCAGGGGAGAGCGTGGGTGCCTGCCCATGCGTTCGTGCTCCTAGGCTTTGCCGATCGATCGCTGTCCCCTTCCTCCATGGGAAAAGGGAACTCCGTGAAGATGCGTGAATTTAGTGTTCCATACCCACATGCACTCAGGTCCTCTCCTCCGATGTGTTGGATCCTCCATGAGCGGGATGTCCCATTGTCTAAACACTTGAGGACATTTGGAAGGAAGAACCAAAACCAGTCTCAAACAACTGTAGTGTTTCCCCCAAGAAAAGAAACAAAACTTAATCTAAACTGTGAAAAGTTTTGGGCCAATGTGGTACAATACTCGTGAAACTTAGTTTAACTTTCTGTGTTACGTGGTGTTACTGGGGGACCAGAGGCTAGCTCGTGTTTAACGAGATCTTCAACGAGAAGGCCTGTCGACTTCTGCTGGCAGCTGGCAGCCTGGACTGTCCAGCAGAGCCCCCAGGATGCTTGTACAAATCTCAGTGACCGGGACACCCCAGAGCAATCGCACTTGACCCTGTGGGTGGCACTCAGCCATCAGCATTTCCCCAGCTCGCCAGGCGATTAGAGTGCAGGCAGTGAGAACCAGAGAGGGACCCTGCCTGGGCCCACAGTCAGCCCTGCGTGGGCAGCACACTCTGCAGAAGGGCCGTCTGTGGCCTGTGGTCTCTTTGTGGTGACTCTGCTTAATCTCTGCATCTCTCCAAACTGATGTGCTTTTATAGAGATCCAGACTCTTATAAATGAATCAGTGACACCTATTGCAACTAAAAATCTCACATGGCCCACCCAGTAGGAGAGAGTGCCTATTCCTGTCGGTGCTTTGGGGTTTGGACTGATACTGCAACCACGTAAAATAGGCTTAATGTCAAAAGAAGAGCAGAGACATGTCCTCGGGAGTGGGATGTCTTCATCTCAGAGAGAAGTTACGAGCATCCTTTTGGGTTTTTTCTTTTTTTAAATGCAACTGAGGGTTTGTGACCCGTAAGAATTGTAGCTCACCCATCGAATACACCTCGGCAATCCAGGCGTCCACAGAGTCCTGTGTCATCAAAGCAAGCACTTTCCCCAGAAAAATTCCCAGTGCAGGTATTATCATTAAGTCAGTCACACACCTTCTGTCCTTTTGGGGAGAAGAGAGAGTAATACAGCTGTATGCCTGGAAAGAGACCTGTGAATCTGTTTAGCCCATTAAGGTTGTTGTTTGGAGTAGGCCCTGTGCTCTGATCTGTGTAAAACTCTGCAGTCCTTAGCTGCACAACTTGTTTTCATCATCGACTCTCGGATCACCCAGGGAACAGCAAGGAGACCTGTGAGAGTATACAGGGCAGGGGCTTTTGGGAGCCAGCCCAATGACAAATGCTAATGTACGGGCCAAATGCCCTAGCATCCGAGAGAGATGGATGTCAGAGCTGAAATTGGTATATGTTGGCCAAACTTTTCTTCGGAGATTACCTAAAAATAAGTGATTTTTTTTTTTCCAACTCTGAGACCGCTCAAGATCCAGCATGTTGATGAAAATCTGGCAGTTTCAATCTGGGAGTGGAAGAACAGTACCACGTAAGGCTGTTTCTCAGGTGGCCAGAACATTATTTTTAAATAATGGCTATTTTGAAATGCAATTCATATACCATAAAATTCACTTACTTGAAGTTTACAGCTCAATGGTTTTGAGTATATTCACAGAGTTGTGTAACTTTTGTATATATGTTATATATATTATAAATATATATATATGTAAGATTAATAAATCTATTATTTGAAACCCAGAGTTACAGGAGGGGTTGGGGGATGGCGGAGAGGAGATTTTCCATCCACTGGTTCCCACCCAAATGGCTGCAATGGCCAGAGCTGGGCCAGTCTGAAGCCAGGAGCCAGGAGCTTCTCTTGGCTCTCCCACGTGGGTGCAGGGGCCCAAGCACTTGGGGCCGTCCTCCACTGCTTTCCCAGGCACGTTAGCAGGGAGCTGGATAGGAAGTGGAGCAGCCAGGACTTGAACCAGCACCCATATGGGATGCTGGCACCACAGGCTGCGGCTTTACCCACTATGCCACAGCACCAGCTCCCAGAGTTGTGTAACTGTTAACACAACCAACTTCAGGACATTTTCACCACCCCAACAAGAAACCCTGTACCCATAACAGTGAATTCCCATTTCCCCCCGTAACCCAGCCTTTCCTAGCCCCAGCCAACCCTCAGTCTACCTTCATTCTCTCTGGATTTACCTGTCCTGGACGTTTCCTGTCACTGGAATTTCTGATGTCTTCTTGCACTTAGCACTGAGTTTTCAAAGTGCAGCCGTGTTGTAGCGTATGCCAGTACTTCATTCCTTTCCAGTGCCAAAGAGGATTCCATTGTGTAGATAGACTACACATTGTTTATCCTTTCAGCAACTGATGGATATTTAGATTGTTTAAATAATGATGCTCTTGGGTATGTACCTAGGAGTGTAATAGCCAGGTCACATCATCACTCTACATTTTAGCCTTTAGAAGAACTGCTAGACTGTTTTCCAAAACATCTGCTCCATTTGCACCTTACCACCAGCAGTGTGTACGGGTTCCGAGTCAACCGCATCCTCACTACCGCCTGCTACCATCTGTTGCTTTGATGGTAGCCATCCTACTGGGTATGAAGTGGTGTACTGCATACTCTTTGTGTATTAAAAACAACTGAATTTAGGCCAAAGGCTAACTTTGACTTACTCGCCCTTTGGAACATTCTAAGGAAGGTTTCGAGTTTTGGGGACCAAGAGGGGATGGTGGATGAACTTCAGATCAGTCATTCTCTGTATCTAAACCCCATTCTCTGTGGATTGAGAGCCACTGTGGCCCTGGTTGACTGTGGTGTTGCAAGAGGTGGGTGTGGTTTGGGTGGCCAGGGGTTGACTCTCACTGTGGCACGTGGGCCTCCTGGACAGTGACAGAAGAGCGCTACCGTCCCATAGGGCCAGGGCCAGTGTGCCTCGCCATTCGTGCTGCCTCCTGGGGTTCTTCCACACAGTCGGAGTGGGCTGATTTCCAGGTCCAGCCTCTCTGCACAGGTACCACTGCCGCCGCAAAGGCATTGACCTCCCCACCGATCGGCCAGCCCGACAGTTCTAATCTGGATTCCGTCTCACAAATCCAGCGGCCTTTAGCATCCCTGCTCTTTGAGACGCCGTCTTCAGCCCTCTTTTTTCTTGCAGAATGCTGGCCGCATGCCTGGCAGATATTTGCCCTGGGGTGTGTTATCAACACTTGAAACCCAGCGTGACCAAAACTGTGGCTCAGTTGTCCTCCCTTCCTCTAAAAGATAGTTTGGTTGTTTATAAGCAGCGACTCCATTTTCTCCGTAGCCCAGGCTCGACTCGTCCCTCTTCTCTGTTCACAGGGAAAGGAACCTTGATTTGTAATCCATTTGAAATAAATCCAAGACTAACGTCAGCTCCTCCAAAATATAGGATACCTGCAAATATTAAAATATATGCTAAAGTACCACTCTAAAAACCATCTTTTCCTTTAGTTCTTGGTTGGCTTATGGTGTTCACTTAGATAATTGGGTATGACCAGTTCGGGCCCTTGGCTGTGCCTTTAGCTAATTCAGCAACTCTTATTCTTGGAACTTCCTAGATACATCCCTTGTCTACCTTACCATGGATCACTAGTAAGCATTCTTGTTGTCATCTGTAGGGCTTTACTTGAAGTTCAATTAGGTAGTCCTGTGGACTCGCTGTCTACCTGTTCAACAGTCCCCCGTGTAATATGAAAGCACCCTTGTCTCTGGGCAGCCTGTTTCCACCCCGTGTATACAGCGTTTGGAAGCGTATCGACGGGCATTACTCTAACTGCTTGCGTCCGAGCACTTTGGGAGGCTCATCCGTCTTGTGCTTTTATAATTGACATCAATAATGTGTTCGCATTGATCAATATCTCCTAATTGCCAAGTTATAGCAGTGGAACTTCTCTAATAAATCCTGCCCACAGATGACTTCAGACATTAGGGCTCATGTCAATATCTTGATGTATTACAAATTGTTTTTATGAGGATGTTTCTCCCATGGAAAAGGAGGAACTGTGCAGCGAGAGACAAGAGAAGTGAGTCGGTGTTGCTGTGTAAGGTTAAGAAACCAAGTCATTCCGATAGAAATAGGAAGAAGCTGTTTCGCAAGCCAGGGCTGTCGGCATCCACGGTTGGAGTGACAACGTTTAAGGGACAAACTTAACCAGACTCAAGGACGGAGACTCAGGTGCCAGGAAGACTGGCTCTGTGCTGTCTGTCAAGTCTCTAGGGCGACTTGGGAGAAAGGACCATGAAGGCATCGTCCGTGGGTGCGTGTGGCTGACCTGGAGAGAGGCCATGGTGTGGGGAAGGAGCTGCAGTGCCCCAGTAAGTCCCAGCTCTGCCAGTCACCGGCCACTGACCGTGGCAGGTCACCCAACCACTCCCTGTCCCCCTGGCCTCAGCTGGAAGAGAGCAGTGGTGATAGTGCCTACCTCACAGGGCTGTCGCAAGAGTTGGATAAGTTAATAGACGAACAAAGCTGGACTTGAACTAGGTGTGAGAAGGTTTTTTTCTCAAACACCCATTCCACATCTCAACATTAAGTGTGCAAATCTTTGCATCTTAGACAGTGTTGCAGACACTGAGGATGCAGCACTGGATAAGACAGACCTGGGCCCTGCCCCGCCCTCCGGCAGCTCACAGTGTGTGTCCGAGAAGGGAGTCAGCGAGTGAACTGACCACACACCTGTCACCTGGATAAGCATTTCTGAGATCCAGCCTCCCGCCACCTCTGGGACCACTGAAGGTGTCCAGGGAGAGCCTTGTGAGAGGGGCTCCAGCCTGGGTGTGGGAGGGGTTATAATGTCTGTAACGTCCCTCCTTAATGGATGGTCAGTTAAATGTAGCCAGTAATGAAAACAGCAGAACATGGCTTCACTTTAAAATCTGTCACTCTTCACCTCTCAACAGCGTGGTGGGTGCGCATCAGGGATCACACAGGATGTGAGGATGAAATGTGGGGCCACCACTTACAGTTTTTATTTTATCTTCTTAAATGTATATGTCGTGTATTTTAATAAGCATAGCATAGGAGCACAAGAGCACGTGTGCATAATTTATAAACATGCAAGTTAAGGCTGTGTGTATAACCGTTGTTTGCTAATGAGGTAAGCAATTTAGAAAGCTTGAAGCCTACCACTGCTAAGTTAGCAGAATACCTGAGCGCCAAAAAGCCAGAAGCTGCTTTATAATGGCGCTGTGTTTTTATGTTTTTCTCATTTCTGATGTGGACAGGTATGGATTTTCAGCTTGAGAGGTAATGTGTTTCCACTAAGTCATGCTTTCACCTCTACTAGAGAGCTCTGCAAAAAAAAAAAAAAAAAAAAAAAAACCCCACACACAACACGTGAACTACTTGTTTTTCTAGGAGTTTGCCATTTTATTGCATTTAACCTTCCTAGAAGTGTGTGAGGTAGGTGTTAGACTCCCCTGCAGGGGAGGGGCCTGAGCATGGGAGGTCATCCCAGGTCTGTGTGCGCCTCCTCGTTGTGCCAGAGAGCAGGCAACACTGCGAAATTGAGCACTGAAACGCTGGGCTCATTGCCAGCTGCACACTAGAGAGCACCTGTTGGTGTGGGCCGAGCTGGAAACTGACCAGCCGGCTGTGCCAGGAGAGGGGCGTGGCTGCTTTTCTGACTACTGCTACTCTGCCCTTTCCCCAGAATCCCACCACCTACGTGTTTCTTCAGCAAGACTCACTAGGAGCCTGCGGTGGGCCTGGCCTTCAGTTTATAACAGGAGGGTAAGGTATCTTAACATTGAGAGTCTGAAACGGATTCTAACTAAGAGACAGTTCTCAGAGATGGCCTTTCCCCCTCACCCCAAAGATAAACACACACAAACACACACACACATACACACAGGCCACTGGGAAAACTTCGTACAAAATGGACCAAGAGTGGATTTTTAAATCAATACATACGAAGTGTTCTTCAAAAAGTTCATGAAAAATGCGTGTTATGAAAAAAACTATACATAAGATTTCAACATTAGTTAGCAGCAAAATTCTTTACTTTTTGGAATGCCCTCTTACACACATACACACACACACACACACACACACACACACACTTCTCCAGAGAACCCTAATATAGAATCTAAACCCATTATTGTCAGACATTGTCTGTTTAGAATGCTTTTCTTTCTTTAAGATTTATTTATTTGAAAGACAATGTGGCAGAGGGAGAGAGAGATTGCTCCTCTGTCGACTGTTTTACTCCCCAGATGGCTGCTACAGCCAGGTCGCCAGGTCTGAGCCAGGCCTGAGCCAGGAGCTGGAAGGAGCATCCTCCCACGTGGGTGGCCGGGGCCCAGGACTTCCCAGTCACATGAGCAGGAAGCTGGATCAGGAGCAGAGTGGACAGAACTTGAGCTGGCACTATGACATGGTACACTGGTGTCACAAGACGGGTTTCTTACTGTGCTTCTTAGCAGTCAGATTCTCTCTCTGTTAAAGTAGCTGAAATTAAATATGAACCGTTAATCCCGACCACCCTTTGCATTCACATTCGGGAGGGCGTAAGCACCTGTGTGAGGCGTGAACCTTTTCTCCGTGCCTCTGTCTCCAGCAGACGTGATCCATGCAGTGTGCCCCACGCTAAGTGCCTTTCAATCCTCCTGGGAGGCTCTGCAAAGGCCTGCGGAGCAGCTCTGCAGCCTGGGGCAGGCGTCGGGACCCCTGAACGTCTCAGCGCCCTCCCTCTCTCCCCGCCTTGCACAGGATCTCTCGGTACCTTAGATTGCTGCGTAATTAGAGGACAACTTCGGTCTGCCTTTGTCGCACTTGAGATCCTCTCGGAAAGTCTTCTCTCCCTGTGCCTTCTCTCGTCCAACATTTCCTCCTGTCTCCTTTTCAAAGACCAAAATGAGAAGAGTAGAAATGCTGCGCCTAGGATCTCCGCTGTTTCTTTCTGGCCATCGGTCTCTACTCTCTCAAAGACTGGGGCGTCGCAGAGCCCTGCCCTTCGTCACACGTGCCTTCAGCTGGCGCAGCTAACGAGCTGCAGCTGGAAGTGGTCTTCAGCCATCCCGCCCCTAATAAAGCTATCCAGGCGTATTTTTTTTTCCAAATTAGTACATATGTTACACAGAAACCCTGAAAATAGAAGAACCTGTCTTGAAACCCCAATTTCCTTTTGTCATGCCAACCCTTTCATCTTTTTTGAGGTATCTGGCATTTGAGGGCCTCCTCCTGCGAAACCCCAGAGCTGCGATGTATGCCAACTGAGCCACAGACCGGGATGAAGCTGCTGTGCCTGAATGTGCTTTGCAGACGATGGGGACATGCACAGAATCAGGAAAATAGATTAACCAAAGACAGAGGGTGACAGTGCCAGTCCCAAAGAGACGCTGTTCCCTGTCGGGGGTGATGGCCCCCTCCCAAACATTCTGCTCTAATCCAGCACGAGAAATACAGAGTCTGGCTGTCCTAACCATACAGTATTGCTCAAAACTGCAGCAAAGTGTTTTTTTGTTTCCATTATTGTTTTTCCTAACACATCCTTTGTAGGTGTTACTTGGGGGACAGCATGGTTGAGGGGAGGGGTGCATTTCTGAGCGTGCTCAGGGAGGTGAGATGAAGACGTTATTGTGTGGCAGTGCCAAACCCTGCTCTTGGGCCCTTCCTGCCTTGCCCAGGCAGTTCCACACCCTCAAGGCAGGGCTTCACCAGTCCTACCCCAGGTCACCTTCAGCCAGAAGTGACAGCGGGGGGTGAGGTTTTATCTGTGATGATTGAGATTCCCCTGTCCCACATCAGAGGGTCTGCGTTTGATTCCCAGGTCTGGCTCCTGACTCCAGTTCCCCACTAATGCAGACCTCGGGGGGGGGGGGGGGGGGGGCAGCAGTGATGTCGGAAGCCTGGGTGACTTTCCTGCTTCCTGTCCGTGGCCCTCGGCAGGCATTTGGGGAGTGAACCAGTGGCCTGGGAGGCAGACGAGCTCTCTGCCTGCACCCCCACCCCACCTCAAGAGCGCTTTCAGTATTGTGTGTGAGGTCGCATGGGTAGCAAGCTTCAGGGTGCTAGGCGAAGGAAAAGTGGGTATCTTTGAGGAGATGGGTTACGAGCTCATTGCCTTTGCTCACATACGATCCATGTTCAGATTTTCCCAGCTGTCCTATAACATCTTTCTGTAATTTATGTTTCCTAATCTAAAATGCATGTGGACATCAAGGATTGCATTTTGTAGTTGTGTCCCTCTAGTCTCCTTTAGCGTGGAAGTATTCCCCTGCATTTTTCTTTAACTTTGATGACATTGATGTAATTAGTCCAGAATATTCCCCAGCCTGAATTTGTGAGATTGTTTCTCCATTGTTAGTCTAGCAATAAGCACTCAGGGCAGGAAAACTGGGCAGGTAATACGGCTTTCTTCCCATTGCATCGCACCAGGATGTCGGTTGTACTGGATCATGCCAAGTGTGGTCATTTATCAGGGTGGAATTGACCGGATATTTCCAGTGTAGGCATCCTATTTCTCTGTGTAATTAATAAATCTGTTCCCCAACAGCCTTTCACCCAGTGGTCTCAGACTCATTAACGCACCTTTGCTGAATCAATTCTTACGTTAGTGGTTGCACAATGGTGATTTTTAACATTCTTTTACCACCTGGTGGACTTCCGCATAACAAAAAATGGCCCACTTTAAATGAGAATTAATCCTAAATGATAGGCACATTTCTCCCTCATCTGTCTTGATTCTTATTCTCAGTTTAATAAACTGCTTATCTTAGCCAAATATTCATGAAAATACTTCCTGCTAACCCACCCTGGGGTCCTATCTTGAGTTATCTTCTTCCCAGAATGGTGCACGTCTCTAGTATTTCCACTCAGAAGCTTGGGGCCAGACTGGCCGCAGCAGGACTTAGGTCTCTCCTCTGAGTTACCCGCGAGAACCATTCAGCCTGCCTGAACCGTTCATTGACAGAGAAATAGAAACTCAGGTTCCCCCTTGTCCTCCCTTTGGGATCATAGCTCACATACCAGATTTATCACTTTCCCCTAATGTGTGCTTGTACATCTCTCATGACTCAACTCCCTTTTTTAAAATTTCTATTTATTTATTTAGAAAGGCAGAAAGAAACAGAGAGGTGGCGAGAAGGAGCGAGAACTCCCATCCATTTGTTCCTTCCCTAAATGCCCACAGCAGTTAGGGCTTGGCCAGGCCAAAGCCCGGTGCCAGGGACTCAACCTGGACCTTCCACGTGGGTGGCAGAGGCCCAGTTAGTTAAGTCATCACCCACTGACTCAGGGTGCACATTAGCAGGATGCTAGAGTCAGTAGCAGAGCCTGGACTGAAACCCAGGCACTGTTGTATATGACGTCGGCATCCCAGGTGGCATCCTAACCACCACACCAAACTCCTGCCCCTCAGTTCTCATCTGTGTCATGTTTTTTTTTTTTTTAACAGTTTCTAGTATTTCACTGTATAGCCTACCATAATTTATTTTTTTAATTTGCTTTTTTTAAGATTTATTTATTTATTTATTTATTTGAGAGGCAGAGAGAGAGGGAGGTCTTCCGTCCGCTGGTTCACTCCCAAGATGGCCACAATGGCTGAGGCTGCGCTGATCCAAAGCCTACAGCCAGGAGCTTCTTCTGGGTCTCCCACATGCATACAGGGGCCCAAGGACTTGGGCCGTCTTATACTGCTTTCCCAGGCCATAGCACAGAGCTGGATTGGAAGTGGAGCAGCCGGGACTCAAACCAGTGCCCATGTGAGACGCTGGCACCACAGTCAGCGGCTTTACCCACTACGCCACAGCACTGGCCCCACCTACCATAGTTGATTTATTTTGCCCCAAACCGTAGATAGTTTATTTGACTTCTCAGTATTTTCCCCAGTACAGACAGCGTTACCTAGAAATGTCTTCATGTGTGCCTGTGATTCTTAGGACAAGTTGTTGTCGTTGAAGTGGCTGGATCAATTGATACGCACAAGTGTGTGCGTAGGTGTGCGAGGCAGGTTCTCCTCAGAGGGCTCCCATCTGGTGAAAGCCCTCACCCCGTCCACGCAGTGGGTGCGCATGCACAGAGACACAGCCTCGCGAAGCGTATCTGTGGCTTCACTTCCTGAAGCCTGGAGCTCAGGTTGAGAAACTTGAGCTTGCAAGGTTAACGTCCGAAAATTTCCCTGGACGGCGTTCTCCAAGCAGCTCCGTCGGCCTCCCTCTGGGTCTAGGCGCTGGGTTGAATTCTGATGCGTGGTTATAAGCCTTAGGAGCTTGTCCGTGGTGTGCTGATGAGCAACATTTAGGATTGGCATCTGAGATGTTCTTTTCTCAGGGTAGAGCTGGAATCCCTCGCTCTCATGGTGGTTCCTGCCGCCTCCCTTGTGATCCCCGGTTCCCGGGGGACGCTCCTCTTCTCACCCTCGACAGCTCCCGGGGGTTGTATGCCACAGCCAAGGCCTCGTAACTGCAGGCTTCTGGGAGTTTCTAAAATCGCACTGTGGGTTCAGATTTCCTGTGACTGATGAGTCACGTTAGTTCAGTTATTCTGATTTAATTTATACATGATGTGGAAAATCAGTTTCAAAGCTTCAGATTGCCCGATCCCAAAGCACTGATACATCCTCTCCCCGTGAGATCCTGAAGTCCACCTTGGGAAGAGACGATAGATTGAGACTCTTGGGAGCCCAGCCCAGGAGCATCCCCACAGAGGGAACTGGAGGCTGCAGATTGTTCATCTTCCTTCCGGAACGTATGGCCAGTGAATTCTCAGCAGCCCTTACGAGGAGAGGACTGTGATTTTGAGGTCACTTACATCAGTAGCTGTCACTGCACATCTCCATGAAATCCTGGACATTTTAACTTACACTGTCTGCTGCTTTCTCTCCAAGCATTCCTTTCTGGGTAGCTGAGACGTGGCTTAGAGATATGGTATGTCCCAAAATTCATCCAAGGATGTCATAGGAAGATGACCTGTTTAAAGTGATGATTTCTGGGATTAATAGTTGTGAGTCCCTTGAGATGGTCAGATTATCACGCTGTGCTTCTAGGTGTACATTGGTGGGGGAAGCCTCATTAAATATCATTAAATTAAATTTTTAAAGTCAGAACCTGTTAGAACCATCATAATCAATTGATTCTTCATTAAGATGCTTCAGAACAAATATGGTGCTGCTATAGAATACCAAATGAATTTTCTTCTAAATGGACTTCTCCCAGATAGAGTTACCTTCTGCTAAAATAGCAATACATATATTGAGAGTATTTAGAAGTCATGGCTAATAAAAAATTAAAATTCTCAGTTTGAGCCAAATTGGTTTAATAGAGAAAGAGAACCTCACGGAAATCAATTGCTTTAAGTCTATTAAAGGAATTCCCTGCGACTAGAATTCTATCTACTCTGTGTGCTCAGCGTAATACTTTATTATTCCAAAATAAACTTGGGACTGATTCCAGGAAAATCCTGTGAAAAAAAACAAAGCAAGGAGGGGATAACCCTTTGTGTAGTATTTGAGGCAAACTAGAAAGCTGGAGGCCATTCAAATGCGGAAGGGCCTTGTGAAATTTATGTAAATTCTCTTTGCTCTCTCTGTTAAGTGCAGACACCAATACCAGTGTACTTTTCTGGGCCAGTTAAAAATCTGCTGGTCAGGTCAAGTTTCGTTACATGAAGATTTACCGGAGACTGTGCCGAGGTTTGGGGATGCCTGTGACTGGATTCATGAAAGTGCCGAGGTTTGGGGATGCCGGTGACTGGATTCATGAAAGTGCCGAGGTTTGGGGATGCCGGTGACTGGATCCGTCCTGAGAGGAGTATGTTGACTTGTGTAGGAGGTGATGTCACCACCTTCATGTGGTTTTGCTTTTCTGCCTCTTGAACTCTCCATCCTATCATACATCTGTCACTGAACTGTCGTACAACACGGTAGATGAATTTAAAACGTTGTAAGGCCCTCCACACAATCGAGTTACAGGTGGTGCTTTGCTTTGCTCCTTTTGCGGTCAGCCTAATGCTCGTCAGAGTGCCAGGACCCGTGGGCTTGGTGGCTTTCTGACAGCCGTGCTGGAGAGGGTGACGCGTTTGTTTTGTTTTTTGTTTTTGTTTTTGTTTTTAAGATTTGTTTTATTTACTTGATAGGCAGAGTTAAAGAGAGAGAAAGGGAGAGAGAGAGATCTTCCATCCATTCGTTCACTCTCTGGATGGCGGCAACGGCCAGGGCTGGGCCAGGCCAAAGCCAGGCGTCAGGAGCTTCACCGCAGGTCTCCTACATGTGTGCAGGGGCCTAATGACTTGCACCATCTTCTGCCTCCCAGGCTCATTCCCAGGGAGCTGGATTAGAAGTGGAGCAGCAGGGCTGGCGCTGTGGTTTACCTGCTGCGGCTGCCACCTGCAGTGCCGGCATCGCATGTGGCTGCCGGTTTGAGTCCCGGCTGCACCACTTCTGATCCAGCTCTCTGCTGTGGCCTGGGAAAGCAGTGGAGAAAGGCCGAAGTACTTGGGACCCTGAACCCCAGTGGGAGACCCAGAGAAAGCTCCTGGCCATCTGGGGAGTGAACCAGTAGAAGGAGGACCTTTCTCTGTGTCTCTCCCTCTCACTGTCTATAACCCTGCCTCTCAAATAAATAAATAAAATCTTAAAAAAAAAAACCTATAGCAAGAGGTAAATACCACCTTTAAGTAACAGACATGGGAAAACAAGACAAAAGGGTCCTAATAATAATGAAAATAGATCACATTTTCTTTTTTTTTAACTTTTATTTAATAAATATAAATTTCCAAAGTACAACCTTTGGATTATAGCGCCTCTTCTGAGCACTTCCTCGGTACCAGGCTCTGTGCTAAATGATTTCCATGTTCAGTGTCACTCAGTCCTGCAACCATTGCCGTGAGGACAGGGTAGTTGAGAAGGGGTAACAAAATTACTCATTGTCACTCAACAGTAAGTAAGGGAGTCAGGATTCACACCCAGAGCCCAAGCTCTTACACAGTGCTTGACACAGTGACTGTTGGCATCATCATCACCATTTGTTAAAAGGGACAGAAACACCACTGATAATCCCTTCCTTTATTTCACTTTGTTTTATGACTTGGGTAACTTGATCTTTCTAGTACTAGTTTTTATTTTTTTACAGTTTTTTTTAATCAGAATAATTCATCCTCAAGATGGAAAGTGAAAACAGGAAGTTTCAAAGACAAAAAGAAACTCTCCTGCACACTTTTTTCTGACTTCTCACGTTGAGATTCTTGCGCTTGGTGCAGCAGGTAAGACTTGGCTGCAGCCCCTGGATCCTGTGTCAGAGTTCCTGGGTTCACGTCCCAGCTCCACTTCTGAGTCCAGCTTCCTAAGAATGCAGACTCTCGCAGAAAACAGGTGATGACTCAAGGATTTGGGCCTCCTCTGCCCACATGGGAGACCTGGGTTGACGTTCTTGGTTTCTCAGTTAAGCCAGGCCCAGCCCTGGCTATTGTGGGCATTTGGGCAGGGAACTAGAAGGTGGAAGATCAGTATCTGTCTCTCTATCTCTCTTTTTCTGTGTTTCATGGTGTCTTTCTATCTCTTATATATGTCTCTGTGTGTGTGTCTCTGTGTATGTCCTTCTGCCTTTCAAATAAATAAAAATAAAATTTTTAAAAATTCTTATTGTAGCATTCCAAAAATTTCCTGTGCATTTAGAGAGATGTTATTCTCATAAGTGTGTTGATGTAATTTCTTTTGTTTAACATGAATGAGATACAAATACAGTCAACTATCTGGGGGTGGGTACATTCTACCTCCCCTCAGTGGACGTGTGAAACCATGGTAACACTGAACTGTCTATATAGAGTACCAGGTATTTTCCTATGTGTACATACCTGTGATAAACTTTAATTTATAAGTTAGATCCAGTAAGAGATTAATCACCGCTCAGCAAAAGCATACAATTTTTATTCTTTCCTTATCAAATCAAAAACTTTCAGCCTTCACCTAGAGGAAGCACTGATTCAGCTTCTCTTCGGTGTATCCAAATTGCCAGCATCACTCCTCCTGCGCCTTGGAGACCTCGTGAAGTACCATTAGTGTTAACTTGAATACAGGCATTGTGTTTGCTTTGGCATCTAATAACAGAGAGCTACTCAGCGACTGACAGACAGGTAGAGTACACAGCACAGCACGGATATGCTGGACAGAGGGACAGCTCACACCCCAGTGGAGCAGAGAGGATGCTCTGAGATTCCATCGCACTCCTCGGAGCGGCACACAGCTGAAAACGTGAATTGTGTGTTTCTGAGGCCTTCCACTTGACGTTTTCAGATTACAGCTCACCACAGGTAACTGCAGCCACAGAAGGCGAAAACACAGATGGGGGGCACTCCTGAACTCTCTGGTCTCTTCTGCCCTTCCTTAACATATCTTGTACAGTGATCCATATCAGAACATGTAAGTCTACCGTTCTCTTCTTGTTGGTTGAATAGATTCCACAGTGTGGTTGTGCTACAGTGTAGCTAATCAGCCTCTTTGTGACGGGCGCTTCTGCTGACGCCAGCTCTTTGTGCAGCGTGAATTGTGCTATAGTGAGCATCGTGGTCCCTGTGTCCTTGGGAAGAATACGGACCTGGAGGCAGGAGGCTGAGTCACAGGCTATGGGCACTAAGATGTAGACCGAGCGCTTTACTGGCCCAGCCACCCTGTCCTGAAGATCACGTCTCCTCATGCTGTCTGTGCACCTGAGTTTGGGGTTCAGGATGCAGATCTCATCACTCTGCTGACCAGCCATGTGAGCCCTGGGAAGCTACCTACTGCCCTTGGCCTGCGTGGAGCTCTGTATCTCCTGCTGAGCAGTGGAGCTTCTATGGGCAGAGACGAGATGGTATTGTATTTTAAATTCAGTTAGATTTTACACTACTGAGTATCAGCTGTTAGACTGGATGGTCTGTCGCTCATCTCTGACAAAGGCTTGTGTGTGTATTCTCTTTTCATTCCAGTCCAGATGTATTTGAATCCATAACCCATCATTCCACAATCTTTCTTGATATTTCTTTAAGAAAATGTTTGGTGGTGGTGAGGGGGGTGCTGGTTCACTGCCCAGATATGCACAAAGCCAGAGCCGGGCCAGGGCCAGGGCCAGGAGCCGAAAGCCAGCAGCCAAAATTCCAGCCCAGAAACCCAGTGACCTGAGCCATCCCTGCTGCCTCCCAGGCTCTGCATCGGCAGGAAGCTGCAGTCCGGAGCTGGAGCCAGGAGTGGAACCCGGAGCACGTGGCGTCTCCTTCGACCACTGTAGCTCCCTGTGCTCTTTGCCTCCACCACGCCCGCTCACTGGGTTTGTCAGCTTTCTTTTTAAGATGTATTTATTTGGGGCCACTGCTGTGGCATAGCGGATAAAGCTGCTGCCTGCAGGGCCGACACCCCATATGGGCGCCAGTCCGAGACCTGGCTGCTCCACTTCTGATCCAGCTCTCTGCGATGACCTGGGAAAGCAGTAGAAGATGGCTCAAATCCTTGGGCCCCTGCACCCGCGTGGGAGACCTGGAAGCAGCTTTTGGCTCCTGGCTTCAGATCAGCGCAGCTCCGGCCATTGCAGCCAATTGGAGAGTGAACCAACGGATGGAAGACCTCTCTCTCTCTCTCTCTAAATCTGACTTTCAAGTAAAATAAATATATCGTTAAAAAAGATAAAGATATATTTATTTTATTTGAAAGGCAGAATTACAGAGAAATAAAAACAAAAAGGAGAGGTCTCCCATCCACTGGTTTGCTCCCTGAATGGCCGTCATAGCCCAGGCTAAGCCATCCAAAGCTAGGAACCAGGAGCTTCTTCCAGGTTTCCTGCATGGGTAGCAGGGACTCAAGCACTTGGGCCATCTTCCCCTGAATTCCCAGGCGCCTTAGCAGGGGTAGGAAGTGGAGCAGCTGGGAAATGAACCAATGCCCGCATGGGATGGCAGCATCGCAGATGGCGGCGTAACCCACTGGGCCCCAACGCCAGCCCGTTTGTCAGCTTTCTGCCTCCCCTCTGCACGAAGCACTCACTTGATCAGTGTTTAGTCACCAACATGTGCGGCTTTCCTCATTCACTCATTCACTCATTCATAGATATCCAACAGCTTGGCCTTAGGAGGTACTTGAAAAGAATGGATGTAGAGACAGAGACCATCCAGATGGGAGACCCCATGGAGTTCCTGGCTCCCGACTTCTACCTGCCCCGGCCCGAGCTGTCGTGGGCATTTGATAAATAAAGCTCTGGACGGGAGAGATATTTCTCTCCTTCTCTCTTCTCTCCTCTCCCCTCTCCGTGTGTGTGTGTCTGTGTCTGTGTCTCTGTCACTCCGCCTTTCAAATATATAAGTATTTTTAAGGGATAACTTTTTGAGAAAGGAGGGGACAGTGTCCAGTTTTTTTTTTTAATATTTACTTATTTATGTATTTGAAAGGCAGAGTTGAGAGGGAGAGCCATCTTCCCATCAGCTGGTTCATTCCCCAAATGGTCACAACAGCCAGAGCTGGGCCAGACTAAAGCTGTAACCCTGGAACTCCATCTGGGTCTCTCACGTGGTGGAAAGGGCCAAAATTATGCTACCTTCTGCTGCTTTCCCAGGAGCATTAGCAGGAAGCTGGATTGGAAGTGGAGCAGCCGAGACTCAAACACACAGATAAGAAAATGGACAAGATTACTACTAGTACCTTGTGTGAAAGCTTTGATATGCAAAATAATAATAGTACGACCTTTCATTCTTTTTAAGTTAACAAATATATATATTTACAATGTTGGATATAATGTTTTTATGCACAGGAATACTTCAACATAGAATATGGAATTAAAAGATAAGCTTAGTGGCTGTGTTTATCCCAGCCATTAAGGTGCCAGCGAGGACACAGGTACCCACATTGAGTACCTGGCTTCAGAGCCCAGTGCTGGCCCCTGACTCCAGCTTCCTGCTGCTGCTGACCCTGGGAGGCAGCAGTGATGGTCCACGTAGTTCTGACTTCCTTTGTGGGAGACCTGGATTACATTCCCAGCTCCCCACTCAGCCCAGCCCAGGCTGTTGTGGGCATTGAGGAGTGAACCAGTGCTTTCTTCTTTTGTTCCCCTCTCCCCCTCTCCCCCTCTCCCCCTCTCCTCCTCTCCTCCTCTCCTCCTCTCCTCCTCTCCTCCTCTCCTCCTCTCCTCTTCTCCTCCCCCTCTCTCTCCCTCTCCCCCTCTCCCCCTCTCCGCCTCTCCGCCTCTCCCCCTCTCCCCCTCTCCTCCTCTCCTCCTCTCCTCCTCTCCACCCCTCCCTCTCTCCCCCTCTCCCCCTCTCCCCCTCTCCCCCTCTCCTCCTCTCTCTACTTCTCCCCCTCTCCCCCTTTCTCTTTCTCCCCCTTCTCCCTCTTTCCCTCTCCCTCTCCTCTCTCTCTCCCCCTTCCCCACCTCTCCCTCTCCCCCTCCCACCCTCCCTCCCTCCCTCTCCCACCTCTTTCTCCTTTTCCCCCTCTTCACCCCAATAAATAGTTTTTTTGCAAGAAAGATAAGTTTGGTGACAACATTGTCTAGCAGGTAAAGCCACTACCTGCAATGCTAACATCCCCTCTCAGCACTGGTTCATGTCCTGACTGTTCCACTTTTGATACATTTCCCTATTAGTGGCCTGGAAAAAAACAGCAGAAGAGGGTCCAAGGGTTTGAGCCCCTGCACCCACATGGGAAACCCAGATGAAGCACCTGGCTTTGTTCTGGCCCTGCCCTGGCTGTTGTAGGCATCTGGGGTGTGAACCAGTAGATGGAAGCACGCTCACTCGCTCGCTCTCTCCCTCTCTCCGTCTCTTTCTGTATGTGTTTCCTTCTCTCTCTGTAACTCTGACTTTCATAGTAAATCTTTTTTAAAAAAAAATATTCTTTTGGTGCAAAATATTTTGAAATCCACCTTTGAACCTTTTGGGGATCCTCTCATAGGCACAGAAACATTTCTGTACCAGAGACCAACATTGTGATTCACTTTTCCAGGAATGGTTTGCAGCATACAGCAGTGAAATGACTTAATCAAGCTCCTGCTGTATTCCATCACTGGCCATTTTTGTGGCATGAAAATTTGAAATCTGTTCTCTTCGGCAGTTTTCTTTCTCTCTCTCTTTTTTAAAAGATTTATTTTATTTATTTGAAAGAGTTACATAGAGAGAGGTAGAGACAGAGGTCTTCCATCTGCTGGTTCACTCCCCAGATGGCTGCAATGGCCAGAGCTGCACTGATCTGAAGCCAGGAGCCAGGAGCTGCTTCTAGATCTCCCATGCAGATGCAGGGGCCCAAGGACTTGAGCCATCTTCCACTGCTATCCCAGGTCATAGCAGAGAGCTGGATCAGAAGAGGAGCAGCCGAGACTAGAACCAGCGCCCAGGGCTTTAACCTGCTGCACCACCGTGCCGAACCCATCTTCAGCAGTTTTCAAACACAATCCTGTGGCCATCTGATGACATTTTGGTTAACAGTATGCGGCATATGTGGGGGTGGTCCCGTTAGGTTCAGTCACCTAGGGACATCCTCACTGTCATCTGTTGACATTGCGGAATGGGACCCGCTGTTCAGCGACAGTGGCCATACAGTCCCTCGTTGTCAGCATCGGCCACTGTGCTGTACACGGCCCTGGTCACTCAGAAGTACTCAAGCAGAGCCTTAAACAAGGCCCAGTGCTTCGTCGCTTCATTAGCGCCCTTGTTTTGTCTGGTTCTAGTTGCACAGCCAGAAGAAGAGAAGTGGCCACTTCCGTGCCTCGCGCTTGATTTCATGGATCTGGGGTAGAGAAGGGTGGGGCCTGGTGTGAAGCTCGCTATGGGCAGTTGCAGTTAGCACAGTTAGCAAGTGGTGAGTGTATCCTGCAGAGCCTTCTGAGCAGCTGGGACCTCAGAGTCACTGCTCTGGTACACGCTGGTCCCTTTGGGGTGGAAAGCTAGATTTCACTGTGCAATAGTTGTGACTATGGTAATAATAATAACAGAGTGTTAACACATTCATCATATGCCAGACACAATTTAACCTGTTTTCTCTGTGTTTCAAGAAGAACTGTTATCCCACTTACAGTGCCAGACTTAGGCACTGAATAGCCTATTTCCCCAAGAGCAGGTGCAGGTCGCCACGCGGGGCCAGAGAACCTTCCTGGGCACATCCCAGGAAAGGGTGGGGAATCACACGGCAGCATGTTTTGTTTTTTCTCTTCCCTGCAACAATTTGCCCATAAACTCTGGAGTATCCAACTGAAGACCCAGCCCCTAAATGACTTTTAAATAAGTGCACATTGACTGTAGGTTCACTTCTTTTATTTTTGTAAATATTTATTTATTTATTATTTGAAAGGCAGAGATACAGAAAGAGAGAGAGAGTCTTCCATTGGTTCACTTCCCAAATGGCCGCAATGGCCAGAGCTGGGCTGATCTGAAGCCAGGAGCCAGGGGCTTCTTCTGGGTCTCCCACACAGGTGCAGGGGCCCAAAGACTTGGGCCATCTTCCGCTGCTTTCCCAGGCCGTAGCAGAGAGCTGGAGTGGAAGTGGAGCAGCTGGGTCTTTGAACTGGCGCCCATATTGGATGCCGGCACCGTAGGCAGCAGCTCTACCTGCTTCGCCACAGTGCTGACCCCTGTAGGGGCATTTCTTTAGGCTTCTTTAGGTTAGCCTAAACCCGGGAGCTAGAAGCAGAGGAGAAGAAGGCAAAACCTTCTTAGTAATGAAATCACGTACATGTACCTGGATCTCTTATTTAAAATTGTAATAGTTTGTACAACTGTTTATGGCAAATACTGACTTATATAAAGAAAATGTCTGTTGACTCAACCTTTTTGCAGTAATCTCTCTGGAGCATGAAAGACAAGTATTCCCCACACTTTGGTGATAGCTTCGTTGAAAATTGATGCATCTCAACCGAGGAGAAGGAAGGTCCTTCAATGGCGAGCAGAACCAGATTTGATTGGCAGTGTGAGTGTCACAGGCAGCCACTCTGGGTGCTGGGCTCTACCACACTGATTGAAAAGACAAATCTAAGCAGTGTTTCTAAAACAAAGTCATCCATCACAAACAGCGTTCACAACACGCACACTCAAGCTCGTACCTCTCCCTGGGCTCTCCTAGTGACAGCCACGGCGTCAGTCACAATGCATGATAAACATCTCACACGCTGATCAGTTTTTAATATCCAGAGGGCTTGTGACCAGGGGCAAGTTTATTCTCAATGTAATCGATCAATTTATTAATCTCACCTATCTAATAAACGAAACTTTTAAAATGGATCTTTGTTAAATTCTTAAGCATTGATTAAAAGCTAATTTATATTTCCTTAACCACTTTCAAAGGCAGTTACTAATCCAGTGGAGCTGCTGCCTTCGAGCTCTGCAGACACCCTGAAGAGTAGCTAAGGCAACACAAAAACGGTCGTTACAAAACCAATTATGACATTTACACTTAAACCAATTCTGAAATATTAACACCATCAGTTACATTTCTGTCTTCATTATTTCTACCCAACGCTGTAGTATTTCAGAAATATCAGATTAATTAATACTTGTCCAGCTTTAATATCAAAATAAAAAGAACACCTTGGCTGAACAGGACCTGGAGGGGATGCCACCTGATTCCTTGCCCCGGTCACCGGTCCATGCTGTCGCATTCTGGGCAGCGTTCGCTGGTTCCGTCTCTGCAGCTGTGTGTGTTTGTCTTTGGTACCTGGGTCAGTGGCAGTGCTGTCCAGCAGCTGGAAATACACACCTGGAGCTCAGCCTGCAGAGAGCCGCCTGGGAATAAGCAGAGGCAACGCAGGGAAGGTGGTGGCAGGGCCTGGTGTTTGGCCACATCCACTGCCTACAGAGAGCACATCGGGGAGAAGGAAGGGAGGCGAAAAGCTTCAAGGAGAGAGACCAGAATCACCTCACCCAGAGCTTAGAGTGATAGAGCGGTCAGGAGGCCCAGACAGCAGATACGAAAGAGCAGTTTCATAGCAAATGGGACAACAGGACAGAGCAAGTGTTTGCAAATCTAGGGCATGGGTAGATGGATCTGGGGTTTGGGTTGGGTTTGGTTTTGGTTTTTGTTAAAAGATGCAAAGATTTTATGATGTGTGTTAACTAAGGGAGGAGCTAATGCATGGACGTCATTCATGACGTAATAGAGTGGCAATTAATTACTGTCCTCGAGCAGCAGGCAAGTGGGGTTTCCTGAAGGGGTCTGGAGGACGGTAGAGACGAGGAGGATGGCGTACACAGACGTGCACACACTTGATGACAGGAAGGTGGAGGAGCTCACGATTCCTGTTTCCATCCTGTTCATTTTTCAACGTGATTTGTGGTTGAACTTGTTAAAAAATATCTTGTAATTATGTAATGAAATCCATCAAGATTTTCTTACATATGCCTTTGTTATTCTTGGCATGAAAACTCATCTCAGATGGTCCCAATCCTTTCAAAAAAGAAGAGCTCAGTAGGTCCCTGTGCTGGGTTG
The DNA here is from genome assembly GCA_949820135.1 of Sylvilagus floridanus. Taxonomy (NCBI): domain Eukaryota; kingdom Metazoa; phylum Chordata; class Mammalia; order Lagomorpha; family Leporidae; genus Sylvilagus; species Sylvilagus floridanus. Next base: position 188,518,633 of record OX463227.1, read on the forward strand.
TAGGGTTGAGATGCCATTGCTTGAGAAGAGAAGAGAGGATTTGTAGCAGTGGATGGAGGCACCATGGAGGGCACTGAATAGCTTGCAGCTGAGGTCAAGTTAAGGTTGAATAATGCAATTCAGTAGCAAAACCAGTCAGCCCTGTTTTCATCATTCAGAAGCAGATGGGGAGAGAGAGGCTGGTGCCATCTTCCCCAGGCTGGAATTGGCAAGCTGTCAGGCGAAGCAAGGGTGCCCTCAAGAGCAACTGGTCACCCAGCCCCCGCAGGCAGAGCAGAGGGGAGATAAGTCTGGCGGGCAGGAGAAGGAGAGGAAACAGTGAAACCAGAGCTGACATTGTGGAGGAAGGGCACGCTCAAGTGTGAGAGACGGAGGAGAGCAGCGGATGAGGGTTGAGTCGAGGTCTGAGGGCCTGCGATGTGTTTGCTCTGCCCGGCAGTGGGATTCTGAACTTCCTTATAAAGGCAGGTGACCCAGGGAGACAGCGGGTAGCATGGGGTACGAGGGTGCTGGGTCCTGTGGGTGAGTAAGTGCACTGTACATCATTAACACAGATGCTGAAAGGCCTGAAATACAGGCACAGGGATGGGTGAGCAGGGAAACAGCTGGTGAAGTCGTCGCAGAAGGAAATGGGGCATTAACAGCGAATGTTTGGGAAGAGGACCGGGACAGTGCACACCTGCGTCGTCATGTGCGCTAGCCCCAGGGAAGACCTGTGTATGCAGTAGCAGGTGGCACCAACTGGAGAAGAACCCAGAGCTCCCTAGGGGCCCACAGGATTCCCAGCTCTTCAGACGCATTGGTCACCAGCTCCTGTGGGAAACCAAGCGAGCAGTTCTGCTTACTTACCTGAATTGTGCTGAGCACTGGCTCCTTGGTTTCTACCTGAGAAACTGGTGTGTGGCAAAGGAAAGTAATTAGGCTGTGCAACTGGCATAAAGTGACTCCATCCCCCATAACCACATCTGTGATTGAGCATCCTAAGGAAATATCAGTCAGCAGAGCCATGGCCTGAAGTGTGCTAGTAGAAGCATGATGGGACAAAATATCGTAGACCCCAACTTAGTAAGGCTCTTCCTCCAAAACGTAACTTAGAATCCCCGTGTGATCCCGCAAGTCGCCTTCTGGTCCAGAAGAGGTGAGAGCAGGGTGGTGAGTAGGCGTTTGCACAGCCAGGTCACAGCAGCATTTCTCACAGTCACTCACAGGTGGATGGATGTGGCCTGTACATGCAGCGGTGCGCTGTGCAGCCCTAAAGAGGGAAGGCGCACCTGACCTGCTGCACCACGGAGGAGCCAGACACAGAAGGACAAGAACTGTATTGTTCCAATTCCACGAGGAACCCAGAGCAGTCAGATGCATAGAGACAGAAAGTAGATGGGTGGCTGTGAGGCACGGCAAGAGGGAGCAAGGAGAATGCATGTTGGATGGGCACAGAGTTCAGCTCTGGAAGATGAGGACGCCCTGGAGATGGAGGATGGTGATGGTAGCACAGCAGTGAGAGTGCAGGGTGGTACGGAGCTACACAGTCAAGAGCAGTGAGATAGCACACATAATTAACCGCAGCTTCTGTTCTTTGAAAGGCAGGGAGTTTTTTACCAAGTGAAGAACGCCGCGGGGCCATGACTTTGAGCTGCTGAAGCTGTTCATGCCTTCTCTCCTTAATTTCTCTGCAATGGTGCATTTGCTTCTGGTTAAGGAAAGAGAGTATGCGTGATCTGTATAGAATGCGCACATCTCACGAGAATGTGTTCCCCTGCACACCTACCAGTGTCTGCTTTACTCAGCTTTGAGACAAAATGTTAACAGCTATAACCCTCCTTCCTTAAAATAGAACTGGAATTGTTTCTACCCTCTGTAGCAGGTTAGTGTAACCAGGGGAGATTCTTTCAGCCAAACCCATGTGTTCATGTCTTTCATCGGGGTCAGGAAAGATAATGTGTGTAGAAACTCAGATCTGTGAATTCTCGGGCCAACACTGTGGCACAGCAGGGTTAGCCGCTGCCCGCACCATCAGCGGTGTCCCACATCAGAGCACCTGTTTGAGTCCCTGCTGCACCACTTAGGATCCAGCTCCCTGCTGGAGTCCACAGAGGCAGCTGTTGACGGGCCAAGTACTTGTCCACCCACGTGGGAGACCCAGATAGAGCTCCTGGCTCCTGGTTTCAGCTTGGCCCAGCCGCAGCCATTGAAGCCGTTTGGGAAGGAACCAGCAGATGCAAGATATACATTTCTCCTCTCTTCCCTCCCCTCTCTCCTCTATCACCCTGCCTTTCAAATAAATAGATAAATCAAAAAAAAAAAAAAAAAAAAAAAAAGGTAGGGCCAGCGCTGTGGCATAGTGGGTAAAGCCACCACCTGCAGTGCCATTATCCTATATGGGCGCTTGTTCGAATCCCAGCTGCTCCACTTCCAATCCAGCTCTCTGCTATGGCCTGGGGAAGCAGTGGAAGATGGCCCAAGTCCTTGGGCTCCTCCTGCACCCCCCGTGGGAGACCCGGAAGAAGCTTCTGGCTCCTGGCTTCAGATCGGCGCAGCTCCAGCCGTTGCAGCCATCTGGGGAGTGAACCAGGATGGAAGACCTTTCTCTCTCTCTGCCTCTCCTCTCTCTATGTAACTCTGACTTTCAAATAAATAAATAAAAATCTTAAAAAAAAAAAAAAAAACAGGTGAAATCTCTCTAGTGCAATGTGCCCGATGGTAGCAGCCCATCTACCAGGCTCCTGCTGACAAGCTGCACCATCCCGGCCTGACTACCCCCCCCCCCCAAGCCGACACAACAGAGCAGCCCTAGCGTGGAGACAGCTGCCTGCTTCTCCTTCTGATTCAGAGGAAGCCTTTGAATAGAAGTTTTCCCTGGAATGCCAGCCTGAAGTGAGGCGGCAGTAGGACTGTGGCCTCTTGACCCTGCTGCAAGGGGACTGCAGCCTCCCTCCCCAGCCTCCTGCCCTGTGCTTGGCTATAGGCTCACAGAGCTGTTCCTTGTGGAACACCATTTCCTCTCTGGGCTAGATGATAGCAGTGTTTCTATTTTATGTTCCCAGGAAGTATGAGAGAGGAGAAGTGGTAAACTAAACCAAACTTGGTTCAAGCGAGCGCTGCCTCAGTAGGCAGTGGCCTGTAAGCTGTCTTCCTGGTGACCCATTGGGGCTGGCCCTAGATCTCATAAAGTGCCCCATGGCCTCTTGTTGGGGTTGACAGAGTGCGTGTTGGGAAGTGTGTGTGTGCCTGCCTGCGTGTTGTGAAGAAGGGGGAGAACTACCTGACACGTGGCTGTGTGAGTACAGTCCGTCCAAGTCCTTAGGCGGTGGAGGACGTCCTGACCGAGCCTGTCCTGCCTCCAGGTTTTCAAGGGAATTACATGAAGGCAGGGTGGAGAAATACAGGTGTTCACAAGACAGCATTAGATGGGCAGATCCGTGCAGAGTAAACAGTTCAGAGGTGACTGGGAAGTTTGCACGGACAGGGCCAAACATAAAGTAAGAATATCTGTAGCCCCGGTGCCTCCAGACACTGGCGTGGGTCACTGACCGGCCATCAGCGAAGAGGCAGGGGCAGAGCAGGGTGACCCAGTGGTTCTGGAAGTGCTGAATGGAGGTTCGGGAGCACTGCTGTTGAATGGAACGCACCTGCTTTGAGAGCACAGGGTTGATCCTGTTCCTGTCATGTCACATGAAATGAGTCTACTTTTTCATGCATGAGCTCTTTGAAAACAGTTTTTTCTAATCTTCAACTTGAGCATCGGAAGTGGAGCAGCCAGTTCTCAAACTGGCGCTCAGAGCCAGGGTTGCAAGTGGCGGCTTTAGCAGCTACACCACAACTCTGGCCCCTTCTCTTCTCGTTCTTGATGTGATTGAGAGTAATGCTAAAGTGAACCCACTTACTCTTGGAAAGATTTAGAGAAGGTACTTACTTGCTTTCAGCCATTAAAATAGAGCTTGATTCATTATTGTTCTCAGTGCTTTACTACATATAAACATTCCTCAGTTTTGAGGAAAGAAACTGTGGCTGGACCGCTGTCCGCATCTGTTCATTTGGGTGAGGAGCAGGGCTTTGACCGTGTCAGATGGAACGCACTCCATCTAGAGTGCTGGCTGTAGAACCAGACAGCGTCAACCCCGCTCCAGGCTACCTGTGTCACAGGGGGCTTCGCTGTCTGCTCGTGGCTCATTCTCGGGCATGCAGGGACTTCTGACCTCACGTCAGTGTGACCCTCTTCTCAGTTGATCCAGGCGGTCTTTCAACATTGTCCCCATTATTGCATTTCTCCACGGGCCCACATTCCGTTTGTACAGGGGAAAGATCATTTACACCAAGACATAAGTTACTGCCGCAGGAACATGTGGACCAGAGAGAGAACAAGGCCCCATCTCCCTAGTGCTGCCTAGACAGGTGCTTTGCTTTGGGCTGAGAGCGAGCGAGGTGGGAAGGACATAGAACAGGAAGCCAAGGCAGGAAGGCTTGAGGCTTCTCCGCCCTCTGTACAATATTAGGATTATTACCAGAATATGGAGTCTGTCTGTATTTACCCATTTATGAAACCTTCTGATGTAAACTGTTTCTGTGTTTTTTGATCACACACATAAGTGCAGAAAACAGAATTTAGTTTCAGCAGCATTATTTTGTTTTTTGAGTTATGATTAGGAATCCCTGAACAGTTGTGTTTAAGGGCCTTGTGAGAATTCCTGCATCCAAGCGTTATTCTCCAAGTCACTTGCTTTGGAGGGCCTGCCTGTTTGCTCCAATAAACTTGCTGTTCAGAACGGCCTTCAGTTTGCATTCACAGTACGCACAAGAACACTGAGCAGTACCGTGGCCTCTTTCTTCCTGTTTGACTCTAAATAACTTGTGACTGTTTCCAAAAGGTAAAAGTACCCTCAAAGGATGAGACTCTGCCGACAGAGACAGTATACAGAAGAATGGATGAGTTACTCGTTCAGTGAATACTGCCAAGTTGCCAAGCGTTTCAGACACCAGGGATATGAGATTGAAAGACGATTCCTGTCCCTACTGTTAAGCTGCTGCCAGTCTTGGGGGAAGACAGACATTCTCACAAACAGCAAAATCCACGGTAAAACACAGTGGCTTGTGTGGGTACCATGGGAGCCCACGCAAGGAGTGGCTTTGGACATCTTTGAGACCAAGACATCATGCCTGGAATGCATGATCGTCTCCCAGAGTGACAGTCCTAGGGTCGTGTGAGGCCTAGTGTGTTTCTTAAGAGAGCATCTATCTTCCTTTCCTATTAATCACCCCCCGTCTCTGAATCGGTGCATCTGACCTGCCTTATCTGCAAAGAGGGTGAGCTAGACACCACCAGTGTGGAGAGCTGCCCTGGAGCCAATCACTGAGAGGCGTCTAAGAAGTCCGCGTTGTCTTGTGACTCTACTGAGGTTTTTGTTAGTTAGTCATACAACCTGGTGCCACAGGTTGATCGTTGACAGCTGTGTCTAAAGGGCTTGAAGAAAAGACTTAAAGGATTCTCAGGCCAGAGCAGCAGGGACAAGACAGCAGGTGCTGGCAGGGCGCGCGGGAGAGCAGGTCTGGGCGTCCTTCCTCCGGATGACCGCCGTGTGGGCCCCAAGGAACTGTGTCGCTGCGTTTTGCCGCTCCGGAGGCAGATGGCGCGGGGGAGTGGGGCGTCCTGGGTCTTCTGCTCAGGTGACTGAGTGCCAGGTGGTGAAAAGGTTCAGACTGTGGGACTTCTTCTCCAAGGACGTGAGTGTCCCTGACCGCTGTGGCGTTACCAAGAAAGCGTTCCTCAGTCCTTCGGAGCACATCAGCTGTGTCACTTGAAGAACGCCTTAAGGAGATGAAGGAGCAGAGAAATGTGAAGTCAAGAGATTCCTAAGCTCATCTGTGATTCCAGCAGTGGTCACAGCTGCTCAGAGCAGACTTCTCCTACACACGCAGGGAGGAGGCGGGAGGCCCGGGCCGTCCTCCAGGCCTGGATGGCGTGACGGTGCCACAGTGCGAGCACCTTCCTGTGGTCATCCCCGAGCTGCATGCACATTCACGGCACTTACACAGCAGGGGCTCCGTGGGGATGTTTCCATGGAGCCAGCACCCTGCACAGAATGATGCTGTTGAAATAAGTATTAAAAGAACTATATCTCCGTGTACAACAGTGCTCATGGGTAATTATGTGATAGGAAACTTGGGGAAATTGTGCAAAGTAATACTTCTGCCTGAGAAACCGATCTGGATAGAATTATGTTCTCCCACTTTGGGAGCTGTGAGATTCACATTCACCAAAACGCACAGCCATCTGACAGAGAGAGGTAATCAGCTGTTGTTATCCTGGCTTTCAAGGCAGGATCTTCATTCTCAAAGGCAGATCCATCAGATTGGAGCAGAGCCACACTGGCTTTGGTAACTTAGCCTCAGGCAAGAAAGAGCCAGGAATTAACTTCTGAACCACATTGCTTATCCCAGTGCAGACTATGAAAATTGTCCAGTGACCTCCTTCCCATCAGCTCTTACAGAAAAAAGAGAGATGCAGACAGGTGAATATTCCATCTGGAGACCCCAGATGAAGCTTAGCATCCTGCAGAGGGTAATGGACATCGGTGGTGCTGAAGAAGCCACTTCAGATACTCTGGGCATTGCACAGGTCTTAGTTTGCTAAAGATCTGTTGTTACCACCTCTAAATAATACAAAATAATGACTTTGTTATACTCAAAGATTCTGTGCGTCAGGAATTCTGATGATAGTGGCAATGGATTGTCTCTGACTCTTGAGAAGACCAAACCGCTGGGGGTGAATCAGACGGCGGGGTTAGAAATCACCTGGAGAGTTCTTCACGCAGGTCTGGGGCCTTGGCTCGGGGAGCTGCGACTGTGGGGCAGATTGGTCTGCGCAGGACTTCCCGGGGCAGCTAGAGCTTCCTCGCTCCAGGCAGCTCAGAGTGGCCGGCAGACTTCTCACGTGGTGGTCACAGCTCCAGACAACCCCACAGTCTGCGTGGCCTTTTGCGACAGAACCTGGGAAGTCACAGACTCATGTCTGCCAAATTCTACTGGTCAAATTCAAGGGATGGGCACTCAGCTCTCAATGGGAGGAGTCACAGAGTTTGTGTCCATGTTGAAAAACCACCAAGGCCTCTTCTTGGTATCCACAGGCCCCTCTGGCCTGGACTCCTCAGAAGATGCTTTTTCCTGTCCCCCATCCAGGTCAGGGATGAGGGCTAGGAGCCGCTCGGGTCCTGGGTCAGACGGGAAGGGAAGAATTACGTCTGCGTCTGTGAAAAATGAAAGCAGCCGGAACTTGCTGTGGTGGCCTGGAAGGCTTTGTGAATTTTATAAGGACAGCTGTTTGTTCCTCGTGGAAGTAGGAATCAAAGCTTCGTGCTTCCAGGTCTTCCCATGTTCGTGTGAAACTGGACTTCTGATGTTGGCCCCCATTGTTTTATCTGGACAAATGTCCACATTCAGGTCTGGAATGCCTCCTCCCCTGGCTGGGACCCAGGCCCTCAGTGAGCAGAAGGCACACTTCCTTCATCAGCACAAGAACGGGTACATGTTAGCCTGGTCATTGTATATGTGACGTCACTAAGCTCAGCTGGCTAAGCAGCAGGTCGCTGATCGTCAGCTCTGTACAGTTAAATGGGAGCTTCAGTTTTGACCTAAGGCTGGCTTGTATTTCATGTTCTCAGTGTCTCTCGGTATCTGTTATAATTTAAACCTGTCTTAAGCATGACAACTTCTGTTTAAAAGAGAAAGGATTATAGATAGATAGAACTGCCTCTTAATTTAGTACTTGGGACCTTCTAATTGCCAGCTGTAACTATAGTCACAAACAGTAATTACAGGAAAATAGCCCAGGTGAATAGCGACCGATGCATAATTTAGAAAAATTGAAGGTAAAGATTCATTTCTCTTCCTGCCCTCCTCATACTACTCACTAACTCAGTTTACAAATAACCCCTTCCCTCTAAGAAAAAAAAAAAAATACTTCCTAACGGCACCAAAAGAAGATGAAACCCACTGAATGCTCTTCAGTTTCACTTTTTAAGCTTGGGTCTCTGTGGCGATGTCCCTGTCACCACACACCCCCTCGGTTCCATTCATCATTACCTCTCGCTGAAGCCAGGAGTGGGGAGACAGATATGTCTGCATAGTAACTGCAGTAATTAATTGTAAGAATGGCAGTATCCTTAGTAACAAGGCTGGTGCCCTGTAGGGGTGAAATTGGGTGTTCTCTCTTGAGATGAAACTTTAATGATTTTTTATATTCTATACAACTGTCACTGCAAAACACATTCTAGGATCTAAGCCCAATCGGGGGCTCATGGAAGACTTGATTCCTCCTTTACCCTAGCATGTACACACACACACACACACACACACACACACGCGCGCGCGCGCGCACACTCACTGTTGTTTCTGGAGAGTGTTTTAAGAAAACCCAAGAGCTGCCAGCGCATGGTGGCCACTACTCCCTAGAGAGAGTCAGCCAGCTCTCTCTAGGACAGTGTCCTAGTGAAAGCAACTTTGTGTCTAACCTGCCTTAAAGCAGGTTCCTGGGGCCAGCTGTGATGTAGCCAGTTAAGCCACTGCTTTATCCTGTATGGGTGCCCATTTCAAGTCCCAGCTGCTCCACTTCCAATCCAGCTCCCTGCTAATGCACCTGGGAAAGCAGCAGATGGCCCAGCTGCCTGGTCCCCCACACCCATGTGGGAGACCTGGAAAAAGCGCCTGGCTCCTAGTTTTAGCTGGGCACAGCCCAGCCATGGAGATCATTTGAGGAATAAACCAGTGGATGGAAGATCTCTTTGTCTCTCCTCCTCTCTTTCTGTAACACTTTCAAATAAATAAATAAATCTTTTTAAAAAAAATTTTTTTAAATCAGGTTATAACTGTATTTTGAAAACTTGTGCAGTACTATAAGATATGCCCTTTTATCAAATGGATTTCTCTTTTTCATACATATTTAAACATGAACCCTACGCTCAGAAAAAATTGACCGTAAAAAGTTATTAGCGCATAATAGGCCCTCAGTAAGTAGTAAATTTGTCAGTGGAAAAGACTGAAAATACGAAACACTATATTATTGATCATTCCTGTACTAATTAACTGTTCTCTTCAATAACATAATTTAGTTGAATTTTAAATGGGTTCATATAAGTTAACATGCATTTAAAACAAAGATTTTCATTTTACACATGGTGATTAACTCTTTCAAGTGTGGCATTTGTTTTTATTGGATGTCTAATTCATTACCATATGCATTGTGAGGTCATACCTGACTGCCGCCGCCCCAGTTGGAACCTTGGGCTAGCCCAAGGGTACCCTCAAAAAATCTTGCAGACAGAGGCCTGTCATTCCCCGAGCAATGTCCAGAGCATAGCTTCATGTACACAGTGGACAGTGCTGGTCCATCTAGTTGACATGTTTGTAGTAACAAATGTGTGATGGCACAAAGCACAGGAAATTTCATTACGTCTCTGGCAAATCCATACTGAAGGCAAGAAGGACAGATGGTTGAAAACAGCCATAAAATATTCTATTACATGTCTGCAAAAACCATTAGACAGCAGCTAAAGAGATGTTATTAATGGATCAGATTCGCTTAGGGAGTCATGTTTCTTTAATGCACATTAAAGCAACGATACTTCTGGTATTTTTAATGTAATCAGAACCAGAGACAAACATGTCTTTCTATGTAATTAGAAAATGGATTTATCGACAGTAAAGAAGCTGCTATCCAGACTGCAGATCATTTGGGAAAGTGAACTGTTTTTATCATCCGGTCCCCAGAAGTGAAATAGAACTGGGTGCTGGCCCTGTAGGTCATGGAAATGGCGCCATTTTGTTTTATTGGTTTATTTTGGGAAGATAGAGCTAAAGTTATCAGTTCTGGACATCACCAGAAGCCCATTTTTAAACAGCTGTAGATAACTAACCGGTTTATGAACCGTGAAGGAAGACTCTTAATCTCCCGAGTGCTCTAACGTGTCTCTTTAGAATTAATGCAGTTGTCAGGGTGTGGGCTGTGCGCATAAGGATAATTGTCCGTGTCTGCTTTCCATCTGTGTGATGAAAAGCGTGGCGCCTCCAGGATGTCGCTGAGCCCTGGAGGCTGGGTGTCATAACTCAGCGCCGTCTCTGCTTGTGTGCTGCAGGCCCAGAATGGCAGAATCAGGACAGGGCCTCAGGGCCCGTGGCTTTGCAAAGCGAGGTGGGAGTGGCCCCTTAGTGATTCTGGAGTGGCAGAAAATGAAGGGAGGTCTGAGGTGTCCCTGGAGTGGGGCGGACAGTGCAGGGCTTCCTCTCCGTTGAAGCGTTTGGAGCTGCCTGGCGGGTCCTCTGTCCTTGGCTCTCCGTTTCTCCGGGCTTCCTGAGCGTCCCCGTGCCTCCGCTGACACGGCAGCCTGCAGCACCCAGCGGCAGCCCGGCTTTCGGCGTGCCTTCCCAGCGTGTCAGAGCGCGTGGGTGTGCAGCACATGTTTGCGCTTGTTACCTTTTAGACCAGCTGCCAACCTAGGGTTTCCAGGTAGGCCTGGGTAATGAGGTGGCTGGCGCGTCTGCACGGTGCCCGCATGCAGCCTGGGATGCTGAGCCACAAGCGTTCTGCCGCCTTCAACCAGGAGTGGTCTCACGAGAACGCACAGCCCGGAACTGCAGGTGTAGCTGCAGTCCTGTCCACCCCGTGTGGCCAGTGCGGGGTCACTGTTATGATTAAAGACTGTCTTCCAAAGGGGTGGTGATTGACAGTCTTCTGTACCGGAAACTGGAGTGGGTAGGTGCCCCCGACCCCCTTACACACACCACCACCATCCACCCTTCTTTTCCCTATCCCTTCAGCCTACAGATGAAACTAAAACCCAATGTAAAGATGATTTATAAACCTGCCATGCTTATATATTTAAAAAAAATAAAGTGTAGGGCAGGGGTGGGGCATAAAATCCTGCCTCCTGCTTGTGAGTTTCCACCCCAGAGATGCCTTCAGTTGGGACTCCTCAAATGTGGATCCCGCTGGTTAACGAGCCTCCGCAAAATGATGTCAACTGCTTGTTGGCTCTCATATCAAGACAGAGGACTGATGAGTCCTCTTGATTCACTTGTGATGGTGAAAATCTCTTCTGGCCCTCATTGCCGTCCCCCACCCCTCCGCCCCCAGTCATTCATTTTCCCTCGACATTGAATCTTTTTCAAGCCAGAGATATAATCTGGGCTAGAGTAGGTCTTCCAACTACTGGATGCCAAACAGCTTTAGTGAATCATGCTTGTGAGCGTGGCAGTTGAAGGCCAGAGGGCTCACAGGAAAGTGTGTTTTCCCGTTTGCCTGACAGGCAAGGGCAGTTCCTGTGGGAGCTAGAGAAGGCTGTGATGTTGGTGGGTTACCAGCATTGTTGTGGGCCTTGGAAGAGCTGGCTTAAGGAAAATACAGCTTTTATTAACTACACAGGTGATCCATAATTGTTGTGATAATATTCGAGGGCAGAAGGAAAAACTGCTAATAATCTCTGTCAAGAAGTAACATTATTTTCCTGTATGTCCTTTCCAGAAAGTGACTTCTGCAGGTAGATGCATATAAAAGTGTATATTTCATTAAATGGAACCCTACTGGTCATTGATAACTTAGTGTGATTTTCTAACTTGAAGTTAATACCTGGGGCAGGCATTTGGCCGCAGGGTGAGGCGTCTGTTGGGGGGCCCGTGTCACCCACGGGAGCACTTGGGCTTGAGTCCTGTGGCTGTGCTCCCGAGCTCAGTGCCCTGGGGCAGCAGCTGATAGCTCCTGTGGGTGGGTTCCTGCCACCCATGTGTCCCGGCTCTCGGCTTCATTCCTTCACCCCCGACCTGTGGCCATTATGGTCATTTGGGAAGTGAACCATTAGATGGGAACTCAAGCTTTCTCTCTCTCCCTCAAATAAACAAATGAATAAAAACATCCCTGGAGTCAATAAAAATATGTCTGCATCATCATTGTGAAGTGGACCGCTGGGGCACCTCTCATGGCACTGACTAGCCAGTCCCCTCGTGTCGGACCTGTAGGTCACTTCCAGTTTTTGCTCCTTTGCACAGTGCTAGGATGAACACCTTTGCAAGTCAGATATGTTTGTTCCCTTATCTGACTGTTTGTTTAAGGTAGAATATTGAGAACTGAATCTATTGGTCAAAACTTAGAGCTGATATACTCATATACAGCCAATTTAGGGGGGAAAAAAAAGTGTGTGTGTGTATGCTTTTAACACTCTGCTACTTCCGTGCTGTGAAATGGGATGGAATCCTGTGATTCAAGAGGCCATATTTGAAAGAAAAAAAGAAAGGCTGTTTTGGTTTTTTTATTTTTTTTATTTGAAAGGCAGAGTTACAGAGATGGAAAGACAGAGGTCTTCCATCCACTGGCTCGCTCCCCAAATGGCCGCAGCAGCTGGGGCTGGGCCAGACAGAAACCAGGAGCCAAGAGCCCTCTGTGGGTCTCCCATGGGGTACAGGGACCCAAGCACTTGGGCCACCCTCCGCTGCTTTTCCAGGCACATTAGCAGGGAGCTAGATTGGAAATGGAGCAACTGGGACTTGAACCAGCGCCCATATGAAATGCTGGCTGCAAGCAGCAGGTTAACCAACAGTGCCGGCCCCAAGAAAAGGCTGTTTACCTACCTAATTATGTTGGATAACAGACCAACATAATTTAAGTCTTTGGTACTCCCCTTGAAAAATACATATCTGTATATATACAATTTCAAGGGATTTGCCAACTTGTGAGTTGAAGATAGAATGCCTCTACAACTCTAAGCTCAGATTTGGCAGTGATTTACCTATTCATTTGAACCATTTGAGCGAAACGATTAGAAATATACAAGATATGGCTGGCACGGTGGCTCACTAGGCTAATCCTCTGCCTGCAGCGCCGGCACTCCCGGTTCTAGTCCCAGTTGGGGCGCCGGTCCTATCCCAGTTGCTCTTCTTCCAGTCCAGCTCTCTGCTGTGGCCCAGGAGTACAGTGGAGGATGGCCCAAGTGCTTGGGCCCTGCACCTGCATGGGAAACCAGGAGGAAGCACCTGGCTCCTGGCTTCAGAGCAGCACAGCACGCTGGCCATGGCGGCCATTTGGGAGGTGAATCAACGGAAGGAAGACCTTTGTCTCTCTCTCACTATCTAACTCTGCCTGTCAAAAAAAATAAATATACAAGACGTGATGTTCACATGCTTTGCTTTATTCCATCTGTTCATGCATTTTCCGTGGTTATGGGACTTATCCATTGAATCCCCCGCTGTCATCTTTCACATGACCAAAGCCAAGCTGATCATTCTTCTCACAAAATATGCTCTACCTCCTTGCATGTGAATATCTGGTAACCGCACCTGCCATTGTGTTCAAAACCTTAGAGGCAACTAGAGTCTGCCTTGCTCACTGTGTTCGTTGGGGTTCTCTAGAGAAACAGAACCTGTGTGTGTACGTGTGTGTATGTGTGTGTGTGTGTGTGTGTGTAAACCTGTTGGCTTATGCAGTTACAGAGGCTGGGAGGTCCCCAGGCGTGCAGAGCGAGTCAGCGTGCTGGAGAGCTGACACAGGGAGTTCTAATGTGAGACCAAAGCCTGAGAACTGAGAGCTGCTGGTGTGAGCTCCAGTCCGAAGGCCAGCAAGCTGAAGACCAGGAAGAGCCAGTGCCTCGGCTCCCGTGCAAAGGCAGGGAGAAGCCATCTTTCCTGTCACAGGCCGTCAGGCTGGGAGCGTTCTCTTTCACCTGGTCGGGGAGGATCAACCCTTTACTCTGTGTTTTAACAGGTGGAAGGAGGCCCACCCACACCAGAGAGGGCAACCTGCTTTATGTAGCCCCCTGATCTAAGTGTTCAATTTACCCAGGACCACCCTCAAAGAAACAGCTTTAACCGTGTTTGTCCAGGGCACCCCCTGGCCCAGTCAAGTTGGAAAAATTGGCCACCACACCTGACGTTGCCACTGCCTGATCCCCAGTCCGGTTCCTCCTCCGGCTTGGTGTCTGCTACATCTCCTTGCTCTTCATCTCCAGCTACGTCTGCGGAGTTGAGTCAAGAACCTCCCAGCCGGTGTCTCGCCCATATCAAATGGTTCTGTTTGTTTCCCCACCAACACTGATGTTGTTCTGGGTTCTCAGCTTTGTCTACCAAACCATATGTCTTGCCATTTTTATTAGTCAAAGTTATAGTTTCTAGGTATAGTGAGTAGCATGTATTAAGTATTTGCTGTATAACATAGCACTGTTCTGACCTTCATATACGTTACCTTAATCACATACATTCTATTCACACTAATATTATTTTTGTCATATATAATCATGTAATATATGATATGATTTATGAAATAATATTTGTATTCAAACTCTCTCTCTTCAAGGCAGATGTGATTCCATTCTTGCTCTATGATGGGAAAACCTAAGCGTAACACTGCCCAGCTCGCAAATGGCAGTGGAGCCAGGAGCTCTGAACACAGAGCCTGTGGTGGTCACCCAACAGTGCTCAGCTGGCATGAGGCCGTCTGCATGTTATCAGCCACGTTGGTTTAATTCCAGCTTAAAAACAGAAAGGTTGCCATTTGGGTTCAGTTGTGCTGTGTCATGGTAGATCACTATACTATTTCCATTAGGTTTTCTGGAGAAACACAGTGGAAATGCCTTTTGCAAACGCACAGAGTCTGATCCTGACCTTTTACCCTGCCCCAGTCTCAAATCCAGAACTCTCTGGTGTCCAGAGATGCCAGGTGGGAGCCACGTAATCTCTTCTCTCTTCACCCACACCGCCTCTCCCTGAATTCTGCTTTTGTCATCTTTGCTGAGTCCCCCAGCCTGTCCAGTTGTCTGCCCTCTGTCTGGGAGACCCTGGGCTACAGCGCTGTTGCTTGTCCCTAAATGTGTCCCTCCATGGCACCCTCGCTGCGCTGTTCCTCATAAGCTCGTCTCTCTCAGAGACGTCTGACGTCAGCGTCTTGCAGAGCGCACTGTCTCACTGTCCTCGTGTCAGGATTCGGAGTAAACATTGTCTAGCAAGAGGTCAGGCATTTGGTGCAGCAGCTCAGGTGCCACCTGGGATCCCCGCATCCCAAGTCAGAATGTCTGGGTTTGAGTCCTGGGTCTGCTTCCAGTGCAGCTCGCTGCCGGGACACACCCTGGCAGGCAGCAGTTGAGGGCTAAGTACTTAGCTTCCTGCCACACCCACACGGGAGGCCTGGGCCAGTCCCAGCTGTTGCAGGCATTTGGAGAGTGGACCAGTGAGTGGGAGACCTCTCTCTACAAATAATTTTTAAGAAAAGAGTGACTACAAGGGTATTTGTGCTTTCCACTGTGTCGCACCAGGAGGCATGTACCGGGGGTTCGTCCCATTCTCGGTCATTCTGGGTTTTGACCCTTTGCCTGAGATCTCCTTCCTTCTTGCAATTGGCTGGTGACGTTTGTGGCCTACCTGGTGCAGCACCTTCTCACCAGATGGTGCAGCCACTGGCGACGACTCGCTGGCATCCTTGCATACAGAAGAGCGCTCTCTGGCCTCCTGTCTCCCTCTTCTTCACATACTTGAGTGCACACCTCATCATCTCGGGTTCTTCTTTATCCCAAGTGTTAAAAGCCATGACCATCACGATCCCTTCCCGTGTCCCCACTGTGCCACCTGTGCCAGTGGGAGCCCTTCCAGCCAAGCTGTGTGTCCTTCTGGCGTGGCCTTCTTATTCTCTGGTCACTTCCTTGCTTTATGACACAAGGATTTCTATCTGCTTTTGTCTCTTCCGAATATTTTGATGCAAGAGACTATTATCTTTTATTTCTTCTTCTGACTATATCAGACTAGCCAAGTGTTTTACACAAGGCAACAGGAAAGGAATACCTCACGCATAGTTACAAAGTGTGGTGTGTTTCTTCAGAAATGGATTTCCGAGTCAGAGCCCAGCAACTAACAACACAAATAATCAGCACTTCCTCCTAGTAGAGTGTGAGCCATCAGGAAATGTCTGACTCGACCTTGTGTGTGAGATGCCTCTTCCATGACAGAGAAAAGGGAAAGTGAATTGTACCTGTAATCAAGGGTGTGAAAATAGTCATCAGACAGATGGTTTTATAACTTATATTGCACAAGCGGTATCACGCACGCCAGGTGCTGTTCTATATAAGAAGAGGCACGATTAAAAGGGTAAAGGGAGAGGAAAGGAGTCAGAAAATTAGAAGCTTTTGGAAAAACAAATATGTAAGGCAAATCCTTCTACTGTTCTGCCATTAAAGCATACAAGATAAGAAGACGCAATTTTATGCAAACAAAGCAAATATGTGATGGTGAACATACTAGTGTTTCAGGACGCAAAGGAGAGGAGAGCAGAGCAGATGTGGAGGCTGTGTTTCCGTGTATCTGTGCGGGCACAGAAGACGACAGTTTTTGACCTAAAGAAGCTGATGGTCTTTGATTATCTTTTGTGAGGAAAGCCAGAAGAATGAGAGAAGAAAATTAAAATTTTGTTTTTTTATGATCTGTGCTTTTTAAAACTCTTACCTTGTGCATATATGATTCTGGAAACAAAAGGCTACTTCAAGATTTTTCTTGTAAAAAGATGTTTGAACCTGTGGGATGTGAGTCACTATGCCAACAGGTTAAAATCCTCAGGCCTCAGTGTAGCTTGGGATGGGTAATGAGAGTAGGATTAGAACTGCTGTTTCAGACAACGGGGACTGCTAGAAGCTCCTGATAAAAGTGGGCGTGCTTTAGGAAGGTGATCTTAGAAAAGACAGCAAAACAAGAGTGTCTGCACACACCAAAGAGACAGAGCTCCGGACATCCACTGGTTCACTCACCAAATGCCTGCAGCATCCCAGGGCTGGGCCAGGACAAAGCCGGTGTCAGAAAAACCAATCCAGGTCTCCCATGTTGGTGGAGGGACCTGTCAGCATCTACTGCCTCTTAGAGATTGTTGGCAGGAAACGAATCAGGAGCAGAGCTAGGGGCTGGCGCTGTGGCGTAGCGGCTAAAGCCGCTGCCTGCAGTGCATCCCATATGGGTGCAAGTTCAAATCCTGGCTGCTCCACTTCTGATCCAGCTCTCTGCTATGGCCTGGGGAAGCAGTAGAAGATGGCCCAAGCCCTTGGACCCCTGCACCCACAAGGGAGAACTGGAAGAAGCTCCTGGACCCTGGCTTCAGATCAGCAGAGCTCCGGCCATTGTGGCCAATTGGGGAGTGAACCAGCGGATGGAAGACCTCTCTCCCTCCCTCCCTATCTCTTGCTTGCTCTCTCTGCCTCTCCTCTCTGTGTGTAACTCTGTCTTTCAAAGAAATAAATAAATCTTTAAAAAAAAAAAAAAAAAGGAGCAGAGCTAGAACCCAGATACTCATACTGGACACAGCTCTCAACCACTATGCCAAATGCCCAACCCCCAGCTGTGATTCATTTTAAAAATCAAGCTTAATTACTTGCAGTGTATTTAAAATACACTTCAACGTACTTTTTAAAGCAGCAGAGTCGTTGGGCTGTCTTTTGTGAACACAGATCTGCATACACTTACGAGCTCTTTTCAGATCAATGTGTTTTGATCTGCTGATTCTGAAATTCTACTTCTCAGAAGTTGGCTCCTCTGGCTTTCCAATGACAGTTTTCTAAAGTTGCCACAGACGTTGAAATGTGAGCCATTGCATATCTACCCGTGGTGCCATCTGCGTCCTCACGTCCCCAGGGCCCACAGTGCTTCCTGTCCAGTTCTGATGACAACTCATCCGGGACTGGAGGCCCTAATGGTCTCCCTGGGTCAGTCGGTTGTCTGCCTCCATTCGGGGCTCTGTCATTCCCAGGAGCCCTCACTTATGCACCCCGGATGGGAATGAAGAGACACTGCACGGATGCACTGCCCTCCCCGGCTCTCCTGGAAAGCCAGCTGTTCCAGCTACAGGGCAAATGCAGCAAAGTACGTGGGAGGAAAGTAGCCAACCAGCCATCAGAAGAGTCCAGCCTGAGTTCGCTCACCTGGTCCTAATTGTCAGTGATGAATAACCAGTTGTCACTTCTCTCCTGTCTTCAAAAGTAAGCACAGGAAACGCAAACCAGTATTTTGCCTTCCTTTTATTTTTGTCTCAGCTGTCGGTGGCGATAGTAGTACATCCCAATGTGGTTATTTTGGTGCTAAGATGACTTGTTTTTTCTCTCTTCTGCTCTCTGAAGATACCCTGACACCCACGGGGACAAGCAGGTTTAGGTTTAGGTACAGTAGCATCTCTACTCTGCTTCCCACCCTGTCCCCAAAGTCATCAGCGTCTACAGCACACCTGACAACCGTGAAGAACGGTCATTCTGCTTTAGAAGCAGGCCAGAATACCACATGACATGGGTTTTTACAGCAGCTGTCAGACACTCTCAGCACTGAGCACTTTAAGTCATGCTATGATTGTATTGGGTGATTTCTGTGCTTTCTCAAATGAAATCTCTAAATATTTAATGTGGCTTTTAGAAAAGTCTTTCCATGAATGACTTTCAGCGTTGCCACAAATCTATGTGGTGATGGCTATTGCAAAGTATGCCTTTAAAATTCTCCTTTTTTTCAAGTGCATCACCAAAGCTGAAATGTTCGGTTAGCTCTTTCACAGCATTTATTCTGCTAGTGTGAGAATTTAATACTCATCCCGTATGAGGATTTTTAAAAATTTTTATTAGAACTTGAGTTACTGTTATAACTCTACAATTTTAAAAACCACTGGAATTATCTCTCTACCCCTTAACTGTACTGCTTCTGCTAAACAATACTATTTTCATTTGGTGGATCACAGAAAGTGAAACCCAGTCACAGTGACATACTTTCTGGACACAGAGTGTATGGAGAAATTGGATTGTGCCATATCTAAAGGTGAATCTCCTAGAATTCTGAATTGCATCCACTGATTTGTTAGTGGAGAACAAAGTAGGGGAACAAAGTTAGCATAACCAATCTGCAGCGGCATCATCAAGGGCACCCTTAAAGTTGCTGTGCCGTCCTCATGGCCTTACATTTCTTTGAGGAATAAACAGACCCACGCCTGTGTTCACTGTGACAGATAATAAGTGACGGTTTGAATGAGAAGTTAGGGCAAGCTCACTGAAACTGGGAGTGTCTCAACCTTTGTTTCTCCATTTTTTTCATCTCAAAAAAGGTCTCAAAATGTTTAATTGATACTTACAAAGAATTCACCATGCTGAGTAAGGTGGAAGGTACTCAAAACTGCTATGGTGACGTTTGTAAATGAATCCATTTGAAGGCTTCTTAGGGAATGAAATGTCTCCTTTTTGGTACTAGTACATTTTTTAAGAATTTTTCTCTCAATTGTTGGTCATATAAGTCAAAGTTCCGGAGGAAGAAAGAGCCAAGGGAGGAAGAACTGTTCAAAATGAATCCATTTTGGCCGGCGCCGTGGCTCAACAGGCTAATCCTCCGCCTTGCGGCGCCGGCACACTGGGTTCTAGTCCCAGTCAGGGCACCGGATTCTGTCCCGGTTGCCCCTCTTCCAGGCCAGCCCTCTGCTGTGGCCCGGGAGTGCAGTGGAGGATGGCCCAAGTGCTTGGGCCCTGCACCCCATGGGAGACCAGGAAAAAGCACCTAGCACCTGGCTCCTGCCATTGGATGAGCGCGGTGCGCCGGCCGCAGCGCGCCATCCGCGGCAGCCATTGGAGGGTGAACCAACGGCAAAGGAAGACCTTTCTGTCTCTCTCCTCTCTCTCACTGTCCACTCTGCCTGTCAAAAAAAAAGAAGAAAATGAATCCATTTTTAAATGGAAAACCAAATTCTGTCTTCTTGTAGAAATACCTCTGGTGAAAACATATATGTGTGTATACACAGAACCAGGCAGCATACCATCTGTGAGTTTCATTCATATTGGTGCACGTAGGTATGGGTGGTACATCCTTGGGGCTGTATATTTTTCATTGTGTGAATCGACTGGAATGTACTCATTGTTTCTAATATTGGTGGGCATTTGAGTAGTTTCTGGCATGGTCTGTTGAAGAGATGGGTTTAGCCCATTGGATAACTGTTTGGGGGGAAAAGTACCCTCCTTCCTCATGTCACACAGGGCATGGACTGTAGATGCAGATAGGAAAGATGGAACTGGGGAGAGGAACTAAGAACCTCTGTGTTACCTTGAAGCAGGAAAAGATTTCTTAAACAGAGCACAAAAGACATGAACCATAGGGAAAAATGAGAACATGGGACCATATGAAAATTATAGTGTCAAGAGCACTATTAGTAAAGACTTGAAAGCCAACTTTCTGAAATGGATAAAAGACCAGAACACTCAACTTTAGAAAGGATTGTCTCCAGATGGCCATTTAACACTGAGGACTCTAGTTTTCCCTTTCCCTTTGCTTCTTATACGAGGATGTGTTTGTAATTCAAGATTCAAACGCCTCTCTACTGCTGGCATTCTAAAATATATTTATGAAGCTTCAGTGTCATGTATGGTGACATTAAAATATAATGTCCTTTAAATATTACTGTTTGAGGTTCATGGTGTTTTGATGCCATCGACATATAAACATGCAAAATCTGATGGACGCAGCAGCAGGAGACACCAGATGGCTTCACACATACTTACAGCCTGAAAAAAGTTGAGCTTTTTCATTACTGCGGAATGTGAGCAAACATCTCCCCTGCCACCTGCACCCTCTTTCTCCTTCCTGCTCCCTCCCTCCCACCCTCTCTCCCCTTTTCCCTCCCTCCACCTTCCCCCCTCCCTCCCTCCCACCCTCCCACCCTCTCTCTCTGTCTTCCACTTTCCCTCCCTCCCCCTCCCTCTCTCCCACTTCCTCTCCATCTTCTCTCTCTAACACTCCCTCCCTCTCCCACTTTCCCTCCCTCCCTCCCTTTCTCCCATTTTCCCTCACTCCCTTCCTCTCTCCAACTTCCCCTCCTTCCTCTCTCTCTCTAACACTCCAGTCTCTGAACTGTAGATATGTCATCCCTGACCCAGAGGCACATCATCCTCACTGCTGTCATCCTTAGAGAAGTCACGAGGGGACGTGTAGATAGGAGGGCTAGATAAACAGGACTGCTTTGCTCTATGGTGGGTAATTTTAGAAAGCTGAAAGTGTTTGTCTCTCTGTCTGGGTCAATGAAATAGGTGTAACATGGACACAAAGGCCACGTGGTATACTCTACAGAGTTCTGGAAGCCGCTGCACTGGTGCCTGGAGCCCAGTGCAAGCTAGTGGTGCCAGTGTGTAGGCAAGGTTGAGACCCAGGCTGGTGACCAGGTCCCAGCACAGCTCAAGCTTAAATACCATCATTGCCCACAGAGACACCCTGGCAGGTGTCATGGTTTGTGTTCTGGCTTGGCTGGACAGTAGAGGTACTTATTCTTGTTAACAGATCCTCTCCAGGGATTATGACTTGTAGAAATGACTCACAGGGAGTAATAAAACTGTCTTTTCTACAATAGGCTCACGGATTTCCTACAAAGACTCTCCTCTCTTCCTAATTACGCAGCGAGCACTGCCCTGAAGGTTGTGGGGCACCCAGTGTTATCTTCAGCAAGATCACCTGCAGACTGTGTGCCTCCTCAGCCCCGTTACCCAGTGATTTGGAGTCTAACTCAGCCCCACTGGGGCAGCCCCGACAGCACAGTGCACTACAGCTGCTTCCAGAGAGAACCACAGTGGGCGTAGCTGCTTCAGTTTGCAGTTCTGAAATGCCACTGTGAACGTAGATCTACTGTGATGAAAATACACGACTAAAATATTTATATATTTCATACAGAGTTTTGTGACTGCAGTCCTCAGTGACAAATCTAGCCTCCTCTTCAGTAACAAAAAAGTGCTTTGATATATTCAAATTTCTTACCATACTACCTTAATTTATGATTTATTCCAAAAGCTCAACACTATACCTATTTGACACTCCTCTAATAATATGTTTTAGGTTGTGCTGTGTTAGAAGAAAAAAAAGGTTGTATAGAACAATTTAAAGGTAATGAAATAGAAAAAATCGAAATAAAAAGAAAGTTTTTAAAAGTAAGTCCTTCTCACTTAATAAGTTTCTGGTAGTCCCTTTCCACATCTTAGGTTTTTTGTTTCTTTACCTGAAAAAAAAACAAGAAATAAAATCTTTACAGTATGTAATCATGCACTAAATGTTAACCTAGCTTTTCATTCACTAATTCAGTCCTTTTTTTTTTTTTAAAGATTTTATTTATTTATTTGAGAGGTAGAGTTACAGACAGTGAGAGGGAGAGACAAAGAGACAGGTCTTCCTTCCATCGGTAAACTCCCCAAATGGCCGCAACGGCCGGAACTGCACCGATCCGAAGCCAGGAGCCAGGTGCTTCCTCGTGGTCTCCCATGTGGGTGCAGGGCCCAAGGACTTGGGTATCTTCTGCTTTCCCAGGCCAGAGCAGAGAGCTGGATTAGAAGAGGGGCAGCAGGGACTAGAACCGGCACCCATATGGGATGCTGGTGCCGCAGGCAGAGAATTAACCTACTGTACCACGTGCTGGCCCCATTTCAGTTCTTTAATAAAAGTCCTAAATGTACTACCACTAACCACAATCTGGATATTTCGGTAGTTCTGTGGTTTCGTGATCTCTTCTCCGAGTTGTAGACATAGCACCTACGCTGTCAGAGTAGACGCCTGACATCGTCAGTAGGTTGTGGCTGGACTAGCAGGAGTCTCTGTCTAGTAGGGACAGGAAAGCTGAAGTTCCGAGAGGCCAGACTGAATTTCTGTGTTAACCATCTAGATCATTTGTCCCGTTACGTTTTCGGAGCATTTTCGTTGCTGTCAATATGTGGGCCAGTTGACTTGGAGGCAGAAAGGACAAGGCAGAGAGAAAGAGGACATCTGTCTCTAGGTGGCGGGTGCCCCTGGAGTGGAGAACTGAGCAGGCTACCTGTCCGTGCTGCTTTGGCCTCCGTGTGGCCTGAGTGTGTCCCCCAGTGGTCACGTGCTGGAAGCCTGGTCCTCGGTGTGGCAGTGTGGAGGTGGTGGGACCTCTAATAGGTGGGGCTTAGGAGGAGGTACGTAGGTCCTTGGTGGGGCATCACCCTCCTGCTAGATTAATGCTGGTCTCGCAGAGTCGGTCAGTTCTATCAAGGGCTGGTCGTTAGAGAGCAAGGCCACCCCACAAGCTTGATGTCTTCTGCACTTGGCCATTTCTCCTCCGGGTTCTCTGCCACGTTGTCCTGAACCCAGGGGACACTCACCAGAGGCCAAACAGACGGAGCCGCCCAGTCTTGGACTCCCAGCTCTCAGGGCTGAAACTAAACCTCTTTCCTTGATAAAGAGCCAAGCCTCAGGTATTTTGTTTCAATGACGCCAGACTAATAATGCACGTGGCTTACCTAGGTTGAGACCCACATGCCTGTGGCATGACCGCTCCACCCTCAATTTCTCACCCCAGCGTGAGAGGTTCAGAGAGGCAGGGAACCAACCCAAGGGCATAGAAGCCAAGTCTTCCAGATTCTGAATTGCCTCCCGCTTGTTACAGCCAGCTGGGAAGCAGGGAATCATACCCAGGAGGTTGCACCTGGACAAAAGGTGCTCTTTTGCTGTTAGGATTTGCAGATATAGCAGTCACCATGCTAGGGGAGCCCAGAGAAGCAGGAGGTGCCCGCAGGCTGTGTGGTCTCCAGAGCTGCTGCTGGGCCGAAAAGAGCACCTGTAGGATGAAGTTTCAGAGAGGGAACTCCAGGAGGAAACAAGGAAAAGAGAACCGTTCCTGGAGAAGGTGATGGCTTCACACGAGGACGGCATGGACGAGGGGGAACGAGGCTGTGGGAAAGTGAAGTAGTTCCCAAGCCAGCACACAAGGGTGCTTGTGATGGACTTTGCTAGTGCCCATGGAGGCATGAGGAACCACTGTAGTGTTTTCATGCAAGTGCTGCCCTCACCCAGGTCGCCAGGGGTTTCTTTGTCGTAGAACCTGTGAATACGTCACAGATGCACCTTCCTTACAATGGGGTTAGGTCTTAACAGATGCATTGTAAGTTGAAAGCAGCAAAAATCGAGGATGCATTGGATATGCCTGTGTAACAGCACACTGCAGAGTGTCTAGCACTCTCTTCAGCTCCACAGGGCTGCCAGGAGCATTGGAGCACACGCCACTAGCCTGGGAATGGTCCAGATTCAGAATCCCAGGTACAGTTTCCCCCCGAAGGCCATATATAGCTTTTGCACCATCATAAAGTCTGAAAACTCAGGGGTCATCAAAGCATCGGTAAGTTGGGGACTATGTGTAATGAAGTAGTAAACTTTTCCGTCTCTTACCTGGTCCTCTCTGCTTGGGGTGACAATTGGGAACCCTCCTGCCTGGTTTCAGGAACACCCCCTCTCCTTGGGCCCTCCTCACCGGTGCCCAGTCTCTCCTCCGTGGCCTGTTCCTCCTCATCCCCAGGTCCCAGCATGGACAGCCTGGCCCTCTCCCTTCCCACTCCAGAATGGTGACAGAACTGACCTTTGCGCTGAACAGTGGCCAGCACGTCGCCGGCCTGGGTGTTCTCACTGCAGACTCCGCCTACGACTGCATTTAAATCCAACTCATGGCATCCCTCTGCGGCTTGGGCATTAGTAAAATTGAGAGATACATTCAATTTTTAAAAAGAGCAAACAAGATCTGTCTGCTAAAGAAAAGCAGGAGCAGCCTCCATGGCATTTCTTCCAGTGGACTCCTACATTGATCTCGGAGGAGTCAGGAGCCATCGTTCATGTTTCCATCATGAAGCCAAGTACAACAAAAACCAGATCTCACTTCTCCACGCCGCCTCTGGGGGTTGTACAGTATCATTTCCGCCTTAAAGTAACCCGCACAATTTTTTCTGTAGTTGAGGCATGCTCTCAAAAATGCCGACTCTTCATTTTCCTTGTCTCTTTCTCAGCGTTAGACCCTTCTAGCTATTTCCTGCTTGCAGAGCTCATACAACGAACGTTTTGCAGTGTTAACTTGCGGTGGGAATACCTAATTGTGTGAGAAGTAGTTGCTGTGTGTCCACCTACACAGACTGAAGGAATTGCCATCTGAACCTGGGAGTAAAGACCCAGTTGTAAGACACTGCATCCTAGTGGTAGATACCTGAACCCTCATCCACTGGAAGGTTTGTGTGTAAGTAAAATTATCGGCCATAAAATGCAGGCATTCGGTTGTTTGTGTCTTGTTGAGGGCATTCATTTGATATCTGTTGATAAGTGAGTAAGTACCAGCACAATTTTCAAAGAACAAATGCTTTTCTCTCTGTTTAGTAAGGGCCACAAACTCCCTGACCTTCCAGCAATGTGCTGTGTATCTGAGTGTAGGGGAGACACTCAGGGAAGTGGGCATGGACTTAGCACTGCTTCACTGTTACTAGGAGAAATGCAGAATGCTGCAGGGGTGGGCCGAAGTGGGAGAAGAGGGGAGGCTCATGACGTTCCCGTGATGTCTGTGGTGATTTGAGTCACTCGCAGGTTCACAGAGCTGCTCTGAGGGGGACCCACCTGTCTCCCTGAGCAGCTATGAGACAGGTGATAGGAGGACCTTGGTCTAGGTCGCAAGGAACAATTCAGGATGAGCTTTATTGTGACAACATCTAGAGCTGGAAGCAGTACTGCAAGGAGCCTCAGCAGGTCTTCCACTAAGACTGGAAGTCCCTACAGGGGCACCTGCAGCCCGTCCCCATGTGTGCCTTTCCATCATAGTGTTCCTCCCCCTTACATTGCCCTTCCCCCTCTATCACACTGCTCCTCCCCCTCCATCACACTGCTCCTCCACCTCCATCACATTGCTCCTCCCTCCATCACACTGCTCCTCCCGCTCCATCACACTGCTCCTCCACCTCCATCACATTGCTCCTCCCTCCATCACACTGCTCCTCCCCCTCCATCACACTGCTCCTCCCACCATCACACTGCTCCTCCCCCTCCATCACACTGCTCCTCCACCTCCATCACATTGCTCCTCCCTCCATCACACTGCTCCTCCCGCTCCATCACACTGCTCCTCCCTCTATCACACTGCTCCTCCCTCCATCACACTGTTTCTCCCTCTCTATCACACTGCTCCTCCCTCCACGCTGCTCCTCCCTCTATCTCACCGCTCCTCCCACCATCACACTGCTCCTCCCCCTCCATCACACTGTTCCTCCCACCATCACACTGCTCCTCCCCCTCCATCACACTGCTGCTCCCTCCATCACACTGCTCCTCCCACCATCACACTGCTCCTCCCCCTCCATCACACTGTTCCTCCCACCATCACACTGCTCCTCCCCCTCCATCACACTGCTCCTCCCTCCATCGCGCTGCTCCTCCCTCCATCTCACTGCTCCTCCCTCTGTCACACTGCTCCTCCCCCTCCATCACATTGCTCCTCCCCCTCCATCACACTGCTCCTCCCCCTCCATCACACTGCTCCTCCATCACACTGTTCCTCCCACCATCACACTGCTCCTCCCCCTCTATCACACTGCTCCTCCCTCCATCACACTGCTCCTCCCCCTCCATCACACTGCTCCTCCATCACACTGCTCCTCCCACCATCACACCGCTCCTCCCCCTCCATCACACTGCTCCTCCCTCCATCACACTGCTCCTCCCCCTCCATCACACTGCTCCTCCCCCTCCATCACACTGCTCCTCCCCCTCCATCACACTGCTCCTCCATCACACTGCTCCTCCCACCATCACACCGCTCCTCCCCCTCCATCACACTGCTCCTCCCTCCATCACACTGCTCCTCCCCCTCCATCACACTGCTCCTCCCACATCACACTGCTCCTCCCCCCATCACACTGCTCCTCCCCCTCCATCACACTACTCCTCCCCCTCCATCACACTGCTCCTCCCCCCATCACACTGCCCCTCCCTCTCACTTCCGCCACCTGTGTCTTCTCTGCTCCTGGAGGACTGCCTGCCTCTCTGGGCTTCAAGCGATTGCTTCCATTGAGTTCACACCTGGGCCATTGCAGGTGCCTGTGGGCCCAGCACCTCTGAGACCTCTGGGCTCTGCCCCAAGGGGCCCCAGCTCAGCCCTCTGCAGAGAGGGGCCTGTGAGCCTGCGCCCCCTGGTGGCTGCCTTCTTCCTGAGCTGAGGCAGATTCTCTGGGGCTCGGCTCTCTCCTACAGCGCTCGCTTGATGTTGCATTATCTCAGATGTCACCAGGCGTTGTTCTTGTGCTGTGTCGGGGCAGACACTCTGAAGATACGAAGCTAGATGACCCTGTACTCCAGAAGCATCCCCTGGCGGGTACCCAAGACAGTCAGTCTGTTTGCCTCAGGAAAACTGTGCGCATTAAGAATGTCCAGTTCATGCTTGTGTTTCATAGGGACCACGCGTGAGACTTGGAACACACACAGTGCTGAGAGCGATAACCTACCAAAGACCGTAGTGCTTCTCCGCTTCTCTGTGTGTTCCCCCGTGCGTTGTCAGTTTCACCTTCACCATTGCCGGGAGAGGCTGTCAGAAACAGCCTGAGAGAAACAGGGCGAACGCTGTACAACACTGAGATGGCAGAATCAATGTGGAATCCAGGGTTTCTCGTAGGTTCCCCGACACAGTGGTCCAAAAATGTATGGTTACTGAATGGTAGGGAAATCTTTGCATGGCTAACATACATGTGCACACACACACACATTCATACTCATGCTGAAACCCAGCTGTTGAAAGGTGACAGACTTTGCCAGCATTGGTGATTTTCATTCCGTGCGTGTATGATCTTAGCTGAGAACCTGCGGATGAGCTAGTAAAGATGGAGTCTGAACACCTGTCCCCTGTCTCTGTTGTATTATTTACGAGCATCAGGCTAGCAGTAGGCTGGGTAGGGGCACAGTGATCCCATACAGGCCTGTCCCACTACTTCCTTACATCTTTCCATTCAGCTGCTTATCGTGGTAGGGTGGCATTGTTTATAAGATGTTCCAGACATGGGGCGAGAGGACCCGAATTCCCACCCCCGCCTCTGACACTGTGGAATCCGGATTAAGCTGCTGCACGTTGGTGAGTGTCACCTCGGGTTTTGCTCTCTGACTTTTCATCTGCTGTGTGACCCAAGGTCACACAGTGTGCTACTCCCAGTCCTCCATGTCGTCCCTCTCTCTAACCTCCCCTCTTGAGCTGGGAGGCAGGTGTCAGTGAGACATTTAAAGTCAACATTACATAGACCCAATTTGCAGGTGTTATATAGGATTGCCTCTACTATTTAATTCCACTAAATTACATTTTTATGTTAACTTAATAGGCTAATATTTTATGAACTTGTAAGATTGAATGTATGGAATGAAATCAATGTTTCTGATAATTACTTGATGGGGGTGGAGAGATTCAGTGGAAAGTCATTTAAAACTCCCAGGCTGGTATTGATTAAAATTAGAGGCTTGTAGATTTAGAATATCTAATGTACAGCATTCTTTTTCTCTTGGTGTGTTGCATAGCTTAGGTTTTCCCAGTATTTACGATACCATTTAGAGGTCATTTAGAGTTAGGGAGGAGGCAGGATTTAGAATCGAGCGTTCTGCGTCTCCCTCTGCAGGGCGTCCTCAGGCTGAACTGCCATGATCTAACATTTTCCTCTGGGATGTGTCACTCCTAAGGGACTGCGCTCCGTGCCTTCTCTGCTGGAATCATTAGACTCTCCCTTGCGTCTCTCTGCATCCATGGAGTATCTGACCATTTGGTTCACTTGCTCATGAGTGACCCCAGGAATATCAGTAATTCCTTCCGTGTCTTCAGAGCCTGCAACAGCGGGACCCAGTTCTGTCCACGCACCAGGATGCATTTTTTTTTAAGACTCACTTAGATGTTTTGATGAGCGCCCCTGTTGGGAACCTCGGGTCTCAACGAGAGCCTCAGGTTGTCTTTCGTGTGGTTTGACCTCCTCGTCGTGAGGAGGGCACTGCACCTGTTGCTGTCCACTCCTCCTCCTGTGCAGAGAGGGGCACTCAGGCTCTGGATGGCTACATGGGTTGCCCACGGCAGCACTTCCTCTCCTCCGTTTTCTCACATCCGGCTTTTCCACCAAGCCGGGCGTAAGACACACGCCGTGTCGTGACCTGGGGTCTGCACTGTGACCATTGTGGGCAGGGCATAGTTAGCTGCTCATTCACTCTTTTCATGTAAGGAAACAGCCTCGGGGCTCTTGATTGTCCTATTAAAGATGCCCAACTGGTTAGCCCATGCGTGGTGTGGAGACACCTAAAACATGAAGTATTTCTGTTACGCGCTCAGCTCTAGAAGAACCTTCCTCCATCGCCGCAGGGCAGCAGGCAGAGGGGCTGGGAACGAAGATTGCAAACCAGCAAGGGAGAGGAGGGGACTTGTCATTGAGAACTCGGACACCAAGGCACGTGGCCGAGCATAAAGGCTTCGCAGTGGGCACTTGGCCGCTTTTGCATTGATGCCGGGGTTCTGAACAGGGTTTTCAAGGGAGGGACATTTTCCTGATAGGAAACCATTCATCAGAGTGACTCGCTTAGTTCCATGAAGAGCTTGTGACGTGATCTGTCCTTAGAATGCCTCCTTGATATAGCTGTGTGTGTGTGTGTGTGTGCGCGCGCACCTGTGTTTTAAGTGGAATTGCATATCTGACCTTCACATTTCTGATTAGCTTGCGTATAATGTATATACAGTATTCCAGATTTTCCATCATCTGTCTTGTGTTTGTCCCTGAATTCACAGCTCTGGGGAAGGGCTTATCAGAGCACTCACTACTCCCTCCAAATTATCTTCAGATCCAAGAAGCCCTCAGATACCATGGTTTCCGAGCAGTCAAGACCTCAGGGCTCCTTTTTGGTTGTCTGTGTTTTTCCCTAAACAGCAAGATTTGTGGACGACCGTGTCGTGTCCCACAGCCTTTGTAGAGGAGCAGCAGGAGTGACAGCCGGGTCGGAACCATGACTCTGAAGGCTGACGTCTCAGAGGTCTGAGCCCAGCTCTACGATCTCGAGTCTCCGCAGGCGCAGGCTCAGAGTCAGATAAGGAGCAGACCCGTCCTTGAGACCCGGTCCTGGGCACCTGTTGCTGTTCAGTCCCCAGGGAGTCTCAGGTTGAAGGACTCTCACGGGAAGTCTCCCTGGGGCGTTGCCTTCCTGGTGGCCCAGTCTTCCCACACCTGCAGCTCCGTGCAGGTCCTCATTTCAGTGTCATCACCACATTAGTACCTATTCCACTTATATTTTTGAAACATTGAAAATATCACACCTATTAATGGAAATTTCACTGAATTATTAATGAGCGCTCAGAATTGTACCTCCAACACAAAGTACCAAATTGGCTAAATATTACTCACCCCATCATTTATCTGAAATACGGTGTCATCCTACGACCCTAAAAATACAATAATTAATATGAAGCTCCAGGTTGAAAGTACAGCTTTGAAATACCAAACAAGCATCATGTCAAAAGATGACATTTTGTTAAAGAAGCTATTCTAGATGATCAAGAAATGAAAAGTTGAGTTCTGTAAAAAATTCAAAACCCACCTTTAATTTTAAACTTGGAAGTGTGTCCGAAATGAGAAAGTAATTTTATATGTATATCTGTATGCTTCATTAGCAGATATCTCACTATATATGTGATAAATATATGAGTAAATGGAAAATAATCATTTCAAATAAGCTATCCTCATCAAGAATTATTGGTGGGGGATGGGAGGTGGTTGGCATAGTGCTTAAGACACACTGGGGACACCCACATCTTACCGGATACTGCGGGCTCACACCCCAGCTCTGCTCCAAGTTCCAGGTTCCTGCTTGTGCACAGGGAGGCAGCAGGTGGTGGTGACTCAAGGAACTGGGTCCTTGCCATCTAGGTGGGAGACCCAGGACTGAGTTCTTGGTCCCTGGCTGTGGCCTGTCCCAGCCCCAACTGTTATAGACATCTAGGGAGTGAACCAGCAGATGGGAGATCTCCATCTCTCTCTCTCTTTCTCTCTCTCTCTCTCTCTGCCATGCAAATAAGTAAATGTTTAAAACTGATCATTGTTGCTGTAGGGTTTGGAGAATTGATTTCTTGGTTGCTGAAGAGAGTTAAGTGTGTATGTGTGTAAATCGCAGGTGTCTTGTAGCAGTAGGTAAAGGCCTCTGCCTCTCCCGTGTCGGGTTTTCATGTCTTCAGCAACGGGGGAGGTGCCAGGTAGGGACCTGAGCTGGCTGGGTCCTGCCCTTGGGAGCTCCCAGTCTGGGTGAGCAAACACGAAATAGTAACACGCATGGGTCACACAAAGCCATAATAAGCACTGTTAAGGGGGACTGCCTGTGACAGGTGATGCCAGTCCAGGACGTCTCTGTTGTGCAACTGGTGTGTAGTCTGGGGCCCGCTGATGCGCAGAGGTGTGAGTTGAGGGAGAGTGCAGAAGGCAGGTGTCCTGGGGAGACCGAGCGCACAGAGCCCCTTAGCCCTAAAGAGCATGGGACTGGCAGGACAGAAACTGCTCTCCTTCTGCAGCCCCGGCTGCCAAGCAGTTACCAAAGGGAGGGCGGGAGACGCTCGGCACCGCGGCAGTTGCTGAGGCCTGCTGCTTCCTGAAGATTTAGCTGACCAAGGGCCACGCTGCTGCTTCCCTGGGAGAATGAAAGGAGGGAGAAGTGAGACAGAGGGGCCACGTGCACCGCCCAGAAGCCATGCCCCCCCGGCTTGGCTTGCTGGCACCAGGGGCTCATGCAGGGGGAGTGAAGGGAGTGGGACCATCCCCCCCACACACACACTGGAGTATGTAGGACTGTACTTCTCCACCTGCTTCCTCCCTGCCTGCAAAGATGGGAAGGAATCCATTCATAAAACAAGTGCTCGCCTGAGCATCTAGGAAATGTGATGGAGTAAATTCAAGGACTGTTTTTGCTCAACCTGGGACAATGTGATTTTTGTACACAGACACCGCACGACTGTATGGTGGATCCCTGGTGCCCAGGGATACACCTGTGCCCCTGGCCGTGACATCTCAGGTGACACCCTGAAGTGGTTGTGTATTGGTGGCCTGATTAGGTACCGTAACCACCTGGCCCCCAGTCCAGGTTCACATGTCAGAGCATCAGTGTGAATTCAGTTTAGACCAGGACTGCACAGGTTGGCTTCCTAGAGTAGAGAAATGCAGTGCCAGCCCAGGCTTGTTGCAAATGGGCGACAAGATGAGTTCACAGACACAAAAGTATGTGTGTCAGTTTATGTTTTTAAAAATGTCTGGCTCAGACGTAGACGCCAGATCAGCGCCGTCACTTGTCACCCACTTAGAAGCGTCATGAAAGCGTAAATCGCAAGTCTGCTCGGGCCACATCAGCAGTTACAGCCACTGCCTACTGCAGGCCACAGGGGCTGGTCGCCAGCAGGAGCAGCCCCAACCTCTGGGCCGACGAGGGATGGCGAGACCGTTCCATGGATCTCTCGTGCTCTTCTGCCTTTGTGTAAGTCACCAGAACACCAGCCCTCCTCTCCCTCCGCTGCCCTCCTGCTCTCCCTGCTTCCCGCGTGGTCACGGCGCCCAGAGCAGTGTCATGTGGTCACGTCCGTGCTCTTCACCGCGCTACAGAAGTTGCAGTGATCGGAAAAATTAATTGTAGAGAATTGATACTGGAGGCATAGTATCCGGGAAGAAGACGTAACGCAAGCCAGAGATGACCTGAGGGCTGGCACAAGGCAGGGACGACGGGACTGGGAAAGGGCGTGTGAGCTCTAGAGAGGATGTAAAGGCCACACATGCAGTGCAGCAGGTCACGTCACCGCGTGGGCTGCCTTTATCCCATATCAGGGTGCCTGTTCAAGTCCCAGCTGCTCCACTTCCACCCCTGCTTCCTGCTAGTGCACACTGGAGGCAGCAGAAGATGGCCCAAGAGCCCGGGCCCCTGCCATCCTCATGGGAGCCTCAGGTGTAGTTCCGGCTCCTGGCTTCCACGTGGCCCAGCCCTGGCTGCATCACGTATTTGAGGAGTGAACCAGCAGATGGAAGACCTCTCTCTCTCCTCCCTCCCTCCCTCTCTTTTCTTCCCTCTCTCTTCTCCATCCCCCTCTCCCTCTCTATTGCTGTCACTCTGCCTTTCAGGTAGATGAAGACAAATAAGCCTTGTTTAAAAGGTTAGACACGCTGGTTTGGTGGTCATGAGATAGGTGTGGTCCGGTGAGCTAGGGCAGCACAGCTGATGCACTGTGGTGTGCGTGAGGCCCTCTGCAGTGGGCGTCCACTCTGCACCTGCGGTGCCCGTCCTGGAGCTTGAGAACATGCCCGTCACTGTACAAGGGGAAGGAGGAGGAGAAGTGGTTTTCCCTCCACCTCGGCACCCTCTCCCCTGGGACTCTTCCCACTGCTTCCTTTGTTAGAGAAGTGCCAGGTCATCGCCCCCACCACCCTGGTGAGGGAGGCACTGCCTGGCGAGTCCTCCAGCACTGGGCCTTCGTTCTTCCTTGGGCTCGGTGCTGACTACGCCAGGCCCTGCTGTGGGACATGCAGCACGCTTTGTAATCCGTGAGCCACGGCCGCCTCCCCACCGAATGTTTACCATGCAGAGGACGGCCGTGCGCTGTGCTCACTCCAGTGTTGGCGTTCACCTGGCACGGGGCAAGGGGGTGATGGACGGGGGTTCTTACCCAAGCTTCCTTTTCTTTATTTTATTCAGATAGAGAAACCCAGGGGGAGGCCAAGAGGAGAAGGAGCAGGAAAAGCTTGCCTTAGACCCTAAGTCCCCTGTTAGTGACAAGCCCAGAATCCCGCCTGTCACCGGCACATGGACCATGCGTGTGGAATGACGGGATGCCCGTGTCACCGGCACACGGACCATGCGTGTGGAATGACGGGATGCCCGTGTCACCGGCACACGGACCATGCGTGTGGAATGACGGGATGCCCGTGTCACCGGCACACGGACCATGCGTGTGGAATGACGGGATGCCCGTGTCACCGGCACACGGACCATGCGTGTGGAATGACGGGATGCCCGTGTCACCGGCACACGGACCATGCGTGTGGAATGACGGGATGCCCGTGTCACCGGCACACGGACCATGCGTGTGGAATGACGGGATGCCCGTGTCACCAGCACACGGACCATGCGTGTGGAATGACGTGCCACTGTTTTCTGTGCAAACCGTCCTGCAGCCCAGGCCTGTCGATAGGCCTGTTCTCAGGGAGAGGCTTGCCCTCTCTGGGGGCCGCCCCTGCAAGCTGAGTGACCCACAGAGCTTCAGCGAGGCATTTGGGCCTGTGTCTGCTCACCATGCTGTGGTCAAAGTGTGCAGCTTGTCACGCCTGTAAGCCCCGCCGCCCCAGGGATTACGGAGGCCTGGCAGGGGAGTGAGCACCGCACACCAGCCCAGGCCTGCACCTGCTCCTGCTTCCAGATGGTTCTAGCTCAGTGGTGTGTGGAATGCCGGTGAGATCCCGGCTCCCAGGGCTGTGGGTGGCTGGGATGGTCTGCCACAGGCTGGAAGAAAAGCCCTGCGGCTGAATTCCCCGACCCCATTCTGACAGATGAGCCTTCCTCGCTTTCTGCAGTCTGCGGCTGGCCCCCTCCTGCCTGGCCGGAGGAAGCACCTGCTGTTGTCCACACACACTCGGTGAAGCAGCCACATCAGATCTCACACCCTCTGCATGCATCTCTCTTTTGTTCCCCGGGCTGCAAAGCCGCTCTTAGGAAAGCAATGGGACGTCAGGGGCCCCTTTGAGCCCTGGGAATACAGCCTCAGAAGCCTGGAATTGTAGCTTAGCCGCTGGTGGAAAATACTCTATGGATGTTTTATTCAGGAATGCATACATAACATTGAGCAGAATCCAAATACATAAATCACTTTTTACAATAGGTGTTAAGAGCTACCGTGCTGCATTTCAGGCCCTGGCTGCCAAGCTAGCACACACAGTCCTCTGCTGCCACCTGCTGTCCGAGCGGTGTATTTTCCTGGGAAACCCAAAGATTCCCATTGTTTCGTTCCTTTCAGCTGTCTCATAGTTCCTTGACTTTCAGGTTTGTGTAGGGTAAAATTAGCCCCTGCGAAAGCTGAACTGCCTTGTGTTTTATTTTAGTGTGTTTCCTTTTAATTAGACTTGAGAGGCAGAGAGAAAGCTCTTCCATCCACTGGTTCATTCCCTAAATGCTTGCAACAGCCAGGGCTGCACTAGGCTGAGGCAGGAGCCCAGACCTCCATCTGCTCACCCATGTGGGTGAGCGGCAGGGAACCAAGTACTTGGACCGTCATCTGCTGTCTCCCAAGTGCGTTATCAAGACGCTGGGATCAAAAGTGGAAGAGCTGAGACTGCATCCCAGGCACCGTGATGTGGGACGCGGGCAGAGCAGGTGTGACGTAGCCTGCTGTGCCACAGCACCTACCCCTGCCTTGTGTTTTTGAGGGCTGTGGAGGAGGCTCAAATTCTGGCGGGACAGAGAAAGCAGAGTGGAGATCTGCTGTGACAAAGTCAGCTCCTTCCCCTTGCCTTTCCCAAGCCTTGTGTGCAGCTCGTGGGCCAAGGGTGCAGTGCCCTGTCTTCCGAGTGGGTCCTGTCACCGTAGCTGTCGATCTCTCTGTCCATGTATCGTGATCACCAACATGGTCCATCAAAGAACTAGGAATCATTAACATCCCGGTAACGGCTGCCCATCAGTGAGCGTGGACTCCCATGATCGAGGGCCTGAGCACTGTCTTCAGGGTCAGATGTTAGCCACAGCAGTTGCCACCTGTCGCTCGAGCCGGCAGGCAAACTCAGATACCTGCGGAAGAACGGCCGGCACATGGCGGAGGACCAGGCAGCAGGCTCTGCCCTGAGCCTCAGAGCTGCTTAGACTGCAGCATGGGCCTCCTGAGGGAGGCCACAGCCTTAGGCACCAGCATTTGTCGCTGGTGACTCTGAAGCGAGTCAGCAGCATCGCCCTTGAGCCACTCTCAGCACGAAGTGGCAAACTCAGGGCCTTGGCAGCTCCGAAGCAACACGGTGGCGACGCAGCTCCTTGAAGTTGCGTGCAAGGCTGGAGGGGGCGTGTCCAAAGTGCAGCCGTATGATGGGCCAGGTGGGGGGAGCTGGAGGGGGCGTGTCCAAAGTGCAGCCGTATGATGGGCCAGGTGGGGGGAGCACGCAGGAGACCCCGCCCACTGCACGGCCCCTGGAGACATGTGCAGGCCAGGGGGCCCCAGCTAGTGGTGACTCTGCTCTTCCAGGATGGGAGCAGTTCCAGAAGCCAAAAGCATCCTCACCAGGCCCCTTGGATCTGGGCCAGTCCATCGGCCCCAGAGAACCAGTGTCAGGCAGCGCTGTGACAGGCAGCGGCAGTCACCGGGTGGGAAGATCATGTCGCCGATTCAGGAGCAAAAGCTGAAAAGCAGGTACTGCCTCACTTGCCCTGAAAACTGGCGTGCACACGTGGGATGGCAGAACTGAACGGAGAAATCCGATCAGGGCCGTAAACCTAAGGAGCTTATTATGCCTTAGTTATGGCCCCATCATCAGTCAGCTCCCCAGAATGAAAGTCCTGGTCTCTGGCTGGGCTAATGGTGTCCCCTCACCTGTGTCAAGAAAGCATCTCTGGACCCCCACACACACCTGTGCAACAGCTCACACCACCGGCCCTGGATGGCCATGTGACAGGTCCGTGCTGGTGACCGTGGGCCAGCGGGGCCTCTGCTCCTGGTGCTCCCTGCAGCTTGACCACTGTGAGCCTCTCTGGCTGCTGCAAACCTTCCTGAGCCCCAAAGCGGTGGTTGTCACCGTCACCTTTGCTTTATACTCTGATGCACGCGCAGGTGCTTTTAAAAGTCTATAGAAAGTGGAATGGGAAATTCACTGCAGTGTAAAACATTTCGATAGCCATGCGCAGTTTTTTCTTCATGTGAATTGTCCACGTCCTTTGAGACGACCACCTCGTGTGCCTCGGACGTGGAGACTGAAAATGACGGTGCTGGGACGCCCGTATCCCACACCACAGTGCCTGGGTGCCAGCCCCGGCTCTGTTCCCAAGTCCAGTTTCCCGCTGATGCTCAGGTCCCTGCCACCTCTGCAGGGGACAGGGGTTGAGTTCCCAGTTCCTGCCTTCAGCTGGCCCAGACTTAGCTGCTGTGGACATCTGGGGAGTGAGCTAGCAGACAGAAGATCCTCCTCTCCATCTCTCGGCCTTCCAGATAAAAAAGTATAAATAATAATTTTTTGAGGATTTCTGGTTGGGTACAATGATGGTAAAAGTGTGGAGAAGCCTCCTCAAATCCTAGTCCCCCTCCCTTCCTTGAGAATCTGTGTTTGGTGCCCTCTAAAACCCCCTCTGTGAGCGTTGGACAGACCTGACCTTTGTGGGTAAAATGAAGGCCCCACGGAATCACCCCTGAACTTCTCCGAGCCCTCAAACGTTTGATGTCAGTATCCATTTTTTTTAGAAAGCTTGTATTTAATGAATACAAACTTCATAGGTACAGCTTTAGGAATATAGCAGTTCTTCCTCCTATACCTGCCCTCCCACCACCACTCCTGTCCCACCTCCTACTCTCTCTCCCATCCCATTCTTCATTCAGATTCATTTTTAATTATCTTTATATACAGAAGACCAACTCTACACTAAGTAAAGATTTCAACAGTTTGTACCCACACACACATGTAACTTATAAAGTACTGTTTGAAAACTAGTTTTACCATTAATTCTCATAGTACAACTCCAGGGGTCCTACATAAGGAGTAAGTGCACAATGACTACTGTTGTT
The DNA here is from genome assembly GCA_949820135.1 of Sylvilagus floridanus. Lineage (NCBI taxonomy): Eukaryota > Metazoa > Chordata > Mammalia > Lagomorpha > Leporidae > Sylvilagus > Sylvilagus floridanus. The sequence continues at coordinate 188,556,170 of OX463227.1, forward strand.
GATTTACAGTTGACACTCTTACTTATGACGTCAGTGATCACCCAAGGCTCTTGTCATGAGCTGCCAAGGCTATGGAAGTCTTTTGAGTCCACAAACTCCATCAATATTTAGACAGTGCCATAAGCAAAGCGGAAGTTCTCTCCTCCTTTCAGAGAAAAGTACCTCCTTCTTCGATGGCCCCTTCTTTCCACTGGGGTCTCACTCACAGAGATCCTTCATGTAGATCTGTTTTTGCCACAGTGTCTTGGTTTTCCATGCCTTTAATGCTCTCATGGGCTTTTCAGCCAGATCTGAATGCCTTAAGGGCTGAATCTGAGGCCAGAGTTCTGTTTATGCTGTTTGTCATTCTATGAGTCTGCTGTTTGGACTGCTTCCCATGTTGGATCATTCTCTCCTTTTTAATTCTATCTATTGTTATTACCAGTCACTTGGTCTTATGTATGTGATCCCTTTGACACTTAATCCTATCTCTATGATCAGTTACAAAGTTAAAATGATCAGTTTAACCCATAAGATGGCATTAGTACCACCCAGCTTAATGGGATTTGGCATCTCATGGCAAGTTTTTAGCTTTACCCTTGGGGTAAGTCCGTGGGAATGTGTGCCAAACTGTACAGCTCCCTCTCTTATTCCCACTCTTATTTTTTACTGGGATCTATTTTCAATTGGATTTAAACACCTATGAATAATTCTATGTTAAGAGTTCAATCAGTGATATTAAATAGAAAAAGAAAATAGTAAAAAAAATAATGATAAACTGTTCTTTGATAGGCAAGACAAGGGCTGTTCAAGTCATTGCTTCTCTTAGTGTCAATTTCACTTCTATAGGTTTCCTTTTAGGTGCTCTGTTAGTTGTCACAGATCAGGGAGAACATATATTTGTCCCTTTGGGTCTGGCTTATTTCACTAAGCATAATGTTTTCCAGATTCATCCATTCTGTTGCAAATGACTGGATTTTTTTTTTTACCACTGTGTAGTATTTCAGAGTACATAATTTCTTTATCCAGACTTCCATTGATGGGCATTTAGGTTGATTCCATGTCTTAGCTATTGTGAACTGAGCTGCAATAAACATGGAGGTGCAGATAACTGTTTTATTTGCTGACTTCATTTCCCTTGGGTAAATTCCGAGGAGTGGGATGGCTGGGTCATATGGTAGGACTAGATTCAGATCTCTGAGGTGTCTCCAAACTGTCTTCCTTAGTGGCTTTACCAGTTTGCATTCTCACCAACAGTGGGTTAGTGTGCCTTTTCCCCCACATCCTCGCCAGTATCTGTTGTTGGTAGATTTCTGTATGAGGACCATTCTAACTGGGGTGAGGTGAAACCTCATTGTGGTTTTGATTTGCATTTCCCTGATGGCTAGAGATCCTGAGCGTTTTTTCATGTGTCTGTTGGCCTTTTGGATTTCCTCTTTTGAAAAATGCCTGTTTAAGTCCTTGGCTCATCTCATAACTGGATTGTTTGTTTTGTTGTTGTGGAGTTTGTTGATCTCTCTGTAGATTCTGGTTATTAATCCTTTATCCATTGGTCAGTATCCCTCATCACCTGAACGTGGTGAGGTTCTCGTCCGCACTCCTGCCGTCTGCAGAAGGCAGCCCGGCTGTGCGAGTTCCACGCCTCCCTGTGGCGTGGTGGGAGCACAGGTGACCTCGTTGGCAGGGAGCCTTGGAAATCCTCACAGAAAACAGAGGCAGAGAGGCTTCTTGCCCAGGTTCAAAGGGCAAGTTAGGGGCCAATCAGGGTCACCTCCTGTTCTCTCAAGCAGCGTACTTGCTTTCTGTGTGACACCGCCTCTTAGCAGAAAAGACGTAAGCAGGAGGCCCCCAGGCCACACCTCCACCCTCACTCCGCCATGTTCACCACTCCTAGCAGGGGTCTTACCCTCAGCAGTACCATCTACAGTTTAATTCCTCAGAGGTGATACGTACTCAGTTAATGTTTGCAAGAGTAAAACCTTTCCATCCAAAATAATTGTGGCCAGAGGTAGTCGCGATCACTCAAAGGCTCTTGGTAGGATTTCTGTGGAGAGCAGCAGTGTTTGGATACTTGGAGAACTGGATATTTTAGAACAAATGGGCATACATTGAAATCTGTTAGGTTCATGATTCAGGACGTGGACAGTAGTCAGAGGACAGCCAAAATGCTGACCTGCAGCGTAGGAACCAGGAAGGGGCCTACACTGTGGCTTCCATCTGTGTGACCTTTTTTGGGTTTTTCATTGTGGAAAAATACACATAACGTGAAAATTTACCACCTTGAGTGTAAACTTTGCTGAATGGGTAAGGCTCTTGGCAGTTTGCACCCAGGAAATGCTGGGTGTTGCATATGCATGAAGCAAATCAAGTTCAAGTGCAATGAAAGATGAATGTGGCTTTTTGTTTGTTTGTTTGTTTGAAGATTTTTATTTATTTGAGAGGTAGAGCTACAGACGAAGTGAGGGAAAGACAGAGAGAGAGGTCTTCCTTCTGCTGGTTCACTCCTCAAATGGCCACAACAGCTAGAGCCGGGCCAATCCAAAGCCAGGAGCCGGGAGCTTCTTCCAGGTCTCCCATGCAGGTGCAGGGGCCCAACCACTTGGGCCGTCTTCCACTGCCTTCCCAGGCCATAGCAGAGAGCTGGACTGGAAAAGGAGCAGCTGAGATATGAACCAGGGCCCACCTGGGATGCCAGCACTGCAGGCGGAGGCTTAGCCTCCTACGCCACAGCGCCGACCCCAAGATGACTCTTCCAAGCGCAGCTCCGTGCTCCAGTAAGAGGATCCTCAGCCACACACTAAGTTACTGCGAAATACTAGGAAATACTTTGTATATATGAAATAGTGAGGGTACATGATGCTTTATATAAACCTCTGTGAGGATACATCAAAAAGTTCAGGTATGATGGGATTAACAGATACTTACTGGGGCTGGCCTGAAGCGCCAGCATCCCATATGGGTGCTGGTTCAAGTCCTGGCTGCTCCACTTCCAATCCAGCTCTCTGCTGTGGCCTGGGAAAACAGTGGGAGATGGCCCAATTCCTTGGGCCCTTGCACCCGCGTGGGAGACCCGGAGGAAGCTCCTGAATCCTGGCTTCAGATTGGCGCAGCTCCAGCTGTTGCAGCCAATTGGGGAGTGAACCATTGGATAGTAGCCCTCTCTCTCTCTCTCTCTCTCTCTCTCTCTCTCTCTCTCTACCTCTCCTCTCTGTGTAACCCTGACTTTCAAATAAATTAATAAATCTTTAAAAAAAAAAGATGCTTATTTTGTTGGAAAATTTTTGAACCCCATACATAGTTTCTGCATAATATATATTTTCCATGAACTTTTTGAAGATGCTGCATGCACTAGTTTCCCTCAAGTCTAAAGCCCTGTGTGTATTATCTACTCATAAACGCCCCCTCCTCCAAATCTATATTTTTAAATCCTGGCAAATTGTAGTTAAGCTTTATTTTTTTTTTAACAAGAGAATCTTACATAACATTAGACACAATTATAGCAAAAGTGTCAAAAAGCAGCCACGTGCTCCTGTTTTCAAACACGCCAAACATTGACTTTCGCCTGATACTGTCCCCAGTCTCCTGTGCGCGTCTGTTTGTGTGGCTGGTGAATCCAGTGCAGCTTATGTCATGGACAGAACCTGACATTCTCTTGCCTAACGTTGAAGTGTATTAGCCGGGGTCAGAGGTCCCCTGTGATGAGATCTGTTGAACTTGGAGTCTCTCCCTGTTTCTCCACCAAAGCGGGATCGGGCAGGGCAGTGCCTGCTAGAAAGGTCACGGGCATTGGGCGCTCAGGCCCAGGTGAGCCTGTCTTCCCTGCCCCTGCCATGCACATGAGCGTCTGTTTCCAGAGAAGGCTCATACAGACGTTCTCTGGTAGACTTGTGAAGTCCCTCACACAGCCGCCTGCAGCAGGGCAGGGGCTCAGTGAACGTCACTCCTGCTTCCCTTTGAGATGAAACTCTCGGGCTAGGTCTGTTGCAGCCCCTGGATGGCCTTCTCTGATTGCTTGAGATACTGCGTATTCCAACCTGTGAAGCATCCGCATGGCTGTGCGAGGCACAGACTTTCTCCATGTGAAGGATTCAGCTCCTCGGTAGCCCTTAACTTGTCTTAAATTCTAACTCGTCCTTCCACTGGAAAACCCTAAGGAGCCTACCTTCTGTTACAGTCTCCCGCTCCACTGTCTGGTACTTCTGTCTCTCTTTGCACCCCAGGCACAAAGCCCATGGTCAAACTGGCACCTGCCTTGCTTTCTGTTGGACCGTGGTGTTGTCTTGGCTTCTCATTGGGAACTCGGGTCCTGTGTAAGGTGCGCTGTCACAGTGTATATGGCTTTGTGTGTCTGAGGATGGGAATCCTCACTGACTTGAGCCAACACCCCTGCCTCCCGTGGTCCACGTTAGCAGGAAGCTGGAGTCAGGCACCAGAACCAGGTCTCAGGACGGCGCTCTGATACAGGATGTGATGTCTTATCTGACACCATAAGCATTAGGCTAAATGCCTCCCCCCGGGAAATATTTGTAAATGCCGATAGACATACGGAGGAGTATCGGCAGCCAGGTGATATTGAAAGGACGCTATGATTCTTGCTAGAAGGAGCTCAAAGAAGACCCTCAGTATCAACCTGGGGAGATTATAAACTACGAACCTGAGCAGCCTTTCACGCCACCCCACACCAAGTGGAGAAGTGGAACCAACCCCAGGAGTCGCGCTTCTGCTGACTGGGACTCTCCCAACAGATCAAAGAAGCAACAACTCTGTTGGGCGTAGACAGTAGAGGCACTGTGGTCCAGTGGTTCCACCCCGGGTATATTCACAAGAGAGATGAAAATGTGATAGCCACACAAAAACCTGTACAAAAGTGTTCATAACTGCTTCATCCCTAGTAGCCAAAACGTGGGAACTTGTCAAGCACCCATCCAATGAGAAATGGATAAACATGCTGCGGTGTAGTCATACAGCGAAGTACTACTCAGCAGGGGAGAGGCAGAAGGTGCCAGTACGTGCCACCACACAGGTGGCCCCGGGAAACATCAGTCTATGTGACAGAAGCCGGACCTGAAGGACCATGACGTATTTCTGAACTGTAACAGAACACGCTAAGCAAGCTGACTTCATGAAGAAAACAGCTGTATTTATGCACACCTGGGAAGGCTGCAGGGCCAGGCGGCACGGCCACAGTCCTCCCTGGGCAGCACCACGTCGTGGCACGTGGCCACCTTGCTGGCAGAGGCCGGAGGCAGCACGTGGCAGCACGTGGAGCGTGCCACGTCTCTGCAGACTGCTGGTTCCAAGGCCTGGGGAGAGACACTCATCTCAATGTGTGTTTCACCACGGAGCTCTGACGTGTGACAGCTAACGAGCGTGGTCTTCTGGAGGAGGCAGAAGCTGTAAAATGGATTGTGTAATGACAGCCGTGAGTATCTCAACACACATGGCACTGTACACTTGAAATGGTGTGTGAACGCGTCTCCCTAAAGCTGCTAGGAAGAGAGGCAGTTCTTCGTCTGCAAAGCCCTCTGCGACAGGAAATGAAGGAAACCCGCCCAGTGTTCACACAAGCTCTGCCCTCAGGGTCCAGCGGGCCATTAGGGGAGGCTGTGGGTGAGGCCTGTGGACTGGCCTGCAAACGCTGCTCTCCTAGGCAGTGTCCGCTCTGTGCCGGTGCCGGAAGCCAGTCACTGAGCGCCGGAAACGCCATCTAACGTCTGTGGGGTGGGTGTCACCCCACTGAGCAGGTGGCAGAACTGAGGCTTCAGTGTGAAGTGCTGTGCCCAGAGACTCAGAGCCAGGATGAAGCTGGATTGGTCCCAGGACAGACCTAGGCTCTCGGCTGCGTCATCACCCAGCTTTCAGCCTTCTCCACTGCTAACCCAGCCCCGCTCTGGAACGTAGCAGGAAACTGGGCATGTTGTCCTTTAGAAGAATACTGGCTTGGGTTAAAAGATACTGAATATCGTCGTGTCACCTGGTAATTCCCTTTCTCTGTGTGTACCCCGACAGCTGAAGGCAGGGCCTCACATAGACAGCTTGCAAACCCGAGTTCTTAACAGCGTTATTCACAGTAGGCAAGGGATCCAAGTCACCCAAGTGTCCATCAGCAGATGAGCGAATAAACACAGCTGTCCATTCCGAGTGGAATATTACTCAGCCTTTAAAAGGGAGGAATTCCGAACCCCAAGGCTGAACTGAAGGCATTATGCTAAGTGAAGTAAGCCAGTCAGAAAAGGACAAACACTGTGTGCTTCTACCTCGTGAAGTACCCAGACAATCAAACTCGTGGAGGCGGGAAGCAGAGTAGGGGTTGCTCGGGGCTCTCGGGAGGGGGTTGGGGGCCCGTGTTTAGGGGCACAGTGTCACCTGGGGAAGGTGAACAGTTCTGGAGGTGGCTGGGTGATGCCGCTGACGCTCAGCCACGTGGCTGAACGGTGCAGGAGGAATGCTAAGTTCTGTGCTGTGTCTAGTTTATCATACACACACAGAGCATTGGGTTCACTGCAAACCCTGCAGCTGGAAAGCCGTTCTGAGCGGATCCAGCAGGAAAACTTAAGAAAAGTCTTGGCTTTGAAGGAGACAAGGCCTGAGGCATCCGGAGTCATCCCCACCCGGGAGCTCATTCTGGTGCCAGAACAACCACACCTTCGGGGAATCGGCACCGTCGGCCAGGAGGGCGGGGTGGGCGCGAGGCTTCTGAGACAGATTCTTAGGTTTTCCCTGTTGGACACTCTGCAGTGGCAGAGTTTTTGTTTGCTTTTTAACTTTTTTTATGGGAGTATGAACAGAACATGTAGTATAATGAGCCTTTGGTATTTTATCTACATGCCTGCCCACATCCTCCCATATTATTGTGAAGAAATTTATATCGTTTTATAGAAACTGTCTTAGTACCTGTCTGAAATGATGCTTCCCTAAACCATCACCACAATGCCGTTATCATAACTAATAACAGTGATTCCTTCATGTCATGTTTAAATTTCAGACTGTCAGAAATAATTTTTCCAGCTGTGTGTGTGTGTGTGTGTGTGTGTATTTGAATCAGGATTCACGTAAGGTTCAGAATGACACCTCAGAAATCTCTTGAAAAGAAATCTACAAGCTCTACCCATGCATCTCTTTCCTTGCTCTTCCCGCAGTCAGTTCTCAGTCCAGATTCTACTGATTGCATCTTTGTTTTGTCACCTGTACAGAAGGTGGTCATTGGATCTTGGCCAACCAAGTGCTGCACCTTAGCCCGACAGTAGACTCGCTTGAGGAGCTCTTCTCCCTACATCAGTTAAGCATCAAACTTCTGATTGCTCCAGCAGTCCCACCCCAAGAGGAGAGACAGATGTTCAGGCAGAAGCTCGTCACACTCGTGTTTGTGGCAGCACCGTTGACAACAGGCCAAAGACAGAAAGAACCCAGGGCCCTTGGTCTGAGGAAAGGACACACAAAGTGTGATGTGTCCACAAGGTAGACTGTCATTCGGCCTCAAAAGCAAGGGAGACGTGATGCACACTACCGAGAGCCTGGATGAACTTTGAGCCAAATGGGAGGAATCGGACCCATTTGTTGCTTGGATTCTGCATGCTTGAAATGTGCAGATGAGAGAACTCCATAGAGACGGGAAGTAGACTGGTGGTTGCCAGGAGCGGGAGAAGGAGGAGTTGGGGAGTGGCTGCTCAGTGGGCAGGAGTCCCTCCTTGGAGGGGTGATGAAAACGTGGAGCCAGGTGGACGTGATGGCTGTGTGAGTTTGTGAATGTGCGTATGCCACCGAGCTCTGGTGTGCTCTGTAATGTGTATTCATCTTACCACGATTTTCTCAAGATTCTGATGTGTAGAAACACCCTGACCCGGTATAGCATCGTCACGTCATAGGTGGTGCCCAAGCGTCAGAATATGCTGGCGCCCTCCAAGGGAGGCCCTGGTTGGCCGTCACTGAGGGAGGCCAGCTCGGCCAGGTCGCGTCTTGCCCGCCCTGCCCCCAGGCGGCCGTGGTCTGCTCACTGGTTCTAGAGGAAGTCACAGCTTCTCAGCGGATGCTCTTGGAGCTCTGCCGCCTAGCATCTTGCAAAGTGTTCTCTCCTGTTAGAAAACACGGACTGGCCGTGTTGCATCTTGGCCAGTTTTGTTTTTGGACTTGAGAGGGAAAGAGCCCCGTGTGTGCACGCATGCAGGCACCCTGCCCAGCGGCAGGCTCAGCTTCTGTCCCGGCTACCTCACTCAGAAACCCGCAGGCAGGAAGCAGAACGAGCAGGGCTGACTCCCGAGGGGGGGGGGGGGGGGGGGCTGTCCTCTTCCTAATCCACAGTGGCTGCCGCTGCGGCCACCCTCGTGTCCCTAGAACCTGGCCTAGGCAAGCCGCGCTCCCCTGGGAGAGAAGAGTCCTTTGCGTAGCAAGGCTGGCCACAGCACTGCAGGGCCAGGCCCCAGCTGCCGCGGGCTCTGCAATCCTGGCAGAGCCGCAAAGAGGTGAAATGGAGCCCGGAGCTGGACGTCCCAGTTCTCCTGTGCCTCCGCCAGCTTCCTCCTCTGGCTGCGTCTGAATAAACTCAGAAGAAACTGGGCAAGTGGCTTGCTGCTCCCCGTGGAGCTAAACAAAGTGAGCTCTTCTTGTGTGACCCTCGGGATGGATGGCTTGGCCCACAGTCACTCAGCGGGGGGGAAAGGAGGGGTGTGACACCCCAGGTCCCAGACTGCGGCTGACATGTGGCCTGAAGCAGAGCCACGAGTTAAACCGGGGAGTCCAATCTCTAAATCTCCCTCTCGGTAACCCAGGGCTCTTCTCGCTGAGTGATGTGGGGTTTCCATTGCAGGCGTTCTCAACACGAGTGGGAGACACTCTCTCAAGGGGCGCCTGTTACAGTCAAGCTATTGGGGCATAGATTTTGAAGTCAGAAGACCTGGAATGGAACGTCTCAGCCCCATAATTCACTTAGCAATTGTGCGAGTGTAGACAGTTCACTAAATCGCTCTGATTCTGTGTACTCATCCAGGAGTATGTGTGGATATGAGGCATACGCAGGGCAGGTGCAAAAGCTGTTACCAAACATGGCTGCCAAGTCTAGCCACGGCTAACAGACGCTGCTTCCTTACGAAGTGCAAGGGCACCTCAGCAAGGTCACGGACGTGGCGCTGAAAGGTGCACTCGCTGAAGAGCCCTTCTGCAGATGACTCTTAAGTAAAGCAAGCGACTGCCGACCTCAGTCCCTGCTGGGAGGTTGAGGGGTCGGGTGCAGTGGTTTCCTCACTGTGGACCTGGATGCGGCCATGGGAAGTTCTGTTGTTTTAAATCAAGTTACAATGTAAGATCCGTTGATAAATTTAAACACACACACACTCATACATATTTGAAAGGCAGAGTTACAGAGAGACAGACAGACAGACAGATACTACACTTGATCTTAACCAAAAGGCTGAGAAGCGATATATAGAGAGACAGAGAGAGAGCTCTTCCATCTGCTGGTTCACTCCCCAATTGGCCTAATGGCCGGAGCTGCGCCGATCTGAAACCAGGAGCCAGGAGCTTCCTCCGGGTCTCCCAAACAGGTGCAGGGGCCCAAGGACTTGGGTCGTCTTCTACTGCTTTCCCAGGCCCTAGCAGAGAGCTGCATCAGAAGTGGAACAGCTGAGACTTGAACTGGCACCCCCATTGGATGCCGGCACTGCAGGTGGCAGCTTTACCCTCTACGCCACAGCGCCAGCCCCGATAATTTTTTTTAATATATCTATCCCTTTGAAATGGGGGGGGGGGTGTCTTCCATCTGCTGGTTCACTCCCCACTGGCCACAATGGCCGGAGCTGTGCCGATCTGAAACCAGGAGCTTCTTCCGGGTCTCCCATGTGGGTGCAGGAGCCAAAGGACTTGGGCTGTCTCCTACTGCTTTCCCAGGCCATAGCAGAGAGCTGGATCAGAAGTGGAGCAGCTGAGACTTGAACTGGCACCCCTATGGGATGCCAGCACTGCAGGTGGCAGCTTTACCCGCTATGCCACAGCATCAGCCCCATATCCATCAATAAATTTTGATACATTGATTTGGGTTCGGTGACTGCTTGACAGTAAAGCTCTGCGTTAAGGATGGAGTTATGAGGCCACGGAATACAGTGATTGCCTCTCAGTTATGATCTGTCCTGCTTTGCTTTTTCACAAAATATGTTTTCCAGGGGCGGGTAAAGCTGCCGCCTGCAGTGCCGGCATCCCATATGGGAACTGGTTTGTGTCCTGGCTGCTCCACTTCTGATCCAGCTCTGTGCTATGGCCTGCGAAAGCAGTGGAGGGTGGCCCAAGTCCTTGGGCCACTACATCCACATGGAAGACTTGCAAGAGACTCCTGGCTCCTGGCTTCGGATTGGCACAGCTCCAGCCGTTGCAGCTGATTGGGGAATGTACCAGCAGATAGAAGACCTTTCTCTCTCTCTCTGCCTCTCCGTTTCTCTCTGTGTAACTCTGACTTTCAAATAAATAAATAAATCTTTTGGGAAAAAAATATGTTTTCCAGGTGTTCAGGTATTCTACGATAGTTTTTTGTTGTTGTTTGTTTGTTTTAAGAGAGAGAGCAGGAGCAAGTGTGTGACATATTCAGGTCTCCACATCAGAACCCTCTCCAGTGCCTCTTACATCGAGAGATCTCAGGTTCACTTTGGTGATCAGAGCTGGGAACACAATCTGCATCTCAAACATAACCCAACAGGAACAGCGTGTTCCAAGTAGTTAAGCAGCATAGAAGCAAAGGCCTCTGGCAGCACAGCTCCGCTCCCCGCCTTTCCCTATGCAGCTTCTCCATGGCGCTTGGCCCCTGTGACGTGGCCTTGGCGGCTGCCTCGGGCTCTCACTTCTCTCTCGTCCATCAGCGGGGCTGGGAGAGGAAGGACAGCCTTAAGCTGTAGTTCCACGTTCCCTACAGTGAGATCTGTGAAATCTTTTTAAAGTAACTGTTTCCAGCAGAACCATTAGGTGATGTATGGTAGGCTGAATAGCCGCCCGCAGAGATGTCCACCTGCTGATTCCCGGAACCTGAAAATGTGTCCTTTTATAGCAGGAGCGACTTTGCAGGTGGGATCGAGTTAAGGGTCTGGAGACCAGCCTGGCTTCTCCGTGTGGGCCGAACTGTGAGTGGCCTTCCCTGAGGAAGACAGAGCAGGTGTGACTTCCAAGGAGAAGGTGATGTGGTGGCAGGAGCAGAGAGCAGGGCACTGTGTTCTGAGGATGGAGGACGGGGACGCAGGCGTGCAGCACAGGGGGCCTCTGGCAGTGGAGACAAGAGGTTCTTCCCAAGCAGCACCTTGACTGTGGCCCAGGGAGACTGACTGCACGCTGCTGGCCTGCAGAACTGTGAGGGTGAATTTCTGTGGTTTTGAGCCACCCATCTGGGTGTAGTTTGTTTCAGCAGCAGTAGGAAACTAGTGCAAGGGTGCAGAGTCATCCTTTGGAGACCGTGGATTGGCTCAGGGCAGCCCCATGAGCCCAGTGCCGCTGTCTCCTGGGCCCCCAGGCCCCAGCGAGGAATGGGGTGGAAGCAGTCCTGGGACCTCATCACATCCAAATGTAGTGACCCTGGGTGACCTGGGAGTGTGGCTGGGGTGGGCAGGGTGTTGCTGCTGGCTGCCTCCGTGCGCCCAGGGAGCACGCATGTGGAAGTCGTCTCTGCAGGCGGCAAAGAGAGAAGTCTTGTTCAGAGTGCGGAGTTTCTGAGCAACTGCCTCCATGAGCAGCACATGAGAGGCTCTGCAGAGACGAAGGAAAGCTATGGAAAGGCAGCGGCCCCAGTGAGGGCTGGCCCCATCCCGAGCAGAGCATCTCTGCCACTGTGGTGCTGGCCGCTTCGCTTTGTCCTGCAGGCAACGGGGTGCCTGGGCCTCACTCAGAAGATGTAAGTGGGACAGGTGTTTGGCTCCGTGATTAAGTTGCTACTTGGGAAGCCTGCTTCTGACCCAGCTTTCTGCTGGTACGTTCTGGGAGGCAGCAGGTGATGGCTCCAGTAGTCGGGTCCCTGCCACTCCCGTGGGAGACCCAGATGGAGTTCCAGGCTCCTGGGTTCGTCCTAGCCCAGCCCTGGCTGTTGCAGGCATTTGGAGACTAGATCAGCAGATGGAAGATTCTCTCTCTCTCTCTCCCTTTCAAATTAAAAAGTGATAAAAAGTTTTAAGTAAATGCAACGTTGATGAACGTGGTGATCTCTCAGCAGTTCACACGTGGTCCCACCAGGGAGTGTGGACGGGGAGGAAGGCACAGGAGAACAGTAAGAGAGCCCGGGGACAGGGTCACGGAGGGGCTCAGGAGAGGAGGCGTCCTCTCCACATCCGCGCGTTCATGACTGTCAGCTCATTAAAGCAGCTCCTGAAGCCTTCACATCTGGTGTCTTCCCTGACAGGGACAGAGCTTACAGGTGACTCCTTTCTGTCTGCCGCCTGTCAGCCAGCAGCCTTGGCACCCTGACTCCTCCGGGGAGGCGCGCTCAGCCTGACGGCTTCATTTAGCCCTCAGTGGCTGGCGAGCTCGAGACGAGACTTGTGTCTATGGCGTCTTTGTCTGCGGCTCCCTGACAACCCCCTCTTTCAGCCCGGGAGCAGGGGTGCAAGCCGTGAGAGGCATCCCGCCTCCAGGATGTAAATGTGATCGCTGCACGTTGCCAAGTTCCATAGAATATTTCTGGGCAGGCTGCAGAAAACCTGCATGTGGATTTCCACTTAATTGTCAGGATTCCGAGAGGAGTGGTATTGATTCTACAGCGGATCAGACACCACTTCCACTGCACTCATGTGCTCTTCTTCAGCAGGGGTTGTTAGTGTCCCCCACACACAAAGAGAAAATAAACGCATGGTGTAACTGTCAGTTTCGTGATTTTAATATTGTAGCTCTGCAAAATGTCACCAAGAGAAAACAGGTGAAGGCCCTGTGCTGCTTTTTCCTGTTTAAGATTGCTTTATTCAAAAGGCAGAGTTACAGAGAGAGGTCTTCCATCCGCTGATTGACTCCCAAATGGCTGCAATGGCCAGGGCTCGGGCAGAATGGGGCCAGGAGCTTCTTCCGGGTCTTCCACGTGTGCAGGGGCCCAAGCACTTGGGCACTTTCTCAGGCGCATTCGCAGAGAGGTGGATTGGAAGTGGAGCGGCTGGAACCGCAAGCAGCGGTTTAACCCACGCTGCCACAGCACCAGCAACTTGCTATAACTGTGTGTGTGTTCATTTATTCACCCTTTCATTCACTTTGGAGAGTCGAACGGAGATCTCCCATCCTGTGGTTCACAGCCCCGAGGCCCACAAATGCCCCAGCCGGAGCCAGATCTGGGAGGTGGAAACTCAAGCCAGGTCTGTCACGTAGGTGGCAGGAACCCAGTGACTTGAGCCACCACCACTGCCCCCGTAGGCCCACATTAGCAGGAAGCTGGAGTCGGGGGCGAGAGCCGGTATTCAAACCCAAGCACTGTGCTATGAGACGCAGGCCTCCTAAGCAGCATCTTAGCTGCTCGGCTGAGTGCCTATGCCCCAAGAACGTATGTTCATTTCAACATGAAAAGCAAAGGTTAAAATGGTGAATCTTAATGTACATAATGTATGTTTTGCTACATTTCTTGAAAAAATAAAACATGAAAAAAACTTGATATAGATCATCAGAAATATGCATACTATAAATTCAAGCCAGATATGAAATTTTAAGTTATGAGATATATTTAAAAAAAAGGCAAAATTAATTCTAATATATTTTCTTTAACCCAGTGTACACGGTACTTCCAAAAATTCATAGAAAAATAGGATGAAAAGTATGTTTCTTTTGGTACAGAAACTAATTTGAAATCCATACACAGGCCGGCACTGTGGTGTAGTGGGTAAAGCCGTCACCTGCAGTACCAGCATCCCATGTGGGCACTGGTTCAAGTCCTGGCTGCTGCACTTTCGATCCAGCTCTCTGCTATGGCCTGGGAAAGCAATGGAAGATGGCTCAAGTCCTTTGGCCCCTCCACCCATGTGGGAGACCTGGAAGAAGCTCCTGGCTCCTGGCTCCTGGCTCCTGGCTCCTGGCTCCTGGCTCCTGGCTTCAGATCAGTGGAGCTCTGACCATTGTGGCCAACTGGGGAGTGAACCAGTGGATACGAGACCTCTTTCTCCGCCTCTGCCTCTCTGTAACTCTGCCTCTCAAATAAATAAATATTTTAAAAAAGAAAAAGAAAACAATCCATGCATAGTTTTCGCATGATACACATTTTACATATATTGTAAAAAATCATGTTTTAACCAGAAAATGCTTTGTACTTCAAAAATCCTATCCTCCTTTTAATTCACTTTCCTCACACATTCTGATATAGCTTTGTATTAAAATATTATTACTTCAACATGTAATCAGTGAATGAAATATTAATAAAATATTTGGCACTCAATTTTCTTACTAAATCTTTGAAACTCTCTCACTCTCCAATGGCTGCATTGACCAAGGCTGGGTCAGACCGGAGCCAGCAGCTTCATCTGGGTCTCCCACATATGTTGCAGGGTCCCAAGCCCTTGGGCCGTCCTCCGCTGCCTTCCCAAGAGTGTTAGCAGGGAGCTGGATCAGAGGTGGAACAGCCGGGATTCAGATCAGCGCCCATGTGAGATAATGGCATTGCAGCCAATGGCTTAACCCACTGAGCCACAACGCCTGCCCTCCAAGCACAGCTTCTGGTTCCTACATTTCAGTATCGAGTGTCATTTCCTTGGGTCTGTGACCGTGACTCGGGTTCTGCTGTTTATCGGCTCCGGAAGTCGTGAATCTCCAGTAATGCTGTCCCCAAATCTGGAAGCCCACAAAGCCGAGATCTGACAGAGTCACACAGAGCAGTGTGGGTGAGCATGCTGTGTACCGCCTGACCAAGCAGGGCGCTGTCAGTCAGCCCCGAGTGCAGGCAGCCCCGCAGTACCAGGTAAAATACAGTCAGCCCTCAAGGCTCCAAAAGCAAACTTTAAATGTCAGGAGCAGTGGGCGAGCTGACTCAGGGTTTGCAGCCTCTCCGCTGTGGGTACTCAGCTTGTCTTCTCAATGGCAGTTGTTTAAAGCACATTTTAAATCATAGCCGATTTAAGTTGACCTTGGAAAAAATGTGTCCGTGGAGGGGTGAAACAGCAAGAGGCAGCCAGATTGTCCCTGGGAGAGACAAAGGTAACCCCCAGAGCGGGTGATAAATGTTCCGTCAGAAACTCGCCCTGATCCAAACACGCATCCCAGGGCTCTGCCCAAGCAGTTGCATCACCCCGTAGCTATTCAGAGTGTGGCCAGGATTCAGGCCTTGCTGTGTGGTGTTGGTAACCTGAAGTAGTGCACTCAGGAGCTGATGTGCAACAGGCGCCTGGCTGGGCCCGCCCTGCAGAGTGGCTGTGTACAGGGGCCTGGTGGGTAAGCAGGACTTCTTCCTGCAGAGGGGACTTGAGACTCTGCATGCAGACCGCTGCCAGCTGCCCACGACATCAGTCTCCATGGAGGCCACAGTTCCTGAGATCCATTAAAATAGTTTCCCATGGACTGCTGGAATGCACGAGAAAGAGGCCATCACATGGCAGGCTACTTTTTTTTTTTTTTAACTGAACTCCAGACACACAGGAAAACACAACAGGATGTCCCAGAAAGCTGAGGACGAGTGTCAGGCTTGGGACAACTGTGTAATTCCTCATCCAGCTGGAACACTGGGAAGTGACAGAGGCCTCCATTAATAAGCTCACTGGGGCAGTAGGTGTGAATGGGCTGCATGGAGATGCTAATTAGACTTCACACTCTTGCATCTGGTTTCTCTCTTGCCTGTACAGACAAGGCTAAGACCCAGCAGTTTATGAACAGTGGCAGGTGATTTGAGGAAGGGGGATGAACTTCTCCATCACTCTACCGCCTGCCTCCGCGTCAGGACCACCCAGTACCGAAAGGTCAGGAGTCGTGGGCGGAGTGCAGAGGGAGCGCCTGTGGCTAGCGGGGGCACCCGAAGATTCCCCCATGGCTGCTCCCCGTGAGCCTTCTCTCCCTGCTAGTGCATTTCATTGGTGACAGAACTTTCAGGGACCCGGCTTGAGCCCTTCAGGCATTCCCATTGGGCAAATGGGCAGGATGAAAGCTAGCAGCTGTAGCTCTTGTATATACACACTTTGATAAAGAAGGCTGCCGGGTTCTGGAAAGAGGAAGGGGTCCCATGCACTGAGAGTCACATCAGGGGGAACCCCGCGTGATTGATGTTCCTAACTTTGGGTTTCGTAACACCGCTTGTTACTACCAAGACTGACAGAAGTTATAGGTAAACTCATGCATCCCTATTGCAGACTGCTGCTTTGAAACATTAGGATAGGCCAGCGCTGTGGCTCACTTGGCTAATCCTCTGCCTGCGACGCCAGTACCCCAGGTTCTAGTCCCGGTTGGGGCACCAGATTCTGTCCGGTTGCTCCTCTTCCAGTCCAGCTCTCTGCTGTGGCCCGGGAGGGCAGTGGAGGATGGCCCAAGTCCTTGGGCCCTGCACTCGCATGGGAGACCAGAAGGAAGCACCTGGCTCCTGGCTTCGGATCGGCGCAGCACGCCGGCCATGGCGGCCATTTGGGGGGTGAACCAACGGAAGGAAGACCTTTCTCTCTGTCTGTCTCTCACTGTCTAACTCTGCCTGTAAAAAAAAAAAAAAAAGGTGTAGAGAACTGAATGTTGATTACTAGAGCTTAGGAAAGGTGTGGGGGAGGGAGGGTTAGAGAAAGGCCAGTCAATGGGTACAGGGTTGCCGTTGGATAGGAGGAGTAACTTCCAATGTTCTGTAGCAAAATAGGATTACTACCCACTGACCACAATTAATAGAATAGTTCAGAACAAATGGTAGGGTTTCAAATGTTCCCAATACAACAGTGACTGGCTAAAATGATTACTTGTCAAATAAGACTACTTTTATCAAAATTTATACTTCCTCCTAATTTTTATTTCATTGGCTTTTAGATTTTCTCTTTTTTTTTTCTTTTTTTTTCTTGACAGGCAGAGTGGACAGTGAGAGAGAGACAGAGAGAAAGGTCTTCCTTTTGCCATTGGTTCACCCTCCAATGGCCGCCTCAGCCAGCGCGCTGCGGCCAGCGCACCGCGCTGATCCGATGGCAGGAGCCAGGTGCTTCTCCTGGTCTCCCATTTTAACCATCAATGTGAAGTAATTGTAGCCCTTTCTATGGGGTACAGTGTGACATTTCACTACAAGTATGATCTGTACTGGTCAGGGTAATTGGCATTATCATCTGTCACCTCAGATGTATACCACTTCTCCGTGTTGTACGGACCTCACAGAAACCAGAATCATGAACCAAACAAACCTCTTTTCTTTATAAAGTACCAAGTCTCTGGCATTTTGTTACAACAAACCAAACGATTAAGAACCTCACCCTCTGCAGTACAGCTGATTGGGAGCTGACAGCTCAGCATAGGGATCTGATGGCAGGCCACAAAGTAGAATCCCACCACCAGAGTATCGTCAGAGTAGCCTCAGAGTAGCAGCATCAGAGTATCATTCATCATCAGAGTAGCAGCATCAGAGTATCGTTCATCATCAGAGATATCAGCATCAGTATCATTCATCCTCAGAGTATCAGCATCAGAGTATCGTTCATCATCAGAATAGCAGCATCAGAGTATCATTCATCATCAGAGTAGCAGCATCAGTATCATTCGTCATCAGAGCATCAGCATCAGAGTATCAGCATTAGAGTATCGTTCATCATCAAAGATATCAGCATCAGTATCATTCAGCATCAGAGTATCATTCATCAGAGTATCAGCATTGGAGTATCATTCAGCATCAGAGATATCAGCATCAGAGTATCGTTCATCATGAGTGTCAGCATCATTGGAGCATCATAGAAAACTGCAACATCTTTAAAACCTGGTGTACCACAAGGCCCTCAAAGGCACACCATAAATACTGTGCATCTTTTTGAAGGGCCAGGGTTACTTGTCAACTTGGAGAAAGCACTTTTACACTAAAATAAGCACAAATAGATTACAGAGCAGGATACTCCACCCCACGAGCCTCCCAAAGACCCGTTGGGTGCATAGGTTTCAGAACCTTTTTGGACCAAAACAAACCTGATCTTTGAACTTTGTGACATCTCAAAACTGCTCTAAGATTTTCCTTTACAAAATTTTCTTTCATCTTTTAATTCACTTGAATAAACCTGAAAGACATTTTGTTAAGCCTTTGTAAACATCCTATCAGGATTTGTATTATCATTGTGTTAAATGTAAATTAATTTGTTAAAACGGACATTTTTATTTGATTCCATCTTTCCATGAACATGGTATGTCTCTCAGTGTATTAAAATTTGTTTTGTATTTCTAAGTTAGAAAAAAAAACTTTCTCCCTAAAGAGCACACATTTCATAACAAAGGCTTTATCAAGGTGGATTTTTTCATTGTTGTGATGATTGCTATATATTTTCTCAATCTCAGTGAGATCCACTGAGAAGACATCCCTAATGTGTGAAATAGAAGTATCTGTCCATCAGAGCAAGTAGATAACTTCCAGAAATATAAATTCAAGGAGGAGCAGATTAAGTTTGCCTGTAAATAGATAATAATGATAGCTTTCTTAGAATGTTATTGTGAACGTTAAGAAAACAGACACTTAGAACAGTGCTTGGCGCACAGTATATGCTCATTAAGCTGTCACTGTTACTCCGGTCGGCATAAATGGTGTCATTTTGATGCCAGAAGTGAGGTTTGTCTGTGTCCTGCCAGGGTGGTTTTCCCAGCCTCCAAAAGAGAAGAGAGCAGTGCCAGTCCAGCTCTGTGCGCAGCCCTCCATGTCTCTCCCGTGACCTCCGAGGGCCCGGGCACCTCCCTCTCATACTGGCTGGAAGCGTGTCGGGGCGTTGCTGGCTTCTCTTCCTCCAGAGCAGAGAAGGGAAGAGGGCAAACTCAGCACCCCAAAGGCCACGTCCAAAACCAGGAGGCAGTCTCAGGCATTGCTGGTGCTGCCCTCCGCAGTGGGAGTTAGTTAATACAGAATCATGATGTTTACAGCCGGCGGGGGGGAGCCT
Organism: Sylvilagus floridanus; assembly: GCA_949820135.1. NCBI lineage: Eukaryota > Metazoa > Chordata > Mammalia > Lagomorpha > Leporidae > Sylvilagus > Sylvilagus floridanus. The sequence goes on from OX463227.1 coordinate 188,575,144, forward strand.
TGCTTGAGATCAGAGACAGGTTAGGAGCCCACCCCGCTCCTCACCTCCCACTGCCCTGGTTGACTGAACCCAGCTCCACTGACTCAAGCAGATGGAAACGGCGCTTGGCTGCACAGCTGACCCCAGGTTGCTTTGGAAGGGTGGGCAGTGAAGGCCTGACTCACTGGCCTCAGGCGCCCTCCTCCCCAGCAGGCTATTTGGGTAATGAGTCCTAGAGCTCATTAAGTGTTTCTGGGCCATCCAGTCGTTGCATCTACTTGGAGTTGAGTAATCTGTGTGTTTTTCTAATAGACTCTATTGCCAACACGTGAACTTCACGGCGTACAAGTGCAGTCAGCGTTAATGACCGGTTTCTGCAGGTGACGGGCCGGTGTGGCTGTGTCAGTCGGTTTGGGATGCTGGAGGGGTTGTAAACTGAAACTGTTAATTGCACGGGCAAGCTTCCATCAAGCAGACCCTCTCGCCTGCAGCTGCTCATCCCTAGTGCTGCAGCAGCGATCCTGGCTGCCCGCCTGACTTGGGCTGACACATTTCACAGGCCCAAGTAAGTGCAGCAGAATCGCTACACAAACATCGACTGCCTCAACTCCGAATCCCTGTTGAGAGCACTTTTTCTGTCTCCTCCCTGTGCAAACTGAGTATTTCTTGTACATCTTCTGTAGCTGCTCGGGTCAGTCCCTTGCAGCCCTGAATTGTGGCCTTAACCCCTCGCTGGGCCAAGTTCAGGTCAGGTGGTTTTGCTTGACAGTAAACATCCTTAGTGCAGTGGATGGTTCCACAGCTGGTTTATTGACAGTTCCACATTTCCCCTAGCAGCTCACCCCCAGGCTCTCCACGACCACTTGTGGAGCTGGGTATTAGACTCAGCAGACCTCAGGCCTTGTACCTGTTGAGTATTCTGCTCCAGTTATCAAGTATTGACCGAGCACCGCCTGTGTGCCTGGGCCTGTCCTGAGCTGTGCTGTGAAGGTGGCCGAGTCCAGTCAGGTGGACCTCCTCCCATCACTGCGATACTCACCCAGGGGAGCCAGGGCAGGCTCCCTTGTGGACAGCGTAGGGGCCTTGTGGGGGTCATGTGAGTGGTCCCATTCCTTGTAAAAAGTGTTCCAGAGAGCGAGCGAGAGAGAGAGAGAAAGCATGCACCAGCCTTATAGAGGGGCCCAGGGAATCTTCAACCACTGACCCAACGTGTGGGGAGGCTTTTGCATGGTGGACATGGAGTGAGCCTTTCTCTACCTGGTCTGGTAACAGCCTGAGAGGGCCAGGACACAGGAGGGTGGGTGAGCCTCGAGGGAGGACCGTGAGGGTCCGTCAGAGGGTTCTAGACAGACAGGACCTCTTCACACGCACCCTTAACAGCTTAGCTTTATCAAGACCTGAGTTTCATTCCATTTTTACTCAAAGTCCATAAAATTTTTACCCATGAACGAATTTTTAATTTTTATTTGACAGGTAGAGTTATAGACAGTAAGAGAGAGAGAGAAAGAAAGGTCTTCCTTCTGTTGGTTCACCTCCCAAATGGCCACTACGGCTGGCGCTGCACCGGCCCAAAGCCAGGAGCCAGGTGCCTCTTCCTGGTCTCCCATGCGGGTGTGGGGCCCAAGGACCTGGGCCATCCTCCAATGCCTTCCCAGGCCACAGCAGAGAGCTGGACTGGAAGAGGAGCAGAACCCAGTGCCCATTTGGAATGCCGGCACCACAGGCGGAGGATCAACCAAGTGAGCCATGGCGCCGGCCACCCATGAACAAATTTTTTGAAAATCCATCTCATGCCTCTGGACTGTAAAATTTAGTTTGTTTTGCTTGCCAGTTTCCTAAAGTTCTGACTTACCATAATCCCTCACACTGCAGATTTTCCCTGCAGTTTTTTCTTACGCGGGGCTGGTTGTAAGGTGGTCACTCCTGCACACACACACAGCTCAGTGGCCTGGAGTATATGACTTCTCCCCAGGGGTTCCAGATGAGGTGTTAAGTTGCCACGGAGACGTCTGCTAGGAAGACAGCAGTGGGCCGTGCCGCAGGGGAGCTGTGTGTCCCTTCTTGAACCAGTGTGAGGAGAACGTAGCTTTCAGCACATCCGGCAACCACACTGCACCTGCTGTGGGAAGGGGCTTGTTCCCTGGCCCGAGGAACGTGGCCTGAAGCCTTCACAGGCTCCACCAGAGGGGGCAGCTGGACCAACAAGGGAGGCAGGCGCTTCACAAAGTGGCTTTGCCAGATCCTTCGGGAACCATGGAACTAGCTCACCTGTGGAGAGGGGCGTGTGGGCCAGCAGTTAAGACAGCCATGGGGTTCCTGGGCTCCGCTGCTGGCTCCAGCTTCCTGCTAACGCAGACCTGGAGGAAGCCGCGATGGCTCAGGCCACTGGGCTCCTGCCGCCCACACGCCTGGACTGAGCTTCCAGCTACTGAGTTCAGCATTCCGGGTGTGCGCCAGCAGATGAGAGTATTCTCTTCTCTCAGCCTCTCAAACAAAGATTGCCGGGTTGTTTTTTTTTTTTTCCTTTCTTTTTTTCAATTTATTTTAATTTTTAATTAGTTTTTAACAGATTCACTGTGATTTGTAGATACAATTCTAAAAACATGATATTTCCTTTCTCTCTGTCTCTCCCACCTTTTTTTTTATTTTTTGTTTTTGAGATGACATACTTGAAATTTACCTTACAATAAAAAGGCTTAAACTTCACTGAAAAAGAAGTTTAACAAACAAAAAGACCCTAGTTTCATGGAAATATAGACAATGACTATTAACAATTATTCAATGGAAAATTGGCCATTTTACCCATATGTAATAAATTTTAAGGTAATTACAAGTCATTAAAATTATAATAACATAGCTTTCTTAACCACTGGCTTGACAAAAGTATGAAACAGAGTTTCACAAAATCATATTTGCTGCAGTACTCATACAGACATTTCTTTTTTCTTTTTTTTTTTCAATCTTTGCTCCCATATATAAGGAGGAATATGCAGTATTTGTCATTCTTGGTTTGGCTTATTTCACTCGCATAATGTTCTCCAGTTGTGTCCATTTTGCTGCAAATGGTAGAATTTCATTATTTTTTCTTTTTTTTAGTGTTAAAGACTGAATATTTGTTATCAAAATTAAAACACGGAATTTCACTATTTTTATAGCTGAATAATATTCCATTGTATATGTATATATGCCATATTTTCTTTATTCATCTGATGATGGACACCTTGGTTGGTTCCAAATTGTGGCTATTGTGAACAGTGCTGCTATAAACATGGTGGTGCAGGTATTTCTTTGATACATTGTGTTCAAGTCTTTTGGCTTTGTACCCAGTAGTGGGATCTAGGTCACATGGCAAGTCTGTTTGTAGTTTTTAAAGAAATCTCTAGGCTGTTTTCCACAGTGGCTGCACTAATTTCCATTCCTACCAGCAGTGTACGAGGGTCCCTCTTTCCCCACATCCTCGCCATCATCTTTCACTCTGTGTTTGGGATTTTAGCCATTCTGACAGGGGAGAGGGGATCTCATGGTGATTATGATTTGTGTTTCCCTGACGGCTAGCGATCTTGATCTTTTCATTTATTTGGTGGCCATTTGTATTTCTTCTTTTGAGAACTATTGATGTCCTTTGCCATTTCTCCACTGGATTGGTTGTTTTTGTTGTTAAGTTTTTTACTGGAACAGAATAGAGAGCCCAGAAATTAATCCATGTGCATACACTCAACTGGTTCTTGGCAGAAATGCTCAGACCATACAGTGGAGTAAGGATAATGTCTTCAACAAACGGTGCTGGCAAAACTGGATTTACATATGTAGAAGAGTGCAGTTAGATTCGTACATCTCACCTTATACAAAAATCAACTCAAGATGGATCACAGACCTAAATTTAAGACCTGAGACTGAAATTCCTGGAGAAAACATAGGGGAAACCCTCCAAGACATTGGTGTAGACCCCCAAAGCACAGGCAACAAGAGCAAGACGAAACATGGGGCTGCATCAAACTCAGAAGACTTGCATGGCTAGCACCAGGAGACATCCAACAGAATGGGAAAGAAATTTTCAAATCGCCTATCTGTCCAACAAAGGATCAATATCCCAAATATATCAGCAACTCAAATGAAGCTTTTTTACATAATAATTTTTTGAAGTATTACCTGTTTAGTAATTCCTCTTGTAGAAACCTTTTTAACAAATGTAAGATCAGGTTGATAAAAGCTAAATATTTAAGAGTAGTCTCAGCGTGTAACTGGGAACCTGATTGTTTCGCATATGGGAGAGATGAGATTATGGTGCATCGTTGCAGTGAGATACTGTGCAGTTGATAAAAATACTCTTCCAAAGAACGGTTAAATGGCCTAAGGTTCAGAGATGGTTTTTCGCTCACAATGAAAACAAACAAAAAACAAAAACAAGGCAAACAGCTGGCAGTAAGGTGTCAGGACCATGGTGACTCGGGTCATCGGGAGCTCAGCTTCCTCCTGTCTGTCGCCCTCACGGTGCTCCGGGTCTGCTGGCGTTCTAGGCAGAAAAGCAGAGGTGGGGAAAGCCGTGGGGCACGCCCTCGAAAATCTTTCCTCCGTGTTCCTCCCGTGATGTCAGCCACCGCCACGCTGGCTGCCGCTAGCTGCAAGGGTGGTCGGGCAGTGTAGACTTCTAGCTGCAAGGGTGGTCGGGCAGTGTAGACTTCTAGATGCGCACATTGACCCCCCCAGTAAGGAGAAAGGAGAAATGGACACCCAGCCGACCATGACTCTCCTGTGGTCATCTCAGACTGCAGTAACGTAGGCTCAGAGGTTTTGCACGGACCGCCACCGTGCCACAGTGACACGTAAAATCAGCATGGGGTGGAGAATAGTTGAGGAGCGGCATTTTGGAAAAAAGCGCCGGCAAGAGATGCAGAGATACACGGTGCAAATCTTTCCTCCTCGGGGGACTGGCTTTCCTGGGCCTCTATTCCTCACCAGCAAAGGCGAGAAGTGGGAGTCCCAGGTATGCGGGCCTTGATGCTGTTCTGGATCTGGCTGCCATCAGCAGCCCCTCTGGCCCTCTCCCGTTCAAGCCAGCAGCATCTCTCACCTGCGCGCTCTCTGGTCCTGTCTCTGGGACCCTCCTGTTCGCCTTGAGATAAAGGGATCTTCTGTAGCCTCAGTCTGAGTCTCTCAGTCCTGTCTGTGTGGCCCCCCATTTCCCTGAGATGACCGGCATCAGCGACCCTATCCTACCTCTCATTCCTTCTCTGTCCCCCAGCCCTCCTGCATCCAGCCCATCGTGGTCCTAGGATCGCCACAAGTCCAAAGCCGTGGTGCCACCATATGCTGTCACACGCAGCTGCTGTCATAGGTGCCTGTCCCTATCTCTGCACAGGGCTTCTCTCCTCCTCTCCCCAGCTCCACCTTCTGGGCCACTGAGCTTGGATTTCTCCGAGGCCTCGCTCCTGGCCATCTCCCCGCGGCTGGCGCATCTTCTGTTTCCTGTGGTCCTGTGCACCGCCCTCTTTGCTAAGCCTTTTGCAGGTCGTAGTGGATTCGGCTTATTGCTTGTCTGTCCCCATTCGTGTGGGCAGGAATCGTGTCTTCTGTCTCCTTGGTGCAGTGTGGTGTGGGAGGTGCTCACCGCCTGCCTGCCGAATGGCACAGGGCCCCTCCAGGGCTTCTAGGTCTTGCACTCCACAGAGCCCGGGTCACTGTGTACTTCAGGCAGACGCCTCTCTTGGAAGGAAGAGCCCTGTCTGTCTGCCCATGCTCACTGCACAGCAGCTGCCCCCAGCTCCGTGCACCGCACGCTACCAGCCTGGGGGTGGTAGGCGGGTGGAACAAGGAAGGGAAGACCTCTGTCAGCCTTGCTGAGGGCTCCACAATCATTGGAGCAGCAAGGCAACTTTAAAAATCACCTGTGTCCAGGCCTCTCCTTCTACAAAAAAGGGTGCGTAGCCCAGAGGGAGGAAGTGGACAGTGTCAGCCAACCAGGGGCAGAACCGGGGCTGCAGCACAGGTGTCCCGGCTCCCACACCCAGGGCCTCTCCAGGGCACCGTCTTTTCTCCCAGCGTCCGAAGCAGATCACACGGGCCAAGCCGGGGCTATTGAGAGAGCGTGCGGCCGTCCCGAGAGGCGGCCTAGATGGATCCTGGAGACGCGGACAATGCCCGCAGTCACAGGGGCTGAGAGCTGGAAGGCGCCCAGCTGGTCCAGCCCCCGTCCGGCATGTGAATTCCCTCTGCGTCCTGGCTTTCTGTTCCCTCACGAGGACAGAACCTAACAACTTCCCAGGCAGCCCACCCCGTCGTAGGACAGCTCTGTGCAAGGGTTCTCCCTATGCCGGCTCGTGGCTTCTTGCTTTGGAGCCTTGCGAATGTGGTGGTAAACTCGTCAGGCACTGGCAGACCGTGCGGTTGTGGCCCCTTCTGAAGAGGTTCCCTGGGTAGCCCTCCACGAGCGAAACAAGCTCCCGGGTAAACCGACCCGTCTCAGCATCTGCGTTTGATCTGGTGTAATTAGGGGGACGTAACCCCCAGAATAATGAAATAATTCCTTTTTTATAAGACCCATTGGTAATTTAGCCTTTATTTATTTATTTCTTTTACTTAATTTATTTCAGAGAATCAAAGAGAGAGCATTCCCATCCATTGGTTCACTACCCCGGAAGCCTGCCGTGTGTGGGAGTGGGCCAGAGTCAAAGCCAGGAGCCAGGAACTCAGTCGAGGTCTCGCTTGTGGGTGGGAGGAGCTCACCCACCAGAGCCTCCCTGGGGCCACACTTAGCAGGAAGCTGGGCTCAGGAGCCAGAGCCAGGAGTTGAACCCAGGCCGCCCAAGTGTCCTAACCACTAGGCTAAATATCCACCCTTATGCCTGTTACAAAAAAAATCACTTGTAATGAGTCCACCCGTGGGTACTTCAAAGAGTTCATAGAAAATGTAATGAAAGATGTTAATTCTGGTGTAAAGACTGTTTGAAATCCAGGCGTAGCTTGGTCATAGTCCAGCTTGTCATCTGAAGATCCCGCAGATCCCAGCATCTCACACTCGCTGCACCAAAGTGAACTTGCTTTTACAGCCCATTTTCCTTGAGTTTTTGAAGTGTCCTTGTACACGTGGTGAAGTTAGTGCGTGAAAACAAAACCAAACCCTAACACGCTTGGTGCAGAGGGGCTGCTGATCCACCTCTTCCCTTCCCTGTAATAGGGTGTGCACGGCGTCAGCCCAGCCAGCAGCTAGTTCACGTTGTCAAGAAGGAAGGCCCAAAAAAGCCCTTGTGTCCCATCCCTGCTCTGAGTAGCGCCATCCCCAGCTGGCCCCGGTCCTCCACGTGGCTCCCAGCCTCGCCGGTCAAGGTGCGATCCCTGGACCAGCAGTATCTACCTTACCTGTAGCTTGTGAGAAATGACTATGTACTTGCCTCAAGGAAGAGGGACAGAAGCCAGGGGAGGCAAACCGATGGCTTTGACTCTCGCTAGGACTGTGCCCCAGCCTGCATCCCCACCCCCCCTCCCCTTTTCCTAATTAAGGAGTCAATGCAGTTTGAAGACACCTGCACGGAGCAGTTCTTCACCCCAGGGGCTAAGACACCCGCATCCTACACCAGAGCTCCTGGGTTGGATCCCTGCCTCCTGCCTGTGTGGACCCTGGGGGGCAGCAGTGTCGGATTCTAGAGTCCGAACCACTGGCGTGGGAGATCTGAATTGAGCCCTCTTCCCGGCATCAGCCTGGCCCAGCCTTGGCAAGTATTTGATGAGCGAACCAGCAGATGGGGGAGCACTCGCTCACTCTCTTTACCTCAAATAAATCTGAAAAAAATATATTTGATTTTAAATACCTGTATGATCAGTTCATGCTCCCCCAAATCTCCACTCTGCTTTAGCTTTCTTAGTTGATGAGGCTGCACCCAGCCCTCCCATGGCTTTGTCGTAGCACTAGCACCGCTGAGCTCTCTGTGTCCCTCCGGTGTCTCTGTGCAGGTACAGCCCAAGACCCAGCAGACGGCATGGGAAACAGAAGCCCCAGAGCCCCACCACGTGGCACAGCCGCTGTCTCCCCTTGTCCTGGGCCTGCCTTTTAAAACAGAGCCGGCGCCGCAGGGGGGCAAGTGCCTGAGGATCCGGGTTAGAGCTCTGGCTGCTCTGACGTCAAGGATTGTCCCCTGGTGGACTGAGAGAGCATTGTCCCAGATCGCCCAGAGAAGGTGGCCAACTGCTGCTGAAATCCAGATGGGTCTCCTAGGGCTCAGCCCTTCCCCTCCCCCCACCCCCAGTTCTTTGTGTTCATGAAGAAAAATCACTCAGAAGACGCTTGAGAGGAAAGCTCTGGCCGAGACCCTGTGTTCCCGAGACAAGACCTGCTGTAACCCCCGCGTATGACTCCCGCATCCTTCTGAGACAGTGGGGAAACACAGGCTCTAACAGATGCTTGAGTGAAAAGGACATTTAGAAGAGGCCAGGGGCCAGCCTGCAGCACCCACATCCCATATGGGCACCGGTTCATGTCCCGGCTGCTCCACTTCCCATCCAGCTCTCTGCTCTGGCCTGGGAAAGCAGTGGAAGATGGCCCGAGTGCTTGGGCCCCCGCACCCACGTGGGAGACCTGGGTGGAGTTCAGACTCCTGGTTCCAGCCCTGGGAAGTGAACCAGTAGATGGAAGATAGATCTCTCCCGCCCCCTCCCAGAGCTCTTCCTTGCACATAAGTAAATAAATCTTTTAGAAGGCCAGGGAGTAGGCTTAACCCAGTGCTAAAGACACCTCTTGGGACGCCACACCCCACATCAGAGTGCCTAATGCTCGATACCTGGTTCTAGCTTCTCGCTCCAGCTTCTGCCGGTGCAGGCTCTGGAAGGCAGTGCCGACAGCTCGTGCTTGGCTTCCTGCCACCCGTGTGGGCGACCTGGACTGAGATCCCAGCTCCATGCTTGGCCCAGCCCTGGCAAGCCTTTGGGAAGAGAAGCAGCGGATGGGAACCTTCTCAGTCTCTGTCTCTGTCTCTGCCTCTCGGATATATTATTGCCACAGAAGGGCAGGGCAGCCAAAACAGCAGATGCGTGCCATGGGCGACTGTCGTCAGCCTCCCAAGGAGCGGGTGGCCAAGTGCCGTTGACGCTGTCCCTAAGGCACTGGCTTCTCTACCTGCGCATGGACAAGGCTCATTTCTGCTTATGCCGCACCCTTTCCCTATGGGAGAGACAGATCCACAGGCCGCAAATCCTGCTGGGGAGGAGCTGCTGTGTCCACGTCTGGATGGCTCTGCCGCCACGGAGCCCAGAACCTACAGGGTGGTCTTACCCAGCTCAGGACAGCCCCAGGCCGTGGCACAGTGCCCCTTCAGAGAGGAGGCATGGTGTGTGGCTCTCGTTTCCCAGTAAGGGCAGTGGGGGCAGATGGTGCAGAGATCCAGCGAAGGCACCCGATACAGCTTTGTCTCACAGCACAGTTTCCAGAAGGGAACACCCCAGTGATGGCAGACTCTGTGCCTTCAGGGCCAGCACAGCATTGTGGGGCACAGCGGCTTAAGACACCGCCTAGGACGCCGGCATCCCTTATGTATACCGGTTCCCATTCTAGCTACTCCACTTCCTGTCCACCTTCCTGCCAATGCACGTGAGAAAGCAGCAAAAGGTGGCCCAAGGACGTGGGCCCCTGCCACCTACGTGGGAGACCCAGATGGTTTCCAGCCTCCTGGCTTTGGTTGGCCTGGCCTGGCCTGGCCCTAGCCTTTGAAGCCGTTTGGGGAATGAACCAGCAGATGGAAGATCGAGATCTCTCTCTCTCTCTCTCTCTCTCTCTCTCTCTCTCTCTCTCTCTCTCTCCTATGCCTTTCAAATAAATAAATGAATCTTTTAGAAAAACGAAATGCTCTTTCACAGCTGACCCAGTCCCACCGTTCTTGACCTGTGTCTCCTCTTTGCCTGCAGGTCCACATTGGTCAACTGTACTCGACAGACAAGCTGGTCATCGAGAACCAAGAGAAGCCCAGGCCCTAGGGAGCCGACTCAGCCGCCAGCAGCAGCCAAGGACCAGTTTCAGCCTCTGTTCTGTGTTTGGCATGGGGCTCCCGGCACCACCTGAACATAGCCTCTCGCCCTAGCTGCCCCGTGGGAGCGGGTAAACTGAGTCACGTCTCCATTGTGTTGCAGCCTCCATGAGAAAGGAGGGCTGTCCCTCGTCGGTGCAGGTGTTGGGACGAGGAGCCAGAGCTCAGGCACAGTGACACGGCACGTTTGTCTGTCTCCCCTCCTCCCCACCCCTGCCCTGTCGCTCATCAGCGTTGGTGTAGAGTTTACAGACTTGGCTCCTTCCCCTTGCCAATAAACAGGATCGTCTGCTACGCCTTTCACACCACAGAAACCAATGACAGTAAAGGTACTTTTTTATTTCCTGCTGACAGCAGGGCCTGCGGGGGGCTGAGGTGGGGGGGGGGCAACCCCCAGGGAGGGCTGAGCACCAAGCTCTGGATCCTTTGTGAGGCTGAGAGTTGGGGGGCTATGGGGAGTAGGGCAGGGCTGAAGGGATATGGGGTGCAGCAACAGAGCGGGCGGCATGTGGACGCACACCCACAGCCTGACCTCTCAGAGCGTGTTGTGAAGAGCGGTCGCTCCCTGCACCTGTGTGTCGGGATGAGTCAGACAGCCCTCAGGGTGCCCCGGGCACCTGGCAGACAGACCTCTCTAGGCCCTGGAAGGCCCTCCAGGGTTTGCCAAGTGTAGCCAGTTGGGCACCTGTACTGCTGGAGCCCATGTGTGACAGGCACTAAAGACAGCCTGTGGGTGCCTCTTTCCTTCTCAATGCAGGAAGAGTGTGGTAAGTGATGGACTTGACCTGTGGGGAGGGGGGTGGCTGGGCCCCCAGGCCATGCCAGAGTGATTTCTTGCTCCCCTTCATTCAGGATTCGTGTGCTGGGGTTTGGAGATACAGGAGAGAATCCAGCACAGCTGGGACAGGGTCGCCAGCTCAGCCCTGCCCCGACTCCCTCTCATTTCACTTCTCGCTGTCAGATGAGCCAGGCCCACCCTTGTCACCCTCACCCCCACGCTCAGAGCCAAGTCTGGGTACATCTTAGTATGATGGTGCCTTCAGAAGAGGTGACATGTAGCCATCCTGATTGGCTAAGCCAATGGAGGGCATGTGTTTGGCTAAGTGGTAAAACCCCCCATGCCTCATATCAGGAACCTGTGTTCAACACCTGGCTCTCACTGCAGCTTCCGACTCAGGCTTTCCGGTAATGCAGACCCAGGAGACAGCAGTGATGGGCACCTGCCACCCATGTGGGGACCTGGATTGAGTTCCAGTCCCGGTCCCAGCCATCGTGGGCACTTGGAGAGTGAAACAGTGGAGGGAAGCACATCTCTTCTCCCTCTCTCTCCTGTCTATCTCTCTGCTAAAATAAAATTAAAATGTCAGGTTGCAAGTGGGATTCCAGCAGACCCTCCTCGCCCGTCCCCCGGTCAAGTTTCGCATCCCAGCGGCAGTCAGCCAAGCAAGCGGACCTTGTTCTGTGGACATTTTAGCAAGCATTCACCAGCAGGTGCTTTTGTATTAATGCATCCATATGACTGAGTTTGAACTTGCCCTTAGTGCAGAGCAAATGTTTATAACTCCGATAAAATTCACGGCACTCGGGCCCTGCAGAGAGATGCAGATGACAATTCTGGGACTGAAAAGGCTGCAACAGGAGTCGTGATGCTGCCTCACGCCGCAGGCACAGGTCTGGCCGGCAGAGCCTGGCACCAGGTGTTGGCCAACTGCGAGGAGCCAGCCCAGCTTCTAGAGCTGTGGGTCAGGTGGCCGGCCCAAGGGGGTAGTCCCTGCTGTTGCTGCACCAAGGTGCCCCACCTGCTGACAGCCCCGACCGCAGGGATTGGTGGGAGCTGCGCCGTCTGTCTCGGGTGACCCACAGAGCTCTGGTGGAGGCACCTGTTAGAAGGCGGGCTTTGCACTGAGGGCTAGGGATCCCTTTGCAGTGTCAGAAGCTGACAGGTGACGAGTACTGAAGTCCCCACTGAGGAGGGGACCTGACCCTGCTGTCAGTCTGGGACTTTGATGCCCGGCCCTAGGAAGGAGAGAGAGAGAGAGGCTGGCCTCTGCCCAGTATGTTACAAGGTCTGCACATAGCCCCTGTCACAATGCTTGGCAGCAGAAGAGCTTCAGATTTCGGACTTTCTGGGATTTGGGGATATTTGCATAAACATAATGCGATATCTTGGGGATGGGACCCAAGTCTAAGCAGGAAGATATTTTATGTTCCTTTCACACGTTATACACATAGTTTACAGTAATTTTGTACTGTATTTTTACTGTTCTGACTGCAAGCCATCACATGAGGCCAGATGTGGAAATGTTCCACTTGTGGCATGCATCTTGGTGCTCAAAATGAACAATCCAGTGTTCAACCTGTGTCACAACCTCACCCCAGTCGCGACCCCCAAAACCTTTCCAGACCCAATGATTGCTTTTATGTTCTTTATTCAAATCAGGGCTTTGGTTCAGCGATCTTACAGGTACAAGAGAGTCATCCTACCTTAGTGCAACAAGCAGAAAGGACAAAGAAAAGCACTGAGAGTTGAAGACATTTTCAAACCACAGAATTAAAAAAATGCTATTAAAGTCAAGGAGAGGGGCCAGTGCTGTGGCATAGCGGGCAGTGCTGGCATCCCATATGAGCGCAGATTTGAATCCTAGCTGCTCCACTTCCAATCCAGCTCTCTACTGTGGCCTAGGAAAGCGGTAAAAGATGGCCCAAATGCTGGGCCCCTGCACCCGCATAGGAGACCCAGAAGAAGCTCCTGGCTCCTGGCTTCAGATCTGCCCAGCTCCGGCCGTTGCAGCCAACTGAGGAGTGAACCAGCAGATGGAAGACCTCTCTGCCTCTCCTCCCTCCCTCCCTGCCTCTCTCTCTCTCTCTGCCTCTCCTCTCTTTGTGTAACTCTGACTTTCAAATAAATAAATCTTAAAAAAATTAAGGAGATGGGCCCTGCACCCTCATGGGAGACCAGGAGAAGCACCTGGCTCCTGGCTTCGGATCAGCGTGGTGCACCGGCCCCAGCGGCCATTGGGGGGGTGAACCAACGGCAAAGGAAGACCTTTCTCTCTGTCTCTCTCTCTCACTGTCCACTCTGCCTGTCAGAAAAATTAAGGAGAAACATTAGTGCTGGTTTTTTACCATGGCAGATCTCAGTATAAATAAACACTATCAAAAACCACATTCACAGGAATTTGTTATTGATCCCAAGTTTTCCACCAGATCCATTTATTTTTAAGATTTATTTTAATTATTTGGAAAGAGTGACACAGAGAGAAGAGGAAGACAGATCTCCCAAATGCTGGTTCACTCCCCAAATGGCCACAACAGCTAGGGCTGGGCCATGCCGAAGCCAGGATCCTGGACTTCCCACATGGATGTCTGCTGTCTCCCAGGTGCATAGCAGGAAGCTGGATCGGAAGCAGAGCAGCCAGGATTTGAACCTGTACTCAGATACGGAAAGCAGGAGTCCCAAGTGCAGCCTGACCCACTGTGCCACAGCACCAGCCCCAGTGGCCCACTGTTTCGTTTTGTTTTAAGATTTATTTATTTATTTGAAAGAGTGCAGAGAGAGGTAGAGACAGAGAGGGAGATCTTCCATCCGCTCGTTCACTCCCCAAATGGCTGCAATGGCTGGAGCTGAGCCAATCAGGAGCCAGGAGCTTCTGCCGGGTCTCCCACATGGGTGCAGGGGCCCAAAGACTTGGACCAAGTTCCACTGCTTTCCCAGGCCATAGCAGAGAGCCGGATCAGAAGTGGAGCAGCCTGGCCTCGAACTGGTGCCCATATGGGATGTTGGCGCTTTGGGCCAGGGCTTTAACCCACTGCGCCACAGTGCCAGCCCTGGTGACCCACTCTTGACACTGCTCCATAGCTGAAGAGGGGCACCCTGCCCTATCTGGTTTCAGTTAAAGGGCTATGCACCTTGTCCCCAGGCCTGAGCACTACTGGCCGCGCACCAGGCAGGACGGGGAGTGCGGCGGTGTCTGTGGGAAGCTTACAGGTTCCAGACACACCTAGCGAGCCAGGTTGCGATTGCAGAAGCAGCGTTACAGCAGTAACTCGCCTGTAGGCTACCCCTGGCGTGTCCAGCTCAGCCCTTTACTCACAGAGGAAGCCACTGCACAGTGAGTTGGTGTGCCTCGCCCTGCAGCCCCACACCTCTGCTCTCACCTGGTGGCTACCTGACCCGAGGCCTCCACCTCCGTCTCTCGCTGCTGCCCACAGAGGAGGATACTGGACTGTTGAAGAGACATTTATCCAGATAGTATGACTCCTTTTTAAAGGTCAAACTGAAACAAGCTGCTTTTGTTTTAATTTGCACAGGGAGCTCCCGTGTGCTGGTTCATTCCTCGGATGCCTCCAGTGGCTGGGGCTGTGCCAGGCCAGGCTGGGAGCTAGAAGGTGACCCAGGTCTCTTGTGTGGGTGATAGGAACCCAACTGTTTGAGCCATCACTGATGCTCCCCAGGGTCAGGAGCCAAGAGTGGAACTGAACCCAGGCGCCCCGATATGAAACACAGGCATTTTAACCAGCGTTGTAACCACTGAGCCAGTACCCACCATCAAGCTCCTTTTTAAAATTTTTGTTGTGCATTCGCAAACAATACTTGTCTATGTAAGCTCTTCCACGAGCCCAGTGTTACGGCATACCAGGTAAAGCAGCCACCTGCAGCACCGGCATCCCATGTGGGCACTGGTTCAAGTCCCGGCTGCTCCACTTCCTAGTCAGCTCCCTGCTAATGTGCCTGGGAAAGCAGCGGAGGACGGCCTGGGTACTTGACCCCTGCACCCACGTGAGACACTTGGAAGAAGCTCCTGGCTCCTGGCTTAGGCTAGGCCCAGCCCTGATCCTTTGCGGCCATCTAGAAAATGAAGCAGCAGATGGGAGAGATCTCCCTCTCCCCCTCCCCCTCCCCCTCTCCCTCTCCAGTTATGGGCACTGGTTTGAATCTCGGCTGCTCCTCTTCCGATCCAGCTCTCTGCTAAGGCCTGGGAAAGCAGGAGAAGATGGCCCAGGTCCTTAGGCCCCTGCACCCGCATGGGAGACCCGGCAGAAGCTCCTGACTCCTGGCTTCGGATCTGCCCAGCTCTGGTCGTTGCAGCCATTTGGGGAGTGAACCAACGGATGGAAAACCTCTCTCTCTGTCTCTACCTCCCTCTGTAATTCTGTCTTTCAAATAAATAAAATGAATCTTAAAAAAAAAAATTTAGAAATATCTTCTGAACCAACAGATGTGGAAGAGCTGAAAGCAAAGGCTCAAAAGCTGCCCCCCCCCGTCAGAGTGACCCTCAGGCCACCTCTGCCCAGGCCACGGTGCGCAGGGCTGGGAAGACAGGGCCCCTGCCGCTGGCGCCACGGGGGAGGCAGCCGACGCCTCCAACCCCAGCTGTCCGCGCCCGGGCCCCAGGACCCGACGTCTTTTACAAGCCATCTCGATGCTGTTCTTCCCTCTGCCGAAAAGTCCAGCCCTTGAAGGCACATCGCACCCATATAAAATTCTTCTTTAATGACTCTGTCAACAAACAGGTCCAGAATATCTCCGGATTCTGGTAACAGAAGCAACATCGAGTTCAGATATTTTTCTGCAAAGAACACAGTGCACGTTTCACTGTGCAGCTCGTGTCTGCAGCCTGATGTCCTCCTAGTGTCCCTGTTGGCGTCCAGGAACCTGCAGACTCTGCTGCATCTCTACATTTACACTCCAGATACAGCAAAGAAAAGAATTCACCGATCTTGGAGTCTGCACTTGATTGGGAGCCGGGTGTCACGCGGGCTTCTGCGTTTGCTGGCTCAAAAAATGCCGTGTGCGAAGCAACGTGCCTGAAGTCTGTGTGCACAAACACGACTGCTCCTTATCCCCACTGAGGAGCACAGACGGAATGGCCTGGCCTCGTTAAAGGGGTTCTGAACATAAACACCAGTTATTTTTAGGAAGCATAAGGTTTAGGGAAAAGCCCAACACACTCTGGAAGAGTGAGCTCTCACTACTAATGATGTAAAAAGATGCGTGTTCATCTGCACCAGAATAACCTCCTGATAAGGGATTTTTTTCAAAAGATTTATTTATTCACTTATTATTTGAAAGTAAAAGTCGCCCAAAGAAAGAGGGAGAGAGAGCGAGCTTCCATCTGCTAGTTTACTCCTCAGATAGCCACAATGGCTGGGGCTGGGCCAGGCAGAAGCCAGGAGCCAGGAACTCCATCTGGGTCTCCCACGAGGGTGCGGGGCCCCAGCACTTGGGCCATCTTCTGTTTTCCCAGGTGCCTTAGCAGGGAGCTGGATCCGAAGTGAAACAACCAGGACTTGCACCAGCACAATGCTAGCCCCAACAAGGGACTTTAAGTATCTGAGAGGCAAAGAGAGACGGAGCCCCCATCCGCTGGTTCACTGCCCACACGCCTGCAGTGGGCTGTGCTGGAACTCAGTCCAGGTCTCCCCTGTGTCTCCCAGGGTCTGCATTAGCAGGAAGCCAGAGTGAAAAGCCAGAGCCAAGTGGTGGGATCGTGCCCACACTCTCCACAAAAAAAAAAAAAAAAAACAGAGCCGGGACTCCGATATTCCAATTCAGAATGTGGACATCTGTTTTGGTAAAGTTTATTTATTTGAGAGGCAGAATTACAGAGACAGAAGCAGCTGAGACTCGAACCTACACCCATCTGGGATGCCAGTGCTGCAGGCAGAGGCTTAGCCAACCATGCCACAGCACCAGCCCCAAATGTGGGCATCTTCATCAGCGTCTTAAGTACTACGCCAACCCAAAGCCATCAAAGAATGCCCCGAAATCGCACATCCTCAGACAGCCCAGGAAGGTGGTCCCCTGTGAAAGCCGTAGTTTCTGGTGAATGTGACATTCTCCCGTGCTGTATGTAGCCGATGAAACCTCAGCATGACACTCGTGTAGCCACTTGTAGAAAAGCTGTCTGTGGGATGTGCTTGTGACTCAACTTGGACATTACATGCTTCAGGCTTCGTTCAGGAAGGCCCTCTGACCTCCCTTTTTTTTTTTTTTTTTTTTTTTTTTTTTGAGGTTAACTTATTTACTTGAAAGGCAGAGTTACAGAGAGGCAGAAGCAGAAAGAGATGGGTCTTCCATGTGCTGGTTCACTCCCCAGATGGCCAGAGCTGGCCCGATCTGAAGCCAGGAGCCTGAAGCTTTTTCCAGGTCTCCCATGCCGGTCCAGGGGCCCAAGGACCTTGGGACCTTTCCCAACCATAGCAGAAATCTTGATTGGAAGTGGAGCAGCCGGGACTCAAACCGACACCCGTATGGGATACTGCCACTGCAGGTGGCGGCTTCACCCACTATGCCACAGCGCTGGCCCCAAACTTCTTTTTTTTTTTTCCACAGGCAGAGTTAGAGAGAGAGAAAGGTCTTCCTTCTGTTGGTTCACCTCCCCAGATGGCCGCCACGGCCGGCGTGCTGCACCGATCCGAAGCCAGGAGCCAGGTGCTTCCTCCTGGTCTCCTGTGTGGGTGCAGGGCCCAAGGACCTGGGCCATCCTCCACTGCCTTCCCGGACCACAGCAGAGAGCTGGACTGGAAGAGGAGCAACCGGGACAGACTCCGGCTCCCCAACTGGGACTAGAACCCGGTGTGCCGGCGCCACAGACGGAGGATTAGCCTAGTGAGCCACGGCGCCGGCCCCAAACTCCTTTTTTGATTCAGGTTTTGAGACCAGATTCCCCATTTGAGCCTGTGTTAGGACGCTGCTAACTCACCTTGGGAGATGACTTCAGGAAACCAGTTTCAAAGGACAAGAGCTGAACTATGACTTACAAATTACTCTGAAATGGCTTTGCAGCATCGGAAAAGTGTGTCCATATGTGTGCACAAGGACGCTTCAAAGGGTTCATGGAAAACAAAAATGCTTACTGTATTTTCATAGAAAAAGATTGAAATTACATATGCAAGATTTTTAAAAGGTTTGGGCATGGGGTTTTCAAAATTTTTTGCACCAAAGCAAACAACCTTTAATTCGATTTTTTCCCATGAAATTTAAGAGGTACCCTCATATGTAGACTTCCTGGTAAAACTGGCTCTGCACTGACAACTTAAGTCTTCTAATCCGAAGGCCAGCATTGTGGCACAGTGGGTTAAGCCACTGTCTGTGATGTCTGCATCCTATATGTGCACCAGTTCGAGTCCCTGCTGCTCCACTTCAGATCCAGCTCCGTGCAAATGGCCTGGAAAAGCAATGGAGGATGGCTCAAGTGCTTGAGCCCCGGCTACCCACATGGGAGACCCAGTAGAGGTCCAGGATCCTGGCTTCAGCTTGGAACCAGGCCTTTTAGATAAATAAATAAATCTCCTAGAAAGAGACAGAGAGATCTCCTGTACTAGATTCACTGGGCAAATCTCACGTACCCTAAAAAGAAGTCCTCAATCTGCCATCGCAAAAATCTTCATTGTGCTGAAATGCGGTTCAGTTTTCCTTCCCAAAATGTGTCTGCTCACAGACAGCCAAGGTCAAAGAATTGAACTCCACAGAACATCACATAACATCTATTGCAAAGAACCAAAGGAGTTCAAAATCCAAACACAGTTCGTGTTCCAGTGTTTGGCCTTGGGAGGCTGACGGGATCACTGAGCGCTGCATTCTGCCCTGATCAGGTAGTAGCAGCCCAGGGAAGGAACAGGAAGACACACAGGTCACACAGAGGGCTGTGTATAGGATGCACTCTGGAAGGGAAGCCTGGGTCAGGCTCCCGGACACCTGCCAACTCCCCAACAAGATGGTCAGGACCAGTGCACAGGAAGGGTGGGTGAGCTCAGGCTGTCCGCTCCCTGCTCCCAGCCCCCTGCCCTAGTGACAGCAAGCAGCACATCCCTGCTGCTGAGAGCCCTTCAGGCCCCAGGCCCCAGCATCCAGGGGATTGGCTGGACCAAGGCTGTTCCGGCAAACAGCTCAGGGTTGTCGGGATGGCTTTGTGCAGTCCCCACAAGCCACACTGCTCTCTCTTAACCATAAACCCATTTCCCATTGTGTGAACCCAAATTATGCATGTGATTGGGTCTCACAACAGCACACAAAGCGAACCATCGCATTTCCTTCCGCACCTGACAAAGAACCTGAGGGAAAAGGGAAAAGAAACATCCCAGCCTATGAAAATAGGCAAAGCCTTGTAGTAGAAGGCTGCAGTGTGGAAAACCCAGGAAGGGGTGTAGGAGGAGCCCCACAGTGTGAGCCAGAGGGCAGAACCTTCACAGTGGACAGACACCCTGTGGACAGGCTCAGGAACCATCGCCCACAGGGGCCCTCTCCCCTGGGTCACGGCAGAAGGGAGGACCCAGCAGGTGCCAGGTCAGAATGGTCCACTGCACCCTCACACACAGCCAAGCATTGGGGATAACAGGGACTGCCCCATTCCCAGTCGCCATGGGGACAGACTCCCAGTGTCCCCAGAGCTCTGGTCTCCCGGAATCCAGTGCCTACTCCCTGAGCAGGACCCTGGCCACCCCAGCTAGGTCTGCGAACAAGCTGGCCACCCAGCTTCATAACCCAGGACTCCTTGGCGGCGGGGGGGGGGGGGGGGGGTTGGGAGGGTGGGCGGGGGGGGGGGGAGTGGAGTTTGTTTCAGACAAATTGCCGCGTGCCCAGCCGTTGCTTCTGGAAGTCTCTCAGAAGGAATGCATGGTCTGTCCACCATTCCCTCACTGGGGGATCCGGACACACCTGCCCCTCAGGAAGACACGAGGGCCTCTCTCTGATGGGGACAGGGTCAGAAACTCCAGGGAGAAGAACCCCGCCTTTTAGCTGAGTGAGATGTTAAAGTGACTGCATTTTCCAGCTGACTCGAGCTGTCGGGGTTGCTGCAAAAAAACCACCAGTGGCATGTGGTGTATATGTGTGTATGTGTGTGTGTGAGAGAGAGAGACTTGGTGTGTGTGTGAGAGAGACTTGGTGTGTGTGTGTGTGTGTGTGTGAGACTTGGTGTGTGTGAGAGAGACTGTGTGTGTGACTTGGGGTGTGTATGGGTGAGACTTGGTGGTGGTGTGTGTGTGTGTGTGTGTGAGAGAGAGAGAGACTTGGTGTGTGTGTGAGACTTGGTGTGTGTGAGACTTGTGTGTATGTGAGAGAGACTGTGTGTGTGTGACTTGGGGTGTGTATGGGTGAGACTTGGGGTGTGTGTGTGTGTGTGTGTGTGAGAGAGAGAGAGACTTGGTGTGTGTGTGAGAGAGACTTGGTGTGTGTGTGTGTGTGTGTGTGTGTGAGAGAGAGAGAGACTTGGTGTGTGTGTGAGACTTGGTGTGTGTGTGAGAGACTTGGTGTGTGTGTGAGAGAGACTTGGTGTGTGTGTGTGTGTGTGTGTGAGACTTGGTGTGTGTGAGAGAGAGACTGTGTGTGTGACTTGGGGGGTGTGTGGGTGAGACTTGGGGTGTGTGTGTGAGAGAGAGACTGTGTGTGTGACTTGGGGGGTGTGTGGGTGAGACTTGGGGTGTGTGTGTTCAGCCCATTTGGAACTACACAGTTATTGTGTGACTCTGGTTACATTGCCCTTTCCTGTGAAATAACCGTTCACAACCAAATAAAAGCCATTGGTCTACAGTGGAAAATTGGCACTTTGTGAATGAAACGGACACTGGAAAGATGGCCAGTGCTACTCCTTTGACAGGCTGCGGGCCCTTGCAGAAGGACTGGGCTGTCCAGAGGATTCCACCTGGTTCTGAACTTCTAGAAAGCTTCCCTCCAAGGTTTGAGGTTCATTTCTTAATGGTCACATGTCCTGTTCATTATATTATGAAAGATGTCCTTTCAAATTAAAAAGTATGCTTGAAAGCCAATGATGGTTTTCAGAAGAAAATCTGCCCTCCATGTCACTTAAAATCCATGTCTTATCTAAATTCTAGATTTAATGGTTACTATCTTAAAGGATATGAGACAAAAGGATCTCTATTCTGATCATTCCATTGAGTTCCTAATTTAATTTTTAATCAAAAACAATTCACAATAATGTATGATTACTATATAAACCAGCATTTTCAAACTGTGCTATAGGCTATATACACTATCAATATTTTTCAACTGCAATAAATTTATAAATACATCAGAAGAATATAAGGTGTATTTATCTAGGTGTGCTATTGCAGTAAGGCACTTTAAAGAAGTGGTATACTGGGCCAAAGACTAAATGCATGAAGAAGATCTTTGATTGCTTTCGTATTTACTAACAGAGAAAGTGCTGCCATTCTGATAACTATTTGTGTAACTATAAAGTTTTTACAAGCGTATGTAAATTAGCTTTCAACAACATGACCTTTTTTTAAAAAATTATTTATTTATTTGAAAGGCAGAGTTACAGAGAGGCAGAGAATCTTCCATCCACTCATTCACTCCCCAAATGGCTGCAATGGCCAGAGCTGCGCCAATCCGAGGCCAGGAGCTAGGAACTTCTTCTGAGTCTCCCACACGGGTACAGGGGCCCAAGCACTTGGGCCATCTTCCACTGCTTTCCCGGGCCACAGCAGAGAGCTGCATCAGAAGTGGAGCAGCCGGGAATGGAACCGGCACCTATATGGGATGCCAGCACTGCAGGTGGCGGCTTAGCCTGCCACAAAGCCAGCCCCCGCGACTTTACTCCACTGTAAATTATAACTCATGAACTCCCAATGGCTTCAATAAATTATTTTAAAACTCCCCCCCATGATCGGTTAACCTTGGGAAGCACTGCCACAGTCAAAGGGGTGGCTGGGATCCAAAGTTCAGAGCAAATATTTTTATAGCTAAGACACGCCATGCTAAGGCACAGAAATGCTGGGCAGGGTTTACTGTTGGCTGCTGATTCAGGTGGGCGCCGTGTTTCCTTCACAGGAGTCACTTCTTATTTGTAGTTGAAAGAAGGCAGGAAGTGGATCTCCTTACCCAGGGCACTAATTGGTCTTATGCTGTATTTGTTCTCACCAAGACAACTGAGAACCATGTCAACAGTTTTACCTTTACCCAAAGGAAGTTTTTGAGTGCCAAAATTCCCTAAGAGGTTAACTATTTTCTTAACTGTAATTATATATATATATATATATATATATATATATATATATAAGCACAGAGAGCAGGGTTTGGAAGTCTTCTATGAAGGGTCAGAGAGTAAATACTCAGCTTTGCATTGACTCGGCTCTGCTGTTGTCACACGGATTCAGTCAGAGAGACCACACGGATTCAAAGTCCATGGCCGAGCCCCGGGACAACTTTTTTATGGGCACTGAAATTTTGCATTTCATAGAAGTCTGGGGTGCCACAAAACAGTATTCTTTTAATTTTTTTTTTCAATTACATAAAAAATGTAGAAACCGTCCTTAGGTTGCAGACCCTACAAGAACAGATTTGGAGCCAAATGTCACCCATGGCTATGGTACGCTGACTCCTACACCTCAGAGCAACGGTGAGAAACAGAACTCCTGAGTGACCAGCATCCCCAGACTGAGGGGTAGGTAACAGGGGCCTTGTGCTAAGACACACCAGCCGTCTTAAAATAAATAAGAAAGAAAGAAACAACTCCTGGAATATGCTGTACATGCATTGTTTTACACCCACATCACCTTGTCATTCAGATTACAACCTTTTGAGGCACCCACGTAGGAAGACTTTTTTTTTTAAAGCAAAGGATTCGAAGGAATTAAGCCCTCCCCCAGGAGGCCCACCTGCCGGCCCAGGCACAGGAGCAGGCCAGGGCAGCCCCCGCAGGGAAGCCCCCCAGACCTGCCCATCTGCCCCACTTACAATCCCTCAAATCGCCGCTCCCGCTGCGCCTCCCAGGGGGCCGGGAACCCACCCTCCCGCCGCCCACTCCCCCGCAGCCAGGGGCCCGGCTGCACACTGCTCGTGGCCCTGCACCCGGGAGCGCAGGCCGCTGTCGACACACCTCGCCCAGGAGAACCCCTGGCCCTTCCACGCCAGAGAGGAAGTACCGCAGGAATGACACCTGTCGATACCCTGCCAGAGGCCTCCCCCAAAACAGTGCAGCGCAGGTCTGTGCGACGGGCTCTACCTTCCCAAGTCACTCGTCCACGACCTCCCAAAAAAAACAGGTCACGTCTGGGCACACACTTGCAGGTGCAGGTTACGCGAGCGGGTGCGGGGCTACTCCTCCGGGCGCGACCACAGCCCAGCGCCGTCCCTCAAAGGCGGGGGCCCGACACTTCGTCCGTTCTGGGCGTCTCCACCAAGCTGCAAGAGCCCCACGACGGTGAGGGGTGAGGGTCTCAGAGCAGCACGCAGGAGAAAGCTGGGGTCCCCGGCCTCGGATTCTGGCGCAGAATGGGAATTCCGCAGGCTGCTACAGACGGGCGCAAGCCGCGAGCTGGCCGTGCGCATCCGCCTGCGGGGCGAGTTCACCCGACGGCGGTTCCCGCCTGGCTCACCGAGCTCCCCGCGCGCCCGGCAGGTGCCTCGGGAGCGGCTGCCCCGGCTCCCCGCTGCAGCCGGTGCCGGACCGCAGGGCCGGGTGCCCGGGCTCAGGGTGCGTCCGTGCGGCGCCCGTAGCGCAGCGTGTAGTTGGCCCCCGCGTTGTTGTCCCAGTACTCGCCCTGCGCGCAGCGGTAGCAAACCGCGAAGTGGACAGCGACGTCCCGCGCGTCCGCATCCTCCCAGTTTTTGGGCAGCAGGCCCGGGGGTAGGCATAGCGAGAAGTGGAAGCGCTCGGCGCCTGGCTCGTCCTCTGCACCCCCGGATGAGACCCCCGACGGCACCTCTGGGGACTCGGACTGCAGCTCGGCCGGCTGGTCCATGAAGGAGCGCCATTCGGTGAAGGTGTAGCGCACGGCCACGGCCCTGGGCCCCGGGCAGCTGAGCACCCGGCCGGAGCCCGTCACCTCCGCGCCCCAGGGCGCCGCGCACTGCACGCGCTCCAGGCACACGCGCTGCCGCCGGAGGCGCTCCGCCGCGGCGCTCGGTCCCGGGAGCTGAAAGAGCGGCTGGAGCCGGGGAGGCGGCGCCGAGAGCGGGCTGCCCACCGCCGCCGCCGCCGCCGCCAGCAGGCCCCCGATCTGCTCCAGGTCCTCGGCGCTCATGGGGAAGCTGCGGAGGCGCGAGAGCACGGCGGCCGGCACCTGCGGCTCCTCCGCCTGGCTGAAGTGCTTCACGCTGGCCAGGCTCAGCCCCAGGGCGTCGGCGAACTGCACCCGCTTCTTGCACTTGGCGCAGCAGGCGCCGGGGCCGTGCAGCGCGTCCCCGGCCCGCTCGGCGCCCTCGGCGCCCGGCGCCCGGGCCTGCTGCTGCAGGAACTTGGCCGCCTGCCGGATGGGGTCTGCGGGCAGGGAGAAGGAGCGCGCGCGCGGCCGGCGGCACTCCAGCTCCCGCTCCTGGTCCGAGACGGCGGCCTCCTCCTCTGGCGACTCTGCGTCCCCCTCGGGGCTCAGGGCCTCCTCGCCACCCTCGGGACAGGGTTCCTCAGCCGGCGGGGCGTCTCCAAACGGCGCGGGTCCTGGCTCCTCCAGACTCTGCGGGTGCGCCCCAGGGGGCTCCATGACACCCTCCGGCCCCGCGTCGCGCCCTGGCAGCCAGCCCCGCGCCCGACTCCGCAGGAAACTTTTAACTGCTCCGCGCGTGGGAGGAGCGCGCAGCGCCCACTGGGCTGGCCGTGCCCGGCGCCCGGCGGCTCCGGCTTGGGAAAAGCAACCAATTCCACCTCGCAGTCTCCGGTTTTTAAACTGCAGCTGCCCAGGGCGGAGTGGGAGGCGGCTGCGGGCCCCGGACGACGCCCGCGGCGGGGGCGGGACGGGGGCGGGGAGAAAGTGCGGGAGGACTTCGCCGAGGCCGAGGGCTCCGGCCGGTCCCTGACCCCACCCCCAGGCGGGGAGCGTCTGCCCCGCCCCGGCTCGCGCGCAACTCGCCGGCGCGGCACGTGGACAGCCTCCTGCCCGCGGGGTGGCCTGACGCCTCGGTCTTCCCGAGGGTCCGCCCAGCGGGGGCCTCTGGGCTGCGGCGTCGGCCTCGGGAGCCCCGGGCCCGGGCAAGCCCTGAGGAAAAGTGGCCCACCGGGAGCCTGGAGGCGGCCTGTCCCGCGCCGCCCGAGCCGGGGCGCATCCCTTTGCTACCGTCCGTGCGCGCCCCAAACTTGAGGGCGCCCCGGGCTCCAGCCCCGCCGCGCTCCCCCAAGCACCAGGGCCGCCAGCTGCCCTAGGCCATTTGCGCGGGGTCGGGGCGCGCGTCCCCGCTCCTTCCCTGGCCCCGGGTCGGCGCCCCGACAGCCGGCGGACACCTGCGCACGGCCTCCAGCGCACCCCCCTAGCCTGCCCGGGACTGAGCGGGACCGCGGTGCCCTGACACGGGGCCGAAGCTGACCCACCGGAGCGACCGTGTTCACCGTACTCGGAGGTTGGAGGGCCAGAGGGGGTGGGCTCTCAAAGCGCCGGTTTGGGCTCTAAAGCCGAGTTTACCTTTTTTGTAAGTCCGTGGCTCGGCAGCTGTCCCCCGGAGGGCCACCCTCGGAGATCCCATTCAACAGCTCCGCACGGGGCCGAAAGTATTCGTAATATAGGGGGCGCTGAGGTCGGACCCCGGGCACTGCTCGTAAGTCGCTTCTATAAAGAGTCGGGGATTCAAGAAGCATAGATTCACGGATGAAAAAACGTACAAAGCAAAGTTGGCCTACCCGCGTAATCTCTCTGAGACTTGGGGACTAAACTGTGATGTGGGCAGCATTGATAGGGACCAGGTTTTATGCCTTCTGGGAGGAGGCGGCAGGTGAAAGGTGGTGAGGGGAGGGTGCTGCAGCTTGAATAATGTCCTCCGTCCCTAGGCCGTGGTAATGACACTGGAGAGTGGAAACTTAATCTCGTCTTGGTGCCCTGGGTGGGTGGGGCTTGGGAAGTGGTGGGATAGGATTACGTTGTTACAGGGGAGGCCCCACAGTTGAAACTGGCTGAGTGGCACAGGCAGAAGTGTGCTCCCCAACCCTAACCCTAACCACCTGCTGATTCACTCCCCAAATGGCAGCAGTGGCCAAGCTGGGTGGATCCAAAACCAGGAGCTTCTCCTGGTCTCCCACGCGGGTCCAGGGGCCCCCCATTTGGCCCATCTTCCACTGCCTTCCCAGGCCGGCAGGAGGGAGCTGGATGGAGCAGTGGGGACGAGAAACAGCGCCCACGTGGGATGCTGGTGCAGCAGGCAGAGGCCAGCCCCAGATCAAGGTTTTGGAAAGACTGCTCTGGACGAGAGCAGGCGCTGGGGAGAGACTGTGTGGGAGGACCTGGTTATTGCAATGACTGTAGAGAAGGGTGACAGTGGCGGGATGGGCAGATGTGAGAGCCATTTAGGGGCCGGCACACTTGGGCACCCATACGAGGATTAGGATGTGGGCTGCTGGCTATCACGCCGTGCCCATACTTCCCAAGGGGTTTAGGGCGCGACTCTTAACAGGTTCAAGTGGAGTTGGGCGCTGTGTGATCAGCTCGTGTGCTGGTCTCTGGTTGGCCTCAGGGCCTGTGGATGCCGGCGTGTCCTGGGATGGTGCTTCCTTGGTTTGACCAGAGCCTGGGGTTGCTGTGAAGCGTCTCACAATGGCATCTGGTGTTAAATTGTTAAATGCAGAGGTGATGGCTGAATTTTGATTCGTGTGGTCTGGGATCTTACGGGGCTGGCTTGGCCCATGCACCTCTTCCTAAATTCAGTGAGTTCATCTTTGTAAGAAGTTGACTGGCAGTCATCAAAGTGGAGACAGAGGAGCTGTCAGTTGAGGGAGAGAGATGGGGCCTGGTTAAGTCTGCATCAGTGGCATGGGATGGGGTCTGGAGTCTCGTTTGCCTGAATTAGTGTCGAGCCCGCAGGTTAAAGGCTCAGTCCCACAAGACTGAAAGTGGGGTTCCCAGGCCCCGCATTTCTGCCCAGCCAACTACAGACTGCAGAGTTTCCCTGGCAGCCTCCCTCGGGTTTGATGATTGACTAGAAGAACTCACAGAACTCCAAGAAACAGTTTCTTTGAATTTACCACTTCACACTAAAAGGAATGGCTCAGACACAGCCAGATGGAAGGGATGCAGAGTCTGGAGCTGGCTACAGAGAGCCCATGGCCTCCCAGCCCCTCCAGGTGCTCACCAGCTGGCATGCTCCACGAACATCCTGTTGAGTTCAGAGCTCAGTCTCCCGCCTCCTTGCCCTTCCTGGCAGCCACTGGATGTGGCTAAATGTTCCAATGCTCTAAGTATTTGGTCTTTTTTTTTTTTTAAGGTTTATTTTTTTCTCTGGGGGGGGGGGGTTGTCTGATTGCTGGTTCACTTTCTCAGATGGCTGCAACAGTTGGGGCTGAGCCAAGCTGAAGAGAGGAGCCAGGAACTCCATCCGGGTTCCCCATGTGGGTGGCAGAATTCCAGGACTTGGGCCATCCTTTCCTGTTTCCCAAGCACATTAGCAGGGAGCTGGATAGGAAGTGCAGTAGGCGGGACTCAAACACCCACCCAGATATGGGATGCAGGTGTCCCAAGAGGTGGCACCCATACGCGGATTAACCCACACACCTCAACACCCGCCCCAGTCACTGGGTCTCACTACCCCATCCTGAGGCTGCTCAGACCCCACCCCAAGTCACCTCATTAGCATAAGTTCAGGTGTGACCAGAAGGGGCTTCTTACAAACAACAAAAGATTTTGTTATGGGGGCGATGTTGAGGCATAGCAGCTTAAGCCACTCTCAGACACCAGCTTCCCCTGTAGCCGTTGGTTCAAGTCCTGGCTGCTCCACTTCTGATCCAGCCCCCTGCTAATGTGCCTGGGAAAGCAGCAGAGGATGGCCCAAGTGCTTGGGCCCCTGCACCCATGTAGGAGACCTGAATGAAACTTCTGGCTCCTGGCTGTTGGGGCCATTTGGGGAGGGAACCAGCAGATGGAAAACCTCTCCCTTTCTGTCTCTCTACCTCTCGCTCTGTAGCTGCCTCTAAGAAAAAAACTGAACAAATTTTTTTTAGTAAAACAGAGATATCAACATAAGATATATAATTCCTATCATGCAGGGAACTCCAGTAGTTTTAGGAGCTGTGCCAGGAACCAAGGACAAAGATAGCTGATCATTATCATTATTATAATTATAATTATACTACAGTAGGCATAGAGCTCAAAAGAGCAAAGTTCCCGGGGCTAGGCCGCGACCTGCTCTGACTTTGCAAGGTCAGAAGAAAGGTCAGAGAATGAGCAGCCAGAGGGGTTGTCAGAAACAGGAGAGAAATCGCCACGGAGGCTGGGGGGAGGTCGGGACACCTGCATCCCATATTCAAGTGCAGTTCAAGCCCTGGTTCCTGGCAAGAGGCAGATGATGGCCCAAGTGCTGGGCCCTGTCACCTACGTGGGAGACCAGATGCAGTTTCTGGCTCCTGGCTGCAGCCTGGCCCAGCCCTGCTGTTGAAGGCATTTTAGGAAGGAACCACAGTAGAAGATCCTCTGTCTCTCTCTGTCTCTCTGTCTCTCTGTCTCTCTCTCTTGCAAATAGATGAATGGTTCCTGGCCCTCAGCCCACAACTCTGCTGAGCTCTCACCCCAAGGCAGGGCCCTAGTCTGCTCTACTCTGGACCCAGAGTATGAATGAAACTGTACACTGAATGCACATCTTTTCCTGGGCTAGGAACCCCCTCTCCCCCAATGCCCTGCAGTGTGTCGTGCCGCCAAGCCTGGACATGCAGGAGGTCAGGGGCATCCAGTGCATTTTTAGCTTATGATATTTTCAACTTACTGCTACAAGAAGTGGTCGATTGAGACCAGTATTGTAGGTAATGGACAAATTCACCAGTGTGGTCATATAGAGCGAGCAGAGGTAGACTCATTGAACACACACAGCAGGCAGGCACAGCAGCTGAAAGCTGATGAGGACTGTGTGTGTGGACTACTGGCTGGGAGTCACACTTACAGCTGCAGCATCATCTCAGGTAGAGTGAGTTTTCCCATGATCCGGTAGGTTTTCCCAGGGAGGTGATTTACATTCTGGGTGGAGCTTGGGAGCCTGCACTGCCCTTAGCTTTGGGACTCTCCCGGCGCCTGGGGACAACCCTCCACATTTATGATGAGTTTATCAGGACATGGCCTCATCATAAGTTGAGCTCCTGCAACATGCAATATAACTTGCAGAAATGTCAACCATGGGGTCTCCCCCTTCTAGAAATGTGTTTCTTGCACTTGAAGCGTCTCCGTCTCGGCCGTTTAAATATTTACTCCAGGGGTTCAGAGGCTCCCAGCTTTACCATTTCTGGTTACCCACTGCTGCATGACAAACCACCCAAGTAGAGGCACTTTGAAAATAAGAGCCTCATGTATTTCTCTCTGAATACGCGCAGCCTCCAAGGCTCTCAGGAGCAGCGAGTCTCTTCTCCACTTGAGGACTGGACCTGGGGTCATCCAATCGCAGATCCAGAGTCTGCAGTGGGAAGTCGCAAACAGCTCAGGTGAAGTCGCTGGGAGGAATTTTCCCCTTTGCGTTGACAGGGGTGGCGAGGACCCTTCCCAGTTGGCCACCAAGGAGTGTTCCAATCAGACCCCTCGTCTGAGTGGTTCTAGCACGACCTTTTAAGCACGAAATGTTTCATCTGGTTTATAGGGCCCCCAGGGGCAACGTGCGTGGGTTTGGCAACTGCCCAAAACCAAAAATGATAAATGGGAAGACCCAATCAGAACTGAGTCAAGAACAAGCCAAGCCTTACGGCTGCCAGAGCCTGGCCACAGCCGCCCACATCACATATGTCATAGCCTGAGCTGCTCCGCCAAACCACAGGGCACGTGGAACAGGGAAGGAAATGCGTAGGAGCCAATATGACCTGGGGGAAAGGTCATCCCTCAGTATCCATGGGACCCCCGTGGACAGTGCATCTTAACTGCTAGGCTGAATGCCCACACCCAGAGGCATTTTTAAAAAATATTTTTATCTGGGGTGGGTGGGCAGTTGGCTTGGCACAGGTTGCCCTAGGGACACCTGCATCCCATATTGGAGTGTGTGGTTCGAGTTCCCGCGACTCCTGACTCAGCTTCCTGCTAATGCACTTCCTGAGAGACAGCGGGTGATGCCTCAAGTACTCAAGTCCCTGCCACTCATGCGCGGAGCTCCAGCCTCCTACTTTCTGCATTAGGGGAGAAGGCAGTAGAGGATGGCCCAAGTGCTTGGTGCACCCACATGGGAGACCAGGAGGAGCACCTGGCTCCTGGCTTCGGATTGGTGCAGCGCCAGCTGTGGCGGTCACTTGGGGGGTGAACCAACAGAGGGAAGATATTTCTCTCTGTCTCTCTCTCACTGTCAAATAAATAAAAATAAATAAATAAAAAATCTCTTCTTCAATTCCTTTTTTCTCTAATGTTTTTTTTTTATTTATTTACTTATCTATTTATTTGAAAGGCGGAGTGACAGAGAGTGAGGGAGAGACAGAGGGTAAGAGGTCTCCTATCCACTGGTTCACTCCCAAAGTGGCTGCAACCGCCAGGGCTGGGCCAGACGGAAGCCAGGAGCCGGGACCTCCATCCTGATTTGTCACACAGGTGGCAGGGCCGTCGCCCACTGCTTTCCCAGGCACATTAGCAGGGAGCTGGGTCTGCCGCAGAGCAGCTGGGACTCCGTCGTGGAATGTTGGCTTCTGAAATACTAGCTTAACCTGCTGCGCCACGATGCTCACTGGCTCCCTTATTGTTGATTTCTTTGGCTTCCCCATTTTAGCATGCTTTTACTTATGCATCTGCTGAAGATTGTAACATGATTTGCATAACCTTGTCTCAGGGCTGATTGATCTAGAAGTCCAACCAAAAAGATTTTTCTCTGGAGTTCACAGTTATATATTGACTTCTTCAAGATTTATTTATTTATTTGAAAGGCAGAGTTACAGGGAGAGAGAGGAAAGAAGGGAGGGAGGGAGGGAGGGAGAAAGGAAGAGATCTTCCATCAGTGGGTTCACTCCCCAGAGAGCTGGGCCAGGCCGAAGCTGGAGCCAGGAATTCCATCTGGGTCTCCCACGTGGGTGGCAGGGGCCCAAGCACATGGGCCGTCTTCCAGTGCTTTTCCCAGGCCCTTAGCAGGGAGCTGGCTCAGAAGTAGCTGGAACGTGAACCAGTGTCTGTGTGGGATGCCGACGTCACAGGAAGTGGCTTAACCTACTACGCAACAGCGCCAGCCCCCTGAAATGAGCAGTTATTGCAACAGCTAGAGTCTAGTTGACTTCCTATCTATTAACACTGGAAGTCTTAGTATGTTAAGTTTTTATCTTCAGATGGATTTTATGCCCCTTTTAAGTTATTACAGCTGAGTTTTTCTGATCTGCCGTTGGGTGACTGTTCACGCCAGTCACGCCAGCTCGAGTTGTTGACATACATGACGTGATTCCAGCACGCTGATGGCACCGTCCAGGGAGCCGCTGCTGTCCGTGGCCTTGTTGAGCTCCTGAGAGGAAGGCCCTCATTTGCCTTCTCAGCCTCCTCGTCCACTGAGCCTGCCCGCGCGCGTTCTCTGTGTGACACTGAACCCGGTTAGGGAAGTGACCAGGCTTGACATCCCTGGAGGGAGGGAGGGAGGGAGGCCCACGTCTTGCGTTCTTGCTGTAAGATAGAAACTTTGCCCCCTCCCATCCTTACAGGGCTTGTTAAATTGTCGGACTCAAAGCTGCCTCCATACGTATTTAAGTTTGGCCTAAATGTTTCTCCCTACGACGGGCGTAGTGAACCAAACCCAGCTGGTTGTGTCAGTAGACTGCGTATCAGCTGCCCCTGTAGCAGGCAGCTGACCCTCAGCCAATCAGTGGCCAGCTGCTCAAATTCTCCAGACACCAGCTCTCTCCCCCTCACTCACTCCTGATTTCTGTATGTCACTCCTTTGGCAGTAAAGAAGAGGGTGCTTGAAAAAGTTTGTGGGACAACAGATAAATGTATGAGTTTATTGGGGTGCAAAAAAATGAAGTCCTTGTATAGTTTTTCATCATACACATTTTCTATATAGCATGAAAAATTGCACCAAAATAGTTTTAACTCCATTTTCCCACAGACTTTGTGAAGTCCCCTCCTATCGCCCGTGTGGCAAAGCGGAGACTCTAACTTACTCTGGCTCCCACGACTGCCCAATTTGTGAGTCATTCCTTGCTCAGTTAAATTCTGTTGAGCTGAATGTGCCTGAGCTTTTTCGTTTGATGGAACCTTGTAAGGCAATGGAGTGGGCAGCCAGCAGCCCTTCCTGTCCCCACACAGCCCTTGTCGCAGTAGTTCTGACCCCACACCACCCACAGGGGACCAGACGCAGCCAATGAGGGAAGAGAGCAGGTGTTGTAATGAATCCCATGAAAACAATGGCGGATGCTACAGTTGTTTTTCCAAATTGGAGGTGGTGGCATTTGGAGCAGCACTTAGGACGCCCACATCCCGTGCTGAGTTGCCTGGGGTTGAGTCCCAGCGCACTTCGGTTCCAGCTTCTTGCGAAGGCACACCCTGCAAGGCAGCAGGTGCTGGCTCGAGTGGTTGGGTCCCTGACACCCACGTGGGAGTCGCAGGCTGAGTTTCTGGCTCCCACTTCGACCTGGCTGTGGTAAGCATCTGGGGAGTGGACCGGCAGGTGGAAGATCTCTGCCTCTCTCTATCTCTATGCCTTTCAAATAAATTAAAAACGTATCTATGTACACATATTCTTTCTCTCTCTCTCTCTCTCTCTCTCTCTCTGACAGGCAGAGTTAGAGAGAGACACAGAGAGAAAGGTCTTCCTTCTGTTGGTTCACCCCCCAAATGGCCGCTACGGCCAGGAGCCAGGTGCTTCCTCCTGGTCTCCCATGGGGTGCAGGGCCCAAGCACTTGGGCCATCCTCCACTGTACTCCCGGGCCACAGCAGAGGGCTGGACTGGAAGAGAAGCATCCGGGACAGAATCCGGTGCCCCAACCGGGACTAGAACCCAGGGTGCCGGTGCCACAGGCAGAGAATTAACCTAGTGAGCCACAGCACCGGCCTATGTACACATTCTCTTAAAACTTGTGGTAAACTATGAATTCTATAAAATTCACTTACAACTGCTTTTGGAACTTCCTGCTTTATAAAATGGAACGATACACGAGACAAAGAATTCAATCAGCTGAAAGGACCCACCCCTCCAGCTCACACTCCCTTAGCTCTGCTCCCCAGAGGCAGCCACTGCTAGCCAGGTTTGTGAATCCTGCCGGAAATGTGCCAAGTAGATGTGTGTTCTGTACGTGCGCGTGACGGGTGATTGCGGGAGTCAACGTGACTGCCTGGGGAACTCGGGGAGCAGTGCCCCTGGGTGTGTCTGTTGTCTGTGGAGGTGTTTCCAGAGAAGACTGGCATGTGGGTCAGCCAACTGAGGGAGGAGACCCTCCCTCAATGTGAGTGGGCACCAGCCATTCGGCTGGGGACTCGGATGGATGGGGAGAGTGCGTGAAGGGGACATTCTCTCTCTCTCTCTCTCTCTCTCTCTCTCTCGGCAGCTGGGACTACACCTGCAGCTCAGATATGGCATGTGGGTGTTCTAAGCAGCAGCTTAACCCGCTGCACCCCAATACCCACTCCCACACACTTTCAAGGCGCCCTCATGTGTGTGCCCATTGTGGAGAAGTTGGAGTGCACAGATATCCCAGGAAACAGAGAAGTCGAGCATTCAGAATCAGCACCCAGCACCAACCCCGCTGGCTGATGTCTTCCGCCAGCCTCGGTTTCCCCTGCAAGCCACAGCATGTGTTGCCTTATTTTCTGGCCACCGGCCGCCCTGGCCGGGTCTGAGTCCCAGACTGGCTGCCGTCAGCAAAGCCCTGTTTCAAGAGCAGGAATACCATCTGCTCCATCTTTAGACCTTTCCCAGGGTGTGGTGCAGGAGGCCGGGTCTGAATTAAAACTTCGGAGATTGGGGCCGGCACAGTAGCACAGTAGGTTAATCTTCCACCTGCGGCACCAGCATCCCATGTGGGCACCGGTTCTAGTCCCGGCTGCTCCTCTTCCAATCCAGCTCTCTGCTGTGGCCTGAGAAAGCAGTAGAGGATGGCCCAAGTCCTTGGGCCCCTGCACCCGCGTGGGAGACCTGGATAGGCTCCTGACTCCTGGCTTCAGATCGGCGCAGCTCCTGCCATTGCGGCCATTTGGGGAGTGAACCAACAGACGGAAGACCTCTCTCTCTGTCTCTCCCTCTCACTGTCTGTAACTCTACCTCTCAAATAAAATAAATAAAATCTTTAAAAAAAAAAAAAAAACTTGGGAGACAAGAAGACCTCAGCTGAAAGCCCGCACACCTCTCCAAGTCGTGTGACCCCCCAGAGCCGCAGATTCCCATCTGTAAGATGGGCTGACGTTACTGCCTGCCCCACACAGGACTAATGTGACAACGATGACAGGAAGTCGGAGAATCGCAGCGCCCAGCATGCGGTGGTACACAGCAGTGTTTGCTATTGTTGCCCACATTGGTTCATTCAACACACATTTATCGCACACCTACTATGTGCCAGCCCCACTTCTTGGTGCTGGGGACACAGCAGTCAAGCACAAACCCCCCCACCTTTGGTGAGCTCACATTCCCGTGTTTGAGATCAACAAAAATATACAGAAAAACGTGCAGCATAGCACGAGGACATGCACTGTGGGAAGCAGGACTCGTTGCACATAGTAGGTACTCAGGCATTGATGAAAGCCACCCATCCCCCGTACCCCCCCATCTTCCTGTCCCAGGGTCCCCTTGCCAATGTGATTAAATAACGTGCACAGATCAGCAGGAAGGGGTGCGTGCCCAGGAAGGGGTGCGTGCCCAGGAAGGGGTGCGTGCTGGCCAGGGCTGTGGCGGGAAGAATGCAGGCCAGAGGTGCTGGCGCACGTGTACCTGTGATGGCAGCAGCCCGGGGCGGGGCTTCTGACGTGCGTTTTCTTCAGATGGTCATGCCGTAGCACTGTCGAGTTTACGCCGGTGATCGATAGTGGTAGTACTGTGAAGTCGGACGGTAAACACGGCTCTGGGTGCAGGGTGCAGGCTGGGGGCCGGGGCGATGCCAGCGTGAGGCCAGCGTGTCTCCTGGGCCCGGCTACTGCTGTGGGAGCCCTTCACCCTGTGTACCTGGGGACCATGTTTTCATCCCGTTTCGAAAGCAGGCTGGGGCCTCACCTTTGGCCCCGGGTGTCGTGGGGGTGCATTGATCGTGGTACTGTAAGGCAAACATCTGGTGGTGAAGAAGCCGAGCCAGGCCCTGGGGGGAGTGCGAGAGCCCAAGCCTGAACGGCATCACGGGGGCCCCAGGGCAGCTTTTAAAAAACAAAAGAAAACGGAGGGTCTCTCCTGTGAACACGTGCTTCCCATAGCATAGAGTCTTGCAAGGAGACTTCAAGTATGTGTCAGTTAATTCTTTTTTAAAAGATTCCTTTAGTAATTTGACAGAGTGATTTCTTTAGTAATTTAGTAATTTGACAGGTGGAGTTCATTCCCTAAATGGCCACAATGGCTGAGACTGGACCAGGCTGGAGCCAGGAGCCAGGAGCTTCAACCAGGTCTCCCACGTGGGTGCGGGGGCCCAAACACGGGGGCCAGCTTCTGCTGCTTTCCCGGGAACATTAGCAGGGGGCTGGGTCAGAGGAGGAGCAGCCAGGTCCATGGCATCACAGCTGGTGGCTTAACACACTGTACCACAGCACCGGCCTCTGTCTTGATGACTGCCAAAAATGTGTTATCCAGTCAACAGATAGAATAAAAGTCCAGAACGCTTGGCTTCGGAGTGAGGACAATTCCCACACTGGCAGGAACCCAAGTACTTGGGGCATCATTGCAGCCCTCCTGCCACACTGCCCAGGACTCACTTGCAGGAAAGAGGGGGTGCGTGGCTGCGGCGGTCTCTTGAAACTCCAGCCCTCTCCTCTCTGCTGGCCGAGGGAGCCCCCTTGGGTTCTTCCGAAGATCCTGGACCTTGGATGAGTGGGACAGTAAGGGAAATGTAGTATTGGGGATGTAATGTAGAGAAGTGGGTTATATGGACACCTGAATGAAGAAAAGTGAGGACATCAGGAGGGAGGGAAGTTTGGTCTCAAACTGAAGAATCTCTTTAAGAGGGCGCTTGGTGCATCGGCCGACACTGCTTGGGAGCTGGCATCCTCCTGGGCTCTGCTCCCATTTCAGCAGCCTGCGAACGTGCACACTGGGAGGCTTCGGCCCATGTGATGAGTGCTTGGGTCCCTGCCACTCCCATGGGAGATCTAGACTGAGTTCTAGGCCTCGCCGAGCTCTGGTCGTTATGGGCATTTGGGGAGGGAAAAAGTGGATGGGAGATTTCTCTCTCACACTCTGACTTGGAAATAAATTAATTAAAAAAACATTTTTAAATCCCTTTGACTCTTGCATGCTTACCTCTTGTCCCGAGATTGGGATTAAGAGGTGGGCAGGGAGGAGGGAGGAGATTAGGAAGGCCTTGAGCGCCCCCTGCAGGCTAAAGCCCGTGCAGCTTTTTCCCCATGTATTTGTAAGGCAGAAATAGAGAGAGATCTTTCATCTGCTGGTTCACTCCCCAAATGGCCCACAACAGCTGGGACTGGGCCAGGCCTAGGTCAGGAGCTTCATCTGGGTCTCTCACGTGAGTGCAGGGGCCCAAGTACTCGGGCCTCCTCTGCTGCCTTCCCAGGTGCACCAGCAGGGAGCTGGATCGGAAAAGAAGCAGCCAGGACTCAAACCAGCGCCCATAGGGGATGCCAGCACTGCAGGTGGAGGCCTAGCCTTCTACAGCCCAGGCCAGCCCCAAGCTTATACACCCTTATTAGTAGTGGGACAGCACTGCTCAATGGGGGTGTGGCCAGGGACTCAGATTTCACGACAGTGCTGACATTATTTGTCCTCATCCCAGTGTGGACATGTGCACGGATGTTGCAAAAGCCATGGAGGTGGGGTGGGGTAAGCTATGCCAGCATCACTTAAAATTACCCTCGATAAACTAAAAAAATCACTGATTTTTTCTCGACCCTTTGCTGTGGGGCAGTGGACTATTAATTTTTTTTTGACAGGCAGAGTTAGACAGTGAGAGAGAGAGAGACAGAGAGAAAGGTCTTCCTTTTTCCTTTGGTTCACCCCCCAGGTGGCTGCTACGGCCGGCGCACTGCGCCGATCTGAAGCCAGGAGCCAGGTGCTTCCTCCTGGTCTCCCATGGGGTGCAGAGCCCAAGCACTTGGGCCATCCTCCACTGCCTTCCCGGACCACAGCAGAGAGCTGGCCTGGAAGAGGGGCAACCGGGACAGAATCCGGCGCCCCAACCGGCACTAGAACCCGGGGTGCCGGCACCGCAAGCGGAGGATTAGCCTAGTGAGCCACAGCACCGGCCGGATTATTATATTTTTATTGCAGATCCTTGCCATGCATAAAGAGGGGAATTCTTAATGCTGGCATATACAAGATAAACTTTATTCAAAAGGTGAGAAGGCGGCCGGCGCTGTGGCTCAACAGGCTAATCCTCCGCCTTGCAGCGCCGGCACACTGGGTTCTAGTCCCGGTCGGGGCGCCGGATTCTGTCCTGGTTGCCCCTCTTCCAGGCCAGCTCTCTGCTGTGGCCCAGGAGTGCAGTGGAGGATGGCCCAAGTGGTTGGGCCCTGCACCCCATGGGAGACCAGGAGAAGCACCTAGCACCTGGCTCCTGCCATCGGATGAGCGCGGTGCGCCGGCCGCAGCGCGCTGTCCGCGGCAGCCATTGGAGGATGAACCAACGGCAAAAGGAAGACCTTTCTCTCTGTCTCTTTCTCTCACTGTCCACTCTGCCTGTCAAAAAATAAATAAATAAATAAATAAAAGGTGAGAAGGCAAACACACACACACACACACACACACACACGTGAGCGTGGGTCGACCCACAGAGAGAAATACCCATCGTGAGTGGGCAGTGGCCCTGAAGAGAAAGGGGGGAGGGGAGGGGAAGCCGAGTGCAAGCATCCCAGCAGAAGAGAGTCTCCCTCATCGTCCGCTCTTTTATGAGGCCGGAGGCAGGTGGCTCCCCTGACCAGGTCTCAGATGAAGGAGAAGCATCCCGGGAAAGGGGACATTCTGATGGACAAGTAGGATAGAATTACGTGGGGCAGGGGCTTGTGGCTCGCAGGTGCCTCCAGCTCCACTCTTAGCCAACTGCCTGCATATCCCATCCCACCTTGAGTATGTCTGTCTTTCGTCGTCTGTGCCACAAAACAGGAAGTATGAGTATCAGATCCAGCTGTCTTTTTGTAAGCCAATCACAAGTTTGCTAAAACTTTAAAACACCGCTCCTGTTCTGATTTTATTTTGGAACATACAGAGTTTTTGATAAACAATACAGAAGTTTTTGATAAAAGAAGTTTTTGATAAAAAGCCTTCTTTTTGTGTAATGTGTAATTTTTAAAAACATGCATTAGCGAGATATTTGAAATATGTGTCAGTTTCTAGTGTGGCAAGTACCCATAGCTACAACCCACATATCTAGAACTTCTTATAGTTTTGATGATGATGATGATGATGATGATGACAGAGGAGAATAAGAAGGAGAAATAGAAGAAGGAAAAGGAATCCTAAGACCCCAAGCCTGCAGAGCCTGGGGCTGAGAGTGGAATGTCACCAGTACAAGGACAGTCGGGAAGGATGCCTCTGGCTTTCCAACTGTTCCTGGGTAACTTTTTTTTTATTGGTTTACTTGAAAGTCAAAGTTACAGAAAAGGAGAAAGAGAGAGAGAGAGAGAGAGAGAGAGAGAGAGGTCTTCCATACACTGATACACTGGAGCTGAGCTGATCCTAAGCCAAGAGCCAGGAGCTTTCTCTGGGTCTCCCATGTGGGTACAGGGGCCCAAGGACTTGGGCTATCCTCCACTGCTTTCCCAGGCCATAGCAGAGAGCTGGACCGGAAGTGGAACAGCTGGGACTTGAACCGGCACCCACATGGGATGCCAGCACTGCAGGTGGCAGCTTACCTGCTACCCCACAGTGCACCTCCCACCCGGGTCACATTTGATAGTCCCCTCGGCCTTGGCCCTGAAGGGAAGACGCAACAGGCTCCAAGTGGGCTCTGACATTGAGCTCAGGATGCCTTCCAGGCACTCAGAAACTGTCTCTGTCTCTGGACCTGGCTAGGATAGGCGTGGAGCGGAGTCGGGGAACACAAGGTGCTTAAACAGGTTCAAGGGTCCAGCTGTCTGCTAACGGCCCTGGAAAAGCAGTGGAAGATGGCTGAAGTGTTTGGGCCCTTGACAACTATGTGGGAGACCCGGATGAAGTTCCTGACTCCTGGCTTCAACCTGGCCCAGCCCTGGCCATTGTGGCCATAGGGGAATGAACCAGTGAATGGAAGACCTTTCTCTCTCACTCTCCCTCTATCCCTCTCTCTCTCTAACTCTGGCTTTCAAATAAGTAAATCTTTTTTTTTTTTGGGGGGGGGGTTTGCAAACCATGTATATGAGAGATTTTCAGAAAGCTCACGGAAAGTGCCAAAAAACTGCATGACCTTCACCTTTTTATGCGCCGAAATAGACTCGTCTGCTAATCCTGCTTTTCTGTGCATTCTCCATGTTCCCTCTTTTGAGCTCAGCCCCAAGGTGGCAGTCCAGGACACCCAGTCCTTTCCACTGAGCCGGGGGACACTGGGGCATGGGGGCCAGGAGGCGGGGCACAGGCACAGGGCTGAGGGCCTCGGGCATGCAGAAGCACGGGAACGTCGGCTCTCCTCACCGACCCCCTCTGGTCTTCCCCTGGGGAAAGCAGCTGTTGGTAACATGCTGACTCTCTCCTGCTGCCTTTCTCCCCGTGGGGTTCTGGTCCCACCCAGGGGAGCGCCCCGAGGACCACAGTGAGAGGCTGATGAACACCCCTGCACAGCCTGCTTAATAATGGGCTGTGAGCTGTGGGCCGGTGAGAGCCTCAGGCATTACTGTCAGAACCGGTGGGAGGAGAGCCGGACCACAGTCTGGGAGCCAGACCAGAGTCTGGTTAGGATGCCCGTGTCTCCCATCGAAGTGTCTGGGTTCCATCCCCAGCTCCAGCTGCTGATTCCCTTCCTGCTAACGGGCAGCCAGGAGGCCGTGGTGATGGCTCAAGGAGCTGGGTCCCTGCCACCCACGGGGGAGCCCTGGCTGAGTTCCTGGCATCCAGCTTCAGCCCAGCTCAGCCCTGCTCCGTTGGCAGGCATTTAGGGAGCAAATCAGTGGATGCTTCTCTTTCAAATAAATAATTAATAAAATTAAAAGATAAATTTACTTTGATGCAAACATTTTTAAAGGAGATTATTTATTTATTTGGAAGATGGAGTGACAGGGGAAGAGGCAGAGACAGAGATGATCTTCCATCCATTGCTTCACTCCCCCCATGGCCACAACAGCCACATCTGTGGCCAACCCCAAGCCAGGAGCCAGAAACTCCACGTGTCCCACGTGGATGGCAGGGGCCCAAGTCCCTACATCTTTCCCAGACTCATTAGTAAGGACGTGGGTTGGAAGCCGAGGAGCCAGAAGCTCCGACTGGGGCTCTGATGGTGGGAGGCTGGCATCCTGAGTGGTGGCTTGACCCGCGCAGCACAGTGCTGGGCCCACCAACAAGTGGTAAATCCATGCATAGCTTTTCATAACCTGCATCTTTCTTTCTTTTGTTTTTCTTTTCTTTTCCTTTCCTTTTCTTTTTTCTTTTCTCTTTTCCTTTCCTTTTCTTTCTTTCTTACTTTCTTTTTTTTTTGACAGGCAGAGTTAGACAGTGAGAGAGAGAGAGACAGAGAGAAAGGTCTTCCTTCCATTGGTTCACCCCCCAAATGGCCGCTGCGCCGATCTGAAGGCAGGAGCCAGGTGCTTCTCCTGGTCTCCCATGGGGTGCAGAGCCCAAGCACTTGGGCATCCTCCACTGCCCTCCTGGGCCACAGCAGAGAGCTGGAGTGGAAGAGGGGCAACTGGGACAGAATCCGGCGCCCCAACCGGGACTAGAACCCGGGGTGCCGGCGCTGCAGGCGGAGGATTAGCCTAGTGAGCTGTGGCGCCGGCCCAACCTGCATCTTTCATGAACTTTTCGCAGCCCTCTCGTATAGGCGTGACCGGGTCCCACCTTGAGACCTCAGGAAACCAACAGAGAGATTTCCTGGAAGCGACCGAGCTTTCCTGACCAGGAGCTGCACACAGTTGGCTGGCTGTCCGGTGACCGTGGCAACCATCGTGGACAGGCTGTAATTCCCCAGGGAATCTGATTTCTTAGTGGATGTTGCTGATGGCGTGGAGTGCTTGGCAGCATTGTGGGCGGCTCCGTCCTCCGCTTACCTGACCACCCACCTTCAGGAAGAGAGCTCCCTGTGACGTGCAGAGGAACCAGCTGCCGCTGTTTCTTAGGAAACGGCCTCTCCCCTCTCCTTCTACCTGAATCTGCTCAGGCCTCTGTAGTACAGCACCGTGGACGTGGTGGCTCCACCGTTCCGGAGGCTGGAAGGCCAAGGTGGCCCGTGTGGATTCCGGGTCAGAGGTGGGGTCTTCTCATTGTGTCCTGGTGTGGTGCCAGGGCCAAGGAGCCCTCTGGGCCTCTTGTAAAGGCACCAACCCCACTCGTGAGGATGCATCTAACTCCTCCCACAGGCCCCAGCCCCGGAAGCCATCAGTGACATGGGAATGTGGGGCAGAGGAGAGGCGAACACTCAGCCCACAGCACCTTCTGCCCCCCTCCTCTGCCCCTGCCTCTCCTCCCAGCTCTGCTCCTTTCTCTTCTCCTCCTTGCCCCCCACCCTGTATTCTTTTTAAGGTTTATTTATTTATTTGA
Source organism: Sylvilagus floridanus (assembly GCA_949820135.1). Taxonomy (NCBI): domain Eukaryota; kingdom Metazoa; phylum Chordata; class Mammalia; order Lagomorpha; family Leporidae; genus Sylvilagus; species Sylvilagus floridanus. The sequence goes on from OX463227.1 coordinate 188,616,746, forward strand.
AGGGCCAGTTGAGAGAGAGAGACAGGGACAGAGGGAAAGAGACGTCTTCCATCTGCCGGATCACTCCCCAGAATACTGGCACTGGGTCAGGCTGAAGCCAAGAGCCTGGAACTCCATCCTGGTCTCCCACGTCTTCCTCTGCTTTCCCAGGCACATTCGCAGGGAGCTAGAGCAGAAGAAGAGTAGCCGGGACTTGAACCGGAGCGCATGTGGATGCTGGCGTCGTGTGACTGCCTAACCCGCTGCACCACAATGCTGGCCCCTCGCCTGCATTGCTGGCTGTTTGGCTTAGGGAGGGACTTTACAGCAGCCCTTCTGCTTTCCTGGATTCCGTGCCCTGTAGTGAGTGGACTGGGAGGAAAGGGTTTATCTGGCTCACTCTCCAGTAGGAAAAAGAGCTTCGTGACCCGGGGTAAGAGCTAAACACAGGACCTCATTCTTCCGGAAACAAAGCGTCATGTATTTCCTGTTAATATCATTGGAAAATTCTCCCTCCCCACTATGAGACTGTGTTACCGTTTCATATCCCAGTGAGCGCTACAAAAGCATCCAGGTAAATACAGGGATCTTGTCTTTTTTTTTTTTTTTTAAGATTTATTTATTTATTTGAAAGTCAGAGAGTGGAGAGGCAGAGAGAGAGAGAGAGAGAGAGATCTTCCATCTGATGGTTCACTCCCTAATTGGCTGCAACAGCCAGAGCTGTGCCAATCCGAAGCCAGGAGCCAGGAGCTTCTCTGGGTCTCCTGCACAGGTGCAGGGGCCCAAGGACTTGGGCCATCTCCCACTGCTTTCCCAGGCCATAGCAGAGAGCTGCATTGGAAGTGGAGCAGCTAGGACTCAAACCAGCGCCCATATGGGATGCCAGTGCCTTAGGCCAGGATGTTAACCTACTGTGCCATAGCTCCAGCACCTTGCCTATCTTAATATTAGATCAATAAGTCTGCCTTTTTTTCTTAAAAAAAAATTTATTCATTTATTTGAAAGGCAGAGTTACAAAGAGAGAGAGGGAGAGAGATAAATATTTGTTAAGATTTATTTTATTGGCCGGCGCCATGGCTCAACAGGCTAATCCTCCGCCTCGCGGCGCCGGCACACCAGGTTCTAGTCCCGGTTGGGGCGCCGGATTCTGTCCCGGTTGCCCCTCTTCCAGACCAGCTCTCTGCTGTGGCCCAGGAGTGCAGTGGAGGATGGCCCAAGTGCTTGTGCCCTGCACCCCATGGGAGACCAGGAAAAGCACCTGGCACCTGGCTCCTGCCATCGGATGAGTGCGGTGCGCCGGCCGCAGCGCGCCAGCCGCGGCGGCCTTTGGAGGGTGAACCAACGGCAAAAGGAAGACCTTTCTCTCTGTCTCTCTCTCTCACTGTCCACTCTGCCTGTCAAAAAAAAAAAAAAAGATTTATTTTATTTATTTAAAAGTTAGAGTCACAGAGAAATCATCCACCCGCTGTTTCACCCCCCAAATGGCCACAATAGCAACCTGTGGTTCTTTTATCTCTGTTATGCAAGTCTTCCACATACATTTTGAATGTCCCATTGGGTTAAATCACGGGCCGGCATTGTGGCACAGCCACCACCTGCAACACCAGCTTAAGCTGGTTGGAGTCCCGGCTGCTCCACCTCCACCCAGCTCTCTGCAAACGCCCCTGGGAAGGCAGCAGACGATGGGTGTCCTGAGTGCCTGGACCCCTGCCCTTCGTGTGGGAGATCTGCATGGAGCCCCAGGCTTCTGGCTTCAGCCTGGCCTAGCCCTGACTGTTGTGGCCATTTAGGGAGTGAACCAGCGGGTGGAAGATCTCTCTCTCCCCTTCTTTCTATCTCTCTGTAACTCTGCCTTTCAAATAAACAAATAAATCTTTTTTTTTTTTTTTTTTTGACAGGCAGAGTGGACAGTGAGAGAGAGAGACAGAGAGAAAGGTCTTCAGTTGCCGTTGGTTCACCCTCCAATGGCTGCCGTGGTCGGCGCGCTGTGGCCGGCACAGCGCGCTCATCCGATGGCAGGAGCCAGGTGCTAGGTGCTTTATCCTGGTCTCCCATGGGGTGCAGGGCCCAAGCACCTGGGCCATCCTCCACTGCACTCCTGGGCCACAGCAGAGGGCTGGCCTGGAAGAGGGGCAACCGGGACAGAATCCGGCGCCCCGACCGGGACTAGAACCCGGGGTGCCAGCGCCGCAAGGCGGAGGATTAGCCTGTTGAGCCACAGCGCCGGCCAAATAAACAAATAAATCTTTAAAAATAATTGTGGACCTGCCAGCGCCGCGGCTCACTAGGCTAATCCTCCACCTTGTGGCACCGGCACCCCGGGTTCTAGTCCCGGTCGGGGCGCCGGATTCTGTCCCGGTTGCCCCTCTTCCAGGCCAGCTCTCTGCTGTGGCCCGGGAGTGCAGTGGAGGATGGCCCAAGTGCTTGGGCCCTGCACCCCATGGGAGACCAGGAGGAAGCACCTGGCTCCTGGCTTTGGATCAGTGTAGTGCGCTGGCCGCAGCAGCCATTGGAGGGTGAACCAACAGCAAAAGGAAGACCTTTCTCTCTGTCTCTCTTTCTCTCACTGTCCACTCTGCCTGTCAAAAAAAATAATTATGGACCTTCGTGTGTGTTTACATATAAATATCTAAATAAACCTATATAATTCAATGTTTTAAAAAATTGCATGTATGCGATTTATTTATTTCTCTCTTATTTTCTCTCCTGTTCCTGCCCTGGCTTCTAGCTACCTGAAGCCGTGGATTTGAGCTTCTGTCTCTGGCTGCTTCCTCCGTCTTGGTGGTTCCTAGAAAAGGAGGAAGGCACCTAGTGGGCAGAACGTTCTCGCTCCAGCCCCCTCCCACAGCCTGGGGCTGCACCTCAGAGCTCTCAAAGCAGTCCGTTGCTGTGTGTCCACGCAGACCCCTTGTCTGCAGTCTCAGCTGCTTGTCATGGTCTTCTTGAACAAACTCTCTTAGAATGACTTGCATCACTAGGCAGGTGGCAGATGCAATCTTCTTTGGTTTCCTCTTTGTCCCCGACTCCTTTTACCCCTTGGGTGTTCACCTGTTAAGCCCCTGGTGGTCCTAAGTGGTCCTGTGTTTAGGCAGTGGCCGTCATCAGAGGGTCCCAGGCCCCATCACTGGGACCAGGGTTGGCATCAATGCCATGGCCTTGTCAGGATTCTGGGGGTCTGGGTCTTGAGCATCAAGTTCTGGCTGACCTGCCAGGGCCCCCACACACTGTCCAGGTGCCGTGTGCCCTGCACCTCCACCCTCTCCAGGGGGCCTGGAATGTGGTCCTGTTCCTTATCCTTTCCTTTACGCATTGCATCACAGGTCTCCAAGATGGGACCTCTTGTGGTGTGGTCAGGGACAAATCGGGACCACAGCAAGAGCACCTACACAAGGGGCTTGGTGCGCGGCCAACTTCTGCCGGTGCCACAGCCCCCGAGGCAGAGGTCCGGGCACGGCTCCGTGCGCGGCTCACTACTGCTCCTCACTCGATCTGAAGCCCCTTCTCGCTGTGCTCTGGGTGCACCCAAATGGACAGGGAAATCCCAGCTGGGCTGGCCCGCGGCTGGATCAGCCCCGAGCACGCTGGACCGAGCCACGCCTCCAGCCCTTGGAGGAAGCTTTCATAAACTCAACTGGTCACTATGAAAAGGAGACGACCCGGGGAGTATCACCCTGGAACCTAGACAAGCAGCTCGGCTCAGACCAGGCCCCAGAGGGTGCTTTGATCCTGAGCTCCACAGTTTTACCAGCCACACCAATTCAGTGCTACAGATGGCTGTTTACGGCTAGAATTCAAGTGCTGACCAGTAGGCGGCAGCATCCGCCCAAGCTGCTGCGGCCACCTGGTAGACCCAGGCTAGAACTTCCTAGAAGGCACACTGCGGGCAGATGCCCAAATACCCGGCACACTGCACAGGTGTTCCCAAGTGTAGATGATCTGCAGAGAACTGCAAGTTCAGCGAGGCCAACAGATCAGGAGATAATGAGCATTGAAATGACGATTGTTCTTGTTACAGTTCATTTTTTTTTTCTTTTAAGATTCGTTTTATTTGAAAGGCAGAATTGGGGCCAGTGCTGAGGTGTAATGGGTAAAACTACAGCCTGCAATGCCAGCTTCCCATATGGGTGCCGGTTCGAGTCCCGGCTGCTCCTCTTCTGATCCAGCTCTCTGCTATCGCCTGGGAAAGCAGTAGAAAATGGCCCAAGTCCCTGGACTCCTGCATCCACGTGGGAGACCTGGAGGAAGCTCCAAACTCCTGGCTTCGGATCAGCACAGTTCTGGCCTTTGTGGCCAATTGGGGAGTGAACTAGCGGATGGAAGACCTCTTTCTCTCTGTCTCTCTCTCTTTCTCTCTGCCTCTCCTTCTCTCTGTGTGTAACTCTAACTTTAAAATAAATAAATCTTTTTTTTTAAAGGCAGAGTTAACAGAGAAAGAGAAGGAGAAACAGAGTGAGATCTTCCATCTACTGGTTCACTCCCCAGATGGCCGCAACGGTCAGGGCTGGGCCAGGCTGAAGCCAAGAGCCAGGAGCTTCATCTTGGTCTCCCATGTGAGTACAGGGGCCCAAGCACTTGGGCTTGGTCCGTCTTTTGCTGGATCAGAAGTGGAGAATCCGGGGCTCAAACCTGTGCCCATATGGGATGCCAGTGTTGCAGGCGGCAGCTTAACCTGTTCTGCCACAACGCTGGCCCCAACTCACAGTTCCTAAAAGGAAGAGGCAAAAGCCTTATGGGAAGGAATAAGGGAGAGGCAGATGATGCAAGTTCAGGACCGGTGAATTTGAATTAATTCAGCAGCCGGGCACAGGAGCTATGCCTGATGGTCTGGTATGTGGACGATGAGGTTGAGGGTGTGTGGACAGGGACCCAGAGAGTAGGAGCCCGATGAGGGAGGGTGTTGCTTGGTTTGTATTTGAGAAGCAGTTCCCTGGGGAGAAGGAGAACAAGGCTGCAACTCGAACTGGCTCTCTGTTACAGCATACCAGTGTCACAGGCAGCAGCTCAGCCGGCCTCTCCACCCAATATTTACAGAAAAGTCTTACCAAGCTCAGGCGTGGGAAGAGAAAAGAGCTGGGTGACTCCAATCCCCTCCCGGGCTGCACAGCCAGAAGCCCAGAACCTTCTGTTCTGATTGCAAGCTCCGAGGTCAGTGGAAGCTGACAAGACAGCCACTGTGGCACAGTAGGTTAACCCCCTGCCTGCAGTGCTGGCATCCCACATGGGCGCCGGTTCAAGCCCTGGCTGCTCTTCTGCTGATCCAGCCCCCTACTAATGTGCCTGGGAAAGCAGCGGAGGTCGGCCCGAGTGCTTGGGCCCCTGCACCCATGTGGGAGACCTGGAAGAAGCTCCTAGCTTTGGCTGGTCTAGCCAGGCCTAGCCCAGGCCATTGCAGCCATTTGGGGGACTGAACTACCAAATGGAAGACCTCTCTCTCTCTCTCTCTCTCTCTCTCTCTCTCTTTCTCTCTCACTCCCTCCTTCTCATTCCTTCTCTCTATATCTCTACATTTCAAATGAATAAATCTTAAAAAAAAAAAAAGCTAGCAATTAACATCGAGGGTTTGCAACATGACCAAGATGGACCGCCTGGCTCACGGTCTCTCCTAGACCGCACAGCTCTCTCCTCTCCCCACCACTGTAACCGAGTCGGCGTTGGAGGCTTCAGACGGAGCCCACTCCGATCTTCCTCAAGCTTCTGGTTTGAATAGCAAGGTCACCGCACCAAATGTAGCTTGCTTCCGGCACATGAGCCCGCTAATTGACAAATGCAGGACAGGAGCCCCTGCTGGGGACAGTGCGTCTGAGAGGTGAGCCTGATGAGCCCATGTAGGGTGAGTAGTTAAGGCCGCAGGGAAGCAGTGGGTGGAGAAACCCCTGTGTGCAGGGCGATGGCTCCAGCCCGGCTCCCATGAGAGGAGGGCTGCTTGCCCCCTCTGATTGCGTTAGTGCCCCTGCTCTGCGCTGGCTGACTCAGCAGCGGCTGCCAGTGCCCCTCCCAGGACTGCTGCACGTAATTGGCATGAAACACGGCAGCTGGGTCTCATAGCAGCTGCTCCGGGGCTGGGCCAGGACTGGGAGGCAGGAGGAGGGGGACGGCACCGTCCAGAGCCCTCTCTTGCTTCCTCCATGGCCTGCCTTCCTCCCTTTCTCCCTCCCTCCCCCCTTCCTTCCTTCCTTTCTTTTCTTTTTTATAAATTAATTTTCAAAATATTTTATTTATTTACTTGCGAGTTAGAGTTACAGACAGAGAGGGAGAGACTGAGAGAAAAGTCTCCCATCCACTGGTTCATGCCCCCAAATGGCCGCAATGGCCCTGGCTGCAGCCAGGGGCCTGGAACTCCATCCGGGTCTCCCACCTGCGTGCAGGGGCTCAGGCTCTTGGGCCCTCTTCCACTCCTTCCCAGGGAATTAGCAGGGAGCTGGATAGGAAGTGGAGCAGCCAGGCCTCCAGTGAGCACTCAGATGCTGGTGGCAGGCAGCAGCTTAACCTGCTGTACCACAGTGCAGCCCCTCCCAGGGGCCCTAGAGAGGAGATCTGGTGATTTGGAGTGTTCAGGAATGGCCTTGGGAGAGGCCTGGCAGCTGTGCCCCTCCAGGTGAAGTGCTCTGGATGGGCAGACGGTCGGGGCACACCATGGGCACCAGGGCTCCTGCTGCGGGCAGGTTCCCTGAGAGTGAGCTGGGAGAAACAGGTGCTTTCTCACCTCCGCCAGCACATGCTGCAAGATGGGCTAAGAGGTCCACAGGGCATGTGGGCCACGTCAGCGTGTGGGTCCGTGTCTCAGTGCAGTGGGAAGTTACTGAGAGGTTTTGCGTACAGGTGAAGCATGACACGGTACACACGTTAAAGAACCCAGTGCCTGGTGCATGGCAGGCACACAACATACAAACACTGAGCTGAGCTAAAATTGTCTTTGGTGCACCCTCTGCGTTATTTTCCCCACCTCCGACCCCACTCTTACGCCGCAATGGCAAAGCCCACGCGGCATTCCCAGTTGGGCCAGACCCAAAGGCAGTGGTGCGCAGCGGAGAGCACAGGAGGGGAACTGAGCTGATCTGGTTTCAGCCCGGTTTTGCCCTGAGTTTCTTGTTGGCTGGGTTAACTTGCGTCTCTTCCTAGACTTACTTATCTGTGAGATAAGCCGGAGCCGTGCGCCGTGTAGAATTTCCTGTGATGATAGAAATGCTCCGTCTACACCGTGCAGCATGGTAGACACGAGCCACGTGCGGCAGCTAAGATCCCACTGTGCCCTGTGGCTGTGGGAAACTCGGCTCCCTGCCGGGTGTGTACCGCCTTTCCTTTGGTTTCTCTACACGGTCTTTCCTCTTATTTGTTGTCTTCAAGTTTTTATGATGCAAGTAGGAAACAGGCTTTTGTCTGGCACAATGCCAACATGTTTATAGCATAATTGACCATCAGAGGAGCTAAGGATAGTGCTTTTGTAGAGATGAGAAAAGCAGAAGACCGCCCTTGCTACAGAGTGTAGGGGGTGCCAGGAGCCGCGGGTGGGCCTAGGCGGGGTTGGTGAGCATGCAAGACCTGCCCACAACCCCAAGGCGCCAGGCCAACAGCGGCTCCAAGCGGCTGCAGGCTGCTGCATCTCCCCGACCTCTGGGCCCTACCAGTTTGGAAAATAAGAGCTTGGTGCTAAGACTCTGGGTCCATGTCCCCAGTCCATACAAAAGTGTGTGCCCAACCATGCAGACACGTGATGCTTATGAGTGATTCTCACTGGGGGTGACGTCCCCCTACCCAGGAGACATTGCGGGGAGGGGGATACTCCTGGCATCTGGTAGGTGGAGGCCAGGGATGCTGTTGTACATCCCACAGTGATAGGACGGCCCCGCAGCAAGGAGGTATCGAGCTGCCCCAAGTCCCAGTCGTGCTGAGGTGAGACAGCCTGACTTAGAGCGAAGTTTCTTCTAGAAATGCAAGGCTCTGTCAGCACATAATCCTGGATCCCAGGGGCAGAAGTAACTTTTGAATAAAGGAATTGGCTTCTGTTCAGACGATTTCATCATCTGGTTCTCTCGATTAACTAGCAGAGCCAGCTGTTGTCATAAAGTCCTACCATGGACATGATGTATTTCTACATTGTGTCTGAGTCAGGCAGGGCACTAGTGCCTTTAAGCCGTTAAGTGAAAACAAGAGCCAGTCACAAAGTCTTTTCATTATATGGATCAATGGAATAGTATCATGTTGATGAACTTAATGAAATATTTTCCCACTTTGTTTTTTCACAGCTGTGTCTTTCTTTTCTCCTACCCATATAAATGAAAGTACTTAAAACACATCATGGAAAATGAAATTAAAATTTTAGTGCAAAGATCTTGAACTCTGGGCCAGGCATTGTGGTGCAGTGAGTTAAGCTGCCACTCGGGACTCCTGCTTCCCCTATCGGAGTGCTGCTTCGAGTCCCGGCTGCTCCACTTCTGATCCAGCTCCCTGCTGATGCACCTGGGAAGCAGCAGAGGATGGCTCAAGTGCTTGAGTCCTTGCCACCCACCTGGGAGACCCAGGTAGAGTTCTGGGTTTCAGCCTGGCTCTGTGGCCATTTGGAGGGTGAACCAGCAGATGGAAGATATCTCTCTCTCTCTCTCTCTCTCTCTCTCTCTGCCTTTCAAATAATAAATAAGTAAATCTTAAAAAGAAACTTTTTGAAATCCATGCATTTTTTTAATAATGCACAATTTGATGATCTTTTTGGAGACCCCTTATATATGTACATAGGTTTTTATATGTTTTAGAAGGGTTATAATTTGTTTAAAGATGTATTTATTTATTTGAAATGCAGAGTTAGAGAGGAGGAGAGAGAAGGAGAGGGAGAGCTTGATCTTCCATCTGATGGTTCACTCCCCAGATGGCTGCAATGGCTAGGACTGGGCCAGGCTGAAGCCAGGAGACTGGAGCTTCCTCCAGGTCTCCCAGGTGGGCTCAAGGACTCAAGCACTTGGGCCATCCTCTGCTGCTTTCCCAGGTGCATCAGCAGGGAGCTGGATTGGAAGTGGAGCAGCTGGGACTCAAAATAGTGCTCTATGGGATGCTGGCCTCTCACGAGGCAGCTTTACCCACTATGCCACAGCGCCAGCCCCGAAGTGTTCCTTTTAGTTTCGTTCATCTTTTAGGTTAAAAAAGGACATTTGAGTGTTCCTGGGCTCCTCCACAGACACGGAGCGAGGCAGGTTCCTGGGGTGCCCCCTGCCCTCGTGAGCTGGCACCTCTGGGGGATGCTCCTCGAGTCTCTTCCTTTCCCCGTCAAAAGGGAGAGGAACTGCTGACAGGCTGCGTGCCAGCCCTGGAGCAAATCTGTTTCCAGCCTAGAAAGCACAGCCCAGGAAATTGCCAGAGTGATGCATGATTCATCTTCCTCCCTGACGCTGAGTGCTCCTGGCGGGTGTGCTGGGACCTGCCCTGCCCCGCCATCCAGGAGCAGGCAGGGATGGGCCCGGTCCCCACTGCCGTGTCCCCGTGCAGGGGTGAGTTGCGGCTGTGTGCAGCTTCCAAGCAACAGGGGAGCAAAAGATCACTCAGTCTGCGCAGAGCTGGAGCCACAGGCACTCCTGGTAGCTCAGCACAGGGCACAGTGATCTTCTTCTAGAGTTTGGGATATGGGGAAAGCAGTAGAAGATGGCCCAAGTCCTTGGGCCCCTGCACCTGCATGGGAGACCTGGAAAAAGCTCCTGGCTTCAGATCAGCACGGCTCCAGCCATTGTGGCCAATGGAGGAATGAACCAGCAGATAGAAGACCTCTCTCTCTCTCTCTCTGCCTCTCCTTCTCTCTGTGTGTAACTCTTTCAAATATATAAAATAAATCTTTAAAAAAAAGACCAAAAAAAAAAAAAAACCAGGTAGAGCTGTTTTGCATTCAGTTTCAAGCTTGTTTAGGAAGATGGAACAATTTGTTCTTTGTTGTGAAAATGTTCAAATGGTGGCTCTTCTCAGTTACTAGTACCACAAGGAAGGATGAAACCAAATGGTCAAACATTTGCATGATGGCAACGTATCTAATGAACACATTAGTAAGAAAACATCCTGGCAGGGAGATGTCAAGAATGGGGAATTTTAATAGGCTAATCCTCCACCTGTGGCACGGGTACCCCAGGTTCTAGTTTCGGTTGGGGTGCCGGATTCTGTCCCGGTTGCTCCTCTTGCAGTCCAGCTCTCTGCTGTGGCCCGGGAAGGCAGTGGAGGATGGCCCAAGTGCTTGGGCCCTGCACCCCATGGGAGACCAGGAGGAAGTGCCTGGCTCTTGGCTTTGGATCAGCACAGCGCACGGGCCGTAGTGGCCATTTGGGGGGTGAACCAACAGAAGGAAGACCTTTCTCTCTGTCTCTGTCTCTCTCACTGTCTAACTCTGCCTATAAAATAAATGAATAATAAAATAAAAAAGACATACAAGGCTAATAAAATTGTTAAATATCATGAAAAAAATAAACAAAAAGGTATACAATTTAAGCACCAGATTGGCAGAGATGGAGGAAAACAACAACAACAACAACAACAACAACAACAAAAACCCTCATAATTCCCCTTGGCAGAAAGGAACTGGGAAAAGTGCTTCTTGTATACTATCAGTGGGAACATTTGTGAGTACAACTTTATTTTTATTTTATTTTTAAAATATTTATTTGAAAGGCGGAGTTATGAGATAGTGGCAGGGAAAGAGAGTGACAAGTCTTTCATCTGCTGGTTCATCCCTCAAATGGCCACAATAGCCAGAGCTGGGCCAGGCTGCAGCCAGGCTCCAGGAGCATCATCCGGGTCTCCCATGTGGGTGCAGGGTCCAAGCACTTGGGCCATCCTCTGCTGCTTTTCCAGGTATATTAGCAGGGAGCTGGATCAGAAAGGGAGCAGGCGGGACTAGAACCAGAGATTATATGGGTTGCCAGCACCAGGCTGCGGCTTAACCAACTGTGCTGCAATGCCAGCCCCACAGCTATATTTTTATCTTATTTATTTGAAAGCAGAGAGACAGATGGAGACAGAGCTCTTCCACCTGCTGGTTCACTTCCCAAATACCTGCACATGGCATGAGCTGAGCCAGGACGAAACCAGGAGCCAGGAACTCCATCCGGGCCTCCCACATTGCTGTCAGGGATCCAAGTGCTGGGGTCGTCTTCCACTGCATTCCTGGATACAGGAAGCTGGCGGGGAAGCAGAGCAGCCAGGACTTGAACCAGCACTCCAGTATGGATGCCGGCATTGCAAGTGTTAACCCACCGCACAATGCCGCCCCCCATTGCTGTCTTAACCTTTGGATGACCTCCTGGGTCTCTCTATTTTTGCTGCAGTTTGATGAGGGGTGTGGTTTTGAGTCTTACAATGCTAGTTTCCCCAGCCACGATGCTCCCTGAGGCCACGGCACCTAGCACGGTTCCCTGTGCGTAGAATGCTTTCAGTACCTGTGGAACTGGGTTGAAAGAGCCAGAACAAGTAGCAGAAGCTGCTTCGTGCCAAGACGATGAGGAGGGACCACAGGCCACAACTCAGCAGCCAACATCTTACACTGACCGGAGAAGCCAGTTGGCACACACATCATCAGGCAGAGAACACGCCCAGGTCCCACTCCACAGGTGCTGGTTTAATTGGTCTGTGGCAACTTGAGGCTCTGGGAATGTTAAAGCCTCCAGGTGATTCTTAAGTTCAGCCCCGATGAGAACCTCTGACTCAGGAGTGCACGCCTGGCTGTGAGTGCCAGGTGGGCTCCAGGGACCTCCCCAATTACAGAATCTCAGTTTGAGGGTCTCAGGAAACAGCTTTGCCCTGTGACTATCAAAGGACTCCTTAAAGTCAGACCCGACTGTTTGGCTACATTGCAACAGGATGGAAACATCTCAGCAGTCCTAGTTTTATGTCACTGATTTTAAGAGTAAGAGGTTGTTTCAGGCAGAGTTTGATTTACTTTGTGTTGAAAATCATAAATAGCAAGCAGGTGCCATGGCTCACTAGGCTAATCCTCCACCTGCGGCACCGGCACCCCGGGTTCTAGTCCCGGTAGGGCGCCGGATTCTGTCCCGGTTGCCCCTCTTCCAGGCCAGCTCTCTGCTGTGGCCCGGGAGTGCAGTGGAGGATGGCCCAGGTGCTTGGGCCCTGCACCCCATGGGAAACCAGGAGAAGCACCTGGCTCCTGGCTTCAGATCAGCACGGTGCGCTGGCCGCAGCGCGCCGGCCTTGGCAGCCGTTGGAGGGTGAACCAATGGCAAAGGAAGACCTTTCTCTCTGTCTCTCTCACTGTCCACTCTGCCTGTCAAAAAGGAAAAAAAGAAAATCATAAATAGCCTGCGAATAGCAAAACGGGGTGAACAGAACTTGCAGACACGTGGAGCGCATTATACGTGTTTTCCCATTGTTCCTGCGACTGGAACTGACAGATGTGCTGCGGGGACCTTGGTTCCACAGTGAGCTCGCGGGCGTTTTCCTAAAACACCGAGTCCTTCCAAGGCAGTCTCCCGCTGGTGAAGAGGACTGGGTGGGGTGGCTCTCACGGTAATCCTGTGCAGAAGTGTCACTCTCCAGGACTAGTGGAGGTGCGTGCTCTGTGTGGTCTACGCAGCAGAACGGCTCTGGAGCCGGGAGAGTTGATGCTACCGAGTCCCAGGCCAGCTCCTTAGCTGCTGGGCAGCTTCAGACCTGACTTGGAAGAGTTAAGTAAACCTCATCTGTAAGAAAAGACATAACGGGGCTGACTGCAAGAACAATAGCAATTCTTTTTTTTTTTTTTTTTTTTAAGATTTATTTTGAAAGTCAGAGTTAGAGAGAGGGAGAGAGATCTTCCATCCACTGGTCCACTCCCCAGATGGCTGCAAGGGCCAGCCTAAAGCCAGGAAGCAGGAAGCAGGAACCAGAGCTGCTTCTGGGTCCTTCCATATAGACAGCAGGAGCCCAGGCACTTGGGCCATCATTTGCTGCCTCCCCAGGTGCATTAGCAGGGAGCTGGATTGGAAGAGGAACAGCTGGAACGCGAACAGGCACCCATATGGGATGTTGGCATCACACGCAGTACACTACACCACAACACAGGCTCTGAAGAGCAATTCTTCATCCCTCTCTGTTTATGAACCCTTTGCAATATGCCTCTTTTAAAATATATTTTTGCTTTATTTATTTGAAAGGCAGAGTGCCAGAGAGAGGAGAGACAGAGATCTTCCATCCACTGATTCACTACAAATGGCTACAAAAGCCAGGGCTGGGCCAGGTTCAAACCAGGAGCCAAGAACTCCAGCTAGGTCTCCCCTGTGGGAGCAGGGGCCCAAGCACTTGGGTCATCGTCTGCTGCTTTCCCAGGTGCATTAGCAGGAAGGTGGATCAGAAGCGGAGCAGCTGGGACTCCAAGTGGCATGCCGGCATCAGAGGTGGCAGCTTAAACTATGCGCCACGACGCCGGCCCCTGCAAAGCGTTTACAGCTGCTTCATCAGGCAGGAGCTCTTTCCCCAAACCTTGGGTCTGGGCTGGCCTTATTTGCTCTGGTCAACAGAACGCAGTGGGCACGACAGCATGCAAGACCTGGACATAGGCTTGAAAGGCCGTGAAGGCTTCTGCTGTTTGGTTTAGATTCCTGCCCATGTGGGCCTGCTGCAGAGGGGCAGAGAGGTGCCCCAGCAGACGCAGAGCCATCTGGTTAAGGAGCAGCTGACCACACTTGAATGCACACGAAGGAGCACACAGCTGAGACCAGAATGGCTGATCAGCTCTGTCATGAGCTCGGGAAGCTCTGGGGTGGTGTGTTCTGCAGCAATGGTTGCTAACACACACACCTATGGGAGCTAGGGTCCCAGGATTCAGTGCGGGTTGTCTGCAGGTTACCTGGGAAACTGAGGTGCCCTCCAGGTCCTGATTTCCTTTTCCACTTACTGAGAGCTGGGCCCCTTCTTAGGTGGTGTTGACTTAACTCAGAAATACATGGAAGACACGCATGCGAGTGTTGCTTTGACTCACACGTACCCTCCCACTGAAGGGAGGGAAACGGACAACCACAGCCTGAACACTGGGGCCACAAGACCAAAGCGCTAACTAAGGAGATAAGGAGTTTGCTTTTCATCTACTCCTTCCAAGCCTAAACACTGAAGGTCAACACTGGATCTACCTGCAGACTCAGGGTTCACTCCGCGGGGGCCCCTTCATCCCTTGATTACTGTCTGGTCCCTGGGAAGGGGCGCTGGCCCAGGCCAAGTATCCAAGTTTCACCCTGGGGAACCTCCAGCCTGTAGCTCTCTGCTCTCTCCCAGGCACCATCTCTTCCCTCTGAGGGCCCGAGGAGTGATTCTGCTAGAGGAAGTCAGGGAGTCAGAACCCTGAAGTCGGAACGCAGGGAGCCACACAGGACAGCCGAGCACCTGCTACGCGGCTTCTCTAAACTGAGATGTGCTGGAACCATGAAACAGTGAATTTTAACAATTAGTGTAAAAGGAAAGAATGCTAACTATTTCATTAGTAATTTCACATCAATACACATTAAAACAATGTTTAAAAACTTTATTTGAAAGGCAGAGTGACAGACAGAAAGGGAAACAGAGAAGATCTTCCATTCACTGGTTCACTCCCCAAATAGCCATAATGGCAGGGGCTGGTCCAGGCTGAAGCCAGGAGCCATGAGCTCCATCCTGGTGTCCCGTGTGGGAGGCAGGGACCCAGGACTTTGGCCATCTGCATCCCAGATGCATTAGCAAGGAGCTAGATGGGAAGTGGAGTAGCTGGGGCTTGAACCAGCACTCCGACATGAGACGCTGGCGTCCAGCTCCCCAGCCCCACCTCTGAGGGGATACCCAGGCCCCAGGGCCCGTGACTCCAGCTGCTGCAGGTCGGAGATTGATGACCTGATGTGTGCAGCATCGTCTTCCTTCCTCTTCCTCTCGGAGTCTGTTCCCTGGCGGCACGAGCACCCGCCACGCTGCCTCCACTGCCCACAGCTCTCCTCGCTTCCCCACAGCATCTCTCTCTTCCATCTGGCTTGGGCCACCTGCCTCAGGGAAACAGCACTTCCTCCTCGCTCTGCCGCATTCACTTAGGAGCCACAAATCCACCCCACAGCTTATAACTGCCAGTACTGGGAAAAGTCGGTCACACGGTCACACGCTGGAATGAGAATTGGCACTGTCCACGTCCAGAGAGCTTGGACAGAGTTGAGGGTCCCTTGGAATCCCCAGAGAAATATTTAACTTTCTTGTCTCCTTCAATGTACTGTTTTTCCTCGTGCACCAGCATTCAAATTAAAAATTTGAAAAAAAAATACAATTTGAGCCATAAAAAGGGAGGCAGGAAAGACTGACACATCGTAAACTCAGACGAACCTCGAGGACATTTTGCTAAGGGAGGGAAGCCAGCCACGGAAGTCCATGTGTTACGTGACTTTTTATTAAAGTGAGCTTTCTAGAAGATGGAGCTACAAAAATCAAAGCTACAGGACAGAAAGATTCGTAGTTGCTTAAGGGCAGAAGGAAAAAGCAGGGTGACAGCCCAGGTTTTTTTTTTTGTTTTTTTTTTTTTGACAGGCAGAGTTAGACCGTGAGAGACAGAAAGGTCTTCCTTCCGTTGGTTCACCCCCAATATGGCTGCCACAGCCGGCGCTATGCCAACCTGAAGCTAGGAGCCAGGTGCTTCCTCCTGGTCTCCCATGCGGGTGCAGGGCCCAAGCACGTGGGCCATCCTCCACTGCACTCCCGGGCCACAGCAGAGAGCTGGACTGCAAGAGGAGCAACCAGGACAGAACCGGTGCCCTGACCGGGACTAGAACCTGGGGTGCTGGCGCCACAGGCAGAAGATTAGCCTAGTGAGCCGCAGCGCCAGCCAGGGTTTGTTTTTAAGGTGATGAAAATGGTCCAAAATTGTAGCATAGGTTGCATTGATCTGCCTTACCAAAAACTTTTAAAGGAGGGGACTGTAAGGTCTGTTAATTATGTATCAATACACCTGCTAAGAATTATGAACTATTGTATATAATTACATATTATTGATGAGCTATTTTGTGTAATTACACAAACACACACACATACACACACACACACACACCAGCATACTTTTCAAAAGCTCATGGAGGGCTGTGAGCTTGGCCCAGCAGTTCAGCTGCCACCTGGGACATCACATCTCATATTGGAGTGCCTGGACTTGAGTCCCGGCTCTGCTCCCAATTTGTCTCCTGCTAATGTGCACTGTAGGAGACAGCTGTGATGGCACAAGTAGCTGGATCCCTGCCACCCACGTGGGAGACCCAGACCGAGTTCCTGACTTCTGGCTTCCACCTGACCAGCCCCAGCTGTTGTGGGTATTTGGGGAATGAACCAACAGGTGAGAGTTCTCTCTCTCTCTCTCTCACTCTCTCTCTCTCTGCCTTTCAAATAAAACTGTTTAAAAATATTAACTTGGTACACTTTTTTTTTAAGATTTATTATTTAAGAGAGAGAGGAGAGGCAGAGAGAGAGAAAGGTCCTCCATCCGATGGTTCACTCCCCAGCTGGCTGTAAGGGCCGGAGCTGCACCGATCCGCAGCCAGGAGACAGGAGCTTCTTTCAGGTCTCCCACGTGGGTGCAGGGGCCCAAGAACTTGGACCATCTTCTACTGCTTTCCTAGTCCATAGCAGGGAGCTGGATAGGAAATGAAGCAGCTGGGACTCAAACCAGCGCCCATATGGGATGCCAGTGTTTCAGGCCAGGGCATTAACCCACTGCGCCACAGCGTCAGCCCCGGTAAACTGTTTTTAAATGTTCTTTCAATATATGTGCTAAGTAATCTTCTATAATTTGCATTTTCATTCAATATTGCACTTTTGAGACTTCTGTTATAGTTATTGAATCGTGTATACTTTACAATTTAACCTCCCTAAACTGAAGATACTAAAATGTACCTCACAACCATACTTGTGAGATATTGAATATAAAGTGCTCATAGTAGTACCTGACTCCTTATTGTGGGGACCCATGGATAGGCCTGCCATGGGACCCCCCATGCTGGGCTTGGCTTATAGCAGTAATGCGGATGTAGCAGCTGATTGAACTTTCCATCTAGCTGAGGATCGTGGTAAACAACAAGATGGTGTTGATGCTCTGCTCACTGCGTGACTCCAGCTGATTGATATAGCCACTGCGTGACTCCACAGCTGAGCGTGATCAAGTACCGGATTGGAGAACTCTGTGCATGAACTGTGATTGAATGACTGTGATCAGTTGAATTCGGTAAATAAGCAGATTGCGGGAGAAGGAGCGCACACGCCAGCTTTCCCCCTTAAGGAACGTGCGTGCCATCTCTCCCTTCTCCCGGTCCCCCACTCTTTTTCCTACTCCTTCTAAGTAAAAGTCTTTTGAAGACTGATTAACTGCGAGCAGCGTCGTTCCTTTTGCGGCCGAAGGAGCGACAATTATAGGTATAGATAACAAATAATTATATGTGTATGTATATACATATATATAAAATACCAATCGCTCGTTCTCTTTGAATGTATTTCACTTTCTTTTTAAAATCTTTTTAAAGATTGATTTATTTGAAAGGCAGTTATAGAGAGGCAGAGAGAAGTCTTCCTTCGGCTGGTTCACTCCTCAGATGGCTGCGATGCCCAGAGCTTTGCTGATCTGCAGCCAGGAGCTTCTTCTTGGTCTCCCACGTGGGTGCAGGGGCCCAAGGACTTGAGCCATCTTCTGCTTTCCCAGGCCACAGCAGAGAGCTGGATCAGAAGTGGAGCAGCCAGGATTCAAACCAGCACCCATAAGGGATGCTGGCACTGCAGGCAGCAGCTTTACCCACTATGCCACAGCATCTGCCCTGTATTTCACTAACTTTCAAATAAGTAAAATGCTCTAGTTACACACACCTTTGGAAAATGCCTCAATATGAGTTATAGTTTCTGCATCCCTAAGATTAAATATTTTAATATACCAATTTATTTCTAAATGTGTTTTTAAATTTAAACTGAAAGAATGAGCTTTATAAAAAATTTAGCCATGTCCAAATTATCCTCCCATTTGTTTATGATCATATGTGACAGAACTTTAATCAGACTGTGCAAAGGATGTTGGGCTTTTAAAGTATGCCTCCATTTGTACACTTGCATGGTCAGGGTCTGTGTCTCGCTGAGTTCCCCAGGAGTCAGGAGGGCAGCCGGGAGGAAAGAAGTGAGACCACCTGGTTCTGAACCCTCAGCAGGAGGACCTGTGGGATCCCACGCCCTTACATGGGGCAGAGCCTACAATTCTTCTTGGGGTTGTCTTTAGGTGTGGTTGGCAGTATATACACAGAGGTTTCCTTCTCACAGTTCTCCAGGCTGGGAAGTGCAAGATCAAGGTGCCAGAAGACCTGATTTCTTGGACAGGGGTCTTCATGCTCTGGACCTACATGATGGAGGGAGGAGGCAGCTCTCTGGGGCCTCCTTCCTATGAGCACTAACCCCATTCCTCACTCCCCAAAGGGCCTACCTCCTCATACCATCATATCGGTGACTGGGGCTCAGCATTCAGACCACAGCAAGCAAGGCCATTAACGATTTTCACAGCAGCAGTCAAGTGCCAAGTCCTGCTGTGCTGTCTGAGTGCGGTTCTTATTGAAAGCCAACACCAAGTGACTGGTAGCAACTGCTGGAACTCTGTTTGAAAGGACTCCGAGGTCAAGTTCAGGCTCAGCAGGAGGGAGTCCTCTGATTCTGAAGGAACAGTCAGGATTCCCTGTACTGCTGCCCCTGATTCTAATGAGACGATGTTGGAATTTCCAGGGCAGTGCTGGGCTTCCAATCAGCAACGACCTGGCCAGCTCTGAGTCAGTGCTTTCCCCAACCAATACAGTTCTGCCTGTTGCTGGCTGAGATATTTGCAAGCACATGTATTTATCAGGAATGTGTGTTTTGCATTGGTACCTGACCCAGGTATTAAATCACTTAGAATAAAATTTTAATGTTTTCAAGGAGTTGAACATCTTTAAATTCTGTCTGTTGTTTCTAATCATATTGCCTTCTGGCCTAGAAATGTGATGTGTAAAGTTTTTATTCTTTTCTGTGTTAACTAAGTCTATATTTATGTTTACTGAACACAGTCAAAGGGATTTTGATTTTTTTGTAAGCTTGATTTTTTAAAAACTTCATTGCTCCATTCCTTTGGATATAGATACATAGAAAAGTTGTTTTCACTATTGTGTGTGTGTGTGTGTTATTTATCCATTTTTGGCCCTTCATTCTCTTAAAACTTTTCCATCTATGCCCCATGCTCTAGATTCTATGATATTAATATCTTTCAGTTCAGATTGCTTTCTGCTCTAGAGACCAGGTAATCTGACTACGCGATATGAACAAGGGGAGGAGATGAGGACGAGGCAGGCAGGGAGCCAGGCTGTCTAAGATTTTATTCTGAGACAGTGAGAGGCCAGTGGTGGGGGATTTAAATTGGGATGGTAGAGCATACGTCATATTTTGTTTTTCATATTTTCAAGAGGTCACTCTGGAAGCTCAGTGAAAAATGGACTGTAGAGAAGAGAGCAAGCAGCAGGTGGTTAGAATGCTCTCTCGGCAGGTAGACCAGTAAGAGGAGGTGATTCAAACTGGTTGCAGCCATGGAAACAGCAAGAAGAGGCTGCAATTAGGAACTTCGCTACTGGCCGAGTTAACAGGATCTGCTGTGGGATTGCGTATGGGGTCAGGCAGGAAGAAGAGGTTCCGGGTGGCTTCCTGGTGCTCCTCTCAGGAAAGAGGCTGGAGAGAGCTGGTCCTAAAGCTGTGAGACTCTGAAATGAGATATACAGGACAGAGAAGGGGAGGGGCAGGCATTGGGCCTTAAAGGTCAGATGCCCGTATCCTATACTGGAGTGCCTGGGTTCCAGTCCCGGCTCTGCCCCAATTCCAGCCTCCTGCTAATGTGCACCCAGGAAGGGAGTTGGTGACATCAAAGCATTTGGGTCCCTGCCACCCACAAGGGAGACCGAGACTGACTTCTAGGTTTCTGGCAGGGGCATGCTGCAGGTTTTTGTGGGGGATAACCAGCACATTGGACATTTCTGTCTGCCTTTCAAACAAATAAACAAAAATAAAAATTGGAAGGAAGGGAAAGGGGCTGGGGATTAGAGATCTGGACGAGGAGAGGATCCAGGAGAGTGGAGATCCAGAGGAGAGGTTTCAAGAGTGAGAAGTGCTCAATTGTGCCATCGGCATCAAAAACAATTAACAGATCGAGTCAGGGACAGACGCTGGACAGAGTACCCAGCAACATGGCGATCACTACTGACCCTGACAGAGGCCTTTCACTGACGTGCTATGGAGGAATGAGCTCACGGAAGGAGAGGAACAAAATGGTAAAGAAAGAATCTGGGGTACAGGCTGTCTGTTGAGTGCACGCTAAGGTGTGTCTGCCTGCTAACACTGGCAGGGGACCATTATAAACAGAGTTCCAGAACTCGGGGGCTGTGGCCTGAGAGGAGTCCTTAGCCCCACATGCATTTGGCATTAGAACTTCCATCTTAAAATCTAACATGAGTGCGACTTTTGCCATTTACTTCACATTACAGGCTTCCACGGTGAATACTTTCGTGGAGGAACCGCTTGGGTTTTAATACCCAAACTGCCTAGCAACTGTTCAGCTCTCAATGTAGTTGATATTCACATAGATAAGATTTACTGGGGGGCTTCAAAGAAGTGGGTCATCTTATGCTAAATGTTTTGCTGGAAACGTTTTACGTTGACTCCAAATACAATTGGCATGAGAATCATACCAGTCACTTTACAGGGCTCTGGAGTATCACAAAGATGCACGTATCTGCTGCGGCACACCGGGCCGCTGCTCATTAACCACCGCACGTCTGTGAGGTGACAGACGCAGTGTTTCGAGCGCTGCACGTCCCATCATGTCTGTCGCTTACACCTTGGTGCCACATTGTGATTTCGAGCTGTTGATGGACTTCCTATGCTTTGTTAAATTTCTCATATAAAATAATAAGACATAGGTTTTTACTAGTATTTTTTTTTTACTAAGTCTGGCATTTCAGGCAGATTACTGAGTTTTTTTTAATATTTATTTATTTGAAAGGCAGAGACTGTGACAGATACCTTCCATCCGCTGGGTCATTCCTCAAATGGCAGCCAAGGCCAGGGCTGGGCCAGGCAGGAGCCAGGATCCCGGAACTCCCATCCCACGCCCGTGGGCCATCTTCCGCTGCTGTCCCAGGGGCACTAGCAGGGAGCGGGATCGGGACTCGAACCTGCACTCCGGGGTCACGGGCGCAGAATCCACAGAGCCACAGCACCGGGCCCGCGATTGCTGTTTCCAAGGCAGACGCCATTCCAGCCTGTGGTAAACTTCCGATCACTCACCTCGCAAACCCCCACCCCCACTTCTTCCTCACCCCGTCATCATAAACCGGTATTCGCGGACGCCGTTCCGCCCTCGTCCGACGGCTGCGCACCCCCAAGCCGGAGCAGCTGGCAGCGGGGCGCACCCCAGAGGGCCGGGTGGGGACCCCTCAGGGCCGCGACGGTCAGGCTGGCCCTCCCGACGCGCAGCCGGGGGTCCTGAGGCCGCCCGGAGCCGGTCAGCGGCACCGAGGCGTCGCCTCCGTACCGCAGCCGGTGGATTCGCGGCGTGACACCGCGCGCCCAGGAGCGTCAGGTAGGTTCCTCACAGAACCTGTCCGGAGGTCGCCGCGAGAGGCGCCATCCCGCCGGGCAGCTGCCGAGCCGCACTGCGCATGCCCGCGGGTGGGGCCGGGCGGGGCAAAGAGGAAGGGGCGGGGCATAAGAGGAAGGGGCGGAGCCCGGGAGCGGCGGCAACAGGCGGGAGCATGGCCACGCTGCGCCGGTTGCGAGAGGTGCCGCAGCACTACCTGTCCAGCGGGATGGCGAATTTCCGCAGCCCAAGTTCCTGCCACCAGCATCTCGTGGAGACGCACTATTTTAATTACAAGGTGAGTTCGTCTCCGCGGGCGGTCCAGAGTTCCGAAACAGCCTCGCTCACATTTCGCTGTGGCGGGACCGTCGTGGGCGTGCGGGGCAGGAGGCATCATGGGAATTGTAGTCTCCTCTCGGTCCCGGGCTCTTGGCTCTCAGGGCTGGAGGACTACAACTCCCAGGATGCGGTGCGCCGTGCCCGCCACTGTTGAGGGAGTGAGCGGTGGGTGCGCCTCTCGCTGCTCCCCGGAGCGCCGCCGGCTGATGCCTCGTGTCCTGGGCTCTCCGCTCTGGGACGGAGAGAGAGGTGCGAGGCCTGGGCCCGGACTGGAGGCCTGGGGGAGTGTGAGCACGGCCGCTTGGAAGGGACCGTCGTGGGCGTGCGGGGCAGGAGGCATGATGGGAATTGTAGTCTCCTCTCGGCCCCGGGCTCTTGGCTCTCAGGGCTGGAGGACTACAACTCCCAGGATGCGGTGCGCCGTGCCCGCCACTGTTAAGGGAGTGAGCGGTGGGTGCGCCTCTCTCTGCTCCCCGGAGCGCCGCCGGCTGATGCCTCGTGTCCTGGGCTCTCCGCTCTGGGACGGAGAGAGAGGTGCGAGGCCTGGGCCCGGACTGGAGGCCTGGGGAGTGTGAGCACGGCCGCTTGGACCTCTTCCTTGCCTCAGGTCGTCGCCCCTCTCGCGCAGCGTCCTCCGCACCGGCTCCCTGTGCGTGCTGAGTCCCGCACCCGCCTTGCCTGGGGGTCTTCGTGCCCAGGCCCGGGAGGCTCTCTGCTTTCCTAACCGCAGACCCCCCACAGGACTAGCCTTGCGTGGTGCAGTTACGGCTGGCGTCTACGCCCGCGCCCACGTGGAAGCGACTGGGTTGGAGGGTCAGTCCTCTCCTGACTCCAGGCCCCGAGAGGGAGATGGGCTTCCTGCCACCCACGTGGGAGACCTGGATACCATTCCCGGCTCTGGCTTCGGTTGCAGGCATTTGGAGAGTGAGCCAGCAGATGGGAGAGTTCTCTCTCTCCCTTTCAAAAAAAAGTTTAAAAAGATATATTCGAAAGGCAGAAATGCAGAGAGAGAGAGAGGGAGAGCTCTTCCATCCGCTGGTTCGTTCTACTCCCCAAGTAGCCAGGGCAGGGCTGGGCCAGGCAGGAGCCAGGAGCTTCCTCCAGGCCTCCCACGTGGGTGCAGGGGCCCAAGCACCTGGGCCAGCTTCCGCTGCTTTCCCAGGTGCCTTAGCAGGGAGCTGGATGGGAAGTGGAGCAGCCGGGAGTAGAACCCGCGCCCGCATGGGATGCCGGTGCCGGCAGGGCAGGTTCAACCTTCTGTTGCCACAGCGACAGTCACCAGATAACAATTTAAACAGATTTTTTTTTTTCTCCTTCGTGTCTTCACTCTGTTTGCATGCAGAAATGCAAAGCTTGACTTGTCAAGTTTCTGTGCCTGAAGTCAGTAGGTGAGCTTGGAGTTTGGCCACCTCCATGTAGATATGCCAGTGAAAACTGTAGAGAGGCCGGCGCTGCGGCTCACTAGGCTAATCCTCCACCTTGCGGCGCCGGCACACCGGGTTCTAGTCCCGGTTGGGGTGCCGGTTCTGGCCCGGTTGCCCCTCTTCCAGGCCAGCCCTCTGCTGTGGCCCGGGAGTGCAGCGGAGGATGGCCCAGGTGCTTGGGCCCAGCACCTGCGTGGGAGATCAGGAGAAGCACCTGGCTCCTGGCTTCGAGTCGGCGCAGAGCGCCAGCCATAAGCCGCCATTTGGGGAGTGAACCAACAGAAGGAAGACCTTTCTCTCTCTCTCTCTCACTGTCTAACTCTGCCTGTCATAAAAATAAAAACTGGAGAAACAGCAGCTTTCATGGTCTTAATCTCCTTGCTGAGAACCTGCCTGTTCGTCGTGAGAGTGAGACGGAGTTTGTACGTCCCACTAGGTTTCGATTCTCATTCCGGAATGTGCCGTGCTGCCAAAGGACCTGAAGAGCCTGGTCACGGAGCTCGGGCCCTATTACCTGGTGAAGAATTTACCTCTGCACGAATTCATCACCGCTGACTTCATCAACACCTTTGTGAAGAAAGGTATGGAAAACCGCACCACCTGTGAGCAGGCAGGGCTGTGCTCTAGAAGGTGGCCGGGTATGGAAAACCGCACCACCTGTGAGCAGGCAGGGCTGTGCTCTAGAAGGTGGCCGGGTATGGAAAACCGCACCACCTGTGAGCAGGCAGGGCTGTGCTCTAGAAGGTGGCCGGGTATGGAAAACCGCACCACCTGTGAGCAGGCAGGGCTGTGCTCTAGAAGGTGGCCGGGTATGGAAAACCGCACCACCTGTGAGCAGGCAGGGCTGTGCTCTAGAAGGTGGCCGGGGGCGGGTTTGTTGTGGGAGAAGCATAGTGTCCTTATGCAGACTGAGACCCAGTGAATGTTGCCTGGAGACACGCTCTCATGGGACTACGGCTGTGTGCATGGTTGCTGACATTGGGACAAGGCGTGGTTGTCCGAGGAGACCGTGTCACAATACTGGGTTCCTCTTGTCCCAGGCAAGCCCTGTGGGGGTAGCCTGTGTGTCGAAGGGCGTGCATTACTACCCCCACTCCGCGGGGTTGTCACCCGCCTCTCTGATGTGCCCTCTTTCCATGGGGATTTCTGATTCGACCTGCCCACACGTGTTGGGCGGGGATGTTGAACGTGGGGTACCGCTCATGTTAAAGCAGGCGTTGATGGAGGAGGAAGGTCTGCGATCGGGGTCCTGCTGTTGGGGGGGTGGCTGCGAAGTCGCGGTCCACTCTCCTGCCCTTCCCGGAGCTGAGCACTTAGACACGGGGGCCCTCCCCCTCTGCTCGCCTCATCCCAGCCCCAGGTGTGCCAGGCTGACTGGTTTGTTGCAGTTGTCTCCTGGGAGCCATCCGTGTGAGGCCGTGTTGATGGAACCTCTAGTGAGCCCACTCTGCTCTCGTGACGCCGCACGCTGGCCCCGCACGTGTCTTGCTGTAGGGCCCATGGTGCGCTCTCAGGCGAGCTGGCGAGAATTCCTGTGCTCGCAGCCTCCCCGTCGGACACTGCGGGGCTGCTTGTGAAGCGGGGGCCTTTGTCTTTGGTCTGAGGTTGTTTTGTTAACGGCGTGGACATTCGCAGGCACTTCTCAGTAGCCTATTAATTCAACCCTCGCAACGACTCTATGAGGTAGGCCTGGGAAGCTGCGGCGTGGGGGAGTGGAGGAGCTTTTGAGTATAAGCCGGAACGCCGCCTTGAGGTGTGTGCGTTGACCTGTGTTCTACCTGTCGCGCTCTGCCAGCATCCCAAGGGCGCATGTTCCAGTCGGAGTTCGTTTGTTGCTTGATAACAGGGGACTTGCACAGATGGGCCCCTGGTGGCAGAGTGAACCAGCCGGAGGCTGGCCTTCTGTGTGTCCCAGGTTCCCCTTGCAGGTGTTGGTCTTACTGAGTGAGCTGGAACGGTGACAGGTACTGACTGTTATTTGCTTGGAAGATTGTTACCACCTGAAAATAATCCACTAATATTATGCAGATGGGGTTTCTCATTTTTTTTCTGCTGTCTTACTCTCTTCTTTGGACTTCTCTCGTACAGGTTCGTGCTATGCACTAACATACAACACAAACATTGACGAAGATAATACCGTTGCCTTGCTACCAAATGGTAACAATACTGATTTTTCTTTTTTTTTTCTAATTATAAGAAATGCGTAATGTTTAGAAAACATCAGGTCACCACCTTTTAACTCCTTCCAAACTCACCTGCCTCTGTAGGGAATTGTGAGTGACTTGCTGTTTTCCCTCCCAGACATTTTCAGTGAGTTTATCAGCGCACAAAGAAGGTTTATAATGTAAATTCCATCATCCTACTTCAGTATGAAGTACCTAGCGTAGACACTTTCTGTGTCAGCACACATACAGTCATGCATTGCTTAACAGCAAGGCTATGTTCTGAGAAGGGCATCGATAGGAGATTTTGTGGTTGTATGGGACCATTGAGTGTAGTTACACAAGCCCAGATGATACAGCCTGCTACACACCTGAGCTGTACGGGGTAGCCGGTGGTTCCCAGGGCCGTGATGAAATCAAACCAAGCACAAGAGAGGATGATGGGATCCGGAGGCAGGGCCGGCTCCAGGCGTGAGGCTGCTGGCAGCGCAGCGTGGCAGACTTGGTGGGTGTGTGTGTGTTTGATTGTTACCGCTTACTTAGTTTCATCTACTTGAAAACCAGAGTGAGAGAATCTTCTATATGTGGATTCATTCCCCAGATGCCCGCAACCTACAGCGCAGGCCAGGCCAAAGCCAGAAGCAGGCTACAATTCCCTCTGAGTCTACCACGAGGGGAGCAGGGGCCTACAAACTTGAGCCATAATCTGCTCCT
Source organism: Sylvilagus floridanus (assembly GCA_949820135.1). NCBI lineage: Eukaryota > Metazoa > Chordata > Mammalia > Lagomorpha > Leporidae > Sylvilagus > Sylvilagus floridanus. Next base: position 188,642,929 of record OX463227.1, read on the forward strand.
TCCCAGAGGTATTAGCCGGAAACTGGACCAGAAGCAGAGCAGGGGGCACTTGAATCAGACTGACGCTCTGATCCAGGATTTAGGCATCTTCTGCTGCCTGCCAGGATACACTGTCAGGAAATTGGACCAGAAGTGGAGGAGCCAAGACCTGATCCCAGGCACTGCGCTGTGGAATGCTGGTGTCCTGAGCAGCAACTTATCCCACTGTGCTACAATGCCTGCCCAGTTTTATAGCAGCCTTTTAAATAGTTATAAAAATGTATTCATTTATTTGAAAGAGTTAGGGAGAGACACAAAGATTTTCCATCCACTGATTGACTCCCTCAGTGGCCACAATGGCCAGCACGAGGCCAGGCCAAAGCCAGGAGCCAAGAGCCAGGAGCTTCATCCAGGTCTCCTGCATGAGTGGCGGGGGCCAAGTACATGGGCCATCTTCTGCTGCTTTTCCCAGGCTGTTAACAGCGAGTGGTTTGGAAGTGGAGTAGGTCAGGCATGAATTGGCAGCTGTATGGGATGTCAGCATTGGTAGGCAGCAGTTTTGCCCATTATGCCACAACACCGACCCCTAAACTTTTTTTTTTAAAGGTTTATTTATTCGTTTGAAAGGCAGAGTGAGAGGCAAAGAGAAAGAGAGATCTGATTGTTCACTCCCCACGTAGTTGTACAAAGCTGGGAGTCTAGAACTCTATCTGTGTCTACCATGTGGGTAGCAACGGGCCCAAACATCAGCCGTCTTCCACTGCTTTCCCAGGCACGTTAGCAGGGAGCTGGATTGGAAGTGGAGCAGCCGGGACTCGAACCACACTGATACGTGAAGCTGGTGTTGCAAGCCCTAACCCACTGTGCCCAGTGCTGGCTCCCATGGTGAATATATAGATAGAAAAGGTTTATTTGTTTACTGGAAAGGCAGAGTTACAGAGAGAGGGAGAGATTTTCCATCTGCTAGTTCACTTCCCAAATAGCCACAGTAGGCAGCACTGGGCCATGCCAAAGCCAGAGGCGCCAACTCCATCCAAGTCTGCCGTGTGGGTGGCGGGGCCAAGCACTTGGACCGTCTTCTGGTGCTTTTCCAGGTGTCTTAGTGGGGGCCTGTATCAGAAGGGAGACCTGGAGGAGGCTCCTGGCTTCGGATCAGCACAGCTCTTGCTGTTGCGATTATTTGGGGAGTGAACCAGCAGATGGAAGACCTCTTTCCCTCCCCTCCCCCTCCCCCTCCCTGTCCCCCTCCCTCTCCCTCCCCCTCCCCCTTCCTCTCCCTCTCTGCCCTGCTGTAACTCTGCCTTTCAAATAAATCTTTTAAGAAAAAAAAAGGGAGAAGAAGAAGAAATGGAGTCTCTTGATCTAAAACCAGGCACTCTATAAAAAAAAGCAGGGCGGGGAGGGGGGTAGCCAGGACTTGAACTGGCATTCACATGGAATGCTGGCATTGTAGGTGCTGGCTTAACCAGCTGCACCACAATGCCAGTCCCCCCCCCCCCTTTTTTTTTGTATTCAAGCGTATACTTAATAAGAATAGCGTAGTAAACACACTAACCAGTACCTGGTTTATTATCATCAAGTATGGTGCACTGTACAGACTTGTCTATGCTCTGCAGAAGGCGTGTTTACACAGCATCAACACAGATGTGAGGATGGTGTGGGTGCAGTGCAGCTGTGTGATAGGTGTTTCCCAGCTCCATTATCATTGTGGAGGACCCACCTTCGAATATGCGGTTCCTCACTGACCAGAATGTGCTTGTCTGGGGCGTGCCTGTAGCTCTGCCTTACTATTTTTATTGTCCTGAATGTATTCAAAAGACCAAGTGGATCTTGATTTGTTTATTCTTTCTTTAATAGAAATTTGGGTTATCTCTAGGTTCACTATTATAAATAACAGCATTGTCTCTTTAATATGTAAGTAGTATTCTATAATAAGATGTGTGTATATATAAGTCATAGCCTTAAAAATTAGGTCTTTGTATGCAGTTTATTACATGGATGTGGTGATTGTGTGCAGATTTCTAGCTGTTCAGTTTGCCTGGCTTGCTTGCTTGTGTAGTCAGAACCTTATGTCGTATTTTTAGTGTCTACTTTATGGGTATTATTTGATTTGTAGGGAAATTAATTTTATCCCTGGATAAAGACACTTATGAAGAAATTGGACTTCAAGGTCGTCCATCTAAGTATTCTGGCAGAAAAAGTATGAAATTCAGTAAGTATGATTTGTGCCCTATCAGTGTCCAACAAGTTAGTTATCTTCCTGTGGCAATTTAATTTTAAATGTTAGAATTGCCTCTCATCTCTTTGTTCAGAAACAGGGCTTTTCCTTGTCTCAACCAATTGAACTTAGCAAAGGATAAAATTGTGCTGTTAAATCTCTCTTCAGTTGTAGACTGCATTTTATAAAGAACATATAATTGGACTATTTCATTAGATATGTGTGCTTTGTGTCAAAAATTCGAAGTAACGAACCCAAAGTAAGAGTCTAAAACTTTTTTTCCCTAAGATTTATTTATTTATTTGAAAGGCAGAGTCACAGAGAGGCAGAGAGAGAGAGAGAGAGATCTTCCATCCTCTGGTTCTCAAAGGGCTGCAATGGCCAGAGCTGGGCTGATCCGGAGCCAGGGGCCTCCTCCAGGTCTCCCATGTGGGTGCAGGGGTCTAAGGATTTGGACCACCCTCCACTGCTTTCCCAGACACACTAGTAGGGAGCTGGATTGGAAGTAGAGCAGTGGGAATTTGAACCGGTGCCCATATGGGATGCTGGCACTGCAGGTGGTGGCTTTACCCGTAAGCCACAGTGCTGGCCCCTAAAACTTCTTATTAATAAAGAATTTCCTTTGACTTTTTTCCCCCCAAGTCTTTATGATTCCTATTAGGAATCCGTGAGTGAAGACATGTTCTGCTGTCAGTGTCTGGTCTGGGCATCAGAAGAGAAGTCCACTGTGTCCAAAGGTGGATTATAGTGGCCCTCCCAAGGACCCCTGTCCTGTTCTTTATTTATTTATTTATTGAAAGAAAAAAAGAGGCCCCATGGACTCCCCAACTGCCCAGAACAGCTTTGGGACCAAAGCCAGGAGCTGAGAACTCCATGTGGGCCTCCTACATGAAATGGCAGGAACCAGTTAGTTGAGCCATCATCACTTAGAGCTGGATACTGAACCCACAGTGGGACATGAGCATCTTAGCATCCTACTGCCAGGCCAAATGCCCGCTCTGCCCTTGGTCTCTGACCTAGAGAGGATGGGAATTTAGACAGCAGCTGTGACTAGCTCTCACTGCTGGAAGTGCCTGGTAGAGGGATCGTTTTGATTGGGTAAACCTGGAGAGTAACAAGAAGAACAAAATAATTTTCACTATCTGTGATAGTTTTAAAATTTATGATTTATAAAATACAACACTTGTCTACAGTGCAAGCTGTATGTAATGTATATGTATGAATAAAATGTGTATTCCTTCTTGCATTTTTAAAGTTGTTTCCGTTGATTTGATGGAGTTATCCTTTAACATGTATTCTAAGAAGTATAAGAGAACATCTTGGTCCTTCAAAGAAAAGAAGCCCCTGAAGTTCAATTTTCTTTTCGCTTGGCACAATACAGGTATGAAGAAGAAATAACACGACGATGTGGTGGGCTTGAAGTCTAACTGTTAGGTACAGAGGAATAATGGGAGTGAATGGTGGTTCATCCTGTGATCAGGTTCTATCATATACATGCGTGTAACCATCCCTGTGGCCAAGGTTCTATCATACATGTGTGTAACCATCCCTGTGGTCAAGGTTCTGTCATATACATGTGTGTAACCATCCCTGTGGTCAAGGTTCTTTTTTTTTTTTTTTTTTTTTTTATTTTTGACAGGCAGAGTGGACAGTGAGAGAGAGAGACAGAGAGAAAGGTCTTCCTTTGCCGTTGGTTCACCCTCCAATGGCCGCCGCGGATGGCGCGCTGCGGCCGGCGCACCGCGTTCGTCCGATGGCAGGAGCCAGGTGCCAGGTGCTTTTTCCTGGTCTCCCATGGGGTGCAGGGCCCAAGCACCTGGGCCATCCTCCACTGCACTCCCGGGCCACAGCAGAGGGCCGGCCTGGAAGAGGGGCAACCGGGACAGAATCCGGTGCCCCGACCGGGACCAGAACCTGGTGTGCCGGCGCCGCAAGGCGGAGGATCAGCCTGTTGAGCCACGGCGCCGGCCAAGGTTCTGTCATATACATGCGTGTAACCATCCCTGTGGTCAAGGTTCTGTCATATACATGCGTGTAACCATCCCTGTGGTCAAGGTTCTGTCATATACATGCGTGTAACCATCCCTGTGGTCAAGGTTCTGTCATATACATGTGTGTAACCATCCCTGTGGTCAAGGTTCTGTCATATATATGTGTATAAAAACATTAAGGAAGCTAAACCAGGCCTTCAGACAGCCCTGAAAACCGTAGTTCAGGATCATCTAGGCACACAGGCCATCTGCCTCAATCCTCTTGGGTTTTCTGTAGATCAGAGATCAGGAAAGTGGCTTCAGAGCAGCTAATTTAACTGTTTCTCCCCATCATTCTCTCCAGTGTACCCCCTAATAGCCTTGGCTATTATATATATATATATGTGTATATATATATGTGCATATATATATATTTGACAGCAGAGTTAGAGAGATAGAGAGAAAGGTCTTCTTTCTGTTGGTTCACTCCCCAAATGGCCACCACGGCTGGCATGTTGCGCCGATCCAAAGCCAGGAGCCAAGTGCTTCCTCCCAGTCTCCATGCAGGTGCAGGGGCCCAAGCACTCGGGCCATTCTCCACTGTCTTCCTGGGCCACGGCAGAGAGCTGGACTGGAAGAGGAGCAACTGGGACTAGAACCTGGCGCCCACATGGGGTGCCGGTGCCGCAGGCAGAGGATTAACCTAGTGAGCCACGGTGCCGGCCCCCATTGGCTATTATATTTTAAAGCAATACCAATTATGCATGTATCTGTGGCCTACTTATGCATTGTGAGGAAATAACTCACACATGTCATTAAATACTTGTAACTTTTAATTGATTATAACACTACATTTAGTTCAGATTGCAATGTTTTTAACATGTTAATCTGCTTTTAACTGCCGAATGGATTGCCCCTTTCAGAAGTGAATCTTTGGCGCTTCCCAAGCCTATGCTAATCAGATTGGTAGGCATTGCGATGGTGAGATGCGGGGGAAGCACAGGGCTCTGCTCCTGATGGCGTTTCTGGTCACTGCCTGCCCACACGCCTTCGTGAGCCCTGTTTCTGTAGAACCTCGCACATACTTTCACATGTGGTAGGAAAGAAGGCAGAGAGATTTCCTGAAGTTTCAATTGCTTGAATTCTGTGAAGACCACCCACATGTGGGGTTTGAATAGCTCTTGTTCCTAAGACTCGGGTACTTTAAGGATCTGTTAAGAACTCTGAAAGGTCTGAGCTTTTACTTGACTTGTAGGCTTACCAGGTAGCCTCCCAGAGTCTTGGGGTTGCTGGAGTAAGATAGGGTATTCTTGGGTCAGAGACAGTGGACTTAACTCCTCAAAGCAGTAGCAGTGGGCAGAGTCTATTAGTCAGGATTCTCCAGAGACAGAGCCGACAGGTGGGTGCATGGACGGATAGATGATGAGTGGGTGGGTGGGTGGTTGTTGGGTGGTAAATGTATGGGTGCATTGACTACGGCTGATGTGAGTATGGAGGTTGAGAAGTCCTCTGTAGTTGTCTGTAAGCTGGGACCACACCTGCTAGTGGTGTGGCTCAGTCCACATCAGAGTTTCAGAACTGGGGACCCAGTGCTGCAGCTGCTGGGATTCCAAAGGCTGGAGTTTTGATGTTTTAACAGCAGGAGAAAAAGGATGTCCCCACTTGAGAGAGAGAACAGATTTGCCTTCCTTCTGTCCTGTGCTCTTTGGGCCTTTGGTGGGCAGGATGGTGCCCACCCATGTTGAGGGCAGATCTCCACTTGGCTTGGCAACTCATATGCCAGCCTCCTCCAGAAACGTCCTCGCAGATAGACCGGAAGTCGGCTTTCCCACAGCCGCGGTGCCCTCGGAGCAGGCCAGTTGACACCAGGTGTCAGCATTAGCACCAGTTACCAAGTAAGTCCCAGTTCCCATGGCGTGAGCCGGAGTTGGCCAGGTAGTGCTGGCATTTGCCATGGGCTCTATCATGGGAGAACCCAGAACTTCAAGAATTCACATTTTTTTAAGTATTTTATTTGAAAGGGAGAGTGACAGAGAAGGTGAGACAGAGAGAGAGAGATCTTCCATCCGCTGGTGCACTCCCAAATGGCTGCAATGGCCAGCATCCTGGAACTCCGTCCGGTCTCCCACGTGGGTGCAGGGGCCCAAGCACTGGTCCATCTTCCTCTCCTTTCCCTGGGGCATTAACATGGAGCTGGATCAGAAGCAGAGCAGACAGGACGTGAACCAGCACCCTGATGGGATGGCAGCCGCACAGGCAGCGGCTTAACCTGCTGTACCACAGTGGCAGCCCCTGGAATTCCCTCTGCACTGTGCAGGCAGCCGGATGAGCTCTGGACAGTGAGCAGGCCTGCCCCGTGCTCCACCAGGGGTCCGTCTTTCTCTCTTCTGAGGTTGTTGGCTCTGCAGTCACTCCTGAAAGACACCCTAGCTTTTACTGGGTTTTCCAAGGCAAGCTCAAATGAGACTTTATCATCATTAGTTCTGCTTCTGTTTCCTACATGGAGACTATACAGCTGTGTTCGTTCTCTGTAGAGTTCACCAGTGTTATTCATCCATACAGAACGTATCAGCTGAAGTTTTCTTGTGGGAGCAAACAGTGCAACTCGTGTGGGTCTGGTCAGAAAGTGTTGTACTTTTCCAGGAGAACGTGAAAGGAGACGAGTGTTTACAGAGCTCTGGACGAGGAGCTGGAAGCCACCGTAAAGGACTGTGACTTGAATGTACTTTGATAGCTTCCGCCTGACGTAGCCCCAGCTGCTTCCCCTCACCCTCGGACGGGAACGGGGTAGGGTCAGGGACTCTGGACCCGTGTGCAATATGCTAACGAGGGATGCTTTCAGGTGCTGCGGAATCCTCCCTGCTGTCGTACTTTTCCAAGTACCACATCCAGGAGCATCAGCCCAGCGTCACCGAGAGCCGCCTGGGGGAGCTGCCCTGCCCCGTGCTGCAGAGCGACGAAATGACGGGCCAGCCGGGGGTGCTCTGCGGGGCGCTGGAGCTCTTCGAGTGGCTCGGCGCCGTCTGCAGCAACGTGGGCCAGTGCGTATCCGCAGTCCCCAGGTCCTGCCTCGCCTCGGTGTTTTCATAAGCGTCACCACTGTGGACGTGAGCCTGTGGTGGATACAAACGCGTTTTCTTTTCTTTTGTTTCTCTGTGACAGAAATAACGAACCCCACAGTTTCATATCCACCTACTGCTGTCCTCAGCCCAACACGCCTCTGGCAAAAGCGTATCTGTGCAGCATCACCGGTTTCCTGCTTCCCGAGAAGATCTGTCTGCTGCTGGAGCGGCTGCGGTGAGGACGCCTGGCCTTTTGTGTCCTGCTCGGCCATTCAGGCCGAGGGCAGTGCTGAAGATCCGCATCGCAGGGGCCCCTGTGATTCCCCGTTCCCTTGCTTGGGCTCATGGTTTAGTAACATCGTCCTCTTCAGTGGTGTGGTTTTTCCTGATGGGAACATTGAGTGGCCACGTGCTCGTCCCGACAGAGAGAAGAGCAGAGCGGAGCTTTGGTTCCTTAGGCGTGAGCTGCTCGCTCCGTTGGCCCTGCTGCCCTGTGCCGCTGGGTACAGCCAGAGTCACCGTGTCGCTTAACACGCAGCACACTCCTTGTGACACGTGACCTGCGTTAAGGATGGGAGTTCAAGATACTTCATTCTGAAGTGGGAGCAAAAAGTTGGCCGTCTCGGAATCCAAATCACCTCTAAGATTTGTCCCGTTATAAGAATTCTGTGAACCGCTGGGCCTTGGAAATGTCCCAGGGATGGCATAGAACAGGTGTTTCCGTCAGGGGCAGTTCTGTGCCTCATGTGAGGGCTCTCCGATCCCTGTCACTTGAGCTCAGTCCTCTTTCCTCATCTTGCATCTTCAGTCTCAGCTTTTAAAATGTCCAAGGTTGAAGGCCCGAGAGTCTTTTCATAAGTTTAGCACCCTTTCTCCCATATATTAGTTTAATACATTGGCTTTCTTTAGTAAGAATGTCAGGTTGTTAAAAATCTGGTGAGTTATTCCGCAGCGTTTCCGGTAGCAGACACTTGACCAGTGGTCTCACCTGGAGGGGAGCTGTCCTGCCACCCTTTGTCAGGCCTGTTTTTGCCAGTTGCTTCCTGAAGATGGCGCTCCAGAGCTGGAGTGGGCATCGCTGCAGTGTGCTTTGTTGGGTGTATATAAACTTTTCATGGAGGTCGCACAGTGTGACATCAGAAATTTAATCTGCATGTCCTGGGTTTTGTGCTTTAAAGCTGAGGTCTCGATTTCATAAGCACATCAGAAATACTGCTTACACTGGACATGCTTTTAGAAGTCGGAGCGTCCCTCAGCCTCCTGGTTTAAGAGGTGTCTTCCTTTTCCAGGCACTACTTCGATGAGCCGAAGCTAACTCCGTGGCTGACACTATCGGTCCACGGCTTCGCAGACAGCCCTGTTTCATGGAAAGAAAAAGAACATGGTTTTCACAAAGGAGGCGAACATATATATAACTTCGTGATTTTTAACAATCAGGACTATTGGCTTCAGATGGCTATTGGTGTCAATAGCGACTGTCCACCGTGAAAAATGCAAACAGCAGAACTATTTGTGGGGCCAGTGTTGTGGTACAGTGGGTCAGAGCTGCTGCTTGGAGGACTGGCATCCCATATCCGCACTGGTTAGAGTCCTGGCTGCTCTGCTTCTGATCCAGCTCCCTGCTAATGCTCCTGGGAAAGCAGTGGAAGATGGTCTACACCGATGTGGGAGACATAGATGGAGTTCCTGACTCCTGGCCTCAGTCTGGCCCCAGTCCTAGTCATTGTGGCCATTTGAGGAATGAACCAGCAGATGGACGATCAATCTCTCTGTATCTCTGTCACTCTGCCTTTCAAATAAATACATAAATCTTTTTAAAAATATTGTATCCTATTTCTTTATGCTTTAGAAAGGCTGTGTGTGCACTCGGGCTTGGACAGTGATGACATATCTCAGGGCAGCCTCAGCCAGCATTCTGCTCTGGCCTTGGGGCCAGTCTGCCAGCAGCTGGGTCTCTTCTGTGTCAGTGTCAACATGAGGTTTTATAGAGGAAGCCTGAATGGCCAGGCACCCAGGGAGGATTAAGTCCCTGAGTAAGAAGCGTGGTGTCACTCAGTTTTCTCATAATTAAAAGAAATCTTTGTGTCATCCTTACTAGGGCTACTCCCTGCTGTAGGTGGCATTGTGTAGTGGCTTCTTAATGCTGGTGAGTCTGAGACTTGATCTCAGGCCAGCCTGGTTCATGATTGTGTATGCTCACCCTGGACCCGGGGAAGACCAATGAAGACCGTCAGTTGTTAGCAGACAAGTTGAATTTCTCGTCCAGTATGGCTGATAAGGTCCGGTGGAAAACAAACTTCTGCAATATGCATGAAGAACTATGCTTTAAAATGTGTCAGTAAGCTGCACAAAGGCACAACTGAGCTTTTCACAGGCCAGGGTGGGAAAGGGGCAGTAAAACAGAAGACAAAGCTCAAGGCCTGCCCAAGGGAGGAAAACCGATAGAAGACTTCATAAAGCTGAGACCCCAAAAGAATCGACTTAGTGTGAGTGCAAGCTATGAATAAAACTGTCCACTTTCCCCATTATCCCAAGGAACACTGTCCCCTCAGAGTGTGTGTGCCTGTAAACACAGGACTATACATATAAAATGAAGTAGTGTGGAATTTATAATACCTGTGAAAGTGCAGCAGATGTCTGTATAGCAGTCCAGAATAGCTTGAAGACTGAGGGGCGGGGCTGGTGTCCTGTGGGTGCCTGTTTGAGTCTCTACTGCTCCACTTCTGATCCAGCTCTCTGCTATGGCCTGGGAAAGAAGTGGAGGACAGCCCAAGTGCTTAGACCCCTGCACCCATATGGGAGACCCAGAAGAAGCTCCTAGCTTCAGATAGGCCCAGCTCTGGCCATTGCAGCCATTTGGTAGTGAACTAGTGTATTGAAGATCTCTCTTTTTGTCTCTCCTCTCTAACTTTACCTTTCAAATAAATAAAAAGTAACTGAGGGAATATTGGGAGCACTTTTATGCCAATAAATTCACCAACAAATTTTTTTTTCAGGCAGAAGGAAAATGCCTACAGAAAGGAGAGAAGAATACTGGAAATAGTAACAGGCAAGTTTATGATTAATTTAAGCCTTTTTTTAAGATAACAAAATGAAGTAGTATGGAATTTATAATTTATGTAAAAGTAAAGTAGATGTGTGCTATAGTTGTATATAATAGCTTAAAGACAATGGGAATATTGGGAACACTTTTATGACAATATAGCAACGTAGGCTGGCGCCGCGGCTCACTTGGCTAATCTTCCGCCTGCAGCGCTGGCACCCTGGGTTCTAGTCCCGGTCGGGGCGCCGGATTCTGTCCCAGTTGCTCCTCTTCCAGTGCAGCTCTCTGCTGTGGCCCAGGAAGGCAGTGGAGGCTGGCCCAAGTGCTTGGGCCCTGCACCCGCATGGGAGACCAGGAGAAGCACTTGGCTCCTGGCTTCGGATCAGTGCAGTGTGGCGGCCATTGAAGGGTGAACCAATAGAAGGAAGACCTTTCTCTCTCTCTCTCACTGTCCACTCTGTCAAAAAAAAAAAAAAAAATACAGCAACATAGATGAACTTGACAAATTCCTTTAAAAATACGAATTACTGAAATTAAGAAATACATCAGAAGTCCTGTATCTATCTAAGATACTGAAACTAGTTTGTAAATCTTCCTGCAGAGAATCCAGGCCACGTGACTTCAGTGGCCATGGTTAAGAAGCAATCACAATTCCTCACATTTTTTGGAACAAATCAGAGGAAGGAATACTTTCCAACTCATTCTAAGCCAGAATTAACCTGCTGCCTTGGCCATTTACAGGAGAACAAAACTACAAACAGTATTATTATTATTTTATTTCTCTTCAAAGGGTTTTATTTCAAGATAAAGCAAAACTTCCATCCAGACCATGCATATGCTAAAGAATAAAGTATTTTGGCCGGCGCCGTGGCTCAACAGGCTAATCCTCCGCCTTGCGGCGCCGGCACACCGGGTTCTAGTCCCGGTCGGGGCGCCGGATTCTGTCCCGGTTGCCCCTCTTCCAGGCCAGCCCTCTGCTGTGGCCCAGGAGTGCAGTGGAGGATGGCCCAAGTGCTTGGGGCCTGCACCCCATGGGAGACCAGGAAAAGCACCTGGCACCTGGCTCCTGCTGTCGGACAAGCGCGGTGCGCCGGCCGCAGCGCGCCGACCGCGGCGGCCATTGGAGGGTGAACCAACGGCAAAAGGAAGACCTTTCTCTCTGTCTCTCTCTCTCTCTCACTGTCCACTCTGCCTGTCAAAAAAAAAAAAAAAAAAGAATAAAGTATTTTGCCTTATGCATCCTTCAAAGAGGGCACAGTGGCATCAATGTCTGAAACATCTTCATGCAGTCCTCAGAAGGTCTGTTCCAGTCACTGGAAACGCTTCTCTATTTTCAACTGATGTGATGTTTGGTAGGAAACCTCTATAACAACTTACTCATTTCCTTGGGGGTAAACTCCCAGACTGCCGAAGTTTCCTGGAGTGGTGTCTTTCTGGCTTCCTGAGCCCTCGAAGCACAATCGAGGAAATCCTGGGTCTCTCTTCCGCTCATTCCATCACGGAGTTTGTTCTTGCTTCCAGCAAGCCATCATCACCAACACCTGCGTGACACAGGTCGCCTCGCCCTTCTCCTGGCACTGCTCCCTGACAGGGTTAGCTAGGATGAGGGGTTTGCTGGGCTTCAGTATAGGCCTCTGTGGGTTCCCAAGCTGGCCAGGTGGCCCTGAAGACTGGGTGTCGCCATTACTCCCGGAGCTCCCGGCAGGCTCTCACGAACAGTATTCTTGATGACTATAAGGTGGGAAGTCTAAGCAAAAGTTTCACAGCTTGTTTTTAATTGACACATAGTGATGGAGTTTAGGGAGTACAGGTTGACATTTCAGTCCTGTAGACAGTGCATGGTGCAGTATTACCACCTCCCATGTATCATTTCTCTGTGCTGGGAACATTCAGAATCCACTGTACGAGCTATCTGGCAGCGCACCGTGAATTGTCAAGTGTGACAGTCCCATTGTGCTGTAACATTAGAAGTTGTTCTTCCATGCCCCAAGTCCTTGGGCCCCTGCACCCACGTGGGAGACCTGGAAGAAGCTCCTGGCCCCTGGCCTCAGATCGGAGCAGCTTGGGCCATTGGGGCCATCTGGGGAGTGAACCAGTGGATGGAGGACCTCTTCCTCTTTGTCTTTACCTCTCTCTTTTTTTTTTTGAAAGTTGTTCTTCCTGTCCAGCTGCACCACTGTCCACTAACAGTTCTCTCCGTGTCTTCTGCCCTACCCCCAGGGTTCCGGGCTCCACTGTCTACTATTCCGCTCTGCCTCTCCCATGTGAGAGCATTGTAGTATCCATCTTGCTGTATCCGGCTTATTTCATCTGATGAGACCTCCCATTCCATCCATGTTGTTACAGTTGGCAGATTCTTTTTATGGCCAAGTAACGTTCTGTTGTTTATATGTACCATGTTTTCTTTCTCCTTTCATCTGGGACAGCTAGGTGATTCCATTTTTGGCTCTTGTGAATAATATGCAATAGATGTGGGCACTCAGCTACCTCTCTGACGTACTTTAAAATTCTTTGTGTGTGCACCCAGTAGTGGGGTAGGTGCATCACAGGATCTATTTTTAGTGTTGAAGAACCTCCATACTGTTTTCCGTGATGGTTGTATTAATGTACATTCCTATCAACAGTGTGTAGGAGTTCTGTTCTCTACGCATCGTTACCAACAGGTTTTTTGGTGTGTTTTTGATAGTGTCTGTTCTAATGTGGGGGGTGAGGTGATGTCTTCTTGTAATTTGATTTGCACTTCTCTAATGATTAGTGATGCTGGGCAATTTTTCATGTACTAGTTGACCATCTGATACCTCCTTTTGAGAAATGTCTGTGAAGACCATTTGCCCATTTTTTCCTCTCAGAAACCTTTTATTTAAGGAATACAAGCTTCATGCATTTCATAAATATAACTTCAGGAATATAGTGATTCTTCAACCATACCTGCCCTCCCACCCACACTCCCACCCCTCCTCCTCCTCCGTCTCTTATTCCTATTTTAAGTTTTTTTAAAATTTATTTTATTTGAGAGGTAAAGTTACAGACAGTGAGAGGGAGAGACAGAGAGAGGTCTTCCCTCCGTTGGTTCACTCCCCAAATGGCTGCAACAGTCAGAGCTGCGCTGACCCAAAGCCAGGAGGAGCCAGGAGACTCTTCTGGGTCTCCCATGTGGGTGCAGGGGCCAAGGACTTGGGCCATCCTCCACTGCCTTCTCAGGCCATAGCAGAGAGCTGGATTGGAAGTGGAGCAGCCAAGACTAGAACCAGCGCCCATATGGGGTGCCAGTGCCGCAGGCGGAGGCTTAACCTACTGCACCACAGTCCCTATTCCTATTTTTACTAAGATCTATTTTCAATTAACTTTATATATATATACGATTATACTAAGTAAAGAGTTCAACAAACTGTATGAAAAAACAGCTTCCACAATAGTCGATATGGGGCCTGTTCAAAGTCATCGCATCTCGAAGTGTTAATTTCACTTCTATGGGTTACATTTTAGGTGCTCTGTTATCACAGACCAGGGAGAGCATATGGTGTGTGTCCTTTTGGGACCGACTTATTTCACTAAGTTTCATCCATTTTGTTGCAAATGACTTTTTTTTTTTTAACTGCTATGCAGTATTCCATGGTGTACATATCCCATAATTTCTTTATCCAGTCTTCACTTGACGGGCATTTGGGTTGATTCCATATCTTAGCTGTTGTGAATTGACCTACTATAAACATGGAGGTATAGATAACTTTCATGTGCTGATTTCATGTCCTGGATAAATTCCTAGGAGTGGGATGGCTGGGTCATATGCTAGGTCTATATTCAGATTTCTGAGGTATCTCCATACTGTTCCACAGTAGCAGTTTTCTACTTTTTTCCTTTTTTTTGGTCTGACTATAAAATTTCCAGAGATTTGTCTTCTAAGATATTCTTTCTTCTGCTTCCCCCAGTCTGTTCTTAAGGTTCTCCACTGTATTTTTCATTTGTTCTATTGAATTCTTCATTTCCAATATTTTGTTTTGAATTCTCTTTAAAATCTCAATTTCGTGGGAAAAAATTTCATTCCTGTCATGTACAGATTTCATCAGTTCGTGAATTTGTTTCTGATTACTTCTAAGTAATCCTATAATGAGTTTTTTTGAATTCCGTTTCTGGCATTTCTTAAATGTCTTCATCTTCACATTCTAGTATTGAAATGTCTTCTTTTGGGGGCGTCATGTTTTCTTCCTTATTCTTGTTGTTTGAATTGCTGCATGTATTATTAGTCATTTGTGGTGATACTTGCTGTCCCCCCACCCCCCCCACCTCCCACCCCGTGATGGTTTTTATCTTTGGACTGTGCCTCTGTGGCTTAGTGGAGTGTCCGCTCATTGAGTGAACACCCAGAGGCGTGTGCTGGGTGTGATCAGGGAGCTCTGTTCAGTGCTCCGTGGTGAGGGGAGTATCCAGGTTGACACCCAAGTGTAGAGTGGTAAATCTGTCTCTTTTTTTAAAATCAGAGGAGTGGTTTGTTCTGCTGTGTTGGCATGTTCTCACACTCGCCTTCGTTCCGCAAGAGACCAGTGCCTGGGCGCTAGCCCCTGTGGGTACAGTCTTCATCCACACCACAAGAACCAATCGGTGTGAACATGGATCTTGCAGCAGTTACCCTCACCAGGGAATCAGCCCTGAGCACGCGGGGGGCCCTCAGTGACTCCCCAGAGTCCCAGGCACACCCTGCGCCCTCACACACAGCCATTGTTTTCACAGTCCAGCACAAACCTCCCACAGTCAGGAGCACCCAGTGCCCTGTCCGTGCTCTCAGCCAGACTCAGGCATCTCCTTTTGGCTGGTTGCTGGGCGTAGCTGTTAGGTTTGTCCAAATGGTTACAGGACTTCAGTGCCAGGTGGTTGGGAGAGAAAATGTGGCCCCTTTTCTCCCCTAGGTTGGGAGGTACACTGTCCCCCACAGGGCTCCAAGCCAGGCCACTGCAGTCTGGTCTCACCTCACTCCAGAGCTGGTGCTGAGGGCCCCAGCTGCTAGGTCCTGAGTTGTGCACGTCTACACCTTCCATGTAGGCCCACAGCGTCCACCTAGTGTGTGGAGTTTCCTCTGCTCTTCTCTCCATAATCCTCCCTGGGATAGTACTCTCTCCACTTTTTTTAACTGTTCCCCCCTAGAGTAGAGCAGTAAGCTCCTTCCCTATTCGGCCCCCTTCAGCTGGAAGTCATTCGCCCGTTTTTAAGCCTAATTTTTTAGTGTTTTTTGTGTCTTGCTGTTGAGTTGCTTGAGGTATTCTGGACATGACTCCCTTGTCAGGTGGACAAGTAGAGTGGAAGTAGGTTGACTTCACTCTTCGTTCTTTTACTGTGCAGAAGCCTTAAGTTTGGTGTGGTCCCGTTTGTTATTTTTGCCTTTGGTGCTTGTGCTGCGGGGTCATATCCAAGAATGTTAGCCCGTGCTGTGTCCTGAAGCATTTTCCAAGTGTTGTCCTCTAGTGGTTTCATAGTCTGGGGTTCATTTTGAGTAAACTTGGGTAAGTGGTGAGAGAGAGAAATCCAGTTTCATTCTTCTGCACACGAATGTGCAGCTTTCCCAACACCGCTTACGGAGAAGACCTTCCTTCCTCCAGGTATGTTCTTGCTGCCGTTATTGGAAATGGGTTTGCTGTAAATATGTGAATTTACTTCCAGTTCTTCTATTCCTTGTGTCTATTTTTATGCCAGTACCATGCAGTTTTAGTTACTGTAGCTTTTTACTACGTCTTTTTTTTTTACAGACAGAGTTAGACAGTGAAAGAGAGAGAGAGAGAGAGAAAGGTCTTCCCTCCATTAGTTCACCCCCCCCAAATGGCTGCTACAGCTGGTGTGCTGCGCCAGTCCGAAGCCAGGTGCTTCTCCTGGTCTCCCATGGGGTGCAGGGCCCAAGCACTTGGGCCATCCTCCACTGCACTCCCAGGCCACAGCAGAGAGCTGGCCTGGAAGAGGAGCAACCGGGACAGAATCCGGTGTCCCAACCAGTACTGGAACCCGGGGTGCCGGCGTCGCAGGGGGAGGATTGGCCTAGTGAGTCGGGGCGCTGGCTTTTACTATGTCTTAAAGGCAGGTATTCTAATGCCTCCAGCTTTGGTCTTTTTGCAAAGGATTAATTGTGTTATGTTTATTGGCTGTTCTTCTGTGGTTCTGTACAATTTTTAGCAGTGATTTTTCTGTTTCTGTGATGAATGTTATTGGTATTTCAGTAGAAATTTGGCTGAATCTGTAGATTAATTCGGGTAGTGTGGACATTTAGCAATATTAATTCTTCTAATCCTTGAACATAGTAAACCTCTCCATTGTTTGGTGTCCTCTCCAGTTTCTTGCATTGGTGTTTTGTAATTTTCTTTGTAGATATCATTCACTTGGTTGGCTAAACTTATTCCTAGACATTTTATTTATTTGTAGCTATTGTGAATAGAGTTAGTTTCTTGACTTCTTCCTCAATAGTTTTGTTACTGGTGTGTACAAATGCTACTGACTTTTGTATGTTAATTGTGTATCCTGTAACCATACTGGGTTTATTTATCAGGTTTGTAAAAAAGATTTATTTATTTATTTGAAATACAGAGAGAATCTTCCATCGCTAGTTCACTCCTCAAATGGTCACAACGGCCATGGCCAGGCCAGGCTGAAGCCGGGAGACAGCAACTCCCTCCTGGTCTCCCATGTGGTTGGCAGGGATGCGTGTACTTGGGCCGTCTTCTGCTGCCTTCCCAGGCACATTAGCAGGGAGCTGGATCAGAAACAGAGCAGCCAGGACCTGACTGGTGCTCGCAGGGCAGGCTGGTGCAGCAGGCAGTGGCTTATCCCACTGTACCTCAATGCTGGCCTCTGCCAATTTTAACAGTTTTTTAAATGAAGTTTCTAGTTTTCTCTATATTTGAAATCTATTCATCTGGAAGTGTGGATAGTTTGACCTCCTACTTTTCCACTTGGATGCCCTTTGTCTCCTTTTCTGCTCTAAGACTCTCATGCTCTGTTGGATGAGAGTGGTGAATGTGCATAGCCTTGTCTCGCTCATCATCCTATGGGAAGACACTTCCACTCTTGCCCCTTGACTGTGATGTAGGCTATGGAATTGTTGTACAAAAGCTTCGTTATGTTAAGGTGTGTGATTTTTAATCATTTTGTCACAGAGATGCGCTGAATTTTATTGAGTGTCCTTTCTGAATGAGTACATGGTTCTTGTCCTTGTCTTCATGTGGTGTGTTTATTGATTTGTATATACTGAGCCATTCCTAAATCCTTGGAATAAATCCCGCTTTGTTGTGGTGTGTAATTTTTTTTTTTATATGCTGTTAGATTTGGTTAGAAAACCAAATTTTATTGAGAATTTCTGCATGTGTGTTCACCAGGCATATTGATCTGTAGTTTTCTTTTCCTGTTTTGTCCTTGTCTGGTTTCCATATTTGGGTAATGCTAGCCTTGTAGAATGAATTTTGAAGGGTTTCCTCTTTTTCAGTTCTTCGGAATGGTTTGAGAAGAAGTGATACTAGTTTTTCTTTAAAAGTTTGATAAAATTTATCAGTGAAGCCATCTGGTCCCAGGCTTTTTTGTTGGGAGATTTTTTACTATTGATTCAGTCTTGCTAGTTGTTAAAAGGTTAGCCATTGGAATCTTGCAAGGTAGAGAGGATACTTCATGATTAAACGGGATTCCTTAACGAAATGCAGGGTTGCTTCAGCATTTAAAAATCAGTGAGAATGTTGCACGATGTATACAGGTATCAAAACATCACATAGTACCCCCATAAATGTATATAATTTTAGGTGTCAGTTAAACATTTTGCAAAGTCAATCCATGTGATTCATTCCAAATAGACAAACTGAAGAAAGCATCATTATGAAATCGGCTCAATACAGAAGAAGCGTTTGATGAAATCCAATGTTTGTTTATTCTCATTTATTTATTTATTTGAAAGAATTAGGGAGAGAGAGGATTTCCATCTGTTGGTTCACTCCCCAAATGGCCACAACAGCTGAAGCCAGGGGCCAAGAGCTGCATCTGGGTCTCCTTTGTGGGTGACAGGGACCCACATACTTGGGCCATCTTCCACTGTTACACCAGGCATCTTAGCAGGGAGCTGGATTGGAAGTAGAACACCGGGACTTGAACCGATGCCTGTGTTAACCCGCTATGCCCCGGCGCCGGCCCCCAGTGTTCATTTCTGATAAACAAACTAGGAACAGGGAACGTCCTTGATCTGATGAGACGTCCACGAAAGCCCCACAGATAATGTCACACTTCCTAGTGGAAGCCTGAGCGTTTTCCTGTTGACATCAGGAGCAAATCGGGGATGTGTGCTGCATAGCCCCTGTTCAGCACTTGCAGCTAGGCTGGGAAGAAGTGAGACCGTATTCCCAGGTGACATGACTGCCCGTGTGGAAAACCTGGTGGAGTCTACTGATGGGGTGCTAGAATTATTTAGCGAGTTGATCAAGGTTGCACAATCCACAGCAACGTAAAGAAATGGCTTGTATCTCTCTATGCTAGCAATGAAGACAACAGTAAATGAACAATTTAACATTTTGCAATTACATAAAAGAACAAAGTACTTGGAATAAATCTGTCCAAAAAAAGAGGAAGACTGGTGAAAATGACAAAATATTGCCATGATAAAAGGGACCTAAATAAGTGGGAAGATATGCCTAGTTCATGGGTGAGAATACTCAATTTTTTTTTTTTTAAGGTTTATTTATTTTTTACTTGAAAGAGTTACACAGAGAGAGGAGAGGCAGAGAGAGAGAGAGAGAGAGAGAGAGAGAGAGAGGTCTTCCATCTGCTGGTTCCCTCCCCAGTTGGCCACAACGGCCGGAACTGCACCATTCCGAAGCCAGGAGCCAGGAGCTTCTTCCAGGTCTCCCACATGGGTGCAGGGACCCAAGGACTTGGGCCATCCTCTACTGCTATTCCAGGCCATAGTAGAGAGCTGGATGGGAAGTGGAGCAGCTGGGTCTCAAACCGGCGGCAATATGGGGTGCCGGCGCTTCAGTCCAGGGCATTAACCCACTGCACCATAGCGCCAGCCCCAGAAGACTCAATTTTGTTATGTCATACTCCCAAGGTTCGATACAATCCCAAGCAAAATCCCAGAAGCATAGTGCATATGTGTGTGTGTGTGTGTGTGCGCGCACATGCAAGCACACATGTAAATTGGCAAGCCGATTCTAAAATTTTTGAGGAATTACAGAGGACGTAAACTCTAAACAACTCAGAAAACAGCTTAGGAGAATTGGCATTACCTGTTTTTTTTTTCAGGAATTATACCAAATCGACATTAGCCCGACATTGTGGCGTTGGTGTTAGGAATATATAAATAGATCAATGAATGATAAATGATTTGTACCCAGAATATAATACTTTCAAAACCTTGGTAAGAAAAAAAAATTCAGTCAGAAAGTGACAGAAAGATTTGAATAGACATTTTTCATCCAAAGGCAAACGTAGACATCAAATAAACTAGTGAAAAGATGTGCAGCATACTTAGGCATCAGGAAGGAAGCAAATTAAAATAATATTACTGCACACCTGTTAGAATGATTAAAATAACAGTGGTAGAAATTCTGGCAAGGATGCTGAGAAATTGGATCTCACACACTGCTGTCAGTGAGTGTATAGTCTCACAGCCATTCTTGAAAATATTTGCCAGTTTTGGGGGCTGGCACCATGGCTCACTAGGTTAATCCTCCATCTGTGGCGCCGGCATCCCATATGGGCACCAGGTTCTAGTCCCAGTTGCTCCTCTTCCAGGCTAGTTCTCTGTCGTGGCCCGGGAGTACAGTGGAGGATGGCCCAAGTGCTGTGCCCCTGCACCCATATGGGAGACCAGGGGGAAGCACCTGGCTCCTGGCTTCAGATCTGTGCAGTGCACCGGCCATAGCAGCCATTTGGGGGGTGAACTAACAGAAAGGAAGACCTTTCTCTGTCTCTCACTGTCTAACTCTGCCTGTCCAAAAAAAAATTGTTTAAAAAAAAAATTTGCCAGTTTCCACATAAAAGGACCATGTGACCTCGTGACCATGTAACCTAGTGGTTTTACTTTGGGGCATTTTTCTAAAGGAAATAAATTTATGTTCACACAGAACCTATTCACAAATGTTTATAACAGCTTGGTTTGCTATCGTGTCAAACCAGCAATGGCCCAAATATTCTTCAGTGGGTGAATGGTTAAACAGCATCTGTGCTACGAAACACAAGTCCACAAGCAAAGGGAGCGATTATTAACAGACTCGTAACTTGTGGAGCCTCTAGGGGAGTAATGCTGAGCGAGCAAAGCCATTGGAAAGGGTTGTGTGTTTCATAATTCCATTTATATAGAACATTCTCAAGATGACAGAATCCTAGAAATGGAGATCAGATTAGTGGTTGCCAGGGATTAGGGCTGCAGAGTGGGGGTTGGGGGCAGGAGGGCTCTGTGTGTTGACCTTGCTGAGCCGTGCACAGGCCCACATGTTGTCAGACTGCACAGACTAGAGCGCAGATAGACACACAACACGAGTAACTCTTGTCCCAGCGTCTGTGTCCTGGTTTTGACAACATGCTCTACTTACGGAAGATGTTTCTGTTGGCGTGTAAGATGTTACTTAAGACCTCTGTGTGCTGGGTCCTAGAATTAATTACATAATTATGCAGGTTATTATTATTGACTCTCTGTAGCTCTACAAAGTGAGGAACTGAAGATGTGTGTTTCTTAGAAGTACACAGTGATAAGGGTAGACTTCTACAGCATAGGGGTGAGCCTGCGGAAGGAGAGGGGAGGGAGAGGGGCAGGAGAACTGAGTAGGGAGAGGACAAATGACTGTCATGGTTCAAACTTTCCTGTTGAATTGGTGATTCCTGAGAGTTTATCACATGGTCCCAGCGTATGGGACCAGTGATGCGAATGTGTCGTTATCGATGACTATGGCTCTTCCGGTTCTCTGTGCACTGAGATGGAGGTGGGCGAAGTGCAAGGGGGTGGGATGATGGGCTCCGGGGGCCTGAGTTAATATTGGGGGTGGGGAAGACTGAGAGCCACTGGGAGCGCAGAAACAAACCACACAGGGGGGTGTGCTGGAGCAGGTGGCAGCGGGCACTGCCTTTGGGGTCTCCCTAGAGCAGGCTGTCATGAGGATGCCTTGAGTACCTGGGCGGGCCCCTGAGTGGCAAGGCGGGGACCAGGGTTGGCTTCCGTTGCAGCCTGGGTGCCGAGCTGCTGGTGGGAAAAGAATCGTGGCCCAGCTCTCCAGGGTGATGGGTAAGACACTGAAGTCTGGTGGAGCTGGACGTGGGGAGAACTCCTGGCAAGACTCCTCAAATCTAAGATGGCTGTCCTGGGGACTGTCCCCCCGTAAATCCATCGATGGCTGGGCCCTTCCCTGGCAGGGATATCCTGCTGTCGTCATATTGGTGGGCATGTAAATTTTGTATTTTTTTTCCCCTTGTTTTCACTAATGCTACTCAGTATATAATTTGTTTAGCATCTCACTGCCTACTCACAAGACACTCTCCTGCAGAGGCCGTCTGTGAGGACTGGAAGTCCCTGTCCCCTCAGACATTGTGGGCCTTTGTGGTGATGGGTGTCTATGAGGGCGTGTCTATGAGGGTGTCGACTGCAGCCCTCAAGAGGGGGACACAGCAGGCAGGGGCCAGCAGCAAGCCAGAGGAACCTCACTGGACACCCACGTTCTGGTGCTTGGCATGTGCCACGCCCCGGTCTGCAGAGTGTCAAGAAACAGGTGTGCGCTGTTCAGGCCGCCCCGGGCTGGCACTTTGCGATGGCGGCCCAAGCTGACTCAGCCCCTGACTCTGACAGTCTCACCAAACGGTGACAGAGATTGTTTTTGCAGGAGCGGCGGCAGCTGCCCCCACTCACCTTTTATTGTCCCTGCACCGCAGCCTCCCTACTGCTGTTGTTGTTGTTGTTGAGACTTTGTTTTTCACAGCAGTTTTAGGATCGGGAGGAAACAGAGCAGCTAGAACAGAGTTCCTGTGTTGCCCCCCCTCCCCCAATGTCTCCTGCTGTTAACATCATGAGTGTGAGTGAACCGTGCCTTACGGCTGATGAGCCGAGACCCACACGTTCCTCGGGTCTGGGCCTTGTCGAGCTGGCCCTCCTTTGTCCCTGGCGTCCTGGTGTTCCAGAATCCCATCCGGGGTCACGTTCCTTTCACTGCCCTGGCTCTTGGGCGTCCTGCAGGCCATGAGGGTTTTGCAGCCTTTGCTTGTCGTTGCTGACCTCGAGGCGTGGAGGGCACTGGGTGGGTGCCCTGTCCAGCTGCCCGCTGCTGGGCTCACGTGACCTTCCTCTCACCCTTAGACGTTAGACGCAGGGAATGAGTTGGTGGAGGAAGCCCATCGTCCTCACGTTGTCTCAAGGGTCCGTGGTCTCCGCGTGGCTTGCGACCTCTGATCTGGGCTTGCTCAGCTGGCAGAGCTGGTGCAAGGCCTCTCTCCTGCGGTCGCTCGTAGTCTCGTGGTCTCCTCTTCAGAAAGAAGCCCCCCAGGGCGGGAGGCGTTAACTGTCCTCTACCTCCAGGGAGGGTATCTACGCATGCATTTGGAATTCTATGGGAGAGAGTTGCTTCTCCCGTACTCATCGATTTATCCAATCATGGATTTAGATCAGTACGAACGCAGGGATGTGTTATACTTTCAGTTACAACCCAGTGATGCTTGCTTTGTTTTGTTCTCAATCTATTCCAGCCTTGGGCATTGAGAGGTCTTTCTGCATGCTCCTGTGCCCCATGTGTGTGTGTCTGTGTGTTTCTGTGTGTGTGTATGTGTCTGTGTGTCTGTATGTATCTCTGTGTGTGTGTGTTGATGATGATGATGGGTTTTTTAATCAGTTTTCATTGAGTGCTTGCTTTGTGCCAGGTGCACCGCTTTAGATACCAGGGACTCTCACTGCAGGTAAGGCAA
This sequence comes from Sylvilagus floridanus, assembly GCA_949820135.1. Taxonomy (NCBI): domain Eukaryota; kingdom Metazoa; phylum Chordata; class Mammalia; order Lagomorpha; family Leporidae; genus Sylvilagus; species Sylvilagus floridanus. The sequence continues at coordinate 188,666,098 of OX463227.1, forward strand.
TGCCTGCCCTCAGAGTTCATGTTTCCACAAGCAGAGTGCATCCCAGGGGTTCAGGTAACGATTGCTCCACTTCCACCTGCCCCCCCCCCCCCCCTTTTAGCATAGTCACATGGCACAGTTCAGTTAGGAACCAGAGTTGTAAAATGTTAACGCTCAAGAAAACCTTTGGTATCACTTGTCTGGGTTATTTGAATCTAGAATTCATGTTCTAATATCAAGTTTGGTGCTTTTCTCGTTATCAAACTTCTCTCAAAACAATATTTGGGTTTTTTGGTCTGCTGGTTTGCTCACAGGTGGCCACCATGGCCAGGGCTAAGCCAGGCTGAAGCCAGGAGCTCCATCCGGATCTCCCCCATGGGTGGCAGGGGCCCAAGCACTTGGGCCATCTTCTGCTGCCTTCCCAGGCCATCAGCAGGGAGCAGTGGGAACTTGAATTGGCACCCAGTTGATGGGATGGCCTTGGGGGGATGGCTTAGTACCAGCTCCAAGAATGCTCTCCTTGATAGAAACACCTGTTTTCTTAAATACAGCCCCATCCATAAGTTGCAGTCCCTGCGTTACTTCCACGGACTGGGGACAGGGGAAAGTGGTTGGAATTGGGGTGGGACTGTCTTTTGATGTCCACGTTGGGGGCTGGAGGAGGTGGAGCCAGCAGTAATCCGAGTGGGTGGGAATCGCCGAAATCAAAATGGTCAGTCACTTGAGCCCCATCAGCAGGGAAGGCTTCAGGGAGGAGGGCGGAAACAAAGGAAGTTCAGGCACTGGACATCCCTGCCCCGCCGCCCAGCACCTGGGAGCTCTTGCTGGGGAGAGACAGGCACGGGGAGGGGATAAGCACTCTTCCTGCCGGTTCCTTTGTTGGCCTCAACTCAGGAAGCGGGAGCCCTTTCCTTCATCGACAGAGCTCACATCTGGCGCTCATCTCAGAAGCCAGCTGGCACCCTGAAGGCAGATTTCTAGAACTAGAAATCTTAGTCGGCTCCTCGGCCGCAATGCCCAAGACGGTGACCTAGGGAGAGACCCAGATTCGGTCTGGAGATTGAGAATGTAGGGCAGTCTCTTGCCTCTGCAGGCAGCCGGAATTTGTCCCCTTCCCCTCGGGCTCCTGCGAGGTCTCCGTCTCTTTGTTCTGAAGGGGTTGTCTCGGGCACACAGTGCCTCTGGAAGTCATTTAGTAGACTCCCAAAACTGGTCTGTGTTCGTAGCTGGTAAACCTTGTCCCTGTTTGGTTTTTGAATCCATGCCAAAGTTCCCAGAGTGAAAGTGTAGCCTGTTAGATTTCAGGCCCCTGCCACCCCCCTGCTTGACTCAGATGGCTCCTGGCTTCAGCGTGGCCCAGTCCTGGCCATTGTGGCCATTTGGGAAGTGAACTCATAGACGGGAGATCAATCTCTTTCTCTCTCTCTAACTCTGCCTTTTAAATAGACAAATATTTTTCAAAAAAGAGGCTGTGCTTTGTCTTCAGGTTTGTGCTTGTAGAGATGGGTTGCAGTTCTTCAAAGGAATGCTTCAGAACCTTGATTCCATGTGTTTATTTATTTTTTAAAGATTCATTTATTTATTTGAAAGAGAGATACACAGAGAGAGGAGAGGCAGAAAGAGAGAGGTCTTCCATCCGCTGGTTCACTCCCTAGATGGCCACAATGGCCGGAGCTGCACTGATCCAAAGCCAGGAGCCAGGAGCTTCCTCCGGGTCTCCCAAGTGGGTGCAGGGGCCCAAGGGCTTGGGTCATCTTCTGCTGCTTTCCCAGGCCACAGCAGAGAGCTGGATTGGAAGTGGAGCAGCCGGGACTCGAACTGGCACCCATATGGGATGCCAGCACTGTAGGCGGCAGATTGACCCACTACACCACAGTGCCAGCCCCCCATGTGTTTAAAATTCCCATTGAAAACTCTGCTCTTGCCTGCAGCTGAGCTGAGCCCAACGGTTTGGATACAGATCAAGCAGAAAGCTTGCTCCTCCTGCATGTCTCAGTCAGAACTGTCAGATGAGCCAGATGACATGTCTATGGTGTTGGCTAATGTTTCTGCTATTAATCACTGGTTCTCTTCCTTTAGGGCATGGGTAAGCGGAATTTTCCTTGTAAATTGATGTAGACAGTCTGCTAAAGACTTCATCTTCAACATCATTTCATCCCCACTTTAAAAAAAAAAGATTTATTGATTGATTGAAAGAGGGAGAGACAGAGTGAGATCTTCCATTCCTAGATGGCCGCAACGGCCAGGGCTGGGCCAATCCGAAGCCAGGGGCCAGGAGTTTTGTCCAGGTCTCCTAGGTATGTGGCAGGGGCCCAGGCACTTGGAGTATCGTCTGTTGCTTTTCTCGGGCCACTAGCAGGGGGCTGGATCAGAACAGAGCAGCCAGGACTCTAACTGGCGCCTGTGTGGGTGGTGGTTTAACCTCCCGAGCCACAATACTGGCCCCAGCTCCTAACCTTTTCCTAAGGAACAGCTTCATCATAAAACTGACGTTTATCATTGCTTTTGACCCTTCGTGCCTCAAACTAGATTCTCTTTTCATACATGTTACAGTAAGAGGGTTTTTTTTTTTCCAGTGCAAAAAAGTTTAAAATCTGTGCATAGTTTTTTCACTTTATGCGTTTTCCATGAAGCTCTCTTACGCTGTTACTGACTGTGGTCACTAGAGGGTACAGTGGATCTCCTGAGCTTAGTCACGCTGTGCAGTGGGAATTCCCTGTCCTTTGACTGGCATCACAGATCGCATTCTGTTCTCTGCTGCTCTGAGTTGGGCGTCTTTAGATTCCACGTGAGTGAGATCATGCAGTGTTTGTCTTTGAGTGCCTGGCTTATTTCCCATAACATAGTGTCCTCCGGGTTCATCCATGTTGTCGCAAACGATGGGATTTCGGTCTTTTTAAGAGGGTCTAAACCCGAGTCAGCATCTGGCTTACACTGGACATAGTTACCGTGGGGGCCGTGAGGACAGAAGGAGCCGATGACCCAGCTGCTACCTTTGAGAGCGAGTCCCTGCACGACTGCTGCCCCTGCCTGACCCCTCAGCCGTCTCCTGCGGCCTCCAGGGTCTTTTCCAGGGACTTTGTGCCTAGGCTGATGTCTCGCAGGGTTTCCCCAATGCTGTCTAATAATTTGATGGTATTGGGTCTTAGATTTAGGTCTTTAATCCATTTTGAATGTATTTTTGTGTAAGGTGTAAGGTAGGGGTCTGGCTTCATATTTCTGCATGTGGAAATCCAGTTTTCCCAGCACCATTTGTTGAAGAGACTGTCTTTGCTACAGGGAATGGTTTTAGTTCCTTGGTTGAATATAAGTTGGCTGTAGATGTGGATTGATTTCTGGCGTTTCTTTTCTGTTCCATTGGTCTATCCATCTGTTTTTGTACCAGTACTTGGCTGTTTTGATTATAACTGCCTTGTAGTATGTCTTGAAATCTGGTTTTGTGATGCCTCCTGCTTTGTTCTTGTTGTATAAGGTTCCTTTAGCTGAGGTCTCTTGTTTCCAAGTGAATTTCAGCATCATTTTTTCTAGATCTGAGAAGAATGTCTTTGGTATTTTGATTGGTATTGCATTGAATCTGTAAATTATTTTCAGAGGAATGGACATTTTGATGATATTGATTCTTCTGATCCATGAATATGAAGCTTTTCTCCATTTTTTTAGATCTTCTCCTATTTTTTTCTTTACAGTTTTGTAATTCTCATCATAGAGATCTTTGACCTCCTTGGTTAAATTTATTCCAAGGTATTTAATTTTTTTGGTAGCTATTGTGAATGGGATTGATCTTAGAAGTTTTTTCTAAGTCATGGCATTGTCTGTGTATACAAAGGCTGTTGTTGCTTGTGTGTTGATTTTGTTAAGATTTATTTATTTATTTGAAAGCTGAGTTACATAGAGGAGAGGCAGAGAGAGAGAGAGAGAGAGAGAGAGAGAGAGAGAGAAAGAAGGGTCTTCCATCTGATGGTTCACTCCCCAGATGGCCGCAATGGCTGGAACTGAGCTGATCTGAAGCCAGGAGCTTCTTCCAGGTCTCCCACGTGGGTGCAGGGGCCCAAGGACTTGGGCCAACTTCCACTACTTTCCCAGGCCATAGCAGAGAGTAGGATCAGAAGAGGAGCAGCTGGCACTAGAACCAGCGCCCATATGGGATGCTGCACTTCAGGCAAGGGCGTTAACCTGCTGTGCCACAGCACCGGCCCCAGTGTGTTCATTTTATATCCTGATATTTTACCAAACTCTTATGAGTTCCAGTAGTTTCCTAGTGGAGTCTGCTGGTTCCCCTCTATATATAATCTTATCATCTGAAAATAAGGATAGTTTGACTTCATCCTTACCAATCTGAATACGTTTGATTTCTTTTTCTTGCCTGACGACTCTGGCTAATACTTCCAGGACTATATTGAATAGCAATGGAGAGAGTGGGCATCCTTGTCTGGTTCTAGATCTCAGTGGGAATGCCTCTAACTTTTCCTCATTCAGTAGGATGCTGGCCATGGGTTTGACATAAATTACCTTGATTGTGTTGAGGAATGTTCCTTCTAGACCGAATTTGCTTAGAGTTTTCATCATGAAAGGGTGTTGTATTTTATCAAATGCTTTCTCTGCATCTATTAAGAAAATCATATGATTTTTGTTCTTTGATTTGTTAATGTGATGTATCACATTGATTGATTTGTGAATGTTGACCCATCCTTGCATTCCAGGGGTAAATCCCACTTGGTCTGGGTGAATGATCTTCCTGATGTGTTGTTGAATTCAATTGGCCAGAATTTTGTTGAGGATTTTTGCATCTATGTTCATCAGGGAAATTGGTCTTGGTCTGTAGTTTTCTTTCTCTGTTGCATCTTTTTAAGGTTAGGAATTAAGTTGATGCTGGCTTCATAATTTGGGAGGGGTCCCTCCCTTTCAGTTGTTTTGAATAGTTTGAGAGGAATTGGAGTTAATTTCTACATGTCTGGTGGAATTCAGCAGTGAGGCCATCCAGTCCTGGGCTTTTCTTTCTTGGGAGGGTCTTTATTACTGACTCAACTTCCATCTTGGTAATGGGTCTGTTTAGGTTCTCTATGTCTTCATGGCACAATTTAGGTAGGTTGTGTGTGTCCAGGAATCTGTCCATTTCTTCTAGGTTTCTGGTTTGTTGCCATACAGCTCTTTGGAGTAATTTCAGATGATTCTTTTTACTTCTGTGGTGTCTGTTGTTACATTTCCATTTTCATCTCTAATTTTATTGATTTGGGTCTTCTCTCTCCTTTTTTTGGTTAGTTGGGCCAATGGTGTGTCAATTTTATTTTTTCAAAAAACTCCCTATAGTTTTCAGTGTACAGATTTTTCACCTTTGTGATTAAACTTATTCTCAAGTATTTTAATTTCTTGCAACTGTTATAATAAATGGGGTTGCTTTCTTATTAGCTTTTTTAGATGGTTTGTTATTAATGAATAAAATGAAATTGATTTTTACATGTTCATTTTGTATCGTCAACTTAATTGAACTTGTTTATCAGTTCTAATAATATTTTGGTGGAGTATTTTCTATAGGATTGTCTTGTCTGCAGAGGCAACTTAACCTTTTCCTTTCTGATTTGAATGCCTTTTATTTCTCTTTCTTGCCTGCTTGCTCTGGTTAGGATTTCTAGTACTATGAGAAGTGATGGAAGTGGGCATCCTTGTTACTAATCGTAGAGGAAAAACTTTCAACTTAACACTGTTGACTAAGAGGCTAGCTATATGCGTCTTGTATATAATATTTGTTATTCATGGCTCATTCCTTCTATACTTTATCCTTTTGAAAGTTACTATTATGAAAGGATGTTGAATTTTGTTATCTGCATCTATGCAGATGATGAGATAGGTCTTGTTTTTCATTCTGTTAATGTGATGTGCCACATACATGTATTGATATGCTCCAGTCAGACCCAGAGCAATTTGTGCAGAGGAGAATTCAAAGTTTTTCAGTCTCTTTATAGATAAAGTGGAAAGAGGGAGGGAGAACTCTGTAGAATATCTAGAAGTATCGCTATAAATTTATGGGTAAAAATTCCTTTGACAGTATTCTGGTATTTTTTAAAAGATTTACATTTAAATATTTATTCATTTTTATTTATTTGAAGCAGGGGCGCGGGGAGGAGATCAATCTTCTATCCGCTGGTTCATTGCCCAAATGCTCACTTCAGCTAGGGCTGGGCCAGGCCAAAGCCAGGAGCCAGGAACTGCATCCGGGTCTCCCACATGGGTGGCAGGGCCCCAGTACTCCCAAGGTGTGGGTGAGCAGGCAGCTGGCTCAGAAGAGAGGAGCTGGGACCTGAAGCAGGCACTAAGGTGTGGGAGGTGGTGGCTGTCCCCAGCAGCACCTCTGTGCCACAAGGCCCACCCACAGAACTCTGCTTTTCACGAGGGAGAGGATGTCCGTGTTCCCTGAGCTGACTTCACGGCATTCTGGGGCGCTCACGGCAGGCAGGAAGCTGCACAGGTCTGCTTTATTCCTTCTTCCTTGAAGGCAGCAGACAGCCAAGTTCTGATGCTCAAATAACAACGAACACGGAGGCAGCAGGCAATGAATTGCTTTTCTTTTCTTTGAAGATTTATTTATTTATTTGAAAAGCAGAGTTACAGAGAGAGAGAAGGAGAAAGAGAGATCAGTCTTCCATCCACTGGTTCAGTCCCCAAATGGCTGCAATAGCTAGGACTGGGCCAGGCCAGATCCAGGAGCTGGAGCTCTATGCAGGTCTCCCACATGGGTGCAGGAGCCCAAGCTCTTGGGCCACCTGCTGCTGCTGTCCCAGGCCACAAGCAGGGAGCTGGGTTGGAAGTGGAGCAGCCGGGACTCGAACCGGCACTCATAGGGGCTGGCAGTGTGGCAGGCTGCAGCTTACCCTGCTGCATTACCACACCGGCCCCCATGAACTGGTTTTGTAACACGGGCCCTTCAGCCCCGAGGCTTAGTGGGGGTGACCCCCCCCCCCCCAGCAGCCTCGGGGCTTTCAGACACATCTGTGTCTGCCCCAGGCATATTCAAGAAGGAAAAAAAGGAGCCCACATCTTGGGCCCAAAACCCTTGGACACGTCTGCCAGAGGGAAAGCATGAATTTAAATATTTGATTTGTATCCAAATCCGTTCCATCAAAGACCTGGCACCTCACAGCCGTCTGCCCACCCACTTGGACAGAGCAGACATTTCTGGGCTGCCTGAAGAGTAGCCCGAGCCCCCGCCTCCCCAGCCCAGGCCACCAGAGCGCAGAGCTGGCTCCGGGCACTGGGCATCAGGTTACTGTGTCCCAGGATAACACATGGGCAAGCGCAGCCGAAACGGAGCTGCCCCACCACTGCCACACACTGGCTTCGGGGCCTGAGTTTCCTCAGTCACAGCCTAAAAGGGCCTGCAGCTGTGCGTGGGGGTGGGCTGGGAGCAATGGGTCTCCAGGAGAGCAGGGTGTAGGCCCTGGGCTCAACAGCTCCTTCGCGTTGCTCTCTCCTGCTCCATCTTGGCCACCTTTAGGGCAGAGCTCTGAGCGCGGCCGCCAGGGGTGAATCTTCAGCTGCATTTGCAACTGCTGGTTTCATTCAGAATTTTCCACACCTCCCGTGTGCTCCCCCACCCCTTCTCGGATAGATTTTTCAAGACTTTTACAAAGCCCTGGGGTCTGGGAGGCCGGCGCAGTCCTGGGCGCTTCTTCAGACTGGAGAGACACCCCAGGCACAAAGGGAATGACTGACCGGCGGGCGTGCGCGATGGAGCGTCCCCAGCCCCTGCAGGGCCAGGGCTGGACTGTGCATCCCGCAGCACAGAGCACCGCCCCTCACTGCACTGCCCCCGTGCCCAGTGCCCTCCCTCATGGGCAAGGAAGCATTTGTGAGAAAGCAAAATGCAGGAACGTGCAATCCGAGGTGCAGACAAGCCCCCACTTCCACGCCAGCACACGCCAGGTGCTCGGTAACTGTGGAGCTGGACTGTTCATTGAAGATGGCCTCGCTGACGTGCATTCTGTCTGCAAAGGCCGAGCTCCTGGCAGTGCGTGGCCTGCTCCGAGCAAGGCTTCTCCTGACTCCTTCTTCTTTATTCTATTTATTTGAAAGGCAGAGTTGCAGAGAGAGGGGATAAAAGTAGATCTTTCATCCGCTGGTTCACTGCCTAAATGACCGCAGCAGCCAGGACTGGGCCAGGCGGGAGCCAGGAGCTTCATCGGGGTCTCCCAGGTAGGCGCAGGGCCGAAGCACTAGGGCCATCTTCCGCTGCTTTCCCAGGCGCATTATTAGCAGGGAGCTGGATCAGACCCGGTGCACCCATATGGGATGCCAGCGTCGCAGGCAGCGACCCGCCCCTCTATGCCACAACAGCCCTCCTGCCACTTTCTAAAAACAACATCCTGCTGATCAAGAACCTGAGAGACATTGTCTGTGGTCTACAGATAGGAATGGCAAGGACGGAAACAAGCTGTTAGCCCTTTTTAAAATACTACGGTCTGTTTATATTGTGAGAAAATACACGTGACCTAAATGTTACCATCTTCACTGTGTCTGGTTCAGTGGCACCAAGTAAGGTTCATAATGCTGTGCCACCATCACCACTTCCAGCTCCAGATTTCCTGAACCCAGTCCCTGTCCCTAGTGGACATTCACTCTCCCCGCCCAACCCCCACTCCCTGGTAATGCCTGTGCTACTTTCTGTCTCTATGACTTTGACTGCTTTAGGTGGATGTAAATGGACAGAAAACTATTTTTAAGGATTTATTTATTTGAAAAGGTTACAAAAGGGAGAGAGAGAGAGGATCTTTCACCCACTGGTTCACTTCCCAAATGACTGCATCAGCCAGGGCTGGGCCAGGTGGAAGCCAGGAGCCAGGAGCTTCATCTGGCTCTCCCACATGGATGCAGGGGCCCACGCACTAGAGTCATCTGCTGCTTTCCCAGGTGCATTAGCAGGCGCTGCCTCGGAAGTGGAGCAGCCGGGACACGAGCCAGCACAAGATGCCAGTGTCTCAAGTCCTAGCTTAACCCGTGTGTCTCCCCCACAGGCACTTACTTGTTTCAAACCCTGTGCTTTTGTAGTAAGTTTCTTGCCGCAGAAGGCTTTGCAACTCCGGGGAACATTTCTAGCAATGAATAAAGGGAAACCAGTGGTGGCTGTCACGCTAACAGATTGCTAGTGGCAAATTCACAGCAGTGTCAAAACTGACAAGCTGTGCTCTCGCAAACCAGGCCTCCACTGGAGCGAGGGCTGGGAGGGCAGGGCGTCAGGAACCCGCTGTGGCGGGCGGGGCGCAGCCTGCTCTGGGAGAACCACACCGGCCCTGGCCCAGTCCGCCTCTCCCTGCCCCTCTGCTCACGGGCAGCTGTGGCCGGCAGCCAGCCAAGCTCTTTGGCGAGGGACCAGGGGCTGGCAAAGCACATCAGGTGGCTGGTTCTGTCCATCTGAGTGCCATCCCCAGTGGAAAAGGGGACGAGACAGAGACGCTGAGTCCCCCAGCCAAACACAGGACGGCCCCCTCCCACCCTCAGAAACAGATAAAGTCCACAGCGTCCTACTGCATGGCAGTGGGCGTGTCTTCCAAACCACAGGTGCTCCCGGGAAGCCCTGGTGAGGCCAGGATCTCAGGGGACACAGCGACACTCAGACCTCAGAGGGTGTTGGCTGCCAGTGCTCCTGCAAGACCCCTTCTGGGAATCTGGGGTCTGCTTTTTTGTTGTTGTTGTTAAATGTATTTGAAAGGCAGAGAATGAGAGAGAAAGCGAGCTAGCTTCCATCTGCTGGTTCAGTCTGGAAATGGCTTGCAAAAGCCAGAGCTAGGCTAGACTGAAGCCAGGAGCTTCTTCCAAGTTTCCCACGTGGGTGGCAGGGCCCAAATACTTGGGCCGTCTCCTGCTGCTTTCCCAGGTGCACTAGCAGGGAGCTGGATCAGAAGCAGAGCAGTGGGGACCTGACCCTCGCATGTGGGTTGCCAGTATTGAAGTCATTGGCTTAACCTGCTGCACCACACCACCAAGCCCCGGGTCCTGCTTCTTGGGACAGTGACAAGAGGCATCTACCCAGCAGTGTATTTTATAAGCATTAGCCACGGAAAAAAAATGTTTGCTGAAATTAAAACATTACACCTGTTTGAAAAATACTTTTTTATAGCAGCGAAACTTCTAGAACCAGTGACAATCAGGGAGTCTGTTGTCGTTTCCATGACTGTGGACTGGTCCCCCACCACTGCTGTCACCACCTAGTGTTGGCTCTGGATGCTGGGAGTCACACCCGAGCTTGAGTCAGGAGGGGCGACCCACATTCTACATGGATTTCATTCCTCGGTTGAAGACAGCAGCAAGAATTGATAGAAAGATTTATATAACAACTTGCCTGGGGCCAGCACTGTGATATAGCAGGTTAAGCCTCCGCCTGCTGCACTGGCATCCCATGTGGGCACCGTTTCAAGTCCTGGCTTCTCCACTTCTGATTTAGCTCCCTGGTAGTGGCCTGGGAAAAGCAGCAGAGGATGGCCCAAGTGTTGGGCCTCTTCCGCCCATGCGGGAGACCCCAATGAAGCTCCTGGCTTCAGCTTGGCCCAGCCTTGGCTCTTGTGGCCATTAGGGGAGTGAATTAGTGGACAGAGGATCTGTTTGTGTTCATTTCTCCCTCTCTCTGTAACTCTGCTTTTCAAAGAAACTAATACATGTTTAAAAAACTTGTCTAACTTCATTTGAATCTGGAGATTGACAGCATAAGTTTGGATAGCAAGGATAACTGAGATTACTTCCAAAATTTAAGAGTCAATCAGTTTATTTTCAGAGAATGAGAAATTCCAGGAGCTCCTGGCTCCCTCCTCCCTTCCTTGGGTGTCTGGACACTGGGACCTGGGAGCATTTCCCTCATGGCAATGCTAATGAGCATCTTTCCATGTGTTTATCATCCATTTGCATACCTTCTTCAGAGAAATATCTAGATCTTTTGCCAATTTAAAAAAATTGGGTTGTTTTCTCTATTATTGAGTTGCAAGATCAGAGGAGTAGCTGGGACTTGAGCTGGCACACAGTATGGGACACAGGCATCCCACATGGTGGCTTAAGCCACTGTACCACAGCATCTGCCCCGATAAGGAATGCTGGTCTGTGGGTTTCTTGTGACGTCTGCATGGTGTCAGCGTAGCGCTAGCCTCACAGGACAAGTTAAGGAGTGTTCCGCTGTCTTCATGAGGAATTGGCATTGCTTCCTTTTTAAACACTGGAGAGAATTTATGAATGAAGCTGTTTGGTCTTGGGCTTTTTTTTTTTCTTTCTTTTTTGTGAGAAGTGTTTTGATTCCTGATTCAGTCTTTTTGTCTTGGGTTTTCCCCAGCTTGTCGGGTCTGCATAGTGTTACAGTATTTCCTAATAATCTTGTCTGTCTCTGTAAGGCAGCTAGTGTTGTCTCCTTTTTCATTCCTGATTGTACTAGTGTGACTATTTTCTCTTATTTCCTTGGTCGGTCTAGCTAATGCTGCATCAATTGTAGTGATCTTTTCAAAGAATCACCTTTTGGTTTAGTTAATTTTTCTATTCTCCATGTCGCTTATTTCTGCTTTGTCAATATCCTTCCTTCTACTTGCTATTAGTTCAGTTTGCTGTTCTTTTTCTAATTTCTTCAGGTAGAAGATTATAATATTGAGTCATCTTTCTACTTTTATTTTTTATTTTTTGACAGGCAGAGTTGGACAGTGAGAGAGAGAGACAGAGAGAAAGGTCTTCCTTCTGTTGGTTCACACCCTAAATGGCTGCCACAGCCAGCGCGCTGTGCCGATCCGAAGCCATGAGCCAGGTGCTTCTCCTGGTCTCCCATGCAGGTGCAGGGCCCAAGCACTTGGACCATCCTCCACTGCACTCCCGGGCCACAGCAGAGAGCTGGACTGGAAGAGGGGCAACCGGGACAGAACCCGGCGCCCCGACCAGGACTAGAACCTGGGGTGCCGGCACCGCGAGCCGCGGCGCCGGCCTTTCTACTTCTTTAGTATAGGAATTTTGTTATCTACTTGGTCACGTGTTTTGCTGTTGTGTCTTCTTTGTGAGGTATTTTCTTCTCTTGTGGTTTCCCCTCTGGCCTGTTGTTTAGGAATGTCTGTTTAATTTCCACATCCTCTTGAGCGCTCCTGATTTCTATGGATGCCATTTCATCCCACTGTGGCTGGAGGACGTATTTTATGATTTCAGTACTTTTCAACTTACTGAGATTTGTTCTGCTGCCCAGAGTCCTGGCGTGCAGTGCACGTGCCCAGAACATCTCTGCTGCTGGAGCGTTCTGTGGATGCGAGCCGGGTCGGGTGGTTTATGATGCTGCTCAAGACGTCTGCTTCCTTGGTCACCTTCTGTCTAGTGCTCCTAGCCAGGGTTCCATATAGGTGATGCGCGTGCACGCACACACACAATGCATGGGAGCTGGCACTTCCCATCAGCAGGAACAGGCCAGCTGGTGAGAGTCCTGTATCCCTGGGGTCGCCCCTCTTCCGACATGTGTCACTCTGGTGGGTGCCAATTCTGCAACACACTTCGCTCGCTCAGAGGACCTGTGACACGTGTGCATCTGAGCAGCAGAGAGACCCCCCGGGGCCCTGCTTTCTCTGCCTGGAGCCCCAGGGCTGCAGCCTGGCTCCAGCACGATCTCCCTCACAGGACTGAACATTCACACTCAGCCAGCCTATCACAGACTTCCAAGGGCACGTAGTGGATGCTGTGTCATCACACACTCCCGGCGAGCATCCTCAGGACAAGCTGACAGGTGAGTGTTCACGAGACGGTGGGGCGTGGCGGCACCGTCACTGCTAGCCCTCCACCTCTCTTCCCAGAGGGCCGTGCAGTCTGCACACCCAGGGGACACAGCCTGATCCATCCGAGAACCAGTTTATGGCGCCTTTCCAAGTCTTAAAGTGTATCGTGGAGTTTTGGTGCCAGCTGTTTTACCATGTTTCCACTCTTCACCACTGTACACACTCCTCCACTAAATGCTGGGGTTACCTCCTGGGAAACCCATTCTGAGAATGTCCTAGGCTGGAGAGGCATGAGGTCCACCTCCCCCTGTGGACCCTCCAGCCCAGCCACCAGCACACGGAGTTTCCTCTGGTGACGCGGGGGGTGCCTGGGTGAGCCATGTTGCACGGCGTTTTCCTAGCAAACTGTGCAGTCTGCGGTCTGGCACCCACTGCATGCTAGTGCTTTTGTCACCATGAAGCAGAGAGGAGAGCAGGCCCAGCCGTCACGAAGTCCTGGACAGTCTGTAACCTCTCAGCCAAAGCCCTACTGACAGACATGTGTCAGTCCCAACCTTCACCGTTGGGGACTGCACACGTCTTTATTGTATGTTTCCTGTTACGAGTTCATTACTTCAGATGACTGCTTACAGACGGGAGCTTCTGGGTCCAGGTTTTTCCTGTGTATTTTGACAGCTCCTGTGTCATCTCTACAGCTGAATCAAGGCTGACACTCACCTAAAGACCCTCAGCCGCCCCTGCAAGAACGTAAGAATTTCACCAGCACTGCCAGCGCTCCTCCTACTCTGGCTTCTCGGTGCAGAAGTGAAAGGTTTGTAGCAAAGAGGGGATGTGGATACCCCAAACCCGAGGGCGGCCGCCGAGTCTGTTCCCGGGGGGGGGGGGGGGGGAGGCATTCTAGAAGCCAGGCATCAGGTGTTGTGCTGGGTCAGGACTTTGCCAGTGACCTGGGCTAGAAGTCAGGTCCTCCCTGACCAGGCGCTCGTGGGGACTGGAGCCCAGTGTGCAGTGCTTCCGGTTTCTCACCTGTGAGATGCAATGGAAACCTCCAAGCTGTGGGCTCGTGTAGAGAGGGAGCAAGCTGCAACTCCACAGGAAGAGGAAGTCTCCTGCAATGCTGAGTTCAAAGTGCAAAGGAGGCCTTACAGGCCATGTGGTAGAAAGGGCAGAACTGGCAGAACCAGTGAATGGACCTGAGGGGTATGTTCTCTGAAAGAGAAACAAGGGGATGATTGACACGTGGTGGGGGAGCGGTGGGGAGCATGGTGGCTCCGTTCTGGTTCCAGGCCAGGGAGTTGCACAGGTGTGCTCTCCCGCCATGCTCCACGCTCCTGTGTCTCATCAGAAAGGCGAAACTCCCAAGAACCCCCGCAAGCGAAGCACGAGCCACATCTCAGATGTGTTACGAAATATTAGTTTTATTTAACCAGTTTTCACAGCTGAATATTTATTCTATAAAAACTTTACAGATTGTACAGTTTATATATAGTTCAAACTACGGAACGAAAAAGTAGGTCCCACAGATGCAAAAATACTGTACCAATCAATCCAAGGCAAAGGCAGGTTTATACACTGTACAGCTCTCCACGCGGCTGGGGAGGTGGTCAGCTCTACGTATAAACTGCAAAACTGTACAAAAATAGGGTTCTGATTTTATGTCATTCTTCATACATTCAATAGGATTGCAAGCCCTGCAGGCCGCCTAACCCTAGGCGTCCCCGTGGGCACTCAGTCCCCGCTCCTGAAAGGAATGCACGCGTCTACGCACAGGGGGCGCTCTAGAGCACCACGCTGCACTGGGTTTATCATACAGACGGAAGAGCAGAGACCAGGGCCAGAACTGTCCAACAGAAGGCAGTCCTGTGTGTGTGTGTGTGGAAAGTTCTTGCATTTAATAGTGTGCCAAAAATTTTAACTTATTAAATAAAATATACTCCAAGTGAACCTAAAAATTACACTTTATAAACATAAAAATACTTTTTTTTTGGTGTAATACATCAATCATATCTGCAAATAGAAACCCAAAACTGCATATAAAGTAGTATTTCTCACCCAGCAACAAGAAGCACTTACGTAGTTATTTTTTTCAAGAGGGTCAGAAAAACTAGTTAAAACCCACTAAGGCTAACTTGTAACTTACTCAGGCTTGCGCTATTCAGTGACTAATACTGCAAGACCAGCTCTTTTCCGAGCGACAGCGGCCTCCCCGGGTTAACTGGGGAAGAGCTAGTCGCAGCCGCGTGCTGCCCGCGCCCCGGACAGGGCCCCCGGGGGCTCCGGCTCAGACTCCGACCTGTCTGTCCCTTCTGGGAGACAAAGGCGGTACCTCGGCTCTCCCTGTGTCTCTACCTGGGGCGGGGGGACAGAAGATGGCTAATCTCCCCTTTAGAGTCTGTGTTCTAGAAGGAAAGGGGAAAAAAAACAAGGAAAACAAACATTATTCCAGACTTTTCTGCCACTCAAACAAAACACACTTTTTCTTTGTTTAAAATACAGTACTAGCCAAAGAAAACCAAACTCAGCACTTCCAGGAGCAGCTACACTTGCTCTTGTGTGTAGATAAGTACAAATAATGACGGTGGACAAAGGAGTTTTGTAGTTATTTATTTTAAAGTTACAGTACTTTAAAAACTCCTCCATAATAAATAGCTTGGATGTTTGCAGGCCTGCTTCCCTGTACGGGTGGACGTGGTGGGGGCCGCCCGCCCGTCAGAACTCGTCGATCTTCCTCTGCAGGTACTTCAACATGGAGTCCATGCCCTGGGCCGAGCCCCAGATCTTGCGCAGCACCTCGCACTCCCGCTCGTTGGCCTGCTCCAGCTCCACCCTCATGCTGCAGCGCACCAGCGCCTTCGACTCCTCCAGCACCTGCGGCGACAAGCACGCGTCAGCCTGACCCGGGGCCACCGCGGGCCGCCACCCACACAGAGGACAGCGCCACACCGTGCGCTCAGCCGCTGGCAGGGAGCAGCTCTGTCCTACACCTGAACCTGAACAGCCGGGGGAACCTCCATCGCAGGAGGGGCCTTGCAGCGCACGGGTTCTGTTCCCACACCGTGGCGCTTTCTAGAAGGGACCTGGCCTGGGGCGGGGGCAGAGACTAGGACGCGTCTCGTCCTGTGCTGCAAGACTGACCGTCACTCTGCGCGTGGACCAGGCCACGCGGCCTCTTGCAGGGGCAACAGAGGCACTAAACGTGTGATTGTGGGAGGCCCCGGGGTGAGGAACGGAGCACTTTACGTGGGCCCTCCCAGGACATCGCCAGGGACTAAATTCTAGGCTCAAGCCCATTCCTTTGGCTCCTGGGCCCGTGCCAAGCAAGGGCCCGGTGAGCAGGTCTGGAGCAGTGGCATCCAGTGCAGCCTCTGGTGCCGGGTTTGGGAATCCTGTCCCGTGTGCGAGCTATCAACAGCAGGACTACCCGGAAGGGAATGCATCGGACGTACAACTGGGTTGCACGAGGCGAGCTCCTTGATCCGAACCATGACTTCCTGGGTGAAGGTTCCCGGCCAAAACACCTGCGAGACCAGGCCTTTGCCGCAGGCCTCCTGCGCGGTCAGCTTCCGCCCGCTGAGCAACATTTCATTGGCCTGGAAGGAAAGAGGAGCTGCGGTGAGTGAACCACGAGGGGGAGGCGGGCCGAGAAGACCCATCCCGAAACCCCGCCTCGGGCCAGACGCATGCGAACGCTGGACTCCGGCCACTGCCTCGGGGGCTGCTGAGGTGGGCAGCGTGCAGGGCGCCATCGGCCAGATGGGAAAGCAATGGGCCAGGCCGGCGGTTTCTTTACGAAAAGAGAGAGACGTGGAAGGCTCAGCCATGATGTCATCAAGGGGTCAGCCCTGGCAACAAAATCTAGATGAGCAAAGTCCTTTTACCGTTAACCTGAAACGCCACTGGCCTCTGCGGCCGCCAACCTCCTCCTCAATGCTCTGAGTGAGCTCCCTCCAGGCATAAAACCACCCTGAGAAAACGAGCCCGCGTGGACTGGAGGCAGGCGGGAACCACCACGCAACGCTTCTGCATCCGAGGCCGGCCTTGGTGACCCGGTCTCAACACATGCAGTGTCCAGTGGCCATGGCTGCCACTCGGGTGCGTCTTGGAGCCCACGCTTGTTGGCTTAGCTATTAACATAAACTGCTCAACCAAACGCAGGGGCTAGCGCTATGGCGTAGCAGGTTAAGCCACTGCCTGCGATGTCGGCATCCCAAATGGGTACTAGTTTGGGGCCCGGCTGCTCTGCTTCTGATCCAGCTCCCTGCTAATGTGCCAGGAAAGCAGAAGATGGCCAGAGCCCTTAGGCCCCTGCACCCACGTGGGAGACCAGGACGCAGCTCCTGGCTCTTGCCTGGCCCAGGCCTGGTTGTTGCAGCCATTTGCAGAGTAAATCAGCAGATGGAAGATCTCTCTGTTCTATCTCTACATTTAAAAGATTTGTTTGAAAAGAGTTACACAGAGAGAGGAGACACAGAGGGCTTCCATCTGCTGGTTCACCCCCAACTGGCCGCAATGGCTGGAGCTGTGCCAATCCGAAGCCAGGAGCTTCTTCAGGGTCTTTCATGCAGATACAGGGGCCCGAGGAACTGGGCCACCGTCCACTTTTTCCTAGGCCACGGCAGAGAGCTGGATCAGAAGTGGAGCAGCCAGGTCTGGCGTTACCTGCTGCGCCACAGCGCCGGCTCCTATATATTTAAAGTTAGGTGATGTGTTGGGTGTTGGGCGTTGCTCACCCAAATGAGCAATGTCAGAGGAAAGTCAAGTAGCGCTCCTTCAGTTCAGACACAGAGAGCACGAGGGGGCGAGGCAAGGGGGCTGGACGGGGTCTGGGAGCAGCACAGGGAATGGGGCGACCTCTCAGCCGCCCAGGAGGGCCATCCTTGCTGGTGAACCCTGGGGAAGGGCCTCGCCATTCTCTGGGCACCGCCCCTGCCTCGTGCTGAGCAGGACCCAGAACGCGGGTGGCAGCGCCCCGGCCAATGATCCTGCTGCCCCGGATCTGCCCTGTGTGTCCGCACTGGCATCACAGATCCCTCCAGGCCACAGAGCGGGAGAGGCCAGGACGCCCGGATTTCGGGCTTCTCTGGAGAAGCCACTCCCAAATGAGCTCGGCGAGAGGCTGCTGGGCCTCTGCTGCCTGCCCCGAAGCAGCCGGCAGGAAGCCCCGTGATGCAAGTCACTGACGGCGACTCCGCCGCGGCCCGCAGAGCGTCAGGTGGGGGTGGCCTGGGCAAAGGACAAGGCCAGTGACACAGATCACAGCCCATCTTCATCTGGGAGGGGGAGTGCGTATGCCCAGGTGCTGAGCTGACATGACAGCAGGAAAGGACAGATGTCCACACACCTGGGCGGGTCCCTTGCGGGGCCACAGACTCAAGAGCTCCCTGGCCCCAGCCCCATGCAGAGGGGCCACTTTGTAGACCAGGTCAGCCATCCACCATGGTGTGCCGGGCTGCAGGAGGAGCGAGGCTGCAGGCTGCATTGTCAGGACTCCCGCGGCACAGCCAGCCACCTGGCCCCAGGGATCTACCATGGGGAACCGGGACAGGCCACAGGGCTGCTGAGCTGCCACGGCTCTGCGTTTCCCTCTCCCGACTCCGACAGCACACACACACCCCCCCGCCTGCCACACCTGTCTGCAGTTCTGCTTCGCGCTCTACTTCCAGACCAAGCAATGGAGGCAGGCACGCCCCATACAAGCATTATCCCCTTGGATTTGTTTCAACAATTAGAAAAGGGCCAGCACTGTGGCACAGCGGGTAAAGCCACCCCTGTGACGCCAGCATCCCATATGGGTGCAGGTTCAAGTCCCAGCTGTTCCACTTCCGACCCAGCTCCCTGCTCCTGGCCTAGGAAAGCAGAAGATGGCTCAGCCCAAGTGCTTGGGCCCCTGTGCCCATACGGGAGACCTGGGAGAAGCTCCTGCCTCCTGGCTTTGGCCTGTCTCAGCACTGGGAGTGAACCAGCGGATGAAGACCTCTCTCCCCCCCACTCTGTAACTCTGCCTTTCACGTCAATTAAAAAGCCCTCTTATCCTACACAGCTTTGCTCCCTCGCTGCTTTCTCTTCAAAGGGCAGCTTTTAGGTCGGGTTCCGGGGCGGGAGCGCTGCTCTCGGGGGCAGAGTCTGGGTGTTTGCAGGGTGTGGGGGGGTCAGGGTTAATCACGCCGCCACGCTGCAGCTCCTCCCCAAGGGAGGGTCGGAGGGGGGGGGTTGGTGAGACAGAACGAGGCCAGGAGTGCGCTACTGAGTCAGAGTCTGCACCATGGCGAGGCCCTTCCCTGGGGTTCACCAGAGCAGCACACGGGGGACATACTGCACAACCGGCACCGCCATGTCTTCGCGGCACTTTCTAGAACAAGGTACTCACAGAGGCTCCTCCCATAATCTTGGGGAACATGACGGTGGAGCAGCCGTCGGGACTCTGCCCGAAGGTGGTGTAGGGCGTCTGGAACCAGGCCTTCTCGTTCGCCCACACCACATCACAGAGAGGCAAGATGGACGCGCCGAGGCCGATGGCCGGGCCGTTGACTGCTACGATAATGGGCTTCTTAAACTGAATGAAAGTATTCACGAAGTTTCTAGAACAAAAAACAAATGGGGGGGGTCACTTAAAAACGGCATATCTGAACAGATGGAAAAAAATCCATTTTGAATCATGTATTATTACATATAATACACATTATCATAAGGTAATCTATTATGAAAAAAAATCCAGTGAGAGGCAAGCTGCAGAAACTAGCCCTGGCATTTGTTTCGGGCCTCCTCTTGGACGCTGGGACCCTGGATTTATTTACTGTACCCGGTGAGCCTGGGGACAGCCTGGAGGCTGTGCGGGCCAAGCCGCCCGCGGCTGCTGCTGTGTTTGCACAGGCTCTGGGGCTGCTGGACCCCACAGCTGGCTCCTCTGCCTTTTTTCCCTGGAAGGCAGGAGGAGGCCATGAACATCAGAGGCTTTACCAGACCATCAAGACACGGTTCAAGTCCCAGCTGTTCCACTTCCGACCCAGCTCCCTGCTCCTGGCCTAGGAAAGCAGAAGATGGCTCAGCCCAAGTGCTTGGGCCCCTGTGCCCATACGGGAGACCTGGAAGAAGCTCCTGCCTCCCGGCTTTGGCCTGGCTCAGCACTGGGAGTGAACCAGCGGATGAAGACCTCTCTCCCCCTCTCTGTAACTCTACGCGCCTGGGGCCGCGGACCGCGCCCTGGACACCTGGCATCCACAGGCTTCCTGAGCCTGTGCTACACCAGACTGAGGGAGCTGGCGGCGTCGAGATGCCTGTCAGTCACATATCCCTTTCCCAGGATGCATCTCCCTCACCTGGGGCCTGCGGGAGGTGCCACGTGACCACCGCCTAGGCTTCTAGACTTAGCTCGAGACACACGTGAGCAAGTGAGCAGAATGAGGCACACGCCTGTATGCTGTCAGTGGAGAGCAAGGTCAGCCTGGGGCAGCCTTCCTGGAGCTGTGGTTTCTCTTATTAATCAGAGCCAGTGCTGTTTCGGGATTTGTTTTAGGATCAGTCTGGAAAAATAGGCTGGCTTTCAAGTTAGGGCAGGTTACGGTCCACACCATCCTGGGAATATGCACATTCTTCCCCAAATGGGAGGTCTTTTATGCTCTGAGGTTGTTTCTTGTCAAACTGAATGCAGAGTCTAAAAGGATGAAGGGGGGGGGCGCTGTGGCGTAGAGGGTAAAGCCACTGCCTGCGATGTCGGCATCCCAAATGGGTGCTAGTTCGGAGCCCGGCTGCTCTCCTTCTGATCCAGCTCCCTGCTAATGTGCCTAGGAAAGCAGAAGATGGCCAAAGCCCTTAGGCCCCTGCACCCACGTGGGAGACCAGGATGAAGCTGGAACAGCTGGCCAGATGCGCACACCAGTCAGCAAGGCAAAGCCAGGCACTGTGTCTGATCTTCTCGGAGTCATGACTCGGCATCCTCAAGTCCCTCCCCCACCCAGACAGCGACAGGATGGGGCACACAGCTTTCGGAAAAGGCAGGTTGGGGGAGATGAGGAGGGTGCAGACGAGATGGCGGCGGCGGGGGGGGGTACAGAATCAAGCAGCCCTGGTGCAGACCTCAGCCCGCCCCACCCGCCACAAGGCCTGCAGGATCCTTGCACTGAGCCAGAGCGCAGGGGCTGCCTGGGCACTGCTACACGGTCACACTGGGCAGGCACAGCTGGCCTTCCAGACGGGATCTTCAAACAAGCTACGGGCAGTGCCTGAGGCTGTCTCGGTTGTGTGGCCTTTGGAGGATCTGGGGTCAAAGGCCGAGCTGGAGCTAGGTTTCTTATCCTCAGTGGATACCCCAGCCTGAACCGTCCCCAGAGTGGCCTCATACACAGCATTGGGGGGGCACAGTAGCTCCACTTCCACCTGCCTCACAGGAAAGACACGGCCAGGCCTAGCGCTGAGGTGGAGGACTGAGCCTCCGTCTGCCATGCGGCATCCCATGTGGGCACTTGTTTGAGACCCAGCTGCTTGACTTCCCATCCAACTCCTTGCTAATGCACCTGGCAGAGCAGCAGATGTGCCCATGTGGGAGACCCTGAGAAGCTCCAGACTCCTGGCTTAGCCTGGCCTAGCCCAGGCCGTTGCGGCCATTTAGGGAGCTCCCAGAGGATGGACGATCTCTAACTCTGCATTTCACGTAAATAAAAATAACAAATCAAAAAAAATTTTTTTGCATCATAGTGTTTCCCTTGTTCAGATCAGTGCGCATGGTTTTTCATTTGCCAGTGGAATGGGTTCTGTTACCACAGGGTGCAAGGTGGAACGCCATTCTCCAACACGGTGGAGGTGCCACATCCTACAGAGAAGGGAGAGGACTCCCGCCTCCAATATGCAGCCCCAACTGAAGCATGTGGCTGCCAATATGGCGGCCCCCTGGGACGTCCACCCTCCCTGGAAGACGGGTAATAGCCCCCCCCCCATCACCTGCGGCGTTCCTGGTCAGCAGTGCTTTTTCCCACCGGCTTTATGCTGGTTTTTACCACTCAGGAATGCACTCCGGTTGGGGTTTTGATGCTGCCTGGGGTGAGGGTATAAAGGACTTTCACTATTTGGACGCCCAGGTAGGCTCTCAGGTGCCTCAGGTCACAGCCTTCCTTAGGCGTGGCAGGTGCAAAGGCTGAGATGCACGTAGCACTCTGTGCGGAGTCTCACCCAGGAATCCCCTGGCGCGAGGCTATGCCTCCTGGAGGTATTCTAGTGACGGCGGCAGCGGCCTCTCACTTGGAGTTTTGTGGGAAATCTGCCACACGGATTTGTCTCTGGGTACACCGCCCCTTCACGACTTAAGTCCCCTGGGGGCCGTTTTACCCCAGGCACGGTGAGTTCTTTATATAAGGGGCAATAGATAATACCCCAGATTACTGTGGGGAGCCCCCTCATTGGGCTGGCTACACCAGGGAGCCCCAGAGGGCTGGTGAAGGCTGGGACCCCCACTGTGGATTGCAAGAAGAGATTCTACGGCACCACATTAATCTAAATCCAGGAACACCTGGATTTGCTACACACACGCTGCCTGTCAGTTTTCTTAAAAGAGAGGACTGCACCTCCTCACCGGTGTTAGCGTCCCGTGTAACCGGGAACTAGACAGGGACTGCAACGACTGATTAAGTTTTTCAAACGTGGGCTCTTGGCTCCATGTCAGTCTTCTTGTAAAACTCCTATTCTGCATGTTTTGGAAACCAGATGGGGAATGCAGAATAGTCGAGGACCTCAGGGCTATTAAGGGGCCGTCGTTCCCATTCACCCTGTTCTGCCCAACCCTCCCCCAGAGGGTGCGCTCTTCTGTGTCCCCTTAGACACAGGTCTGCGAGAACCGGGACCCAGAGCTCCTCCAACAAAGGCTCCGACTTCTGCGCAAGAGGTGAATGCCCCAGGATGAACTCTGGCCCCAGGAAAGCCGGCTCTTGCCCTCGAGAGGAAGGAGCTGCATTACGTACAGGACCACAGACGCGAACCAACCAACCGCGCTGAGCACGTTCCTGGGAATGGCCGCATCTCGTGGAACACGGAGCCCGGGGTCTGCGCGGACAGCAACCCTCATATGAGGCTTTCAAGCGTCCTGCCCCAGACCCTCTTTACTGGACAGAGAGCCACAGGCTGCCTCCCCAAGGACCAGAATGGCTACACAGCAGGCTCTAGAAACGGCTTTCATTCCTCAGCCTGTAGAGATAACTAAACCCTTACAGAGCCAGAGACAGCATGGCCCAGCCACAGTGAGGTCCTAGAGAAGGTGAGAGCGATGGTGGACTGAGGATCGGAAGGTTACGCTTCCAATGGCCTCTCAGTGGACGAGCGTTAGGGAAATACGCGACTTCACCCACCTGGGAAGAGGAGCTGTAACACAAATAGTGTCTTGGGTATTTAAGGAAACAGGACTGCACGCTGTTGTTAGCAATTCAACAGGTAGCTACAGATTTCTTATCTCTGTGCCTCCTGGAGACCTCGTCATCAGGTAAAGTCGAAAAGGCTAATCACAGTCTTAAGCAGATTCTAGCTAAGGTTTGCCAAGAGGCCTCAGAACACGGCGTCAACTACTGCCTGCTGCCCTCCTCAGAATGAGGACAGAGCCTACGGCTGCCCTAGAGCTTAGTCCGTTTGAGATGCTACATGGGAGGCTTTTCCTCACCTCTGACATCCTCTCTGATTCAGACTCGAGATCAGATAAAGCACATTATAATTTAGGCCAGGTTCAAAGGTTCTGATGGAGTGTGGCACTAACATTCTCCCAGTGCCAGATCCCTCTCACGCCGACTGCAAGACCCTACCAGGTGCTGCCGAGGACGCCTGCCTGGACCCATCTGCTGAGGATTTTGTCACCTCCTGAGTCTCTGCAGGTACACGGGAAAGGTAAGTCTGTCTTACTCTTGCGAACCAATCGAAGCACTCAAATAACTTTTAAAGGCAAAAAGGTGAAGTAAGTGAAGCTTTTGCTTTTCTCATCTCAAGGCTGTTGCTTTAGCGCAGACACGTCTTATCTGCCTCCTCTCCTGCTTCTCTCTGGAAGCTGCTACGGGCAGGACAAGCTCCTTAGTGAGTGAGTTCTTCTGATGTAACGCTAGAACATGCCTGCTATGCCACGTGAAGCCAGTTCTCAGAATCCGTCTTTTGCTTTGGCCACACAGCCTACACTCAGGCCAGCTTGCACGGCAAGTCTTCGAGTCTGGCTACTCTAAGGTCGTCCCAGACAGCTGACGGGACTCTGCATATATACTGACACGTGCAGTCACTAGTGGGACCCGTCCCCTCTGCTCTAACACAGGTGTGTCACTGGGAAAGACATTAAGCAACCTCTGTGGTTTCATGTAACCGGCGCAGGGACAGGCTGCTGGTACCCACTGCTCGGGAAATAGTAAGGACGCTCCACGTTTTGCAATTCTGTTCATACTGACGGATAAACTTGCCTGTTTCAGAATCTGACAACTTCGCAAAGCACGATGACCACTGGCAGTGGCTGAGGAGAACTCTCCAGCTCATAAGACAGGATCATTAGATGAGATGGGAAGAGATTTCCAAACCCAGGATGGCAAGGGCCATGGCCCCGGATCAGCGGGAAGCAGGTACAGAAGAGATGATGATCTGAGTCCCTCAGCAGCACCCCCTAAGACTGAAGGTCAGAAATCTCTGAGTGGGCAACGAGATGGGGCAAGGCAGGAAGCTAGACTGGGGCCGTAGCTGGAATCCTATCCGCTCGTCAGACGGTCTAATAACCCCTTTCCCAGGATGCATCTCCCCTCACCTGGGACCTGGGGGCAGTAACCACGTAAGCACTCCCCTTCTAAGCTCCTAAGAAGCCAGCAACTGGGAGGGGTTCTCTCTGCAGACCAGACAGGTGCTAAGGCACTGTCTGTACTTCTCTCTACCATGCTCTCCCTTCCTGGCCCCCTCTATCCCTGACCAGTACGTGTGTGCGTGTGTGCGTGCGTTCTCCTCTCCTTGTAAACAGACTTTTTTCTTTTAAAGATTTACTTATTTATTTGAAAGCCAGAGAGAGAGATTGATTGATTGACTGACTGACTGAGAGAGGTCTTCCATCTGCTGTGGTTCACTCTCCAAATGGCTCAGGCTGGGCCAGACTAAAGTCAGGAGCCAGGAGCTTCTTCAGGTTCTCCCTTGTGGGTGCAGGGGCCAAGGACTTAGGCCGTCCTCTACAGCTTTCCCAGGCTGTAGCAGGGAGCTGGACCGGAAGTAGAGCAGCCAGGACTTGAACTGGCACCCATGTGGGATGCCAGCACTGCAGACTGCAGCCTAACCCGCTATGCCACAGCGCCGGCCCCGTAAGTAGATTTTATCATTTTGTGTCCCATGTTTGTGCCTGTACTTAGAATGCTTCTCTAGGTAAAAGGACCTGGAAGAGGAACTTAGACCCCACCTCACCTACGACAAAATGACTCCACAGGGAAACAGTAAAGGGAGTGAGGACTTCGTGCGGCACTGCTGTCCCCACGGCAAAGTGCGGCTGTGATGAACAAAACCCGGACTCAAACAGATGGACTGTGACAGGCTGCAGACTTGTGTGGGTTTTTTTTTGGGAATTACAGTTTGTTTTTGCTTGGAGTGGTAACTTGGGAACTTCACCTGGGACCAGAGCTCCTTCTGGACGTGGCATGAAGGAACCCAAACCAGCTTTCATCCTTGGAGGCCAGGAACTGGCCACACTGGTGTGAGCTCTGCGATGCCCAGGGTGAACACTGTCCACACACAAACTCACTTTGTTAAAAATTCAGGACCACGCCAGCATCCCCTGAGTACCTGCTCAAGTCCCAGCTGCTCCACTTCTGATCCAGCTCCCTACTAATACACGTGGGAAGGCAGCGGAAGACGGCCAAGAGCCATCCCTGTACCCACATGGGAGACCCGGAGGGAGCACTTGGCTCCTGGCTTCGGATTGGCCCAACTCCAGACATTGTGGCTGTTTGGGAAGTGAACTAGCTAATGGAAGCTCAATCTCTATTTCTCCCTCTCTGTAATTATGCCTTTCAAATAAATAAAATAAATCTTAAAAAAAAAAAAACCTTTAAAACTGAAGCACATGGCCACTTAACTGTACATAAGGCACGGGACTGGATCCACACTCATTTCCTGTGAACGATCCATGGACCGTTAAAGGCTGTGCTGGGTGCGGCAGGGATGGGGCGGGCTCAGTCACAAGGCTAGTTCTGAAAGACGGCCCTAAATGCAGTCTGGGCAGAACATCTTCTCACTCACAGGTACCAAGCCGCTCAGCCAAGACAGCAGTCTAGGTAGGAACGGGCTGGGGCGGAGGCCCCGGGGCTTAAAGCCAGCTGGCATCTGCATCTGCTGAGCTCTCGCTTCCCTCGGACCTCAGCTGTCTGCAGCAGGAAGCACTGGGCAGGGGAGAGGTCAAGGTTGGGGCAGTCCACTCACTGGCTGTTCCCCGCTCAGATCTGCCGCTCGGCCAAGGGCGCCCTGCAGGTCCCCACAGACTTCCAAGGCCTCACGCCGCTGGCTGGCTCCTGGGCGTCCTGGCTCCGGCACTGGTGTGGGGACTGTCTCACGGCGGTCACTCTGCACGGGGGTGTGGGCCAGCAGTTCAGGGCACAGAACTGGCCGCCCAACACCATCCTCCTCCTTCCCCTGTTCCTTTGGGAAATTCCCGACAGCCAAGTCCTTTGTCTCCAAGTTTTAAGGATTTTGAGAGGAGACACCGCAGAAACAAAAACCATACACAGAGCTTTTGCGCACTCAGCTGATCTCATCCGGATAAAATTAATTTACGTGCAAATGAGCAAGAGGAAAGGTTAAGGGATTCGGGGCTAACTATTTTTCAGATCCAGCCTGGGCTTTATTAAGGAAACTGCCATCTGCAAAAGCATGTTCCCTTAAGCAGGAGGGGATTCCCCGGAGCGGGAGGGGATTCCCCGGAGCAGGAGGGGTTCCCCGGAGCAGGGCTGGCTGGCTCCAAGAACAGCACCCTGCCTTCCGCAGAGGGGAGTGGGCAGCTGCCGGGAACAACCCACCTGCCCGCAGGTTCAGCGCACCCGCTCTCCGCCCAGCTCCACCTCGCCCCAGCTTTGCCCCGGTTTTGTGAATCCCAGCTCCACACACCCAGCAACCACGGGGGCGAGGCACCCACAAGATTTACAAGTAGGGCTCAGGAGCACGGCGCCAAGGCTCGAAGGCCTGGGCCGACACTTCCTCCTTCCTTATTATGGCCCCGCCACCGCGATCAGAACACTGTGTGCGCATTCGGCTGAGCGCATGGAAGACGCGGCCACTCCACGAGGTGGCGGCGCAGCAGGTCGTGTACCCGCTGAGCACTGATCAAGCAGCTTAACTTCAGACTGGACAGCAAGGTGGCGCCAGCTCATTAGCACAAGCTGGAAATTACTTGTGAGACCAGAGACCAGATCACACAATGTCTATTTCCAAATACACAAGTATCGCAGGACAGTCTAAAAAGCGGCAATATTACAGATTAAGGAATAGCTCATCTCATTTGATTTTGAAAGAGATCACATGTGGTCTGGCAATGTCTGTCCCTCTCCCCCAGGGGTGGGGCCGAGGGCCCCTCTGGGGGGCTGTTTGGGGCACCTCTGGGAGGTCTGTCCCTGAGAGATGCCCTGGCCTGGTCCCAGACAGACCCAGTCAGAAAAGAGGTCCCACCCCCACCCCTGCAGTCAGTGTCCCAGAGACTCAGGGGACCACAGAGCTGTGCTGATCAGCCCAGTCAGTCAGAGCCCAGTGACCATCAAACTAACTCAGGTCCCAGCCTCAGCACAGCTGAAGGTGTCAGAACCGACTTCACTGCCATTTTGCAAGTCTGTATGTGTACTTTTCACTCATCTGTCCATTAGCAGGTGGACACCAGGGGTTGTTAGGGGTCACTAGGGATGTGTTCTTTTAGAGACATGCGTAGGGGAATACCAGCCTTTCTGGTTTCATTCATGCTAGATAAAACTAACCTCTGAAAAGTCAGACACTTCTAACCCCCTGCAGCAGTGGGCTTGATAAATGAGGGGACTGCTCACAGCAGAACCAGGCAGCTGTGGGGAAAGCTGTTGTGTTGCTGTGATACAGCAGCCAAAACCCAACAACAGCGGAACTGGAAGGACCAGAGTCATAGCTTCATGAAAAAAGCAACACACAGTATGAAACCATTATGCAGAAGGAATAACCAGCCTATGTGACATGTGTATGAAACAGACATTGGACAAGACAGTGCTGTGGGGGTCGGCATCATGGCTTGGGGGTAAAGCCTCTGCCTGCGATGCCAGCATCCCATATGTCCTCTAGCTTGTGTCCTGGTCGCTCCACTTCCTACTCAGCTCTGTGCTGGTGGCCTGGGAAAGCCATGGAAGATGGCCCAAGTGTTTGGACCCCTGTAGCCATGTGGAAGACCTGGATGAAGCTCCTGGCTCCTGGCTTCAGCATGGCCTAGCCCTGGCCTTTGCAGCCATCTTGGGAGTAAGCCAGCGGGTGGAAGCTCTCTCTCTCTCTCTCTGTGACTCTTTCAAATAAATATATAAAAATTGAGGGGCCAGTGCTGTGTAATAGAAGACGTTTGTTAAAGCCCTGGCCTGAAGCACCAGCATCCCATATGGATGCCGGTTCTAGTCCCGGCTGCTCCTCTTCCGATCCAGCTCTCTGCTGTGGCCTGGGGAAGCAGAAGAAGATGGCCCAAGTCTTTGGGCCCTGCACTGACGTGAGAGACCCAGAAGCTCCTGGCTTCGGATTGGCGCAGCTCTGGCTGTTTCGGCCATCTGGGGAGTGAACCAGCGGATGGAAGACCTCTCTCTCTCTCTTTCAAATAAATAAAATAAATCTTAAAAAAAACCCAGTGTATTGTATATCTGAGAATTACCAGGAGTACAGCTTAAGTGTCTTCACCACACAAGAAATAAGTCTGAGCAATGCGTAGGTTAACTGCCTTGGTTCACAAGGGAGGCTCAAGAAATGTCCTTAAACTCCATCTTCCAGGAACTTCTGAACTCCCTCCACACACACATTTCAGAACATCATGTCGCATAACATAAATGTAAGCAACTGTTATTTGGCAATTAAAGCATTTTAAAAATTAAAAACAAGCGTTTTAAAAGACTGGAAAAATACAGCTGGACACGCACGCCTTCAGGGGAGACAGATGGAGGAGAGGGGACGTCTTCTTTCCCACTCTGCATCATGCAGTTGTCTGTGCGACCGGAACTTGGGATGAGCTGAGGAACGCGCCCTGCGTGTGCTAAAACCAAACTTTCCACGTGCTGTCACGGAGCCAGCTTGCCGCACAAGCCCAGGCCGTGTATTTCAGCGCCAAGCACGGGCTACGTCATCTGGGAGAAAGGCATCCTCACTGAAGCGCTGCGGACAGAACGCACTCCCAGCACCGACGCAGGGAACTCAGCCACACGCCGCCATCCGCCATCCACGGTTCTGTCGTCAGAACGCCCGCGCTGCTGGGCTGAGCCCGCCCTGAAGCCAGCTCTGTGCACAAGGCCCGCAGGAAGGGGGCGATGTAACCACTCCTGGCTAAAGCCTCTCGGGGAAGACGATGCACGTCTCAACGCGACCATCTAGACCAGTTCTCCTGGGCATCGGCACACCAAACCAGCGCATAAAAAACCAAACCAAAACCCACCAAACAGCATTTCTGCATACCTGATAGCTTCTGCCATCTTAGTGCTTTCTCTTTTCCTGTCATCTGTCAGACGGCGAATAAAATAAATAAAGTCGAGACCACAACAGAAGACGCTGCCCACGGCGCTGAGCAGCACCAGCTTGCTGTCGTCGGCAGCGGCTGTGGTCAGGGCGCTCTGAACCTCCTTCATGACCTGCAAGGCAACCAGACGTTACAGTGGCAGAGCTGCACACTTCCAATTTCCTGTAACCAGAGATAGGGAGGCAGGAGATAGAGTACAACTGCAACTGCGCACCCCGTTATCGGAGCTACCTAGACTGGCGAGCAACTTACCTGTTCCACCCCTGGGCACTTCTACAGCTTGGACAGCAGGTGGCACGCCCATCCAGTTCAAAGAAACGTCTTCTATTACTTAATTTTTTTATTTAGTTTTTTTTTAACCAGCCTACCACACTCGGGACGGAAACCTAAACGGTGTGGTATGTAAGTGTGTTAAGTAGAAGCACAAGCAGAAGCATGGGAATTTAATTTTAGAAGGGCATGAAATCATTCAAGATGATCTCTATGAAGCACTTAAAAATAACCAATGAACAGACTCTGTCGTCTAAAACCGTACCAAGGACCAGCCCCAGACTGGCCAGACACACAGAATTCGTGCAGTGGGGTCTTCCCATCTGGAGAAAACCTTCACCTAGCTGCACACAGGCAGAAAACCAGCAGGACTTCACGTGCAAGGTCGGATCCTCCCAGTCTGGATGCAGGCACGTGTCTGCGGGCCTCTGGAAGCCTACGCAGCTATGGGCCCGTGGGGGAGATCCTGGGGCCCAGGCTCTGCCACAGTGCTGAAGAGGAACCAGACTGGGAACCAGGAGAAAATATTCTGGAGCTGGGACCAGGGGCCTTCTCTTGTTGGAGTGAAGACCCCGGGAACAGCCTGACGGAAGCGACAGCAAGGCCTGTGCACGAACACCCTTTCCCACGTGACCCGAGGGAGGCCCAGCTCCCAGCTCCCGATCAGAGCTCCGGTTCCCAGCAGAAAGCAGACGGACACCAGGAACACGCGGCTGTGGGCCCAGCTTCGCCAGCGGGAAGAGCAGCCAGGCTGCCACGCGTCCCCGCCGCGTCCCGCCTGGGGCGGGCAGCGGGGGGTTCAGAAGGAGCACAGGAAGAGCGCCAGTCCAGCCAAGCGGGGCACGGCCGGGCCCCGGGAGGGCATCTCACCTCTGGGTTGAGTGAGTTATTCTCGGATGATTTTGTGGACAGCAAGATGTGGGTGAAGCCATCCTGCTTCCTGACGACAATGTCTCTGTACCGGTAGGCACTTTCTGTTTGCCTCACACTGAACCGCAGCCGCTTGTCAAAAGGCTGCTCTCTCCTGTCGTCAAGGAACTTCCTTTTCCCGGCTGTCACTCCCGTAACAGACGTCTGGATGCTGGCCGTCCCATTGGCTGTTAACGCGTCCATGAACGGGGATGAACCTGCCGAGAGGTGGAAACCACAGTGTCTGTGCCGCCCTCCCGCCTCCTCCGTCAACAGCCGCACGACAACGCGGCCGCCTCGCGTCCCAGGGCAAGGCTGAGCAGGTCAGAACCCTGCGGGGTCTCCTGCTACAGGGACTGGCCCGCCTCCAGTCTGAGAGCGGCATCGGCCTCCTGCTTATCTTGCAGAAAAAAAGGTAAGGATGGAGAAAGGTGCCTGCTGCAGAGGAGCTACGTGGACCCCACGGTCTCGTGGACAGCAACTAGGGGGGTTCGGGGAGCGCAGCGGGAAAGGGCACAGGTGCAAGCCCACCTCTCATGACCGCAGCTGAGGCTGCCGGTGGAGGCCCCGGGAAGCAGCCATGCACCTCTGCTGGTGTACAGGGCGGAGTGGCAGCTGCCACCCGGGGACTCCCCAGGCCCCGGTACAGGAGCTTACACTGCTCTGGAGGCAGCCACCTGAGGGCCCGCCCCTCTCGTCCAGATCCCGCCACCTTTTCATAGCTGAGCGCGCTCTCCCGTGCCGCCCCACGACATGGGCCACCTGGCATTCCCACGCACACCACAGTCCCCGACAGCACCACGGTGCCCGTTTTCCCATCAGCCTCGGGATGATGACAACGTCAGGGGGTCATTCCAAACGTGGCCCAGTTATCTGTGTGAAAGCCCTACATCTCATCTGACACGGCGGTGAGTCCACCCACAGTTTGGAGGTGGGGGAAAGAGGACGAAATGTTAGGAAGACTGGATCCGGCTCTGTTTGTACGAGCAGCAATGGCGGAGGCTGAGAGGCAGGAAACATTTCCTCCAAAGTCAAAGAAAAGAAGCTAGAGCCGTTAGGAGAGACTTGGCAAAAGGACGCTTTAGATGTCAGATGACGTCCTGGGCAAAGCCTAATGACCTTTGTTTGCCTCCCAGGGTGTGCGGGGCAGGAAGTGGGAAGTGAGCTGGAGCTGGGACTGAACGCAGGCGCTCTGGAGCGGGATGCAGACACACGTCCAGCTCTCTCAGCAGATTCCGTCTCACTCTGTCTCCCTAGTGCTCACCGCACTCAGTAAATATTTACCGCGTGAGTGAGTGGAAGGGAGCCTGCAGTCCCTCCTGTCCAGATCTCAGGATGGAGGGACAGGAAAAGACCTGTCGCACGCACACTGCGCACTCATTACCCCAAGTCAGCCCCGGACAGCAGAGCCAACTACTACTGACAAAACAAAAGGCAGACGCTGAGGTTCAGAGAAAACGGAAAACTCAGTATGGCCTATAGGAGTAACAGAAACCGCCCAAGGGTCTGAAGTCAGAGGCCACCCAGGCTCTCCCAGGACCCATCTGCATCACATTGGACCAGGAGAATAACCTGTTCTAGTGTCTCTTCTAATAACTGGTTTTCTTTCCTTATGTTTAACAGCAATAAACATCCTAAGACATGTATGGTTCATGTGAGGTCTAAGACCAACTGGTGGTGTCTGCCTCCAGCCCTCAGAGAAATGCTGCCTGGACCCTCCCCTGCTGACCGCCGGGAAGCGGAGCACAATGCTGGAAGCCACTGTTTCCAGACCCCGCACAGGGTCTGGAGGCAGTTTCCACACTCCCGGTGCAGGGAGGGGAACCCACACACAGCCTGGCTGTGTCAGAACACAAACAACATGGGGGAGGAGGGCTCAGGTGAGGAAGGCGCTATGTAGGGCGAGCTCCGGAACTGCTAGGGCCTCCTGTGTGCCTTGCTGAAGCCCAATCAGCACGTGCAGGAGGAAATCCCAGGAGGCCCAGCAGGGACCTGGAGGAATTCCCAGGAGGCCGAGCAGAGACCTGCAAACCGAGTGATCCGCCCTTACGCGGCCAGGGCGCTCTCACCGGCCGGCCCGAGCCACTTCACACGCAGGGGCACTCGGTCGTGAGCCCAGGGCAGGCACACCGTAGCCAGGGAGCTAACCTAGCTTTTGAACAGAAGATATTTAGGACTGCAGCAACAGAGCTACAGGCAAGCTCTGAGGGCTAGTGAGTGGCTGCGTGGTCAGGAGGCCATGGGGGACACCCGTGTCCCCCACTGCAGTGCCTTGGTTCAGCTCCTGGCTCTGCTCTCGACTCCAGCTTCTGGAAGACACACCGTGGGAGCTGGCAGGTGATGGCTCAAGTACTTGGGTTCCTGCCACCGCCAGGAGAGAGCTGGGTTCTTGGCTCCTGGCACTGGCATGGCTGTTGCAGGCATTTGGGGGGAGTGAACCAGTGGCTGGGAACCCTCTCTCTGTCTCCCTGCCTTTCGTATGAAAAGCCCTGGAGTGATCAAACCAATAGGCAATTAACAATTACCAAAACAAACCCAACACTTATAAAATTATTTTTAAAAAGATTTACTTATGGGACTGGCGGGTTAAAGCCCTGGCCTGAAGCGCTGGCATCCCATATGGGCACTGGTTCTAGTCCCAGATTCTCCTCTTCCGATCCAGCTCTCTGCTGTGGTCTGGGATAGCAGTGGAAGATGGCCCAAGTCCTTGGGCCCCTACATCCACGTGAGAGTCCCAGAAGAAGCTCCTGGCTCCTGGCTTCAGATCGGCGCAGCTCCAGCCATTGTGGCCATCTGGGGAGTGAACCAGTGGATGGAAGACCTCTCTCTCTCTGTCTCTACCTCTCTCTGTAACTCTTTCAAATAAATAAAATTAATCTTAAAAAAGATTTATTCATTTTAAAATCAGAGTTACACAAAGAGAGAGAGATCTTCCACCCACTGGTTCACTCTCAGATGGCAGCAACAGCCCAGGGTTGGCCCAGGCTGAAGCCAGGAGCTTCTTCCAGGTCTCCCACATGTATGGCCGGGGTCCAAGTACTCGGGTCACCTTCCACTGCTTTCCCAGGCCGTTAGCAGGGAGCTGGATCGGAAGCAAAGGAGCTGGGGTTCAGACCCCCACACGGGATGCCGGTGTCACAGGGGGCAGCATCGCCTGTAACGCTGGCCCCAACACTTTTTTGTTTTTTAATAAAATCAACAAGATCCAGCATTCAGCAACCAACAAAAACCACTAGACAAGCAAATGAGAAAGAAAACCAGACTGGCAGCCAAGATGAAATCGGTCACTAGAAAGAGCTAAAAACGAGGGATGATGGAATTAGCAGAAAAGATAACTTCCAAAGATCGTATCAATAACCTCAGTGTGATTGATCTGTAAACGACAACGTGAACGTAATACGGGGATGGAGAACTAGAAGTAAAAACCTCACTATGTGCGTCGGATGAGACTGGAAAAGAGGGCCCTTGGCTCAGTGGTTAAGATGACCACACCCACGTCGTGCAGTGCCTGCATTCAAGTCCCGGTTCCAAACTCCAGCTTCCCGCTGGTGCAGCCCTGGGAGGCAGCTGGGGATGGCCCCAGTGACTGGGTCCCTGACACCAACGTGGATCCTGGCCTTGGCCCCAGATGGGAACAGTTGTGGGCACTGGGAAGTAAATAACAGTCTTAAAAACGAGAATGTCAAGTTTACAGATCAACAAATAGCAGTTTAGAGGAAGGAAGGGAGGAAGGGATGGAGGAAGGGAGGAAGGGAGGAAGCGGGGGGGGGGGGAGGGAAGGATGGAGGGACGGAGAGAGGGAGGGAGGATCAAAGAATTTGAAGATACAGCAGTAAGTCTCTTCCAGGATGCAGTGTGGTGTGAGAAGAGGCAGGAACCCGAGTAGAGCCTGGGGGGCCTGTAGGGTAACACCAAGCATACGTGTAGTTGGAGTCGTGTGTGTGTCAAATACTTGTGGAAATAGCGGCTGAAGGTTTTCCATATTACATGAAAGCCAGAAGCTTGTAGTTCCTAGAACCTTAACAAACCAGGAGAAACACACAAGACCACCAAACTAGGGGCTGGCGTTGTGGTGCAGCGGGTAGAGCCACCGCCGGCGATGCTGGCACCTGATACGGGCGCCAGTTCACGCCCTGGCTATTCCACTCGCGATCCAGCTTCCTGCCGATGGCATGGGAAAAGCAGCGGATGATGGCCCAAGTACATGGGCCCCTGCGCCCACGGGGGAGACCTAGATGAGAAACTCCTGGCTCTCGGTTTCGGCCTGGCCCAGAACTGACCACTGTGGCCATCTGGGGACTTAAACAGTGCATGGAAGAGTCTCTTTCAAATAAACTTTAAAAAACAAAAACACCAAACTAAGCCAAATCATAATCTGCTGAAAACTAGGGGCAGACAGACAAGACAGCAGAAGGAAAGGACTACAGAACTTAGCCCCAGAAAGGACGGGAACTCAAAGTGCATGGTGTGTTAGGAAGGTGAGCCTACACACACAGCACACACACCGTATCACTGCCTTCAAACACGGGAGAAACGTCAGACACTTCCAGACAGCGGCTGGGAGGATGTGTCGGCACAGCTGCACCCCCAGCAGCTTCATGGGCGAGCCTCGGGCAGGAGAACCGTACCAGACAGAAGCCTGATCTACAGGCTCGGGGAGCACCAGACTGGTAAATACCCGGGTAAGATCGAACACGTGTGATTACCTGCAGGTGCCAAGTAGTAGCCGCTGGCCTAATCACACACTAACCTAACGAGAACGGATCAAACCCACTCTGTCACACTCCACGCAAGTATGTCAGAACGGCTTCGAGAAAATGACTACTGTCTGCTGGGAGACTCCGAACTCTGACGCAGCAGAAACAAAAAGAGAAAACAACCCAGGGAAGATGCAGCGTGAAGTCACGGAACGACGGCCTCTTGAGCCACGACAGGGCTCTGGAGGCTCTGGAGGAGCTGACACAAGCCATTTCTGAGCGCAGAGGGAAGCAATTCACTTCTGCGAAGACGACTCGGATGTTGGAACTTGACCCAGGCGACACAAAGCAAAACCACACACCGCTTTTGCTTATCACCCGGGGCATCGCAGTCCTATCTGATTCACTGCAAAGGGTATCTCGCAGGATGGTGAGGCAGCTTAGTGAGGGCAAGCATCACAGTCACACTACATCCCAGGAACTATTCAGGAACATTTTCAAAAACTCACCTACAAGTTAAATATACAAATATACAAAATGAGTAAATAGAAAACACAGAATTTTACAAAGGATTATAAAAAAAATCTAAAAGGAGAAGAAAATGCCATGATTCCGGAGAACACTGAAAACCACAAAGCCATTTATCACTTCTAATCGTAATTACAGTAGTTTCCATTAGAATCTCTGTGAGATGGGCAAAGGAATCTTTGAAAGCATTCAGAATGAAAGACACCGCACAGTATCTGCTAAACTCTAGACAAAGAGCGCAGCCCTGTGCAGGGGGATCGCTGAGCTAGGAAGAGCTGCCCTGACAAGGACGCAAGACAGGCTGGCACGACCACTCAGTGCCCAGCAGTTAACGAGAAGAAGCATCAAGGAACACCCAGTATGTATGTACAGACACACATGTATGTATGTACAGACACATATGGCTTCTCTGTGGAAAAGAACAGAAACATAAAAAGGATAGGAGAAAGTTAAGGAAAATTCATGTACATAAAAATTAAAGACAAGTCTTTTTTTAATATCAGAGCATTAATCTAAATGGATTTAAATGCAAAGAATAAAACAGACCTAAAACATCCCCCCTCCAGAGTATAAAATAAAAATACCAACATATGAACACGTGGTTATTAAGTCAGGGCTGGCGAAGGGCACACACACACTTAGACTGGTCCATTCCCAGAAAGCACTTCTGCAAGAAGTACCAATCAACTCTGCCCATTATTCTGCTTTGGGAGTCCTACTCCTAGAACAGGAACATAAACTCTACAAAGACATGGTTTTATGTACAAAAGGCATTCCAGGGGCAGGCAATGTGAGGCAGCTAAGCCACCAATCGGACACCTGCACCTCAGAGCAGAGTGCCCGGGTTCGAGTGGAGCCTCGGCTCCTGACGGCCGCTCCCTGCTAATGCCCACCCTGGCAGGCAGCAGTGACGGCTCAGGTACTTCTGTTTCTGGCTCTAGTTCAGCCTAGGCCACCTCTGACTGTGGCAGCATTTGGGAAGTGAAGCAGCAGGTGGAAGATCTCCCTGTATCACTTTGCCTTTCAAGTAAGAGAAAATAAACATTTTCTTAAAAAGCTACTTAAATAGCTTTACTTTTAAAGTAGAAAAACTATAAAGAGCCCCAAATTTAGTAAGGGAGTGGCTAAATCATCTATGTCGCACAGGACCTGTCATAACATGACGTAGTCACTATGATCATGAAGACTTTGAAAATTATGGTTAATAAGTGAAGCCCCTGTTTATGTTCTACAGTGAATGCTTAGCGTAAATGACCTGATTTAAACCCATCCGGCACACCCGAGAGAGAGATCTGATTCCCACAACTGTGTTCTCCGAAGACAAATCATACACGAGAGAAACAGAAATGCAAGATACTGAAAGAGGTGTGCACCCTGTGAGTTTAAGAAAATTATAAAAACATTAATGATGGCTCTTGGAGGGGACAGAGATGCGAAGTAATTCTTCCATCCTTTGGTATTTGATAGATTCCTGTAAATTACTACAATGTGACCAGGAAGCCGTTAGAAAACACACTACAGCGCCCAAAGTCTGGTCGGAAGTTTCCGGTACATCATGTTTCCTTAGTAAAGATGAGACGTAACTGAGTCGAGGACCAAGTCAGCCCAATATGCTGTCAGAGCAGTACGGGTGTCCACTGCCCGAAGGGTTCCAGGGTGAATCTCGGGTGCCCACCACCATTATTTCCTTCACCCTGAAGTTGGGCTGCAAGGAGAGTGTCTACAGAATCAGCATCCCTCCTTTGTTACATAGTAGCATTAGTGACATCAGCTCTATTGGGTAGGAATACACTGTCAGTGCTACGTTTTACTACAACACAACTGAATTATTAGGAACAAGCTGAGTACGCTATGAGTGCCACATGTGTATGCACGACCGTTTGGAGTCAGCAAAGGCATACCTGCCCCAAGCGGACCCCAGGCAGGTAGGAACCGCGAAAAGCCACCAGCAACACTCAGCAGCCCCCCCGGCCATTCCGGACTCCACTGCCCCCGATCACCCCTTCCAGGAACTCACAGGGTGTAGCTGTGCCCACACCCACAGGCAAACTGCCGGCCTTTTCAAGAGAAAGCACCATACTTAGGCAGTGTTTGCTTTTCCTAACCATGGTGAATCTGTGCTACGGCTTCAGTTAGCATCTTGTTTTTTAAGGTGCCAATGGTGTCTTTTTTTAAAGATTTATCTATTTATTTGAAAGAGTTACAGAGAGAGAGAGAGAGAGAGAGAGAGAGGGAGGCAGGGAGGGAAGCAGGAAGGGAGGGAGGGAGGGAGGGGTCTTCCATCTGCTGGTTCAGTCCCCATGTGGCCTCAATGGCCAGAGCCCTGGAGCCTCCGTGGTGGGTGGGACGGGGGAGGCTGGGGCGACTCCCAGCAGAGCAGCTCCCCTTGTCTCGCTGGGCTTGAGCGCCACCTGCAGCCGGGGACTGGGGACTGCGAGACCAAGCTCAAGTCCGGCCCGGCGGACTCTAAGCCCTGGCTGCGAGGTGCTTTATTTCTGTACACTGTTAGGGGAAGCTGGTAAAACAGCCACTTAAGACATCAGGCCTCTTCGGCGAACACATTTAATATAACGAAACACACGCAGCATGGCTAACAAAGAGCTTGTCTGACTTCTGCTGCACAACACGTGTGCGCTGGCTGTTCCCAAAACTGGGCTCTGCGCGTGGATGACCTCCGGCCCCAGCCACATGTTCCAGTCACCAGGCACTGACCCGTGGACGGCAGGTGCAGCCAGGAAGCAGGGGGAGCCAGAATGTCCTTGGTGGCCGGTGCTGGGCTTCTTCCCACGCAGACGCCTGGCCAGACCAGCAGAGTGGCCACGGTCACTCCTGCGATCACCGTCCACCCTGCATCCAGATTAGAGGTCCTTCTCCTTTAGACGTCTGTCACCCTCAGGGGACTGAAAGCACATCAGGAGAACGCTGGAGGTCGTGACAGCGCTGTGCGTCAGGCTGCGGAGGCTGGAGGCCAGTGCGGCCGCAGCCCCAGCACCTCCGTGAGGCGCGTGCGCCCGCCAGCCCCAGCCCGACTCACCTGAGCCCTGACGGCGGGGGGGGAGGGCAGCGCCTCTCTCCTGGGGCCTGGCATGGCACCTGACTTAGGGGACGGGAGAGAGGAGTTAACTTTACACTCCAGCTCTCACTGACCTGACCTCACGCATCTGCCTCCCGACCCTCCCTGGGTCTCCCTGCTCTGGGAGACTGCTGGTGCAGACGCCGTGAGCAGGACACGAGGTCACTGGCTCTACCACGATGAGCACGGAGGGTCCTGGGCCTCTGGTGGCCTTGCCTTCTCTCCTCTCGCAACAGGAGGGTGCTGGTGTGTCAGCCACCAGGACGGCCCACCGCCCTCAAACGCACTTGGTCTGCACAGCCCGGACTCTGCATGATTCTCACGACGACATTTCTGCATCCGGACCACTCCGTGAGCCTCACGGCCTCTCTGGCTGTGGCCGCCGCCACGGCCAGCCCCGCATCTGCGGTGACAAACCTTCTATTCAGACCAAGGACTCACAGAAATAAAACTGGTTTAATCTAACCTTGGGTGAGTGACTGACAGGCTGTCCGGAACTCGGGTCTCTTTCACATCTCCGATTTCCTCTCAGGAGAGGGAACCCGCCCCTGGCACGTGCACCCTCCTTGTGCAACACGAGCCCAGCCCGTGTGGAGCCGGGACGAGCAGCCTGACACGCTGTCCCACGTCTGGCCACGGGCAGAGGTGACTGCAAACCCCCTGCGGACAGCTCGTTCTCTACAGAGCAAAGGAGACCCTAACGGGGAAGGAGATGTAAACGCCACCTGCGCCCACAACACACACAGAAGGCTTCCGCCCTGGACAGCCAGCGACAGACTGAAGGCGCGCAAGCGGAGGAGCCGCGACCAAGACGCTAAATGCCAGAGAGGGCTCGGGTTCGGGGGCGTTCTGGAAACCCGGAGGGAGGGACAGGAGCTGGGATTTCTCCGATTACAATGATCCTCTGTGTAACAGCTTTCCGGAGAGCGCCAACCTAAAAACCGTCGGTGCAAACAAGCAATGAGGAAAGTCCACGGAAAAAGACCTGACTCTGAGACAAAAAGGAAGTGGTAATGCGGCTGTCACTTTAAATCAACTCCCGGCAGCTCGCTGTGAGTCCCTACAGTTGACACAAGGGCAGCCTGAGGACAGCAGGGGACACGTCCAGTGTAGCGTGCTCAGGGCTGGGCTGGGCGGTAGGAGCTCCTCCAAGTCCAGGCAATCAACACACGAACAACAGATGAGAGAACGGGGAGATGGCCCGCCTGCTCGGGGTGCATGGCGCCAGCAGGGAGTACTGCAGCACTGGGCAACCTCCCTCACCAGAAACCTCGCCCGGGGACACACACTCGCCAGGCCACCCGCAGATGTCTTCCCTCGTGGAAGTAAAACCGGGGAAGGGCTGGCTCGTGGACTGCTTGTAGTTGGTTTCCCACAGTCATTCCAGAAAGGAAACGCCTTCACAGATTGATGAGTCCCCTTCCCTTGGAACGAGCAACCTGGTCAGCGAGAAGTCTGTCCAGAAGCACCAGGGGGACCCCAGCACCGCAGGGAAAGGATGGAGGACCCCCCCATCCACCAGGTGGCACCTGCATCTCACTAAACCCCCACCTAACAAGGCCAGAGTCCAAGGACCAGGAGCTGAACCGCCTCACCTGAGCTCCTGAGTAGGCGGCTGTGTCGGCGGTGCTGGCTGGGTCACAGTCGGGCCCACCGGGCTGCACAAACGCGTCACGTCCCAGCAGCTGCCCGCTGCGGCGGTACACGTATGGATGTGTGAACAGTAAACCATGATGGGAAAATTGAGCGATTAGCACCAGAAAGGTCTGGAAGGGCAGGAGGTTCTCAGGTAACGCTGGTCAGGACTGGATGGAGCAGGGACTTCACACGCTCCCAACTGTGTTGCCAGCAGCAGCACGAACCCACTGAGTGCAAGTGGTAAGGGGAGAATAGGGCACACCAGGTCTGTGCCATCATCAGTCAGATGGAAGGGGCCAGGCGTGCCCTCAACACCAGGACTGGGTGAGGTGTACCGTGAAAAGTCTGGATGGAAAAGAATATGACGCAGCCTTGGGGGCAACAGGGCGACCTGGGGGGATCAACGGCCCGACACCCACCAGGAAGCGCTAAAAACTCAGTCTAGGAACTAAGGAACATGCAGGGCCATCCTGGGCAGGAAACATGTCCTCAGAGCTGCCATTAACACCCTACACATCAAATGTTAAGGGCTCCAAACCAGGGGTCTCCTGTTGCTCCCAGCATCAGCCTGGGTGGAAGGGATTCGTTTTTCGTGAATGGGGAGAAAGCCACCGCAGGGCCACCATGCCTGAGTCTGGTCACAGGGCAGAGGAGGGACGCTCTGGCAAGAGACGCCAGGTGCCTATGGAAGGGCTTCCTCTCCAGGGCCCAAAACACACCCGTCCCTAAGTCCTACTCACTCACGTGCCGCACATGGCACTTCGGTCAACGGAGTGTAACGGAGCCCAAGATTTCCTCCGGCCTAGTGATGGCACAGCCAGTGCGACACGGCAGTGCGAGAAGTCCCTCACACGTCTGTGCCGACGCTGGCGTGAGCATGCCCGCTGGGGTGCCAGCGGTGCGAAGCACAACACATACAACTGGATACGTGACGCCGGACGGTGATAGGCAACCACGCCACCGGCTTCCGTATTCACTGCGCTGTACTTTCCACCATTATTTCTTTCTTTCTTTTTTTTTTTTTTTTTGACAGGCAGAGTGGACAGTGAGAGAGAGAGAGAGACAGACAGACAGACAGAGAGAAAGGTCTTCCTTTGTCCGTTGGTTCACTCTCCAATGGCTGGTGTGCTGCGGCCAGCACACTGCGCTGATCCAATGGCAGGAGCCAGGTGCTTCTCCTGGTCTCCCATGGGGTGCAAGGCCCAAGCACTTGGGCCATCCTCCACTGCACTCCCGGGCCACAGCAGAGAGCTGGACTGGAAGAGGGGCAACTGGGACAGAATCCGGTGCCCCGACCGGGACTAGAACCCGGTGTGCCGGCGCCGCAAGGCAGAGGATTAGCCTGTTGAGCCACGGTGCCGGCCTCCACCATTATTTTAAAAGCAGGGCGGGGAACGTCTGGCCCAGGGTCATATAAAGCCTGCAAAATCATTTGGTCTGTTCTGCCAAGGCCATCGCAGGTGGGACTTGAAGTTCAACAAACTTGCAGCAGGCTGGTCTTTAAGTTGATGATTTGTGTGGTCTGTGAGCCGTGTTATGAATGCGAATGGCCCTCAGCAGACACAGGGCACCCACCCTAGTCTAGTGTGCTCGGTAGGAAAGCTGAGTGCGAACAAGTCGGCCGTGCGCTGCCTCATTCCCCTCATCCGCGCGGCCACCCAGGTTGTGCAGGTGCACCTGTGCCGTTCACACAGGACGAAACCAGCCGACGCCCCCCTTCGCAGCACAAGTCCCTGTCCACCCCAAAGCCGTAACTGAGGTCATCCAGGGGCTGGGCCTACAGTCAGGACTGCAGGCCACGGCTGCTCACAGAACAGCTCAGGATGCAGCACGCTAGTGTGACTGTCACAAACCTCACAAACAGGCACTGCTTCATAACCGATGGAACATGATGAATAAAATAAACTGGCTTCAACATTTCCTATCAACCCTTCTGCTCTCAGGCCGGCACGGCCAGGACCCGCGGGGGCACCAGCTGGGCTGTGACCCCCAAGACCTGGCAGCAGTGCCCTGCCACACTGGGGATGTCTGGGAGCTCTCTCCTAAGATAAGTGCAGTCCAACGGTGCCTTACTGCATAAAAATATACATCTAAGTACATAAAACATGAACAGTCATTTCTTGCAAAAGTCCTGAATACAATATCAGTAAACAGAATCTAGAGCACTTATTACTATTTTTTGAAACTGCACCATCTCAGCCACTGTTGAGAACGCAGCTCAGCAGTGCGAAGGGTGGTCACGCCCGCAGCTGTGCCATCCCCACCCCGACCTCCAGAACCCCCCATCTTCCCAAACCGAAATTCAGCACCCACTCCGCAGCTGCTCCCATTCCCCTCCTCCCTCCCAGGCCCAGGCAGCCAGCTCTGCTTCCCATCTCTGTGCATCTGACCACGGTGGGCACGGCGTACAGGCAGAGTCAAGGTCTCAAGGGACGGTCTCTTGGCGACAAGGATGTCGATGTTCACATGTGATCAAAGACAAAGTGCTCCAGGATCCACGGCCAGGTCGGAAACAAAATCCGAGTGGAGTGCGGTACTTGTTTCTCTTTCGATGGCTGGGACCTGCTGCTCCAGCCAGCCCTGGAGGTTTAATGCACACATGTGGGCCGCTCACTTCCTAGAGCGCAGGCCCTAGACCCCACAAGCTTGTGCCTCCAGCTCTGAGCATGAGCCTCTCTCTTATAGACACTCAGGGTTTGCTGAATGACTTGCTGACAGTAGACCTGGAGGATTCCAGCTCTTCTTTGAAAACAAAGAGGCCCTCCAAGTAGCACGCTAGACTCCTTCCAAATGTCAGTTTGTACCTGTGCCATCAGTTCAGGGTGTAACTACAGACCACTGAGTGACCTTGCCCGTGGTTAAGGTGTTGTAGATTAGGATGTGTCAGTTTCAATCTTCATTCAGAGCTATGCTGAGCTCCTCGGGCAGCATTAGCTCCCTAAGGGGATTTGGATTCCTAAATCTGGAGAAGCAGCGGTCTCTGGAGCCCACAGGAGACCCACACGTCCATCTCCACGCGCTTCTTCAAAACACGCTCAGCAGTAAAGCAGTTGCAGGGCCACAGGCGTCAGCCAACGTCTC
Organism: Sylvilagus floridanus; assembly: GCA_949820135.1. Classification (NCBI taxonomy): domain Eukaryota; kingdom Metazoa; phylum Chordata; class Mammalia; order Lagomorpha; family Leporidae; genus Sylvilagus; species Sylvilagus floridanus. The sequence continues at coordinate 188,709,664 of OX463227.1, forward strand.
GGCACGAAAGCCAAGAACAGAAACCAAGATCCTGAGAACTGAACCATATTCTTCGAAAAAGTTGGTGGGAAGCTTGACTCAAGCAAGATCAATCCTTATCTACAGATGTGAATTGAAGCTATTATGTTTAGCTTCACTCAAACAGGAAGTGAAAAACTAGTAAGCACTACAAATCCTACCATCCCAACTGAGCGTGTCAGGGTAAGTTCCTATTGTAAGTTCCAAGTTCCTCAGACAGGTGACACTTTCAGTGTAGTTCACATGAATAGCTTTGCAAACAGATAAAATATGGGAGAGAAAAATCCAACAATCTGTATGTGGCAATGCCACCTTACAGTACCAAAGAAACAAAACAAACACCAGACTCCCCCTCCCCTTTAGTAGAGACGAGAGATAACCCGCCAGTGACAAGCTGAACTCGTGATGGCATCAACAGAGCATGGCATTTCACCCCTCGCCAGTAACAGATGCTGCTGGCACTATTCTGGTTACACACATGTGGAGCAGTCGTAACCACACCTCCTCTCCAGAGGGAAACAACTCACGGTGTGCACTGATCGCAAGGAGTGTGGTCTGGGAAAAAAAGCTCCAGTGCTCATCCCTGCCCCCGGCTACTGCAAAGAGAGGGCAAACCTTAGCTCACCTCTCTCGGAAGCACAGTCATGGACCGCACCTAAGACAGTGGACTCCCAAGGTTCTGACGAAGCTGGAACAGCCCCACGGCCTGGGGACCTGTCTTAGCTCCTGTCACAGCACAGCGTGGTGCGCTCCTCACGCCTGCCACGCGGCCGGCAGTGACACGCCGAGGAGATTCGCACACGATAGTTGCTAAGGGTGGCCAACGACGCACTGACCACGCTACCGTTTTTATCGTTAGTGTGCACACCGTATAAAAGGGAGCTAGCTGACTGTGCAACTGTCGCCACGCCTCTTCCAGCTCGTGTTTGGCCTGTCTCGGCTGCATCCAGAGACCACAACCAGTGAGCGGCCCACTCTGGGCACGGGCACACTCGAGTGTTCCTGGTGAGGTCTTCATGACAACAAAACCGCCCTGCGGTGCCTGCCTCAGAATGCGCCCGTTCAGTGCCGCATGGCTGCGCCACGGTCCACAGGAGAGGGTCCAGGTGTGGCACAAGAGTCTCATTCAGGCTTCGACCTGCCACGGGCTAAGAACGAACCTGTCACCGACACTCTATCCCTTTCCAAGTGCCCCCATTCCTAGCAACTTCCTTGGGAGTTCAACAGGAGCACAGCACAGGGCACTGTTAACCTCTTCCCCGCTGCGCCCTCCCCTACTGCATCTCTGAATGACTCACGGAAACGAGAGCAAGGCTCGCATGAGCTCCAGCTGTGTTCTCAGAGGCTGGCACACGGCTCTCTGGCCACTTGCTCCCCGCTGGTGCACGTTACAGACCCTACGGGGCACAAGACACCGAAAATAGAACCGCTGCCCCTCCACAAAGCAAGCACCCTCACCGCGCTGTGACACGTGGCCGTACACTCCAGTTCTAGGCTGCCCAGAGCTAGAGCGAGGCTGCAAACTCAAGAAAAAGATTCTTAAACCAAGACAAACCTAAGACAAGCTGGTACTTGGAAGACCCAGGAGGTTTTTCCCACTGTGGTTCTCTTTCAATTAAAAATAGAACAAAACCCAAGAAATCCCTGTCCCACTCAACCACTGCAAAACCAGAGCGAAGGGAAAGGAAGCCAGAGAAGCGAGGCCTCCCTCGCGGTGGCAGGTGACACAAGAGTCGCCCTGGCACCTCCCAGGACACACGGCTATCTTTCCTGCCAAAACAGGCTCTCACTTGGAACCTCGAAGACTGAATCGCCAACAGGGGAGACGCTCTGCTGGGTGAGGACGCTTGCTGGCTCCACGATGCTGTGGAGACTCAGCCATGCTCCCCGAGACGGTCGGAGACCCTAAAGCTGTCTGTCTGCCATTCAAATAAATAAATAAATCTTATGGAGAAAAAAAAAAAAAAAGTCTGGTATGAAGTATGAAATACTCTCCCAAGAGACAGGGAGAAGAATACAGTTTGTTGGGGCTGTAGTAGGTAAAGCCAGCATCCCATATGGGTGCCAGTTTGAGTCCCGGCTGCTCCACTTCCGATCCAGCTCTCTGCTATGGCCTGGGATAGCAGTAGAAGATGGCCCAACTTCTTGGGCCCCTCACCTGCGTGTGAGACCTGGAAGAAGCTCCTGGCTCCTGGCTGCGGATCGGTGTAGCTTCAGCCCTTGCGGCTAACTGGGGAGTGAACCAGTGGAGAGAAGACCTCTGTCTCTCTTCCTCTCCTTCTCTGTGTAACTCTGACTTCAAAATAAATAAATAAATCTTTAAAAAATACAGTTTGTCTCCAAGAGACAGTCATCCCAAACACATCTGTGGCTTGCTTTTCTCAATTACTTTCTGCACACTGAAAACTTGAAGCAGTCAAGTTACCCAACCTAACACTAAGAGAAACAGAAAAGTTCATGGAACTTTCTAGATAAACTCCCCACATCAGGGCCAACCCAGTGTGCACACTTGCTAGAGAGCAGAGTGCAAAGACGGTACCTGGAGGGCGGTCTGACAATTTGTACGCGAAACATTCACCAGTACAACAAACTTCTGAGAAACCCAAATTTGGCCATTTATCCTACAGAAGAAATTCAAGGACTTCCGCTAGGATCTGGCCACTGGGACGTTCTCTGCAGCGTGCTGTAGCGGCAGGGCGGTTGCTGTGACTGAGAGAGACCAGGTGCAACTATGCCGAATGACAGAGTGGCAAGGCAAGATCCACAGGTGCCCCAACAGCGAGGTGTGTGTGGGGCACACATAGCACAGTGATTAAGGGAGGACTCGGGCCAGGGTCTGTGGCCTCCTGAGCCGGCTCTGTCACAGTCTCTCCCCAACCGCTCCATTTCCGGTCTCACAGCTAAGAGGTCAATCGGCTCTCCACCTTGCTCCGATCTGTGCACAGGGCAGGACGGCTGCCAGTCGTTTACTGTCGCAGTGGAATCTTCCTGCACTTGAGCTTGCGCTGAGCACGGAGGAGGAGCTCTGCAAACCAGCTCCGGCTCTGCCTCCTTGCCGTCCACACTGCCCGTGAGCTCGGCTCTAGGACTCCGCGACAGGACCTGCTCCGTTTATAAACCCACTCTGCAAACCAAAGTCAGAGGAGGAAGAAAGACTAACAGACAGAAGTTAGAAAGCCTTGTGTTCAAGGTACAACCTCTGGACTGGCTGCAGATCTGAGGCTGCGAGGTGACCACACATCCCGCAAAGCAAGCAAAGACGAGCCCCTCCAAGGAGAGAGCTGGGGCAGGGGGCTGTCCTGGGGCTGGGGGACTGCTGCTGCAACAACGCGTGGAGGAAGAACCAGTGTGTGCTGGCCTGGCAGCACAGCCGCCCACTCGTGAGGACTGGAGTGAGAGGGGAGATCGGAGACGACCTCCCTTCCACACCCTCCTGCCTTGCACTTTCTCTCAGGCCACCGGAGAAAGAGCAGAAAACACTGCTCATCCATCGGAAAGGGAAGGCGAGTGTGGGACAAACCGAGCCTTTTACCCTGAGGGAGGGAAGGATCCTGAAGGCTCCACCACTGAGGTAGAGGCACACCAGGCACACCGGGCCCACAGCTGAAACGGGACCAGAGCGACAGTCCCCTTGCTCCAAATACTCCCTGTGCCTCCTGCGGCAGCCTAGCAGGAGCTGAGGGAAACTCAACAGCAGCATCCTCTGGGGAGAGGCAAAGTATGGGAGAGAAGTCTGCATGAATCAAGCAGACAGGGTGGCTGGGAGCTGACAGTGCAGAGCGACCTCCTCACAGCCCCCAGTCTGCTCTGGGCACCCAGTGCCTGCAGAGGAAACGTGCACCCAGCTCCAATTCTGATGAGACCAACCCAGCCTCCCGCCTCGTGGGCTGCCCAAGAAACGTCTCACCCGTTTCTAGGCCCAAATATTGTGTATCTGAATCTCTTGTTTTGCAAAAGATGTTTAGCATTCAAACAAAAATGACTAAACACACAAATAAGAAGTAAAAGAATACAATTCAGTGTTAAGAAACAAAGCAATCTGGAGAACCGGAATTCAGAACAGAACTTAGAGGTGAGCAAGATAACAGTTCAATCACACAGGAATAACTAAGTAACTCTGACAGGGCAGGACTGTGCATACCGGGAGGCAGCAGATGTAGGGTCCCTGACACCCACGTGGGAGAATCTGGACAGATTTCCTGGCTCCTGGCTTCAGCCTGGCCCAGCCCTGACTAGTGAGGACATCTGAGGAGTGAACCAGCGGATAGAAGAGGTCTCTCTCCATCTCTCCCTCTGTAATTCTGCTTTTCAAATAAATAACTCTTGAAGGGAAGGGGGAAGGGGGAAGGGGGAAGGGGGAAGGGGGAAGGGGGAAGGGGGAAGGGGGAAGGGAGGAAAGAAAGAAAGAAAGAAAGAAAGAAAGAAAGAAAGAAAGAAAGAAAGAAAGAAAGAAAGAAAGAAAGAAAGAAAGAAAGAAAGAAAGAAAGAAAGAAAGAAAGAAAGAAAGAAAGAAAGAAAGAAAGAAAGAAAGAAAGAAAGAAAGAAAGAAAGAAAGAAAGAAAGAAAGAAAGAAAGAAAGAAAGAAAGAAAGAAAGAAAGAAAGAAAGAAAGAAAGAAAAAGGTTTTGGGCTGGTGTCTCTCTACTTCTTAAATAGAAATTTAAAACATTAAAATAAACGTTAAACATGACAACGTACCTAAACAGATGGACATAGAAACTGTAAGAGAACTGTTAAGCATGGCATCAGAGAGAAAGGATTCCTTCAACAGGCCACAGGCAGATTTCAGGGCTGAGCAGTCAGAAGACGGTCAAAGGAGTTAAAAGAAAAAGCATGGGGTGGCGTGGTGGCACGTGATGCCAGCATCCCACGTGAGCAGTAGCTCCAGTCCCGGCTGCTCCACCTCCGATCCAGCTCCCTGCTAATGTGTCTAGGAAAGCAGCAGCAGACAGCCCAAGTCCTTGGGCCCCTGCTACCATGCTGGAGACCTGGATGGAGCTCCTTGCTCTTGGCTTCAGCCTGGCCCAGTCCCAGCCATCACAGCCAACCGGGGAGTGAACCAATGGATGCAAGATGTGTGACAATGGCAAAGGATTTTAGAGCACAGGCAAAACAGAAAAATGAAGAAAAACGAAGAGAACTAGAGGCCTGGGGACAGCATGACCTGGGGACAGCACCCGTTATTTATGGCCGGAATCCTGCAGGAGGCACAGAAGAGCAGCTGCAGAAACGATGGCCCCACACTTCCAAACATTGACGTACACACCCAAGACACTCAAGGGCCTCTGAGCAACATCCATTAAGAGGGAGCCCCAGCCGGGCGCACAACCATCAGACCCTGAAAGCCAAGGAACCCCCAGCCGCAGGAGAAGCGGTTCACCACACTGGCGGATCTGCCCCACGATGGACAGCTGGCGTCTACGAGGCCCTGCTGACGTGTGCGGACAGCACAGGACGCCCACCCAGAGCTCTCCACGGAGGGTATCGCCTCCGTAACAGCGAAGGAGGAACCAGCCCCCTCCCAGATACAGGCAGACACAGAACTCCTCACAAGCCGACCTCCTCCCCAGGAAAAGCTGAAGAGGTCCTCTGGGTCGACATGAGACACGGCACGCACCTCCACGTGCAGGAATAAATGCTGATGAAGCAACCACACGCAAGTAATCACAAAACCCAAGACAAACGTACTTAGGCCTGCTGTCCTTTCTCCTATATGATTAAAATGGCAGCTGTATCAGGCAACAGCTACAAATCTGTGTTGAAGGGAGGGAGGAGGGGACAGAACGATCCAGGAGCAGAGCTTCTGAACTTAAATTGCTATTAATCTGAACTACGTTTTCGCAGATGAACATGTGAGACTGTGACCTCCAGGGCAGCCACTGAGAAACAGCAAAATCCACTTAGCAGAGAGAGCAGGAGAGGGACTAAAACGGTGCACCAGCCACACCTGCCTAACACGTTCTGGAGGCATGCAGGGCAGGGAAACACGGAGAAAGCAAAGAGGCGGCGGCAGACAAACCCCACCTCGTCGGCACCCGTGCATCCCTTCCCGACGCGGACACATCCTGAGAAACCTGCCGTGAGGCATGTCCTCGGTGTCAACCGCAGAGGGCACTCAGAGACCACCGCGCACCTGGGCTCCTGGGCTGTGCACCGGGGGCAGGCCCTCTGTGTACTGAACACAGAGAAGGCACGGCAGAGATGAGGTACAAAGGATAAGCCATGGACACCTACTATACAGGGTGCTGAGTGGAGCCGACAGCCCTGGAATCTGCTCTGGGTGATTCACGAGTGAGTGCTGAGTGACAGAGAGGACACAGGACGTCGGCGCCCCACTGTAAGCTTTATGAAAGTTATACGCTCAGGTAACACTGGATTTCTGAAACCTTTTCCATTACTCAACAAAAAATTGACTTTAGCTTACTGTAATTTTTAACTTTTTAAAAAATTTATTTATTTATTTATTTGACAGGCAGAGTTATAGACAGTGAGAGAAACAGAGAAAGGTCTTCCTTCCATTGGTTCACCCCCCAAATGGCTGCTACGGTCAGCGCATCACGCTGATCTGAAGCCAGGAGCCAGGTGCTTCCTCCTGGTCTCCCGTGTGGGTGCAGGGCCCAAGTACTTGGGCCATCCTCCACTGCACTCCTGGGCCACAGCAGAGAGCTGGCCTGGAAGAGGGGCAACCAGGACAGAATCCAGCGCCCCGACCGGGATTAGAACCTGGGGTGCCAGCACCGCAGGCGGAGGATTAGCCTAGTGAGCTGTGGCGCTGGCCAGGAATGTTTCAAAGTCAAGAACAGCACTTCAAAATTTACGTTTGTTTGCTATGGCCGACTTTCTGTCCTCCATCTGAAGCATAGCACACTGCCAAAGGCGGGAGAATCATCACAGGTACCAACTTAGAGAAGGAAGCTTGTCCACACAACCCCAATACGGGAAGCCTGTCCACACAACCCCAATCACGGGCTGGGGAAAAGTCGTGCTGGTCCTGCAGGGCAGGGAGACCACGCCTGCTGCAACCGAGACACCTGTGGCCCGCTGTCCCTGGAGCAGCAACAGCAGGGACAGCCACGCCCCGCGGAGGGAACACGTGGCCGGGGGAGCTCACGTGATTACCAGGGAACTGGGAGTTCCTGCTGCCCAGTGACGTCACGGCCCTCGTGGTGCTGTGGCACAACAGGACCCTCAGGCGCCCGTGGTGGTGCTGGGGGCACACCTGCCGCCGTCAGTCGCAGACAGCCCAGTGACTACAGCACTTCACACCTGATGGCACCCCACCACGAAGTGACTGGGTTGACAATTTACTGTTATCAGAGAGTGTGCTCACGTTCACCGTACTGAGCTCAGGACCTCGGACATCACCGAGTCTTCCTGGCTGCACCAGGAGGCCACGTGGAACAACCCATCTAGCCCGGCCAAGTCTGTGCAAACCCGCCCTGTGGCGTCTTCTGGGCAGGTTTCCCAGCAATGGCGCGTGGCCGACCGGCTGGGCGCTGTGCTGTCTATCCCTGGCAAGTGTGCCTATCTCAGAGACAGGGACAAGCCAGCTGTCCAGACAATTCCCAGTCTCCTCCACGGGCCCACAGCAACGTGGCCTCTACTTCTTAACCATGTTTCTACAAGCCAGCCCAGGCTCCCGAGTCACATTTATCGTATTTGATGTTTCAAGATGAATACAATTATCAGCAAATCAAAACAATGGTCATTTATATATGTTTACCAGGATCCTGAAAACCACGTGGTTCTGACTTTGATCACGATCCCAGTGGGAATGTGGGGTCTGCCTGTTTTCCACAAACTTAACAGATTCCAGCTCACGGGACAGGACCGCGCAGGAAACTGTCGAAGCCTGGGGTGTTCCTGCTTCCCGCTGGCCTCAGACACTGGTGTTTGCTGGGCGCGTGTTACGTCCATGCTGTCATGACGTGAAGACTGGCCTCAAATCCTAGCACTTCCAGCCATCTCTTCCCCTGCACCCTCCACGGCCTGCCTCCAAACATGTTCCGTCATAGTACCTCTGCAGAACGCACCTGGGAACAGGTAGGGTTCCCCGTTGTATACACAGAAATACACGGCACACCAAATTAGAAGCTGCCTACTTCCCACGGCAGCGAGCAGGTCACCTTGGAAGAGGCAAGTCCTCTGCCTGAGAAAAACCCCAGCGCCTGCGGGGTCGTCAGAGGCTCCCCGTCCTAGATCTCCCAGCACCTGCGGGGTCGACAGAGGCTCCCCGACCTGGATCCCCCAGCGCCTGTGGGGTCGACAGAGGCTCCCCATCCTGGATCTCCCAGCGCCTGCGGGGTCGTCAGAGGTTCCCCGACGTGGATCCCCCAGTGCCTGCGGGGTCGTCAGAGGCTCCCCGTCCTGGATCCCCCAGCGCCTGCAGGGTCATCAGAGGCTCCCCATCCTGGATCTCCCAGCGCCTGCGGGGTCAACAGAGGCTCCCCGACGTGGATCCCCCAGCACCTGCGGGGTCGACAGAGGCTCCCCATCCTGGATCTCCCAGCGCCTGCGGGGTTGTCAGAGGCTCCCCGACGTGGATCCCCCAGTGCCTGCGGGGTCGTCAGAGGCTCCCCGTCCTGGATCCCCCAGCGCCTGCAGGGTCATCAGAGGCTCCCCGTCCTAGATCTCCCAGCACCTGCGGGGTCGACAGAGGCTCCCCGACGTGGATCCCCCAGCACCTGCGGGGTCGTCAGACGCTCCCCATCTTGGATCTCCCAGCGCCTGTGGGGTCGTCAGAGGCTCCCCGACCTGGATCCCCCAGCACCTGCAGGGTCATCAGAGGCTCCCCGACCTGGATCCCCCAGCGCCTGCAGGGTCATCAGAGGCTCCCCGTCCTAGATCTCCCAGCGCCTGCGGGGTAGACAGAGGCTCCCCGACGTGGATCCCCCAGCGCCTGCGGGGTCGACAGAGGCTCCCCATCCTGGATCCCCCCCAGCACCTGTGGGGTTGACAGAGGCTCCCCATCCTGGATCTCCCAGCGCCTGTGGGGTCGATGGAGGCTCCCCGACATAGATCCCCCAGCGCCTGCGGGGTCGTCAGAGGCTCCCCGACGTGGATCCCCCAGCACCTGCGGGGTTGTCAGAGGCTCCCTGATGTGGATCTCCCACACAGATGCTTTACGGGCACCTGCAAAACCTGGCATGCATCAGAATAAACTGATCCCCAGGCTGCACTAAAGCCCACCAGGGCCAAGTCCATTCATGACCAGGTGCTAACACCAACAGTGGGGAGACACCTGTACAGTCCAGCCCCGTGAGACAGAAAAGCTCACCAGGAGGTACTGGTAAAGGAAGATTGTTTCCTATTAGAAGCACACCATCTGAAGACTATTTTCCAAAGCTCGCCAACTCTCAGCCTTGAAGCAGGAGGAGCGGCCACCACACCCCTGTTCTGGACGCTCCGAAGCCCTGGCCTGGTCTCGGTCTCACAGCCTCCCCCCTACGCACTCATGCTCCCCCCATGTTGAGTCTCACCAGACTGCTAGAAAGGATGACATCACTTCAGGGTGGCTGTCTCGCCAAGAGGTTACCATGCCAGCATCCCATCCCAGCTTCCTGTCAGTGCACACCTGGGGGACGGCAGGTGATGGCTCCGTAGCTCTGCAGCCACACAGGAGACCCGGAGTGAGGTCCTGGTTCCTGGATTCGGCCTGCACGAGGGGAGGGTGCTGCAGGCATTTGGGGAGGGACCAGCAGATGGGTGCTCTCTCAGTCTGCCTGTCCCTCTGCCTCTCAGACATTTAAAAAAAAAAAAAAGAACTTATATATATAAAAAAGATTGTCATTTTGATTTTACAATTTCCAAAATGTACCAGCAAAGGATTCAAGGTGCATACTTAAAGAAACCAACTTTTCAGTCACCGCACAGAGCAGTGCAGCTGATTTTCGATTCCCTGCCGAGCGGGTGCTGGGCATAACGTCGAGGAGCCTGAAGGCGGGAAAACAAAGCTGAGTCCTGCTCTTCCCTCTCTCCCTGCTGCGTTCTTTATCCCCTGGTCTTACACATGCCAGCGAGGGTTTTGGCAGTGTTAAGAATATGCCACCTCTTGGCTGCCTGTGTATTTTTTTCATTTTTCCAAATGATGTTGACTTTCAGTGTGGCCACCCACGGCTAATGAGGGCCCATTTCTCGTGTGTCTTGCACGCCATCACTTATTTTAGGGGCTTGGGAATTCACCGTCTCTGTCCTGGAGATGAACTGCTGGCGCGAGCTCCTCATGTCCCCACGGCCCCAGAACACTGCACAGCAGGGGGCTGCGGTGAGGGCCCTGACACCATCTCTGCCCTTGGCACAGCACCTTGCTCCCCTCCCCCCACTACAGACTTGGAAGGCTTGGCCTGAGGGCTGGCAGACGGCTGGTCCTGGCTCCTCAGTCTGAGGGTCCGAGGGAGCCCATGGCCTTGCCATCCACACCTCTTCCTCCCCTAGTGGCCGCTCAGCGTTGCAGTCGGAGCACAGCATCCCCACCCTTGGGTGGCTGCCTGGCTCTGAGCCCGGCCAGCCTCACTGCCTTCTGCTGCTTGGGCTGTGCTGTCACACAGTTGTGGGCTCCGGGGTGCAGGAGGGGCGCCCCTGGGTGCACGCTGTCAGGCTGTGTCCTGTGAGGCCTGGAGTCAGACACACCTGCAACTCTAACGTCAACACACACATGTGTGAGGCTCATAGTGGCGGCGGCCTTAATGTCTTCGTGTAGGGAAAAACCTGCAGCCCACGCACGCACTCCCTGAACTGCCCAACTGTCCTCAAGCAAGGGCTGAGTGTCAGTGACAGGACCCCCGCTCTCCCCTCTCTGGACCTCTGCTCATGTCTTCCAACGCTGCCACTGAACAAAACCCGACAGCGCAACCGATCCTTGAGGCCACAGAGGGGTCTCTCTGCGCTAATGACCCAAGGCGCCGTCTGAGTCTATGCAGCCTTCTCCTGAGAGGCGAGGAGGCCTGTGTGTGCACACTGCTCTACCTTACAGCAGCTGGCTTCTCTCCACCCTGGGTAGCGCTGCGTCTCAGATCACAGACTGGTCACAGGTGTGCACCCAGGCGGACCCCACGATGCGTGGCACATAGTACCAGTCTGTTTAATAATTTGGAGAGGAGGAAGAAAGCAGGAAGGATCGAGGCGATGGTCATTACACACAGACTGTTCACACAGTAAAGAGCACTCTTCTGGCTAGGAACACAGAGACAACCATGGAGTCTGCTCTCAGGGAACTTACCAGCCTGGCAGGAGGAAGGACAAGTGAGACCAGCACCACTGTTACTAACACGCCTGAGCAGGTATCCTGCCTGGCATGGCTGCAGGTACCAACTCCATAAATTCACCACCCAAACTCCCGCAGCCTGGTGCATAAACAAGCCCATTAAGCACGCACCAGGGCTGAGAGTGGATGCTATGAAGTCGAGGAAAAGAGGGGGCGGGCCCAGGTTAGAGGGTGGGGAAGACCACGGAACATATGTCCAGCAAGTGCCATCTGCTCAAGGGTTAACGAATTAAAAAAAAGGGGGGAGGGGGTGGGATACCAGTGTAAAATCGAGGAGGAGGAGACAAACTGGGCAATTCCAGAAGAGGGAGGAAGCCCGCATTTTATTTACAGCACATCAGAAAGTCAAGTGATAGGGGTTGGCGCTGTGGCACAGCGGGTTAATGCCCTGGCTTGATGTGCCAGCATCCCACATGGGTGTCAGTTCGAGTCCAGGCTGCTCCAGTTTCAATCCAGCTCTCTGCTGTGGCCTGGGAAAGCAGCAGAAGATGGCACAAGTCCATGAGCCCCTGCACCCACGTGGGAGACCCGGAAGAGTCTCCTGGCTTAGGACTGGCACAGCTCTGGCTGTTGTGGCCATCTGCGGAGTGAAGACCTCTCTCTCTCTCTGCCTTTCCTCTGTGTAACTCTTTCAAGTAAACAAATAAATCTTTAAAAAAAAAAAAGTCAAGTAAGAGCCTGAAGCAAGACATAATGGATGGCTTCCATCTTACAGATCTGAATGGTGCAATGAGAAAGGGACCGGAGAAAGGCAAAGACGTGGGCAGCTTGGGCTGAGTGGGGGTGATAGAGACAGGCGCTGGACGGCGCAGGCTCAGTGGTAAGGATGTGGGGCGATGGAGACAGGCGCTGGACAGCTTGGGCTCAGTGGTAAGGATGTGGGGCGATGGAGACAGGCGCTGGACGGCGCAGGCTCAGTGGTAAGGATGTGGGGCGATGGAGACAGGCGCTGGACGGCGCAGGCTCAGTGGTAAGGATGTGGGGTGATGGAGACAGGCGCTGGACAGCTTGGGCTCGGTGGTAAGGATGTGGGGCTATGGAGACAGGCGCTGGACAGCTCGGGCTCGGTGGTAAGGATGTGGGGCGATGGAGACAGGCGCTGGATGGCGCAGGCTCGGTGGTAAGGATGTGGGACTATGGAGACAGGTGCTGGATGGCGCAGGCTCAGTGGTAAGGATGTGGGGCGATGGAGACAGGCGCTGGACGGCGCGGGCTTGGTGGTAAGGATGTGGGGCGATGGAGACAGGCGCTGGACAGCTTGGGCTCGGTGGTAAGGATGTGGGACGATAGAGACAGGCGCTGGACGGTGCAGGCTTGGTGGTAAGGATGTGGGACAATGGAGACAGGTGCTGGACGGCACGGGCTCGGTGGTAAGGATGTGGAAGGGGAGGCTCGGCTTTGGGCTGGGGCGCTCATCAGAGCAGGCAGCATCTTACTGAGACGGGAAGCCTGGTGCTCCTGCTTCCAGTGTGGAGGGGATTGGTCATGAACTCGGTACTTAAAATGCCCACAGTGAAACGTCCTGGTTGAAACAGCACAAGGGCGTAAGTAATGCCACGACACATATTATCCTCCCTCCTCCTCGTATACCTGTTTCCCCTCCCTTTCTGGGTAATACCTGCACTCTCAGAGAACAAGAGATGTTTCAGAGAACGCATACCGAGGGGACTCAGACCACAGGCTTGTGCCTTTTTAGCTCTTTGCTCTGATCATGGACATGGGATTTTTAAAGCTGCAAGACTAGTCTAAGCATAGAGCGTTTCAACAAAATCCAGTAGAGGACACACGCCCACGTGCAGGGAGGAGTGACCTCCAGCGGGTCGCAGGGTTGATTAAAGAGGCACAGCTCCTCCGCTTGTGCTTGGGAAGTGCTGCTGCCCAGAGGACACCAGAGGCAAAGGACTGCGTGTGGGCTGCAGGTGACACGGTCTCAGAAGTGAGCAGCGGCCGGCGCCGTGGCTCAACAGGCTAATCCTCCGCCTTGCGGCGCCGGCACAACGGGTTCTAGTCCCGGTCGGGGCGCCGGATTCTGTCCCGGTTGCCCCTCTTCCAGGCCAGCCCTCTGCTGTGGCCCGGGAGTGCAGTGGAGGATGGCCCAAGTGCTTGGGCCCTGCACCCCATGGGAGATCAGGAAAAGCACCTGGCTCCTGGCTCCTGCCATCGGACGAGCGCGGTGCGCCGGCCGCAGCGCGCCGTCAGCGGTGGCCATTGGAAGGTGAACCAACGGCAATGGAAGACCTTCCTCTCTGTATCTCTCTCTCTCACTGTCCACTCTGCCTGTCAAAAAAAAAAAAAAAAAAAAAAGAAGTGAGCAGCAGACAGCTTCACGCCTAACGGCACAGTCCCTGGGACCCGGGCAAGCCCTCAACTCCACGGTGGGGAAACACCGGTGGGGCCATGCCTGGCTGTGCTGCGGCTCAGCACAGCTGGTCACAGCACCTCTGGGGACTCTGGTGATGTGTTTTCACTAAGCACCTGCTTAATCTACAAAGCTGAGAGGTTAAGCAAACTAAACTGCAATGAAGTATCTCCTTGAGCAAGGGTCGTCACTGTGCGTCAAACGAGGGTCCAGGATACCCGCCCATCACCCGTCTACGTGGTTCTGTGTGAGTGGCCACCTACAAGGGCCGGATGCCTGCCCCGTCGGGTGGAGCCGGGTGCTGCCTCGGGTGACAGCCACGACAGTAACAGGGGGAATCAGGCATCACACACAGCACCTTCCAGGTGGGGACAAAGGCTACTGGGAAACCCAGACAGAAGGCAGACTTCAGCGTTAACAGACCGCAAATACCACACCAAGACCTGAAAGTCACATTAGCTGAGCTTCTCGAATCCTAGGCCAGAACACACGGTGGTTTTAAGACGCGGTTTCCAGCAGACAAGAATACTTAAAGCCCGTACCAGAGCCACAGTCCGCTCTTCCCTCAGTCCTTCCATCAATCAAGCAAAGGCACGCTACATGTGCACCAACATGTTCAGCCACCTGCCCCGCTGCGGCCGCCTGGCATCCTGGGGCTCGGAGCAGCAGCGGTTCCTAACGTGGGCTCTGGCTGGACGGTGACCGGTGTGGGTCTGAAGACTGTGGTGCTGGCGCAGCAGCCCCTGCCGTCGAGGGACCCCCGTGTGTAATGGCTTCTTCCGGCAGAAAGCCCCTTGTGGTGGCAAACTGCGGCGTGCACTGAGCCTGCGTCCTTCTGGACGGTGAGTCATGTGCCGAGGGGCGACCCGGTACAGACCACGGGCTGGGAGCACGCTGCCAGGAGACAGCAGGCGGAGCCCTCCTCGAGCAGACAACGCAGCCGGGCAGCCCTCGTCTCACCAAGTCAAACCACACCACACAGCGGAACTCCGCCTGGGCGCATCCCTACACCTGCTCCTCCTGGCAAGTCTGGGGGCTGGAGGAAACGGCCTGCCCTGATTTTAGAGCTTTGATCCCATCCAGCTGGGGCTGATCTGCTATTCACTTTCCCTTTCACTCCATAACATGCGGACTCAACTCACAGGATGGGAGACATGGTACCCCAAGTCACACCTGCACTGTCTCAACCAAGGGAGGCTCAGAGGCCTCCCCGCTGTGGCCCAACCCAGGGGCACCACGTTCCCACCGCACCGTGAGGTTTGCCGTCACGGTCCCAAGCCAAGCCGCCTTTAATCTTCAGAGGAAATGCCAAGCAGGGAGGGGCTCCAGGCTTTGCCAGAAGTGCCAGGGGGAGAGGGAAAGGCTGCGGTCCCAGAATGCACCTTGAAACCTGAGCTGGTGAGACGCAAACAACCCACGTGTTGCACGCGCTTCGGAGGAGCCGCGGGTTACAATCACTGGAAGTCGCCTCGCCGGTCCGGGCTGTGGTTTCCCTTAGTTACGCAATATTAAAAAGGCAGCCATCCCTCACAGACCAGCAGTTTCTCCGTCCGACTTCTGGATTTTATTTGGGCCACAGAAGTACAAGGACTTCCCGGCGTGCTGACACTTCACTATGGAACATGGTGCGGTGAGACCCAAGGCAAGAGATCCAGCACCGGGAAGAGACGGCTCCCAGGCCCGGCACGTGGCCCCTCACTGCCAACCCTCAGGGTCATGGCTGTGCCGGCAGGAGTCTCAGCAGCATTTCTTTCCTGACCTCTCATGTATTACCTCCAAAACAACCCAGCAGTAAGGCATTCCGGCCAGTACTGAGCGCGTCACTTCAGAACAGGGACTGAAATGTGGCCCTCTCTGGTGACACAGCCCGATTCTCACAACCGGCTGACAGTGCCGGAGACTGCTGGGTTGGCCTCATGGGAGAAGAGGCCACACCCACATGCTCATCACAGCTGAACTGCCGGGGACCGCTGAGCACGCTCCTGTACGCCAGCAGAGACTCCGGGTGTTCTGCATCCCTGACTTTGCAGGAGACGGAAAACCACACGCACGCTCATCTCCGTCAGCACTGGCAGCCAGGCTCGGGCAGGAACGTCGGGCTGCCCAGGGCAGTGGTCACCTTCCTAAGGCTGCCCTGAGAATGAGGGCTCACACAGAGGAACGGCTGATAACAACTGTGGAGGTCTCCACGCCGGTGCACGGCCTTGGTGACAACCACGGGGTGGGGTGGGAGGGACAGAGCTCCTGATGGCAAGCCGAGTCGCCAACGCGGTCCCAGCTCGCAGCGAGGCAAAGTCATTTACACCTTTCTTCCTCTCAACCCACTCCCTCCCCTTGCCACACGTGCACAGGTAAGAACCTGGAGCAGCAGACGAATCAGAGAGGACTGGGATGGAGGTATCTGGGGGGAGGAGGCTTATTTTAAGGTGCGTTTGAGAATCAACTATGTGCCTATCTTTAAAGTACGTTAACCATAAAGAACTCTTAACAATGGCGCTGGGAGGGCAGAGCAGCTGTTATAAATAAACCTGATTATCATGTCACTGTCCCCAAAGTGGGGAGGGGGTCCAGGTCAGAAAACAGCCTGGAGCAACAGCGCCTGGAAGCCAGGCGGAGGCCTTGTGTCCCCTGCAAGCAGTCTTCCCACGGGGAAGGGGCATTCACTACACCGCATTTCCCACGCAGACAGCTCACTTCCCTAGATGTCACTGATGTCACCATGCCAGCTGGACAACAGTCGACATGGTGAGGTGCCTTCAGGATGGTGGCTTGCAGCCACAGGGCAAAACCATCACCAGCGCGGAGTGGCCC
This sequence comes from Sylvilagus floridanus, assembly GCA_949820135.1. Lineage (NCBI taxonomy): Eukaryota > Metazoa > Chordata > Mammalia > Lagomorpha > Leporidae > Sylvilagus > Sylvilagus floridanus. The sequence goes on from OX463227.1 coordinate 188,726,114, forward strand.
AGCCTCCAGCCTGGCAATGAGCACAACCCATCTCTGCCGGCTACAAAGCCACCTAAGCAGACCCCTGGTGGGCCCCATGCTCCTGCTCACAGGGGCTGTGGGCTCGGGAGCTCTGAATTCTGGCATCTGCCACACAGCCTGGCACAGGGTCAATGTCCAGGGAGCAGAGGCTGCCGGCGGCCAATGCAGGCTGTGGAGCAGATTCCACCAGCGACTCACAGCCGGGCTTGCAAAACGACTCAAACCAGAGGGAGAAACTGCTTGGGGAACTCAGAAGCCACGAAAGACAGCGAATGAGGAGCCAAAGCCATGGAGTGAGCAGCGAGGTGAGCCAAGGGCTCCTGAGAACCGGGGCTCCTGGGAGGGAGGAGAGGAGGCCACCTCCCCCTGCGGTGCTCAGAGGCTAGGGGCATGCTCCTCTGTCGGTGAGACTTGTCTGCCGGAGCCGAATCAGTCCCTTAACCAGATCCTGCTCTTCAGAGCAACAGCCACGGTAAAAGGTGAACCACACAGGAAGAAAACACTTTCACCCACTCCACCTGTCTAGGGGCCTGACACAGAGCAGAAAACTCAGACAGAACGCCTGGGATCTTCTCCATGGGCCCCCTGGTGCACCTGCTAGTACAGCAGAGACCACGCCTAGGAGCACAGCCTGACTGCGCCTGAAGTGGACCAGGTCCCCTGAGGGCTGAGGGCACAGGGGTGGGGGAGTGGCCTGGGAAGACGGATCCCACGCAGACGGCCGCTGCCCTAGCAGCCGCTCTGCCGGTGCCCTTCCCGGCTGGCGCACCTCATCGATCACCTCCAGGCATGAGTGCTACGGTTAGCAGTGTCTCAGGCACTGCAACATAACGGGAGACAGAACAGAACTGTCAAGGGCGGCCGGGTAGAAACAGCCAGACAGGAAGACGGTGGACACAAGAGTCGATTGTTCTGGAAACAAGTATTCTGGAAACAGAACAGCACGTGCCGGCGAGGGTGTGGAAGGCGGAATGGTGCTGCAGCTGTGGAAGAACGCAGGGAGGCTCCTCTCGAGCTTACAAACAGGACGGACCAGGACCCAGCAATTCCACTTCTGGGTCCTTTTCCAAAAGAACCTGAACGCAGGGACTCAGATGAATGAGTACTTTGAGATGTCCAGGAAAAATAGAGTTAAAGGATAACTTTGGTGCAAAAATTTCAAAATCCATGCACAGATCTTCCTAATGCACATTCATTTCCCATGAATCTCTGAAGACTCCTTTCATTTGCACACCCGTGTTCACAGCAGTCAAAAGCTGGGAATGGGGGTTTGTGTTGTGGTACAGCGGGTTAAGCCATCACCTGTGTTCGGCATCCCATACTGGAGAACCAGTTCAAATCCCGGCTGCTCCAGTTATGATCCAGCTCCCTGCTGCTGCACCTGGGAAAGCCGTGGAAGTTAGCCCAAGTCCGTGGGCCCCTGCACTCATGTGGGAGATCTGGTTGGTGATCCCGAGTCTTTGCTGTAACCTTGCCGACCCAGGCTGTTGCGGCCTTTTGGGAAGTGAATCAATGGGTGGAAGATTCTCTCTCTCTCTCTGCCTTTCAAATAAGCAAAATAAATCTCAAACAAAACAAAAATACCAAAAGCTGGGACTGACCCAAGAGATGAACGGATGAACAGAACCTGGTACACACCAAGGAAGATGATTCTGCCATAAAAGAAAGAAAATCCGGACCCACGGTGACAGGACCCATGAAGCTTGAGGACAAGGGAGTCACAGAAGGACCGCTGTTACAGCGTGCCAATTATGTGTGGCGCCCACTGGTGGCCCAGCTCAAAGCTGGAGAGGACATCAGTGCCTGCTGGGGACAGAGACGGGTGCCCAGCAACATGACTACTACCAAAGGGTACGCTTACAAACAGTTCAGATGGTGAATTTATTGTTTCGTGTTTGCTGCCACTATTCAAACCTTTAAAAAGAAAAATGTGGCAGGGCAGTGGGCCGAGCAGCAGGTTCACTGAGAGGCGGTGACTGGCAGCCATAGCCGGGGTCAGAGGGAGGGGAAGCGCTGGCAGTCGTGGGCTCTGTTCCACAGACAAGGAGCTCAAAAGCAAAGTGAGAATCAGAGCGGGAACAACTTTGTCTAAAGGAGAACCGTGTCACAGTTATGAGGCCCAGACCTACTCAAAGCCCACCAGTATCAAGCCCCTCTGTTCTATTTGCAACTCAATCAGAAAACTTAGTTGTGGCTTAGACAGCACCTTTCTTAGGTGCTAGTAATGGCTCTGTGCTTTGTTCTAGACCCTGGCTAGCCCACTTGGGGCCTCATTCCTTTGTAATCATAGCCTCTACGCTTACACCAATGGCTCCACTTCTGACCTGTGTGTATTGATGGTCCTCCCCTCCACTTAAACCACATCCATCAAACAGGCTTCACAAGGGTCCAGAGACCACCCCCTTTCCTTTCCTCTCCTCTGACAAACCCCTCTACCCGTAAAAGATGAGTGGCTTCTCTCCTGGTTTGGTTGGGATCAGCTTTCATTACTTGGTTAACGCTACTCCTAGGATCACTGGTTACCTATTCTCATCCTGTCTTTCATACTACAGTGTCTGTTTAAGTATTTACCGGGGGTGATAATAGAACAAACCAAGGCCTTCAGCAACCAGGCGGTCAACCAAATGCTGCTACAGGGATATACTCGGCTCCCCACCCAGGAGACAGGGGCTTCAGACATTGCCCCATGCCAGCGAAGAGAACCTCATCACCCCATGTCAGCAGGAAGTAGCTGTAAAGACAGATCATCGTCCCTCTACCCCTCCTGGACTTTTGGGACTAATGTAATCCCATACAACTCCTGCTTTATAAAAAAAAAAGACAAAAGGTGGGAATTTTAGTAAAATGGTGCAGTCCTGACACCATCCTAGGCTCTAGCCCCCGCCGCCATTGCTGGAACCATCAGTGTCAGCCCCACCCCCATCCTAATGGGATTCACTGCTCCTAGTTCCCTGCTCCGCCCCCCTGGCAAAGTTTTAAAAGGACCTGTTCCTGAACACGTGGCTCTCTTTCTCTCCGTCTCATGATCTGTCTGTCTCTCTCTTCCACTCTCCTTCTCTTTTTCCTTCTTCAGCCCTTTCCTCCAGTCTGCCGGGTTTCCACCAATAAACTCTTTCCCTTAAAGAGAGAGAGAGAGAGAGAGAGAGAGAGAGAGAGAGAGAGAGAGAACCTCGAAGAGGAGGCTGAGATAGGGGCAGGGTCACCCAGCGGGGAAGCAGGCCTTGGCACCTCAGCGCCTGGCGTGTTCCTGTGAGGCAGTCCTACGAGACTGAGTCCCTGTGGAGGAGAGGTCGGAGCTGTAGACGGGCTGGGTAGGGACGGGTCCGCTTCAGCTCTGGGGCCCAAGACCAGAGGTGTGACCCTGGCCAGCTCCCTGCTGCCTCTGAGCTGGGGTTCAGGCAGGCTGTGGACTGCAGCTGCTCCTGGGGGGAAAGAGGAGGCTGCCAAGGTTACAGGTGGGTATAGGACTGTCGGGAGGACCCAGCAGCTGGTCAACTGAACAGAAACAAGGTGGGCGGGGCCTGGGATCCCAGGACTCCCGGAGTGCTGCTCAATGTACCCGCTCCACTCTGGGGTGGACAGGGGGCGAAGCGGTCAGGAGGGTGAGCAGGTTGGGGCACTGGGAGAGGACACAGCTGTGGTCACCACAGGTGTGTCACTCAGGCAGGGGGCCAGCCAGAAGGGCAGGCGGAGGGTGGCACACAGGCAACAGCTGGGGAGAAGGCGTTGTCAGAGTCGGTGGGGAGGAAGGCAGGCACCACGCACCGAGTTCCCTCTGAGGCTCACAGTGGGAAGACTGCGACTCCTGGGCGGCCAACCTCTCAAGCTGCTCCCTTGGATGCATCCCATGTGGGTGCCGGTTCAAGACCCAGCTGCTCCACGTCTGATCCAGCTCTCTGCTATGGCCTGGGAAAGCAGTAGAAGCTGTCCCAAGTCCTTGGGCCCCTGCACCCACATGGGAGTCCCGGCAGAAGCTCCTGGCTCCTGATCGGCGCAGCTCTGGCCATTGCAGCCAGCTGGGGAGTGAACCAGCAGATGGAAGACCTCTCTCTCTCTAACTCTTTCAAATAAATAAATAAATATATTTTTTAAAAAAAGTGCCTGGAAAACAGAATCAAAAGATATGTTTACTTTGCATTTAAAAAAAAAAAAAAACACTGAAATCCTCGCACAGGAGCAATCTTCGACGTAGCTGCCCTTACCCACATGATACAGAATGCCATTACAAGAATGTTCTAGAATACCAGTACCTGCTGCAGATGACTGCAACAGATGTGCAGTGTGTAGCAGGTGCTCAGCGCCCACTGGCACATATAAAGGAAAAGACAAGTTAAGCTGGAATTGTGTTTCTTTCTTCCGTTGTACCAGTTATTTATAAAGTGTAAAAGGAGTAAAGACTATAGTTAGAATATTTTTTTTTTTGATATGTGACCTATGGAATCAAATTTCTTTAAAATTATACTCTAAGAAGCTACAAATTAATGAAGCACCTTTTGGTATACACAAAACTGAGTGGAAACCACAACGTGAATGTAAATTAATCTGAGGTTTCCAGTCCCTTAAGGCAGGGGCTAAGGGGCCCTGGCCACAGAGCACCAGCCCATGGGTAGGTCAGGAGGATCCTCAGCCCACAGGCGCCTCAGAAGTGCACGCTCCCCAAGGCCTCACTTACGCCTCAGACTCAGAGGACACTCGGAACGGCTCCTGGGCCATACAACCTTCACATTCTGAGAAAGTTAAACCACCCAAAAGGAAAACAGGCAACGGGTCCGTGACGGGAATTAGGGAGAAATAAACGCAAACCGCCAATTCATCTGTGAAAGCAAACTCCCCGTCTTAAAATCCACACAGTGAGATGGGCAGACGCCGAGAAGTTGATTAAAATGTGGGTTAAGAACAGGCAGACGGGGAGTCGCAGCAAGATCCTTAGAGAGTGCTGGCAGCATCTATGCAAATCTCAGAGCGCCGGCACCTTCTGTGCTCACAGCAAGTGGCCAGCCCACTGTCACAGGCTCAGGAAAGACATTTCACGCATCCAGGAGGGGACTTCGCGGCGGGGTGGAGAGAGGAACTGAAAGGTACAAGCTCTGCGGTGCTCCAGTGTTGAAGCCCATCTGGGGCTCCCCACACGCACTCCCCACGGGCCTTGTGAAGCCCCTCGACCGGGCGCTCCTGGTCCCCGTTTTGCCACGTCTCCAAACATCTGGAATCACTGTGCATGTGTCAAGGATAAAACCTCTGGAGAAAGGACTTGAGTCTTAGAGAGCTCTCAGACACGCTGATGTGACGTGAAAGAAGCAAACCCCAAACGATAATCATGTCACAGAGGAGAGTGCAAGCAGAGGTGGGGACGGGGATGCTGGGCCAGCTCTCAGCCGCCTCTCTGAGGACCACAGGAGTCCAGGGCGGCGAGGGAGTGGTGAACCCTCACATTTTGCTCAGAGCACTTCTAAACTGCTTGTGCACAAATGCATGGTATCATACATTGTTTAAAACAGGCTGTGTGTGAACAGTTCTGCAGTTGTAAGAGTGACAAACTACGCTCACTCACAGGGAAAATTCACAGTGTTTATCCAGCTTCGCTTCTCACCTACTGGACGGTCCCTGTGGGACTCGGGTGTGTGGGGACAGAGGACACTGTGATTTACCACAGTGCTCAGGCCATGCTAGGCTCTTTTATAAAAACTATTCATTATTTCAGTGGCAGACAGAGGGAGAGAGAAGTAGATAGATGGAGGGAGGGAGGGAAGGAGGGAGGGAGACAGACAGACAGACAGACAGCGCTCTCCAGGGCTGGGCCTGCGGCTGAAGCTGGGAGCCAGGAGCTCAATGCAGGCCTCAGATGTGGGTGGCAGGTCCTACCTGAGCCATGCCCTGCTGCCTCCCAGAACCGGCACATATTAGCAAGACGCTGGAATTGGGAGCAGAGCTGGAACCTGAACCCACGCACTGTGATGGGGGATGCAGGTGTCAACCACCACGCCAGACTCCCACCCCCAGGACTAGCATCTGAGAGGCCAGGTCAGGGATGCTGAATGAGGGAGAAGTGTCCAGGTCCAGGCACTCAATCATCCATTGCTGAGAAATACTGATGTACAACCAGTAACATCACACATGAGCAACTAAGCTCAAGTCTTTCCTAAGAATGAAGCAGAGCTATCATATGCAAAAATATCCCATTTGGGTTGTAAAATGAAAACAGTAACTACAAGGTTTAGGACTCTATGACAAGTTATGATCCCATGTGCCTGATGTACATATTTATACAATTTTTGGAAAGTAAAATCTTGGCCGGCGCCGTGGCTCAACAGGCTAATCCTCCGCCTTGCGGCGCCGGCACACCGGGTTCTAGTCCCGGTCGGGGTGCCGGATTCTGTCCCGGTTGCCCCTCTTCCAGGCCAGCTCTCTGCTGTGGCCAGGGAGTGCAGTGGAGGACGGCCCAAGTGCTTGGGCCCTGCACCCCATGGGAGAAGCACCTGGCTCCTGGCTCCTGCCATCGGATGAGCGCGGTGCGCAGGCCGCAGTGCGCCGACTGCGGCGGCCATTGGAGGGTGAACCAACGGCAAAGGAAGATTTTTCTCTCTATCTCTCTCTCTCACTGTCCACTCTGCCTGTCAAAAAAAAAAAAAAAAAAGTAAAATCTTGACAACGGCTCTATTTGGAGGATGAAAAGAGAAAGTAGGTTTATTTTTGGGGGGGAGGGATGGAGAAGACAATAGTAAAAATAATTAGCTATCTTAATTATTTATTGAATTTATTAAAATGCTTTTTAAAAGATTTATTTATAGGCCGGCGCCGTGGCTCAACAGGCTAATCCTCCGCCTTGCGGCGCCGGCACACCGGGTTCTAGTCCCGGTCGGGGCACCGGATTCTGTCCCGGTTGCCCCTCTTCCAGGCCAGCTCTCTGCTGTGGCCCAGGAGTGCAGTGGAGGATGGCCCAGGTGCTTGGGCCCTGCACCTGCATGGGGAGACCAGGAAAAGCACCTGGCTCCTGGCTCCTGCCATCGGACGAGCGCGGTGCGCCGGCCGCAGCGCGCCGGCCGTGGCGGCCATTGGAGGGTGAACCAACGGCAAAGGAAGACCTTTCTCTCTGTCTCTCTCTCACTGTCCACTCTGCCTGTAAAAAAAAAAAAAAAAAAAAAAAAAAAAAAAGATTTATTTATTTGAAAGGTAGAGTTACAGAGGCAGAGAGAAAGACAGAGGTCTTCCATCCACTGGTTCACACCCCAAAAGGCCACAATGGCTGGAGCTGGGCTGATCTGAAGCCAGGAGCCTGGAGCTTCTTCTGGGTCTCCCATGAGGGTGCAGGGTACCGAGGACCTGGACCATCTTCTACTGCTTTCCTAGGCCATTATGCAGAGAGCTGGATTGGAAGTGGAGCAGTCAGTACTTGAACTGGTGCCCACATGGGATGCGGGCACTGCAGGCAGTGGCTTGACCCGCTATGCCACAGCACTGGCCCCTAAAATACTTTTTAAAAACAAATGACAGAATCAAGTTATCCCAGCAGTTAAGATGTCTGCTAACACACCTGCATCCCCATCTGGATTCTGACTCCAGCTTCCTGTTAATGAGACCCTGGGAGGCGGCACTGATGGCTCAAGCAACCAGGTCTCTGCCACCTGCGTGGGAAACCCAGATGGAGCTCCTGGCTCCCACTCAGCCCTGGGCCCAATCCCATCTGTCTCCGGCATTTGGGGAGTAACCCAGCAGACGGGAGCTGTCTGTCTCTTCCCCTACTCCTCTCCAATGTATACATGCTATAAACACAAAATATATCGGCAAGAAATTATTCACTTGGTAGTAAAGAGCAGAAAGAAAATAGCTGCAAATAAAAAGTTTAAATTTCAAAATGTCTAGGGTGGCACATCTGGCCTAGCGGTTAAGACGCTGGCTGGGAAGCCCACGTTCCATACTGGAGTCGCTGGGTCTGTCTCCCAGTTCCAACTTCTTGCTAATGCAGTCACTGGGAGGCAGTGGCGATGGCTCAGGTGGCTGGTCCCTGCCACCCAGCTGTGAGATCTGGATTGAGTTCCTGGCCTGAACCCCTGGCCTGGGCTTGCCTCAGGACGTGAATCAGCCAAGTGGATGGGTGCTCTTTCTATTTTATTAAATAAAAAGAACATATCTCTCACATTTTCTGGGTGAAGCAATATATTCATCTTTCAAAGCCTTATTCCATCTTTCAGAATCCTATTTCATACTTAACACAGTTAAACACCAAATACACATATGGTGATTCTGTAAAAGTAATCGCGTGTATGCTCAAACACGCCGGAAATATTCACTCTTTTTGTTAACAGATACTCAAATATCTGTTGTTTGCAGTGGCAAAAATATCCCTCAAATACACATGATTAATGTTTTGAATAGGAGATGGTTCATTTCCCAACAACTCCATCAATATCTGTTTCAATTAGTTTTAGAAAAACACATCGGTTTTCTTATGCAGCTCTAAAATTAATCTGGAAAGCAAAAACAAACAACTGCCCTGAAAATGCAGGCGCACGGGACAGCCTCTCTCCACTCAGGGCCCACGCTCAGGGCTCTCCGGCCCACACGCCGGCTACTTCCGCAGCCCTGCTTCTTCCTTCTCCCTCTCCCTCCCATCTATGCTGGGCCAGGGTAGAGGCGGCAAGATCCTGGTGTTGGGGCACCACCCTCCCACCGGAGTCATGCCCAGCACAGATGCCGCAGGGCACCGAGGCACAGCAGGCCCCGTTCTGGACCCCGTGGGACATGGCCCTGGCACAGCACAATCGGAGCCTGCGCTCTACTGCAGGGGACGCATGAAGGGTCAGCAGGAGCAGCGAGACCGAACAACTCGGAGTCCTCAGGTGGCCCGGCTGCTGCAGGTACCATTGGTGCTCACCACGGCGTTTCTCCGGGAGAGGACACACGCAGCGGGCGGGGGCGCTGGTCCTTTTCCTGTTCATCTGTAGGCGACGCCACCACTGCCCCAAACATGCTCCTGCGTGGCCCCACTTGTCCTCTGGCCAAGTGAGGGGACAGAAGCACCTAGCACTCGGGGCCAGCGAGGGCCCGGGAATACTGTGCGCTCTCACCCCCGTCCACCTCGCTCTACACGGCTCTCGGCGTCTGTGTCCCCTTTGCGCTACCTCCACGGAAGTTTCTCAGGTGGGAAGCCGCTCCCCCTCCTTACACGCAAGACATAAAGGAACCGAGACTTTTGCCGAGGTCCGTTCTGCATGCGGCACAGGTGGAGTGTGGAGACTGGGTGGGGAGGGGTCCTTTCTCAGCGGACACACGCCAGGGACAGGAGAGGACCATGCTGCCTATGCTCACCCAGCAGGGCTGGACTTTGGGGTTCACGACAAAGGACTAGGGTCCTCAGCCCCTGCTTGGTGAAAATTTTGAAAATCCTGGTCTCCCCATAAAACTGCACAAGCACACAACTCCCGTGGACAACAGAAGGCAGGTCCACAGGTCTCAAACAACGCTCCACAGGGTGTGGCTTCCTGCAGCCAGATGGGACAGCAGCACTGACAGTAAGAAAACACAGGCACGTAGCTGTGTCCCCGTAGAACCACGTGCAGACACGAAGATCTGAGTGTTGTGTAGCTCCGATTCCCCTCTCCGTGAACTTCACACTGCCTGTGGAGTCCACCCCACCCTCCGGGCCAAGCACAGTGTGCCACTCCATGTTTATTATCAAGTCCTGTCCACGCACGCACCCTCCATCAGAGTCCTGGCTATTCCACGTCCAGTCCAGCTTCCTGCCGGTGTGCCTCAAAGTACCTGGATCCCCGCCACCCCTGTGGGAGACCCAGTGGAGGTCTGGGCTCCTGGCTTCAGCTGTTGTGGGCATCTGGGGAGTGAACCAGTAGATGGAAGCTCTCTCTCTCACTCTTTCTTCCCCTCGCCGTCATCACTCTGCGTCCCTTCCACCTCTAAACTTCTAGGATCATTTCATGGAGAGAAAGGGCCCCTGAGACAGAGGACGACTGGACAGTCGGTAAGGCAAGGGAGGAGGACAGCAAGCCGCTCCAGTGCTGGTGTGCGCAGCAGGTGAGGACCAACGCACACACATGCAGGAGTGCACCTGCTCCCTAAGGGGATGGGGGCGGGGGGACATCAGCCTGGCGGTTGAGCAACCCCCACCACTACCTTCCCACGCGAGTCCAAGATTTATGGAAGATGGCAGAAAGCAGGAAGTCCTATTAGAGAGTTCTGGGTGGTGAGAAATATCAGGGCCTAAAGTGGGACTCCTAGCAGAGAAACCTCTAATAGAATTCAATCAAGACTGGTGGCCAGTGGGGCGTGGGCAGGTGAGGGAAGAAGGCCGGCTGGGTGCTGTCTGCGGAGCCGGGCAGGTCCGGGTGAGAGGCCGCAGGGACAGGCGCAGGGCAAAGGAAGATCCAGCACACCAACCACACTGACGGGAGCACTGGGCCGGAACAACGGGTGGTCGCAGAGAAACGACCCGGACTCGCGCTGCTCCGTTAGGCAAGCGAGGCCCTCGCTGAGCACGCGAGCAGAGGAAAGAGACTGGCTTCCCACCCACGCCGGCCACACTCAGAAACTGCAGGTGTACCCTTCTCACAAGAGGCAGCGACTCAGAGAGGCAGGACGGTAGTCGGCTTCAGACGGCAGGCAGCTATGGAAAACCAGTCACCTGTGCAGAGCGGGAAGCTGCTCAGAGCAAGCCCAGGGCAGGCGGCAGGCAGCTCGTGGAAGGCAAAGACGCCCGGCGAGGGAAACACGCCAACGGCTCCGAGGAAAGCAAGCAGCTGGCGCTCCCGCCGCCGCCGTCCCGGGCCCCTGGACTTAGACAAGCCGCTTCTGGAGTAGGACCCGCGCCCTCCTGGGGCTGTCCTCCAGGACGCTGCGTGAGCGACAGCCCAGGGCAGCCCGCCCAGACGCTGGGACGCTTACCTTTTCCGTTAACAGCTAAGCCCGTGGCCATGGCCGTGGTCACGGGGCTGGACACCTGAGGCACTAATGGGTGTATTCGGGGCCTGCTCCCCATCCGGGCTCGCTCAGCACCGGGACCCAGCAAAGCTCCAACGGGCTTCTCCGCGGCCACCTCCGGCGCTACCGTGTCCTCGGGACCCTGCTCGGCGGGGTCCAGCTTCTCGGGGCTCTCGCTTGGAAAGCCCTCCACCGCGGTCCTGCTCTTAATGGGGCTCTTAGGCACAAGGATCTTGATGCCCGACTTGGCCAGGTCCATGTTCTTCCGGCCGGCCAGGGCCGGGCCTGTGTTTTTCCTGAACTTCTGGCTGGTGGCGAACAGCTGACTGTTCTTAGCCTCGTGCTCTTTGCCGATGACCAGCGCCTTGGGAGGGGTCTTGGAGAAGCTGCTGTTGGTGGACCTGGAGATCTGCTTCCTGGCGTTGTTGGGGGAGGTCCTGTTGGTGCGGGCGAGCGTGCCCTCCTTCTGCCTCTCCGAGTGGCGCCTGTTGAAGTCGTGGATGTACTCCTCGCAGTTGACCAGGTGCTGCTCAGGCTCCCACGTGTCGTCCTCGCTGTCGTAGCCCTTCCACCGCACCAGGTACTCCGTCTTCCCTTTCTTGTTTTTCCTTTTGTCAACGATCCTTTCCACCTGTTTGGAAGAGGAGCCAAAAGTTAAAAAGAGAAAATAGCAGATGTGTTATCTGAAGAGAGAACGGATTAACAAGAAATATCTGAAACAGAAAAGAAAACCAAGAGATCACGAGAAGATCAAGGAAATCGTCTCTTCCCCATGTAACTGAGTGACACGCACCAGGACACTTCGGATTTCGGCAATTTCCTTGGCATGGAGTCAAATCAAACGCGTACGGTGTTCGGCTCAGAAAGGGCATGACGTATCTGGTTGGCTTGGGACTCCCAGGGACGCGTTTTGTTTCTGCACTCAGCGCAGACTGGCAGAGGGAGTTCTCACAGTGGTGACTGGAGCACCGCTGGTCCTCTACCCATGCCCGGTCACCTGCAGGTGGCCCCCGGCAGCAGCCGTGTGGCCATGGTGGAGACAGCACGCTCTGAGGGGCAGCAAGGGGCCGAGCGAATGGGTTCCCGGGGAGGCGTGGCCAGTGCTGCACATGTGACCCTGGGGCTCTCGGGGAAAGTCAAGAAGGACTACAGAAAAGCAATCTCTTGTATCAGAGTGGCTTGCAAGGGCCGGCTGTTTGCCTCCAAGACATGGTTCAATTACTGTTTCGATAACATCTTTGAAAGACAGTGTTGTTTATCTGTGATGATCTTAGTCCCGTAACACATTTTTCAAATTTATACCACCTTGTCACATGAGCATGCTGCTATCAGGGTGCCACATCCCACCACCCTTAAGCAGAAGGGAGAACTTGTCCCAGTCACACGGACAGACGGCAGCTGACGCAACAGCCCTGTGTTCCGGGAGAAAGCCTGAGCATCCATCCTCGCGTCTGCAGAGGATACAGGAACCAGCACGGCAACCGCCAAGGCAGCCGGTGACTCCACCTCATGGGCAGAGGCCCAGAGCCACGCCGCGCCTCCAGCCAAGGACACTAAAGCCCCTGGCTGATCAAGACCATCAGTACACTCCTGGCCAAGTTACGGGTGAGCTCAGATGACCCACGCTGAGCCTCATTCTCTGACGCTGCAAAATCTGGGCTGACTGAGCACACCCGCAGACGGTTCTGGAGAAAACATCCTACCCTGCTACCCCCCTACTCTCAGAAAATCGACGAGACTGAAGCAAAACAACACCCCAAAGCCTCTCCAGTAAACCTCCCAAGAGACTCAGAGCTGAAGCCCCTCTCCTCGGACACAGCTGGAGGCAGAGGCACACCGCTCAGAGCACTCAGAGCACACGGACCCTGCTCCGTCACAGGGGGGTTTCACGCCTAACAGCTCTCCGGAGTCCAACAGCAACACCAGATCAGCGCACAGGGGTCCCCGGGCCTGAGGACAGCGAGGAGCCTTCCAAAGGGGTTTTTTTTCCTGCCCCTTCATTTGTGAACAGGTACAGCTAAGAGTGCAAGTGATTTCAATTTAAGTCAAAGATTCTTTCTGGACAATTCCATGGCAATCAATTTCATGGCAGGGAACAGTGCAAACGTTTCACCTGCAGGAGCAGGCATTTTGGTGCAGCAGTTAAAACGCTGCTCGGGACACCTGCATCTCCGTGTCGGAGTGACACGAGTTCGAGTCCTGGCTCTGTGCCCACTTCTAGCTGTCTGCTAATGCACATACTGAGAGGGAACGTATGATGGCTCGAGTTCCTGCCACCCACATGGGAGAGCAGCACTGAGTTCCCAAGTCCTGGCTTTGGCCTGGCCTCGCTCCGGTGACCGCAGGCATTTGGGGGAATAAGCGAGTGGTGGAAGGTCTCTACCTTTCAAATACAGCCACGAGCGGAAACCACGGGTGCTGGAGTGCTGAGCGGCTCAGCCAGGATGCGCAGGACAGCAGGTGCACTCCATGCATTTTAGACTCCTGCAACACCATCAGAGGGCAACAGGCAGGTATCACTGGGACCAACAGCCACCGGAAGACACTGGAGAGGGACCAACCGGCTCTTGCTGAGAGCTACTGCGCAGGCAGCTGCCTTAGGCAGGGAGCCGAGTCGTGCAGGCTTCAGGCATCAGAGGACAAACTTTGTAGCTGGGAGCTGACAGGGGCTTGCACCTTCAGGAGATGCTGACAATGAGGGAGGCTGTGTGTGTCCAGGGGGTGTGTGGACTTTATTTTCGGTTCAGTTTTGATGTGAATGAACACTGCTCTAAAACATGAAGTCTAACAACCAACTCCCGAATGACACTCCCAGATAAACAAAAACAGAGATTTGTTGTTGTTGCTGGCAGACTGGCCTCGTAAGAAATACAGAAGAAATTCCTTAGGCTGGAAGCAAGTACACCAGATGGAAATTCTAATACACACACACACACACACACACACACACACAGCAAACAGAACTGTAAGGGTAATTATCTAATTCTAAAAGACAGTAAAAATGTATTTTTTTCTTAACTTTTCTCTTTAACAGACTTAAAAAGCAGTTCTATAAAGCAGTATGTATCTGATTATATTACTAGACCTAAAACACAGGATGCAATATGTAACAGTTATAAGTGTGTGTGCCTACAGCAGTGACGGAAAGCGACAATCTGACAACAGGAGTTGGAGAACTCAATGTTATGTTGAAGAATGGGCAGAGCAAAGAGATGGAAGGTCAAGAAGGAAGGACCTGGACCACTCTACACGTCAACTGCACCGACATCCACCGGACACCCAACCTGGCAGCTACAGAACACAACCCCCAACACAGACCACACACACGGCTCTACGAGGAGTGCTAGGGCCCCTGCACCCATGTGAGAGACCCAGAGAAATGTCACAGCCATTTGGGGAGTGGAGTGAGCCAGTGGATGGGAAATTCTCATTCATTCATTCTTTCTCTCTCTCCCCTTCTATTTCTGCTTTCAAAAAAAAAAAAAAAAAGAAAGAAAGAAAGAAAGAAAGAAAGGTAGGTAGGTAGGTATGGGGCACAGCAAAAGCGGTGATGAGAGAACTCTGAGTTGCAAGCACTGGCTCGTCCACGGGGGAGGGCACGTGGCCGGAGTGCCCCAGTTCCAGTTCCAGCTACACTCTGCAGCTGCCTGCCAGCAGGTGCCTGGGAGGCAGTAAGTGGTTGGGTTCCTGCCACCCACGTGGGAGACCCAGATCCTTGCACTGGCTTCACCTGCCCCCACATTGTGGGCACTGGGGAGTGTGCAGTAGATGGGAGATCCCTCTTTCTTTCTCTCTCAGCTTTCCAGAAACATAAAAACTCTAAGAAAGATCTGAAATCAGTAACCTGTGTACCTTAAGATACTAGAACATAAAGCAAGCAGAAGGAAGGCAATAATAGATTTAGAGTTTAATTTAATAAAATAAAATATAGAAATGTATTTTAAAAAGCAAGTCTTTTTTTAAAAGATCAATAAAATTAAAAAGTTTTAGCCAGACTGATCAAGAAAAAGGTGAACAAATTACTAAAACCAAGAATAAAAATGTTAAACGTCATACAGAAATAAAAAAATACAATGCTCTGAAGAAATACATACCAATGATTTAGATACTCAGATGAAATAAACAAATTTCTATTCAAACTATTTAAAGAAAATCTGAATAGACTAGTGATAGATGAATTCTCGCGCAGAAGTAGATGGCTTCACTGGAATTTTATCAAATTTTTAAAAGAATACCAATCCTTTCAAAGCTCTCCCAATACGTAAGAGAACTCGTCACAATTCAGGTTATGAGGCTGATACTACCTGCATGCCCGAACCAGACAAGGAAATCACAAGCAAAGAAACCCACAGTCCAATATTTCCTCTGAATTCCCTTGGAGAACACGAGCAAAGTGAATCCAGCAGCATATGAAAACGACCACGACTTACAACTTATCATATGAATAAGCAACTCAACAGAACGAAGGGAGGGCAGCGATTACAGGTCATTTCAACAGATGCACAAAAACACAGGAGAATCTAAATAGCTCTTCACCCTGAACATACTCAATAAACTAGGAACTGAGGGGAGCCTTCTCAACAACTTACAGGGAAACATGAAACACACAAGTCAACACCACACTCAGTAGAAAAACAAAGATTTCTTCCTAAAATCAAAAACAAGTCAAGAATGCTTATAACTGCTACACCAGTGATTAAACAAGATACAGAAATAAAATAAACATCTACATTAGAGAGGAGGAAGCAAAATTATCCTCATTTGTCAATGACATGAACTCCTAAGTAGGAAACCTTAGGGATCCCATCAAAAAAGATGAGCCAACAAGTTCAGTGAGATTAACAATATGATATTAATACAGAGAAATCAACTGAATTTCTATATGGTAGCAATGCTCAAACCAAAGACAAAATTAAGTTTCATTTATAATCAATAATTCATTTAGCATCAAAAGGGAAAAAATGGAAAATTGACAAAAGTGCAAAACTGATATACTGAGAAAAATAAAAAATCGAGAGAAATTAAGTATCTAATTAAATGGAGCCACTCCATGTATCAGAAGCCTCAGGAGTGTTAATAGGTAATACTCCTCCAATTCATTTAAAGAATCAATGCAGTCCCTATTACAATTGCATTTGTTTCCTTTGTAGAAATTGGCATGCCAATCCTAAAATCCACAGAGGACCATACCGTTTCAGCATGGCCCAAATGGTCTTCAAAAAGGAAAAGAATAACACTGTAGAGTTCACACTCCTTGGTTTCAAAGTAATCAATACAGTGTGACAAGGGCAAAAAGATCAATGGAAGAGAACAAGGAGGCTAGGAAAAAGTGACCGTCAACACGAGTGCCAAGACCACTATATTAATGTTTTCAATGAGTGCTACTGTTAACAACTGGATGATCTAGATGTAAAAGGAGGCCCCAGCCTCACACCATACACAAATGTAACTCAGCTGCATAAAATCCTACACATAAAAGAAGACTACATACATGCAAACTGTGACCTTGGACTAGGCCATGGCTTCTTGGATACAGCACTACAAATGAAAGCAACCAAAGAGAAGTAACAGATACACTGGACATCAGAATGGAAAGCCTTTGTGAATGAAAGGGAATCCGGGAAGTCAAAAGACAGCCTGTGCAATGGGAGACATTCTTTTCCAACAAGGGACTTGGAACACAAATTTATGAAGTCTTATAAATCAGCAATAAAAAGATAACCCAGTTGTGCAACAGCAAAGGGCCTGAACAGACACTTCTCCAAAGCAGACACATAAATGACCCATAAGCGCACGAAAACACACTCAACAGGGAAACATGTATCATGACCACAGTGAGACACCACTGCACAACCACCAGGAACTATCCCAGTAAAAGCCGAGTCTTAGAGGAATCGAAACTCACATCTCTTGTAAGATGTAAAACGGTGCGGACACTTTGGCAGTCTCTCTGATGATAAAACAGAGTTACGGGGCGGGGGCGCGATTCGAGTCCTGGCTCTGTGTGTGGCCTGGAAAAGCTGTGGAAGATGGCTCAGTGCTTGGCCCCCTGACTCGAGTGAGAGACCTGGGAGAAGCTCCCGGCTGCTGGCTTTGGACAGGCCCACTCCAGCCATTGCAGCTATCTGGGGAGGGAACCAGCAGATGGAAGACCTTTCTCTCTGGCTCTCCCTCTCTGTGTCTGTAACTCTGCCTCTCTAATAAATAAAAAAATCTTAAAAAAAAAAAAGAGAGAGACAATTAAAAAAAAAATAGTGTTACCATAGGACAAGCAATTTCACTCCCAAGGCAGCCACCGAGGAGGAAGACAACTGTCCCCACCAAGACTTGGGCACACACGTTCACAGCAGCCTCACCCACAACGGTAGAAGGTTGGCTACCATCAACCGCCCATTCACTGACGGATGGATGACTGACAAGTGGTACATCTACTCAATGGAATGCCATCCAAGCATGTTACAACACAGACAAGCCCTAAATTACGTTAAGCAGCGAAAATAAAGCCAAGCGCGACGTGACCCCATTTCTAAGACATGTCCACAGCAGGCAATTTTTCACACAGAAAAACGGATTAGTGGCAAGGTAATGGGAGTGAACTGGAGGTTGACAGCTAAAGGATACCTGTCCTGAGACTGACTGGTGATGGATGCAAAAGTCTGTCTTTACTAACAGACATTGAGTTGTACACTTTAAATGGATGAACCATTAGTATGTATGTGAATTATGCTCACCAAAGCACCTATGAAAAAAAGGCAGAAATGGCCGGCGCCGCAGCTCACTAGGCTAATCCTCCACCTGCAGCGCCAGCACCCCAGGTTCTAGTCTTGGTTGGGGAGCCGGATTCTGTCCCGGTTGCCCCTCTTCCAGGCCAGCTCTCTGCTGTGGCCCAGGAGTGCAGTGGAGGATGGCCCAGGTGCTTGGGCCCTGCACCTGCATGGGAGACCAGGAGGAAGCACCTGGCTCCTGATCGGCACAGCGGCCATTTGGGGGGTGAACCAACGGAAGGAAGACCTTTCTCTCTGTCTCTGTCTCTGTCTCTCTTTCTCTAACTCTGCCTGTCCAAAAACAACAACAAAAAACAAAAGGCAGAAGTGAGACTCTTCCAGAAGCTGAAGGAGTTTGTGCGATCTATAAAGACCCAACTGGGGCCTGAGACTTCAGCTCCTTGCAGTTGCAGGAGTTACTTTTGGACCTCTTCATGGATGCTGCAGAAGAGTGCTAATCGGCACTCTTAAAACTATTCAGAGAAAAGCAGTTCAGCAGCCCGCTGACTGCACAGCCGCCCGAGCCCCATTCCTACAGGTCAATCTACGAGGGGCCAGGGACCCACAGGGACCCACTGTCACGTACTGAAGACCTCTGACCGAGCGGAACCAGCCAAGATCTCCAGGGTGCCTGCGCCCACCTCCAGCTGAAAGCAAACTTGTCCTGTGGCCTAAAGGGAGACTCTGCTTCTGTTTCGAAACGCTGTCCTGCTGCAATCAGACAGAGATGGATGCAGTCGGCACCTGTGCTCCAAGCGATCCCTGGAGAGTTATCTCCCAGCAACACCCACCCCCTTTGCTTCTACAACATCTTGACTCCTGGCAAATTCCTCTCTGGTTACCCAATCCATCAGTCATTCTGATCAATCAGCCCCACAGAAGCTAAAACCAAATCCACTTAATCTGTCTCCCAGAACACTTAGTGACAGCTTCTAGCAGCAGGACTGCACACACCAGGACTGCAACCCTGCAATGGTGCCCTTTACCCTGCTCCCCGTCCCCGGAGCCCCGCCAGCTAAACCAGCTCATAAAACACCAGGCTCCAACTTCAGCAAGCCAGATGGCTTCTCCTTAAGTGTGTGGACTGGCACGTCCTCCTGGTCTAACAGGAGGCGTCAGCATGGATGGCCGGCCTGCCAGGGGGTATTTGGAGCAGTTCTATCATCTGTAAAATTTAACCAGTGAGTCAAGGCTGACTGTCGCCCAGGGCAGTCGCATTTTCTTTTTCTTTTAAAAGACTTATTTATTTGAAAGGTAGAGCTGGAGAGACAGAGAGAGATTTTGCATCTGCTGGTTCACTCTCCAAATAGCAGCAGCAGCCAGGGCTACGCCATGCCAAAGCCAGGAGCCCAGAGCTTCCAGGTCGCTCACGTGGCTTCAGGGGCCCAGGGATTTGGACCATCTTCCTCTACTTTCCCAGGTACAATCAGCAGGGACTTGAACCGGCACCCACATGCGGTGCAGTGCCGCCGGCTGCAGCATAACCTGCTCCATCACAGTGCTGGCCCCTAGGACAGATGTATGTTGAAGGCTCACTTTCAGACAAAGCTCCCAGCACTCTGTCTATGGCTCTTAGAGAAGGGTTAACGGCCTGCGGGATGCAGATCGACGACCAGTCGGCGATGCCTGATGCCTCCGGACAGTAAGCCTTGGACGCTCAAGCGTGGCCTCATCCTGCAGGTCTCTGCTGTCCTGGGCGCTGCATGATCTACTGGTGTTTTCCCTTTATCACTTGTGTGTCTTGGGTGATCGCTCTCCTAAGGTGCAAGACAAACACCTGACCTCCACACAAGCACAGTCCCCGTGGTACACGCTGGCCCTGGAAAGTGGTGTGCACAGTTACGGTGGCTCCCCTGGGGGGCCCTACACCACAGGGGCACAGGTGGACCAGGCCTCCCACAGCTTTCTGACTGGCTGCAAAGGTGTACAGTTCACTTCAAATGACCGCCTTTGCTCTTGTTTCCGGAGGGGCTGCCGAGAGCTGTCAATCCAACCTGCCCTGTGTCCACACAACCCGCCAGGCGGCATCGCTGCTGCACGCAATGCCTTGGGGATGGTCGCGAGTGGGGGCGCAGTACCCATTTGGGGGTGTTCACAGGTGTGCTGTGTGGCAGGAGCCAGAGCCATCCTTTGCTGCTTCTGACCGCGTTCAAGTAGGACACAGGAATGGACCAAGTCCCCGTCCATCTGGCCAGGCACAGCAGACCCCAGAGTTACACTCAGGTGCCTCCACCAGGGCGCTTATTCCTTCCCGAGGAACCTCCGGGGGCTCTGAAGGGCAAGGATCAGGAATGCCTTCTCTTCCCGGTGCCTCCCCAGGCGCCAGCACGGATGCTCCTTCTGCATTTCCCGGCACAGCAGCTATCTCACCTGTTTACCAACCACACCCAGGTGTATCCTCAGGAAAGGCCAGATACAAGAGGGACAAGGGCACCTTAGGAGGCTCAGAGAGAGCTCTGGTGTCTTCCGCTCTGCATGCAGTGGGCCACAGAACTAAACTAAGTGGCCGTCATCCTCCCTGCGACCTAGGACTCAATCCCAGGTGGCTGAAACCCAGTGCAGTTTGAATTCCGCAGCCCCTGGCTTGGCTAGGTTGTCCCCCCCAAGGCAATCAGAGCGGAGGGGGAAGATGTGCAGGAGGATCGAGGTAGAATCCAGAATTTTCAGAACTGCCAGGAAGCAGCCGAGAAAAAATGACCTGTTTCTGGGGACAGGTGCACTAAGTGACCAAGCAAACCTCCCGAGACATGAGCACTGGGAGAAGCTGAGACAGGCAGGGCCAGAAACCCTTTTGAGTGGATTCTGCAGTGTACACCCAGGGAGGCGGCAGGTAAGGAATGGCCAAGTCCCCGAAACCTGTAAGAGAGACCTCGATGGAGCTCTGGGCTCCTGACTTCAGCCTGCCCAGCCCTGGCTGTTGAAGGCATTTGTGGAATGAACCAGCAAGTGGAAGATCTGTCTTTCAAATAAAAATAAAATAAACAAGTAAACATATTTAAAAAGTATTGGCAAACCAAACATAAAGACATTAAAATTCAGACTGATTTAACTTTACAAAATTAATCTGTGATCTGCCACATTATAATAGAGAAGCCTTATACCATCAGTGCTTGCAGTAAAACATACTGAGATAAAGACCTACATGAATGTAGAGATACTCCACATTCATGAATTTAGAAAGCAAATTTTGTTAACATGTAAGTTTTTGCTAATGTAGCCACAGACGCAACACACCCCTAGTAATAATCCCAGCAAGCTTTTATGTGGAAATTGAGAAATAATTTTAACATTTACATGGAAAGGCAACAAACCAGGAAAGCAACCCAGAACAATCCTGAAGGCAGTGAATTAACGACAGGACTCATGCAATGTTAGTTCAAGACTCGAAAAGAAACCGCGCGGGACTTGCAAAAAATCTACAAAGAGATCAGTGAGACAGCAACGAGGAGCCAGAAACAGACCCCCGTTTATGTTCACGGCCGTATGGTCAATTGATGGGTAGTTCCAAAGTCCCCAAGCAATGCCCTTGGGTCAATCTTTCCAATCAACGGTGCTAGAGGGGGTAGTGTTAGGACACAGCAACTGAGGCCGTGCCTTGCAATGCCAGCACACCACCCCACACTGTAGTGCAGGTGAGAGTCCCGGGCTGCTCCACTTCCAGTCCAGCTACCTGCTCATTAATGCACCTGGGAACCCCCAGACGATGACTCAAGTGCTCAGGCCCCTGCTACCCACGTGGAAGACTTAGATGGGGTTCTTGGTTCTTGGCTTTGGCCTGGCCCAGCCCTGGATGTTGTGGGCACTTGGAGAGTAAACCAGCAGATGGGAGAGCTAGTGCATGCCTGCCCCTCCCTCCCTCCCTCCCTCCCTCCCTCTCTCTCTCTCTCCCCTCTCCTTTACTCTCTCTCTCTCTTTCTCCCTCCCTCCCTCATGCAAAGCTAAAGGCATAAAAGCTTCTGCAGCAAGCCAGGACATCATCTCTGCAACTTGGGAAAAGCAGACTCCTCAGGTCACAAAAATGCAGTGAGAAGAAAGAAAACTGACAAACTCAACTTCATCAGAATTGTGAAAACTTCTCGTGAGAACAGCCACGGTCTGTGGAGTGACACCCACGGAGCAGCCTCCTCTCAGTGCCCATTTCTGCCTTAGTCTCTCCGCCTGCTGTAACAAAACACCTGGAGTGCAGAATTTAAAAACGACAGAAACATGCTGCTCCTCCCTACGCAGGCCGAGCTGCACCATGGACGCACCGGCGGACTCGGGGTCTCCACGGCCTGTTTCTCAGACAGGAACGCGCCACTCCTCCCTGCGCAGGCTGAGCTGCACCGTGGACGCACCAGCAGACTCGGGGTCTCCACGGCCTGTTTATCAGATGGCCCCTGCAGGCCTCCTAGGTAAGGGCATGAGTCTCCTGGAGGAACCTTCCGAACCACCTGTCTGTCAGATGCTCACCTCTCACCCCCACTGCACTGGGGCTGAGGTTTCAAGAGAAGAATCTGGGGGGGGGGGGGGGGGGGAGCGGGGTGGGGAGGACGGAGAAACGTTCACACCACAGCTTTCCACTCCTAGACCCTCAAAAGACCACCATTCCATCCAATGAACCCAGGCATCTAAAAGTTAGTAACTGTTTTGGAAGATTTATTTATTTGTTTGAAAGTCAGAACTAGAGAGAGAGAGAGACAGACAAATCCATCTTCCATTTGCTGGTTCACTTCCCCAATGCCTAGGGCTGGGGAAGCTTCATCCAGGTCTCCCACATGGATGGCAGGGGCCCAAACAACTGGACCACCTTCTGCTGCTTTCTCAGGCACATCAGCAGGGAGCTGCATCAGAAATGGAGCAGCTGGGACTCTACAGGCATCCATATGGGATGCTGGCACTGCAAATGGCAGATTAACCTGCTGCATCACAGAGCCATCCGTTGGTTAACCATTTCTCGACTTTAGTAACGAAGAGACCAAATATAATGAAAAAGCAGGCAGGAGACTTGAATAGACACTTTCAGAAGCAACATGATATCGCCACACACCCATTAGATAGCAGAGATGGGGAGGGGAGCCCTGAAGCTGAGCAGCTGCGACACTCCACGCTGTCTAGGAGCCTAGAAGGGGACAGCCGCTCTGGCAAAGCCTGACCACACTCTACCCAGCTAGAAAGGCCCTTCCCGAGCTCACAGATTACTGTGAAAACAGCTGTCCCGGCCTCAGCAGGCAGGCAGGATGGAGAACCGCGAGGTCTTCTGATGGCCCCATCCCCGCCAGGTGACTGAATGCCAGTCTGACTGTCAAGTTTTTCCCTTCAAAAGTGTACTTAGGTGACGGCCACCAGTCCCCTTCGGCTCTCCTCTTTGGAACCCCCCGCTTGATGCCGCTCTGGCTGGAGGGCCTTGGTTCTAATAAATACTTTTAAATCTTAAAAAAAAAAATGACTAAAAAGGCCTTACCCTATGATCCAATAATTCATAATTACTTGTTCAAAAGGAGTAAAAGCACATCTACAAAAAATTAGTAGAGAAACATTTACAGGAGTTGTTGGTGCTGGTCACAAATTAGAAACAGCTTTATGGGACAAACTACACTATGTATTCTCAAAAGAGGGTTTACTGTATGATCCCATTTAAATGAAAATCCTAGAAAACTGCTATGCAAGCAACCATAGAGGAGGGCAGGGAATGGGCTGGAAGGGGCCTGTGGGAAGCTTCCGGGGTCAGTGACGTCTCCCCGCTCAGTGCTGGGTTACACAAGGGTACGTGTGTCGAGGTCAGCCACCGAGTTACAGCTCACGGAATGCAGACGTGCTTTCGTCCAGTAACATCTCAAAGTGCTGCTGGGTCTGCAGCGAGCTGGGGGCTCCTCACAGACAGTGGTTCCCACCCTGAGCTCAGTGTGCCACTGGTCAACTCTAATCAGAGGCAAGGAAAATGTGTGTGTGCATAAGAAGATAACTACTGTGAAATGAATTTGGCAAACCGTGTATGAGGCTCATTGCACAAAAAGCTCTTTCGAATCAGTGAAGCCAGTCTTATGAATCGAGTTCCCAACAGTTCTGAGTAAGTGTTGCATACAAGAAAGCACAAACTGCAATCAACAAACGAGCAGCAATGTTTTCATCCCAGAAGTGAGACACTTTCCTGTCTGCAAGGCTCAGGAGGTGTGAAGACACCATTCCCTTCAATGCTGAGGGTGCACAAGCTGGTGTATTTCAGGGAGCCATTCAGTAACAAACACCAAAAGGTTTGAAACCTGTCTTACTCTATAATGTGAACATTTAGCTAAGTTACAGGAGGTAAAGGCACGTGTGCACACAGGCACAGTGAGCAGAGAGAGAGTGCAAGGAGCAGCCAGGTGAGAGGAGGCAGAAGCCACACGGCTGCAGGGCCTGACACTGTGTCCCCTCAGATGGGGCCTACCCAGCTGCTCCATCCCAGGCTCCTGAAGTCTTGTCCACCACTCAACACGGAACTGACACTGTTAAATTCCTTCCATAAGGATAGACTTATTTCCACATTATTACATCCACCAATTACTCGTCAAACAGGGTGGTAGAACTGAGGTATGGAAATCTTCCATGGGGCTGGTGCCATGGCGAACTAGGTTAATCCTCCACCTGCAGCACTGGCATCCTGTAAGGGCACTGGTTCAAGTCCCGGCTGCTCCTCTTCCAATCCAGCTCTCTGCTGTAGCCTGGGAAAGCAGTAGAAGATGGCCCAAGTGCTTGGGCCTCTGCACCCACATGGGAGACCAGAAGAAGCTCCTGGCTACTGGCTTCAGATTGGTGTAGCCATCTGGGGAGTGAACCAATGGAAGGAAGACCTTTCTCTCTGTCTCTCCCTCTCACTGTCTGTAATTCTACCTCTCAAATAAATACATAGATCTTAAAAAAATAAGAAAAAGAAACCTTCCATGGAGAAGTTTTCCAAAATGTTGAACAGTGAGTCACCCTTCTAACCAGAAAGAGAGCACAAGGCTCCTGGGTTCCCATCCCCGGGAGGATGCACAGTCCCCTGGCGTGGCTCCCCCTCGCCCTCCCTCCCAGCAGGACACTGGACACTAGGCACGAGCTCTCCCCAGGCACACCTGCGAAGGGGACAAGGACCTCTCCCCACCAGGATGAGACGGAGTTGATGGGCACCGAGAGGATGGGCCGCTTTCACTCCAAGTCCTAACATCACCAGTACACCCACCCAAACGTTTCTGCCACCATGGCTTACCCCCCAAATTAAAATTTTTTAAAGGGTTAAGTCATTTAGAAATTTTGCCTACAGGTTCTGTTTCTGGTGTTTTGTTCTGCATACACACAGCACGGCGTCTTGTTAAAACAGAACCACCTGCTTCTGCTTCCCTTGCCTAGCAGATCACAGGTGAAAGGCTCTCTGTACACGTGTGCTGTCTAAGCCGGGTGAATGCGAACCCTTCCCACACGACTGCCACACTGGAAAACAAAAGCAATTAAATAAAAACCCCACATCCCGTAACAACATCATTTTTCAGACACCTCAAAACAGAACACAGCGTCCGCCACTGCTCACAACACAAACCCAAGCTGCTCCAGAGAAGGCCGCGAGAAATCAGAGAAACTCCCGTTCCCAACGCGAACGGCCGCTGCCCTTCTAAGTCTGGCTTCTCTCCGTGGACAAGGTGAAGCTGTCTAGGAACTCAAGCGAGAAACCGGGCTTTCTGGGGCCAGGACCGCTCTCTGCTTACATTTAGAACCAAACAGCAAACTCAGAGTGCTGCCGGCAAGCAGCCGGGGGTCTTCACTCATAAAACCCTCACAAAAGGATTCGCGTTTCAGACTTTTCCACAAAACAAATGCCGAGATGTGTCAGAGAGAGAATCCAGAAGGCACACAGTAGGCCTTGGTCTAGGTAACTTCTTGGACAGATCTCACTGATGCGACTGGTTGAGAATCTTCCTCACGCGTTGGAAGCTGATTCGCAGGCCTGCGGCTAACGGCCGGTGGAATAAAACCCACTCCCGGGCAGTACAGCAAAGCTGTTCTGTAGCCCACAAAAGCCCATTCAGACGACACATGGGCACACTCACACACTCATGCTCAGCCCGTGACAAACAAGTAAAGCCATTCAGGAACCAGAGTCTAATTGTTCAGGCCAGAAATCAAAATCTCAACTTGTGCACAGAGATCTTGAGCACTAGAGGAGCCACAGCGTCTGCAGTCATGAGGCCGGTGTCCGGCTGCAGAGCGGTGCCAAAGCCCAGGAGGATGGCCAGCGGCAGGGTCAGCACAGCAGAGATCCTTGGATGCAGGCTACCAACATCAGAAATGAGAAAGAGCCATCACCAGGACTTCCCCGGAAGAAATCTATTATGAGCAAGTCTAGGCCAAGAAGTCAGGCGATTCAGACAAAACGGGCAAATTTCCAGGGAAAGACAAATGACCACAACTGACCCCAGAGGAAACAGAAACCAGATACATTCACAATGAAAATGTTTTATGCAAAACCTACAGAACAGTATTCCTCATAATCACAGACATGAAAATTCCAAACCAATTCACTTACACATAAACAGGATTAGACACCACCACCAAGTAGGGTCTCTCCCAAGAATTCAGAGTTGGTTTCATATTTGAAAGTCAATTAATGTAACACGCGATATTAATGAAATACAGGGGAAAGAAACACACCAAGCAGTTGACAAAATCCAACACTGATTTAGAGAACATCTCTCACCAAATAAGAAACAGAAGGCAACGTCCACAACCTACAATCTAAAGCAAACATCGTACTTTACTACAAAGCACAACGGGTGTATTCTCACCGGGACCAAAAGAAAGTATATTATCATTCTTAAGTCCAGGAGAAGTTTCTGGATGCAGAACTGTTCGGTACTGATGATGCAACCTTGGTGTGACACCATTCTTGCAAACAGGCGTACACTACTGGCTCCTGCTTTTAGATGTTTATAAAATCTATTATTTCACAAGGATTATTTCTTACCAGACTGCCCTTGCTTCATCTGAAAGTTATTCTTTGTTCTCTTGACATGAGACATTTCAATCACACAGAACACAAAGCATAATGATCAATACCCTGCCTGCTCCTCCAGCTGATCAGCCATCCCGGATTTGCACACTCCTACACAATAGAGCAGTGTGATACAGCGCAAGTACCAGCCCGCCCCCCTGACCCTGTCCCCAGGCCTACGCCTCGGAGACGACCACTATCCCAACTGTGATGGTCAGCGTTTCCTCGCGCTTCTGGGAAATGGTAACTTGCTTTTATAAGCATCATATAGCATCACTTTTCATAGTTCCTAGCTCCACACACTCTTGTCATTGTCATCACAGCGTCCATTTCATACATGTAGATCTGCTTCAATCATTTTAAAGAATGGGTAGTATTCCAAGATGCAAATGTGAGGGGTCTTCAAAAAGCCCATGGAGATGCATACTTTTTTCTTTTTCAAATTATGCATGGATTTCAAATTTTACACGAAAATAAACTTATTTATTTACTTTTTTTATTTGAGAGAGTGAGAGCTCTCGTCTGCTGGTTCACTCCCCAAATGCCTGCAACAGCTGGAGCTGGGCCAGGTTGGAGCCAGGAGCTTGGAACTCAATCCAGGCCTCCCTCCCGGGGAGGGATTCAGCTAAGCTACCTGCTGCCACCCAGAACCTCCATTAGTAGGAGCTGGAATCAGAAGCAGTCCAGGAAGTCAAACCCAGGCACTCCCCATACGGATGCAGGTGCCCCAAGCAGCATTGTCACTAAGCTATGTCAAACAACTTTCCAAACCGTCACTTTTAATTCCATTTCTTCCATAAACTGTCTGAAGCACCCTGTAGACTCATATACCTATTTCCCTATTCCCATGCTGACAAGCATGGCTCATAGGTCAAGTATTTATAGGAATATCCTCTATTTATAAAACATTTCACAGGGGCCAGTGTTTCGGCACAGCAGGTAAAGCCACCATCTGCGAAGCGAGTATCCCATAATGGCAGCAATACGAGTCCTGGCCGCTCCACTTCCGATCTAGCTCCCTACTGATGCACCTGGGAAAGCAGCAGGAGATGGCCCAAGTGCTTGGGACCCTGTACCCGTGTGGGAGACCCAGAAGAAGCTCCTGGTTTCAGCCTGGCTCTGCCCTGGCCATTGTGGCCATTTGGGGAGTGAACCAGCAGATGGACAATCTCCCTCTATTTCTGACTTTAAATAAATAAATCTTTTTTTAAAATTCACAGTAAATTTTGATAATTCTGGGATACCTGGGGAAGCAGGATGTCCAGATACAAAATGTCATACCTATATATATTTTTTTAAGTTCTGGATATGGAGGGTGCTGACAGTTGTCCACCTATGTGGATATAATTACAGCTACTGACCTGGACACTTGGAAATGGCTCAGTGGTACATTTTATTTTATGCGTATTCTGCAATCTCAGAAACCTGTACTTTTCTCTCTGGAGAAGGTTACAAGTCTCAATACTGATCCCCCTGAGGTCACTGAGAGGTAGAGGGAAGGTGCCTTTCTCTGCAGACTCCCCGCCTGCCTGGGAGCTCAGGCCTCCCTTACAGACAACACGGGGCAGCCAGGACACAAGGACCATGCCACGCTCACCGCAAGTGGTCTAGGGCTGCTCTTTCAAACAACAATGAGGAAACTGCAGGCGAGGGGTCCTAGCCTGTCCTCGACCTCTCCATCCAGGTACAGAAGGCATCTTGCCATCTGCCCCAGGCTGAGGCTCCAACCCCCAAACCACTCCTCCCTGCAGCCCTGAGTTCTGGCTGGGTCACCCCCGGGGGTCTTCTCAGAACCCAAGTACTTCCTGTTGTCCTCCCCGCCCCCACCATCACGGCCCACGCCACCATGACACTGCACCACAGCTGCTCTCCTGCTTCCACCCCCATGCTCTCCAGGTTGCCGGCACGACGAACAGGGTCCTGTGGACACGTGTGTGAGGTCACACGACATGCCTGCTAACAGGTGGGCTCCTGGCCAGGCTGGCCCTGCTCCCTCAGCCCTCCCTCCCTGCCACACACTACCCACTAGGACGTCCTGCCCAGCATTAACTTCTAGGCCAGCTCCCTTGCTTCCTTTAGGCATCAGTCAAAAGCCAGCTTCTCACCGAGGCTGGCACCTCAGCTCCACCACCTGAAATTTCAAACCCTGTCCCAACACCTCCCAGCGCCACTCTGTGCCACTTGTCACAATCTGGCATAGTTCATCATCATCTTGGCTGCCTTCTCTCTGCGTGTTTGTTTGCTCACTGCCATCCCCTGGGGCTTTTTACAGCTCAGTGCTGGAGACACACGGGAGGCCCTCGGAGGTCACAGGAGATCCCTGCACCCTGGAGGAGTAACGTGCATCAGATCTCAGCGCATCAGATCTGCCAGAAGTTACACTGCAATGTTTTTTCTAACTCTCTAACGCTCTACCCTGCACCAAAAGTGACAGCCACTTTTCCTCTTTCTTTCTTTGTAAAGAAAGCTCCCTTTGGCAGGAAGGTACACACTGGAGGAGAAAGGCAGGCGCAGAGCCCCAGCCTGAGCGTCTGGAAGCAGCATCAGGCCCTGGAGCAAGAATGTCCTCAAGAGACACTCTAAGAGCTATCCTGGGTACTAGAAGAGGGAGGAGGAGGGGAAAAGCAGGAGGGGAGGGGAAGGGAGGGCAGTGACAGGAACAAGGGCCGGGATCCAGGTGCAGCCTCTGTCACTGCACGGCTCAGCTACCGGGAAGGTACCTTAGCCTCTTCACCTCCCTTTACAGGGGAAAATGCAAGTACCGCTCCTTAGGGTTGGTAGAAGGATTTTGTCCCATAAAGCACAAGCCAGGACCTGGCATGTGTTCAGTGCTTGCTAATGGCTCTCTACAAATAATTATTGTCATCAGCTACAGGGAAGACAGCCCAAGGTGAGCCTACTGTGCCAACAAGCAACACAGAACTCTAACAATGCAGAAGGCTAACGAGGAAATTCAGAGAGATGGCAAAAGAACCAAGGGACCAAAAGAAAAGCATGCCCACTGGCTGAAAATGGACAATTTAAAAGAACACCCGAAGAGCCAGTGCTGTGGCACAGTGGGTAAAGCCGCCACCTGCAGCACCAGCATCCCATACGGTTGGCGGCTGGAGTCCTGGCTGCTCCACTTCCGATCTAGCTGCCTTCTAGTGTTCCTGGGAAAGTAGTGGAGGACGCGGGCCCCTGCACCCACATGAGAGACCCAGAGAAGTTCCTGGCTTTGACTTGGCCCAACCCTGGCCACTGTGGCCATTTGGGAAGCGAAGCAGCAGATAAAAGCTCGATCTCTCTCTTCCTCCCATTCTCTCTTTCAAGTACACAAATACATCTTTAAAAAAAAAAGTAAATCCAGAGCAAGACAACCAAACAAGAATGTCTGCATTTAAGTGACTAAATAAAAATTGTAAGCCCACAACGACATGTACACAAAGTGTTTACATTTTTACTTATCATCAACGAAGGCAACAATACCATTTCTAAGTTTGAAAAATGAACAAAAAACAACACCACCACACAACCTTAGCCCTGTCTTTCTGGGAAGATCTAGAATTTACCCTAGTTAAGGTCAGCAAACTCCTCTTTACGCCCCGGCTGCTCCTCTTCCCATCCAGTCCTTGCCAAGAAAGCAGTAAAGATGGCCCAAGCGCGTGGGCCCCTGCGCCAGTGTGGAGACCCAAAAGAAGCTCCTGGCTCTGGATCGGCCCAGCTCTGTGTTGCAGCCATCTGGGGAGTGAACCAGTGAATGGAAGACCTCTCTCTCTCTCATATTCTCTCTTTGATTCTCAAATAATTAAATCTTAAAATAAAAGATAATCTTCCTGTTCCTCACACAACCCTATCAATTGGGCGGAACATGTATTACTTTGACGGATTCACTCAGCAGCTCCAGGGGGAAGTGCCTCACGGTCCCTCAGCTAACACCCTCCGTGCAGTGGGTCCCCTCTGCTGTGCCCTCTCCCTGCCTACGTCGCAGACCTCATGGCTTCAGCGCACTCCGTTTCACTTCTCTATTTTAAGGTCTACATGTGTGCTCCACCCCGGCACAACTTCATCTGCTTGGTTTCCTGCTGGATTCCTTGAGCTGTAAATTCTGGCACACAAGTGCAGCGTAAATCAGAATGATCTAACGGGTTAACCTTGGCATGCGTGTGCCGGGGGGGGGGGGGGGTTACTTGCAGAATCAATTCTGCACTTTGAGGAATTTTCTATCAGAACTAAAAAATAAATGGGCCATACTTCTTAATCAGGGAAGTTTATGTGCAAAACACACTGGGAAAAAATACAGCACTTACTTAAATAACCTTCCCAAATAAGTTAGTTACATACCATACAGAATATGGACTAAGAATCCTTGGAGAAAATACACGACATGAACCTCATCGTGCTGCAGCTTCCTCTTCGTAGTCTGTGACCTCAAAACGCATTTGTCACGGGCACATAATCACCAGTGTATGCGTCCATAAAGACTCACTTCCCCAAAAGTCAGCATTACCTGTTTCTCTAAGTGGCTTTGCCCACCTGCCCCCATGAAATGGTGCTTTACGATGTTTAATTCTGCAGCTTACAATCCATCCCTTTGTGAATTAAAGGAGAGATCATCTCAGTAAACTCTAAGATAGATCCACTCTTTTAAGCCAGACATGATTACATTCAGGATCTGATCGATAAAAGAGGCCATCAGCTCTGATGGCAACTGGACTTAACATATTAAAGTATTATCTTTTTAGTCTTTGCTGCTACACACACAAGAATGTTTAACTTGGAGCATCCTGTATATGCGAGGACCTTCTGCCCCTGCTTCTGTGACTGTCCCAGAACAGGCCACGCTGCCCACCAGGCGTCCCATTGCACAACAGAGCAGCCTTGAGGCAGCCGACTGCAACCCTGCCTCCAAGACTAGCAAGGCGTAGGGTCCCCTCCCTTTCACCCAGTCCTAAAACCCAAACCAAGAGTGAAGCGCAAACCACCAGGCAGCTATAAATAACCACCCAACTAAAATTATCCTGTGCAAATACACCCTTGGAAGAATTCCTCTCCTGATCAAAATATTTGTCTTTTCATTGAACTGAACTTTGGGGTCAGCTGTTCCCCAGGCAAGGCAGATTCCTTCCCGGCTGGAAGGCCTTTGCTGCCGTCATTCTAAACAAGCAGCTGAGCGCTGTTCTTACACGCCCACTGGGTTACACATCTGTTAGGGGACCATATCCCCAGGCCATGGAGCAGCAGGATAAGCTGCCACATGGGGCGCCCACATCCTGCGGCTGCATCGAGGGAGGCAGCAGAGGGCGGCCCTAGTGCTTGGGCCCCTGCCACCCACGTGAGAGACCTGGATTTCACCTGGCCCAGCCCTGTCTGCTGTGGGCTGTTGGGAAGTAAACCAGCAGATGGAAGATCTCTGTTTTTCAGTAAAATAGATGAACATTAGAAACAGAAAGAGGGCTGGCGCTGTGGCTCAACAGGCTAATCCTCTGCCTTGTGGTGCCGGCACACCAGGTTCTAGTCCCGGTCGGGCGCCGGATTCTGTCCCGGTTGCCCCTCTCCCAAGCCAGCTCTCTGCTGTGGCCAGGGAGGGCAGTGGAGGATGGCCCAGGTGCTTGGGCCCTGCACCCCATGGGAGACCAGGAGAAGCACTTGGCTCCTGGCTTCGGATCAGCATGGTGCGCCAGCCATGGCGGCCATTGGAGGGTGAACCAACGGCAAAGGAAGACCTTTCTCTCTGTCTCTCTCTCTCACTGTCCACTCTGCCTGTCAAAAAAAAAAAAAAAAAGAAAAGAAAAAAAAAGAAACAGAACATGTCAACACTGTAGCAGGAAGCGTAAACCTGGCTCAAGGCACCAGTGAGTTTTGAACATGTCTAGGAGAGGACATCGTAGGTGCTTCTGGGAAGTCTTCAGAAACCTCCAACTGACATAAAAACGTCACGGGAAAAAACAGAAAACACCAAAAAACCAACTGGCTATCCTGAAGCTTTACGTGGGTTCATTCCTTCATTCATTCAACAAATATTATCAGACACTGCTAATCACGGTTCAGAACTTTAATATGATACTAGACAGTCCCTCCCCCCAGTGCCTGAAAGCCTTTGTAATTCCACAAAGTAACAGATAATGAGGGTTTCAGTGTTTATAAGCAAAAGCACAAACATCAGAATTTTCCAGAGTCGACACTGGTCATGATCAAAGTTCATAATTTAAAGTGTAGGGTAGGGGTGGGGGCATCTGGCCTAATGGTTAAGACGTCACATCCCAGATCAGAGTACCTGGGTTCAATGCCCGGCTCTGGCTCCTGGAATCGCCTCTTGGTAATGCATCGCAGGCCCTGGCAGCAGAGGTGTTGACCCAAGCAATCGGGTTTCTGCTACTCACGTGGGAGACCTGAACTGAGTTCCCTGGCTACCACCGGCTTCAGCCCTGGCCACCCCAGCTGTTTAGGCACCTGCGAAGTGAACCAGTGGATAGGAGCTCTCGCCAGCTCCCTAATCAATCAATCAATCAATCAGGCAGTCAATTTGAAGGGGGAGGGGAGAGAAAGAGGAAGGAAGGGGGAGAGGGAGGGAAGCTCTTTATCTTAACAAGACGGGGGGAGCACACTCCACTGGCATGCGCCCTCGGTGAAGCTCCGGCAGATCCTCTGCAGCAGCCGGCAGCAATCAAGCAGAAAACTGGGGATAGCTCCTGGATCGATGAGGCACTTCACGGAACACCAGAAGTAAAAGATAAACGTACTTGGCTGGAAGAATTGTGAAGCCCAGGCACATTTTTTCCATAACAAGCAATTCCGTGAGCATTTTGGAGAACCTCTCTTATATTCCCAGAGAGGCGGAGGCTTCTGGTGTCTTCCCGCCTTTATCTGGATGTGGAGAGATGCAGCAGGGGGCCGCTGCTGGGCACAGTGGGTAAAGCCGCCGCCTGCAGTGCCAGCATCCCATATGGACGTGAGTCCCGGCTGCTCCACTTCTGATGCACCTCCCTGCTGCGGCCTGGGAAAGCAGTGGAAGACGGCCCAAGTGGTTGGGCCCTGCACCCACGTGGGAGACTTGGATGAAGCTCTCGGTTCCTGGCCCAGTCATGGCCGTTGCAGCCATTTGGGGAGTGAATCAGTGGATTCTCTCTCTAACTCTGCCTTTCAAAAACAAAATAGATGAATCTTAAACAAACAAACAAACAAACATGAGTGGTTAAGGCTTAGGAGGCGTTTTTCATCTGCTCAAAGGCATGATTTTCAAAATCTGAAATTAATAATCACCACATTGATTGATCCTGGAGAAAACGGGAGTTTAAAAGGCAGGCCTTGGTACATACAGTGACTACACAAATCCTGAGAGGAACTAGGGAAGGGCGGCTCCCCTGCGTTTTACATCTGTAGTCCTCCCTTCACAGTCACCATGAACTTCAGGCGTCAGGTTAAGAATGCGGAACTGAGGAACGGGCATTTAGCCCAGCGGGTACGGTGCCACTGGGAGGTCAGCATCATACTCAGGAGTGCCTGGGTTCCAGTCCCAGCTCCGCTTCTGACTCCAGCTTCCTGCTGATGTGCACACTGGGAAGCAGCGGGTGATCACTAAAGTACTTCACCCACACGGAAGCCCTGAGTTCCTGGCTTTGGCCTGGCCCAGAGTCCCAGCTGCTGCAGCCATCTGGGGAGTGAACCAGCAGATGTTGTCTGTGTCTATCTCCTTCAAATAAGTATACACAAACATGAAGGGGGAAAGAATGCAGAACTGAGACATAGGCCCTGGCACCGTAAGATGTTCAGTCTAGGGGCTGGCACTGTGGCGCAGTGGATGAAGCCACCGCCTGCAGGGCTGGCATTCCATATGGGTGCTGGTTCAAGTCCCAGCTGCTCCACTTCCAATCCTGGGAAAGCAGGAAGAAGTAGAAGATGGTCCAAGTCCTTGGGCCCCTGCACCCACGTGGGAAGTCTCTGAGGAAGCTCCTGGCTTCGGATTGGCACAGCTCCACCATTGCAGCCAACTGGGGAATGAACCAGCAGGTGGAAGACCTCTCTCTCTCTCTCTCTCTCTCTCTCTCTCTCTCTCTCTTTCCCTCTCTATCTCTGCCTCTCCTCTCTCTGTGTAACTCTTTCAAATAAATAAATAAATCTTTAAATAAAATGCTTAGTCTAGAGATAAATCAATCCCCGAGTATTAAACGTAACTTCAACAGGAACAAGGACAGTAACAGCCCTTTTGGTTGATGAGAAAACCGGGAAGGAGGCAGACCCACTAGACAGAACACTGGGGACCTGCGGCAGTTGAGGGGACATGATGCTGAGGAGGAATGGTAGGGAACGAGTTAACAAATGGATGGGGCCTTAATTCCTGGCATTCCCCCAGGGCTGAGTCTAAATCTGAGACAGGAACTGGCAACCCTCACCCACTCACACACTGCACCGTTAGAGACATCCACCAGTAGTTCCCGCTGGGTCTTAAGCAGGGGATAAACAGGACTGTATTTGGGTCTGGTTAGCTCACACAGCAGGGTTGTATAAACAGAGCCTGAGAATCAGAATAGGGAGAGTAAGCAAAGTGGATCTGAGACTGCTGCAGGAAAGAGAACCACCCAAATCAAGGAAAGCTAAATTCTCCCTTACACACGAAGTGGCATCATAGTACGTCTTGGTTCTCCAAGGAGAGTCTCAGCGTCCACTCTGATTTTGCCTTTGCTTCTCATTTCTAATTTCTATGCTTCACCATCACATCAAAACGAGCCAGAATTAGTTTGGCCTTAACATGCCTGTTTTGTTCAACTTGCTTTTACCACGAGCCTGTCTAGTAGCACACAAGACACAGGGAGAGAATGGGATTCTCATATTAGTAAGTCATTGAGTACAAAAGTCAATTAGCAATAAACTCTCATTATCCAGACCCTTTCCAAGGCCACGGCACCTAACAGCTCGCTGGCTCTCAAGCACCCAGGACACTTCCTGCTGGAACAAAGCGTGCTGGATTAGCTGACTTCTAAGCATGAAATGCACACACGGAAAAAATTATGTAGAGAGAATGGGATGACACTAACTATAACGACTCATCCATGGACTTGTGCATATCCACAACTCTCATTATTAGTTTCATTGCTTTAATTTTGCAGTAAGTTGTTTTCATAGCAATGAGATAAAAAATTAAAATGCAGACTTAATATATAAGTATTGAATATCTATTTCTCAAAAGTTAATAGACTTGTAATTTGCATGTTTGTCAGCATGCGCTGTGCGTCATAGGAGGCCACAGTTGACCCAGGGAAACCTAAAGACATCTGAACAAGTATCAGCACTGAGAATCAGAGAGTGAGAAACAGAGCCATCTCCCATCTGAGAGAGAGAGAAAAACAGAGAGCCATTTCCCATCTGAGAGTCAGAGAGAAACAGAGAGCCATCTCCCATCTGAGAGTCAGAGAAAGAGAAAAAGAGAACCATCTCCCATCTGAGAGTCAGAGAGAAACAGAGCCATCTTCTATCTGAGAGAGAGAAACAGAGAGCCATCTCCCATCTGAGAGACAGAAACAGAGCCATCTTCTATCTGAGAGAGAGAAACAGAGAGCCATCTCCCATCTGAGAGAGAGAAACAGAGAGCCATCTACCATCTGAGAGAGAGAAACAGAGCCATCTCCCATCTGAGAGAGAGAGAGAAACAGAGAGCCATCTCCCATCTGAGAGAGAGAGAGAAACAGAGCCATCTCCCATCTGAGAGAGAGAGAGAAACAGAGAGCCATCTCCCATCTGAGAGAGAGAAACAGAGAGCCATTTCCCATCTGCTGGTTCACTCCCAGATCCCACAACCGCTGGGGCTGGACCAGGCCGACACTGGGAGCCAGGAGCTCCATCCCAGTCTCCCATGGGGGTATCGGGATCCAACACTTGAGCTGTCATCATCTATTACCTCTTCAGGTTTGCATTTGCTGGAAACTGGAATCCGGAACCAGACAGGACTGGGAATTGCACCTAAGTACTCCAACATGGGACCAGGGCCTCTCAACTGCTTTGATGGGTTTTCCGGTTTTAAGTGGTTGGAAAATGATCAAGAAACAATTTGCAATAAATAGAAATTACATGGAATTGACATTTCAGTATCCTTAAATAAAGTTGCATGGTACAGAGTCCTAATTTCCTTTACATCTTACCTAAAACTTCTTCTGATCTACTGCAGAATTGTGCAGTTGAGAAAGACACCCCTGGCCCACAAAACATAAAATGTTTGCCAGCGGGCCCTTTACAGAAGAGGTCGCAGAATCCTACTTTAGGGCATTCTGGCACATGGCATTAAGCCACCGCCGGCAACACCAGCACCCCACACGGGAGCGCCAGTTCAAGTCCCAGCTGCTCCACTTCCGATCCAGCTCCCTGCTAATATACCTGGGGAAGCAGGAGTAGTGGTCCAGGTACCTGGGCCCCTGCCAGCTCATGGGAGACCCGGGTGGGGTTCCTGGCTCCTGGCTTTGGCCCAGCCATTTCAGTCACTGGGGCAGCGAACCCGTGAATGAGAGATTCTCTCATTCAGTCTATTTGTTCTCGTTCTCTCTCTCTCTCTCTCTCATTGGGGCAATGAACCAGTGCATGAAAGATCTACCTCTTTCTCCCTCTACCTCTGTCACTTTGCCTTTCAAATAAATGAAATGAACTTTTTAAAAAGTTACCATTTGATATTATTATAAATAGTACTCTGCGCGGTTCAATGTAGAGCACGGTTTTTGTGATTTTTACACACATTCAAGTTAAATTTAAGTCACAAATACTTTTAAGATGGTGGTGTGCTTTTTGCTGCTTGCTTAAGCCTTCAAGAAATTAAGTTGAAAATTAATCCAAGTGCCACAAAAACTATTTGGATCCTTTTTATGGCAAGATCTGTTAATCTGGGTTGCATTTTGTGTAAAATCAATGTAAAATTTTGATAAAAATGTTCAACAAATAGAATACCCGTTTGAAAAGCCAGCTTTTGCTCTGGCTGTTGCGGCCACTTGGAGAGGGAACCAGCAGATGAAAAACCTCTCTCTGCTTCTGCCTCTTTACAGCTCTGACTTTCAAATAATAAATAGTTAAAAAAAAAAAAAAGCCAGTTTTTGCAACTTCTGGAGAAACGCAATCATTGAAATTGAATCTTGCAAATAACATACAATGAAATTAAATTACATATAAGCAAGCAACAAACTGGAAGTTGGATGTTTAAAGCTTAAAATGTACAAGAACTCTGAAATTCAGTAAGTATACTTTGGAATTTCTCAACTTGAAGACAGACTCATTTTTTAGAGCTCCTATTTTTAATCAGATAAAGATAAAACTTCAGGGCAGCTAAATTCAGCAAAACATTCAAAAAATAAGAGGTAATTTATTTGACAGTTTTTTGTCTTGTAAAATTATTTGTTGAACAAAGGTATTCTGAGAAGAGGTTAAAAATGACAGTTCTTGTGAAAATATTTGAGCTGATATACCTCAAATCTCAATATAAAAAAAAGGCTGAAAATAATTTCAGTTCGGCACCAGTTGCTCTGAACTTAGCACCAAGACAGTGATTTGTTTTGTTTTTCAAGAGAAAAATACAATGGCTTACAGAGAAGGATGAATTCAGAATGTCAACCGCAACATCAGACACAGCAACCAAGACAGGGCAACTTCAAAGAAGGCAGGCAATTTTACAAGGGCTCCAGAAACACACCCATTTAAGGGAATGGAGGTTCCTCAGTGACCTCGGCAAGGACAGGCGCATGACGACAGGATGGGAAAATCTACCAAGAACAGCGACTAATTTGGGTAATATTCAGATGACCCTTTATTTTGTGCATAGATTTTTTTTTTTTAAAGTAATCTGAAGAAGTAAAGATTCATTTATTTCAGAGGCAGAGTTAAAGACAGAGAAGGAGAGGCAGAGAGAGGTCTTCCATCTGATGGTTCTACCCCAGATGGCTGCAATGGCTGGAGTTGGGCAGATCTGAAGCCAGGAGCCAGGAGCTTCTTCCGGGTCTCCCACATGCGTGCAGTGGGCCATCTTCCACTGCTTTCCCAGGCCACAGCAAAGAGCTGGGTTGGAATGGGGCAGCAGGGACTCGAAGCAGTGCCTCACATGGGATACTGGTGCTGCAGGCAGAGGTTTTACCTACTATGCCCCTTCGAATTCGTTTTGGAAAGGTTAACAGAACTATTTAATAAGTCCA
Organism: Sylvilagus floridanus; assembly: GCA_949820135.1. NCBI lineage: Eukaryota > Metazoa > Chordata > Mammalia > Lagomorpha > Leporidae > Sylvilagus > Sylvilagus floridanus. Next base: position 188,764,957 of record OX463227.1, read on the forward strand.
CCAATACCACAGAGCAGATACACTGACCAAACTACTCCAGGTTACAGCTAACAATCTCTACTCCGCCTTCTGCTCTCAGCAGTCTCTGAATGACAAATCATGTGATCACTCCAACACCCTGTGAGGAGTCTGTATGCAGTCAAACTGGTGAATGATGCAACCACGACCACCTTCCACGCTTCACGCAGGCTGAGCTACAGCGTCTGCATGTGCTGAGCTGTTCTGCAAGGCAGCTATGCGTAAGGTTCTGCACGTGACTCCGGAGAAGACGCTGGGGACACGGGAGAGAACGAGACAGTCATCACTTCTCTTGCTCTTGTGGGGAGAGTTCTGTGCACACGTGGGAGCGGACACACCAAGCTGACCACTGCGTAAAAGACACACACATCATGAGGGACAAGCCCCAATTTGTGCCCTCGAACTCCCTCATCCCCGTGCACTCGCTGCACCCAGCACAAGGCTCACGAGTCCTGGGACCACCTGTAGCCAGGCACCTGCCGTGGTGTGGACGTCATCTGCCCTGCTGGCATGCAGCACTTTAACCTCCGAAGCCCTAGGCTAATGGCACTAAGGGGCGGAAACTTAGAATCTGACCCTGGTGCTTAGAGGTGGGGACCTTTAAAGTGATTCGATTAGGTCATTAGGGTGGGGTCCCCATACTGAGTCCCAGTGGCTTTATAAAGAGAAGGAGAGAGCACTCGGTCATAGACAGACGGGGCTCCGCACCACCACACACAAACACTCCCTGTCTCTGGCCATGCGATGCTCTGTGCACCCTCCTGACTCTGCCACTAAGACCTGAAAACCATGAGCCCAAATAAGTGCCTGGAGTTAGCCTGCCTGGGTGTCTTGTTCTAGGAAGGAAACCTTGACAAATCCAGACAACTGGTGTCGGCTCCCCTTGCACTTCCACGTCTGATGCCAGCATCTGTCTGCCACACCAGACAACAGCAGAGCGAGGGTCAGACCAGCTCCTAAAACCCACTCCGTGGAGCCCCTTCCTGCTTTCCCTCCACTGTGCAGCATTCATGTGCAACTTGTTCTGTTCTTGTTGCATGATGGTGCTCAAAGACAATAAGGGTTTGGGATTCTCATTCTTCCTCTGTTGCTAACAGGCTGAAATGCAGCTTAAGGAGCCCTCTTAGTGAGCGCCACACCACACTCCAGAGAGCCGCGCACTAGAGTGAGAGCCACGCTGCGCTCCAGAGTGAGAGCCATGCTCCAGAGTGAGGGCCATGACATGCTCCAGAGTGAGAGCCACGCTGCGCTCCAGAGTGAGGGCCACGCTGCGTTCCAGAGTGGGAGCCACGCTCCAGAGAGAGTCACGCTCCAGAATGAGGGCCATGCCACGCTCCAGAGTGAGGGCCACGCTCCAGAGAGAGTCACGCTCCAGAATGAGGGCCACGCTGCGCTCCAGAGTGAGGGCCACGCTCCAGAGAGCCACGCTCCACAGTGAGGGCCACGCTCCAGAGAGCCACGCTCCAGAGTGAGGGCCACGCCGCATTCCAGAGGGCCACGCTCCAGAGTGAGGGCCACGCCGCATTCCAGAGAGCCACGCTCCAGAGTGAGGGCCATGCTGCAGAGCAGACACAACAAGGGCATCACTGGAAGGGGAGCTAGGGCAAGGTATGGGGAGGGGGAAAAGGAATCTGAAGTAAACAGAGTTTATCATAAGCTTTGCTTTTTTAAAAAGATTTTATTTATTTATTTGAGAGGCAGAGTTCCAGACAGAGAAAGTGAGAGGACTCCCACCTGCTGGTTCACTCCCCAGATGGCTGAAAGGGCTGTAGCTGAGCAGATCTGCAACCATGAGCTAGGAGGCAGGAGCCAGGAGCGTCTTCTGGGTCTCCCATGCAGGTGCAGGGCCCCAAGCACATGAGCTGACTTCTACTGCTTTCCCAGGCTATTAGCAGAAAGCTGGATCAGAGGAGGTGCAGCCAGGACACGAACCAGCACGCATATGAGATGCCAGCACCACAGACAGAGGTTTAGCCTACTATGCCACAGCACCAGCCCCTATCACAAGCTTTAAAAACCCCATCTCCTCTAGAGGGCTGGCACTCTAAAACCATGTGCGTAAAATAAATAAAGCCCATGTGTGGTTCTACAGAACCGTACTGGTGCCAGTTACAGGTGGCATTTATAAAGCTGTCTGGCAAACCTTATGAATAATGCTGATTTAAAATTTCCCAGATCAAAAGGCAGCAATCCAAAACAACAACAACAACAACAAAAGCCTGAGGACACAAACCATGGAAGAGTTGTGGCCTCTGAGTCAACATGGCTGTCACAATGAACACATCCAGGCAGCCCGGTGCAGTACACAGCAGGGACTGATGCGACCAAATCACCAGTGCCATCGGAGAGAAAGGAGCTTGCTTAGCTCAGTGTCTGGAAGCCCCACGTCCAGGAGGAAGTGGCTGCTTCCTGCAGGGGCTCTGTGCTGCCTCCTGACACAGAGGGCACATGGGCAGGTGGGGGGGCTGGGTGCCCCAGGTGCTACGCCACCCCCATGATGAAGGACCACCTCGCTCTTTAGCATGACGAAGGCACAGTTCTCGTGAAGATACAGGTCCTCCTGGCGGTGCACGGGTCAACTTTTAGGTCACAACAAGGGCAAGTGTTTAAATTCATCAGTACCATACCAATAACGCGTGTAAGAAAACCACAGCTGGCACGCATGTGCAAAAGCCAGTGTGGCAATCACCTGCTTTTATGACCTCTGAGTACCGAGGACAGTGCTCGCGTGCCCCTCCAGCGTGGAGTGGCTGCTCAGGAGCCTGGCAGGGCAGACTTTGGCTTCCTTTCCCCCACAGAAATATCAAAACCCAGCAGTGACTGTCAGAGCTGCCTCTGGCAGAAGGTGGGAAACACGGCGACGGCCAGCCTGAGTTCTGAACTGAGACGGAAGCTCGGGGTGCCGCCCTTGTTCTTACCCACTCTCTGCCCCGGCCTGGCAGCCGGTGTGCCCAGTGCTGTCACTGGTTCCGAGTTCGGCAGGGAGCGGAGCAGACCTTACAAACCCCTATGCAGATGGGCGCCAACCTGACTGGGGGCTGGCGTGATGCCGACTTGGCCCCTTGGGCCAGGAAAGCGGGGGACATTGTTCAAAATCACTGCAGGGTAGGCCAAGGCCCACAGACACCTGCCTGGGATAAAGGACCTCAGGACCTCATGGCTGAGGGCTGCAGAGGCTCCCCGGGGACTCAGGGAAAAGCTGGGGGAGGGTCTCCTGTGGGAAACGGAATGCGCTGAAGCTCTCAGGGACAAGAGAGGAGGGAAGGCCAGGCCGTGCCCGCGACAAGAGGCACGACCAGAGAAGCCCTCAGACTCGGGGGGCTGGCTCAGGGCCGGGGTGTCAGGTCACAGAGCACATGTGCGACTGCAAAGACTGGGAGAGTCGTTTTAACTCCACCACCAAATCACTAGCAGCACACACTAGCAGGCGCCTGTGGCCGTACCCAACAGGGAGCACAGGTGTTGTGAAAGTGGTACAGACGGAAACTGTAGCCTTCAACAACTAAGACGAAGCACAAAACCAATAAGCAGTGCAGAATGAGGATGCAGAAATCCAGTGTGCAGTATTTAAATGTCCAGTTCGCATCAACAATCACAAAGCAAAAAACCGTGACGCATGATCCATTTAAAGGAACAAAGTAAACTGACAGCCACGTCAGACTTTTTAGAGAAAGAGAGAAAGAAAGAAAGAAATTTACAACTGCCTTAAATATGCTCAAAGAGCAAAGGGAAAACAAAGGATGGAAGGAAACCAGGAAAATAATCTAGGAACAAAATAAAGAAAATGGAAAACATCCTGCACGTGAAATGAACAATAGTGAAAACAAAAAACTGTCCAGGGAGGCTGAACAAGAAATTTCAGCAATGAATTCAAGCACAGGACAAGCGGAATCACAGAGCAGGCAGAGCACAAAGTATGGACATAGTGACTAGCTAAGCAGAGCCTCAGCGACCAGCAGGCATCAACAGGAGCATGAAGCAGGCAGAAAGACTACGTGAACAGCGACCAAGAAGCACCCCATCCGAGTTCCGTGAACTCCAGGCAGGATAGCCTAGACAAGACCCGCGGCGGCGGTAAGCCCTGGGAGCTGTTCTCAGAGAGACCTGAGCGCAGCCAGAGAGGCACAGTGAGCTCAACAGTGAGCAGGCGGGTTCTCTTCAGAAACCAGAGGTGGGAAGCAAGGGGATGGCAGGGCTGAACAGACTGCCAACCACAAATCCTGCGTCTGGCAACACGACCTTCAGGGACGAGGAGGAGGGCAGGATGCTGACAGGAAATGGAAGGTGAGCAAGTCCACTGCCCCCAGACTGCCTGCAAGAGAGAGATCTAAAGGCCGACCTTCCGTGAAGGCACGCTGACGGCAGCCCACAGCCAAACCTCAAACACAGCTCTTCAGCAACAGCAAGTTCATGAGCAAATGCGAAAGTTGGTATTACTCTATTTGGGGGCTGTAAAGCCACTTTTGAATTCCTACATGACTTTAAAGAAAGTACAAAAACTACAAGCCCAGGGTACTGAGCAACGTCCGACGACGTAATCTGTGTCAACACAAAGGGGCACACGAGGCTGTGCAGAAGCACCTGTGTGCTACTGAGGTTGTGGCCTTATCAGTTCAGCTGCAGCGCTGTGCGCCTGCGGACGTTCACGTACTCCGAGACGATCGCTAAGGCCACACCTAAAAGATGCAAGCACAGGAATACAAAACAATTCCAAAGGCAATGAGAAGGGGCTCACAATTCACACACGTGCACACACACATGCACGCGGGATCAACTGATCACAGAAGGCAGAAGCTGAGGGACTGAGGGACAAGCCTGCAACCAGAATCAGACGAGCTTCCCTATGGTAATAACTCTACATGTCCGCGAAACTTCTCTAACAAAGCAGAAACCGGCAGAACGGCTACAACACCACGATCCAATTATATGTGATCTTGATACTCTAGATTTTAAAAATACGAAGAAGGGCTGAAATGGAAAGTGATATTGCAGGTAAACAGTAACCAAAAGGGATTTGCGGTGGTATACCAATGAAAAGCAACAGACTTGGGGGAAAAAAAAATTGCTCCAGGAGACAAACGACAATTAAAAAAAACAAAAGTAACAGCTATAAACAAACCGCACACAGCGAACATCCAAAACCCATGAAGAAAACACTGACAAAACTGAAGGGAGAGAGACGATGTGATCTTAAACAGCTGCAGATTTCCATACAACACTTTCTTCAATAAAGGATGGACCGTCTAACGTGTGGAGGGAGTAACAAGAAAACAGAGCACTGGAACAACACAAGAAAGCAACCAGACCTAACAGACAGAGGCCCTCCACCCGACAGCAGAACACATCTCCTCCTCAAGTGCACAGGGATCCTTTCCCCAGACAGACCTAGTACTGGACCTCCAAGCCGGTCCCGGGTTGTAGAGTACAGGAATCATACAAGGCACCTTCAAGAATGAAGGAAAACAGAAAGTCACAAATACGAGGGAATTAAAATACATTCTTCACTGATGGGTCAAAAAAGAAATCACTAGAGAAATTAGAAGACATGCAGAGAGAGAAACGAAAACAAGAATCTCAACACACTGAAGTCTGAGGTGAGGTGAAGGTGGTATGCGGAGTAGAATTTCCAACTGTAAAGCCTACACCAAAAAAGACAAATCTGGGGGCCTGGCGTCATGGCACAGTGGGTTAAGCCACCGCTTGAAACCCCAGCATCCCATAGGCATGCTGGTTCCAGTCCTGGATGCTCCACGTCACCAATCCAGCTCCCTGTGAATGCATCTGGGAAAGCAGCAGCAGATGGTCCAAGTGCTGGGCCCCTGCGCCCACATGGGAGACCCTGATGGAGCTCCCGGCTCCTGGCTCCGGGCTTCAGCCTGGCCCAGCCCTGATTATTGGGGCCATTTGGGGAATGAAACATCATATAGAAGATCTCTTTCTCTCTCTCTCTCTCCCCCACCCCCTCTCTAATTCTTTCAAATAAATAAATCTTAAAAAAAAAAAAGAAAGAAAGAGAATAAATTTTAAATCAAGGCAGCCTAACAAGGCTTTGAGATCTAGAGAAAGGCCAATGGAAGTAGAAAGGTGGAAACGATAGAGATTAGGATACAGGCAAATGAAACAAACTGGAAAGACAGACAAAAAAGAAATCAAGAGTTGGTTCTTTGAAAAACTCAATACAAATGGAAAGATCGTTAGCTAAACTGGCAAATTAAAAAAAAAAGACAGAAACAGCTAAAATCAGAAATGTCAGGGAGGACAGTACTAACAGGCTGACAGAAATGAACATTATTCTAAGGGACTAATATGAACAATTTTATGCCAATGAATGGGACAACGTAGACAAAATTACCTAATTCCTAGAAACACGCACATTACCTAAACGGGCCAAGAGACAGGAAATTTCAACAGACATGTCACAAGAGTGAATCAGTAACCACAATCCCAATGCAGACAAGTCAAAGACCAGGGAGGTACACCGGTGAACTGTGCAAGCAGTTAAAGGAGAATTAACACGGGAACACTTCGTAGCAAATTCTTTGAGGTGTGCCTTATTCTTTAAAAAAAAAAAAAAAAAAGATTTATTTTATTTATTTGAAAGAGAGTTACAGAGAGAGGTAGAGACAGAGAGAAAGAGGTCTTCCATCCACTGTTCACTCCCCAAATGTCCACAATAGCCCGAGCTGCGCCAATCCGAAGCCAGGAGCCAGGAGCTTCTTCTGGTTCTCCCACATAGGTGCAGGGGCCCAAGGGCTTGGGCCACCTTCCACTGCTTTCCCAGGCCAGACCAGAGAGCTGGATCAGAAGAGCAGCAGCCAGGACTAGAACCAGTGTCCATACAGGATGCCGGCACTGCAGGCCAGGGTGTTAACCCACTGTGTCACAGTGCCGGCCTCAAGGCGTGCCTTATTTTAATACCAAAGCCAGAGGTATCACAAAAACAGAATCATCTATCACATCCCCTATGAATGTACACAAAAATATCCTTAGCAAAATAGTCATTTCTTGATATTGACAGGAGTCTTATTTCATAGAGGTGCCATAAACACTAATTAACCATTATTCACACAGTAAACACACACATCTCACAGTGTATAATCACAAATCCTAGAATCAACTGCTCCTGGTAGATTCAATTTATTTTACAGAAGAGAAAAGGTCTCAGGAGCACTAAATGACCCACCTGAGACAGCCCCACCAACAGGGGCCAGTGTGGGGACTCAATGCCCTGGGCGGGCCCAAGGTCAAAGCTCCTTGCATTGTGCTGCACTGCCCCTATTCCTTCCTACCTGGTTTCTCTGTGTGAGAGCCGAGACAAGGCAGTGCTCACCGTGGGCAACCTTAGCTAGGAAAGTGCGTGTCGGGTAATTCGAGAAGGTTCACAAGTGACTATCGACATACTTTGATACTCATTTTGGAATAAAAAATAGATTTTAGCAACCTGGCAAATTTGCAAATGTAGACTCCACGAATAATGAGGATTGACTGTATCAGCAATCCAAATCCAACAGGTTAGCAGGAAGATTACACACCGTGACCACAGAGGATTTATTCTAGGAATACAGGAGTGGTTTAACATAAGAAAATCAATCAAAATAATGCACTATGTTCATAGAATGAAGGAGAGAAAAACCACATGACCATCTCATTCTGTGCAGAAAAGGCACTGGTGAAATCCAACATCCTTTCTTGATAAAAACACAACAAGTCAGGTGTAGGAGAGTTTTGCCAACATGATAAAAGGCATTTATGAAATACCCACAGCAGCAGCATCACGATGGTGAAAGATTATAATGCCTTCCTGATATTACAAGGATGTCTGCTTTCACTACTGCTATCCACCTAGGCCTGGAGGTTACAGCCAGCACAATCAGACAGAAAAAGGAAGGAAAGGTACCAGTCGGAAAGGCACAAGACAAACTATCACTACTCCTTCACAGATGGCAGGATCCTCTATGTGGAATACCCTAACGAAGCCACAGGGGCTGGCAAACAAGCCCCGCAAAGCGCAGAGTACAAGTATTTCTGTCTACCAGCCATGAACACCAGCCAAAGTGATCTACAGAGTCAACGCAATCGCCCCCCACAATTCCAACACCCTTTTCTTGCAAAAATGCAAAATTCTGTTCTCCACTGCATATGAAATCGCAAGGGGTCCAAACAGCGAAAGCGATCTTGAAGAACAAAGTCGGAAGACTCACCCTTCCTGACTCCAACTCACTACAGAGCCACCATAACCAAGAGTGCGCTGCTGGCACCGGGCAGACACAATGGAACAGAACGGAGCTCTGAATGGTACAGCCCTATACACCCCTGACGACGCTGACAAGAACGCCAAAGCCCATTCAGTGGGGGACGGCATCTCCAACAGATGATGCTGAGACAACTGGAAACCTCCGAGTAAAACAGTGAGGCTAGAATCCCTCTCACTGTACACAAAATTCAACTCCAAATGTTCCAATGACTTTATTACGGGGGTTAAAACCATGAACTCTTAGAAGAAAAAGAAAAGGAGTAAATCTTCATGATAGTGGATTTCACGGAAGAATTTTTGGATATGAAAAAAAAGCACAAACAAAAGAAAACAGATGAATTGGACTTATATCTAATTAAAAACTTGTGTATTTCAAAGGATGTAATCAAGTTAGGGAAAAGACCATCTACAGAATAGAGCAACATATGTGTAAAGGGTATCTTGGATTTAGGCTTCATAACCAGAGCAAACAGCTCCAAAACTCCAACAAACTGCCCAATGGAAAAATGAGCAAAAGACTACACATTCCTTCAAAAAAGATACATGACTAGCTAATAAGCATGTTAAAGGATGCCCAACATAATTAGTGAAACACCCCAAGGGGTGGTGCAGTGGCACAGCAGGTTCAAGACCGTCTGGCTGTAATGCCAGCAGGCCACAGGCGCGCCAGGGGGAATCCCAGCTGCTCCACCTGCAATTCCGCTCCCTGCTAATGCTCCTGGGAAAGCAGCAGAGGATGGCCCAAGTGCTTTGGGCCCCTGCCACTCCCATAGGAGACCCAGACAGAACTCCAGGCTCCTGGCTTCAGCCTGGACCAGCCCTGGTCACAGCAGCCATCTGAAGAGTATACCAGCGGACGGAAGATGTCTCTGTCTCCCATTTGCCACTTTGTAATTCTATCTTTCAAATAAATAAAAAGAACTTAAAAAAAAAGATACCTAACCTTGCACCTACTAGGATCATATAATTTTTTTAAATGGAAAAAAAAGTGCTGGTAAGTTGCTTCTGGGAATGTAAGCTGGTGTGGCTGCTGTGTCAAACAGTTCTGGCGCTTGCTCTGACATAGAGCTACCATATGGCCCCAAACCACGAGCCATGAGATTCACTGCAAGACAAGGACCCAACCTAACTGAAAACACAGACTCAGACAGATGCCTCCCTGTGGACGCTCACTGCGGCACTATCCAAGACAGCCGAAACATGGACGCGGCCCCTGAGCTAAGTGAAGTGTGGTGCATACGTCCTCCTACAATAGACACTATTCAGCCACAGAAAGGCATAAGGGCGGTACGTGCTACAATGTGGATAAACCTTGAAAACGCTATGCTACTGGAAGGAAACCACACACAAAGAGACAAACATTACCCGACTCCACTTAATGAAATACCTAAGACTGGCAAGTTCACCGAGACAGACAAGGCACAGGAGGGAGGTCTCCAGGGACTTGGCCAAGAGAATGGGAAGTAACAGCACATAAGGCTGCGAGTTTGTCTGTGGTGATTATACAGCTGTGGGGATAGTGCCAAACCAGCGGGACTGACGCTACTGAACTGTACACTTACAACGCCCACAACACCACGTCTCACGTTACACGTATCTTACCACGAGAAAAAAGCAGTGCAGGAAACATGAACAGCCGTGACACACGGTACCACTCTTCACACCAGATGGCTGCAGGAAAGTGGATAAGGGACCCCTCATCCCACTGTCTGAAGACTTGTAATGACATGTGACACATCCAGGCACGTTCTGGAGAGTGACTTCCTATGGCTCCCCGAAACCAAACTCACTTCTACTACCTGTCTGAGAAATTCTGGGTATTCAATCAAAATTTTAAAAACTGGTTAAGTGGGCAGGCACTGTGGCACAGCAGGTTAAAGCCCCGGCCTGCAGCACTGGCATCCCATCTGGGCGCCGGTTTGAGTCCCAGCTGCTCCACTTTCTGATCTAGCTCCCTGCTAATGCGCCTGGGAAATCAGCAGATGGCCCAAGTCCTTGGGCCCCTGCACCCATGTGGGAGACCCAGAAGAAGCTCCTGGCTCCTGGGCTCCGGATTGGCTCAGCTCCAGCTGTTAAGCCATTTGGGGAGTGATCCAGCAGATGGAAGATCTTTCTCTCTCTGTCTCTACCTCTCTCTGTAACTCTTTCAAATAAATAAATAAATCTTTAAAAAAAAAAAACACACACAGTTAAACAGTCTCCACACTTTCCAACTATGCACACACGAACTGGCTTGGAGGCTGGTTAAATAGTGCATAGGCAAGAATTTCAAAACATTTGACATCAAGATAAACTTGCCTTTTTGCTCCATTTTTCCATGACCTTCCTGGAACTGCCCTGTATTCCAGGCCTGCTGCTCCACCTACTGATTCTCTGTTCCAGCCACCGCACTTTCCTGCCCACAGTGTCGCGGAGGGCTGTCCCCATGCACGCGGTTCAAAGCGGCCTGGTCACGGTGGACACTACTTCCAGGGCACTCACTCACCAGGGGGCTGTTTTAATCGATGCAAGCTCCTGCGGGCGTCCCTGTGTGCGCAGCCTGTGACACAACTCGACGTGGTGGAGGGCTACGTCCCTCACTCCCTGCAGGGATACCTCCTCAGGCCCGGGGCCAGACCTCAGCACCCTGAAGGCAGGAAAGCAAGCAGCAGCGCCTGCCCACGGGGGCACAGTCACTCCTTCCCAGAGACTCTGGAACTGCTAGGCACATGCTGAGAGCGCCTGACATGCCCACAGAGCCAGGGCCGGGAGGAGGCAGAGCCGCCGGGCTGCGTGGCCAACCCCTGCCAAGCTCTGTCTTTACCACCTTCGCCGTGACCCTAGAAAAGTAAATGGGCATTTCTCGTCCTCACACGGCTGTATCCAGCGCCCTGACACAGCACAACAGGGCTCACCCACCTGCGGGTGCCTTTCCGCACCTGTGAGGTTCTCTCCAGTTCTCTGTGCAACCACCATGGAGGACAAAGCAGCAGCATGGACTGGGGACCAGTCTGCCACCCCCCATCACACATGTGGGACGGCCGCCTTTCCTGTCTCCCTGCCTCACGCCCACAGTCCCGCTGAGGGACCTTCCAGCCGCCACCACAGTCTCACACACTCCACGGAGCACCTTCCTGGCGTCAGGACTGACAGGCAGGGCCCCACGATTCTCAGCGGGGACACGGGCTGTTCTGCGTAGGGCAGGATCCTCAGCAGCATCGCAGGCTCCCGCCACCTGTGACGACACCCAACACCTGTCTCCAGACACCACCCAATGCCCCCTGGTGGGCAGACTCCGTCCACCTCCCCCGTCAGGACCACTGCCACAAGCCCAATGCCACAGGAGGTGGCGAGCAGCGAAGTAAGGGCAGATCAGAAGAAATGGCATCACGGGCAAACCTCCTGACCCTCGAGGTCAGACCGACAAACTGCACATACCTAAGAGCTTTGTGCCGTCACGAGGATGGCTGTAAAGGGAGGGGCTGGGCCCCGAGAGGGCAAAACTCACCCCAGACCAGAGAGACGGACCGCAGAACCCCACCTGGCGGTGGACGCGCCGCACGTGGCTGGCAGAACAGCTGGCTGCAGCTCACCTGAGCGGCCTGGGCCGGGCAGAGCCCTCAAGCTCTGGGGAGCGAATCCCTTCCGCACAGTCGAGAACACGAGGCCACCAGCCACACCAGCTTCCAGCCTGAGCACCGCCACTGCCGAAGCTCCGGATCCCGGCATCAACACGCCACCCAGCAAGTCTACACTCCGACTAGACGGCTATCAAGGCCACCCCCAATCACAATGTGAAAGCCAGGCTTGTTACACAACACGAAATCTCCTGCGTGTGAATCACACCCTTACCCACAGACACACACAAAACTGCCGAAGAGCTACACGGAAACAAACAGAATACCTTTAAAAAATGCAGGTAGACGCTCCCTGTGAAGACACATGGAGGCTGAGATTTACGGGCCAGGCTCAAACTCCCAACTCTCACCTCTCGGAGCATCAGGGAAGGTCCCCAGTCACAAGGACGGCCTGGCAGGTACTCACTCAACCCCTGCATCTACTTTCATAACAGACGTGTAGGCGCAAAGGCTCAACCCCTGGACAATCAAGGCACTAAAAACACTGGAGAAGGACCCACCAGGGCAGCAGCCCAGGCTGCTTCCGCTGTGCAGAAAGCGCACAGAGTGAGGGTGGCTGCACACACTCCTCCACCAAACCCTTCCCGGTGGTCCCCGGGCTTCTCAGCACCTCCGTCACTTACATCCCCCCACCCCCGCTCCTCTTCTTGGTGCTTCCCTTTTTTTTTTTTTTTGGACAGGCAGAATTAGACAATGAGAGAGAAACAGAGAGAAAGGTCTTCCTTTGCCATTGGTTCACCCTCCAATGGCCACCGCAGCCGGCACACCGCACTGATCCGATGGCAGGAGCCAGGTGCTTCTCCTGGTCTCCCATGGGGTGCAGGGCCCAAGCACTTGGGCCATCCTCCACTGCCTTCCCGGGCCACAGCAGAGGGCTGGCCTGGAAGAGGGGCAACTGGGACTGAATTTGGTGCCCTGACCGGGACCAGAACCCGGTGTGCCGGCGCCGCACACGGAGGATTAGCCTAGTGAGCCACAGCACCGGCCTGGTGCTTCCCATTCTAAATGTTAGTGCTTACCTAATGTCTTACCCTAGGCTATGAAGGCTGAGGAGATGTTAACTCTGGCACACAGCAGGAATTTCTAAGACTTAAACAGACATGAGAAAGACACACTCAGAGGAATGTTTTGTCCCAGGAAGTGGGACTACACAGGGACCCAGCCCAAACAGATCCTGGCAGCCACTGAAGCTTAAACTCTTTAACAAATGTGCCTGGTGAGCTACAGGAAATACTGAAATACTAGCTAACTGATGAGGTTTAGGCCCTCGAGACATAACACTAGGCAAAATAAATTCCGGCTAGGTAAATCGGACGTCTTAAAATTTAAAATCATAAAAAGAATCCTACAGTTGGAAATAACCGTTGAAGTTCAAATTATAAAGACCAATAGACCTGCCTGCAAGTAAAACTCATACAGAAAGTCGCAGAATTACAAAGAAAACGAATGGAGAAACCTATTTGCCAAAAAGGTGCCTTAGTATAAACAGCGAATATGAAGAGATTTTTAAAAATCAGAGCTAACAAAGTTTCAAAACCACTGAGCTTTCCAGTGATCTGAGACGCACATGCAAAGGCGTCACCTTCTATCAGGTGTGGGTGAGGGTCTGGTTTTATTCGCAGCGTAGCACCTGGGGCGGGCTGGGAGGGGACACTCAGTCCTCCAACACACTGCTGCTAATACCTGGCTCTCACAGAGGCTTAAAGTGTCCATGGCTTCTGACCCGGCCATTCCACTGTGTTTTCACAATGCTCTCTCACAAGGGGAGGTGGGACCAGAGAACAGGTCAGAATGCTACTTCTCACCGAGGCTGTGCAAGCAGATACCCACAGGGGACACGCACGCAGTGCAACGCGGGCGTGTCCAGGGGGCTCCAGGTGCAGCCAGCTGGTTGCCGGGGTTCCTCTGCTAGGAAGCAGAACTCACGTGACACACTCTTGTCAGGCGTGGCCAACATGACAAAAGACAATAAATAATAAAATAATAAGCAATAATAAAATGCCTATAGGTTTTAATAGATTTGAAAATAATATGACTGTCAAGATACGATCCATTTATTGGTCACATTGATAAAGAGTGTTTTGATGATAAGGGCAAACGGGAGCCTCGGTCTATCTTGAAGCTGTCGCATACATAACCTGTGCTGTCTCGACTGAAATACCCGGGGTTGGCTTCTTACTGCTACTGTATTACAGTCACGCGGTCAGACTAATTTTCTGCTGGTTGAGAAACATAACTACGATCGCCTCTTCTGTAACAATATTTGCAAAGTGCTTTTTTAAAAAATCACCCAATGCATGGAAAGTCATAAATCTTGATGGTATTAATTTCTCATGGATCCTCACCTTTCTGTCTCTATAAAACGCACAACACAACCTCTTTACTACTTACAAAGTGTGAGATAAAACTCAATAGCCATGCACAGAAATAGCCAAGAGGAGGGTTTTGACAGACCCTCCCCCAACTCCACATTACCAACACGCACGATCCAAAGACAGCAGTCACACCTGTGACACTGCTGCACATCAGCCCCTGTGCTCAACAGAGCGCAACAGAAACATCAGGAATATAGCGATGTAATATGCTAATTAGCACCAACTTCAAACAGGGGACATCCAGTACAGTACTGGAACAACCGGCCACTTTACGTGGAAAAGTTCTTAGTACAATTTAGTTCCCAGAGGTAAACAATAATACTCCAATAGCACAACCTAGAAGAAAAACAAAAGTATAAAGCTGTTCTGGGAAAACACGGGAGGGTGTTTATGATATTGACACAGAAAGGACAAGAAAGCTGTGAAGCCCCAAGAGAATGAGAGCGACGTGCGAGTGTTCTAACGGTGAAGACAGGCAGCAGGTCACGAGAACACCCTGACTCGGGACACATCACACGAAGGCAGCCGACCGACAGATGGGGCCAGGACTGGGAAAACGTATTACGTCTCACTGTAAAGACAATCATGAGTCAATTTTTGCCCCCCAGATTAGGACAAATTAAAGGTTGTTAATACTCAGTACTGGTACAGAGACAGGCAAACAATTTCTAAGTGCTAACAAAACGGCTGTTTGGGAGGCAATCTGGTGATATAAATAGCTATTACAGTGTGTAATTTTTGACTCAGTGCATCTAGCTGAAAAAAGTCAACAGAGAAACAGCTAAACAAATCATGTGCGTCCCTACCAAACCAAAAGGCATGAGGCTCTTTAGGTAGGCTAGGATGACAGGTGCTAAGCGATTAAGGATACATGAAATGCTCTTCAATTCTAACAAAGTCATACAGCTACGTTTATAGGAACTTCTAGTGAATATCCGTAAACTTATCATTGCAATACATACACAAACATACGCCTACGTACATGCAAGCAAGCTTTGGAAAGTAGGACTGGAAGGAGGGTGAGAAAACAGACAATCCCCTTCTGCATCTGTGATTTGCTCAAAAAGTTCATGGAAAACGCAGCTACCATAGCCTGGGTCGGAGTGTGGTGCGCAGGTAAGACGCCACTTGGAATGTCCCTTTCACTATGTCTGGCTTCAAGTCCCGGCCTTGCTTCTAGTCACAGCTTCCTGCTACTGTAGGAAGTTTATGTTGAAATCCATGCATACAGGAGAACTTTAAAAAAAAGTTCATGGAAAATGTGTACTCTGAAAGACTATGCAGGGACTTCGATATTTTTTTTTTAAAAAAAAAAACAAAAATAAGCTTGTATTTTGATTCTATTTTCCACAAACTTTTTGAAGTACCTTAAATATCATCGAGGGCAGGCATCTGATCTAGCTGTTAAGATGCCCACACATTCCCCTATCAGAGCTCCAGCTCCTGGGTTCAGTCTCAGCCCACCCCAGCCAGCGCACGCCTCTGGGAAGTGACCCAGCGGGTAGAAGCTCTCTCTCTCTCCATCTCTCACACAAGCAGGCAGGCAGGCAGATTAATGCTGCATTTTAAAAAAAAAGGAAACCAGTGTTCCCACTTAGAATTTTAAATATCTGGGGCTGTTGAAAAGACACACCGGAAGTCACAAATGGAGAGATGGCAACGCGTATGGAGGACACGGCACCGAGGAGATCCACTGGCGGGAGCGGACGGTGGTGCTGGCTGCTCTCTGGAATCTTCGCACTCCTCCCAAGGGAGACCACCTGAACTCCGCAAGGTGCCCGCACCCCGCACGGCACACCTGCAGGATCTGCTCGCAAGCTTAACTTTGCCCGTCAGCCCGTCTCTGACGTGAAATCCACACTGCCCCGCTGACCGACACCTCCGACACACCTCAGGTGTCACGTCTAACAGCGCGAGCCAGCCATTTAAAGGCCCCTTTGCTGCAAGTAATTCTAACTAAATGTGCAACTGGAAAAACTACCTGGCCAGACCTGGCAAAGGCTGATGTCACTGTTACTAGATGTTAGACATTTAACAGACGGAAACAACAATTCTGCCTACAAGTCTCATGCAAAAACGTCAGGCAGATGCCAACAAATGTCAAGATCCAACCAGATTCTAATAACTGATAAAACCAGAACCACAAATGTAGGGTCAAACTCACAGCTGAGACTGAAATTTCCTAAGCAAGTAACTTGGCGAATGGAATCCATTTTTCAGCAGAAAAATAAATGGCGAGCAAGAAGAGTGTGGCCTGGAGCTGGCGTTGTGTCATAGGGAGTTAAAACCACCACCTACAAAGCTTGAACCAAGACCGGTTCAAGTCTTGGCTGCTCTACTTCTGATCCAGCAACGGAAGATGGCCCAAGTCCCTGGGCTCCTGTACCCATGTGGGAGGTCCAGATGAAGCTCCTGGCTCCTGGCTTCGGTCCGGCCCAGCCCCGGCTGCCACAGTCATTTGGGGAGTGAACCAGTGGATGGAAGATTTCTCTCTGTGACTCTTCCTCTCTCTCCCTGTAATTCTGCCTTTCAAATAAATAAAATCTTATACAAAAAAAAAAAAAAAAGAAAGAAAGAAAGAAAAAAAAAGTGTGTTCTGTGAAAATTCAGCACTAGAAAAACGTCTTCACCATCAGCATGAGATACAGGAGAAAACTGGAAAATACTGATGGATGCTGCAGAAGTGTGCTGTAATTACAGCCACTTGTGATTTTACACAGCAACAATGACCTCTTCGCCAGGGAACTCGAGCTGCTCACACTGATGGTGAAGTGTTAGGAGCTCCCCTGGGAAGTGAAGCAGACACAGCCGGCTTCCTACCACGCACCCCTGAACACCGGCTTCCTACCACCAGCCCCTGAACGCTGGGCTTCCTGGAGGTTCCTAGCCTACGCTGGCCTAGAAAGTGAAATGTGCATACCAGCCCGGGGAAAAATTGTCTAAAATTATAATTATAAGCTACATTCATAATCCTAGTAATCTAACTGACAAAACATTGTACAAGCTGAAGGACCAGGTGTGAGATAAAACATAAGAAAACCTAGTGATTTTCCTAAACCCTGGCAACCCCAAGACATCAGTCTGCCTGTAAAAATCCCATAATAGCTGTAATAGTTATAGGTTGGCTAAGAATAAATCAAAGAGAAATTCGCTAACTATACTACACACGGAACACACATACATAGATGCACACATACACACACACACACACACACAAGGCTTCACTGGGGAAGTGGGTGGCTGATGAGAGAGTGTGGTGAGATCCTGAATGGCATCAATGGCGGCTTCAGCTTTATTTCTAATGTTTTAACTTACTGTACAAGAATAGTAACAGAGTACTTGTGTAACTAAAAGCTAGTAAAACCCCTCAGAGAGGGGCCGGTGCTGAGGTGCAGTATGTTAATCCTCTGCCTGCGGTGCTAACATCCCATATGGATGGGGATGCTAGTCCCGGCTGCTCCTCTTCCAATCTAACTCTCTGCTTTGGCCGGGAAAAGCAGCAGAGGATGGCCCAAGTGCTTGGGCCCCTGCACCCACATGGGAGACCAGGAAGAAGCTCCTGGTTTGGGATCAGCCGAGCTCTGGCTGTTGTGGATATGTGGAGAGTGAACTGTCAGATGGGAGACCTTTCTGTTTCTAACTCTCTCAAATAAGCAAATCAAATCTTAAAAAAAAAAAAAAAAAAAAAAAAACAAAACCCTAGCACTTTGGAGTACAGAGTTACTAAATCCCAGGAGTCTCACAAGGACCAGGACGCAGGGAGGGTGTAAGAATCGGAAACGGACCGGAAGAGAGCACAGCGAGAGAAATCACTCAGTGAGCCAGGGGAGCCTCCCCCCCCCCCCCCCCCCGGTCACACGCAGGACTTCTAGGAACTCCGTGACGCCACGCGTTCTGTGTCTACACAGCGCTGCGCATGTCGGCCAAGCTGATTAGAAAATACACAGCTGCAGCTTCTATCTGAGGTGGTATCCATGCAACGCAATCCCGCCGTTTCTTACAAGGCCTACCGTTTTAGCTCCCCTTCATCCTGCTGCTAACGGATCCTCCCCAGGGAAGTCCTTCTTCGCTGAAGAATTAACGAGCCTGCAGGAAGGCCCTCCCATGAAGCCAAGTCCTAGGATGCTTCCACGCCGGCCCTGGAGAGGGGTGGCATCCGAGACCGGGGTGGATCTGACACGAGCTGCACCTGCTGGGACTCTGCTCTTACTGAAGGGAGGCCTGCCGCGAGTAGACGCGCACACAGTCACTCGTTGTGGCTCTGAATGTCTGGCTCCCCCCAAAACTCCACACTTTCACACTGTACCTCCAGTTTGACAGCAATGGAAGGTGAGAACTCCAGGCCACAAGTGGGGTGGGTAGCAGCCCCCAGAGAGCTGACCAGCCGAGGACACAGCGAGAAGGTTACACCCACAAATTAGAGAACAGTGCTCATCAGAGACCGAGTCTATGGGCACCTTGATCTTGGCCTTCCCGGCCCACAGGACTCTGGACAAGGCGCTTCCTTGGCTGACAAGGCATCCAGGATGTGGTATTTTGTTCTAGCCATCTGAGCGGACCAAGACACTGCTCGGGTTAACGCTGCACATGGTATTACATGCGGGGACAAAAACAAGATTCTAGTGGAAACAGATTTGTGAAACTGTAATTCATTAGCTGGGGGGAAAGTACCAGGCTGGGGCAGATGATCCCACCCGCACACGGCAACTGATGAACTCCACAGCTCCCTGGCTGACCAGGCCTGCCCTTGAGGACCCAGCAGCGTCTGAAGGCGGCGCCCTCCGAGGAGGCTGGGCCGGCGTCTCTCAGCTCCCCTGGCTGAGAAATCACCGGGGAGCTGGCGCCTGGGCTGAGTCCTGCTGAGTGGGAGTGGGCACAGCGAAGAGTGAGCAAGCTGCAAGCACTGGGAGAACGAGGGGGAGGGAGAGGACGCGAGGGGGAGGACGCCCAGGATCACTGCCCCTTCCCTGAGGTCACCATCCCCCTCCCCGGGGTCATCACCCCACAGGAAAGTCGGAGGTCCTTCGGGCATCGCCCTGAACCACAGCACGGGCACCCGGCAGAACGAGGAGGACCGCCACGGCCAGGGCTCACGGCCGCCCACACACAGGACACAGCCTCTGACAGGACAGAAAAGGGGGGAAGCACCCCAAAAAGCCACTCTCAGAAAGCTACAGAAACACCAAGAATACGCATTACGTATCAAACACAGGGCGAGTGTGTGTGTGTGTGTGTGTGTGTGTGTCAAAATTCACTACCGGAGAAATTCGAAGTTTGAAAAAATAACAGGCAACACTTCTCACCTGTCCAATCAGGAGGGAAACATGGTGGAGCACTCTGTGGCGAGGCTGGGGGAGACGGCCACCCCCACCCTGACGAGAACGCCCAGCAGCTCACAAAAGCGCTTGGAACGCACTCCCGACCCGGCTCCCCTGCTTCTGGAAGCCTGTCCTAGAGATGCGCCACCGCGCACAGCCACACAGACGCCAGCGCTGTTCCCAGGCGAGATCCTGGAGTCCTAGGCGGATGTGAGAGGTGACTGGGAGCGGAGCGACTTCCGAGATGCATGCTACGTGAGAAAACACAAGTGCACGGGCTGTCCTAACACGCACTCTTCTTAAAAGACAGAAGGTCAGAGAACAAACCCCTGCCCGCTGATTTACACAGAAGCAGACAGACCAGAAACCGCAGGGGCTGCTCGGCTCGGAGGGTGTGTGGAGAGGACGGTGGGGAGGCAGAAGCAGGGGGGACATTTCTAAGTGTTGTCTTCAGGCACTGCTCCCGCTCCCGGAGCCACAGCAGCCAGCGCTCCACATGCACAAAATACCCAATCACGATCGACCCGGGTGTGCGGGGCCAGGACCAAAAGCGCAGCACACGGCAGCGAAGGAACCCAACGGAATACAAGCGGATGAAGCCACCACCCTGAGGGAGGTGGGAAGAGAGTCACTGTGGCAAACAGCACTTTGACTGGGACAGACGGTAGGCGAAAGACAGAACTGTGCAGAAATCCACACACCCAAGAGTCCTGCAGTCGGCAAACTTCGCAAAGGAGCAGGCGTCTACGTTTCCGCCTTGCGGGCCACAGGAGTGATGGAGACAAGAGACACGAGGACCACACGCAGTGCTTTGGAGCAGCAAGGGACCTTACAGGAAACACTGGTGAAATCGGGGCCGGGGGGGGGGGGGGGGGGCGGCACTGTACAGCTTTTCCTGATGAACTTGCCGGCTTCTACAGTTTCTACTGCTACGGCTACGGAGGATGTTCAATCCAGGAAGCTGGCTGAGGGGTACTGGGGAGCTCTGCCAATTCTGCAATTTTTCTCTAAATCTAAAATGATCCCCAAACAAAATGCTAGACAACTTTTAGCACTGAGAGTCGTGAGATGGGGTGGGGTGGGGGTGAGGGCGCCAGACCATACCCCGGGGGCAGCACGGGGAGGAATTAATTTTCTGTCTCTTGCTTCTATGCTGGGCTCTGCTCGGTGACACGCCACTCTGCGGCCGGCTGCCTGTTGCCAGCCTTTGCCAACAGAGGGTGCTGGAGGGACATGGCCGGGAAGCGTCTTTCTCCTGCGTGCTGCCCTGTGCTTTCAGGGGATACCAGCTGGACAGGCCAGCACGCAGGGCCCCTTGTGTGCATCAGCGGCCTGGGCCGTGGGGCCACGTGCACCAGCTCTGACAGGACTTGTGCTCCCATGACACACTCAGCCATACCTCGGTGGTCAGAACCTCAGCGGTGGACAGGCTGTCCCCTCCCCAGTCTTAAGTTCCTTCCTGGGCCCCCTGACACCCTCAGTGTGTCCTTTCACCCTTGTGGGCTGGGTGACTTCATCTGTCTGGGCTCCAGGATGGCCAAGCAGCTGGTAAAACACTACTTCAGGGTTCGCCTCCGAGGGCATCCCTGGAAGAGACCAGCGTTTGAATCAGTGGATGACGAAGGTCACCTGTCCAGGGGGGTGGGCACTGCCCATTCTATGGGGGCCTGAACAGGACAAAAAGGCAGAGGGAGGGCAAATGTCCACTCTGCCTGGGACGTCCACCTTCTCCTCCCTCAGACGCCGGTGCTCCTAGTGCCCAGGCAGGGACTCAGAGCGGTGGCTCCATGGTTCTGGGGCCTGCAGGTCTGGACTGCACCTCTCACCACGCCCTGGGCGTCCACCTACAGCCATCATCAGTCTCCAAAGTTGCACAAGCAGATTCTCAAGATAATCTCTTTCCCTAACTGTCCCCGGGGGTCTGCTTCTCTGGACAGCCTTGACCAGTACTGTGCCTCTCTTCCTGGTTAGCCGCCTTCCAGGGAGTCGCCTGGCTGGCACTGACCACGGCTAGCCCAGGACAAGTCCTAACCCTCCTTTCTCCTTCCACACCGTGTCCTGTCTCTCCCTCTTTGTCACCCTGCCTTTCAAATCAATCTTTGAGAAAGGAAATCGTTGGAATATAAAAATGAAAATCAGATAAGATGAAGAATGGCTGGCGGTGTGCTGCAGCAGCTAAGCCACTGCCTGGGATGCTGGCGTCCCCCGAGCACCGGCTTGAGTCTCGGCTGCTCCACTTCCAGCCCAGCTCCCTGCCAATGCGCCCAGGAAAGCAGCCCGGATGATGGCCTGAGTGCTTGGGCTCCTGGCACCCATCGGGGGGCTGTCACCCACGTGGGAGGCCCAGGTGGAGTTCCAGACTCCTGGCTTTGGCTCGGCCCAGCTCTAGCTGTTGTGGCCACGTGGGGAGTACACTAACAAATGGAAAATCTCTCTCTCTCTCTCTGCCTTATTTATTAAGTAATCTTTAAAAAAAAAAAAAATCAACAAAAGCAAGCAAAGCCCCAAGGCCAGGGAAGTGCTGACGCCTGGTGATTGAGAAGTCGGGACACAAGTGCAGGCAGTGGGAGACGGGAGGTCCCATCTGACACCCTCACAGACAGCCAGTCAGAGTTAGAGAGAGAGCCTCCATCGGCAAGCTCACTCCCCAGACGGCCATAAAGGCCAGGGCTGGGCCAGGCCAAAGCCAGGAGCCGGTAACTTCGTCTGGGTCTCCCACATAGGCTGCAGGGCTTGGGCCACCTTCTGCTGCTTTTTCCCACGCCATCGGCAGGCAGCTGAATCAGAAGCAGCTGGGACACAAACCAGCACCCACATGGGATGCCAGCGGCAGCCTCAGCCACTATGCCACAACGCAACGCCGGCCCCCAGGCTATACTCTTTAAGTAGAATGGTGACCAGGGAACAGACAAGGACAATCCTTGTTCACCTTGGTCAAAGGGGAGAGGTGGTGAGATAAGGGCAGGAAATTTTCACCCGCATCCCAGCCATCAAAGAGGCATAAAAACCACTTTCCCCCAAACAGGAGCAGGCAGGCATTTGGCTTGGCAGGAAAGCCCCTTGGTTAGGATTCCCACATGCAGTACTGGAGTGTCTGGATTCCATACACAGCGCCACTCCTGCCTCCACGCTTCCTGGTAACACAGACCCTGGGAGGAGGCGATGGCAGCGAGGAGCTGGCCCCCGGCCACCCACACGGGAGACCTGGGTCGAGTCCCTGGCTGTAGGCATCAGTGGGGCAAATCAGTAGACAGGATCTCTCTCCCCCTCTCTCTCTGTCGCACTCTGTCAGATAAAATTCTTTAATGTGAAAAAGGAATGACAGGAGAATGGGAACAGCAGAGGAGGTAGTTCAACCCCTCCCATCTCTGTAAGAAAAACCCAAAGCCAGAGGGAACGAGGCAGCCCACAAGCCACAAACTACTACCGAGCAGGGACAAACGCGGAAAAGTCACAGGTCGCAGGAGGAGACAGAGGGGAGCAGGCAGCCTCTCACGATGGAGAGAGAGGACGCCGGCACCAGGAGCCTGTTCTGGCTGTGAGATGCCCTGATCCAACGTGGGAACGGCAGCCAAGATCAGAAGGGGGTCCTGCACGCTCCCATCTGCGGGGCACTGCGGGGTCCACGCCTCCATCTGCGGGGCACTGTGGGGTCCACACTCCATCTGCGGGGCACTGTCGGGTCCACACTCCCATCTGCGGGGCACTGTGGGGTCCACGCTCCATCTGCGGGGCGCTGTGGGGTCCACACTCCCATCTGCGGGGCACTGTGGGGTCCACACTCCCATCTGCGGGGCACTGTGGGGTCCACACCTCCATCTGCGGGGCACTGTGGGGTCCACGCCTCCATCTGCGGGGCACTGTGGGGTCCACGCCTCCATCTGCGGGGCACTGTGGGGTCCACGCCTCCATCTACGGGGCACTGTGGGGTCCACGCCTCCATCTGCGGGGCACTGTGGGGTCCACGCCTCCATCTATGGGGCACTGTGGGGTCCACGCCTCCATCTGCGGGGCACTGTGGGGTCCACGCCTCCATCTGCGGAGCACTGTGGGGTCCACACCTCCATCTGCGGGGCACTGTGGGGTCCACACTCCCATCTGCGGGGCACTGTGGGGTCCACACTCCCATCTGCGGGGCACTGTGGGGTCCACGCCTCCATCTGCGGGGCACTGTGGGGTCCACACTCCCATCTGCGGGGCACTGTGGGGTCCATGCCTCCATCTGCGGGGCACTGTGGGGTCCACGCCTCCATCTACGGGGCACTGTGGGGTCCACACCTCCATCTGCGGGGCACTGTGGGGTCCACACTCCCATCTGCGGGGCACTGTGGGGTCCACACTCCCATCTGCGGGGCACTGTGGGGTCCACGCCTCCATCTGCGGGGCACTGTGGGGTCCACGCCTCCATCTGCGGGGCACTGTGGGGTCCACGCCTCCATCTGCGGGGCACTGTGGGGTCCACGCCTCCATCTGCGGGGCACTGTGGGGTCCACACTCCCATCTGCGGGGCACTGTGGGGTCCACGCCTCCATCTACGGGGCACTGTGGGGTCCACACTCCCATCTACGGGGCACTGTGGGGTCCACACTCCCATCTGCGGGGCACTGTGGGGTCCACACTCCCATCTGCGGGGCACTGTGGGGTCCACACTCCCATCTGCGGGGCACTGTGGGGTCCACACTCCCATCTGCGGGGCACTGTGGGGTCCACACTCCCATCTGCGGGGCACTGTGGGGTCCACGCCTCCATCTGCGGGGCACTGTGGGGTCCACGCCTCCATCTACGGGGCACTGTGGGGTCCACACCTCCATCTGCGGGGCACTGTGGGGTCCACACTCCCATCTGCGGGGCACTGTGGGGTCCACACTCCCATCTGCGGGGCACTGTGGGGTCCACGCCTCCATCTGCGGGGCACTGTGGGGTCCACGCCTCCATCTGCGGGGCACTGTGGGGTCCACGCCTCCATCTGCGGGGCACTGTGGGGTCCACGCCTCCATCTGCGGGGCACTGTGGGGTCCACACTCCCATCTGCGGGGCACTGTGGGGTCCACGCCTCCATCTACGGGGCACTGTGGGGTCCACACTCCCATCTACGGGGCACTGTGGGGTCCACACTCCCATCTGCGGGGCACTGTGGGGTCCACACTCCCATCTGCGGGGCACTGTGGGGTCCACACTCCCATCTGCGGGGCACTGTGGGGTCCACACTCCCATCTGCGGGGCACTGTGGGGTCCACACTCCCATCTGTGGGGCACTGTGGGGTCCACGCCTCCATCTGCGGGGCACTGCGGGGTCCACGCCTCCATCTACGGGGCACTGCGGGGTCCACGCCTCCATCTGCGGGGCACTGTGGGGTCCACACTCCCATCTGCGGGGCACTGTGGGGTCCACGCCTCCATCTGCGGGGCACTGTGGGGTCCACGCCTCCATCTGCGGGGCACTGTGGGGTCCACACTCCCATCTACGGGGCACTGTGGGGTCCACGCCTCCATCTGCGGGGCACTGTGGGGTCCACGCCTCCATCTGCGGGGCACTGTGGGGTCCACGCCTCCATCTGCGGGGCACTGTGGGGTCCACGCCTCCATCTGCGGGGCACTGTGGGGTCCACGCCTCCATCTGCGGGGCACTGTGGGGTCCACACTCCCATCTGTGGGGCACTGTGGGGTCCACGCCTCCATCTGCGGGGCACTGTGGGGTCCACGCCTCCATCTGCGGGGCACTGTGGGGTCCACGCCTCCATCTACGGGGCACTGTGGGGTCCATGCCTCCATCTGCGAGGCACTGTGGGGTCCACGCCTCCATCTGCGGGGCACTGTGGGGTTCACGCTCCCATCTGCGGGGCACTGTGGGGTCCACACTCCCATCTGCGGGGCACTGTGGGGTCCACACTCCCATCTGCGGGGCACTGTGGGGTCCACACTCCCATCTGCGGGGCACTGTGGGGTCCACACTCCCATCTGCGGGGCACTGCGGGGTCCACGCCTCCATCTGCGGGGCACTGTGGGGTCCACGCCTCCATCTGTGGGGCACTGTGGGGTCCACACTCCCATCTGCGGGGCACTGCGGGGTCCACGCCTCCATCTGCGGGGCACTGTGGGGTCCACGCCTCCATCTACGGGGCACTGGGGAGCCTGGGGACCTGGGAGCCGACGCACAGCCCACTGCCCAGAGCAGAAGCCGGTGGAGCAGGGAGAGCAGGATGGGCCAGGGGAAGAGAAGCACGGGCTCAAGGGCGAGGAGGGAGACCGTGGCCAGGGCTGCACCGGGACAGGACCCGGAGTTCCCGACGGCCCCCTTGTGGCGACTTCAGATGGCAATGAGAGCGGTGGATCTCACAGACTTCAGGGGCAGAAACGAACAGGACAGCCCTGAATGGGTCAAAGCACAACACGAAGACAGGCTCGTGAGGCAGGTGAAGTACGCCCCACGATCTCCAAACAGACCAAAACCCCATCTCCTGCAAGGGCGGAGGAGTAAGAGGGACATGAACGCCCGTGGACAGCATTTTTGATAACCGAATTTAAAAAGAAACAGATCCGGAGACACTGTTTATGCAAAGCAGGAGGACGTCTCGCCCCCACAGCTACAACCGGAGGGAGTGAGGCCCGCATCTGTGGTCTCGGCTAGGGCTGCCAGGGGAGCAGGCAGAGCCAGGGACGAGTGCAGACCTGGGAGACAGCACGTGAACGACGGAAGCCACCCAGCTCAGAGTGGGAAGCGCTCCGATCCGCCACGCACAGCTGAGCCGCACATGCGCTGAGGAACCCTGACCCTGGTGCTCCTCACCCAAAGCCTGCAGTGCAGCTGGACACGGACAGGGGACACACGGGCATGTCCCACGAAGGAAGGAAACAGTGATCCCCTCCCTGCCTCCACCTGTGGGAGATGGCCAACTTCTGCAGGCCTGGAGGATACAGCCAGGGTGGCCGACAGAGAGGGCCTCGGTGAGGAGACCTAAGAGGACCGCACAGACACGGGCAGCTTCACACACAGGAAAACGCACAGCTGTGACGGAACTCGGACCTGAACCGCTGCTACAGCCAAAACCGGACGAGCCTCGCGGGCGGCCAAGAGCTCAGAGCCGCTACCGCTCCCGTCCAGCTTCCGAGCGGACCTGCGTGTGGGAGATCGAGCCAGAGAAAACTGACTCCAAGGGAGCCTGAAGGCTGGACGCAAGACGTCTCACGGCAGCCGCCACGGGCACTTCGACACACCTCCAACCAAGCCCACGCCGCTGAAGGACGAGATGCTATGAACAACCTCAACATAGGAAATGACATCTGGATCCGCACAAACCGCTCACGGAAATGAACTCCTTGCAGTGGCTGACGACAGCCTGATGCTTTCTTCCAGTCTTCAGCGAGCTTCAACAGAGAACAAACAGCTGAAGGACGGAAAGTGAGGCGACCTCAAAGCACCTGGGACCACCGGACTCAGGAGAGTAGAGAGAGGAGAATACACGGGAAGACGTAACACCTCAGAGTCCCCCCCCCCGCCCCAACCAGGCTTCAAAAGACCTCAAATGGAGTAACACAAAGTATAATTACTCTTAGACACACACATCCTAGTTACACTGCTAAAAGCCAAGGACCAAAAAAAAAAAAAAAATCCTCCAAAGTAGCAAAGGAAAATGACCCATCATTCACGGGAGAACGATTACAATAATGATAAAGATCTCTCTCTAGAAACTACGGAAATATGAGACACTAGGACCCCACAGAGGGTACCTGAAAACATTCATGGGAAAACAGAATTAAAAGGTTAGGTCTTTCGTACAAACATTTTAAGATATGTGAAGACACCCTTCACACATCAACTTCAAAAATTTTTTTTGCACCAAAATAATCTTTTTCAAAAAAATTATTTATTTATTTGAAAGGCAGAGTTGGATGTGGTGGCAGACAGAGGAGATCTCAAACAAGCTGGGCCAGGCCGAAGCCAGGGGCCAGGAACTCCATCCAGGTCTCCCACACGGGTGGCTTGGGCCCAAGCACTTGGGCCATCCTCCACTGCTTTACCAGGCAGGGAGCTGGATCACAAGTGGAACAGGCAGGACTCAAACCAGAGCTGTGCCACAGTGCCAGCTCCAATACATTTCTCTTTTACTTTCATTTTCCATGAACGTTTGTCAGCACTCACATATATCCAAACTGCTGGAGAGAGGGAAAACACACACACACTCTGGTACCCAGTACTGTCTCTAGCAGAGCTGCACCTCACAAAGCACTGAAGGGAGGTCTTCCGTCCAAACGGAAACCACCCCAGCTGCACCTTCAGTCTACAGGATGAAATCCCAGGGGTATCCATGATGTTTAACCCCTCATCTTCGCCTCTACAAAGGACGACAGCAAAAAGTACAAATGGCAACTCTACTGCAGGGATTATGAAGAATAGAAACTGAAACATGACAGCAATATCAAGGGCTAGATGTCAAAATGAAATGTATGCTATCGAAACACACTCTGGGTGCTGGCACTGTGGCACTGTGGGAAGAGCCCCCGCCTGCAGCCCTGGCATCCCTTGTGGGTGCTGGTTCGAGTCCCGGCTGCTCCACTTCCGAACCAGCTCCCTGCTAATGAACCTGGGAAAGCATCGGAGGACGGCCAAGGACCACGGATCCCGGTACCAATGTGGGAAACCTGGAAGAAACTCCTGGCTTTGCATCAGCTCAGCTCTGGCTGTGTAGTCATTTGGGGAGTGAACCAGTGGATGGAAGACCTCTCTGCTCTCTCTCTCTCTATGTCCCTACCTCTTTCTGTAACTCTTTCAAATAAATAAAAATAAATCTTAAAAAAAAAAATAAACATTCTGTTCCATCATGCTAAGTAGACTGGGGTGAAGTTAAGGTGCATACACACATAAAAAGCAGAAATACAGCTAGAAAACAAACAGGAGAATTAAAAATAGAATTTGGAAGTTCAAATAACATAAAATGCAATATAAAGGGGAAACAAAACAAATAAAATACCCTAAAAAAAACCCACAAAATGACAGACATAAACACAATCATATCAATAATTACTTTAAATGTAAGTGGACTAAACACTTCAATCAAATAGCAGAGGTCAGATTAAATTAATACAGTGCTGCTATGAACAGAGACATTTCATAATGAGTTTAAAAGATCAACAGAACAGGAAGGCATACACAAATATACATCCGTCTAATGACAGCACTCCTAAGTGTGTGGTGGAGAAAAAAAAAATCAGAAATAAAGAGTCAAGGCACAATCCCAGTTGGAGAGCCTAACATACTTCTCGTGAGCCAACAAAACCCGAGCACAAACACCCGTGGCTGTGGGAGATTGGGGGACACTGCTCATCTTACCTTAGCTGCTATCTGGGAAACACTCCATGAACAACTACAGGACTACATGACCCAGTGTGCACACCCAGTGGCGAACACTGGGCTAGGAAAGAAGTCTAAGTAGATTTTCAAACTTAAAATCTCACAGAAATTGTTCTCTGACTACAACGGAATATTGAAAATTACTAAGACGGGGCTGGCGCTGTGGTGCAGCAAGGTAAAGCCCTGGCCTGAAGTGCCGGCATCCCATATAGGTGCCAGTTCTAGTTCCAGCTGCTCCATTTCCGATCCAGCTCTCTGCTACGGCCTGGGAAAGCAGTAGAGGATGGCCCAAGTCCTTGGGCCCCTGCACCCACGTGGGAGACCCAGAGGGAGCTCCTGGCTACTGGCTTCGGATTGGCCAGCTCCAGCTGTTTGCCCATCTGGGGAGTGAACCAGAGGATGGAAGACCTCTCTGTCTCTACCTCTCTCTGTAACTCTTTCAAATAAATAAAATAAATATTAAAAAAAAAAAAGAAAGAAAATTACTGAGACATCTATAAAAAAAGAAAAAACTCAAAGACAGGAAGGTTAACCTTCTAAACAAGCCATGGGGCAGCGCACTCACAGGGAACAGCACTGTTGTGCACGACAGACTAAGCAGAGCCGCGTGGAAGGGACTTCACAGCACGGAGTGCCCACAGGAAACAAGAGACCTCCACACGATAACGCAATTTCCGCCTGAGGAAACCAGAAGGAAAGGCAAATCAGACTGAAAGACGATCAATGAAGAAGGGAAACCAATCTCAGCCCATAAATTCAACACTTTAGATCAAACAAGTTCCTTAGAGACACAACTCGCGCCAAAGCTGAGTCAAAAGGAAGTGTGAAGCCTCCCTGTCCTGTAGCTACTACAGACGCTGAATTCACAACCTGGAAACAGCCACAAACTCTCCGTCCCTGATGGTTTCTCTGACGAATTCTACCAAACACAGCCGACTTCAGAAAATAAGGGGAGAACACCTCCCGTCTTTTTTGAGGTCAGCTGAACTCTGACGTGAAACAAGGAGAGAAAATTATAGACCCATACGCATTATCAACACAGATGAAACAATTCCTCCCGGCATTAAAGCAAACACCCTCCAATCATTCACACTCAAAGTCGTATCACACCCACACCCACGCCCACTGCACTAAAACCGTGGAACCACCAAGCGTAGGAAGTCCTAAAACTACCGGAAGCTCAGATCTCTCACCAAGAAAAAAGCAACAGGTTTTTCATCAGCTGTAAATCAATAAACTTATACCCAGCTAAGAAGTCATTTGGTGACAATAAAGAGATTGCCTTTAGAAACACGAGCACCAAGGGCTCACTATCCCCAAATCCTCACCACAATACCAGGAAGGTGCCCACTCCTAGGCACATACGCCCCTGAGAACTGAAAGCCGAGGTCCACACAAATGTGTGTGTGTGCATGTTCACAGCGGCCTTGGGTGTAACAGACAAGAAGTAGAGACAACTCAAACAGCTATCACCTGCCGACTGGGAAACAATGTGTAGGAGCCAGGAAGGAACGCAGCACGGGCAGACCTGGACAACACGCATGCCCCCTGCAGACATGAAGCTAGCCGCAAGAAGCTGGACCCCAAACGCCACCTACGCCGTGATTCCACGCACACGCAGTGTCCAGCACGGTCCCCTACGGACGGCAGGTGGAGCAGGGGTGAGGGGTGAGGAGGGGACAGCTTGTGGGTATGGAGCTTCCAAGGTGATGCGGGATTCAGACAGCGCTGATGGCCACATGGACTAAAAACCAACAAAGCCAACACTTTATGGTATGTGAATTACATTTAAAAAAAGAGAGAAAGATGTAATTCAGAAAAGAAAAACCAGCCCACAGGAAAAAAGGGATACAAGAAACGAGCCCTTGCACACCATGCTGGGAAGTTATTTAATAATAATCCACAGTTATCAATAAATTAGAATACATTCTATATGATTATTAAAATCAATAAATCTTAATTGAAATTTAAAAATTAAAAAAAATTCTTGGTGTGTATTTCAAGGGCAAAATCAATGCTAGATGAGGTCCTCCTGATCTAGCTGGGGAGAGACAGGTAGAAGTTTCTCAGGAAACTGACAATTTCCTCGCTGGGTCCAGGGGGTGACAGATACAACTTAAGTGCCAGGCGATACACCTGTCCCACAACTGGTCTGACGACAAGAATGAAAGATTCTGGATGGGGGTAAGACATGGGAAAGAAGGCAGCTTCAAAACAGGGTGGACATCCCCGTGATGTTCCTGGAAACATCAGTGAATAACGGGATTACTCAGAGCAACCACAAAGGTAGACACAGAGCCTCCATCTTCCAAAGCAGCAAAGGAAAAGAAATTCACATAGAAAAAAATCCCAAACCAACAATGAACACCAAACACTAAGAAATCCAATTATTTCAGCATTTGTAACCAGTATAAACACCTTCAACTCATGAAAACCAGCACATTCAGGGGCCAGCTTGCAGTGTAGTGAGTTAAGCCACCACCCTGTGACACTGGCACCCCAAATGGGCACCGAGTCCCACCCAGTTGCTCCACTTTCGATCCAGCTTTCTGATAGATAATGTGCCTGGGAAAACAGCAGAAGACTGTTCAAGTCCCTGGACCCTGCACCCACATGGGAGACCCGGAAGATGCTCCTGGCTCCTGGCTTCAGCTTGGTCCAGCTCCAGCCGTTTGGGGAGTGAACCAGCAGATGGAAGACTTTCTCTGTCTCCCCCATTCTCTTTAACATTCTCTTTAATTTGCCTTTCAAATTAAATAAATAAATCTTTTTTAAAAAACAAAACAAAACTCAGCACACTGACATTCATAATCTGGCTCTCTGTTGTTGTTTTGAAGCAAAAGGAAGGAAAAAGACGTGACCAACAAATACTACCAACAAGTTAGCACAGCAACATCCAAGATCAAGTTCTAAGGGAAAAACACATCAGTTGAGGGGAACTACTCAGTAATAAAACGAATCACTGATTGCTTTATCTATGGCTTAGACTTAAAAATATGCAACACATGACTGAGAGACAAATCATCAACCTCAGGACATTAACTTTGCTGTGTCAGGTAATGAAAAGCTCAGGGGCTGGTGTTCAGCCTGGAGTGGATGCAGGCTGAAGCAGCCAGGCCCCACAGCTCTGGGTCCCAACTCCCACTTCTGCCCATGCAGGCTGAAGCAGCCAGGCCCCAAAGCGCTAGCCCCCGACTCCTGCTTCTGCCCATGCAGACCCCAGGAGGCAGCAGTGCTGGCTCAAGTACTGGGTTCCTGCTGCTCACATGGTGGGGGGGGGGGGGGGAGGCTGGCACTGAGTTCCCAGCTCCT
This sequence comes from Sylvilagus floridanus, assembly GCA_949820135.1. Lineage (NCBI taxonomy): Eukaryota > Metazoa > Chordata > Mammalia > Lagomorpha > Leporidae > Sylvilagus > Sylvilagus floridanus. The sequence goes on from OX463227.1 coordinate 188,797,200, forward strand.
GACTCCAGCCGCTGGAATACGGGGAGTGACCCACCAGAAGGGAGCTCTCTGGGCGCTGGCACAGGCACTGGCCTGGGAAAGCAGAAGACGGCTCAAATCCTTGAGCCCCTGCACCTGGAAGAAGCTCCTGGCTTCAGATCAGCACAGCTCCAGCAGCTGTAGCCAATTGCGGAGTGAACCAGTGATGGAAGACCCCCCCCCCCTGCCTCTCCTTCTCTCTGTGTAACTCTTTCAAATAATAAATAAATAAATAAATCATTTTAAAAAAAAGTATGATATTCACAAAATACATGTGACTAAATTGGTTAATTCCAGAAATGCAAAGATGGCTTAACATTTGAAAATATATTAATATACACACCACTTTAAAAATTGAAACAATATAATGACATCTCTAATAAATGCAGAAAGCAGATTAAATACAATTCAGCAGTCATGATTAAAAATTCTTTATAAGCCAGAAATAGAACTTTAACCTGATTTTAAAAAGAATATCCAGCAAATATTTACAGCTTTTGCTTAACAGTAAAATTTTCCAGGGGCCAGCACTGTGGCATAGCAGAAGCTACGCCTGCAATGTCAGCATCCCACGTGGGTGCCAGTTTGAGGCCTGACTGTTCTACCTCCAATCCAGCTCCCTGTTAACGCACCTGGGAACACAGCGGAAAATGGCCCAAGTGCTTGGTCCCTGCACCCATGTGGGAGACCTGGACAGAATTCCAGGCTCCTAGCTTTGGTCTGGTCCAGACCTGGCCATTGCAGCCATTTGGGGAGTGAACCAGCAGATAGAAGACCTCTGTCTTTGCAAACTCTAACTTTCAAAATAAATAAACTTTTCCAGAAGCATTCACTTTCAGAATTAGAAATCAGAGTTTGTCATTTTAACTTACATAACATGTATGGACAGTCCCAGTTGATGCAAAACAAGAAAAAGAAATAGCAGGTATAAATTTTTAAAGGGAAAAAAATTATCTTTACCTGCACAAGATGTTACTGTCTACATATAAATCAAAAATAAGACTCTACAAGGTTTCACATCATGAGGTAATTAAGAAGTCTGCTTGACAGATCGAATAAGTAGCTTCTGTGTGCACAATTAACCGACTGCTCTACAATTTCTAGAAATAAATCCAAAAAGGCTGTGTGTAGCTTTCAGAAAGTTCTGAGCCACATTTTTGAGAGAGGAGGCTATCTGGCTAAGCAGGCATGCGCCCCAGCTCTTGGATCGACTCCTTGCTTTTGTACATCAACGCAGAAGACAATGATCTTATTTCTTAAACAAAAGAAACAGAAAATTCTGACTATATTAAAATGCAAAATTTCATTAGTTTGGTAGGTTAAAACATTACAGATTTTAAAAAAAACTTAAGAGACTGACACTGTGGCATAGCGGGTAAAGCCTCCACCTGCTGTACCGGCATCCCATATGGGCGCTGGTTTGAGTCCCGGCCGCTCGACTTCTGATCCAGCTCTCTGCTATGGCCTGGGAAAGCGGTGGAAGATGGCCCAAGTGCTTGGGCCCCTGCACCCGTGTGAGAGACCCGCAAGGAGCTCCTCGCTTCAGATCAACGCAGCTCCAGCTGTTGCAGCCAACTGGGGAGTGAACCAGCAGATGGAAGACCTCTCTCTGTCTTTCCTTCTCTCTGTATAACTCTGACTTTCAAATAAATAAATAAATCTTTTTTAAAAATGTAACGAGAAAGATACACATATATCAGAGGAAATATCTAACATGTTGTAACAAAAATTAGCATCCATTGCATAGTAAGAACTGCAACAAATCAGTAAGGGCAAAAAATGAGCCCATGATATGTAAAGAATTTGATACATAAAATTCTACAGTTCCTTTGTGGATTTCTCTCCGTCTTCTGTGAACACCATGTAAACGCTGCTATTTTCATGAGACAGTCATCATCTGCAGGCATCCATTCTTCTCCACACTTACGCAGAGCTGTACACAGGGATTTTCGGCAGCTCAGTCAGTAGTCCGAGGTGGGAGGGCATGAGGGTTTTTTTTCCTTCTTTGACACACTTTTCTCGACAGGCCTAGCAGGTCCTACAAACCACAACTGAAGTGATGGGAACACGTAAATTCAGAAGTTCAAAGGCCTGCCTGCCCAGTAGAGCCAGCTACTTCAAGGAGTGACCTTTGCGGGCCAAAGTCTTATTTCATGGACGCTGCTGACAACACAGACCGCTGTCAGAACGTCTCCTGCAGGAGCGCTCACACCCGCCCCCTGGATACGCTCCACGGGGATCCACGCTCACTCCGGGGCGGAGAAGCGGGTTTGGGAATGAGCTGCAGACATTGGGAACTCTAAAAACGAGCGAGGGTGATGACAGGTCATAAATCAAAAGTGGTTTCTCACACACAAAAGGAAGTGTCCTAATAAAGAAATTCATCATCGGGCTCGGGTTTGTCCCCCCTGCAACTCCTCGATCCCCAGAGCGCCCTCATTTCCTGACATTGGATCTCTTTGGCCCTAGGAATCCCTTATGCAACAAGCAATGCCACTGGTGACAGAGACCACATGCTGACCGCACGCAAATGTGTAAGTCCCAAAGACATGGATGAATTCTACTTAGTGGGTGGAGGCCAATGGAGCCACGCGGTCTAGGAGGTGGGCCTGCAGCCCAGCCACCCCGCTTCCTGCCTCACCCTGTGATCCTTCCTCTCCGTGCAGCGCCATCCACTGCCCTCACCAGATGCCAAACCTACAGGCCGGCCACTCTGGAACAGTGAACCTGCAAATATGCCGAAACACGCACAGCTTCTCCCAGACACTAGCACGTGGACTTGACGGCGTTTCCTTGACTCTCAGGAATGTTCGTGCTTCTTGCTGAACGTGAGTCTTTCAATGTTTCTATTAAACAAGTCTCTTCCTCTAAGTCATTCTCCAAACACCCCGCTTTTGTTCTACTTAAAATAAAACGTATAGCACATGTCAAATCATCACGGTTTGTGTTCAGCGTCTCTGTAGGAACCTTCCAATTCACTCACAAAGCGAGCACTTGGCTTATTTTCTCTGGATGAAGTTTTAGTTAATCTATTTGGACAAATATCATTTCTCTTATTTTCTCTTTCTCCAGTAAAGCCTTGTGCTTCGTTATAGACACCTGCTTAACTGAAATCGTTGACAGTCCAAATTGCTATAGATGACGCTATCTCCTTGCAAATTTGCTTATCCCCATACAAAGCTTACTGGTTCTCTAAAATCAGTCACTCACTGTTAAGTCCACGTTAAGTTCCTATGGTGCTGAGCACAGACACCTAGGGCTGCCTACGGACTGCAGTGGAGCCTTTCCAGCCTTCTCCCACAGTGACACTGGAAGGTATCATTACTCTGGTGGTCTCTATTGTGTGCTCTGGGGACCGGTGCCATGGCACAGTGGGTTAAACCTCTGGCTGCGGTGTCTGCAATCCCATACAGGTGCTGGTTTGAGTCCCGGCTGCTCTGCTTCCAATCCAGCTCTCTGCTAATACACGCGGGAAAGCAGCAGCAGATGGCCCACGTCCTTGGGCCCCTGCACCCACGTGGGAGATCAGGAAGAAGCTCCTGGCTCCTGGCTTTGGATCGGCACAGCTTGCGCCGTTGGCCATTTGGGGAGTGAACTGGCAGAGGAAAGACCTTTCTCTTTCTCTCCCCCTCTCTCTCTGTCTCTCAAATAAATAAATATTTCTTTGAAAAAAAAAATTAGCAAAAAACTTCTGTGTTCAGCTTATTGATCTCAAGAGCTCTGGCCAGGAAAGTCAAGGCAGATGAGGACGGTGGCAGGAGAACCACCAGCATGTCAAGTCACGTCAGAGACCTGGCAGAAATCTCCCCAAACGAGGTCCTCAGACCAAGAACAGAGGTGCTTTTTGCTGTTGTTGTGGTTAAAGTATCAGCACGCATCTGAGAAAACAGCTCTAGCACTCACAACAAACCAGCTCCCGAAACCTGAGCCGACTATCACACAGCATGAGAAAGGTCCCTCATGCCCAGGAGCGCTTCGAACAGTTTGTGGGGGAACAGAACTGCTACAAGTGTCTGTGAAATCCATGCGGTTTCCCAACACTCACTCTGAGACCCTTTGTAGTAGTGTCATATGATAGTGTGACCTGCTCATGAAATATTAGGTCGAAAGGTTGAGAACTTTTAAGCAACCTTCACATGTAAAAGGTTTCATTTTCATGGGGCAGACGTTCGAACCAGCCATCAGGATGCTGCCTGGGATGTCCCAGTGCTGGCTCTGTTCCCAATTCCAGCTTCATGCGAACATGTACCATGGGAGGCAGTGGGCGATGGCTCAAGCACTTGGGTTCCTGCCACCCACAAGGGAGACTCGGCTTTAGTTCCCAGGTCCCGGCTTCAGCGTGGCCCAGCCCCAGCGACTGTAGCACTTGGGAAGTGAACCAGGACAGAAGATGCATCTCTCCCTCCTCTCTGTGCCTCTCGAATCAATAAAGAAATTAAAAAGTTTGAAAGGCTTTCTATTAAAGAGCCAAAAGGTCTTGCTGGTATGATTTACAAACTCTCTTCAAGAAGGCCTTCAGATACAACCTGCAACACACACCAGCTATGGACTGGGGCAGCACACAGCGTCTCGCTGAGATACACCCAAAATAGGAAAGAGAAAAGTCAACCTTCCCGCCCACGTGTTGCTCTTTCATATCCTGATGCACAAGACAAGAAAAACCCTGACTGCGTGGCAGGTCCTAAGAGGGTATGGGTGGACAGTGGCGAGAGAAACCCACTTCCTACTAAGCAGCCTACAGGGAAGGGGGCGGGGCGGCAAGCACTGGTCAAGAGGAGCTCAGTTCAGGGGTTCTAGAGAGGCAGAGGAGGACGTGACTGTTCACCTGTGGCTTCCTGCAGGACAGAAGCTCGACTAGACAGTTTAGTTCACTTCTGCACTGCACGATGGGCAGCGGAGAGAGGAGCGACGCGGAGAGCGGGGAGACAGCTCCCCTCCACCAGAGCACCTGGTGCAGCAGCTGATCCTACCACCACGCTGGGCCAGTGACCAGGGCCTTGGATGCCCACTGCCCTCTCTAAAGCCCCCAGAGCAACCCACAGAGCTTCTAACCCACAGTGCACGGAGGAGGAGGAAGTGGCTCTCGTTCCAATCGCTGGAGTCCCGCCCCGGGACTGGGAGAGAAGCCTGGAGAGGGAGGACTTGCAAGGGTGGTCCGCACGACGGGCTGCGAGAAGGCCTGGGTCCGTCCCCTGGTCGCCCTGTCCCAGGATACTGCTAGCAAGGGAGGTGTGAGTGAAAACCAAAGGCCCACCTGATTATGCGTGGGACCAAGGTAGCAAACCCGGGAAGGAAGCAGGTGAGCCTCCAACAGGACAGGGAGGGCCCTGGTTCTCACAGCATCCCCCTGCGACAGACACAAGACTCAGACGCTTCAAAAAGACCTCAGTTTAAAAAAAAAAAAAAAAACACCTATGTAACAAGAGAGAAAAATCCCACTGCTGCTTCACTCCTTAAGTGCCCACAACACACCTCAGGGTGTCAGGGGCTCAATCACTTGACATCACTGACTCCTAGTGTCTGCACTGGCAGGAAGCTGGAGCCAGGAGGAGGAGTCGGGCCCTGGGCCAGGCACTCACTCCAAAGCAGGAGGCCAACGTCGTCACTGTTAGCAAGGCGCCCAGATTTTTAAAGCTCATTCTGCACAATCCTTGCAACCTCATCATTTTAAAGCAACGCGGACCCCCTCCAGAGGGATCTGCTCCCTGAGCAATCCACATGTGCCTGTGAATCCCTCGATTTAAGGCCAGGCAGCCTTAAAAGGCCCACGTACAGGATACGGTGAAGGCTGCGTGCCAAGTAGCTCTGGGGAGACTGCACTCACATGCGCACAGTCGCCCCCTCGTCTGTGTTCGCTTTTCCTCGGTTTCAGTTACCTGGAGCCAACAGAAGTTCAAAACGACTAAAGGCAAATTCCATAAACACGAGGAAACAACTCCCAGGTTTAAACTGTGTGCCACTCTGAGTAGCCTGAAGGAATCTCACACCGTCCCACTCTGTCCCACAGGACACGAATCACCCTTTGTCCAGAGTATCCACACAGTGCATGCTACCCGCCAGTCACTCACACAGAAAACAGTCTTGGTCACATTGCTTGTGTTCAAGAAACCTTCGTTTTACTTATAATAGCCCCAAAGCCCAAGAAAGACGATGTCAAAGAAGTCCGAATCTGCTTCCTTTAAGTGAGAAGATAAGATTTTTCCATAGGTATTCACGTCCAAGGAAAAGCAGTGTATAGGGCTCCAGGCATCCACTGGGAGTCTCAGAACGCCCCCCCATAGATAAAGGGGTGTGCAGATGCTACTGCACTCCAAAAGGGCCAAGCCAACCGTACTCCTCCACGCAGCCCCTCCCGGGGCCCCACCAGAACAGGAGGAATGAAGCCTCCACTCAGAGACCTCAAGTTGGAGGGGCCAGAGGTGGACACGCAGGAGAGGAGGAGGGAGTGCTGCTGGGAGACAGGCAGGTTTCTGAGGGGACCTGGATGCAGACCACGGACTGGGAGGAGTCAGGACTCCACCTCCCAGCTGCAAGCCGCAGACTCGGCAGGCAGAATGGAGACCTGCGCAGCTGGTGCGTCTCCTCTTGGACACTCCTGGCCACAGGCTGATGTAGACAGAAAACCCTCACTGGTTAAAAACAACGACTAAAGCAAGACTATTAAACCATTTTTGGATTACTAACTCGAGTCCCCTCACTTTCATGACTAATAGTTCACATTAGCAGGAAGTCCCTGCTACTGAGACAGGACAGGAGAGCCAGGGCTGTCCAAAACCACTCACCCACGGCTCATCTTCCTCAAGCACCGGTCGGACTCAGAGATGTATAGAGAAGACAGTCAACTGGCACGGGCTTTCTAAGATTTAATAGGAAACCAAAATCACTACAGAGCACACTGTTCACCTCGGGAAGGCTCAGAACAACATGCGGACAGGCCGGTCTACCGAGGCGTCTGGTGCTGTCCTATGTCCGTGCCCTCTGCCTGCTGGAATCAGAGAGAGCACGCCACAAAAGTAAACTGATGTGTCACTCTCATGCCTGAACTCCTTGAAAACCACCTCGGTAGCTCCCCCAACCATGTACTGCCCTTCACCTGCTCCGTGGGCTCGGGGCTGGCACAGCCTCTGCCACGCCAGGACCTGTGGGCACCAGCGCCAGCAACCTTCCTGCTTAATTCCATGAGCAAACTCACGAGCATCAGCCCACCTGCTGTGCAGCAAACACCCACTTCTAACAGGCTGCCTGAGTCCAACTTTTGTACCTCAAGCAGAGGTCCCCAGGAGGGACCTGGAGTTGTCCTTCGGGCACTGGGTAACATCTGTACAAGCTCAGAAGACGACTCCTAGTCCTGGAGCACAGATCTGAGGAACAGCTGAAGTTTAACACGGAAGTCTTCTGGAAACTAAGCAAAGCTTCTGTGTGCACCCATGTGATGCCCAGAAACCCTAAACGGGAAGCTACGGATACACAATGGGTACGACTGAACCAGACAACAGTCAAAATGTGCAGCAACACTGTTGGGTTTTGTCAAGCAATGCTAGGGAACGACCGACCCCTAAAAACCTCCAGTAGCAGAGCAGAGAACACACACAGACATTTCCTAAATGCACTTGAGGCAGCTCCTCCAATGAGGGCACGCTTGTCCGATGACATCCTTACCTCCCCTACCTGACTATTCACCAGTGAGCTACACAAACTCCACTTCCATGTGAACATTTCAAATACTCCCTCTAGGATCATCATTTCCTCCCACAAGCTACTCAAATTTAGAATTCTATTTTCCCTCGAAAACACCAGGTAGTTTTTTTTTAAATGCACAATCCTCACATATATGCTATCCAATAACTGCAGTTACTGTAGTAATTGTATTTTGGTAAATCAGTGTTTTAACACATTTAGTATTTTAATCAGTAATTACTGACTGTCCATCACATCCATGTAACACCACACCACACCTAAAAACAGGCACATAGCCAACTATGGGGGGGTGGGATTTAGTACATGACCTTATATGTAGAGAAAATCACATATAAGCAGGTGTGAGCCAACAGCGTAGCATAAACAAGAGCTAACTGGTCACACAGAACCTAACGGGGAGGATTCCTGCTGGTGGGGAATTCTGACGAGGTTCTGAATGGCACCTGACACTTAGGCTGGCACGCTGGGATTCACCACTCACCTGGAGAAATGGCCACTCACAGGTAGGGGAAGGACGGGCTATGCAGTGTGGACAAGGAGGTCAACAAAATGGTCTCAACAGTTCAGACCAATTGAACAGGCCAAGTAACAAAAGTTGGAAAACACATGCTTATTTATGAAAACAAATAAATACATGAAAACAAACTGTATGTGAGTGTCTGCCACAGCACCTAAGACACAGCTCCAGACACCATGCACCTGTGTGGGAGGACCTGGCTCGGCTTCTGATCCAGCTTCCTGCCAAGGTGGGAGGCAACAGGAAAAGACCCAAGTACATGAGTTTTTGCCGCCCCATGGGAAGCCAACATTGAGCAGACGGGAGATAGCGGGTTTTGGAATAAATAGACACATTTTTTTAAAAAAAGATGGTTGGGGACAGCATTGTGGTGTGGCAGGTAAGCCACCACCTGTGATGCCAGCATCCCACGGGCGCCAGTTCAAGGCCTGACTGCTCCACTTCCAATCTAGCTCCCTGCTAATGGCCTGAGGAAAGTAGTGTAGGATGACCCAAGAGCTTAGGCCCCTGCACCCACGTGGGAGACCTAGAAGAAGCTCCTGGTTTCAGCATGGCCCAGCTCTGACCATTGTGGAAATCTGAAGAGTGAACCCATGGATGGTAGATGTGTGTGTGTGTCTGTAATGCTTTCAGATAAATAAATAAATATTTTAAAAAGAAAATATAATTGTTGAAGTTAAAACCTTAATGAACTAATCAAGTGGCAGGTTAAACACAGCTCATCAGGAATCAAAAGTTAGAGCCAAGAAAATGTCCAGAACACAGCACAAAGATGACAGAAGAAAAAAAACAAGGAGCTGTAGACAAGGGCTAAGAGAGAGGGGAAACAACGAGAAGGTCCAGTACGCACCTTGTATACAAAGGGTACACAGAAGATGCCGCATTTGAAGACAAAACGCTCAAGAACTTTTCTAGAACTGATGAGGCTCACGTCCTCATCACAAACATACAAAAGTCAAGTCCCACAAAACACACGTTAGTGAAACCACAGAATACCAAAGTCAAAGAATGTCAAAGCAACCAGATGAGAAGACTGCTCTCCTACAAAGTAACCACGTCTAGACTGACACCATGCCTCTCAGGAATGAGGGGAAGCCAGAAGTCGACGGAGCAGTATCTGCAAACCGATGACAGAAAACACCCAGTAACCGGATCTGAAAGACAGGCAGGCAGGGGCGGGCATTTGGCCTAGCAGCTAAGAGGTCATTTAGCATGCCCACATCCTGTATCAGAGCACCCGAGTCGGAGTCCCAGTTCCACCCCAGTTCCAGCTTCCTGCAGTGTAGACCCTGGGAGGTAGTAGTGATGTTTCACGTATTTGAGTCCCGTCACCCATGTGGTAGACCTACACTGAGATCCTGGAGCCGGCTTGAGCCTGACCCAGCCATGGCTGTCGTCAGTACACTGAGAGTAAACTAGTAGATGAAAGAAAAGATCTCTGTATGTTCTTGAAATACATAAAGGAAAACCTTTTTCCAAATAATCAGAAAATTAGAGACTTTTCGATCCATAATCCTTCACTAATGAAATCTCTAATATACTTAAAAAGGAAGAAAATAATCCCCACAGGAAGTTCTGAGACAGAAGACTGATGAGCAAAGAAATCAGTAATGATACAGGTAAGTCTAAATGAACACTGCCTGCAAGATGTAATAATGTCCATTTTCTGAGTTGCTTTTTTTAAAATATATAATTGGCAGGCCGGCACTGTGGCGTAAGTAGGCTAAGCCTCCACCTGCGGCACCAGCATCCCATATGGGTCTGGTCTGTGTCCCAGCTACTCCTCTTCTGATCCAGCTCTCTGCTATGGCCTGGGAAAGCAGTGGAAGATGGCCCAAGTTCCCCGGGCCCCTGCACCCATGTGGGAGACCCAGAAGAAGCTCCTGGCTCCTGGCTTCAGATCAGCACAGCTCCAGCCACTGCAGCCATTTGGGGAGTGAACCAGTCGATTGAAGACCTTACTCTCTGTCTCTCCCTCTCTCGGTCTATAACTCTACCTCTCAAATAAATACATTTTTTTATAAAGAAAAGAAAAGAGGTTGATTTAGTTCATAGTTTTAGAGACTGAAAGTCCAGGACTGGGCAGTCCCTTCTGTCCAGCACCCTGTGAGGGTCTTCTGGCTCCATCACAAGACAGATGGGCATCATGGTGGGAGCAGGTACTGGGTGGGGGAGAGAGGTCGAATGGTTACGACAGGAAAGGGAGGGCAGAGAGGGGTGGGCTGGTGCTTTTATAACCACCACTCTCTTAAGGACTCATCCCATCCCTTCAGACAGCGTATACCCAATCATGAGGGAGCCCTCTCACGTCCCACCTGAAAATACTCCCACACTGGGGGTCAAGCAGGGGCAAACACTTCCAAACCGCAGCAGCCCTGCACCCTTCTGAATCAGATGAACGCTGAGCCGCTCCTGCATCTGTAGGTGGACGAATGCAAGCCTATTCCACACTCTGGAGAATATGGACGTCCAAGGCCCTGCCCAGCTTAAAAAGCAGAAGAGAACCAAGTAAGCATGGGATTGGTACAGTCAGACTCGTTCCACAGCTCAGAGCTGAAACCAAGAGGAACGGCGTAAAAGGAGCAGCACGGGCACAAGGCTCTGTGTGTGTGTGTTGTGGGGGGGAAGAGTGTGTGTGTGTGTGTGTATGTGTGTGTGTGTTGTGGGGGGGAGTGTGTGTGTGTGTGTGTTGTGGGGGGGAGTGTGTGTGTGTGTCTGTGTGTGTGTGTGTGTTGTGGGGGGGAGTGTATGTGTGTGTGTGTGTTGTGGGGGAGAAGAGTGTGTGTGTGTCTGTGTGTGTGTGTGTTGTGGGGGGGAGTGTGTTGTGGGGGAGAAGAGTGTGTGTGTGTGTGTGTGTTGTGGGGGGGAGTGTATGTGTGTGTGTGTGTTGTGGGGGGGAAGAGTGTGTGTGTCTGTGTGTGTGTGTGTTGTGGGGGGGAGTGTATGTGTGTGTGTGTGTTGTGGGGGAGAAGAGTGTGTGTGTGTCTGTGTGTGTGTGTGTGTGTTGTGGGGGAGAAGAGTGTGTGTGTGTGTATGTGTGTGTGTGTTGTGGGGGGGAGTGTGTGTGTGTGTGTTGTGGGGGGGGAGTGTGTGTGTGTGTCTGTGTGTGTGTGTGTTGTGGGGGAGAAGAGTGTGTGTGTGTGTATGTGTGTGTGTGTTGTGGGGGGGAGTGTGTGTGTGTGTGTTGTGGGGGGGGAGTGTGTGTGTGTGTCTGTGTGTGTGTGTGTTGTGGGGGGGAGTGTGTGTGTGTGTCTGTGTGTGTGTGTGTGTTGTGGGGGGGGAGTGTGTGTGTGTGTGTGTGTGTGTTGTGGGGGGGAGCAGGACGCTGAGCTGAGGGGTCGGGAATGAATGGAGGGCCACTCCTCTAACTGGCTCTTCCAATAAAGCAATTCAGTAATCGTCCAACAACTGCAGACTTTTGAACTGTGGGAAATACTGATCAGGTGATTCCCAGCTTCAAAGCATTTACTCTCTTGTGGACATAAACGCTACACAGGCGAACGGCAATTCCAACACTCCTCCCTAACTACCTCTTGTTAATACTCCATTCCTGGAAGGACTCAGTTACCAACCAGTGGTGGCCAGAGACTGCAGAAAGGACGGGTCTGTTCCCCCCAGAGCTGCTCTTCTCCAGGCAGATCCCCAGCCCTCTCCTCTCCACACACAGCCCCGTGCGTCTGCAGTGAAGAAGGGCCCAACCCGAGGCTCCTAAGTCTACTGCCTTTTGGTACAAGCGCACTTCAGAAAGCTCATGGGAAAATGGAATTCAACGTTTACTTCGCTGTAAATACGGAAATCCATGGCTTTTAGATAATGTGCATTTTTCACGAACTTTTTTGGAGGACTGTGGCATTCCAGCTAAACCATGAAGTCGTCTGGGATAAACCCACGCCATAAAGAAGGGCGTTTACATCAGTACGCGGCGTCAACGTGGGGACACAGGAGACAAGAGGCAAGGTAGCACGACACCTGCAGAAGAACAAGAGTCCTCCAGAATGGGAGCCTGGACCGAGATGTCTGTGCAGTGCCAGATACAGAATTCAAAGCAATGATTACAAGGAAACTCAATGCGATGCAAGAGAATAAGGATAAAGAAATGAGCAAATCAGTGAGTGGCATGAATGAAAATATTACTAAGGAGACAGAACTCATTAAGAAGAATCAAACAGAAATTTGGGAGAGGAAATCTCTCATCAGTGGAATAAAAATTACAACTGAGAGCTTCAACAGAATAGGTCAAGTGGAGGAAAGAATTTCTGACCCACAGGATAAGACAAAAGTAAAGAGAAAAGAATTAAAAAGAATGAAGAAAGTCTAAGTGAAATGTGGGATACCACTAAATGACCAAATATTTGGATTGTAGGTATTTATGAAGGAGAAGAAAAAGGTGTTGAGAATCTGCTAAATGAAATAGTTGAAAATTCCCCAGGTCTTGAAAGAGACAGGGACATCCAGATACAAGGAGCTCAAAGGACTTCACCTGTAGTCAAACCGTCAAAAGTTAAGGACAAGAGAGAATCTTTTTTTTTTTTTTTTGACAGGCAGAGTGGACAGTGAGAGAGAGAGACAGAGAGAAAGGTCTTCCTTTGCCCTTGGTTCACCCTCCAATGGCTGCCGCGGCCGGCGCATCACGCTGATAGATGGCAGGAGCCAGGTGCTTCTCCTGGTCTCCCATGGGGTGCAGGGCCCAAGCACCTGGGCCATCCTCCACTGCACTCCCGGGCCACAGCAGAGAGCTGGACAGGAAGAGGGGCAACCGGGACAGAATCCGGCGCCCCGACCGAGACTAGAACCCGGTGCGCCGGCGCCGCAAGGCGGAGGATTAGCCTGTTGAGCCACGGCGCCAGCCTACAAGAGAGAATCTTAAAGATAGAAAGAAAGACATATCAAGTTACATATAAAGCAGAGAGAGTGGGATGATAAATTCAAGGTCTTAAAATAAAAACTTCCAACCAAGATTATTATATCCAGCAAAGCTATCCTTTAAAAGTGAAGGAGAAACAAAGTGTTCTCCAGATAAGCAAAAACAGAGACTTCACCACCACCAGACCAGCCTTACAAGAAATTCTGAAGGGCCCTGCATTAAACATGGAAAAACAGGACACCACCCATTCACTAGCAGAGCAGGTATAATCAGGATCCAACCAACAAAATGGCAGGTCTTAGTTCTTACCTATCAATACTAAAAATCTTGAATGTAAATGGATTAAATTCACCAGCAAGATGACTTGGGTTGGCTGAATGGATTAAAAAAAAAAAAAAAAGATGACTCCCCCCCCCCCCCCATATGCTGTTATGAGAAAACTCACTTCAGAAACAAAGATACACATAGATTGAAGGTGAAGGGTTGGAAAAAGAGCCCAGGCAAATGGAAACCAAAAACGAGCAGGCATAGCTATCCTGATACCAGATAAAACAGACTGTAAGTCAAAAACTGCAAAAAGAGATAAAGGACATTAAATGCTGATAAAATCTTTACCCAGCAAGAAGATGCAGCAATCATAATAACCATATATGCACCCAGCACAAGACCACCCAGATATATACACCAGATACTATCAGACCTGAAGGGAGAGACAGCTTCCAGTAACAGTGCGCGACTTCAACACCCCAGTCTCATCAATGCACAGATCATCCAGACATAAAATCAATGCAGATACATCAGAGTTGGAACACACTGTTGAGAAAACAGACCTAACAGACACTTACAGAACATTTTACTAACAGCTACAGTACATTCTTCTCATCAGCACGTGGAACACTTTCTAGGATAGACCAAATATTAAGGCAGAAATCAACTCCCAGTAAATTAAAAAGACTGAAATCACACCATGTATCTTCTCAAACCATAAAGATGTAAAACCAGAAATCAACGAGAACACTCATAAATACTGGGGCCACTCATAAACACTGGGAATTTAAACATCATGCCACAAAATAATCAATGGGTCACTGTAGAAATTAAAAATGAAATAAACGTTCTTGAAATAAATGAGAATGAAAACACATCAAAACCTGTGGGATACAGCAAAAGCAGTAACAAGAGAGAAGCTCACAGCATTAAGTGTTTACATTAAAAAAGAAACATCTCAGGGCTAGTGCTGTGGCATAGGTTAATCCTCTGCCTGTGGTGCCAGCATCCCATATGGACACCAGTTCAAGTCCCAGTTACTCCACTTCCAATCCAGCTCTCTGCTGATGGCCTGGGAAAGCAGCAGCAGATGGCCCAAGTGCTTGGGCCCCTGCACCGGCGTGGAAGACCTGGAAGAAGCTCCTGGCTCCCGGCTTCAGATCAGCACAGCTCCAGCCGTTGCGGCCATTTGGAAAGTGAGCCAGTGGATGGAAGACCTCTCTCTCTTCCTCTCTTTGTAACTCTGCCTCTCAAATACATAAATAAATCTTTAAAAAATATATATAGACAATCTAAAGACACATAATAAGCAATGAGACTCAGCAGTAATCAAAAGTCTTCCATAAAGCAAAGTCCAGGATCTGATGGCTTTATTAACACATTCAAAGAACTAACTCCAGTACTTTTCACACTATCCCAAAATGTTGAAAAGGAAAACCAATGGTTAATAATATACTACTATGGTTTTAATGATCTGTGATTATTTAAATATACTGTAGATGGGTAAAATGGTCATTTTTCCATTCAAGTATTGTTTACAGCCACTGCCTATATTCCTGCTAAATTAGGGTCTTTTCCCCTATACTTGTTAACCTTCTTGTTTGGGAAATCATCAAGCCTTTACTGTAATGTAAATTTAAAACGTTATCCCTGGGGCCAAGGCGTTGTGGCACAGCAGGTTAACGCCCTGGCCTGAAGCTCTGGCATCCCATATGGGTGCCAGTTCTAGTCCCAGCTGCTCCTCTTGCAATCCAGCTCTCTGCTATGGCCTGGGAAAGCAGAAGATCGCCCAAGTCCTTAGGCCCCTGCACCCATGTAGGAGACCAGGAAGAAGCTCCTGGCTTCAGATCGGCATAGCTCCAGACATTGTGGCCAACAGGGGAGAGAACCATCAGATGGAAGATCGATCGATCGATCTCTCTCTCTGCCTCTCCTGTCCCTGTGCAACTCTGACTTTCAAGTAAATAAATCTTATAAAAAATAAAATAAATGTCATCTCAAAAATTAGAGAGAGGGAGGGAAGGGAGGAGGAGGAGAGGGAGAAAGGGAATATCATTATATTCTTAGAATTGTATCTATGAACTTTACTGAATCTGTTAGAAACTAATTAAAAATCTAAAAATTAAAATTAAAAAAATTCGCATCAAAGGAGCCAGCATTATGGTGCAGGGGGTAAGCCACCACTTAAAGTGCCAGCATCCCACATCAGCACCAGTTCAAGACCCAGCTGCTCCACTTCCAATCCAGCTCCCTGTTAATTCACCTGGGAGAGCAGTGGAAGATAGCTCAAGTGCTTGGGCTCCTCTCACCCCCCTGGGAGACCCAGATGGAGCTCCTGGCTCCTGTCTTCAGCCTGGCCCAGACCCAATCATTGGGGCCATTTAGGGAGTGAACCAGCAGATGTCGGATCTAACTCTGCCTTTCAAATAAATAAATCATAAAAAAAAAACTTTTTGCCCCAAAATAACCTTGTTAAATCTCATTTTCCACAGACTTGAAATTCCCTTGTAAATCTCCATCTGTGCCAGCGCCGCAGCTCAATAGTCTAATCCTCTGCCTGCGGCGCCAGCACACCGGGTTCTAGTCCCAGTCGGGGCGCCAGGGCGCCGGATTCTGTCCCGGTTGCCCCTCTTCCAGTCCATCTCTCTGTGGCCCAGGAAGGCAGTGGAGGATGGCCCAAGTCCTTGGGCCCTGCACCCGCATGGGAGACCAGGAGAAGCACCTGGCTCCTGGCTTCGGATCAGCGCGGCATGCCGGCCGTGGCAGCCATTGGGGGGGTGAACCAACAGAAAAAGGAAGACCTTTCTCGCTGTCTCTCACTGTCCGTTTTGCCTGTCAAAAAAAAAAAAAAAAAAATCCCCATCTGTATTCAAACACTGAAAACCACAGTCTCATGGTTTGGGTTCAAGAATCTGTATTTTAAAAAGAACCCAGGGCAAGCACAGTGGCAGAGTTTGTTAAGCCACATTTTGTTTGTAGCACTGGCACCTCATGTAGGGTGCCAGTTCAAATCTTAGTTGCTCCACTTCCAATCCAGCTCCCTATTAATGTGCCTGGTAAAGCAGCTAAGTGCTAAGGCCCCTGCACCCACGTGGGAGACCTGGATGAAGCTCCTGGCTCCTGCCTTTAGCCTGGCCTAGCCCTGGCTCTTGTGGACATTTATGGAGTGAACCAACAGATGGAAGATCTCTCTCTCTTTCAAGTAAAAATAAATGAATCTTTAACAAAAATAAAGATCCCAAAATGATCTTGCTCCACCTATGAGCACAAACAATATAAAAACTAATATTCTCTACATTTACAAAAAGTTGATTCACTTGGCAGCTAGCTTTTTACATCACAGATATTCAAAACTGTGACAAAGAACACTCAAGGTGTTGCCCATGTACCAGCAAAGCACGCTTATTACAGAGAATGAAGAAAGACTCGATGACTCAGGTGCCACAGCGAGAACAGCAAAGGACTGACTCTGGGGGCCGGCTTCGGCACAGCAGTTAAGCTGCCACCTGGGACTTCCCCATCCCACAGAGGGCAGCTGGGTTCCAGTCCTGACCCCGCTCTCCACCCAGCTTCTTGCTAACACGCACGCAGGGCGGTAGCAGGTGACACTGCAAGTGACTGCATCCCTCCCACTCCCGTGGGAGCTCAGCAGGCATTCGAGGAGTGAGCCAGCAGATGGGAGAGCTCCCTCAGTCTCTGTCTCTGTCCACCTTTCAAGTAAATAAATATTTTTAAAAGTGAATATATTTTAAATTAAAAAACACTCTGTGCACAGGAATAGAATGCAAATCCAAAGCAGCAGCACAGTGTCTGGCAAATGATCAATGTTCTCAGAGATCCACAGGATAAAAAGTATTAGATAAACATATTCTAGAACAGTCTAGAAATTTTCAAAACACAAATCAACATTTACCCTCACTGCCCCACAATCAGCTCCACAAGTCAGACACCTCACCTTCACTCTTATTTCGGAGCTGTCAGTCTTCAGACACGACAGGACACACGCCAGACCACCTCTGAGCTTGACCAACAGAGTTCACAGGACACACGCCAGACCATCCCTGAGCTCGACCGACAGAGTTCCCCAGACCTCGGTGACACCGCTCTGAGCTACACGCCCAGGGTTAGCATTACACTCTCGGTTGGTACACATACAACCCTTAGGGTGCACAGAGGAAGCAGCAGTTTCCCCTAAAGTAAGGAGAAATTTCAAAAGATCTGTTTCTCCCAAATCTCTTTATCCTTCCAAATAATGTACTTCAAAATATTTTGTATAAACCAGGAGTAACTTCATTTTCTAATAGCTCACTTCCATTTCTGATGGACTAAACCATGCACATGTGGGTCAAGACTTGATCAATGAAATCCTACAGAAATTTAAATTAGCTGTTACAGTGGATACAGGGGGAAACCCCACCTCCTCTGGGGGGAAAACAGCACGCAAATAAAGAGAAGGCTGCTTCTACTGTTTCACGGTGTGCAATCGTCACTCGGTCCCACGAGAACTAAGCCCTCCCACTGGTGGCCACTGGACCATAAGATAATTTAAATCCTTTGGATCTCACGGTTTTTTGATGCTATAATCAATTTGCTGGATACATCGAAATTCCAAAACTCAAGAAGGAAAACAAGTGCTGTGGCACAGTGGGTTAAAGCCCACTGTGCTGTGCTAGCACTGTCTGCAGTGGTAGCATTCCATGTGAGCGCTGGTTCGAGTCCCAGCTGCTCCACTTCCGATCCAGCTCTCTGCCATAGCCTGGAAAAGCAGTAGAAGATGGCCCAAGTCCTTGGGCCCCTGCACCCATGTGGGAGACCAGGAAGAAGCTCCTGGCTTTCGATAGGCACAGTTCCGGCTGTTACATTCAACTGGGGAGTGAACCAGTGGATGGAAGACCTTTCTCTCTCTCTCTCTCTCTCTCTCCGCCTCTGCCTCTCTGTGACTCTGACTTTCAAATAAATAAATCTTTAAAAAAAAAAAGGAAAACAAGTTTGGTTTCAAAGCTGGAGAATGGAAGATGAAAGATGTTCTACTGTGTAACAGTCGCTGGACACAAAAGTGGCATCTGTCAGATTGTAAGTCGCTGTTACATGCTAATGTCATCTAAGCCTCACTTTGGTCACTATCATCCTCAGGCAGGGGTCATTCAGGAGAGACTGTTACTCCACAAGTCACAAAGCTATAGGGAGAGTCCCTCGGAACTTCCAGCAC
Source organism: Sylvilagus floridanus (assembly GCA_949820135.1). Taxonomy (NCBI): domain Eukaryota; kingdom Metazoa; phylum Chordata; class Mammalia; order Lagomorpha; family Leporidae; genus Sylvilagus; species Sylvilagus floridanus. The sequence goes on from OX463227.1 coordinate 188,815,773, forward strand.
TCAGTGCAAAACTGGGATAGCAGCTACTACAGAGACTCTCAAACGACTTCCCCTCCAGCCCCACATGCTCTCGGAAACCTCAGTCCCGAGCAGACTATGCAGCTCAGCGGGGCTTAGCACACTGTAGCCTGAAAGCCAGGACAATGTTAGGGGCAGGCATTTGGTACAGAGGTCAAGATGCCCCTCGAGATTCCAGCATCCCATGAGAACACCCACCTGTCTTGTAGTGGACTCCAGTTTCCTGCTAACGCAGACCCTGGGAGGCAGCAGGTGACAGCTCACCTATGTGGACGACCTGGATGGAGTCCCCAGCTTTGGTCTGGCCCAACTCCGGCTGTGGTAGGCATTTGGGGGGTAAACTAACAGATGGGAAATCTGTCTCTCTGCCTTTCAAATAAATTAAATTTAAAAAAATAAAAAAAAAAGGATAGTTGTTACATTTTTAAGTGACTGGGGAAAAGTATCTCATGACACACAGTGATGATATGAAATTCTAACTTCACTACCCATAAACACTGTTACTGGACCATTTCATCTAAGTATTGTCTGGCTACTTGGCACTAAAACAGGACCGAGTGGTCGTGACAGAGGTTGTATGGCCCACAAAGGCAGAAACAGCTACAATGGGATCTTTACATAAAAAACAGAGTCTAAAGAATGGTCGGTAAGGAATATGCAACATGAAGAGATGTAAACAGTGACATTAAAAATTCAAAATGGGAAGTGTACAGTCTTTTCTATGACCCAAGTTATTATGGAGCCTGGTATAAGTGTTTCTTATAAGCCTCTTGGTAACCCCAATGTAAAAATGGACGTGTGAAAATCAAGAAATCAATACACTCTGCTGGAGACAGCCAGGAAAGATGAAGGACACACAAGACAACTGGACGACTTGAGAATAATTAGCAAAAGACAGCACTAAGTGTTCACCTGTCAGCAATTACCCCGAGGGTAAGCAGATTCAATGCTCAAAAGACACAGATGTGGGAGATGTGGCTACAGATGGCTTAAAAAGAGAGAGATACAACTCCACCCTGCCTGCAAGATCTCACTTCACCTGTGAGGATCCCCCGAGACCAAAAGGGAGCGGACGGAAAGGTATTCCACCCACTGGAGAGCTAGAGAGAGGAGCTGTACTCAAATCAGATAAAACCAAGCTTGAATCCAGAAACTGTAAGGAGAGACAAACAGCATTAAACAACTATGTGGTGTCAGTTCTGCAAGACATAGCAATTTATAAACACATACACACCCAACATCAAACACCCAGAGACATAATACTAATATAAAGGGAGAAAGACTGTAATACAATTAAGAGGGGACTTCAACATTCTTCTTTGTCAAAAGATCATTTAGGGCCAGGGCCTTGGCGCACTAGGCTAATCCTCTGCCTGCAGCGCTGGCATCCTGGGTTCTAGTCCCGGTCGGGGCGCCGGGTTCTGTCCTGGTTGCTCCTCTTCCAGTCCAGCTCTCTGCTGTGGCTGGGAGTGCAGTGGAGGATGGCCCAAGTGCTTGGGCCCTGCACCCGCATGGGAGACCAGGAGGAAGTGCCTGGCTCCTGGCTTCTGATCAGCGCAGCGCTGGCCATGGCAGCCATTTGGGGGGTGAACCAACAGAAGGAAGACCTTTGTCTGTCTGTCTGTCTGTCTGTCTCTCTCACTCTCTAACTCTGCCTGTCAAAAAAAAAAAAAAGATGCCACATCCTACACCAGGGTGCCTGGGTTCATTCCCAGTTCAGTTTCCTGATGACACACAGCGGGGAGGCAGCACGTGACAGCTCAGGTACTGGGGTCTCTGACATCCACAAGAGGGATCTGGAGTGAGTTCCTGGTTCCTGAATGAAACCCAGGTTGGCCGTGGCCCTACCCAAGTCAGGGCGTGCACCAGCAGATGGGTGCTCTCTGTCTCTGCATCTCAAATGCACAAAAATAAAATTTTAAAAAATCTTAAAATAACCTTGAACCTCAAGGGAACTAGAAAAACAATAAACTAAGCCCAAAATCAGTAGGAGATGAGAGCAGAAATAAATGAAAGAGAAACTACATAAATGAAATCGTTGTCTTTCTGAAAAGATAAAATCAACAAACTGTTAGCCAAAGTACAAACGAAATCCGAGATGAAAAGTGAGACATCACAACTGATACCACAGAAAATACCAAAGGCCACAGGAGATTACTATGAACAACTGTAAACAAACCGGATGAACTAGAAGAAATAGATAAATTCCTGGACACACACAACCTACCAAGACAACTATGAAGGGGCTGGGGCTGTGGAGCAGCGAGCCAAGCTCCTGTCTCCCCTGTGAGCCTCAGCTGGAGTCCTGGCTGCTCCACTTCCAGTTCAGCTCCCTCCCAGCTAGAGCACTGGGAAAGCAAAGCAGGAGAGTCCAAGTGCTTGGGGCCCTGCACCCACGTGGGAGACCCGGAAGCAGCTCCTGGCTTTGGCCTGGCCCAGCCCCGGCTGTTGTTACCATTTGGGGAGTGAACCAGCAGAGGGAAGACTGCTCTCTCTACATTTCAATAAACAAACAAATCTTTTGTTGTTGTTGTTAATGTGTCAGTTTTTCTTTTAAAGATTTATTTATTTATTTGAAAGGCAGAGTTAGAGAAAGGGAGAGTCAGAAAGAGAGGTCTTCCATCTATGGTTCACTCCCCACCAGGGCCGAAACAGCCAGAGTTGGCCCAATCCAAAGCCAGGAGCTTCTTCCTGGTCTCTCACGTGGGTGTAGGGGCCCATGGACTTGGGCCATTTTCTACTGCTCTCCCAGGCCATAGCAGAGAGCTGGATCAGAAGTGGAGCAGCCGAACTCAAACCGGTGCCTGTCAGCTCCTTCGGCCGCAAAAGGAACGACGCTGCTCGCAGTTAATCGGTCTTCAAGAGACTTTTACTTAGAAGGAGTGGGAAAGAGAGTGGGGGACCGGGAGAAGGGGGGAGATGGCGCGCACGTTCCTTAAGGGGGAAAGCTGGCGTGCCCCCCTCCTTCTCCCGCGGTCCGCTTATATACCGAATTCAACCAATCACAGTCAATCAATCACAGTCCATGCACAGAACTCTCCAATCCGGCACTTGATCACGATCAGCTGTGGAGTCACGCAGCAGGCAGGGCATCAGCGCCATCTTGTTGTTTACCACAATCCTCAGCTAGATGGAAAGTTCAATCAGCTGCTATATCCGCATTACTGCTATAAGCCAAGCCCAGCATGGGGGGGTCCCATGGCAGGCCTATCCATGGGTCCTCACAGGTGCCCAAATGAGATGCTGGCACTGCAGGCAGCAGCTTTACCTGCTATGCCACAGCATTGGCCCCACAAATAAATCCTTGGGAAAAAAATGAATTATGGAGAAAAGGAAAATCTGAAGAGACTGGTAATTACTAAAGAGAATTACGGTAATAAGGCTCCCTCCAAAGAAAAGCCCATGACCTGATGGCTTCACAGCTGATTTTTTTTTTTTTTGACAGGCAGAGTGGACAGTGAGAGAGAGAGACAGAGAGAAAGGTCTTCCTTTGCCGTTGGTTCACCCTCCAATGGCCGCCGCGGTCGGCGCACTGCGGCCGGCGCACCGCGCTCATCCCATGGCAGGAGCCAGGTGCTAGGTGCTTTTTCCTGGTCTCCCATGGGATGCAAGGCCCAAGCACCTGGGCCATCCTCCACTGCACTCCCGGGCCACAGCAGAGAGCTGGCCTGGGAGAGGGGCAACCGGGACAGAATCCGGCGCCCCGACCGGGACTAGAACCCGGTGTGCCAGTGCCGCAGGCGGAGGATTAGCCTGTTGAGCCACGGCGCCGGCCCACAGCTGAATTCTACTAAACAGTTAAAGAACTAATGTCCATCCCTCCAGAATCTTCCGAAACACTGAAGAATATTTCCAAGCACATTTTGCAAGGCCAGCATTACCCTGACAACAAAACCATAGGACACAACAACAACAAAAGAAAAATACCATCCCTGATAAACACAGATACAAGGCTCAGCAAATTACCAACAAATCGAAGTCAACAGCACATTTAGAAATCATTCATCATGATCAATTGGGATTCACTGCAGGGATGCAAGGATGGTTTGACAGACGCAAGTCAATGAACACACACCACGGAAACAGACCAGACGATCACTCCAAAGACGCAGAAAAAGCACTTTTGGACAAAATTCTTTCCAAAATTACAAAAAAAAAAAAAAAACCCTAAACAAACTGGGTTCTAGAAGGAGCATACCTCAATATAATAAAGGCAGTCAACGTACAACAAACCCACAGCTAACATCACCCAGAGCAGCGAGAAGCTGAAAGCCTCCCCTCTAAGATCTGGAACAAGACAAAGATACTCACTCTCCCCCTGGATTTTCAACATCATCCTGGATGTCTTGGCCAACGCAATTAGGAAGGGGAAAGAAATAAAAGGCATCCAAACTGGAAAGGAAGGAGTTAAATCTTGTAGGTAGATGGCATGCCCATATGTAAACAAACAAACAAACACACTAACAATAACACTCCACCACACAATTGGTAGAACAGGGTTAGCGTTTGACACAGCAGTTAAGACAACGCTGGGATGCTCATATCCTAGTGTCCCAGTACCAGAGTGCCTGGGTTGGAGTCCCAGTTCTGGTTCTAATTCCAGTTCCCTGAACATACACCCTGGGGGGCAGTGGTGACAGCTCAAGTAGTTGGGTCCCTGCCATGGGGGAGGCCCAGACTGAGTTCCTGGCTCCTGGCTTCAGCCTGACCTAGCCCCTTCTGTTGCAGGTATTTGGAGAATGAACCAGGAGACAGAAACCTACCTTTCTCCCTCTTTCTATTTGTCTCTGTCTCCCTCCTTCCCTCTTTCTCTGCCTTTCAAATAATTTAAAAATTGGTAGAATAAAAATTGCTAGATACAAAAATCAGTACATAGTTCCAAATACTAACATTTCCAGACACTAACAGCAAATTATCTCAGAAAGAAATCAAAAGACAATTCCATCTACAACAGCTACCCTCCCCAAAAGGAAAAAAATCCTCTAGGAGTAAATTTAACCAAGGAAGTACAATCTCTGCACTAAAAACTATAAAACATTGATGAAACAAATTGAAGAACGCAGATAAATACAGAGATCTCCTGTGTTCGTGGACTGGAAGAATACTGCTACCCAATGTGATATTTAGGTTCAGGACAACCCCATTGCATTACCAATGCCATTTTACACAGAACCAGAGAAAGCAATCTTAAAATTCATAGGGAACTCCAGAAGACCCCAAAGAGCCAAAGCAATCATGAGTTTAAAAGATAAAGTTATGAGGCTGGTGCTGTGGTGTAGCGAGTAAAGCTGCCACCTCCAGTGCCGGCATCGCATAAGGGCGCCAGTTCAAGTCCGGGCTGCTCCACTTCCAATCCAGCTCTCTGCTATGGCCTGGGAAAGCAGAAGATGGCCCAAGTCTTTGGGCCCCTGCACCCACGTGGGAGACCCGGAAGAAGCTCCTGGCTTCGGATAGGCACAGCTCCAGCCATTGAGGCCAATTGGGGAGTCAACCAGGGGATGGAAGACCCCTCTCTGTCCCCCCTCCTCCTTCCCTCCCTCCCTCCCTCCCTCTCTCTCTCAATAGAACATAACAAAATCCAGAAACAAACACATGCGTTCACAGCCAAGTGATTTTCAACAGAAGTGTCCAAAACACACAACAGGGAAAGGAAATGTCTTCCCAAAAAAGGTGTTGAGAACTGAGAATCCACATGCAGAACAAAGAAACTAGATCCCTGTCTCACACCACATAGAAAATCTACCTAACAGGATTAAAGATTTACATCTAAGTCTCCAAGCTATGAAACTACTGGAAGACAACACTGGCAAAAAGCTTCAAAACACTAGTCTGGGTAAGGATTTTTTTTTTAGATAAGGCCTCTGAAGTGTAGGCAACAAAAGCAACAGTTAAACAGGACTGCGTCAAACTAAAATTTCTGCAAACTAAAGAACATAACCAACAGAGTGAAGAGACAACCTACAGAATGGGAAGGGGGATGTTTGCAAATTCTACACCTGATAATAACCAAATATATAAGGAACTCAACAATACCAAGAAAACAAAATAATTATTTCAAAATGGACAAAAGATTTGAACAACTTTTCTCAAAAGACCCACAAATGGCTAACTTGTATAAGAAATGATACTCACCATCGATAATAATCAGGGAAATACAAATTAAAACCATAACAGTCAGAACGGTTATTATCAAAAACATGAAAGAAAACAATTTGTTGGTGAGGGACATGGAGGAAAATGAATCCTTGCACACCTGGGGGGAAGGCACACTAGTACAGCCATTACAGAAAACAGTAGGGAAATGCCTACAAAAATTAAAAACAGAACCGCCAGCAGTCCCTCTCCTAGCTCTAAATCCACAGGTAAGGACACCCATGGGTGATGGGAAGACACCCACACCCACTGTGTCTCCTGCAGCATTACCTATAACCACCCATACAGAATGACCCTAGATGAGTAAAGAAAATGTGGCACACACAGGGGAGTAGTATTCAGCCATAGAAAGAAAAATTCTGCCAGTGCTAGAAGGCACAAGTGAGATAAGCAAGACACCTGTCCCACACGAAGCGGGTCTCACAGAACTGGAGGGCAGAACAGTGGTGCCTGGCGTGGGGGCTCAGGGAGATGTTAGCCAAAGAACACATAACTACACTTAGAATGGCGGAGTTCATGGCATCTATGGTGCGGCCTGGTGACTGCAGTTAACCATCTATCGTATTCTTGAAAAACACAGATAGGGGATATGAAATATTCCCACCATAAACAGTCTCATTTTGTGAGATAAACAGACTGAACTATTGCACAATATATATGACTTCAAAATAAAAAAAATACTGTTTTATAGATATCCATTTAAAATGTATTTGAAAACAGAGGATGCTTGGTCTCTATGACACACAACATTCTTATCTATGTCACATCAAAAATATGTTTTTCCTTGGTCCTAGCTGCTGGACACCTGCTGAGTAAGCGCATCTGCCCTCCACGTTCTGCGGGCCCCTGTCCCACCCTCTTTCTCAGGATCTGTTTCCCTACCTTCTCACCGCTCCCCTGTTTAGCGAACACTCACGGAGGACCTATTATTGCCATATACCAAGTCCCATGCTAAGCAGAAGAGATACTTCCTCTTATGTGGGAAAGCAAGGGGTTGGCCATGAGGCAGCTCCCCAAGGTCACCCACCACACCAGCACCCTTCATGCTGCGAATTTCCTCCTTTGTCAACCCACCCCTGTAAGTCCGCAGCGCCTGCACCTTCCCTGCAACTTGGGTGGAACTGGACACCAGGCCACGCGCGTCCGCGTCCCTCGTCCTGGTCAGCGTTAGGCTGGAAGTCTCTGCACAACCTTGCCCCCCCCCACTACACTGCATGAGTGAAAACAACACAACTCCACACCTTCACACTCAGCAGCAGAACTCGGAAGGCGCGCAGACGTCTACACCGCAGCCGCCGGCTCCGCGAGCGGCCAGCTTAGGTCTTTCCACCTTTTCTCATGTAAACCTCACTGATCTCCATTTCACAGACGCGGAAACTGAGCTTCCCAGGCCGCGCTACCCCCAGGTGACCCAGCTGGGATGAGTTAGTCTGCCGGGAAGCCCAGGCTCCGGACCGCGGGGCGAACTTCCCAGGTCAACCCTGCACCGCAAAGCAGTCCCAGCCGGAAACCTCCCCCGAAAACACGGCCGGCACTACCCACTGCACGCACCGACACGCACCGACATCACGCTGTGCTTTCCCTCCAAATCTAACGCAGACCCCGAGGCGGAACGGGGCAGGGGTACCCCTCCGGTCCTGTGCCGGGCTCCTGCCCCGCCGGCTGCAGCTCGGGCGCGTTCACCATCCTCCCAATTCCTGTTCCACGGGCAGAGGAACGAACGTGTCGACTCGGCCCAACCACTCCCGCCGGAGAGCCCGAGACGCACAGCAGCCCCCAGCGCCCACGCGCCGGCCTCGGGCTCGGTCCCACGCGCCCCGGATACAACTTACGTATAAGCTGCTACCCGCACGCCGACAGCAGCGCAGCCTGCAGGGGACCGGCCACCACGCGCGCGCTCGGGGCGCACCCCTGCACCCCCCCAGCCCCCGCGTCCTGCGGGGGGCACCTTCCCGCGCAGCCGGGGCGCTGAAGCTCCGGAAAGCTCAGCACGCCCCCCACGGGCTCCCCGGCCCCGCACGACGGCCCCCTGGGCCCCGGGCCGCCGGCCTCCCGCGGAGAGGCTGTGCAAACATTAGCCTTCCAAAGGCCCCCAAAGTTGCTGGAGGGCCCGCACCCCGGGCGACGCAGCTAGGCTCCCCGCCCCAGGGCCCGGTCCCTAAGCTCCCAGGTCCCTAAGCGCATCCCGAAGGGGAGCGCTGGAGAGAGGCACCCGGGGGCGCACGCGGGGCAGCCTCCGGACCCCGCCGCGCTCGCGCGCTCCCGGGGCAGCCGAGCGCCAAGTTCCGTCGGGCCGCGCTCCCCGGGGCGCAGCTCGGCGCCCCCGACTCGGCGTCCTCGCCGTGCCCTCCCGCTCACTTCGCAGCGCTGCGGCGGCGTGTCGGCGTTCGATTTAAATTTCCTGGCCCCGGCCACTACGCTAAGCCCAGGAAAGCATGTGGCCGGCGCTGGGCATTTCGGCCGAGACCGTGTGCGCCGCTCCCGGGGCGCCCCCCGCGCACTCCGGGCTCCGTCCGGGCAAGTCGCCGGCCGCGGCGCCACTTCCCCCCGCGCGGCCCGGCCGGCTCCGCGGGCCCCCGGGCTCCCCTCGCGCGGCCGGGCCGTCGGGCTGGACGCGGCCGGGGGGAGGGGAGTACCTCGTACAGCTCCTCGGAGGCCATGGTGGGCGGCGGAGTTGCGGGCGGCGCGCGGCGCCCGGCGGCCGACACTTTGTTCCACTTGGGTCCCTGCGTGGCCTGCGCTTCCTGCTCCCGCTCCGGGCGCCGGGCGCCGGGCACGGGCGAGCCTCGCGCACTCCGCGGGCCGGTGCGGGCCGGCGGCGGCGCGGCCGTGCGCAGGAGCAGCTGCGCAACGCGCCCCGGGCGCCCCGCGCTCACTCCCCGGCGGGCCGGCTGCGGCTCGGGCTCGGGCTCATCGCGCCCGCCGCGGGGCCGGGCGGGCTGGGCGGGCGGCGCGGCTGGGTCCGCGGCTCCCCCTCTCCGGGGTAGTGCAAGAAGCTTCCTACTTGCGACCGAAAAAAAAAAAAAAAAAAAAACCTGCCCGGCTACTGAGCATGCCCAGAGCGGCCTGCCCGGCCCGGCCCTGCCGGCTCCCGCGCTCCGGGTTTTGCGGCCGCCCGCGCGGGAGGGCCGGGACGCGGCGGGCCGGCAGGAAGGGGCGGGGCCGGGGCGGGGCCTCGGGCGGGGCGGGGCCGGCGGCGGGGGCGGGGCCCGGCGTCCCGGAGCCCGCGCGCCTCGACGTGGGCGCTCGCTCGGCTCCCCCGAAGGGGCAGGGGTCCGGCAGCGAGGGCCGCGGCGGCCGCCCGCGTGGGCGCCCCCACGTCTGCAGCCGGCCGCCCCGACGGGCGCGGCCGCGCGGCCCGGCGAGCTCCCCCCGCCCTGAGGGCGCAGGCGGCCGCCTCCCCCGGGGCCGCCCGTCCGGGGGCCGGCGGCGTGGCCAGGTGGAAGCCCCCGCCCTCCCGCGGCCGCCGCCAAGACCCGGAGCCGGAGCGCGCCCAGGCGGGAGGCGCGGCGCTGGGCGGGCGGGCGCCGGGCGCGGCGGAGGGCGGCGCCTCCCTCAGCCCGCGGCGGCCCCGCCGCCCGCCCGCCTCCGCGTTCCTCAGGGGCGGACGGGACGCGCGGGAGAGCCTGCGTGCTCGCGGAACCGCGCGGACCACGCGACGGCCGGCCCTGCCCCGCTCCGTGGAGGAGCAGGGCACACCTGCCCCGCGGCGTGGGCCTCTCCCCACGCGGGGCACGGGGCCTCGTGGCCCGGCCGCCCCCACGCAGCGCGGGGCTCTGGGCCGGGCCTTCCCCACGGGCCCCTCTCACGCGCTGCCCCAGCCTTACTCAGAGACGGCGGCGCCGACCCCTCCGCTTCTCCCACGCAGCGGCTCCCGTCACGCATCCCGGGACCTCCGGCCACCAGCACCCAGGGCGTCGGGCCCGGCACAGCCTCGGAACCACCTCGGAACCACCTCGGAGCTGCTCACCGCCCCGGCGAACCCCCGGCCCCCCGGACGCCCCAGGGCAAGCAGGACCCTAACCCTCGGGGCGCGCTTTCCGCCGAGTGCCCGCCTCGAACCTTAAACTCCCAGCTCGGCCGTCACCTCAGGAGCGCGGCCTCTCGGACTTCCTGTCTCTCCCCGGGCCCCGGAAGCCCCCACGCGAGCTGCGTTAGAACCCAGGTGCACCCCCACCTCAGGACGCGTCCTTCAGCCAGACCTCAGGTTCGAACTTGGCTGCCCAGCGCCTGAGCACCGCTGGCCATACACTCAGAAAAACTTGTCATTCAACATAGGGGGATCTCGGGGTCCACGAGGCTGTCCACGCATCCAACTTCCATGATCAAATTCCTTGACAACCAGACGAGCCTTGCAAAAATGCATGGACAATGCGTATCAGGAAAAACTGCATGGACTTCAAAATGCACCAAAACATCTTTTACTTCCATTTCGCGTCAACTTTCTGAACTGCTCTCGGACTGGCAAGCGGTCTCAGGCTCTGCCCCCTTCCCTGCTTGGCTGTCTCTGCCGCTCCTCCAAGCAGCGTCTCTCCTCACCTCTAGCGTCTGCTCTACTTGGTGGTCGTCTCTCTGGGCATACCAGCTCAGCAACATGAATTGTAAGCTTCCTGAAGGCAAAGACTGGGACTTTATCCATCTGACAAGTCTCAGAGCAATAATTAGCGATTAGTGCCACTACAGCGACTGCTCAAGTAAGTCCTTGCAGGTGATGATTGAAAATGACAAGTAAATTATAAGAAAAAGGGAGTCCTCAGTATAAAAATGATACACACAAAAAGACGTCCACATAGAAACCTATATAAAATATTGGCTAATATGAATATCAACATTTCTTTTTTCCATAACCATCAACCTCTTCATGGCGTCCTTCAGAACAGAATTTCCTATACATTCCCAAGATGGGCCACCACGCATTCAATGGTGCTGCAATCTTAAAACACGGTCTCTGAGGGTCTCCAGTACCACCAGTGTTGCCAAGGAGGAAGGAGGATAGGAAGGCATCCACCATAACCATATGTAGATCTTAAGCCACAGTTTGTGACAGACATATAACACTCAAAGACTAAAGTGACTCTCCTCTGGAAAATAAAAGGGGAGGGAGAATTACCCACTATGAGACCTTTAATGTTGATGGCCAAGGTGATGCTGTTGTGATCAACATTAAGCCAGTGGTGTTTCTGTAACAGAGCTGGTATAAGCCACTCTTCCCTACTCATCTCCAATGGCTTTTACCTAATGGTTTACTGAATGTCATTGTGCTTATATAGGCAGGTATCACTTCATTAGTTCAACTTGTCTTTCTTTTAAGCAAATTCTGCTTTCTTTCCTCACTTTTTAATATAAACATTTTTTCCATGCTCACCACAGAAATAAATATATCCAAGATCATTTAATGGCTTTGAGTTCATACTCTTTTACAAAATAGTGATGTTTGGCGGTAGTTAGCATGGCCACGTGTGTGAGAGCTCTGAAAGTGTATCTGAAATATATCAGGAAGATTGTACCAAAAATACATACAGCACAATAGTCTGTACTAGTAAGATACATAGTCATAAATCTTAAAGATTATAAACCTGGTCAACAAGAGAGACGACATAGACACGACTAAAATACATATCTACCAGCTCTTACCTGACTGGAGACCAATGTAAACCAGATTACTCCTTTTCCAACCAATGGTGGACAACAACTACTATCCCAAGTAAAGTGCTTCTGATCAGAAGTCATGGCCATTTCGCATCTAGAGAGAACAACTGAAATCTTAAATGTAGGGTCTGCCCCTTACAGCTAAAAGAGTCATTGCATCCATTCTCCCAAGAATCTGCATTTCATCTACATTTGAATCCCAGGGCTCACAAGAGGGATAGGGGCTGGGAATGGAAAGACAAAAGAAGCCAAAACAGCACTACCATGCTTTCCCAGCCAAAGCGTTTGAAGGTTGGTTGGCTATTAAAAGCTGCCAAGAAGTTTTGCATTCCAAATGCTTTGCTACCCAAAATTTAAATGTGGTTTTTATGAAGAAGGAACTTATTAAATACCATTCTTGTTGTAGAGTACCCATTCCATAAAACTTGTTGGGATTCCCAACTCGATCACCTACTCAAAAGAAAGTAACAGCATTTCAAACCTGGGAAGCAAGATACAGAAACATAGGGAACCAGTGATAGGATGAATTCAGATGCTAGGACTCCCCTCTGAACTTGGAGCCAACCAGTTCTCCCTTCCCTGAAAGCTTAAATTAGATATCAGTTCCCTTTTTTGGCCAACAAATAGCCGATTCCTGGTTTCAGCCGCTGCTTCCTTCCGTGCCCAGATAATCAGTTTCCTCCTTTCCACTGGCAACCTCGTCCTACCTTTTTCCATTTTAGTCCTGAGTATCATTTCTTTCAAGGGAAAACCGGTAGCCAGCTGCCACGTTGCTGCTTCTTGGCCAAATACCACCCCACTGGCGTCAACTCTGAGGCTTCTTAACACTTAATTTCACCAATTTCCTCTTAGGCTGCCCAAGGCTCATCAATTTACAATTAAGGGTCATTTTCTTTCTCAACTAGATTAAGTGTTTTTAATGGCAGTTCCTTTTTTTTTTTTTTTAATTTATAATGGTGATTCTGCCAAAAGAACCTTCATCATACATAATTGTTATGCCTCCTTTTGACTGAAGTAATTGATGAAGAGCTAAGAAGTTTTTGTATTTTTTATTGATACCTTTATAGATTACCCCCATCTTCTGGAAATAGACCAGAACACCTAAAGAGCAAATAACAGCAAGACATGCCCATGACATTTTGATTGACTTTAGGGCCAGGGCAGTAACGAACTCATTTAGATGACTGAAAAAAAACAGCAAATATAATTTTGCCTTGAATTATTGTGATGACTGTTGAACAGTTGTCTCAAGTGAGACCGTTCCAGTAACTTCTTTACCTTCTGGTTCACAGAGAGAAAAAGAAATGAGGCATGAGGCATTGAGCACAAAAGACATTTTGGCTGATAAGGTAAGTAGGAACACCAGGCCCGCCAAAAGTAGCCCAGGACCAGAACAGGTGTATGTTAAGTCTAAAACAAAAGAGTAAATGAGTTTGAAAGTAAAGCTGAGACCAGACAAACACAAGGAAACTCCAAGTAGAGCTTGGGTTTTTTTCCCCATCACTAGGACTATAAGTGCGCAGGTTCTAAATTGTGGTCCCCAGACCAGAAGCTACAGCATCATCTTGGAACTTGTTAGAAGTGCAAATTCTCTACCCACCCACCTACTGGAGCCCAGCAATCTGTTTAACAACTCCACCAGGTGATTGGATGTGTGCTAACTGCTGTAGAACAAAATACTTGTATATTTTTAATCAATCCACAGGTTTCAAACTGAAGTGGAACATTAAATTGTAGATCTCGACCAGCATTTTGAAAATGAGACAAAAGAAACGAATAGGAATGAATGGACTTGGAAAAAGTATCAGAGTGTATATATCACTTAATTAAGTGACTATTAAATGGAGAAATTTTATCTCCATTATAAATACACACATATATGATATATGCATATGTATATATGTATATAAAAACACACATGCATATATATTATATTCTATATCATAATGTAAATTGTATTTCTTACATTTTGAGCTAAATCAAAAATTATGAAAGTGAGTGATTAGGAAGATGGGTAAACAATCCCTTCAAAGCTGGATTGTTAATTACGTATGAATAGTATTACTGAAGTGTCCTAAAACCATTTTCTTAAATGGCTTAATGATATCTTTTTTGTAACACAAATTATTTCACCACAAATACTACAAAGGTATTCAGGCTAGGTTCCTTTCTGAATTATACATATCCTAGAGTGATAGCTTTTAAACTAATGAGTCCATAGTTTATCTTTCCAAAGAATGTAAAAGAATTCCCGAAGAATATAACCCTAAGACTAACAAAACCAATGAAGTTTGATTTGGTCAACAGCAACATTTTGAAAAAGATGAACACAACAAGAAGCACTTGCCCTGTTCTGGGAACCATTCTCAGCACTTGACAAATATTAGGCTTTCTAACTCAACAGCACCCAAAACTATTTGTAGCTAATATTTACAAAGAACTCACACTAAGCACATTCATCCACAAGGCACCTTTTGGAATAGGTGCTATTGCTGACCCAGTCTTACTAAGAAGGGAAATGAAAATCCATGCTTAGATTCAGATTATTCTTGGGACTAAGCTTTAGATAACTAAGTTATATTCACTCACTCATTCATTCATTCATTCAATAAATATCCCATTCATTCAGTAAATAACACTTTACTGGGGGCCAGACCCCTTGCTAATCAATGTACACACAATCATAATCTATTGGGGTAGAGAGACATTAAATTGTCAGGGTGAAATGTCTTAATTACCAGTCAGTCAAGAAAAATGGCAGGCACCTGTGAGTCCAGACCACCTAGAGATAGTTCTCACCTGCTGCATCCCCAAAGCTGGTGCTCAGCACCCCAGCAGCATATAAGATGTGCTTGAGCACCAGCAAAGCAGGATGCTTGAATAATTATTTTCAAAGAACTGGACACCTCAAAAAACAAGAAGCACCTAAGTAGCCATCATGGAAGAAATCAACATGTTGACTTTAACCCAATTGCTTCACACTTAGCATTTTTTAAAAAATTGGAATGTTAGGGGCTGGCATTGTGACGTAGTTGGTATAGCCACTGTATGCAACATTGGCATCCCATATGGCACAGGTTCATGTCCTGGATGCTCTACTTCCTATCCAGCTCCCTGCTCACACACCTGGGAGAGCAGTGGAAGATAGCCCAGGTGCTTGAGCCCCTGCTATCCACGTGGGAGACTTGGGTGAAGCTCCAGGCTCCTGACTTTGGCCTAGTCCAGTCCTGGCCATTGCAGCCATTTGGGGAATGAACCAGCAGATGGAAGATCTCTCTCTCTGTAACTCTGCCTCTTAAATAAATAAATAAATAAATATTTTAAACATTGAAATATTAGGCTTCCAAAATACTACAAAGACTTGTGGACCCAACTCCCCAGCTGAAGAAGATTTTCATATTTAGATAAATACTTACAAACTTTTGAACAATTTATGGGAGTTGGAAAGTACAGGTTGGAGATTCTAATCCAAAAATCTGAAACCCAAAATGCCTTAAAAATCTGTAGAAAATTCCACACCTGACTCATGTAACAAGTCAAAATGTAGGCACACTAAAATACTGTATAAAATTACCTTTAGGTTATGTGTATAAAGCATATATGAATTGGGGCGCTGTGGTGAGCGGGTAAAGCCCTGGCCTGCAGTGCCGGCATCC
The DNA here is from genome assembly GCA_949820135.1 of Sylvilagus floridanus. Classification (NCBI taxonomy): domain Eukaryota; kingdom Metazoa; phylum Chordata; class Mammalia; order Lagomorpha; family Leporidae; genus Sylvilagus; species Sylvilagus floridanus. The sequence goes on from OX463227.1 coordinate 188,831,249, forward strand.
CATATGGGTGCGGTTCTAGTCCCTGCTGCTCCGTTTCTGATCCAGTTCTCTGCTATGGCCTGGGAAAGCAGTACAAGATGGCCCAAGTGCTTGAGCTCCTTTGCCCATGTGGGAGGTCCAGAGGAGGCTCCTGGCTCCTGGCTTTGGATCAGCTCAGCCATTGCAGCCATTTGGGGAGTGAACCAGGGGATGGAAGAGCGCTCTCTCTCTCTCTCTCTCTCTCTCTGCCTCTCTGTAACTCATCCTTTCAAACAAATAAATCAATCTTAAAAGCAAAATTGTAAAGATAGTATAGACAGTTCCCATACACCCCACACCCAATTTCCCCTTAACAACTTACATTAGTCTGGTACATATGTATTACCATTAATGAACCAATATGGATACCCTGTTAATTGAAGTTCCTAGATTATGCAGATTCCCTCAGTTTTTACCTACTTTTCTTTTTTGGTACTGAGTCCCATCCAGGACACCAAATTATATTTAGCTTTCCTGTCTCTGTAGGCTACAGTTGCCTAGGAGAGAGACTCAGGACTTCCCTGTTTCAATGACCCTGACAGTTTTGAAGAGTACTATTGGTGATTTTGTGGAATGTTTGCAGAATCTCCCCAAGTGGAATTTGTCTGGTGTGTGTCTCATGATTAGACTGGGGTTTTGTGTTTTGGGGAGGAAGATTACAACCCTCAAGGGTACACTTCACATCAAGGGTACACACTACCAATATGACTTTTCATGGTTGATATTGACCTTGATTTCCTGGCTAAGGTAGTGCTTGTCAGGTCTCTGCTGTAAAGTTATGATCCCCAACCTCTTGTCTACACTGTATGCTTTGTAATGGAGTCATACGGACGGACAGCCTGCATGTAAGAAGTCAGGATTCATTCTGCCCTTTCTTGAGAGCACAGTATATACAGAAAGGACTTGGAGTCTATTTTTTCTAAAGATTATTTATTTGAAAGGCTGAGAGAGAGAGAGAGAGAAATTGATCTTCCATCTGCTGATTCACTCCCCAAATAGCTATAGTGACTGGGGCTAGCCATCCTAGTCTCCCACGTGGGTGGCAGGGACCATCTTCTGCTGCTTTACCAAGTGCACTAACAGGCAGCTAGTCAGTGAGAGAGAGAAACAGAGAGAAAGCTCTTCCTTCCTTTGGTTCACCCCCCAAATGGCTGCTATGGCCGGCGTACTGCACCAATCCGAAGCCAGGAGCCAGGCACTTCCTTCTGGTCTCCCATGCCAGTGCAGGGCCCAAGCACTTAGGCCATCCTCCACTGCCCTCCCGGGCCACAGCAGAGAACTGGACTGGAAGAGGAGCAAGCAGGACAGAACCGGTGCCCCAACTGGGACTAGAACCCAAGGTGCTGGCGCCATAGGCGGAGGATTAGCCTAGTGAGCCATGGCGCTGGCCAAAATTTTTTTTTAATTTAAGTTATTTGAGAGAGAGACAGAGTTCCCCTCTGCTGGCTCACTTCCTAAATGCCTACCATGACTGGGGCTAGACTGAAGCCAAAGCCAGCATCTGGGAACTCAATCCAGTTCTCCCATGTGGGTGGTGGAAACCCAGTTGCTTGAGCCTTCATTACTACCTCCCAGAATCCCTTTGGAAATCATGGTACAGGTGCTAGGTATGCTCCTTGCTACTGTGGCTTCTTTAGTTTGTGACTGAAGTAGTGAGCCACACCTGAAGTAGTGAGCTAAAACCTGAAGGATGAACTGGGGTAAGAGGCTGGTGGAGATGGTTCCAGGCTGAGAGGAGAGCTTGAGCAAACGCCAAGATGTAAAAAGAATATGTCTGGCCAGCACCGAGGCTCACTAGGCTAATCCTCCACCTGCAGCACCGGCATCCTGGATTCTGGTCCCGGTCGGGGCGCCGGATTCTGTCCCGGCTGCTCCTCCTCCAGTCCAGCTCTCTGCTGTGGCCCGGGAGTGCAGTGGAGGATGGCCCAAGTGCTTGGGCCCTGCACCCACATGGGAGACCAGGAGAAGCACCTGGCTCCTGGCTTCCGATCGGCGCAGCATGCTGGCCGTGGCGGCCATTTGGGGGGTGAACCAACGGAAGGAAGACCTTTCTCTCTGTCTCTTTTTCACTGTTTAACTCTGCCTGTCAAAAAAAAAAAAATATGACATCTCTGAGAACCCGAAAGAAGCTGCTGAGCCTGGAAAGCCACAAACAGGAGGAGAGACAGAAGCTGGGATGAAGAGGCGAGGTTATGACAGTGTCCCGGGTTTCTTAAGCAATACTCTTATCTTTAAAAAGCTTGTCTCCACAAAGAACGGGTGGTTGGAACACGGCAGTTAGGGAATTGCTGCGTGAAATTTGATGCAGATTTTTAAAAATATATAAAATGATCTCAAAATAAAATACTGGTGACTTGACTTTGCTAATGCCAAGAACATGGTCCACATGCTATGTGATAATGGGCAGTACAATCAGGACCATGAATACAGCATTTACTAAAAGTGATGATGGTAAATATCTTGTTGTGATGTTTATGATAAAGGAAAAGCTTTCACCAATTAGGAATGGTATTTGCTGAAGGAATTCTGTAGGCTACTCTAATCCAAGTCAGGCAATTCCTTCCTAATCTTGGTTTTCTAAAGTGTTTTTTTTTTTTTTTAATTAAACCATGAAAGGATTAGATTTGAGCCCAGAACCCTATCTAGGTCTCTCATGTGGGTTTCAGGAACCCAAGTGTTGGAATTTTCATCTGCTACTTCCCAGGGTGTGCATTAGCAGGAAGCTGCATCAGAAGCAGAGTAGCCAGGACTCTAATCAGGCACTGGGATTTGGGATGTGAGCTTCCCAAGCAACCACCCGACAGCTGGCAGAACACCTTCATTTTGTAAACACGTTAATATATTCATTATTTTACACTTTAAATCTACGTTCTTTTCCTGGAATAAGCCAGGTTAAGTTTTGATGCACTATTCTTTTTATAAATTTCTAGATTTTCATGAGGAAGATTGACCTGAATTATACCTTTCTCATTACCCTGTCAGGTTTTCATATCAAAGTTATATAGACCACATTCAAGAAGGTATCATGTACTTCCTCCTTTCCAATTATTAGTTTGTGTGTGAATGTCATTATTTCTTACATGAATGCCAGTATGAATTTGCTTGTAAAGCATTTGGTCCTGGCTCATTCTTACAGGAAAATTTTAAATTAAAGATTCATGTTGCTTCATAAAGGGTTATTTAGGTTTTCTATTTCTTCCCATGTCAGTTTGTCTATTTCACCTAAATTTTCAAATAAAATTTTCATACAATTTTAATATTTATAGAATCTGTTGTGATGTTGAATTTTTAATTCTTTAAAATATGTATGATTTTATTTTTCTTTATCAATCTTGCCACAGATGTATGAATTTTTTAATCTTTTGAAAATACCGCCTTTAGACTTTTTTGATCCTTTATATTGTGAAGTCTGTTCTATTTTATTGTGCTTCTATTATTACCTCCTTTTGGGAGGGTTTTATTTGTTCTTCTTTTTAAAACATTTGTTATTTGTTCACTGGCCTTCATTCTTTCTTCTTTTCAAATACATTAACTTAAACCTATAATGGGGCGGATGTTTATTTGTAAGTCACTGCCTGGGACATGTGCATTGCACAGTGCAGTGCCCACTTGGGGTCCTGGCTACTCTGCTTCTGATCCAGCTTCCCGCTAATTTGCACTCTGGGAGACATTTGATGGTGGCTCCAGTAGTTGGCCCCCTCTAACTCATATGGGAGACCTGGAGTGAGTTCTGGGCTCCTGGCTTCAGCCTGGTCTGGTCTTGGTTGTTGTGGGCAATTGGCAAGCAAGTCACTGGATGGGGAATGTCTGCCTCTGCCTCTCTCTTTGTCTCTGCCTTTCAAACAAATAAAATAATTAAATAAAAATTTAATATAGGAGTTTTCGAGTTATTTTTGTATTTGATTTATGACTTAATGACACTATAGTCAAACATTATCTGTAGAATTTGAGTCCACTGAAATGTGTTGAGATGTGTGGCACTTTAAAAGACTGTGTGTTTTGCAGTTGTGATAGCATTCTCTCTCTCTCATATATATATATATATATATATACATAAATATATTTAATATATTTAATAAATATATATTTAATATATTTAATAAATATATATAAATATATATTTATATATATATATATAATTCACTATATGTGTTGTTTAAATCTTCTATCAGTTATTTGGTCAGGTATGTTAAAACCTCCCACTATGTGAATTTTTCCATGTTTTTCAGTACAGTTAGCTTTTGCTTTACATATTTTTGAGCTACGTTGTTTGACATATACAAGTTTAAAACTGTTTAGCTTACCTTATAAAGGAAGTACTTCAATATATTAATAATGTTTTTTTAAAAGATTTATTTATTTTACTTGAAAGTCACAGTTACACAGAGAGAGAAGGAGAGGCAGAGAGAGAGGGGGAGAGGTCCTCCAACTGCTGGTTCACTCCCCAAATGGCTGCAACAGCCGGAACTGGGCCGATCCAAAGCCAGGAGCCAGGAGCTTCTTCCATGTCTCCCAAGCAGGTGCAAGGACCCAAGGACTTGGGCCATCTTTCTACTGCCTTCTCAGGCTACAGCAGAAAGCCGGATCAGAAGTGGAGCATCTGGGACTCGAACCAGTGCCCATCTGGGATGCCAACACTGAAAACAGCAGCTTTACCCGCTACGCCACAGCACCGCCCTCTCAATAATGTTTTTGACTTTTTGTCTACTTTCATATTAAAATATCTGTAGCCAAATTTCTTTTGATTTGTGTTTTACATGGTAGATACATCTTTCTTCATAATTGTATTTTTAATCTTTTTAGACCTTTATATTTTACATATGTCTCCTACAATTAGTAATTTGTCTTATAATCCAGGCTGGAAATCCTTGTCTTTTCATTTAAGGTAACTATTGATATGTATAGTTGTGACACTACCATTATTATTCATTATTTTCTATTTATGCTGTTCTTTATTTCCTTTTATTTCCTTAATTGATTTGTCAGACTTATGAGAACTTTAAAAAACCTATTCTATTTATTCTCCTTATTACCTAGAAACTTATATTTTTTAATACAGTAATATCCTGTTCTCCTAAGTGTAAAGACAACACTTTCTGTCCTTTTCCTAGATAATATGAGAACATTAGAACACTTTATACCATTTATTCCATGTCCTACTAACCCATATCCAAGTATAATTTATTCTATATCCTATCTGTATTATTGTTTTCTCTATTTTAAATGCCAACGTATTTATGATTGTTACTTATACAGTCAGTATACGTGAGATTAGTAAAGCTGTTATTGCCCTTTGTTTGTTACTCTGTCTTTAATCTTCCCTTTAGGATCATTTTTCTTCTTTTTAAAGAACTGATATTTTCTGTAATGCAGGCTGTCAATGAATTCTCTGATTTTTGTTTATCGGAAAAGGTGTTTATTTTACCTTTCTATGGAAAGATGTGTCACTTGATTTAGAATTGCAGATTGGTAATTCTCTTATTTGGTAATTTATTTGGTAATTTCTCTTATTTTCTCTGTGTTTTAACATACTTTGTCTTCTGATTTCCATTACTTTCTTTAAAAAAAAAAGAGATATCTTTATTTATTTGAAAAGCAGAGATAGGAGAGAGAGAAAGAGAGAGAGAGAGACAGAAATCTTCCATCTACTGGTTCACTCCCCAAATGGCCTCAGTAGCCAGAGCTGGGCCAGAACAAAACCAGGAGCCAGGAGGCAGGAGCTTCTTCTGGGTCTCCCATGTGGGTTCAGAGGCCTAAGTGCTTGGGCCATCTTCTGCTGCTTTCCCAGGCCCATTAGCAGGGAGCTGGATTGTAAGTGGAGCAGCCAGGATTCAAACCGGTGCCCATAAGGGCACAGACGGAGGCTTAACCTTTTAAGCCACAGCACTAGCTCCATGATTTCCATTATTTTCATTGATAAATGTGTTTTTGCTTCTTGCAAATCAATCTGTCTTATCTTGCTAATTTTGTCTTTGGTTTTCAGCAGTTCCGTTATGATGTGTCTAAGTATTTGCTTATTTGTTTATCCTGTTTGTGGTTCACAGCATTTATTAAATGTGGACTGAAGTCTTTTACCAGTTCAGAAAATGTTCTCAGCTATCATCTCTTCACTTTGCTGCTGTTCAGTCTCTGCTTCCTTTCTGGGAACCCAAGGAACATACGTTAGAACTTTTAATTGTAGTCCTACCTACACATCTTACTATCTTTTCTAATTTTTATATTTTGTTTTCCCGCTTCATTCTGGATACTTTTTTCTAATCTTTTAGTTTACTAATTCTCTCTTCAGTTGTGTCTGATCTACTCTTGAACTTTTTAAAACATTGTCTTCTTTAATCTAGAACATCCATTTGTTTTGTTATTATTTTGTTGCTGTTGTTTCTCAATCTTGCTTTTATTTATTATCTCCTTGACCTTAATAATATGGCTATTTTGAAATTGGTGTCACAAACTCTAATATCTGTATCCTCTGTATGTGTGTTTCTATTATCCACTCTTATTTATGTTAGTTCCATGTTATTTTATTCTTGTATTTGATTTCTTTTATGTGGGCTAGATGGATCTGCAAAATTGTAGTGTTTGAGGTCTGAGCTTACATTATCTTCCTCTAAACAGGAATTATGTTTGCTTCTGCAAACACTCAAATATTACCTAAAATCAATTTAATAGATGGAAATAATTCAAAGCTGAGTTCCGGCCTCAAGGAGTGCCTACTTCTGAAATACCTTTTCCCTAGAGTCCTTCAGAGTTTTAATTCAGTGTGAGGGCAGTTCATCCACCAGAGCTCCTTCCATGGATGGGCCCTGAACCCCAGTCCCTGTCAGCTCAGCCCTGTGTGGCTTTCAAAATTACAAGTCAGCCTCTTGGCCTCTCAGCCTTTTCGCTCTCTTCTCGGGAGAAAAGGGTATCCAAACTTGAGGCTCACTGACTTCCATGGGTCTCCCCACCCTAGCTAAGTATTTTTCAATCTCTTATTAATGCACTCCAGTGCTTTGAACTGGATCCTTTGAAACTGTTTTCTTTTTTAGATTTTCTGTTTATTTTCAGAAGGAAGGCTAGTCTGACTTCTTTAGTCTGGTATTACTGGAACCTGATTTCACCTTTGTACTATTCCTATAAAGTAGATACTGTTATTCCCAATGTGCAGAGACAAGCAGGTTAAGAACGAAGAATGAGGTCATAGACACATTACAAATCCTGCTTGTTTTGCAAGTTAGGGTGGGTGGTCTCGCCTACTCAAATACCACCCCCTAAGTGGCTGACTTAAATCATGGGGAAAATCCACTTGCACCAAAAATATTTCTGCAACTGCAGCTCCCCGAGTTACTTATATTCCTGCCCTGAATTATTCTCTGAGATCTTTGAAAGGATCTATTTAAAGATCTATGTAACTTAAATCTAACCGGAGAGTGCTCAGTCTGAGTCTTCACCTACTCCCAAGAGCTCATCACAGGTTAGCTGTCAGGGATGGGAACAGTTTTTATGAAGGGTATAAATGGTTGTGAACAATGAAAATTTTTGTCAGTGACTTGGAACATTTCTATTTAAGACAGTCTTAGCTTAATATCATAACATAGTAGAAAATACAGTCAGAAGGTTGGGTTGGGGATGGGGGGGGGGTCAGTGTTGTCACATAGCAAGTAAAGCCTGCAATGCCAGCATCCCACATGGGCATGGGATGTTCTACTTCCAATCCAGTTCCCTGCTAATGCACCTGAGAAAAGCAGCAGCGGATGGCCCAAGTGTTCGGGCCCCTGCTACACATGAGAGATCTGGATGAAGTTCCAGGCTCCTGATAGCCTGGCTGAGCCCTGGCTGTTGGCAACCATCTGGGCAGTGAACCAGCAGATGGAAGATCGCTCTCTGTCTCTCCCTCTTTCTGTAACTCTGATTTTCAAATAAGTAAATCAATCTTAAAAAAAAAAAAAAAGAAGAAGAAGAAAGGGAAGAAGATTGGGCTGGATCTTGCATTTGTATAACACTTTACATCAAACAGAACATGTTGAATCCCCACACCAAGGAATGGAGCAAAGCGAATGGACTCTATTTGGGGCAGGGAGGTGCTGGTGGTGCCGAGATGAGGCTGGGAGTTGAGTTATTGGGAGAGAATCTCAGAGAGAAGTGTGAATGAGACCTCACCGATTTACCTCTTTATTGGAAAATTGGGCTTATCTTTGATAGTCCATCTACACTGAGCCCATATTTCTCCTTCTTCACTACCTATCTTTCAATCGAATATTTTCTCTTCCTGTCAAGCTTCTTCTTGGTCCCTTTATACTCATTTTCTCATCATTTCTTCCCAGATCTCTCACTCTGATTAGCTCAGTTTCATACACCTTACCTCAGGCTAGAAATAAACCGCTTTCCCCTACTTTGCTGAGGCTTCCTCTCTTGCTCTAGTCATTGACAACTCTTTGAATATTCCTCAAGCAAGGCAAGCTTTTTCCTAACCAATCCATAAACGAAAAAAAAAAAAAAAAAGATGCCTTCAGCACTCAGCGCTGAGCCCATCAACACTGCACAGCCCTCTGAAAGTGACATCCACATTTATTCACTCTCGGTTGTGTTTTCTACTTGGATCATCATCTTTGTCTTCTTTTGTATGGCTATGCTGCTTCTCCGCCTTTGTCCTTGTGTCTATTTGAATGCATCACCACTCTCTGCTGTAGAGACAGAGCTCCAGAAGGAGTCTTAGGCTACAGTGCTTTGAGCACATGCGCTCCCAGGATACAGGAGTCTGCACCGATGATGTCAAAGCTCCACCAACTCTGTGCGGGTGCATTCCTACAGTGAATGTTTATGGAACACTGAGCAGGGACATGTTCTGTCTTGAGCAGGAGAGGATGTGACTGTGTCCAGTTGAGGTCAGTTCATGGAGATAAAAGACAGTTTCCATCCTAAATTAACTGAGTAACTTCAGCAGAAGAAACAACGGATTTGCTTTTGAAACAGTAGGCTTGCTTTTGGGAACGGGATAAAAGGAAACTAATCTGTTCAAGGAAAGTGACTGTGAAAGTACTACCATTTCTAAAATAAAAAGATTCATGAGTTCTTTTGGTTTAAGCACTGGGATCTACAAAGTTACCAAAAAATCAAAAACTGGAAAAACGTTAATGTCTAATGTGTAAGCATGACTAAATGAGTTATGCTATATCTACATAATAAAATACTATATCGCTCTTGAAGATGATGTTTTTGGGTGTGGTATTGTGGTGCAGCAGGTTGAGTCAAGGTTTGGAATGCCCACAGCCCATATCAGAGTGGCTGCAAGCGAGCCCCACTCTGCTTGCAATCCAGCTCTCTGCTGATGCACCTGGGAGGCAACAGGTCATGGCCCAGATACTTGGGTTCCTGCTGCCCACATGGGAGACCCAGCTGGAATTCTTGTCTCCTAGTTTCAGCCTGGCCCAACCAGGACTGTTGTGAGTTTTAGGGGAGTGAACCAGCAGTTGCAAGATCTCTCTCTCGCTCTCTTGCTCTCTCTCTCTCCACTGCCCCCCCATCCCTGTCACTCTGTCTTTCAAATAAATAAATCTTTCAAAAAATGATGTTTATGAATTTTTATAAGAAAAAAAATGCATGCTTTAATATTAAGATACAGAGTTTAAAACAATGCATCATATGTCTCTGGAAGTATATACAAAAGCACAATTCTAAAAACTGGCAATATTAATTTTCAGTATGGAGGAAAACTGGGTGATGGCAGTAGAATGTCAGAAGAGCCTCTTCACTCTACATATGTTTGTTCTTTATGAGCTCTAGAATGTGCAAATGTATAACTTACTTTTTAAAAATTAAGATAAGTGGCCGGCACTGCAGCTCGCTAGGCTAATCCTCACCTGCAGCACTAGCATCCCAGGTTCTAGTCCCGGTTGGGGCACCGGTTCTGTCCTGGTTGCTCCTCTTCCAGTCCAGCTCTCTGCTGTGGCCCAGGAAGGCAGTGGAGGATGACCCAAGTGCTTGGGCCCTGCACCCACATGGGAGACCAGGAGGAAGCACCTGGCTCCTGGCTTCGGATTGGGGGGGTGAACCAACGGAAGGAAGACCTTTCTCTTTGTCTCTCTCTCTCTCACTGTCTAACTCTGCCTGTCAAATAAATAAATAAATAAATAAAAATAAAATTAAGATAAGTAAAATGAAGAATCAGGATATATAAAGACGTAGGTAATAGTTTCGACTTTGCAAAAATATACACAGAAAAATATCTGGCAGAAACAGTGTTACAATATTCAACAGTGACTTTCTTTGGAATTATGTGATTTTTATTCCTTATATTTTACAGAGTTTTTATACACACATATTTTTAATAAAAAATAAGCTATATTTGAAAAACAAATAAAAAAGTTAAAAAGATTTAGAAGACCTATTTTTACAAAAATCTTTAAGTCCATTGTCTTCCACTTTGTGATAAAGCCATCCTTTGGGATGATTTCAACAAGTTTATTATTAATGAGTAAAATATGTATAACACTGTTCTTCGAAAGGCACGTGGAAAATAGGAAAATAGATTTTTCATTCCATTTGTAGAAAGAACAGTTTTTCACTTACAAATTAAGGCACAGTCTACACTAAGAGTTGGAGTTCAATTCTCACTTAGGATCAATAGCAATGGTCTTGGATAAGTAAGCCAAGCAATTCTCAAATCTAAAACAAAGGGTTTGTACTAGATTCGGGTTTCTAAATACTTGGAGTAACATGGATTTTTAACATTTTCAAAACTAGTGTGGAAGGATAGGTATTGTGGTGTAGTGGATAAAGCTGCATCCTGCAACACCCACATCCCATATGGGTACCACTTCCAGTCCCAGCTGCTCCACTTCCCATCCAGCTCCATTGCTAATGGGAAAGCAGTGAAAATGGCCCAAATGTTTGGGTCCCTGTACCCACGTGGGAGACCTGGAAGAAGCTCCTGGCTTCAGCCTGGCCCAGCCCTGGTCGTTGTGGCCATTTGAGGAGTTAACCAGAGGTTGGAAGATTTCTCTTTCTCTCGCTGTTCTTTCCTTCTCTGTCTGTAACTCTGACTTTCAAATAAATAAATACATCTTTTAAAAAACTCTTGTAAAAATCAACATCAGTTTGCCAATTTTCTGTTTTGTTAAGGAAATTCATTACAGCAACAACAAAACCACTATTCTCTACCATTTGTCAACAACATTGTTTCATAAAACAAAGGAATTTCAACCCGTTCAAAAATAAAAGTCATAAATACAAAAATACAAGATAATCCTTAAAAATGTATCATTTAGTTTTTCCAAAAAAGTCATACAATACTGTTTTCCTCATTTTCTTGCAGACCTGTGTTTGAGAGTTATTGGTTTATATGAGAACCATCTCAACATTAAAATTATATTTCTAAATATGGAAATATGCAGCAAACTTATTTAAAGTAATTTGAGCACAGGTTATGTCATTTATTCCTGTCCATCATTTATGGATACAGTGATGGCCTAAACCAATCATTTCTGCTCACATAAGGTTTAAAATATGGTGACGCTTTTCAGTATCAAATAACCATATTTTTTTTCATTTTTCAGTATATGCAGAAACTGGCTAAATACTCTCACAATATACTATGAAAATTACAATAGCTATGAGGTGACAAAAGTAACTCTATGTTATTAAATAATTTGAAATTGAATTCACACAGCTGATTAGATTGGAATTCAAATATTCTTAATTCCAAAATCTATCTTTTCGTGATATCTTGTCGCATCTATCAAAGTAATTTTTCAAATTTGTGTTTATTTATTTTCATCTTAGTTGAGAGACTGACAGATAGAGCTGGGCCAGGCTGAAGCCAAAGCTAGGAGCCAAGAACTCAAACTAGGTCACCTATGTGGGTGGCAAGGACATAAGTATTTGAACCATTACCTGCTGTCTCCCACAGTGTTTTAGCAAGAAGCTGAGTCACAAGCAGAGTAGCCAGGACTTGAACCGTGCACTCTGGCATGAGATTCAGGGTTCCCAAGTCGTGACTTAACTGCTATGCCAAATGCCTGCTTCCCAAAGTTATGCTTAAAATTTTTTATGTTTATTTATTTTAATTTTCTTTGAAAAGAGAGGAGAGAGAGAGAGAGAGAGAGAGAGAGAGAGAGAGAGAGAGAGAGATGGAGAGAAAGCTTCCATCTATTGGTTAGTTCCTCAAATGCCCATAACAGCTGGGACTGGGCCCGTCTGAAGCCAGGAGCCAGGAACTCAATCCAGTTCTCCAAAGTGGGTGACAAGGATCCAAGTACTTGAGCCATTATCTGCTGTCTTTCCAGGATGTGCATTCACAGGTAGTTGGATAGGAAACAGAGGCAGGACTTGAACCAGGCACTCCAATAAAGGATGTGGGTGTCTCAAAGTGGCATCTTAACTGCTTCACCAAATGCCCACCCCCACTGAAGTAATTTGCTTCCTTTGAATTATTGTTTGTAGAATGATCTACATGATTGCTCATTCCAAATATCTGAGTGATACAGAAGATGTTTGAAATCCACCCTTGTCTTCCAGAAATTTAAAACAAGCAAAACAAAGAATTCGCTGGACTAGCCCTACAAAAAAATACCTAAGAGAGTCCTACAGTAGAAGTGAAAGGATGATAACTACTGTCATGAAAACACAGGGAAGTATAACACCCACAGGAGTAGATAACTCAGAAAGAGAAGACAATCAAAACCCATCAATATAGAAAATCACCAAGACACCAAGATGAACAAAACAGGAAGAATGGAGCAAAGGATATAAAAAACAACCACCCCCAAAAAATTAAGAAAGTAACAGGAGTGTTTACTTATCAATAATTACCTTGAATGTAAATGGATTAAATTTCCACTTACAAGACATAGACTGGCTGAATGTAAAAAAACAAACAAACCAACGATATGTTGACCTACAAAAAATTCACCCCAGCAGTAAAGATGTACATGGACTGAAAGTGAAGGGATGGAAAAAGATACAATGCAAATGGAAAACAAAAGCAAGCAGGAGTGGCTATACTGATAGACAAAACAGACTGAGAAAAACTGTACATATAAGGACAAAGGAAATAGTAATTATAAGTATACAAACATCCAACATGGGAGTACCCAATTATATAAACCAAATATTAATGGATAGAAAAGGAGAAATAGTTTCCAATACAGTAACAGTAGAGGACTTTAGTATCTCTCTTTCATCAATGGACAGATAATCCAGACCCCAAAAAGACCTGCAAACACTGGAGTTGAACTGCATTATTAACCTGATGAAATCTAATAGACTTTACAGAACATTTTAGCCAACAACTGCAGAACACACAGTCCTGTCATAAGTGCATGCAACATTTCCAGGATAAGCCAAATCCAAAAAATTAAAATCATAGCATGTGTATCTTCTGATCACAAGGAAACAAAACTAGAAATCACCAAGAGAAATTTTAGAAATTATGCAAATATGTACAAGTTAAACAATCTCTCTTTCTCTAATATTTATTAATTTATTTGAAAGACAGAGTTAGAGAGAGAGATCCTCAAGCTGCTGGTTCACTCCCCAAATGGCTGCAAAGACCAGGGTTAGGCCAGGCTGAAGCCAGGAGCCAGGAGCTTCAACTTGGCTGACAGGGCCCAAGCGCTTGAGCCATCATCCTCCGCTGCTTTCCCAGGCACATTAGCAGGGAGCTGGATCAGAAGTGAAGCAGCGGAGACTTGAACAGGCACCCATATAGGGTACCACAGCTGCAGACAGCAATTAACCTGCTGCGTCACAGCTCCAGACCCAGAATTTTTTTACTTATTTATGCAGGCATTCACTACTATAAACTTCCCTCTTAGTACTGCTTTAGCTGTATCCCATTGGTTTTCATTTTCATTTGCTTCAACAATTTTTTAATTTCTCTTTTCACTTCTTCATTGACTCAGTGGTCATTCAAGAGATACTGTGTGGGGCCCGCGCTGTGACTCAGTGAGTTGAGCAGCATCCCAGATGCCAGTTCGAGTCCTGGCTGCTCTACTTGTGATCCAGCTTCCTGCTCTTGCATAGGCTCTTGACCTATGGTTGGGACACAGGTTGGGATATCTGCACCCCATCTCAGATTGAATGGGTTTGAGTTTTGTCTCTACTCCTGATTCCAGCTTCCTGCTAATGTGCGTCCTGGGAGGCAGCAGGTGACGGCCCAAGTAGTCATGTTCTTAGCAACTGTGTGGGTGTCCTGGATTGAGTTCTTGGTACTCAACTTTGACCTTGCCCCAGTTGCTGTGGGCATTTGGGGAGTGAGAGAACAGATAGGAGCCCTCTGTCTTTCTGTTGTATATCTGAATCTCTGTCTCTCATATGGAAATAAATAAATAAATAAATAAATAATACTTTTTAAAAAGAAATTAGAACAAAATAAATAAAATCAGAGGTAAAAAAAAAAAAGACATATATATCACATATGGTTGCCAGTTTGAGTCCCGGCTGTTCCACTTCCGATCCAGCTCTCTGCTGTGGCCTGGGAAAGCAGTAGAAGATGGCCCAAGCTCCTGGCTTCAGATCAGCACAGCTCCGGCTGCTGCAGCCAATTGGGGAGTGAACCATCGGATGGAAGACCTCTCTCTCTGTCTCTCTCCCTCTTCTCTCTCTCTCTCTGTGTAACTCTTTCAAATAAATAAATAAATCTTTGAAAAAAAGACACATTACAACTGATACCATGGAAATATAAAGACTCATGAAAGACTGTTATAAACAGCTATATAATAATAAATTGGAAAATCTGGAAGAAATGGATAAATTTCTGGATATATATCGTCCAAACGGAACCATGGGACACAGATCAATATGAGTAACTAGATTGAATCCATAATAAAAGTCTCCAACAAAGAAAAACCCAGGTCTTGATGGCTTCACTACTAAATTTTTCAAAACCTTTAAGAACTGAAACCCATTCTTCTTGAACTCTTCCAACGTATTGAAAGTGAGGAAGCCCTTCCAAAGTCATTTTCAGAAGCCAACACTCTTCTGATGTCAAAAGCAGACAAGTACGTAACAAGAAACTACAGACCAATATCCCTGCTGGGTCTAGATACAGAATTTCTGAACAAAATACTGTAAGACCAAATCCATTGCATCAGAAAGATTATATATAATGACCAAATGAGATTCATCCTAGAGGTACAAGAGTGATTCAAAATATGCAAATCAATAAACCTAATACATCACATCAACAAAATAAAGGATGATGCCATATGATCATCCAATAGATTCAGAATTATCATTCACTAAAGTTCAATGTTTATTCATGTTAAAAACCCTCAAAAATTCACCTGCACCTCAGCACAATAAGGGCTATATATGCCATACCCATTGCCTCCATCATGATAAATCGGTAAAGGTCGAAATAATTTCCTCTAAGATCAGGAGCAAGGCAAGGATGTTTACTTTATATATATATATAAAGCTTTTATTTAAAGAATATAAATTTCCAAAGTACAGCTTATGGATTACAATGGCTCCCCCCCCACAACTTCCCTCCCTCCCAAGGATGTTTACTTTTTTAAAAAACAGATTTATTTTATTTATTTGAAAGGCAGAGTTACAGAAAGAGACAGAGACATAGAGGTCTTCCATCTGCTGGTTCACTCCCCAGATGTCTGCAAAGTCCAGGATTGAGTCAGGCCAAAGCCAGGAGCCTGGAACTCCATCCACGTCACATGGGAGGCAGGAGTCCAAGCACTTGGACCATCTTCTCCTGCTTTCCCAGGTACATTAGTAGGGAATGGAGAATCTGGGACCTGAACCAGCACTCGTATGGGATTCCAGTGTTGCAGGCAGTGGCTTAACCCGCTATGCCACAACATGGGTCCCTAGAAATGTTCAGTTTCAACATATTTTCAGAAGTCTTAGCCAGAGTATAAGAGAGAGAGAGAGAGAGAGAGAGAGAGAAAGAAGAAGAAGAAGAAGAAGAAGAAGAAGGAGGAGGAGGAGGAGGAGGAGGAGGAGGAGGAGGAAGGAAGGAAGATGATTACATGATTTTATTTCTAGAAAAACCTGGATAGTGTACAAAACAATAAAACAAAAACAAACAAACAAAAAGAAACCCATCAATCCTGTTAAAACTGATAAATTCTGTAAAGGTTGTAGGATACAAAATCAACATACAAAAATCAGTGATTTTTGTATCCACCAATAATGAAATTGCCAATAAAGAAATCCCATGTACAATACTCCAAAAAAATAGAATACATAGAAATAAATTTCACCATGGAAGTGAATTGTTATGTACAATGAAAAAATTAAAGATGACACAAAAAATGGAAAGATCTCCCAGGTTCCTGGATTGGAAGAGTATTGTTAAAATGTCCGTAGTCTCCAGAATAACCTACAGATACAATGCAATTCTGTCAGAACATTAAGTCACCACTTGGGACACCTGCCTTCCATATCGGAGTGCCTGTTTCCAGTCCTAGCTACTCTGCATGTTGGTTCCAGCGTCCTGATAATATGTACCCAGCGAGACTAAAGATGATGGCTTTCAGTACTTGGGTCATTGCCCCCAGTGTGGGAGGCCCTGAATGAGTTCTGGGCTCCTAGCTTTGGCCTGACCCAGTCTGAGCTGTTGGAGGCATTTGTGGAGTGAACCAGTGGATGGAGGATTTCTGTCTGTCTTTCTGTTTCTCTCTCTGCCTTCCAAATAAAATAAAAATGAATAAATAAAAATAAAAATAAACCCCACGGATATTCTTCATAGAAATGGAAAAACACACTTCTAAAATTTGTATGGAACTACAAAAGACTCAAAATAGCCAAAGCAATTATGAGTAAAAAGAACAAAGCTGACTGCAACACTATAGTAACCAAGACAGCATGGTGCTGGCATAAAAACAGAAACAGACCAATTGAACAGAACAGAGAACCCAAAAATAAGTCCATGTATTTACAGGCAACTGATTTTCAACAAAGGCAGAAAGAACAGGAAAAAGAAAGAGCTCTTCAACAAATGGTGCTGGGGAATTGGATATCCATGTACAAAAGGAAGAAACTAACTCCTCTCTCTCATAAACAAAGGTCAACTCAAAATGGATCAATGACTCAAATGTAAGGCCCCAGACCATGAAACTACTACATGAAGACATAGAGGAAATGCTTCAGGACATTATTCTAGGTGAAAATTTTTTGCCAAAACTCAGAAAGCAAAGGTAGGAAAAACAAAAATCGGCAAAACGAGATTACATCAACTAAAGCATTTCTATACAGAAAAGAGAGCAATCAACAGGGTAAAGAAATAGCCCATGGAAGAAAATATTTGCAAACTATTCATTCGACAAGGGATTAACTTCCAGTATATATAAGGAACTGGAACAAATCAATAGAAAAAAAGACAATTTAATTTAAAAGTGTACAACAGATAACCATTTCTCAAAAGAGGGTACACAGGGCCAGTGCTGTGGCGTAGTAGGTTAAGCATCCGCCTTCAGTGACAGTATCCCATATAGGTGCCACGTTGAGCCCCAGCTGCTCCACTTCTAATCCAGCTCCCTGCTGATGGCCTGGAAAAGCAGTAGAAGATGGCCCAAATGCTTGGGCCCCTGCACCCATGTGGGAGACCTGGAAGAAGCTCCTGGCTCCTGGCTTCAGATTGGTCCAGCTCTGGTGGTTGCAGCCATTTGGGGAGTGAAGGAACAGATGGAAGATCTCTCTGTTTCTCTCCCTCTCTCTCTGTACTCTGCCTTTCAAATAAGTAAATAAATCTTAAAAAAAAAAGACATACCAATGGCCAATAAGTATATAAGGGAATGTTCAACATCACTAATCATCAGAGAAATATCAATCAAAGTTCCAGTAAGATATCACATCATCCTAGTACAGATGGCTATATTACCAAAAAGACAAAAAATTTCACAAATACTGATGAGGATTCAGAAAATGGGAACTCTCATATGGTGTTGATGGGAATACAAATTAGGACAGCCATTATGAAAAACAATATGGAGATCCCTCAAAAAACTAGAATTAGCACTACAATATGATCCAGTATTTCTATTATCCGATATATTAGGGTACCACGAAAAGTCCATGGAAAAAAAATTAAAAGATGCTTATGTTTCATTTTGAAATCCATACATTTTTTCATAAAATGCATTTCAAATTCTTTATTATTTTTATTTGTTTTCAAGGCAGAGAGATGCAGAGAGATCTTCTATCTGCTGGTAGAACTCCTCAAATGCCTGCAGCAGCCAGGGCAGGGCCAGGCCCACACCAAGAGACTGAAACCCAGTCTGGTCTCCCATGTAGGTGACAGGGACTCAACTCTTTGGACCATCACCTTCTGCCTCCCAGAATGCACGTTAGCAGAAAGTTGGAATCTGAAGTGGAGAAGGCACTCACCCTGATGTGGGATACAGGGCCTTCCCATCAGTGGCTTAACCACTGAGCCAAACACCAGCCCCTGCGTGAACTTTTTGAGACCTTGTCACATGCATGGATTTCAAAATCTTCTGTACCAAAACAAACTTCTCTTTCGATTACATTTTCCATGAACTCTTTGAAGTACCCCCATATATCCAAGGAAACAGCCTGCTGAAGTGACATCTGCGTGTGCACGCTCACTGCAGCATGATTCACAGAAATCAAGATACGGAACCAACGAAGGTGTCCACTGGTGCATAAACAGATACACCAATACAGTAAAGGTACACATTGGAATATTATTCGGCCAAAAAAGGCATGAAATCCTGTCATTTGCAGCAACATAGATGGAATTAGAAGACATTAGAAAATCAGCCACAGAGGATCAAGTACCACCATGTTTTCACTTATAAATGGAAGATACAAATTTTGTCTCAGAGAAGTTGATAATTGGAATAGTAGCTACCAGAACCTGGCAAGGGTATCAGTGGCGGTGGGAGTGACGGGAATGGAGAAAGGATAGTTGACACGTGCAGGAGTCATTGGACAAGAGGGGTCAATCCTACCGTTCTACAGCACTGTAGGATAATGATGACTGACAAAAATTAATTATCTCCAAACAGTTGGAACACAAAGAAACGATAAATATATGAGGTGATAGACAAGCCAATGACTGATCTGATGGTTGTGCATTGTATACATGTTTCAAAATGTCACACAGTACCCCATAAATATATACAATTGCTGTGTGTCAAAGTTAAAAAATATATTTGAAAATATTTGACTAAAGAGACAAAATACACATGCAAATTTTAATTATAGCATGAGGTTAAACATAATTGTGCTGAATGTGTAACGCAAGTGAGAAACACAATAGATGAACTTTAGAGGAAGGTGAAAAACACAGAACCAACTCAGAGACTTGAATTGAACAATCTTTAAGAATTATTTATTTATTTTTCTTTATTTGAAAGGCAGAGAAGCAGAGATCTCCCATAAGCTAATTGACTCCCCAAATGCCTGCAGCAGCTGAGGCTGGACCAGGCCAAAGCCAGGAGCCAGAAAATGGATCTGGGTCTCCCAGACTGGTGGCAGGGACCCAAGTACTTGAGCCGTCACCTCTGCCTCCCAGGGTAAGCATCAGCAGAAAGCTGGAATAGGAGATGGAATAGCTGGAACTTGAACCCAAGCACTCTGGTATGGGATGCAGGCATCCTAAGAGGCGTCTTAACCTCCATACCAAATGTCTGCCCTGAGTTGAACAATTTAAGGGAAAGAGGTGGGAGAATAATACTTAGAAGGAGTCTTCGGAAAATTCATGGAAAATGTATGTGCTTGAAAAAGCTACACGTGTATTTCAAAATACTTTTGTACCAAAAGAAACTTATCTTTTGATTCCATTTCCCATCTTTGTGAAGCCCACTCGTATTTCAAGGGAGGAAAGACCGTGTGTCAAAATCTAGAAGATGGAAAACAAAATGCCTCTTTCAGGGAGTGTAAATAGAGCGGAAGAATGGAGTGAACTGCACATGCTGGGCACAGTGGGTAATAAAACTGGAAAAGTAGGTGGGGAAGCCTGGAGGGTCAGGCTTAGAACCCTGAAACATGGGCAGGGGTCTGGGACACTGTTTGAGATGCCCACATTTCATTTTGGAGTCCCTGGGTTCAAGTCCTGGTTACTCCACTTCCAATTCCAGCTTCCTGCTAATGTGCACCCTGGGAGGCAGCTGATGATGGTTCAAATATTTGGGTCTGTGCCACCCTCACTGGAGACCTGGATTAAGTTTTGGGCTCCTGGCTTTGGCCTGGCCCATCCCCAGTTAGCAGACGGACAATCTCTGTCTGTATTTCTTGCAAATAAAAATGACAGTAAGTAGTAATGGCAATAATAAAAGGTGTGATCTTACGATACTGCGGTCAGCAGAAGGCTTCTGATCAGCCGGACACATGGGCAACCGCTGCGCTCCATAAGGTTCCTCACAGCAGTCTGGGAAGCAGGGTGTGAATAGGCCCTGAAGACAGAAAGAGAGGACAGTGGCTTTATGGGAGGTGTGAGAGAGTAAGGTGTGAACTGGAGAAAAGGAGACAGGAGAGTTGGAAAGGAGCAATACTGGGGCTGGCAGTGCAGAGTAGTAAGTTAAGCTGCTGCCTGCAATGTTGGCATCCCAGTTGGCTGCCCGTTGAATTCTGGCTGCTCTGCTTCTGACCCAGCGCCCTGCTAACAGCCTAGGAAGGCAGCAGAAGATGGCCCAAGTTCCTGGGTCCCTGCCACCCACATGGGAGACCTGGAAGAAGTTCCTGGCTCCTGGCTTTGGCCTGGCCAAACCCTGGCTGTTGCAGCCATTTGTGGAGTGAATCAGTGGATGGAAGGTCTCTCTCTCTCTCTCTCTCTTTTTCTCCCCATCTCTCTCTGTAACTCTACCTTTCAAACAAGTAAATACATCTTTAAAAAAAATAGAAAGAAGCAGTATTACAGGACTTGGTGATGGATCTGATATGAAGGGTAATATGGAGAAGGGAAAACCAAAGAAACATCCAAAGTTTCAAGCTTCTAGATTTAGGAAAATTATGATACTATAGGCAAAAACTGCGGCATGAGAAGAAAAAGTTTGCTATGAGAGGATAAAAATTTAATTCTAGATATAAATTTTGGGAGGCAGCTCAACAGACTTAAGCTCAAATTTTGTTTTTGCAATCCTAGCTGTGAAAACAGAGCAATTTTATTTTAAACCTATCTTATTTCCAATTTCCCAATAAGTAAAGTGAAGGTGGCAAAAAGCATCTGTAAGATGATTCAGAGGATTAAATGAAATTTGTTTTTATAATGCCTGTTGTAGTGTGAAGTATATAATCAATAAAAGATTTTTCTTATTATTGCTAAGGCTTATGGTACCATTGATAACAGTAACTCTTTATAGTGGACACCATAAATTTGAAATGCCAATGGGAGTCTCTAGTAGGTAAGTGTTCTGAGACCAGAGACTGGAACAGGTGACCAGAGAG
Source organism: Sylvilagus floridanus (assembly GCA_949820135.1). Lineage (NCBI taxonomy): Eukaryota > Metazoa > Chordata > Mammalia > Lagomorpha > Leporidae > Sylvilagus > Sylvilagus floridanus. The sequence continues at coordinate 188,852,612 of OX463227.1, forward strand.
TCAGTCATCTATTAAGAGTGGTAGTTAATGCTGTAAGTGGGGTTATTTATCCCAGCAAGCATGAAGGGACAAGTGGCCAGTGCTTGGGGAAGGTGCACCACTGGGGGATGTGAGGAGAAAGACGTGTTTGGACAGACTTCATCAGGCCTGGAAGAAGAGAGGAAAGAGAATGTGATATTACAGAATTCAATGGAAGGGTGACTTCAAGAAAGAAGTAAGCAGGTGTTTCCAAATGTCGCAGAAAAGGCACATACCGTGAATGGCTCAAATTCCTGGAAATGGGAAAGATTTTTAAGATGTTATATATTAGCAAGTGATTTAACTTACAGGATTTTTGCAAGAGTACGTATTTATCAGCTTCAAGGGTGGACCTTCTTGGAAATTAGTGATCAAATATTAACAAATAGCAAGAGTGAGCATTATACTAAAGTACTAATAAAAACAATGCTAGTCAATGAAGACACTCTAATGGCATTTTAATATGTAAACAATAATAACATCTGTTGGGAAGTAGCTCTTTAATATTCAATTATTCCTTCCATAATTTATATTCTGCATTTGTTTAATATGCCCAGAGAGCAAAGAATAAACTTCAACGATTCTTGGTCCTGATTGTCACAAAACCCAAATGATACCATTCAGCTGATGAAGATTTTACTTTCTGCGTGTTGACAAGTCCAAGAACTAAATGTTGAAGATCAAGTACCTTATCTGCCCTTCCATACCTGGCATTAGTGTCAGTTATCTGATGATGCTAAATACATTTTATGAAATGAAAATCTGTCAGCTTCAAGAACTCAGAAATGTGACTGGCTTACACTCATAATTTACATATGCCTCTGCAAATCATAGGTGATCACCATCTCCAAAGCCCGCCTGCTAGGAGCACTTGGCTTAAAGACATTGAACTGAAGCTCCACTGGCAGATGATGTCAAGGACCCAACTCAAACTGAAATTTATGAAGCTACATGAATAGATTGTTTAAAAAGCAAGTTGGCTTGCAAAATATAGGCCTAGGAAAAGAGAAGAGAAGTTGTCAAAGGGAAAAGGAGATAAGAACATTAAAGTCCACGATGGAATTAGTTCAGAGCCGTGTCATCTCTTTACTGAATACATTTGGCTTTAAGTTTCCCAGTGGGCAGAGCAAAGCAGAAACGACTCCCAGTGATGAGGTCAATGCTATTGTTCAGGAGATAAAAACATTGGGTAGAAGCCTTGGTTCTCCTGAAGCTGTGACTCCAGGGGTGCTCCTCTTGCAGGTGCTTAGAAAATGGAGTCTGGGGGCTGGCGTTGAGGCCTAGTGGGTAAAGGCACCACCTGTGACTGGAATTCCATGTGGGCACCAGTTTGAGTCCTGACTGATCCACTTCTGAGCCAGCTCTCTGCCAATATGCCTGGAAAAGCAGCAGATGGCCCAATTGCTTGGGCCCCTGTACCTGGGAGACCCGGAAGAAGCTCCTGGCTCCTGACTTCAGCCTGGCCCAGCCCAGGACTGTTATAGCCATCTGGGGAGTGAACCAGAGGATGGAAGCCCTCCTCCCTTGCCTCTTCCTCTCTCTGTAACTCTGCCTTTCAAACAAATAAATAAGTAAATATTTAAAAGAAAGAAAGAAAGGAAGGAAGGAAGGAAGAAAGAAAGAGAAAGAAAGAGAGAAAAGTCTGGCAACCTGTGAGACTGGATTGTCTCCTGGGTTAAAAATAATAATAGTGCATGTCTTAGAACTGGGTTTACAGCACTTCATGGAAGCACAACCCGGCAAGTCAGCTCTGCAAGGAGACAAACACCTGTGATCTCACCACCCAGCGCCCTGGCCGTCAGTTTGATCCCAAGGCAAGTTGGAGGATAGCCAGCAGGATGGAGAGCTTGTGGAGCCTTCAGGCATTCCTCCACAAACATCATTTCTTTCTCCAAAGTCCACGTTTTGCCAAGGCCGGAGGTCAAAGGCACATTCTCTGGTGAGAGCTCCGGGTGCAGGCGTTCTTACTCTGAGGGCAAGCACTTGGGGCTGGACCACTGACAGCCCAGGGGAAGGTTCTGTTCGGAAGATGACCTCTGTGTAAGCGCCTGTCTAGTTATCACCCGATGCCACTGAGCCTCTTATCTCAGTTTAAAATAATAAAATCATTAGAAAAAAATCTATACAGGAGGATACTGCAAGAAATGTTCGTGGAAAGTAGAATTAAAAATTTACATGGGTGGACAGTTTTTTGACACTCCATGCACGGTTTGCATATCGTATGCATTTTCTCTGAGCTCTTAGAGACCTCTCAGATATTATTTTGGTTTGTGACAGCAAAGAGTTGTCAAGTGCAGGCTCCTGTTTTGTCTGGTTTGGTCCTTCCTGCAGGTTGGGCAGGTAAAATCCTCATTTTGCAAACAGCTGCCCAAAACGGAGGCTCTTGGATCTCTTTGAGGTGTGTGATTTTCACTGTGAAACAGTGGCCTCTCAGGCCTTCCAGGCTAACAGATTCTCTCGTTTGAGTGTCCACAGATTCTTCTTGGAAAATAAAATCCTAGGAGGCGGTTACGTTCGGAGAGCCCCCGGGACGGGGCTTCCTCAGTGTTCTGATTGGGATCCGGGACTGTGCCCTTAAACCTTCTCCATTCTAATTCTTCTCCCCTGAAGTTACGCAGAAAGCCTGTTCAAGCACAAGTTGAGAAATGTAAATCCTTAAAGTTGTCACGCCAGCAGGCAAAAGGGACTGTGAGTGGGTGACTTACAGCTTTCCGGAGCCACGAAAGACCTTTCTTTGGAGGCCCTCACTGCCCCCTCGCTGCCCTTGGCGACATTCATCTTGGGAAGGAAGCAAGCGGCTGCCCAGCAGCTGCCACCGAGCTCTGCCCTTGCTGTTCCCAGCTCAGCCACCGTAATCGGGCAGCAGTGCAATTCTCAGGAGCAGCCTCCCAGGATACGTGGCGAATAATAACAGGGGCCAGCCTGCTAGGAAGACCCGCTGGCCCTCATGCTAATTGCCCCAGCCTCATTACTGTCGCTTTATTCTAGCGGGGACTGATTCAGCGGGTGACATGTGCAGCACCACATGTTGGAGACTGCAGAAGCGATTGAATGCCTGCAAAAAGAGAGATGCAATGCAGGCCTGCATGCAGCTGTGGCCTTGCCCAGTTTTACCAAGTTCAGGCTGGGCCCAGAGCCAGCAAAGCAGACGCAGGGAAGATGAGCGAGGCAGCCCCACAGCCTGTGACTATTTCTTCAATTTGCAAAAAAAGATAAAGCCTGTTGTTGAGTTTTTTTTTTTTTTTTCTTACAGCGGATGAAAAGGAAGATTTCCTGGAATACGTTTGCATTTCCAAGTATGGTTTCTTCTGTCATTTTTTCCCTGTCTTCCTCTGAGAGAAGTTTTAAAAACAAAATGGGCTGTAGAAAGTTAACAGCTGAGTGTAGAATGGTTTACCAGGTGAACTGGAGTTGGTTTCCCATGGTCACCCTTGAGTAGACTGTGCCGCTGTGGGAATGCCGGGAATTTCTTCCATTTCTACTGTTCCCTGTGTGAACAAGTCTTCCTCATTAGCGTCATTAATATTCTAGACGCTTAAAAGGGGTTAAAAAGCAAAAGGATTCTCTCTCTCTCACTGCCGACTCTGCCTGTCGAAAACAAACAAACAAAACAACAACAAAAGCAAAAGGAAGCACATTCCAGAACGGAAGCTGAACAGCGAAAGTGTGTTAGAGGTTCAGATCCCGTCAGTCTCTGGGAGGAGGTAACGGCACGGGCCTGTGTTTCTCAAGGTGTTGTGCCTCGTAATCACTGGGAGGTCATCAGCGCGCAGTTCCTGGGCAGGTGTGGGAGCAGCAGTTAAGACACCGCTTGGGACACTGCTATCCCATGCTGTGGTGCCTGGTTTGACTCCTGGCCACGCTGCTTCCAATCCAGCTTCCTGCTAATATGCGCCCTGAGAGACAGACGATGATGGCTCAAGGACTTGGGTCTCTGGCGCCCACTTGGGAGGCCCAGATGGAGTTTCTGGCTTCTGGTTTTGGCTTCGGCCTGGCCCAGCCCTGGCTGTTTGGGCATTGGGAGGGTGAATTAGCAAATGGAAGATCTCTCTCTCTCTTTCTCTGCCTTCCAAATGAATAAAACTAAGTAAACTTTAAGAAAAAAGAAATTCTTTGTATTTTTAGCCACCTTATGTTTTAAAAACATTAATTTTAAAAATAGACACATAATTGTCCATATTTGTGGGGTACAATCTGCTGATTTGATACATATGTGCAATGTGTAATGACCAATTCTGGGTAACTAGCATCACCATCTTTTTAAGCATTTATCAATTTTTTTACCTGTTGGGAAACTTCAATCTCTTTTACTTCTTTACAAAGTATAGAATAAATTGTGGTGAGCTATATGATCTGCTGTTCTGCAAAACACTAGAAATTACTATTTCTAACTCTCTTTTTGTACCCTATTATCCAACCTTCCTCTATCACTTCTTTCATTGTCTTCTTCCCAGCCTCGATTCTATTCTTTATTTCTTTTTTTTTCTTTTAAAGATCCTTTTATTCATTTGAAAGGCAGAATTTACAGAGAGAGCAAGAAAAAGAGAGAGTGAGAGAGAGAATCTTCCATCTGCTGATTCACTCCCCAAATGGCCACAATGGTTGGGGCAGGGCCAGGCTGAAGCCAGGATCCAGCAGCTTCATCCAGATCTCTCTTGTGGTTGGCGGAGGTCCAAGTACTTGGGCCATGTTCTACTACCTCCTCAGGCTCCTTAGCAGGAATTGGGTTCAGAGGTGCACCCAAACCTTCGTTCAGCTGGGATGCCAGCCTCACAGGCGCTGGCTTAACCCACTGTGCCACAACATCAACACCTCTAATTCTTTTTTTTTTAATTTATTATTATTTCTATTTCATTTTTTAAAAGATTTATTTATTTATTTGAAAGTCAGAGTCACACACAGAGAGAAGCAGAGAGAGAGAGAGAGGTCTTCCATCTGCTTGTTCATTCTCAGATAGCTGCCAGTGGCCAGTGCTGGGCCAGGCAGAAGTCAGGAGCCAGGAGCTTCCTCTGGGTCTCCCAAGTGGGTGCAGGGGCCCAAATACCTGGGCCACCTCCCACTGCTTTCCCCAGGCCATTAGCAGGGAGCTGGATTGGAAGTGGAGCGGCCAGGACATGAACTGGTGCCCGTTAGGGATGCTCGCATTGCAGGCTGCAACTTTACCCGCTGTGCCACAGTGTTGACCCCAAGACCCCTTTCTTTTTTAAGTTAGCTGCTGCAGGCATTTCGTTATTGTTCTGAAGATTAATACACTTACTTTGAGCATATGGCCAAGTAGGTTCGTACCACCTTGGCATATTTATAAGACCCCTTTTCACGCTCAAAAAGGACTTAATTTAGGAAACAAATTATAGAACCATCCTACTTATAGCACAGACTGCATATGTATAGACACCTGGCATTTAACATGTTATTTTCCTGTATTGCTAATCATCTACTAGGGTCCACATCTTAGGTTTCTAATGAGATTTTAGTTTATTTGATAACATCACTAATCTCATTTATTCATTAGATTAATATTTACCAAGCATTTTTTAAATCAACCTGGGATCATTGCCCATATGCAGATGCAAGTTGCATTCAGATACCTTCTAAATTTGGAAATGTTAGAAGTCCATCCAATAGATATCTGAGTAGTGTTGGTAACTCTGATGGAGCATATCCATTCATCCATTTCTCCATCCACTCTTCCATCTGTCTATCCATCCATTTACCCATCCATCCAATAAAATTCTGCTTAAAAAACATTTTGTGCAGGCTGTGGGCTAAGCTCTCAAAGTACAACAGCAATCAGAGTGTAGCCTTGCCTTACTTCCTAGGGCTTGTTCTTTTACATAGATGTGTTTAATGGGCCACTCAGTTCCAGAGTTGGTCATGTTGTCTCTTTGGAGAAATGGGGACAGGAAACAAGTAGTTATTGGAATGAGCATTATTCTGGAAATACAGGGTTGTGACTTCTGCTCAGGCTCAAAAATGACCTAGCAATGTGTCTTCTGGAGAGCGATTTTCAACCTCTGGTCCTCGATTTCCTTGTGTGTAGAATGAAGGGGCTCAATGATCATTGATTCCTCCCAGTCTTCCAGTTCTGTTATTGAGTTAAGATGTTTTCTTCTCTGCTGCCAGAGACTTCTAGAAAGAAGATTTTAGGAGATTACTGAATAGCAGAGGGAATAAGATTGGAGAAGCCTTTGGGATGGATAATTACCAGCTAAGAGACTTCTTGGCTTTTTGTATATTTTCCTTTTTACCTTCCTTTCTTTTGACTTTGTTCTTACAGTCTGTCAAGAATTCTCTTTCAGGTGGCATGCTGGCTTAAGCCACAGCTTGTGGCACCAGCACCCTATATAAGAGGGGTGATTGAAGCCCAGCATTTCTTTTTTTTTTTTTTTAAAGATTTATTTATTTATTTTAAAGTCAGAGTTACACAGAGAGAGGAGAGGCAGAGAGAGAGAGAGAGAGGTCTTCCATCTGATGGTTCACTCCCCAATTGGCCACAACGGCCAGAGCTGCATTGATCCAAAGCCAGGAGCCAGGAGCTTCTTCCAAGTCTCCCACGTGTGTGCAGGGGCCCAAGGACTTGGGCCATCTTCTACTGCTTTCCCAGGGCATAGCAGAGAGCTGGATTGGAAGTGGAGCATCCGGGTCTCAATCCGGCACCCATATGGGATGTCGGAGCTTCAGGCCAGGGCTTTAACCTGCTGTGCCATAGCGCTGGCCCCTATTCCATGCATTTCTGATCCAGCTACCTGCTGATGTACCTTGGAAGGCAACAGAAGATGGCCCAAGTGCTTGGGTCCCTGTCACCCACATGGAGATTTAGATGGAGTTGTTGGCTCCTGGCTTTGGCTTGATCCAACCCTGCATGTTGAGGCTGTTTGGGGAGTGAACCAGCAGATAGAAGACCTCTCTCTCTCTCTCTCATGTTCTTTCTTTCAGCTAAATGAACAAATTTTTTTTTAATTATTTTTTTTCTTTCACTAAAATGTATTTTTCAGGTCTTTGCTTTCAGTCTCTCCATTGGGTGCAGTTGCCTTCCTTTCCTGCTTGCCCCTCTTTTGTTTGTTCGTCCTCTTGGCGTCTCCCAACCCCACCATCCTGTTGGATTCCCGTTGCAGTTCTTGCTTTGAATTTTCATTGTTGTTCCTTGGGAAAGCCGTCTCTCATGCTCCACTGGAACTCAATTAGACTCTTGCCACATGGCCTGTGTGATTAATAAATATTCTGTATGCTTTCTCCTAGTGGAAGATGCAGCGCAGCAATCCGGGTCTCCCAAAAAAACCTGCCTGTGTGACTCGATGCATTGAGAAGTTACTGACAAGCTCCGTGAGTGGCATCTGTCTGTGCAGATTTGCTCATCTGCTCCGCAGGGCTTTGATTGAACACCTGCTACCCACAGCGTTGTGTGAAGGCCCAGGAGCAAGGAGTGAAAACATGGGTGAGGTAGTTCTCTTCTTGGAACTTACTATCCAAAAGAAAAGACAGACTTGTTAACAAAAGAAGAATGCGGTATGACAAATGCTGCCCTGCCATGGACACACAGTGGAGGGACCCATGGGAGTTCCCGTGGGAAAGCTTCCCGGGGTCCTAGCACTGGACTTGCTGCTGCTTTGCCACCCGTGTCCAGGTGTCCCTAGTGTAGAGGCCTCCTTTTGGTGAGAAGCAGATGCACGTTACCATTCTTTTTAATCTATTATCTAAGTGGCCGCATAGATTTTTTTTTTTTAAGGTAAAAATGATTAGGACTTGGAAAAGCACTTTTCAAAGCGCAGAGTCAAATATTTGATTTTTAGAAAATACACAGTGGAGGAAATGGATTATAGTGGCAGAGGTGGGATCTTTTTTTAAAAAATATATATATTTATTTATTTGAAAGGCAGAGTTACAAAGAGAGAGAGGAAGAGAGAGAGAGAGAGAGAGAGAGAGATCTTCCATCTGCCAGCTCATTTCCCATATGGTTGAAATGGCCAGAGAAGGGCCTATCTGAAGCCAGGAGCCAAGAGCTTCTTCTGGGTCTCCCACGTGGGTGCAGGAGCCCCAAACATGTGGGCCATCCTCCACTGCTTTCCTAGGCACACTGGCACAGACCTGGATTAAAAGTGGAGCAGCTGGGACTGGAACTAACACCCATATGGGATGCCGGCACTGCACATGGCTGGCGTGTGCAGCAGGAGAGGCAGAGTGGCCAGCCATTCTCTTCTGTGTTCCATAATGTGTCCAGGCCAGGTCTCTCCGTGCCCCCTGGACTCCTATGACCTCTTTGGGATATGAACCTGTCCCCAGTCCTACTCTGTGCTGCCTCTCTGGTCCCTCTCACCCATCTGACTCTCCAGGCATCAGACTCTCTCCTCTCTTCTCTCACTGACCACGCTTCAGCTCGCATCCAGCACCATTCACTTCACCTTGTCAGGAGCATCCGGGCTCTCCGTTCTTGTCCACTCCTGTTGTTTCCCGTTAGTCCTGACCATCTCCAGCTCAAGGCTGCATTTCCTTCCTGGACTCCTCACAGGTTTCCCCTCTTAAGCCACCTTTCAGACTACTCTATCCTGCAGCAGGAGTGAGCTTTCTTTTCCTTCTCCTTTTCACTGCGTTAGAAGCGCTGCAGAGTGCGCTGCACCACCTTCCAGCAGTGGCACGTGACCGTAACTGAGTTATTTTGCTCAGCAGTGAGGAATATGCTTCCTTGCTCAATGTCCCCCAGACCCTGAGACGCAGAGCAACGATTGATTCCAGGGGTGTGTCCATTTCAAACCCTGCTGATAGGGATCGTGCCTCCATTGTGAACGTGTAGATCTGAGCAAGCACACGGCCAGGACAGCCGTTCCAGGGACACTGTGGTACCTGCTTAGCAGGCAGTAGGAAGAACTCTGCAAGCCCACCCAGCCTTGGTAGGAGGGAAGGAGGTGCCCTCACCCCTTTCCTAGCTGTCCTAGCCAGACCATTGGAACAAGCCAGAGTCACCAACTTAAGTGTGACCATCCCACTCATCTTTTTCTGTCTCCAAAGGTCTCAAGGGAGCCAGCATCAATTTGAGAGGGAAGGGATAGGCAGAGCATAGACAGCTATGAATAAAGGATCAGAGTCACTGGGCTTCAGGAGTGTTTCTGGACACAGAGCTATGCTGGGGTAACTCACACTTGGAACTGATGGGAAGCAAATAGATTGGATGGAAATTGGCTAGGCTTGGACGGAAATCTCACACTTGGCCAGCAAAAGCATCTGATTATTGGACTCTCGGAAGACTTCCTGGAAAGCTGCACCTGCACAAGTGAGGGGCTGGCTTAGGAAACCACGCCACTCCAAAGATGCTTCTCTTTGTTGCCCTTGGCTCACGTATGCCATGGAGAAATAGGGACCAGGAAGGACCTCCTAGGGGCCAAGTCAGAGGTCAAAGGGGACAATGGACAAGAGAGTTTCTCCAAGGCGGCAGCTGCCAGATGGGCCGATCCAGGAGGGGCTCTGCATCAGCAAGTGGAGCCTTGCCATTCCTTTGTAGCGTGATCTGACGCCTGCTTTGGACCAACACCTTTTCCTCCTTCTCTGGTATGAGTCTTTATTATGGTTGCTTAGCACCTTTTCCAGAAAATATTTTGCATGTACATGCAGGGAGCTTAGTTTTGGGTTTACACATTCATTACCAGGAAGGGCCATATCTGGAAGTGACAGAGTGGACTGCATGTCACCTCGAGGGTCTGGGACTTTGAGTGAGGTGCAATCACTGGGTGAGGCTTTGGGGCTGTCTCCTTTGCAGAGGGAAAAATATATGGGGTCTAAATAGGGAAAGGATTCATAGGTATTTGGAGAGCCAAAGGGGAAGACTACAGGAGAAACTGCTACCTGCCTTTCAAAGTCTTCTCCTTTAGTGAAGGAATCCTGACTTTAACTAGGCTCATTGTTGCCCAGCGGGAAGTCTGTGTTCCTGCCTCCTTTACCACGGAGTAGGACCAGGTAATTCAATTCTGGCCAATGTGATAAAAGCAGTCGTGTTGCAAGAAACTCTCTCTGGAAGTCTTCCTAAAAGGGGACCCCTCTTACGTCTCCATCCTGCTGATTCCGATGTGTGCTATGTTGGACCATGAAGGCCATGGAAAACCCAAAGAAGCAAGATGATGTCTCGGAGGCATCCAACTAGCCCTGGACTGCCTACCCTGAGATTTCTTTTCCTGGGGAGAGAAAGGAAGTTCAGTCTTACCTAGGGCACTGTATCTTGGGGTTTTTCTGAAATGCAGCTGAATGTACTCATGACCGACATATTCCTCTTGTGTGATGTGGCCAATGGAAGGTTAAGAATACGCAGACTCGGGTTCTGTCCTGCTGATGAACTGATCTATCTCCTGGGAGGTTGGAAAGGCAATACCTCCACTATGCTTCTTTTAGCTTTGGAAACAGACGGTGTTATTCTGAATTGGGATGCAAGCCGGACACATTTTCAGGATTGGAGAAAATTCCATAACATTTTGCCTAATTAAAATGACTGGAAGACTACACATGCCCTCCGGTAGATGACTTTGCGTGTGCCACTGATACGAAGAAGAGATCTGGAGGCAATTTTCTGGGTGGGAGAAGCTCTGTCCACACTCCCTCTTCTAACCCAGTGTTCAGTGTTAGAAAGAAGTGGTTTTATTTGTCCGATTACTTAGGAAAAGGACTCATCTGAAAAGTCATCAAATTTAATAGATCATTCCGTTCAACAAGTATTTATTTAATTTTCGATGGGCTTTACATTGGGATCTCAATCTCAGCACTCCAGCATTTTTTTTAAAGATTTATTTATTTATTTGAAAGTCAGAGTTACACGCACAGAGAGGAGAGGCAGAGAGAGAGAGAGAGAGAGAAGTAGGTCTTCCATTTAATGGTTCACTCTGCAATTGGCCTCAATGGCTGGAGCTGTGCTGATCCAAAGCCAGGAGTCAGGAGCTCCTCCCTACACGGGTGCAGGGGCCCAAGGACCTTGGCCATCTTCTACTGCTTTCCCAGGCCCTAGCAGAGAGCTGGATTGGAAGTGGAGCAGCCAGGTCTCGAATCAGTGCCCATATGGGATCCTGGCACTTCAGGCCAGGGCGTTAACCGGCTGTGCCACAGTGCCGGCCCCAGCACTCCAGCATTTTATATCAGGTAATTCTGAGTGGTGGGGCTGTCCTGTGTGTTGTAGGAAGTTCAAGGGTGCCTTGGCTTCTACTCACTACATTCCAGTAGTAACCCCCTCTGGCCCAGTTGTGATCACAAAAGTATCTGTAGATGTGGCAGAGTCTTCTCTGAGGTGGGGTGTGTGTGTGTGTGTGTGTGTGTGTGTGTGTGAGAGAGAGAGAGAGAGAGAGAGAGAGAGAGAGAGAGAGAGAGAGAAAACAGATGCCCCGACTGAGAACCCTGGTTTGACAGGAGCCTCAGTACTGGTTTCTTTTCTTTTCTTTTCTTTTCTTTTCTTTTCTTTTCTTTTCTTTTCTTTTCTTTTCTTTTCTTTTCTTTTTTTCTTTTTTGACAGTCAGAGTGGACAGAGAGAGAGAGAGAGAGAGAGAAAGGTCTTCCTTTTCCATTGGTTCACCCCCCCAGTGGCCGCTGCAGCCGGCGCACCGCACTGATCCGAAGCCAGGAGCCAGGTGCTTCTTCTGGTCTCCCATGTGGGTGCAGGGCCCAAGGACCTGGACCATCCTCCACTGCCTTCCCGGGCCACAGCAGAGAGCTGGACTGGAAGAGAAGTAACCGGGACAGAATCCAGTGCCCCGACCGGGACTAGAACCCCATGTGCCGGCGCCGCACACGGAGGATTAGCCTATTGAGCCGAGGCACCGGCCTAGTACTGGTTTTGAGTTGTCCCACAGTGTGCAGTCTGTTGTTAGCTGCGTGCTGAGAGGAGAGAAGCCTCCAGCTTGGTGTAGTTGAGACACAAGACCAAGGTACACTTGGGGGGCCAGCACTGTGGCGCAGTGGGTTAAAGCCTCAGCCTGCAGCACTGGTATCCCATATGGGTGCCAGTTCGAGTCCCGGGTGCTCCACTTCTGATCCAGCTCTCTGCTATGGCCTGGGAAAGCAGTAGAAGTCCTGGTCCTTGTCTTTGGACCCCCACACCCACGTGGGAGACCCAGAGGAAGCTCCTGGCTCCTGGCTTCAGATGGATGCAGCTCCGGCCATTGCGGTCATTTGGGAGAGTGAACCAGTGGATGGAAGACCTCTCTCTCTGGCTTTACCTCTCTCTGTAACTCTGACTTTCAAATAAATAAAATAAATCTCAAAAAAAAAAAAAAAAGACCAAGTACACTTCAGCTACGTATATTTAGCAGCCAAGTCCAAAGACAGCTGTGGTTAAATAAGCACTCTAAAAAGGTCATGCATTCTCCTTAGTTCATGGTTACTGCTTTTTTTTTTCCCCAGGGGGAGGAGTTTTTTTTTTTTTAAGTTTGAAAAAGTAAAATAACAACTCTTATATTTCCTTGCTACTTCCTTTCTGTTAGAAATTTGGTGTGCTTTAATACTTTCATTAGATAAAAATATCTGATATTTAGTGTTACTTTGAGTATTTAAGAATATTCACTTAAATGATATCATATCACTCATATATGAAACTATTTGTGGCATTTTTAAAATTCAAAATAGCACTCTGATACGTGATACGGGCGTCCCAAGTGGTGGCTTAACCACTGCATGACGTGCCTGCTGCATTCTTCATTTTTTAAAGAAGAATATACAGTACATTAACCTTATCTATCTTTACCCTACTATGCAGCAGGACACCAGAGCTTGCTCTTATCTAACTATAACTCAATAAGGAACCTTCCCCCTATCTCGGCTCTAATGTTTTACAAAAAACATTTTTAAAAATCCTCTGGAATCTTTTGGGGGCCAGTGTTGTAGCGCAGTGGGTTGGGCTACTGCTTGCAATACCTGCAACCCGATATGGGCACCGGTTCAACTCCCGGCTGCTCCACTTCTGATCCAGCTCTCTGCTAATGCACCTGGGAAGGCAGTGGAAGATGGCCCAAGTGCTTGGGCCCCTGCCACCCACATGGGAGACCCAGATGTAGTTCTTGGCTCTTGGCTTCAGCCTGATCCAGTCCCAGCCAATGTGGTCATTTGGAAAGTGAACCAGTGGATGGAAGATCTCTCTTTCTCTCTCTCTCTCTCTCTCTCTCTCTCTCTCTCTCTCTCCCTCTTTCTGTCACCCTGCCTTTAAAATAAATAAATAAATAAATATTGAAAAAAAAAAAAAAACCCTAGTGTCTCAAAATGGATCTAAAAGGTAGGAATTATTTCCATTTCACAGGTGGAAAGGCCAAGATTTAGATCCCTGACTTGCCCAAGCAGTATCAGCAGTGAAGATGAAAGACAGCTATGATCAAAGCCCACGCTGTTCCTGGAGGCCAGCTGCAAATGTGAGTAATTGATTTCATTTCTCAAGAAATCTGCTTGCTCCGTACTGTAAGTGTTCACCTATCTCTCGGTGAGCCCTAGAGCGGAGAATTTGAGGTTCAAGTGGACCTCACTCCAGTGCACAGGTTCAGGTCCATTTTGGTGGAGGATTCTCCAGCTGAATCTGGCCTGAAGCACTAGTGGCCACAACTGGAGTAGCTGAGCTGGGACTGAACTGGGAGCACAGGTGGACAGGAAGTAGCCTCAGCCACTCCTGACGTGTTATCTGTCCAAGTGAGATTCTCTCTACTGCTGCTCCGTTTTCCACTGGGGGTGGATAGAGTGGAAGTAATGCAGAAAAAAGGTACTGAGTAGTCCAAAACAGCCATTTATTCCATGTTTCTACCACAGTATTGCTTTTCTTACTGATTTATAAGACAGCATAAATGGCGGCATAATATGAAACTATTAGCTCCTTTTCTGTAATTTTCTGTTGCAAATATTTCCTCAAGTTTGTTATTTTCTCTTTTAGTTGTATTTTGACATTTCTTTTGGTGCCAACAAATCTATCAATTCACCCCCCACCATTTCTTCTACTACTTTTATGCTTACAAAGTCCCTCAGATCATTCAGAGTCACATACAGCTTCCTTTAGTGACCCCTTTTAAAGTTTTCTTTAAAAAAAAAAAGATTTGTTTATTTAAAGTCAGAGTGAGAGTGAGAGTGAGAGTGAGAAAGAGAGAGAGAGAAAGAGAGAGAGAGAGAATCTTCCATCTTTTGGTTCATTCCCCAAATGGCTACAATGGCTAGGGCTGGGTCAGTCTGAAGTCAGGCCTGGAACTCCATCCAGATCTCCCACGTGCGTGGCAGGGGCCCAAGCACTTGGGCCACCTTCCATTGCTTTCCTGGGTGCACTTGAAGGGAGCTGGATTAGAAATGGAGCAGCCAGGACTCTAACTGGTGTTCATATGGGATGCTGGCACCCAGGTTAACTTACTGTGTCACAACACTAGTGCCCTCCAAGTTTTCCTTAACAATGTTCTTTCATCACATGAGCAAGGTTCTTTTTCCATTAATTTTTCTTTCAGACAGCGTGAAAGAGTGTAACATGAAAAATAACTCGGCTCCTTTCTTCCCAGCATCCATGTACCTCCCTGGGGCAGCTGGGTCACTCTTGGGTGTCAGCTCCGGGCTATTTCCATGAACGTGGAGCAAAGCAGAAGTGGTAGGCACAGGCTCTTCTGCAGCCCCTGTTGTGTCAGAGTTGTGTGACGCAAAGCCGAGAACTAGGCCTTCATTTGTCTCCACTCCTAAGTGAGTTGCTAGGTGATGCTGCAGACTCCCTCAGAAGGCCACCAAACCAGCTCCCCTCCACCCACACTGACCTAGATAAGCAGGAACCAGAAAGGACGTGGGAGGACTCCCCAGAGCAGGTGGCCCTCAGTCTCGGGCCAGGGTTTCTCATCTGTGCTCAGGTGCTTGGAATAGAAGTCAGGGTGTCCATGAATGGGGATGGGGAAATATCCCACTCTCGTGTTCCTTATATTCCAGTGCAAGTGGAGCGTTCCCTTCTGTTATGCACGAATGTAGGCAACAAGCCGTAGGGGTATTAACAATGGCTGTAGCTGTCACCAAGAGAGACCACGGGGGTTGTGGGATCCCGTACTGTGTTACGGATATCTCAGAAGACACTCGTTAGTGCTTAGACGTTACTGCTCCGCAGTGTCATATAACGTCTTCATAAATGGCGTCTAAGTGAAATCCGCCAGGTACAGGTACTACAGAATGTCGCTGAGATGAGGAATTGGAAGCAGTCAAGCCCACTGGAGCTGAGAGTGGAGTGGTGGTGGCCAGGGGCTGGGGGCGGGGGCAGGGGGAGATGCCGGTTCAAAGTTCCAAAGTCTCGGGCTGGATGTGTAGGACTGAGGCCTGATGCATAGGTGACAGGTGCCGCTGTGTATAGTTGAAATTTGCCAAGAGGGGAGCTCCTGTGTGTTCTTACAAGTGCATGAAGAGTGCAGGAGGAGAGTGTGGGAGGCGATGGGCTTGAGCATGGCGTAGGATGAAGCGATGGTAGAGACTTCTCTCCAAACCCATTCTGATGTATACGTTAAACACCTGTGGCTGTGCCAATCAAGCCTTTTAATAAAGGGTTTTTTTTTTAAGAATAATTTTTATTAGAGTACGCCTTTAAAAATGATTCAGATAACTTCATTTCAATAATTGGTTTCCTTTGCAACCCTGTATGTGTTATTTTATAAACTGACAAATGTTTGGTGGAGAAGAGGTCTGTGAGCTCTGTGAGAAGCCAGAGGGATCCCCTGGCCGGTGGGAGCCCCCCCTGCTGGTCCTTTGCTCCCAACCTGGAGGGGAGAGCCCCAAGGTGGCCACTGTAGACAACACCTGTGTGTGATGGTTCTACCTGCACCTGTTAGACATTAGGCTGGTGTGAAAGTGACACACATTAGATAGAAATCCTACTGGGATTTTTATTTCTATTTATTTATGTATTTTATTCAGTAAGTGGGTGAATGTTAACATCCAAGAAACTAAAACAAATAGTCACACTTCTGCAGCAGTTCACCAACAACTGATACACAGATACACAACAACAAATACACAGAGATCAATGTTGCAGAACTTTCAGAAAGCATCATACACCGGCCGGCACCACGGCTCACTAGGCTAATCCTCCGCCTAGTGGCGCTGGCACACCAGGTTCTAGTCCCGGTCAGGGTACCGGATTCTGTCCCAGTTGCCCCTCTTCCAGGCCAGCTCTCTGCTGTGTCCCGGGAGTGCAGTGGAGGATGGTCCAAGTGCTTGGGCCCTGCACCCCATGGGAGACCAGGAGAAGCACCTGGCTCCTGGCTTCAGATCAGCGCCATGTGCCGGCTGCAGCACACAGGCAGCGGTGGCCATTGGAGGGTGAACCAACGGCAAAAGGAATACCTTTCTCTCTCTCTCTCTCTCTCTCTCACTGTCCACTCTGCCTGTCAAAAATAAATAAATAAATAAAAGCATCATACAATAATGGGCCTCTCCACTATAGGAAGGGGTGCTGTATCCATATTACCAGTGAGAGTCACCCCAAGTAATGCAAGTAGCCATCTGTACCCTCGTTCAGGGGTTGGGTCCATGATACTTGTTGAGGAGATCAGCTGCATTGTCCCTGGATACTGGGATCCAGAGTAGAGGCCGACAGCACCTGCTCAGTGGGCATCTCCGTGGGTAGCTTGGTAGAGGGTCTGGTGGGCCAGGTCCTGAGAAAAGTCCTGATGCCTGACCCCATAAGCATACACAGAGCGTAACCTACACAGAAGGTGGCTCGTGAAATCCACTTCCCTTCACTCTCCATGGAGCAGAGGCTGCAGTACATGGTGCCCATGGACAGCCCCATGCCTTTGCTCTGCTATCCCATGTTGGCAAGCGGGAGATGCATTTCTTATTTCCAAGCTCATAGATTCAACACTGCCATGTCAATAGCTACTCCTAGAAGCTGCAGTCTGCTGCACCCCACACCATGGTGCCCAGTGGGTAGGAGTTAATCTATGTCACCTTCTTCACCATCTGGGGGAGCGAGGGGCGAGCGTGAGACTGGAGGTGGATGATCCCTGGCTTAGGTCCTGGCACCGCTAAATCCCCAGAGTGCAACCAGCAGGAACACAGCCGTTCTTAAAACCCAGCGCCCGAGGAAAGAAAGACCAGGCACCTGCAGGTTTGGAAGGCAGAGTCCACCTAGCAGCCACACTTCCTTGCCCTGGTCTCCTGTGCCTGCGTATCCTTTTGTTCTCTCTCCTTTTTGTTTTTGTAAACACAACCTGTTTCTTCACTTCTCTGAGTCACATGTATTTTTATGGTCTTTTTTTTTTTTTTTTTAAGAATATATACCCCCTTAACCCCGCTGGGACCGATTTGGTCAGAGGACAGGACGGCACCGTGTGTACTCTGAAGTCAGGGTTGCGTGTGCATTCCAGGAGAGCCCCAGGTGTGGCTGCACACCTACCTGGCAGGGTTCAATGGAAGGAGCTTGGCTTTCTTCCCCAGGCTTGGAGGGCTGAGCCTGATCGTGGTGAGGCTGGCTGCTGTTCAGGCCCTGGGGAAGGACAAGAAAGGACAGCAGGCTGAGTCCCCTGGGGAACACCCGGGGTGTGCTCACGGTCCCACCCAGACCTCGAGTCAGCTGAGCACCCTGGCTTGGGCCACGCTGCCAGGGTAGGAGTGGGAGGGTGTGTCCCTGGGGTGGCTGAGGTCCATGCCCGGGGTGGGAGGGATTGGTGGAGCTTTTGTCTCTCCATCCCTCCACAGTGCGGGGGGGGGGGGGGGGCACATGCCATGGAGTCTTATTCCTCAGCCCGTTTCCTGCCCTCCATCTCAGCCCCTCATCCGGCCGAGTCCACCTGCCACCCCTGCATTTCTGCCTGTCTTGCTTCTTCCCTTCTCTCGCCTTTCATTTTCCATCCTCATCTTACACCCCCCCCCCCATTTTGGATGTTGCTTATCTAATGCTGTCTCTCATTTTTTGCCCGTTCCCTCTTTATTTTAAACTCAAAATTCAAGCATACTAAGAATTTTCTTACCATTTTCAATCAACTGTGCATAGGACTCTGAAGTTATTCTATATTTAAATTTTTATCATGTAATACTTCATACTTAAAAGAGAATACAGAATAAAACGAACTCTATGTTGGTATCAACCCAAAGAAATAAAATATCACACTATTTCCCTCCCCCTCCACAAGTTGCTACTACAATGAATTTTCTTATATAATAATTTTTCAGTAGGTAATTTTCCAAAAGATATTTTTTAGAAAGATTTATTTTTTTGAAAGGCAGAGTGACACAGAGAGGGAGATGTGTATACACACACACACACACACACACACACACACAGAGTGAGTGACAGGTAGAGATTCTATCCACTGATTCACTCCCCAAATAGCCACAATGGCCCTTGAATTATCATTAATTGAATTAGATATTGATAACCCCTTTACAATTTTTTTAGTATTCACATAGACTTTTATTTAATTTAATTTATTTTTTTGACAGGCAGAGTTAGACAGCGAGAGAGAGAGAGAGAGAGAGAGAGAGACAGAGAGAAAGGTCTTCCTTTTTCTGTTGGTTCACCCCCAAGTGGCCGCTACGGCCGGCACTGCGCCGATCCGAAGCCAGGAGCCAGGTGCTTCCTCCCGGTCTCCCATGCGGGTGCAGGGCCCAAGCACTTGGGCCATCCTCCACTGCCTTCCCGGGCCACAGCAGAGAGCTGGACTGGAAGAGGGGCAACCGGGACAGAATCCGGCGCCCCGTCTGGGACTAGAACCCGGGGTGCCAGCGCTGCAGGTGGAGGATTAGCCTACTGAGCAGCGGTGCCGGCCACTTTTATTATTATTATTATTATTATTTTGACAGGCAGAGTGGACAGAGAGAGAGACAGAGAGAAAGGTCTTCCTTTGCCGTTGGTTCACCCTCCAATGGCTGCCGCGGTCGGCGCTCTGCGGCTGGCACACCGCGCTCATCCGATGGCAGGAGCCAGGTGCTAGGTGCTTTTTCCTGGTCTCCCATGGGGTGCAGGGCCCAAGCACTTGGGCCATCCTCCACTGCACTCCTGGGCCACAGCAGAGGGCTGGCCTGGAAGAGGGGCAACCGGGACAGAATCCGGCGCCCCGACCGGGACTAGAACCCGGTGTGCCGGCGCCGCAAGGTGGAGGATTAGCCTGTTGAGCCACGGCGCCGGCCTATTTTTTTTTTTTTTAATATTTATTCATTTATTTATTTATTTGAAAGGCAGAGTCAGAGGAGACAGAGAGTATCTTCCATCCACTAGTTCACTCCCCAAATGGCTGCAACAGTCAGGGCAGGGCCAGGCCAAAGCCAAGAACAGGAGCTTCATCTGGGTCTCCCACATGCATGCAGGGGCCCAAGGACTTGAGTCATCTACTGCTTTCACAGGCACGTTAGCAGGGAGCTGGGTGGGGAGTGGAGCAGCCGGGACTTGAACCAGCACCCATATAAGATGCTGGCACTGCAGGTAGCAGCTTAACCCTCTGTGCCACAGCTCTGGCCCCCTATTTTATTTTATTTTTATTTTGATGACCCCCTTTACAAGTCATGCTGGTTATTTAGTTTAACACACGCACACCGCTCAATACTTAGGAAGAATTTATGTCTTCACTACCATGAAGATGAAAGCAGGGTGGGAGACGCCTGATTCATGTGACTACTTTGTGTGAAGAAGTGCTGGAGTCTTGAATCGCCTACAAAATTTATTTAAGCCCAAAGTGTGAAGTGGCTTTGAGAAAGGTGAATGCAGTCATAGCGTGTGCTGTCTGAAGTGAAAAGTTCCACCCACAGGAGCACCGCCAGCAAGGCAGTGTTCACAGTGCAGCCGGGGTGGCAGCCTCGGCTTGAACATCAGGATGGAGCGGCCGACGAGACCTTGTTCCACGCCCAAACACTGCACACGGGCGCTGAGGAAGAAAGCCGCGGGGTAGCTGCCAATCTTAGCACGCCAAGGGGTGCTAAAAAAGTCCTTCCTGTATGTGAAGAGCTAAAAATTAAGAGGAATGGCAGTGCAGAGAACATGCAATGGGGTGGGGAGAAAGTTTTAACTTCAATTGCCGGAAGAGGTACATGGGGGGAGGGGGAGGGAGAGAGAGAGAGAAAGAGAGAGAGAGAGAGAGAGAGAGAGAGGAGGAGGAAGATGAAGTCCAGAACTCCTGTGTCTTAATCAGAATATTGTGTTAAGTTGACACCTGTGTCTCCAGCATCCCATATGTGTGCCTATTCCACTTCAGTGGCAGCTCCCTGTTAATGCAGTTAACACACCTGGGAGGGCAGTGGAAGGTGACTCCCTGCTGTCCACATAGGAGACCCAGATGGAGTTCCTTATCCCTGGCTTCTGCCTGGCCCAGCCAGCTCTGGCTGTTTTGTCTATTTAGGAAGTGAACCAGCAGATGAAAAATCTTTTTCTCTGTAGCTCTGGCTATTAAATCAATCAATAAATCAATCTTTTTTTTTTTTTTTTAAAGAGGAATCCCGGCAAGAGGGGGAAAGCAGAGGGAGTGCTGAAATGGGGGAGGTGTTGTTAGACTGATTTGATTTGGCCTGGGGCCAGTTTCGGAGCTGATGTCACATTTAGCCCTTTGTCCAGTTGTTCTGATCCTTCTGTAAGGTGGTGGAGGTCATTCTCCTGAACAGTCTGTGGCCTCACTGTGCCTGGATGCCGCCTGCACTTTGCGCGGCATTCAAGCTCCTGCATGCTGCGGTTTTGGATTTCATTTCTGACCTCCTCTCCAGCGTCCTGTGCCCATGACAAGTCCATGTGCCCTCGGGCCAACCACAGAGCCCTCATCCCTTCCCCTCTGCTGGGCACGCACTTTCTTTGCCGCTCTTTGCTCTCCTGCAATTCCCTGCATTCTTTCTCTGTTGAATTTTTCTTCCAGCCCTCCCACCCCCACCCCGGCCCCTGGAGCCAGCCTTCCCAGGGTCTCATGGCCCAGTGGATAGCTCCTTCCTCCACCCTGTCCCGGAAGCCTGTCTTGGATGGGATGGAGGCACTGGATTTCTGGCTCTATCTGCACTTCAGACTCCTTGGGGACAGATCAGAGGCCTGACTCTGTTGTTTCTCTTCCATCCTGTAAACACACGTGGGCTGATGTGACTGCAGGCTGCGGCTGCAGGACCGTGCCTTTAGGAAATAAATAATCTGCGTACTTTGTTAATCCTTCTTTTGCCCCTGTAGGCAAATCCAGCTTACCTCACGAATAGGAGTTTGTTTTTAAGAGGGATAGAAAACAGAGAGACAGAGACTGAAAGACAGAGAGAGCTTCCATCCGCTGGTTCACTCCCCAGATGCTTCAGGGGTCAGGGCCAGGCCAAGCTGAAGCCAAAAGCTGAAAACTCAGTCTGGGTTTCCCTCTGATGGTGGCAGAAACCCCGTCGTTTGCACCAGCACTGTCACCAGTGTAGGAGTCAGGAGCTGGAGCTGGCACCTGAGCGGAGGCACTCCGACGTGGGACACGGGTGTTTTAACGCCTGCCCCAGAAAAAGGACTTTAAAATGGACTTGTTAAGCAAGAAGACATTGGGTGCCAACGCCAGAGCTGTTCAGCTTTGTCTCCCACATAATTTCTGTCCCTCCCGGGGAAGCCACTACTCAGTTACAGATCCTCAGAAAAACATTGAGCTGCATCTCCATGATCAGTTCTCCATGCACCTTTGGCATTTGGTTTCAGGCGAGTTGCCCTGCGACACCCACAACCCACTGTGATCAGAATGTTGGTGGCTGGAGGCACTTGTTCTAGTAGATTCTCCGTCAGAGCATCCTCAGGAAAATGCATTTGCCGGGAGAAAATCCCCTGACGCTTGTGGAGTGGAAAAGCTTCGGGAGTTTGGATGCTTCAGCTTGGTTGACCTGCACCTCTCTCTCCTATAACGCAACCGCTCAGAAGTGGGGCCACTCTTTTTCTTCCCTTTTAGATCACGGGTTTCTGCTTGCTTTAAGCAGTGGATTTTCTGGGTGTCGGATTCACACTCAGGTATGACAGATATTCCCTCCCCTAAAACAGTGAATGAATGACCTTTGGGGGTGGGGAGGAAGAACAGTCCCAGTCTGCCTGGGCTTTAGATGTGCTAGAGGTAAGAGAGGGGGGCCGGCACCACGGCTCAATAGGCTAATCCTCCACCTGCGGCGCCGGCACACCGGGTTCTAGTCCCAGTCGCTCCTCTTCCTGTCCAGCTCTCTGCTGTGGCCTGGGAGTACAGTGGAGGATGGCCCAAGTCCTTGGGCCCTACACCTGCATGGGAGAGCAGGAGAAGCACCTGGCTCCTGGCTTCAGATCAGCACAGTGCGCTGGCCACAGCGGCCATTGAGGGGTGAACCAGCGGCAAAGGAAGACCTTTCTCTCTGTCTCTCTCTCTCACTGTCCACTCTGCCTGTCAAAAAAAAAAAAAAAAAAAAGAGAGAGGAACCTGGAAATATGGATGTGAGTCTTGCTGATTCTGGAATGTGCATGGATGCATGCACATGTGTATCACAAGTATGCCCAAAGTGAGATGTGTGCCAGGTTTGAAGGAGGGCTGGGCAGACAGGCCGTGGGGCCTCTTTCAGAAGTCCACTTTGTGGAACTACCAGGGGCAGAAATAAAGGCGCCAGAAAGGTGGGATGCACGTGCTTGGGAGAAGAGGGAACTTCATCCTGTTTATGTTGGTCCTCCTCACTCTGTGTTGTGATTCATGAGTTCACGTACCCAACCACTGGATAGGCTGACTGGTCTCACAAGTGGCATGAAATTAATTTTAATTTGAATTGGCTTGATCCTAAGAGGGAGGCAGGGGCCTGGGAGGGAAGGAGGACATGCTCCTTGGACTGGGTTTTGAAACACTCGGGCCTGAGACCAGCTGAGCACGGGTAGATGTGCGTCTGTGCCAACTCACTAGGGAAGCAGGTGTGTAGCCTGGAGTTGAAGGCTCTGGCTAAGATGCCAGCCTCCCACATCACAGCGCCTTGCCTGGCTTCCAGACCTGACCCTGGCTCCAGCTTCCTGCCGTGCAGACTCTGAGAGGTAGTGGGGATGGCTCAAGTGACTGAGTTCCTGCCACTCACGTGGGAGACCTTGAGTTCACCTGTCCAAGCCTTTGCCGCTGCAGACATTTGGGGAACGAAGCAGCAGATGGGAGCTCTGTGTGCCTGCCTGTTTCAACATTCTGACTCTCAAATAAACAGGAAAAAATAAATAAATAATAAATTAAACTAAATAAAATAAAATAAACAGGAAATGACATGGATTTGAGTAGATAGATTTTTTAAAAAATATATTTTATTTTGTTTGAAAGGCTGAGTTAGAGAGAGAGGGGAGACACAGAGAGATCTTCCGTTTGCTGGTTCACTCACCAGATGGCCACAATGGCCAGAGCTGGGCCAATCTGAAGCCAGGATCCAGGAGTTTCTTCTGGGTCTCCCATGTAGGTACAGGGGCCCAAGCACTGGGGCATTTTTCCACTGCTTTCCCAGGTGCATTAGCAGGGAGCTGGATTGGAAGTGAGGCAGCTATGACTCCAACTGGGATGCTGGCACTGCAGATGGAGTGCCACAGTGCTGGCCCCAAGTAGGTAGATGGAAGTTGTCTGTAGCTCGTATCCTAAGTTGCCTGGCTTTGAGTAAGAGTTGTGGATCTGTGCCGGCTCTTTGAAGGTGAAATGCTCTAGATCTCCTGCAATGAGAGGCAGAAAGCCGCCCTGGCTGTCCACGGGCTTGCTGGACTCCTTGATAGGTGGGCAGTCAAGGTGGCTTTCTTTCCCTTTACTAAGGACGTGTCCAAGACTCTCCATCAGCAGTGGAGGGGAGACTGTCCTTCCTTGGGATCCTTCAGCAGCTTAATGTTAATTGGCCTCTCAGTGCCCCACTCTCATCATAATCCCATTTTTTTAGTTCAGCCAAAAATCTGCTCAGTACCTTGATGCAGGAATCACTGGGAATGTTCTAGAACCCAGGGGGATGAAGCTGAAAGACCATCAAAGGAGAGGGAAGTAAAGAGGAGGAAGCTGAGGCTGCACGAGAAAGGGGAGCACTGTTGACAGGCCAAGGCCAAGGCCAAGGCCGGAGTTGCTGGAATGGTACAGTTGGGAAGGCAGAGGCCCTGGGACTGAGCCCCAGGCACAGCCCAGCAAACCCATGTGAATCAGTTAATCACATGCCAGCCAGCCTCATTCTACTGGGTGTGGTTGGAGATAAAAGAAGCAACTGTCAAGTCATGGAAATGGAGTGATAATGCCCCCAAGAAAAACTGTTTAGTGAGTTGAAGAAAGAACCTTATTAAAAAAAAAAAATGTAAATTCTAGGCATGGGTGGATGCTAAAGCTGGTACTCCCCAGTGGTCTCAAGCAGGAACCAGCCAGCCAAAACCGGTTTCTGCCAACAGCACAGATCCTGGAGGAGAGGCAGTCCCAGTCTCTAGATGTGGCAAAGGTTGGGAACACAGAGGAAAGAGCCAGCGAGGTGGAAGCCAACGGGTCCTAAACCACAGACACACGAGAGAAAGCCAACATTCCAGTTGTCACCCTCTCACCGCTGGCCTTGCTAAAAGGCCTTCATTGAGTGCACTGGGTCCTCAGGTGGTGGGCGAAACCCTCGGCAAACACCACATCTCACTGTGGCCATGCCCCACCCCACCTGGAAGCAGTTTGTCAGCAAAAAATCAGGAAAAAGAGAATTGGATCTACTCAGAGCTCACGCTAAACAGCATTACAGGGAGGTGCTCCAAAAATCTCATTTCTTTTGATGGTAGTGGGGGAGGAGCAGATAAGGGCTGAGTGGAGAGAGGGAAGGAGATGCACAAGGCAGTGAAAAGGCAAACAAGGGATACTTGGTTAGAAGCGTGCAGAGGGGCCAGCGCTGTGGCACGGGGGGTTCAGCTGCTGCCACACCAGCATCCCACATGAGCTCTGGTTGGAGTCCCGGCTGCTCCACTTCTGACCCAGCTCCCTGCTAATGCACCTGGAAAAGCAGCAGCAGACAGCCCAAGTGCGTGCACCCTGCACCCACACAGGAGACCCAGATGGAGTCTCTGGCTCCTGGCCTTGTCCTGACCCAACCCCGACTGCTGCGGCCATTTGGGGAGTGAACCTGCAGATGGAAGATCCATCTTTTTCTGTGTTTCTCCCCTTTCTCTCTGTAACTTTGCCTTTCAGATAAACCTTAAAAATAAATAAGTAAATAAAAAAGCCTGTGCATAGAGGTGATGGGGTTCTGCCCTAGCAACAGCTGGCCTTGAGCCTAGGCGTGTAAGGCTGCCACAAAACACGCCAAACACCGGAGTAAGGGAAAGGGTTTATTGGGGAGGGGGGGAACCTGACAGAATGGAGGGAAGGGCGAGCAAGGAAAAAGAGGGGAGAGTAAAAAAGAGAGAGTGAGAGAGAAAGATCAAGAGATACACAGAGAGAACAGGAGACACACACACAGAGAGAGCCATGTGTTCAGGAACAGGTCCTTTTACAACTTTGCGGGGGGGGGGGCAGGGAAGCAGGACCAGCGAATCCCATTAGGATGGGGGTGGGGCTGACACTGGTGGTTGGGCCATGTGGCCACCTGGCTTCCAGCAATGGCGGTGGGGGGCTAGAGCCTAGGATGGTGTCTGGACTGTGACATTTTAACAAGGAGGTGCTGCGAGCTGCAGACCTACCCTGGCGAAGGGCGAGCAGCTCCTTTCGCAGTGTCTCAGAGGAGCCCAGTGTTCTCCACGGCAGGTGGGCTTTCTCCCCTTTGCCAGCTGAATGAGTGTGCTTGGATAAGCTGCATTACTGACAGACTGGCACGACACATCCAAGGGGTGGGAACAGAGAAGACTGGTCCTTCCCCAAAGACCCCTCCCTGTCCCGCCTGTGTCACAGCATCCCGTGATGTGCTCGTGGGTGTGGAGGGTGGAGACGCATGGATCCGTGCGAGGGTCTAGGGTGCTCTGTGGCTACTGTGCTGAAGTGACTGAAACAGAGAGTTACTGAGCGCAGAGTCGCTGCAGCCATGTCTGCCTTGCTGTGAACTAGGGTGAGGCAGAGAGGGTGAGGGACGGGCTGCAGGGCCGGAGAGGCTTCTTAGTGTCGTGTGCTTTAGGGAGATTGTATTACTTAATCCTTTCTGCAAGCAATGAGTTATCCTGTATCGCCTCCATTTTAACAAAGAAAGGAGTGGGGTTCATTCAAAGTCCTCTGAAGGTAAGAAGTGCCCTTCTTACTCGTTGATTTGTGAGCCTTCCACGAGCTGTTTCGTTCTGGGATGCTGTGATGGCAGGAGGCATTTCAGCAGGTGAATACCCTCAGAGTGAAATCTCACTCTACGGTACAGCTGTTAGAATTTTTACCTCTAAACACTGGACCCACAGTGGAGGGCACACTTCTGAGGGGCATTTGAGGCTCACAGGCAATAATTTCTTCTGTAAATTGAAGTTGCCTCCTAGTGAGTCAGAAGTAGCCAGTGTATACAGGGTACTTCAGAAAGTTGCAGGAGAGCCAGCGTTGTGGTGCAGAGGGTCATGTCGCTGCTTGCAACGTTGGCATCCCACATGAGTGCCGATCCCATGTGAGTGCCGGCTTTGAGTTCTGGCTGATACACTTCTTCTTCGTTTTAAATTTTATTTATTTATTTATTTGAGAGGTAGAGTTACAGACAGAGAGAGGGAGAGACAGAGAGAGATCTCTCCCATCCTCTGGTTCCCTCCCCAAATGGCCGATCCAAGGTCAGAAGCCAGGAGCTTCCTTCAGGTCTCCCTCATGGGTGCAGGGGCCCAAGCACCTGAGCCATCTTCTTACTGCTTTCCCAGGATATAGCAGAGCTGGATGGGAAGAGGAGCAGCCGAGACTTGCACTGGAGCCCGCACGGAATGCCGGCGCCGCAGGTGCAAGCTTACCCCACCATGCCACACTGGCTGCTGTACTTCTGATCCAGCTCCTTGCTAATGTGCCTGGGAAAGCAGCAATGTCTCAAGAGCTTGAGGCCTCTGCCCCCACCTGGGAGAGTGCCTGGTTCCTGGCTTCAGCCTGAGCCAGCCTTGGCTGTTGCACCCACTTGGGTGTAGACCAGCAGATGGAAGGTTCCCTCTCTCTGTCTCTATGTCTATCTGTGTAACTCTGCCTTTCAAATAAATAAATAAACCTTTTAAAAATTGAAAATAAGCTTACTTTGCAGAACATTTTAAAAATCCATGGATAATTTCCCACATAATACACATTTTCCACAAATTTTTTGAAGACCTCTTGTAAGTACAATTAAACCATGCTTGGTAATTTGCTAATTTATTTCTGGCTTTGACAAGAATGGGCACATTTTGGAGAAGCATGGAGGTGCGCACCTTCCATAAGTGCAGGTTGCTTTGGAGAGAAAGGAGAACGGGCAGAATAGACCCTGCAGCATAAGATCCTGCACAGCGTTCTGTTGGGGTTGTAAGTGGAAGAATGGATGCCGGATTCAACCTAAGGCCCGATCTTGAGACTAGTGTAAGTAAACAGGCTGGCGCGGATCATTTTATATTTATGTAAACACCTCTTTCTAACTCTCAAGGTTCGCTCATTTGACGTCAACTACAAGCAGACTGGGTCAGGAGGCATAAAGAACTAACACACTTGATTTCTATTTACTTCAATAAGGACTCAGTTTTGGGTACCTGTGAGTTGTCTCACTATGGGACTAAAAATGCCTTGACGTTTCCTTTAGCTTTTAAATGCCAAGATCAGGGGCCAGGCATCTGTCTTCATGGGCGCCAAGAGGCTTTGTGCTGTGACTAGGGACGCTGACAGGTGCAGAATCCATCAGTAGGCTTTTCTTTCTCTCTTTCTAGGTGGATTTGGCCGGCGGGAGGCTCTGGTACAAGTGTGAGGGGTGGAGGAGGGGAGGCTGAGGCTCCCCGCCTGCTGGGTTGGGCTGAGTTCAGGTCAGGACAGCCTCACCTGCCTCTACAGGTGCTGGTGGATCCTCATTGTTCTAGCCCAGGATACTTCCCTACGTTTTGCTGGTTTCCCTAACTCTGCCCTCACTTCTATAAACAGACTCTGTGAAACACTCCTGATACCCAGTTTGAGCACTCTGTCTGGCTCCTGATGGAATCCTGTTCCGCGCTGTACTTCATACACATCATGGCATTCAGTAAGGGCTTGTTTGATTCAGGTAAACAGGGTGGTTTGACTACTGTCATGTTTTTATTCAAGGATTGCTCACATTTAGGGGGGCGGTTGCCTCAGTTTCCATATGTTGGCAAGGGGCTTCCCAGGATTTGGAACTACTGCTATTTTTTTTAAGATTTATTTTTTATTTATTTGAAAGGCAGATTTACACACACACGTACACACACACACAGAGTGAGAGAGAGAGAGAGAGAGAGAGAGATCCTCTGGTTCACTCCCCAAATGGTTGCAACGTCTGGGGCTGTGCCAGGCTGAAGCCAGGAGCCAGAGGTTTCATCTGGGTCTTTCACATGAGTGTAGAGGCCTCAAGCACTTGGACCACCTTCCACTGCTTCCCCAGATGTATTAGCAGAGAGCTGGACAGAGTGAGGAAGCTGGGACTTGCATGCCCA
The DNA here is from genome assembly GCA_949820135.1 of Sylvilagus floridanus. Lineage (NCBI taxonomy): Eukaryota > Metazoa > Chordata > Mammalia > Lagomorpha > Leporidae > Sylvilagus > Sylvilagus floridanus. The sequence continues at coordinate 188,881,032 of OX463227.1, forward strand.
CAGGGGATGCCGGCATTGCAGGTGGAGGTTTAACCCGGCGCGCCATAGCGCCAGCCCCAGGACTATTGTTTTTAAAATCCAGGGACAGTCCTGGATAGAACCAGAATAAATTGATCATCACAGCATGTACTGTCTTTCCTTAAACTTTGAATGGATTTTTGAGCAATATTATCTTTCAAAAGATTTCTATGATCAAATCTAAGCTAAGGTTGTTTTACCAAACAATGGTAGAACATTTTCCATTTAGGATAAAGTCTTTATTGGAAAGATTTTTTTTTAGAGATTTATTTATTTGAAAATCAGAGTTACAGAGAGAGACAAAGAGAGACCTTCCATCTGCTGGTTCACTCCCCAAATGGTTGCAACAGCCAGGGCTGGGTCAGACTGAAGCCAGAAGCCTGGAACTCCATCTGGGTCTCCTGTGTGGGTGCAGGGCCCAAGTCTCTGGGCCATCTTCTGCTCTCCCAGGCACATTAGCAGGGAGCTGGATGGGAAGTGGAGCAGCCAGGCTTGCTGTTCCACACACTGGCTCCTTAAGGTAAAGTGCTGTAAATGACCACCATGCAGTGCTGGGCTGGGTTTGTTCCAGGTTGTTCTCTGTCTACGGAAATGTGCCAGACAGCAAGGACTGATGCGCGCATGCATATTAGAGAGTTTAGGATGAAGAGTGTGGACAAGGCATCATTGAACAATGAGCCAGCTAGGGCTTGTGTTGTGGTGTAGTGGGTAAAGCCGCTGCCTGCAAGGCCAGCATTCCACATGGGTGACAGTTTGTATCCTGGCTGCTCCACATCCAATCCAGCTCCCTGCTAATGGCCTGGGAAAAGAAACAGAAGATGGCCCAAGTCCTTGGGCCCCTGCACCCACGTGGGAGACCTAGAAGCTCCTGGCTCTGGCTCTAGCTTGGCCCAGCCCTGGCTGTTGCAAGCCATCTGGGAGGCTTATTTTTTTATTTTTTGACAGGCAGAGTGGACAGTGACAGAGAGAGACAGAGAGAAAGGTCTTCCTTTTGCCATTGGTTCACCCTCCAGTGGCCACCGTGGCCGGTGCGCTGCGGCTGGCGCATCGCGCTGATCTGAAGCCAGGAGCCAGGTGCTTCTCCTGGTCTCCCATGGGGTGCAGGGCCCAAGCACTTGGGCCATCCTCCACTGCACTCCTGGGCCACAGCAGAGAGCTGGCCTGGAAGAGGGGCAACCGGGACAGAATCCGGCGCCCCAACTGGGACTAGAACCTGGTGTGCCAGCGCCGCAAGGCGGAGGATTAGCCTAGTGAGCTGCGGTGCCGGCCAGATCTCTCTCTTTGTAACTCTTGCTTTCAAATAAATAAATAAATCTTTTTTTAAAAAAATAGGCCTGCTTAATTATGGTTCCTAATTAAAAAGCACCTTTAGGTTTTGGAGATGACAGTCTTTTGTTTCCCTGACCTTCCGGCATCCCATCCTGAGAAGAGCAGACGAAGTGTAAATGTTAAGAAGAGCGTACGTGATTGCTGGTTTAGTAATTCCGCTTGCTGGGGTTGCTTTGTGTTAGTGATTGCACGTGCTGGTGTTTCTAACTACAAAGAGAAAGATCAACAGGGAAGGAAAAGCAATCATTCTAAACAAAGCTAACATTTTGAGAAGAAATCCTTATTTACGTTGGGTTAGTAGTTGAAATCTAGCCTATTTCATTTTTGTCCAGGAGAAATGTGTTTACTGAGTGACAATATTAGCAGCCATCATACTGCTTTAGTAAATAGACCACCAGAGGGAGGAGATTTAATGGGGTTAGAAATCTGCCATGATCCGAATACTTTTCAATTCAAGGTATTATTTTCCAGTAGGAGAGCTTTTGAATATGCACTCCGGGAAGCAAGAATTTCAAAGATATATCCCCCTTGTCCCTGCCATCTAATGTCAATTTTCTTGATCTATTTCTGCCCCTGCAATCACTGTTACCTTCTAAGAGTTGGACAAGTTATTTAAAACAAATTGGTAGTGCTGGCTGTGGTTAAGTTTGGACTTAATAAGTCACCCCAGGATAGCTCTCTTCACTATTACCTTGATATTCGCCACGGACAAAGAAAACGTTATTCATGAAAATGGCCAGGGTTACCACTCACATTATTTTTCCAACTATAAGCTACTATAAACAATGTCTGAAAGATACTGACCCAAGTATAAATTTGGCTCTCTTTAACATCTGTTCAATGCCTACTATGAACAAGAGGATAACAGAAAATCAGAGGTCATGAGAGGAAAGTGTTAATTCTGGTATCAGTGATCGGAAAGGATATATTAATCATTTATTTTGGTTAGGTTTGCAAATTTATATTTAATGCAAAGTGGCTTCAAAAAGTTCAGAAGAAATCTGCATTTTTCTTTTAATTCTACTTGAACTCATTAAAGTCCCCTCGTGACATCTTGGATAGTTTTACGTTGACTTCTCATGACTACAGCTCCCTTTTGCTTTGTGACCTAGAGAAGTGTGTTAGTAAGGAACACACTTCTTCTGCTTTGGAGAAATGTAAGGACAGAGCCCTACAACTGACTCCTCAGCTTCTGTGTCATGCCCTCTTGTACACTCTGCAGAATAAGTTTTTGATGTTTGTGGCTTATCATGGGTTTAAGTCGAATGGACTTAGTAATTCCTGGGTCATACTCCTGAGCTACATGCTCACTAAGTGGGGGTGTAGAAAGGAATACCAAGGCTGAAGGACTGGGACTTTGAAGGGGAATTTGGCCCAGATCTGAGTTTTCTTGTCTAGCAGAGACCATGTTCTTTCTCTGTAATGGCTATAACAGGTGTCTGGAAAAAGTAGCAAGAGGTCTTGGAAAGGAAAATTCTGGTGATTATTCAATAGAGATTTTGTTCATAGACAATCAAGGAGACCTCCCCTTGTGGGTGGACAGGTTCTCTGGCATGAACTCAAAGTGTCTCCTCCTTGGTAATCATGGTCTACTCAGACGTCTGTCAGTTAAGGGTCACCCCCCAGGAGTTCTCCTGTCTTTGTTGTCTTCATCATAGCTTCATTCCCTTGGCTCTGGAAGTCATTTTAATCCATATAAAAATGAGTCATAATGGGAAAAGCCATGAAACATGAATATTGTATTGCTGAAAATGATTAGCTCATCAAAAGAATGGGGGTCAGGTAGGCAGGTGTATGGATGGGAAGCAGCGATGGTTGAGAATTACTTATTACAGGGGAGATAAGATGAGGCCAATGCTGAAACCACAGAATGTTACCTTTTGTGTAAAGGACAATATGTATTAATATAGTTAAATACATCTTTTGATCCTGTGGTACCACTTCTTGTCATAAAGGAAAAAGCTCAAATATATATAACAAGACTGCTCATGCAAGGATGTTTACCACATTACTATCTGGAAAGAACTTGAACATCTATCAGTATGTGCTTGGAATACTCAGTGATTCAAAACGACAATGCAGATGCAAGTGCTAAAAAAGCCATGATATATTCTTCAGTGGGAAGGAGAACAATGTCAAAAGTTACATTCAACATCACCCGGTTTTTGTTCTTTAAAAATACACAAGGGGTCAACATGGTGGCACAGTGGGTTAAGGCCGCCGCCTGCAATGCTGCCATCCCCCATGAGCACCTGGTAGGAGCCCTGGCTGCTCCACTTCCGACCCAGCTCCCTGCATACATGCCTCGGAAAGCACCAGCAGATGACCCAAGTACTTGGGTCCTCTGCAACCCACATGGGAGACCTCAGTGGAGTTCCTGGCTTCAGCCTGGCCCAGCCCTGGGCCCGATTTTTGTTTTAAACATATGCAAGTAAAAAAATAGAAACAATATGTCAGTATTTTGAATAAATTGTCTTGAGGAAAAGCTTGTACTCATATCATCTCTGAGTAGCAGGAACATGGATTTTAGAAAACACTTCTGTTTAAATTGTAACATTAAAAAAATCAGGTACGGTACCGGCATTACCGTCAACATGAGAAAAACAATGAAAATAGTTTAAAACATTCCATTTAAAAACTCAAGGGTAGCTTTGCCCAAGCAGGGATCATGGATGGCTCGGCTGCAGCAGGAAGTCTCTGCTGGGGAATGACAAGACAGCTGCACCCGGTTCTGGAAGCTCTAACCAGGGAAGCCCAGTGGTCACAACAGGAGTCAGAGAATGAGGACTCTCCCTCCATGCATCCATTTCTTCCTCATTTCTGCCCTGGGCCCCACTGCCTGCTCCTGCTGGCCCTCGAATGCCCCATTGACTTCAAACCCATCATTCCCAGAGCCGGCTTGACCTCTTGGTGCTCCCAGATGGGACAGGAACTCCTCCTCCTTTGATCTCCCACAGCTCTTCGTCCCTCCCTTGGGGCGTCCCTGTCATGTGACCGGTGTTACACTGGTGTGAGCACCTGTTCACGCTGCCTGCAGAATGAGAGCTCCTTGAGACTGGCCCTTTATCAACTTATTGCTGTACACCCCAAAGCAGCGAGGAACCCCAACATGTGTACATCAAATAAAGGAAGGAATGAACAGGCGACTTTGGGTTGCCAGCTCTCGTGACATCCTGACTTGCTTGGGATTTCTCAGCAATGTAGAAAATGGGTTGCACATTCTATCTAGCCCCGTCTTGGACCCAGCCATCCCTCGGCGAAGATAAGGCAGAGAGAACTAGTGCTGCCTTCTCTGATACTTGGAAACACGTGGTGGAGGCTGTGCTATCATTTGACTTGGAGGAAGTGGAAAATGGAGCCCAGCCAAGTATGTCCTAGGTCATTAAAAGTTATTAAAGGAAGCAATGGGAGACACAAAAGTAACCACTGTAATAAAACAGAAGCGCTGGCTACAAAAAAATTAATTTAGAGAAGCCAGATGGGAGCAGATTTAAAGGGACGAGGAGGGGAGAGCGTGCAAGAGAAAAGTTGCCATTCGGATGACTACGGTGTTGCAACTGTGGAACACCAGCAGGCTTATTCGGAGCAAGTTCTGAATGCATACCAGAAAAATCGTTATTTTTAACCAGAGCAGGGAGGGGCTGGCCAGGAGCTCTGCAGTCCTGCAGAACTGTTTCAAGCCGCTGGAAGAACTTACCATTGTCTCTCTTCAGGAATAGCTTCCTGTTTGGGCTTCCTGTATTTCCAATTTTTATTCCTGCTTTTCCTCCAGGCTGGCCTGTGTCTCGCCTGGAATGCCATAAAATGCTTCTGGGGTCTCGACGTTCCCTGCTTACCACCTGCAATTACAGTCCCAACAAGAGGCACTTACTACAGTGAGCGGAAAAGCAGAGCTCGTTGCGCGAAGCCGCTGTGAGCCGGCGTCTGGTGCTGGTGCAGAGGAAGCAGCGAATATCCTGACATCCTGCACCCAAGCAAACAATGCGTTTGAAGGAGTCAAGAACCCAACGTGATGTTTAAAGTTGTCACACTTGCTCTTCTTCTCCGCCATGCACGCCAACATCTTGATTACCTGAAGTTTCTTTTATTTTTTTGAAGATTTATTCATTTATTTGAGAGGCAGAGTTACAGAGAGGGGGAGAGAGAGAGAGGCAGAGAGAGAAGTCTTCCATCCGCTGGTTAACTCCCCACGTGGCCACAACAGCTCGAGCTGGGCCGACCTGAAGCCAGGAGATTCTGTTGGGTCTCCCACATGGGTGCCGGGGCCCAAGCACTCGGGCCATCTTCCGCTGCTTTCCTAGGTGCAATAGCAGGGAGCTGGAATGTAAGAGAAGCAGGGGGACACGAACTGGCGCCCATATGGGATGCCGGTGCCACAGGTGGAGGCTTAGCCCACTACGCCACAGCACCAGCCCCAATTACTTGCAATTTATAATGACGTACCACAATATTTTAAAGAGTAAGTGGCCAAGCGGCCTCACATTTGTCACAGGGGTTGGGAGGCCACCCTACATGGTTGTGAAAATATATCTGCTTCACCACGTGAGGAGCCTCTCCGGGCCTCTCTTCTTCTCTGGTGGACTGGGGGACACACACAGGGCAAGGAGGCACCCCTGGGCCCCGGGTGATCATGGTCTAGGACGGAGGCAGATGCATGGCTGGCATTTCGTGCAGAATGAACATGTCTCTGTGGCGTGGTGGACACGACTCTTCTGTGGCAGGGAGGGCAGGGCCCAAGGCATAGGGTCAGGAAGCTGCATGTGGGTTTTCTGAGAAGTGAATGGGTTGGCCCTGGGGGTGGTGTTGCAGATTCTGTGCTTTTGGGAATTTGGATGAATAACAAACAACTGAGGTCGTGTCCCTTGGCCTTTAAGACACAGAGGAGGGCCAGCGTTGTGGCGTGGTGGGCTAAACTGCTGCCTGCAGTGCTGGAATCCCATATGAGCACCCATTCAAGTCCTGGCTGCTCCTCTTCTGGTCCAGCTCTCTGCTGTGGCCTGGGTAAGAAGTGGAAGATGGCCCACAGTACTTGGGCCCCTGCACCCATGTGGAAGACCCAGAGGAGGCTCCTGGGTCCTGGGTCCTGGTTCCTGGTTCCTGACTCCTGGCTTCAGATCAGCCCAACTTTGGCTATTGTGGTCATTTGAGGAGTGAACCGGCAGATGGAATACCTTTCTCTCTGTCTCTTCCGCTCTCTGTAGCACTACCTCTTAAATAAATAAAATCTTAAAAAAAAAAAAAAAAAGACAAAGGAAAAAGACACATCATTTATCTTTACCATGATCTGAACTCATGGCACACAGCTAAGCAGGAGCTAACTCTGATAGTACATTGAGCTCACTCTTGAGGGGCTGGCATTGTAGTGAAGCAGGTTAAGCCACTGCCTGGCGGAACCGGCGTCTCATAAGAATGCCAGTTTGAGTCCCAGCTGCTCTGCTTCTGATCCAGCTCCCTGCTAATGCACCTGGGAAAGCAGCAGAAGATGGCTCAAGCCCAGGAGAGACCTGGATGGGGTTCTGGGCTCCTGGCTCCAGCCTGGCCCAGGCCCAGTTGTTGCGGCCTGGATGGAAGATCTCTCTGTCACTCCCTCTCATTCTGTAACTCGCCTTTCAAATAAATAAAATAAATCTTAAGAAAAGACTGCTGTTGTCAGCTCAGGCAATTGAGGTCTAAATTCAGCAGCTGTCCTGGAATTCTCTTTTAGTCAGCACCTATGCTTTACTGGGGAACTTGAAAGTGACCCTAAAAAGCTGGCATCACCCCTAACTTGTATGCAGAAATGGCAGCCAGTCTTCTACATCGCAGTTTAACTTGACACCCGATCTGCTTTTCCTGGTGCCGTTAGGGCAGGGAATGCTGAGGGTGGCCCAAGGCTGGGGAAGCTTGCAGTCTTGGAATTGGGACACCTGGATCCAGGGCTGATCGGCAATGCTACCGGGGGACCCAGGCAGATCATGGTGTCCTGAAACATAAGACGCTGTATTTACTGGGAGTTTGTGATAGACCAGGCACTGCCGCTAGCATTGTGCATGGATTCTGTCGATCTTCACAACACTGGTAGCAACATTCTAATTCTTAATGCTTAAAAATGTTCATTTCCTTGACAGCCAGAGAAGGGGAAGGGGGACTGAGAGAGAGAGGAAACTCCTGCCTCTGGTTCACTCTCCAAATACCTGCACTAGCCCCTGGCTGAAGGCTGGAACTTTCTCCAGGTCTCCCACAAGGGTCACAGGAACCCAATTACTTGAGCCGTTAGCACTGTCTCCTGGAGTCTACATTAACAGGAAGCTGGAGCTGGGACATTCCAATGTGAGACGTGTGCCTTAATGGATATCTTGACGGCCAGGCTGAATGCTTGCTCCTGTAATAACTCTTATTTTACAAACGAGACATTGCAGTTCATAGAGGTTCACTTTCCCCAAATCGGGCAATAAGTGGTGGATTTTGAACACAGGCTCTCTGATGCTCTCTCTGATTTCAGAAAAGGCATTAGAGACATATTGACACCAGCTACAAATATTCACCAAGAGGCAGTCTGGTGTAGGTGTTCATGCCATGGGCCATGGAGGAGTCAGTCCCACATAGATTTGAGTGCTGGATCCGTACCTCCGGACTCTCTGCACTTTGGTGTCTGTATGTGCGGTACCAGTCATAGATGCCCATACCTCATAGGCATGATGTGGAATGATAGATGCAAAAGCCCCAGTACATGGTCTCCTCTGAACACGTATTTGCTGCTATTATTACCCAAAAAGAGGTACATGTGAGTGCACTGCCACTGGGGTATGTGTCTCATCAACTAAATACTGTGTAAGCCAAGAGAAAGGAGGCTAATGGGAGACTTTTGAAGACTCTGTATCAGTTGTTTTTAAAGATTTATATATTTATTTGAAAGGCAGAGCTGCAGAGAGGCAGAGGCAGAGAGAGAGAGACGGGGATGGTGGGGAGGTGGGGTGTCTTCCATCCACTGATTCACTCCCAAATGGGTTCAATGGCCGAACTGTGCTGATCAGGAGCCAGGAGCTTCTTCTGGGTCTCCCACATGAGTGGCCCAAGCACTTGGGCCATCTTCTACTGCTTTCCCAGGCCATAGCAGAGAGCTGGATTGGAAGTGGAGCAGCCAGGACTCAAACTGGCGCCAGTATGGGATGCTGGCACTGCAGGCAGTGGCTTTACCCGCTACTCCACAATGCCAGCCCCTGTTTCAGGTTTTAAGTGACGCTGAGAAACCTTCTCCACTGCACGAAGTTCCAACAATACAGGTAAAGTCAAGTTGCCTTGAGTCACTTCTTTGGAGGGGTTTGAGTCACTGTCAGTTCTGGCAGGGAGCCTTGATAAAGAGCCTACCTGTCTTCCTTTGGCAGCCTGCCAGCTCGGGGGCAGCCTCACAGCTCAAGGATCCTCTCTCGCTGCTCCTAGTGGGAGCATGGCTGGGAAGAGTGAGTGCAGGGAATGAAACGCCTGGTAGAGTGGAAAAGCACCAGATTTGTGAAATCGTTTCTAGTACTGCTTTTCTGCTCCTTGGCTGTGTGATTCCTGTGGTTTGAATCTGACTTGGCTCCTAAACTCATGCAGATGTTAAAACCCCAGTCATGGGACCTGCACTATCCGTCCACGGCGCCAGAATCCCATATGGGCACCGTTTCGAGACCCGGCTACTCCTCTTCTGATCCAGCTCTCTGCTATGGCCTGGAAAAGCAATAGAAGGTGGCCCAAGTCTTTGGGCCCCTGCACCTGCATGGGAGACCTTGAAGAAGCTCCTAGTTCCTGGCTTTGGATCAGCCCAGCTCTGGCCATTGCAGCCAGTTGGGGAGTGAATCAGCTGATGGAAGACCTCTCTCTGTCTCTCCCTCTCTCTATTTGTAACTGCCTCTCAAATAAATAAATAAATCTTAAAAAAAAAAAAGCCAAACCCACAGTCATACATTAATGGCACTAGGAGGGTGGAGAGTTGGTGTTTAGGAGGTGGGTCTCGTGGGAGGTCCTTGGGTCACTAGGGGTGTGTCTTTGGAAGGCAGGTCTCTCCAAGGGCTGGATGCAAAAGCCTGGGTTGGACCCAGTTTCTCTGTCTGCATCTTGGCCCTTTGTGTGACCCCTGCTGCCAGTCCCATCAGAGGCCAAACCAATGGACCACCCCGTTTTGGACTTGAACTCCCCCAAACTGTGAGCTAAATAAACCATTTCTCTTTATTAACCGAGGTACTCCACTGTAGTGATGGGCAGGTGACCAAGGCAATGATCTTCACCTTCACTTCCTGTTTGTAAAACTGGGGGGTTGAAACCAGAGAATCATCAGGGCCATTTTAAGGTGCCCTCTGCTCTTCCCTTGCATTCTATAGACATGGGAGTCTTTCTTTCTTTCTTTCTTTCTTTCTTTCTTTCTTTCTTTCTTTTTTTTTTTTTTTTACAGGCAGAGTGGACAGTGAGAGAGAGAGACAGAGACAGAGAGAAAGGTCTTCCTTTGCCATTGGTTCACCCTCCAATGGCTGCTGCAGCTGGCACACCGCACTGATCCAAAGGCAGGAGCCAGGTGCTTCTCCTGGCCACCCATGGGGTGCAAGGCCCAAAGACTTGGGCCATCCTCAACTCTACTCCTGGGCCACAGCAGAGAGCTGGCCTGGAAGAGGGGCAACTGGGACAGAATCCAGCGCCCCAACCAGGATTAGAACCCGGTGTGCCGGTGCCGCAGGCGGAGGATTAGCCTATTGCTCTCTTCATCTCTCTCTCTCTCTCCCTCCTTCCCTCTCCAATTTCTCCTAAGTTCTAACCCCCCCTCCGGCTTTAACTCCCCAAGTCTCCTGTCTCGAGGGGACTCGCAGAGTCATTCCAGGCATGGGTGGGTGTGTGGACGAGGGGAAGGACCCAGTGTGGCTGGATACAGGGCCCGAGAGAACTCTCCTATCAGCAGCTGTCCTGCTCACAGGTGTCCTTCAGCTGCACCTAGGATGCAGGGTGGCTGCCCGCCCACGGCTGCCCTGGACTAGTAGCTGAAACCGCCAACTGCCTGAAATGGGGACAGCAGCCACCTGTCTGCCCCCCTCACCCGTGGTCCTCACTCCCCGTGCCCCTGCCTCCTGTTTCTACCTTCACTGCATCTCCTGCCAACAGTCGTGAGAGGAGGAAATTCAGGGGACAATTCCTGGCATCTCTCCATACCAAAGGGAGTGGATACCACTTCAACATCTGCCAGTGACTTGAGATAACAGGGTCATTATCATGAGTGCAGGATTCTAATCCTCTTGCTGCCACATGCTGCCCACTGGCATTCCCAGGGCTCCTGTTGTTAGCAGCTGGTACAGCTTGGGGCAGGGTGCGGACTTCGCCTCTCTTGCAGGGACACCTTCCCCTTGCCAGTTCTGACTGCAGAGTGGCCCCCAGAGCTTACTCTCCCTCCAGATTGGTGGCAGCAAGGGCCACCTCTTCTTGACTGCCGTCTTTGTCTTTTCTGCTGCACTGGTGGCTCCCCCCTGCCCCCGAGGCTCTGTGGAAGCCTGGGTGAATGAGGACTGGGACAGGCTGGACAGCAGATGGAGGATCTGACCGGGAGGTGACAGTGATGAGCTTTGTTTCAGTCAATGTTTATTGATTTGCCAGTAAGCAAACATTGATTCTGGCTGACTTTGGGTGAGGCCTATTTAATTAATTCATTAATCATTTAAAATAAACATCTTTGGGGCCGGCAGTGTGGCATGGTGGGTTAAGCTGCCACTCGCAGTGTCAGCATCCCATATGGGCACCGGTTCAAGATCTGGCTGCTCCACTTCCAATCCAGCTCTCTGCTAGTGTGCCTGAGAAAGCAGCGGAAGATGGCCCAAGTTCCTGGACCCTTCCAACCACATGGGAGACCTGGAAGAAAGTCCTGCCTCCTGGCTTTGGCCTGGCCCAGCCCTGGCTGTTTTGTAGGGAGTGAAACAATGGATGGACAATCTTTTCTCTCTCTTTCTCATTCTTTCTCTCTGCCTCTGCCTCTCTGTAAATCTACCTTTCAAATAAATAAATAAGTCTTTAAAAGTATCTTTTTTTATTTTGAAAGGCAGATGCTCCGGGCCAGTGCTGTGACATAGTAGCTTAAGCTACTTCCTACAGTGCTGGTACCCATATGGATGCCGGTTCAAGTCTTGGCTGCTCCACTCCCAATCCAACTCCCTGCTAATGTGCTGGGGAAGCAGCAGAAGATGACCCAAGTGCTTGGGCCCCTGCCAGTCGTATGGGAGACCAGGATGGAATTCCTGGATCCTGGTTCCTGACTTTCGCCTGACCCCAGCCATTTGGAGAGTGAACCAGCAAATAGAAGATTCTTTCTCTCTCTCTCTCTCTCTCTCTCTCTCTCTCTCTCTCTCTCTCTCCCCCTGTCTTTCCCTCTCTCTCTCTGTAACTCTGCCTTTCAAATAAATAAATATTTATAAAAGAAAGGCAAATGCACACACATATACATACATAAGGGCAGAGGAGGGAGAGAGAGAGAGATCTTCCCTCTGCTGGTTCACTCCCCAAATACCCGCTACAGCCAGGACTGTACCAGACCTGAAGTTTGGGAGGCTGAAACTCAATCTGAGTCTCCCATATGGGTGAGATGGTCCCAACTCCTCGGGCCATCACCTGCTGCACCCAGGATGTGGAAGCTGGAATAAGTGAGCTGTAATCCAGGCACTCTGCTATGAGATACAGGTGTCCCAAGTGGTGTCTTAGCTGCTATGCCAAATGCTTGCTCTAAAGGAGGTTTATTTTAATACAAAGTGTTTCAAAGAGCTTGTGGAAAGCAGATTTGAGGGATGGATGGCATTTAGCCTAGCAGTTAAGTACTTGAGTCTCTGCCACTCACAAGAGAGACCTGGATTGAGTTCCTGGCTCCTAGCTGAACTGGCTCAGGCCCGGCTGTTGCAGATATTTGAGGAGTGACCAGGCAGATGGGAGATCTCTTTGTCTGTCTGTCTCTGCCTTAAAAAAAAAAAAAGATGCTGGCTAAGACACCCATCTGGCTCCTGATTCCAGATTCCTACTAATGAAGATCTTGGGAGACCTAGATATAATGCCCATATTCAGTCCCACGCATTATGGACATTTGGGGAATGGATGAGTGGATGAGAGTTCTCTGTTTCTGTCTGTCTCTCAAGTAAGTTAAAAAGGAACCCAAAGTGTATTTGAGAAGCAAATTTATTTTGGTGCAGTAAGATTTTTAAATCCATGCATAGTGGCTAGCGTGTAGTGGATGAGGCTGCTGCCTGCAAGACCAGCATCCCAGCACTGGTTTGTGTCCTGGCTGCTTTACTTCTGATCCAGATCCCTGCTAATGGCCTGGGAAAAGCACTGGAACATGGCTGGAGTACTTAGGCCCCTGTTCCCCATGTGGGAGGCCTGACTGAAGCTCCTGGCTCTTGGCTTCCTGGCCATTGCAGCCATCTGAGGAGTAACCCAGAAGTGGAAGATCTCCTTCTATGCCTCTCCTTCTCTTTTTGTAATCTTGACTTTCAAAATAAATAAATAATTCACTTGAAACAAATCTATCCAGAGTTTTTCCATAATATGTATTTTCCATGAACTTTTAAAAGATTCTTCCTATGTAAGCCTTCAATTTTTTTAACACCAAAATAAATATATCTTCAAATTACTTTTTCTGTGAACTTTTGGAAGTGCCCTCATACAGAGATAATCCCATCCTAAGCTCCCAGATCATCTCTTAAGGAGCAGCACTTGGAAGGCTTCCTGTGACCTCTCTTAGCCCTGTCTTCTGGCAGACTCAGTGGTGATGTTGGTAGCAATGGTTTAGGAAAAGTCAGGGCTTTCCAGTTGAGTATAGGGTACAGAACTCTTGGTCACAAATATCTGTTGGTTTGGTGGCTGGGGGGACAGTTCATTGGCTATTTATCTATGCATTTATTTATTTGAGAGGTGGAACTACAGACAAAGAGAGGGAGAGACAGAGAGAGAGGTCTTCCATCCACTGGTTTACTCCCCTTTGGCTGCAACGGCCGGAGCTGCACCGATCTGAAGCCAGGAGCCAGGAGCCTCCTCCGGGTCCCCAACACAGGTGCAGGGGCCCAAGGATTTGGGCCATCCTCTACTGCTTTCCCAGGCCATAGCAGAGAGCTGGATCAGAAGTGGAGCAGCTGTGACTTGAAACAGCACCCACATGAGATGCCGGCACTGCAGGTGGTGGCTTCACCTGTTATGCCACAGCACCTGCCCTGATAGGCCCTATTTTTTTTTTCTTGACTTTAGATGTGTGGTCCCATGAGAGATGATAGGAGGATTAAACCGAGGTAAGGATGCCAAGCCAACCCTGAGGAAGAGATTACTGATGAAATATTGGAAGCAAGACTAGAAGCTGAGTAGAAGGGGCAGAGTTTGCAGTCTGCTGACAGCTGGGGAGTATTCTATTGTAGGAACCAAAGCCTGAGCATGCAGCAACTCGGAATGTAATTGGTGCTGAATGGCTAGGAGGAGGAGCAGATAGCCAGTGTGACTTCTGCTTATGCTAAGATCAATGGGATGGCGTCGAAGCCTTTTGGAAGCAGACAGGTGTGATGACAAGTCAGATTTTCATTTTGATGAGCTCATGCAGCTGCTGTGTGAAGACAAGATTGGAGAAGTGTCAGGATACTTGGGGGAGTCAGCTGATGGCCTATGCGATGTACCAGAGGTAGAAAAGAAAGGAAGCAAATGCAGCGAGATTTGGGAAGTGGACTTGACAGGCTTTGGTGATGCAATAGAACCACGGTGTGAATCAGTGGGAGTTATTAATTAAGGTGGACTCCTAGGATCCTCTCTAAGGGTTGGAAATGAACATGGGGGGAGCTGTCCCCTGTCTTAGGGGAACCTAAAGAGGATCAGCTTTGCAGGGAACACAATGAGTTCAGTTTAGGACAACTGGGATTTCAGGTGCCTCTGAGATACCTTGGTGGGGTGTCAAGTGGACATCTGAATCCAATGTTTGAAGAGTGATCAGGGCTGGATGCATAATTATGGGAGTCACCTTCTAACTATAGGTGGTGACCATGGTGGCCTCCTGCAGCTCAACTCCACTGGCCAAAAATGAGACATTAACTTCTCTCCAGCTCTCTTGACCTAGTCTACAGTTGCTAATGGCACTGCCATTTTTCCACCCTCAAATCTAGAAACCGCTCCTTTGGGAATATCTCTCGCATCTTCCCTTTTAAGATACCCCAGTTCAGGCCCCTCTTAGACACCATACCTGGCGACTGTGTCGAGATTTCACCCCGTGACTCTGGTCTCCGCCCCGAGCCCGTAACCAGGTCAGTTCCTCTCAAACACTGCCCTTCCGTCCTCTGAGCACTCCTTCCTCAGAACCTCTTGGTGAGTCCCCATTGGCCAGAGGCCAGCATCTGAACACCTGAGCCTGGAATTCAAGGCCTTCTGTGCTCTGTCCCTTGTCCACATTGTTACTCTCTACTCCCCTGGAACCGTACTTTTAAAGGTACAGGGCCCTTTGTTCACACTGCACCTTTTGTTCAAAAACGTGACAGCTCCACAACGAAAGCCTAAGGGCAGGCACCTTGGACTGAAGCAGGGATGAGGTCCTGGCTTGGATTCCTCTCCCCTTCCATTTCCTCCTCTCCGTTCTTACCTGCTTGGGCTGCCGAGAGGAGTCTCTTCAGACTGTGGTTGGAAACCCATGGTCTTCAGGGAATGCTCTTAACACAGGAGCAGTTTTCCTCAGCCAACAAGTGGTCCCTGAACCTGGCGTGTTTCCCTCTGTGAGGCCTCTGGTCTGCCCCTCTCCGGTGGTTTTCTTCCCAGGCAGGGATTCTGCCTCACAAAAGCCCCCTCTGTGATGTCACATTACCGCTGTGGGCCACACACCCATATCCAAGGGGATCGTACCGCCTCTTGGAGCTGCGTGGGAGAAGTCGAAGGTGTCCCAACAGACCACAGCCCAGGGAAAGCGAGCTTTACAGGGATTGTCTGGTGTGGGCCAAGCACTCCCCTCCTTGGTCTGATTCGACCCGGAAGCTGGTATTCCTCGAGCAGGGGGTTCCAATCCTGGATCCTGCATCTACAGATAGCCCCCTGCGTTCAGAAGCAGGAGAACAGGCACAAGGGGGTGGGGGCTTGGGCGGGGTGCAGAGGTGCTGGGAGGAGTGATGCTCAGTGATAAGAGGACGCATGCTGTTCTGTGTCGCAGCCATGTCAGGCTTCATAATGCGCTTTCTCGTAGCAGTGAGTGGTGGAGTTGGAAGCACAGAAGCTCACAGGGCCTGTCTTACCTTCTGTGGTTAGCAGAATTGCAAACACCCATTGACTGATGTGGTGTGGATTTCCACCTGGATGGAAATTTGGGCCTGGGACTCAAACGTGAAGTTGTGGCTAGGTTGATTTAAGCTGAAAAGTTATTGGTGTCAAGGAGATAGTTGAAGCTGTGACAAGGGTGAAGATTTTTAAAAATCATTATTTATTGGCCGGTGCTGCGGCTCACTAGGCTAATCCTCCGCCCTCGGTGCCGGTACCCGGGGTTCTAGTCCCAGTTGGGGCACTGGATTCTGTCCCAGTTGCTCCTCTTCCAGTCCAGCTCTCTGCTGTGGCCCGGGAGTGCAGTGGAGGATGGCCCAAGTCCTTGGGCTCTGCACCTGCATGGGAGACCAGGAAAAGCACCTGGCTCCTGGCTTTGGATTGGTGCAGTGCGCCGGCTGTAGTGGCCATTTTGGGGGGTGAACCAATGGAAGGAAGACCTTTCTCTCTGTCTCTGTCTCTCTCTCACTATCTAACTCTGCCTGTCAAAAAATTATTTATTTATTTATCTAAGAGGCAGAAGGAGAGAGAGAGAGAGAGCAAGTAAGCAAGCTCACATCCACTGCCTCACTCCCCAAATGTGTGTGATGATTGGAGCTGGGCCAGCCTGAAGCCTAGAGCAAGGCACTCAGTCCAGGTCTCCCACGTGGTGGCAGGGACCCACTGTTTTGAGCCATTCCCACTGCCTCCCAGGTCTGCATTAGCAGGAGGCTGGGAGTCAAGAGTGGAGGACTTGAACCTAGGCTACTCTGACCTTGGATGAAGGTGCTACACTTAAATGGCCACTCTTGGGGTTGAGCTTTTTAAGGAAAAGAGGTGAGTGTGCTTTTTTTTTTAATTTTAAGATTTATTTTTATTCATTTGAAAGGCAGAGTCATGGAGAGAGGAAAACACAGATCTTCCACCTGCCGGTTCACTCCTCAAATGGTGACATTGGCTGAAACCAGGAGTCTAGAACTCCATTCAGGCCTCCCACATGGGTGGCAGAAGCCCAAGCCCTCTGACCATGATCCACTGCTTTCCCAGGTGCATTAGCAGGGAAGTGGATCAAAGATGGAGCAGCTGGGACTTTAACCAGTGTCATATGGGATGTCGGCGGCGTAAGGACTGGCTTAACTCACTGTGCCACAAAGCCGGCTCCGTGTAGACTTTGTGGAAGATGCGCATTTAGTGTCCAGAGGAGGAAAGCAGAGTGAGCCAAGGAGAAGGGCGACGTGACCCATTGTTGGGAAGGGGCCCAGACACTGGGCCGTCTTACGCTGCTTTTCCCAGGCCATTAGCAGAGGGCAGGTAAGGAAGTGCAGCGGCTGGGACAAGAACCGATGTTCATAAGGGATGTTGGCATCACACGTGGTGGTTTTCCCTGCTGTGCCTTAGTACTGTCCCCTCATTTGTTTTTCTGAAAGGCAGAGGAACAGAGACAAAGATCTTCCATCCCAAATGGCTGCAAGAGCAGGGGCTGGGCAAGGCTGAAGCCAAGATCCAGGAGCTCCATCCAGGTCTCCCACGCGGGGGCCAGGAACTCAAGTTCTTGAGCCATCATTCGCTGCTTCCCAAGTGCATTAGCAGGGAGCTAGATAGGAAGAGGAATAGCCTGGACTCAGACCAGTGCTCTGACAAGTGATGGAGGTGTCCTGAATGGCAACTCAGCCCTCTGTGCCACAATGTGGGCCCCTTTAATGCACATAACTATTAACCATGGCCGTGCTGTGCAGTAGAACACCCTATCTTACTACAACTTTGTACCCACTGCCACTCCCCCCTATCCTTGTCCAGGGACCCTGCTGACCCCACCATCAGCTTTCAATTAAGGCTTGTAGTATCTATTTTTTTTTTAAAGATTTATTTGTTTATTTGAAAGGTAAAGATACAGAGAGAAGGAGAGAGAGATAGAGATCTTCCACCTGCTGGTTAACTCCCCAGATGGCCACTACAGCTGGCTGGACCAGGCCAAAGCCAGGAGCCAGGAGCCTCCTCTAGGTCTCTTATGTGGGTGCAGGGGCCCAAGCACCTGGGCTGTGGGGGAGGCTGAATCCGGAGAGGCCTAGAGGAAACTTCCTGAGCCTGCCTCGAGTGTGAAAACCTGACTTTAAGTTTCAAATTCCTGGTGGCAAACACCCCAGCCCCAGGGCGCTTTTGCCTAATGATCATTAAGGCAACCTGCTTAATTCTCCAGCGGTGGCAAGGAACAGTCACCGCATTGGGCCATCTTCTGCAGGCAGCTGGATCAGAAGTGGAGCAGCTGGGACTTGGAACCAGTGCCCCTGTGGGGTGCCGACACTGCAGGCTGAGACTTAACCTCTACGCTGCAGAGCCGGCTCCTTGCAGCATTTATTGATGGTCTTCACTTGGATCAGTTACTTCAAGAGAAAATGAAAAGTGGTGGTGTTCTAATTTTACAATTCCTCTTAATTTATTAGCTAGCATTTACCTGTACATACAGGATACATTGTTACTTCTTACCTTTTAATTGCAATTTTCAGAGCCAGAAGTGGAGGTATAATCACTTTTTTAGTGTAGACTCATTGACTTAAATGTAGTCAGTGTGGTTTATTCAGTTGCGCTTTTTCTTCAGTTGCACTTTTTAACATAAAATTGTCCCAAATATATTCCATGGGAGCTTTGTTGAGCCAGTTTCTGGGTCCTTTTACATGTCCCTGTTAATTTTGAATATTTTATTAGTTTCTGCTACAAGATGTCTCAGATTCCTCTTCTGGGTTCCCAATTCAAGCCTGGATTAGGTGTTTTCCCCCACAGTGTTCCCATTGTTGTTAATGGGAAAATGGTATTTAGTTACCAAAACCTGTGTTTTGTGGGTGCTCATGACTACTGGGTTTTCATGTGGCCAAACTTAGGTACTTTCAGTGGGCAGAGTGAAGAAACATATATTTAGAAGATGATGAGTTTATATCAACATTTCCAAATTGAATAGCTTAACATTGTATTTTACTTAACCTTCAAATTTAACATTACATTAATTAATTAATAAATTAATTTTAATTTTTTTAAAGGCAGAGTGGACAGTGAGAGAGAGTGAGAGAGAAAGGTCTTCCTTTGCTGTTGGTTCACCCTCTGATGGTCGCTGTGGCCAGCGCGCTGCGGCCGGCCTGCTGCGCTGATCCAAAGGCAGGAGCCAGGAGCTTCTCCTGGTCTCCCATGGGGTGCAGGGCCCAAGCACTTGGGCCATCCTCCACTGCACTCCCTGGCCATAGCAGACAGCTGGCCTGGAAGAAGGGCAACTGCTTCTTCCAGAATCTGGTGCCCCAACTGGGACTAGAACCCTGTGTGCCGGCACCGCTAGGTGGAGGATTAGCCTATTGAGTTGCGGCGCTGGCCAACATTACATTAATTTAACCACTTGGATTTTATCCCTGTATCTCTTTTCTCTTTATACTGTTATTTGAATTCCTAATATTGATATATTTATATAGTTAATTATTTGCATTACCTTACAACATTTATAAAAGCTGCACACACATTTTTAGCAGTAATGGGACTGCTGAGTGACATCTGAGATTCTTCTGTAGAAATACGCTGCCACACATGTGCAAAGCACCAGCTTCATAGCTGGTGTTAGTTTATTTTATTTATTTAGTTTATTTTCAGTGATTCTTCCCCTAGGACCCAGGTGTGTTGTATGAGTACATGAAAATATTTGCATGGATCAAAAGTTAAAACCATAGGAAAATATAACTTAGGAGCGTTTGTTCCCAATCTCTTTCAGTTCTACCCCTTCCCTGGGGTAATCATTTTGTTTAGTTTCTAGTTTATTCTTTTAATGTTTAATTTTGCACATAAAGGTCATGATATGTGTGTATGAATATACATTGCTTTAATGGCATTCTGTACATTTTCCTCTTTGAGCACAAACGACAGCTATTCCTAGAGTCTGCTGTGAGTTTTTCACTGAACACATACTGGAGATCACATCACATCCAGTGATCCAGAATTCTTTCATGTACTATACAGTTCCACCCTTCTTCATTGGTTGGCCATACCCTGCCCTTAACTTACAAATATGTACGTTATTTCCTGTCTTTTGTTATTTCAAATAATGCAGTAATAATAACTTTACACTCAGTCATCTCATTTTGTGCTGTATTTTGAATTTTTTTTAAAAGTGGCTGATTTGGGGGGAAAGAATTTATGTATTCAAAAGGCAGACAGAGATCTTCCATCTGCTGGTTCACTCCCCAGGTGTCTGTAAAAGCCTGGAACCAGGAGCTGGGAGCTAGGAACTCCATGTGGGTCTCCCACATAGGTGGCAGGAGCCCAGATATTTGGGCCATTATTTTCCATCTCGCAGGTGCACTAGCAGGAAGCTGAATCAGAAGTGCAGAGTAGCCAGGATTCAAACCAGCACACTGATAATGGGATGCAGGGTTCCCACCGTACCACAGCGCCTGCCCCAGTGCTAGGCATTTTTAGGACAGAAGTTGAATTGTGTGGTTGGTTGCGTTCATATCTTCATTTTTTTCTTGCCTTCTTATTCTTTGTTTTTATTTAACATTTAGAATTATCAAATAAATTAGATGCAGAATATAACAAAGAATGTAACAGAAATCCCAGCTCTGGAATAAGATGCTAATAACACCCTCAAAGCCTCCTAAATATTTCTTTCTGATAACACCCCATGTCTTCCCAACAGAGGTAGAAATTTTCTTAAATTTTGTGTTGACTTCTTCCTATATTTTCTTTTTTTTCTTTTCTTTTTTTTCTTTCTTTCTTTCTTTTTTTTTTTTGACAGGCAGAGTGGACAGTGAGAGAGAGAGACAGAGAGAAAGGTCTTCCTTTGCCGTTGGTTCACCCTCCAATGGCCGCTGCAGCCGGCGCACCGCGCTGATCTGAAGGCAGGACCCAGGTGCTTCTCCTGGTCTCCCATGGGGTGCAGGGCCCAAGCACTTGGGCCATCCTCCACTGCACTCCCGGGCCACAGCAGAGAGCTGGCCTGGAAGAGGGGCAACTGGGACAGAATCCGATGCCCCGACCTGGACTAGAACCCGGTGTGCCGGTGCCGCAAGGCGGAGGATTAGCCTAGTGAGCCGCGGCACCGGCCCCTATATTTTTTTTTTTACAGTTTTATCACATATATATATATATATGTGTGTGTGTGTCCAA
The DNA here is from genome assembly GCA_949820135.1 of Sylvilagus floridanus. Classification (NCBI taxonomy): domain Eukaryota; kingdom Metazoa; phylum Chordata; class Mammalia; order Lagomorpha; family Leporidae; genus Sylvilagus; species Sylvilagus floridanus. Next base: position 188,901,744 of record OX463227.1, read on the forward strand.
TAATATTTAGTTTTAAACTTGTACAAATGATATAGACTGTTGTGAGTTATTGTCGTTCAGCATTGTTTTTCAATTTAGTCACTTTGATATGTTAAGTTATAGGTCATTCGTTTTCATATCTGTCTAGCATTTTCTTGATTGTACCACACCTATTTATTCATTCTACTCTTGATGGGTACGGGTTTGTTTCTGTGTTTTCTTGTTACTACAAGGCAATGCTGTAAAAAATATCCTTTACATATTTGAGGGCCACACATATGTCAAGAGTTTCTTTAGCGTCTCTATCTAGACCAGGAATGGCTGGGCTGTAGGGTGTGCCCAGGTGCAGCTTTGATAGGTAGTTAGAGACAACAGGATACATCCCAGTTCATTAAAGCAGCGTGGAATCTGCTGCAGGTTGTGGATGGTTTACAGGACTGATGGGAGGGTTGAGGGAACAGGACCGTAGACTGAACTTCTAGGAACGATTCCCAAAGCTGCACCAAGGGACTGGGCCACCAGGAAAGCTACCACTTTTCCCTTCAACAGGAAGCTGTGTTTTGAATTGGAAAGCTGCCAGTATGGTTCTGGCTCCAAAGCCGCAAGGCTTTAGGTACAATTAGGGAGCCACTTCAGCTACATCCGGAAGCCACCGTGAGACTTGCTGGCTGCAGAACCATGGCTCTGCTCCGAAGCCGCCCTTTCCAACTGGGAAGCCACCATTATCATTCCCACCAGCAGAACCAGTACGCCCAGCCCTGCCTCTCTCCCCCCCAACTCAGCCCGATTCTTACTGAGAGCATTGGTCAGGCCAAGTCCTAATTATATCTGGAAACCTAGCAATAAGGTTGTCTTGGAAATACAACTTTAGCTTTCTGCCCTTGGGAACACAGGGCAGCGCCTTTGAAGGAGGTGGGAATAAAAGTTGAGCAAACCAGTTCACAGCGTCTGCCCCATGAAATCATGCCACATTTCTCTCTCATGTGGTTGAACCAGTGCATACTCCTGCCAAAAGTGTATAAGAATATTTGTGGCTCTACATCCTTGCCAATGCTTGTTGGGTTTTTATTTTTGAGAAGCTATTTTATTAATGTGTCACTCCATGATTAATGAGATTGAGTATGTCTCATGCATATATTGGCTCTTCATAGTTCTTTTGCACTGTTTGTGTCTTCTGGATGTTTCTTGTTCTTTTCCTTTGATATTCTCTACATATTCTGGATAATTTTCTTCTAAAGGTTAATTTTTTATTTACTTAAAGGCAGAGTGACAGGAAGAGCGGGGAAGAGAGAGAGAGAGGGAGAGAGAGAGAGAGATGTTCCACATGCTGGCACTCCCCCAAATGGTTGTGAAGGCCAAGGCTAGCAAAGCCAGGAGCCTGGAACTCCATCCAGGTCTCCCACATGGGTACGGGGACCAAGCACTCGAGCCATCTGCTGCTGCTTTTCCAGGCACATTAGCAGGGAACTGGATAGGAAATGGAGCACAGGGATTCGGACTGGCACCTTAATGTGGGACACCTGCATTATAGGTAGCTGCTTAACCTACTGCTCATCACAATGCTAGCCTTTGGATAATTAGAAAAAAAATTGAAAAATAGATTGGGTGTTATTAAAAAAATATTCTCCTAGGGGCTACCTGCATGGGAGACCAGGATGGAGTTCCAGGCTCCCGGCTTTGACTTGGTCTAGCCCCGGCTGCTGTGGCCATTTGGAGAGTGAACCAAGGGACGGAAGATCTCTTCCCTTTCCCTACCACCTTATATCTGCTTTTCAAGTAAATACATAAATATATATATATATATATATATATGCCCTCTTACCAACAGATTACTAGAATATTCTCTTGCATTTTCTCTAAAATTTTTAAAGTTCTTTTTTCCCTATTTTAGTTTCTGACTCAGCTAGAATTGGTTTTTATGTATAATGTGGGACAGGAATTGACTTTGAATTTTTCTACATGGACAGCCCCTCTGATCTGCAGTGCCAGGTCTATCATATGCCATTTTGATTTAAGAGTGGTCCGATTTCTAGGCTCCTTTTTTGTTCCGTTGGTCGGTTTTCCTTCCATGTACTAGAATACCCAGTCCTAATTACTTACAATACATCAACTCCCACAGAACACTTTCACTTGTCAAAGTTTGGTTATTGGCTTTCTTTATACAATTTATAATCAGTCCCATAAAGCAGCTTATTGATATTTTTAATGGAAGTACATTGAACTATCAAATAGTTTGGGTAAGAATTTATACCTTTTTTTAAAGAAGATTTATTTATTTACTTGAAAGTCAGAGTTACACAGAGAGACAAGGAGAGCCAGAGAGAGAGAGAGAGAGAGAGAGAGAGAGAGAGAGAGAGATCTTACATCTGCTGGTTCACTCCCCAGATGGCTGCCAGGAGCGTCTTCCAAGTCTCCCACATGGGTGCAAAGGCCCAAGAACTTGGGCCATCTGCTGCTTTCCCAGGCCATAGCAGAGAGCTGGGTGGAAAGAGGAGCAGCTGGGACTCGAATCAGCACCCATATGGGATGCTGACACTTCAGGCAGCAGCTTTACACACTATGCCACAGCGCCAGCCCCCAGAATTTATACCTTTTTAAAAATAATTTTTGAAAGGCAGAGAGACGGTAGGACAGAGAGTCTTCCATTTGCTGGTTCACTCCCTAAATGACTGCAACAGTTTGGGTTGGACCAGAAGTTTTCTGTGTAGAACATAATGTCTGAAAATAAGGACTGTTTACTTCTTTCTTGTGGATTCATATTCCTTTCTTTATCTTTGCCTGAGTGCATGGGTTAGGATTCCAGTATGATGCTGAGAGGGATTGGAAAAGTGTGTCACCTTCTGTTATGCCTGTGTTTTGTTTTTTTCCAAAGAGCACGTGTTAATAATTTACTACTGAAAAGGTTGTTTTGCTCTTGTTATGTTGGAGATACTTCTTATCATGTTAAAAACATTCCTGTCTTTAAAAAGGAGGCGGGGCAGCCCCGTGGCATAGTGGGTTAAGCCTCTGCCTGTGGTGCCAGCATCCCATATAGGGCCAGTTCGGATCTTGATTGCTCTGCTTCTGATCCAGCTCCCTGCTAATTGCCCGGGAAAGCAGTGGAAGATGGCCCAAGTCCTTGGGCCTCTGCACCCACGTGGGAGACCCGGAAGAAGCTCCTGGCTTCTGGCTTCCAATCGGCCCAGCTGCAACCATTGTGGCCTTTTGGGGAGTGAAACAGTGGATAGAAGACCTCTTTGTCCCTCCCCCCCCCCCCCCTCTGTAACTTTGCCTCTCAAATAAATAAATAAATTTTTTTTAAAGGAACTCTATTCTCTTTCTAAGTTTTAAATGATTTTTTTTGACTCAGGAATGCTGTTGTGAATTTTATCAAATGTTTTCCCAATGAATTTAGATCTCGACATAAGTTTTATTCTAATAAGATAGATTCCATTAATATTTGCTCTTTTATTAAGTGAATGTGTGAAAGTACAATATACGTCGAGTAAGAAATAGGATCTCTGCACAGCTGGACGCAGGGAAAATGCTCTCCCATGAATTGTTTCTGAGACAGAGCCTCCCTCGGTGCTATAAAGCAGAGGAAGGGGACAGCGTTGCTACTGGGGACTTCCTCTACTGGTGAGGTTGAGGTCAGGGGCACCGATAACACACTTCCAGTAGAGATGGCGCTGGCAGTCGCCAACACGTTTCTCAAGTCCACCCTGTATGAACGTTAGCTCTGGTTCTGACAGATCATCTGGCTAACGATGACCTTCAGTCAAGAATAGATTCCAGATGGCCCAAGTCCTTGGGCCCCTGTGCTCGCATGGGAGACCTGGAAGAAGCTCCTGGCTGCTGGTTTCAGATCAGTGTAGCTCCGGCCGTTGTGCCCATTTGGGGAGTGAACCAGTGGATGGAAGACCTCTCTCTCTCTCTCTCTCTCTCTCTCTCTCTTTCTCTGCCTCTCTGTCACTGTGCTTTTCAAATAAATAAAACAAATCTTAAAAAAAAAAGCACCTGGAGTCCCAGGTGCTCCACTTCTGATCCTGCTCCCTGCTAATGCACCTTCAAAGGCAGCAGAAGACGGCCCAAGTGCTTGGGGCCCTGGTACCCATGTGGGAGACCAGATGGGGTTCTTGCTTCCTGTCTTCAGCCTGGCCCAGTGCAGAATTTTGCAACCATTTGGGGAGTGAACCGGCAGATGGAAGGTCTCTTTCTCTGTCACTCTTTCAAATAAATAAATCTTTAAAAAAGTTATTTAGCTCTTATCTGGGGATTTATTATCTTAATTTTAAGCTGCAAATAAAATGTTTGCATGTAGCATCAATTTATAAAAAAATGCCTTTTCATGATAATGGAATAAGAGACACATAAATGCGAAGTCAAAGTTCCATCTTCTCTGGCCACCTCGGCCTGTTTTTCTCCTAAGTGATGTAACGTTTCAAAATTATTTTAATTTTTTTTTATTTAATTTTTTTTTAAATTTTTTTTTGACAGGCAGAGTGGACAGTGAGAGAGAGAGAGACAGAGAGAAAGGTCTTCCTTTGCTGTTGGTTCACCCTCCAATGGCTGCCGCGGTCGGCGCGCTGCGGCAGGCGCACCGCGCTCATCTGATGGCAGGACCCAGGTGCTAGGTGCTTCTCCTGGTCTCCCATGGGGTGCAGGGCCCAAGCACTTGGGCCATCCTCCACTGCACTCCGGGGCCACAGCAGAGGGCTGGCCTGGAAGAGGGGCAACCGGGACAGAATCCGGCGCCCCGACCGGGACTAGAACCCGGTGTGCCGGCGCCGCAAGGCGGAGGATTAGCCTGTTGAGCCACGGCGCCGGCCTTAATTTTTAATTAGTTTGAGCAGATTCAGTGTGGTTTATAGGTACAATTATTTTTATTTTTTTAAACTTGCTCTTTTTCGCCCTTGCCAGTTACTGCTGTATTTGTAAATGGTATGGTTCTACCTCTATTCCTTGACTGATGGGATTTTGGACAGTGTCTGTTGGCCTCCTGCCACAACAGCACTGAGCTTCTCTTTCTGTCCTTGTCCCCTCTTAATTCTCTGCTTGTCACGTTTTGGCTTTAGTGCCTCCCCTGGTTACCGCCATAACTTTAATATCTTGAATTTCACTTGAATTGTCCCTCTGTAAGGTGAGAAAGCCGGCTCCTCCACATTTCCCTTCACTGTCCCAGCTCTCGTCTGCCCCAGCCTCTGTCATCCACACCCGTACATTTGCTTTGGGTTTACGATGCGCACCATGTTCTGTAACCGTGTACGTCCCCTCTGCTCTGCCCATACATTGATTCTAAACACTGCCAGCCAACCTCCGGAGTTCACAATGTTAAGCTTCTATGAAAATTTGCTCAATTAAGGACCACGTGATGTGATTGCCCAAGTAGAGAAGGAAATGAGATCCTGTGTTAATGAACCAAAATCCACCAAGAAGAGTGGTTTCTAGGGGAAAAGGAGAGAGACAACATATGGTGACTATACTCAGCGCTGGTCTCTGTGGGGGATTGGTTCTGGACCTCTCTATGATGCCCAGCTCTGTGCAGGCTCACGTCTTTCCTATCAGTGATGTAGCGTTTGCATATAACTAACACGTGTCACCGCGCGTGCCTTAAATCAGCTCTACAATATGAATGTTATGTGTCTGTTATACTGTATTATTTAGAAAATAACAATAAAGGAAAATGTGTACATGTTCAGTACATATGCAATTCGTATTACTTCCAATCTCCCACAGATGTGGGGCCGTGGACATGGAGGGATGACTGAATTTACCTTCATTATTATTTTATAGAGCCCTCTTATAACTAAAATTATCCCATTTTATTTATTTTTTTAAAGTTTTTTTTTTTTTAAAGATTTTTTTTTGACAGGCAGAGTGGACAGTGAGAGAGAGAGAGACAGAGAGAAAGGTCTTCCTTTGCTGTTGGTTCACCCTCCAATGGCTGCTGCGGCTGGCGCTCTGCGGCCGGTGCACCGCGCTGATCCGAAGGCAGGAGCCAGGTGCTTCTCCTGGTCTCCCATGCGGGTGCAGGGCCCAAGGACTTGGGCCATCCTCCACTGCACTCCCTGGCCACAGCAGAGAGCTGGACAGGAAGAGGAGCGACCAGGACAGAATCTGGCACCCGACCAAGACTAGAACCTGGTGTGCCGGCACCACAGGTGGAGGATTAGCCTATTGAGCCACGGTCTAAAGATTTATTTATTTATTTGAAAGTCAGAATTGCACAGAGACAGGGGAGGCAGAGAGAGAGAGAGAGAAAGAGGTCTTCCATCCACTTGTTCACTCCCCAGTTGGCCGCAATGGCCGGAGCTGCGCAGATCCAAAGCCAGGAGCCAGGAGCTTCTTCCAGGCCTCCCAGATGGATGCAGGGGCCCAAGGACTTGAGCCACCTTCCATTGCTTTCCCAGGCCGAAGCACAGAGCTGGATCGGAAGTGGAACAGCTGGGTCTCGAACTGGCACCCATATGGGATGCCAGTGTTTTAGGCCAGGGCATTAACACGCTGTGCCACAGCATTGGCCCATGTCACTTTCTTGTACTCTTTTTTTGTTTTTATATTGAAAGTCAGAGAGACAGACACACAGAGAGATAGCTGCCATCTACCAGTTCACTCTCCAAATGCCCACAATAGCTGAGACTTCCAGGCTTAAACCAGGAGCCAGGAACTCAATCTGGATCTCCCATGTGGGCGATAGGGACCAGGTGTTTAAACCATCACAGCTGCTTCCCAAGGTGTGCGTTACCAGAAAGTCTGAATCTGGAGAAAAACCAGAACTTGAAGCCAGGAACAACAATATGCGAAGCAGGCATCTTAGCTACTGCACAAATACCTGCCCTCTTGTTGGCTCTTTTCTGGTTTGCTGGGAGTAATTCTCCAGAGATCACTATGTGATGAATGTCAGAGTCCTTGCTTACACATCAGCGCTTAGATTTCATTCTTACTCTTGTTTGATATCTCAGGAAGATATAAAATTTACGTGTAAAGTAAGTGTTCCTCAAAACTTCAAGGTCATATTCCATTGTCTTAATGGCACTGAACGTTGCTGAGAAGAAACCTCATGCCAATGTGATTCTGGTTCTTTGTGGGCAACTTATTCTTTCTTGGAAATTTTATATTTGGCATTCTAAAATTGCATGTTGATGGCTCTGATATTGTGTGTGTGTGTGTGTGTGTGTGTGTGTGTGTGTTTGCCCACATGCGTGCATTTCAGTCTGTCCTTATGATTGGATGATGTCTGGAGACTCAGGTCTTGCTTTTCTTCTGGAACTGCCTTGCGTGTTCTTTATTCTTTTTTTCTGGAGTATCTACTATGATTTTTGAATTGCTCTTCTCAATTCTTATAACCTTTTTTTTTTTTTAAAAGATTTTATTTATTTGAGAGGTAGAGTTATAGGCAGTGAGAGGGAGAGACAGAGAGAAAGGTCTTCTGTCCATTGGTTCACTCCCCAAATGGCCACAACGGCTGGAGCTGCACCGATCCAAAGCCCGGAGCTGGGAGCTTCTTCCCAGTCTCCCACGTGGGTGCAGGGGCCCAAGGACTTGGGCCATCTTCTACTGCTTTCCCAGGCCACAGCAGGGAGCTGGATTGGAAGAGGTGCAGCTAGGACTAGAACCACCGCCCATATGGGATGCCCCACGGCAATGGCCCCATCTCATAACTGTTTAAATGGTGTTTCCCATTCTCTGCATTTTTAATTTTTAATCTGAGAGATCAAAAATATTTTAAAAGATTTATTTATTTATTTATTTGAGAGGCAATTACAGACAGAGAGAGGTCTTCCATCCCCTGGTTCACTCCCCAAATGGTTACAATGGCCGGAGCTGGGCCGATCCAAAGTCAGGAGCCAGGAGCTTCTTCCTGGTCTCCCACGTGGGTGGAGGGTCCCCAGCACTTGGTCATCTTCCAGTGCTTTCCCAGGCCATGGCAGAGAGCTGGATCAGAAGAGGAGCAGCCGGGACTCAAATCGGTGCCCATATGGGATGCCGGTGCCATAGGCAGAGGCTTAACCTGCCAAGCCACAGTGCTGGCCTCGAGGTCAATATTTTTCTTACAATTGTATTGATTTTTAAATTTTGTCGATTATATTTTCAACATTCAAGGTTTCTTGAATGTTTTTCCTTCTGTGAGAGTCCTGTGTCTCCTTCTTCTCTTCGTGAACTGCATTTGCTTTTCCGTGTGACACTGATCGGAAAGCTTTTGTCTCTTCTGTTCCCTGTGTTGTATTTCCTCTAGGATCTTGATTTTCATCCTAATCTGTCTTTCGTGGACTTTATCTTTGTCCCTTAAAAACTATTAATCAGCTGACTAGAAATATGTATGTTTTTCCAAGTCTGAGCTAGACATCATGTAAGACAGACAAGGCCCACTACCCTCATGTGTTGTAGACAGGAGCACAAGAAAGGGACAGGGCCGGGCTGTGCTGTAGCGGGTAAAGCCGTTGCCTTTGGTGCTGGCATCCCATGTAGGCACTGGTTCGAGTCCCGGCTGCTCCACTTCCAGTCCAGCTCTTTGCTATGGCCTGGGAAAGCAGTAAGATGGCCCAAGTCCTTGGGTCCCTGCACCCATGTGGGAGACCCAGAGGAAACTCTCCCAGAGGAGATTCTCAGAACTGCAAGAGAAAACAGACATATTAGTGCAGAGAGGGGCCCGGTTTGTGTCATTGCTGACTTCTCAGCAGAGGCTCGAGCAGTCGTGGGGCAGTGGGATGACACCTTTATAGTCCCCAAGCCAAGAACACTGTCCCCAGCAAAGCTTCGGATATGAGGCCAGGGTGGGAGAAGACATTCCCGGTCAAACAAAAGCTGAAAGGGTTTATCAGCACCACACCTGTGTTAACAAGAAATGCGAGAGGCAGCTCTTCAAACTGAGAGACAGAGATACTAACAGACAAGAAGAAGATATCAGAAGGAAGAAAACTCACTGGGTGAGAGTGACTACACACTCAAAAGCAGAATACTTCAGTGTTGTAAGCAGGGTGTATAAATCACTGACTGTGGACGCTAAAAAATTTATAATCACTGCATTAAAATGTCAGGAGATGGACAATATGGAAAGAGGTCAGATGTAACACCAAAAATTCAGAGTATGGGCTGGAACAGAGCACAAGTGCAGTCATTTGTGAAGATTTCTGCTCCTTTGACTTCTATGGGTTACTTCCGTGTGTTTATAATCAACATGAAGTTAGCATTTCAAGATAGCTTATCATAACGAAAAGATTTTTGTAAGCCTCATGATAACCGCCAAGCAAGAGCCTGTAACAGACTTACAAAAAGTAGTGAGCAGGGGATCAAGGTACCTCGCTGTAGAAAATCACTTATGCACAAATGAAGATTATGAGAGAGAGAGAGAGAGAGAGAGAGAGGAAGGAACTACAATCAAAATGCCAAACAAGTATCAAAATGGCAATAGTAAGATTTTGCCTGTCAATAATTACCTTAAGTACCCAATTCAATGGCATAGAGACCAGATGGATTAAAAAAAAAAACCAAACAGGCCCCAGCTATATGTTGCTTACAAGGAACCCACCCCACCTTTAAGGACACATACAGACTGAAAGTAAAAGGGTGGAAGAAGACATTCCATGCAAACAGAACCTAAAAGAAAACAGGAGTAGCCATACTTCCTTCTATCACATAAAATAGATTTTAAATCTAAATCAGTAAAAAGAAACCAGAGAGGCCATTATATAATAATCCAGTAGGAAGAAATAACACTTATAAATGGACCCAGTATTGGAGCACCTAAATACATAAAACAAGTATGATAGACCTACAGGGAGAGATAGAGTCCAGTGCAATAACAGTACTGGGCTTCAGCACCCCACACTCAGGAGAGGACAGACCATCCAGACAGAAAATCAACAAACAGCAGAATTAAACTTCACCCTAGAGCAACTGGACCCAGCAGACCTCCACAGAACATTCTACGCAACAGCTTCAGCATACAGATTCTTCACAGCAGCACGTGGAACGCTGTCCAGGAGAGAGATGGTGGGTCACAGAACACGTCTCACAGAACTCATGTTGAATGGCTTTTCTGAACACAATGCAATGTAACTAGAAATTAATAATAAGAAGAACTGGGAACGACACCAATGCATAGAAATTAAACAATTCTTGGCTGGCGCTGTGGTGCAGCGGGTTAACACCCTGACCTGAAGCGCCAGCATCCCATATGGGCACCAGTTCGGGATCCGGCTGCTCCACTTCTGATCCAGCTCTCTGCTGTGGCCTGGGAAGGCAGTGGAGGATGGCCTGGTGCTTGGGCCCCTGCACCCATCTGGGAGGCCTGGAACAGGCTCCTGGCTCCTGGCTTCAGATAGGCACAGCTCTGGACGTTGCAGTCAACTGGGGAGTGAACCATTGGATGGAGGACCTCTCTCTCTCTTTCTCTCTCTCTGCCTCTCCTGTCTCTGTGTAACTCTGACTTTCAAATAAATAAATAAATCTTTTTAAAAAAAGAAATTAAACAACTCTTTTTAAAAAAGATTTATTTGTTTACTTGAAAGAGTTACAGAGACACTGGGAGAGGCAGACTGAGAGATCTTCATATACTGGTTCATTCCCTAAATGACTGCAACAGCCATGGCTGGGCCAGGCCAAAGCCAGGAGCCAGGAGTTTCATCTGGGTCTCCCACGTGGGTGCAGGGGCCCAAACTCTTGGGTTGTCTTCTGCTGCTTTCCCAGGTGCATTAGCAGGGAGCTAGGTTGGAAGTGGAGCCGTGGGGACACGAGCTGGCGTTAGATGGAATGCTGATGTCGCAGGTGGCAGCTTTGCCTGCTATGCCACAAAACCGGCCCCAGACAACTTACTCTTGAACAATCGGTTGATCAAGAAAGAGAAAACTAAAATGTTCTTGAAATGAATGAAAATGGAAACATAATATACCAAAACCTATGGGCTACAGCATGTCTGGGATAGAGAAAGAAGTTTATAGCTATTAATACCTACATAAAAAAATTGGAAAGCTCCCAAGCAACTTATCATTGAACCTCAAGGAAATAGAAAACCAGGAACAAATCAAATCCGAAGCTGGTAAAAAGAAAGAAATGATAAAACTCAGAGAATAAATGAATGACATAGAGACTAAAAAACTAACAAAACACAAAATTCAATGAAAGAGTCAGTTTTTTTAATAGATCATTATTTTATTAATTTTTATTTACATAAGGTGAACAAATTTCACGTACTTCAAATATACAGACCTAAGAGAATAGTGATAATTTCCAAACTTTATCCTCCCTTCTTTCCTATTTTTTCTTTTAATTTTCACCATGACATACTTTCAGTATATTTTATGATCACAAGCTTAACCCTCTACTAAGTAAAGAATTCATCAAGTAGTCAGAGGAAAACCTCTGTCCTTCAAGAGTATAGACAAGCGCTGTAAATAATGATCCAATCACGAAATAGCAATTTTACTCATAGACATTACATTTTTTTGTACTCTGTGTATTAGTTAAATCAGGGAAAACATGATTTTTGTCTTTTTGGGACTGGTTTAGTTCCTTAAATATAGTGGTGTTCAGTTGCATACATTCTGTTGCAAAAGACAGGCTTTTGTAGTTTTTATGACTGAGTAGTACTCCACAGTGTATGTATATCACAGTTTCTTTATTCCGTCATCAGTTGATGGACATCTGAGTTGATTCCATATCTTAGCTATTATGAATTGAGCTGCAATAGACATGGGGACACAGATAACTCTTTTTAAAATATATATATATATATATATTTTATTTATTTATTTTTGACAGGTAGAGTTAGACTGTGAGAGAGAGAGAGAGAGACAGAGAGAAAGGTCTTCCTTTTTCCGTTGGTTCACCCCCCAAGTGGCCGCTATGGCCAACACGTTGCGGCCGGCCCACCTGGCTGATCCGAAGCCAGGAGCCAGGTGCTTCTCCTGGTCTCCCATGCGGGTGCAGGGCCCAAGGACCTGGGCCATCCTCCACTGCATTTCCGGGCCACAGCAGAGAGCTGGATTGGAGGAGGAGCAACAGGGACACAATCCGGTGCCCCGACCGGAACTAGAACCCTGGGTGCCGGTGCCACAGGCAGAGGATTAGTGGGCCTACAGATAACTGTTTCATATGCTGATTTCATTTCCCTTGGGTAAACTCCCCAGAGTGGGATGGCTGGGTCATATGGTAGGTCTATTTTATATTTTTATGGTATCTCCATTCAGTCTTCTGCAGTGGCTGTATCGTTTGCATTCCCACCAACAATGGATTAGGGCACCTTTTCCCCCACATCCTCACCAGCATTTATTGTTTTTTGACTTTCGGATGATAGCCATTCTGACTGGGGTGAGGTGAAACCTCAATGTGGTTTCCATTTGCATTTCCCTGGTAGAGAAAGAGCCAGTTCTTTAAAAGGTAAACCAAATTGATAAACCCTTAGCTAAATTAACCAAGAAAACAAAGAGGATTCAAGAACAGGATCAGAGATACACATGGGGGCAGTATGGCTGAGACCACAGAGATACGAAGGATTGTTAGAGATTTCTATGAACAATTACATGACAACAAACTTGAGAGCCTACGAGAATTGGGCAAATTCTTGCACAGATACACTTTACCAAGATTAAATCACAGGGAAATACGATATCTGAGCAAACAATAATGAGTGATGAGATTGAATCAGTAATAAAAAATCCCCACCAAAGAAAAGCCCAGGACCAGACTGCTTCATTGCTATATTCTATCAAATTTTCAAGAAAGAATTAACACTAATCCTTTTTAACTTATTTTTAAAAAACAACTAGAAAAGGAGCCTCTTCAAATTCGTTCTCTAATCCCAGCATGACATCGATACCAAAACCAGACAAGGACACAACAAAAGAGAAAGCTACAGGCCAGTGTCCTTGATGAGCACATATGTAAAATCCTCCACGAAATACAAGCAAATTGAATCCGGCAGCACATGGAAAGCATCATTCACCACACTCCCGGGAGGGGTAGGGAGGGCCAACAAGTGCAAGTCAGAAGTTGTGACACACAGCGTCAGCAGAGGGGAGGGCGCGTTTGTTTTGTCATCTCAGCAGGTGCAGGAGAGGCGCTCGATAGAATTCAGGTTCCTTTCCTGGTGGACACTGTGGTCAACACAGGTGCAGAAGGAACACCTCTCAGTGCAGCAAAGGCCTGTAGCCAGGAGCTGCGGCACACTGCATAGGGAAGTGCTGAAGGTCTCTCTCAGCTCTGGAACAACACCAGGATGCCGCTTTCGCTGCTTTCATTCAACCTGGCACCGGAGTCCTAACTAGAGCAGGTAAGCAGGAGAGAAAAAGGACATCCACGTTGCAAAGGAGGAGGTAACATGACCTTGCATATAGAAGATCCCAAAGATCCTACCAGAAACTGGTTAGAACTAATGAGCAAGTTCAGCAAAGTTGCGAGATGCAAAGTCCATGTACAAAAATCATCAGCTAGGGCCAGTGCTGTGGCAGAGCAGGTAAACTGCTACCTGCAGCACTGGCTTCCTATATGGGCACTGGTTTGTGTCCCGGCTGCCTCACTTCTGATCCAGCTCTCTGCTATGGCCTAGAAAAGCAGTAAAAGATGGCCCAAGTCTTTGGGCCCCTGAACCCAAGTGGCAGACCTGGAAGAAGCTCCTGGCTCCTGGCTTCAGATCGGTGCAGCTCTGGCTGTTGCAGCCATTTGGGGAGTGAACCAGCAGATGGAAGACTGACCTCTCTCTCTCTCTCTCTCTCTCTCTCTCTCTCTCTGCCTCTTCTTTTCTCTCTGTGTAACTTTCAAATAAGTAAATAAATCTTTACAAAAAAATCGTCACCTTTGTTATACACCAATAGTGACTCATCTGAAAAAAGAAGTCAGAAAAGCAATCCCATTTTTAATAGCTACAAAACAAACAACTAAAGAAAACCTGGGAATACATTTAACCAAAGAGGTGAAAGTTCTCTACAATGGAAACTATAAAGCTTTGATAAAAGAAATTGAAGGGCATGCAAATAAATGGAAAGACATTCTATGTTCATGGATTGGATGCTCAATATCATTACCCAAAGTAATGCAGTCTTTATCAAAGTCCCAATGACATTTCCCACAGAATTAGAGAAAATACTATGAAAATTTGTATCCATGACCCCAAAATAGCCAAAGCAGTCTTGAGCAAAGGGAGCAAAGCAGGAGGTCTTACACTACCTGATTGTAAATTATATTACAAAGCTACGGTAATTAAAACAGCATGGTATTAGCATAAAAACAGAGCTGTAGACCCAAGTAACAGAATAGAGACCTCAGTAGTAGATCTATACATCTGCAACCAACTGATCTTTGAAAAAGGTGCTAAGAACATACACTGGAAAAAAGACAGTCTTTTTAATAAATCATACTTGGAAAATTGTATATCTACGTGCTGAGGAATGAGACTAGATCCTTCTTTCTCTATGTATAAAAATAAATTCAAAATCGTTTGGAGACCTGAAACTCTAAAACCGTTAGAAGAAACATAGGACAAACAATCCAAGGTGTTGGCTTGGGTCAGGATTTTCTAGATCATACCTTGAGAGCACAGAAGATAACATTTTAAAAATAGGCAATGGGGTTTCATTCAGCTAAAGAGTCTTTACACAGCAAAGGAAACAATGAACAGAGTTAGAGACAACCTACAGAATGGGAGAAGTGTTTTTTTACATATTTATTTATTTACTTGAAATCAGAGTTAGAGAGGGAAGGAGAAGCAGAGAGAGAGAGAGAGAGAGAGAGAAAGTCTTCCATCTGCTGGTTCACTCCTCAGTTGGCCTCAACGGCCAGAGCTGCACAAATCCGGAGCCAGGAGCCAGGAGCTTCTCCGGGGTCTCCCACGTGGATCCAGGGGCCCAAGGACTTGGACCATCTTCTACTGCTTTCCTAGGCCATAGCAGAGAGCTGGATCAGAAGTGGAGCAGCCAGGACTTGAATTGGCGCCCATATGGGATGCCGGCACTGCAGGCAGTGGCTTTACCTGCTATACTACAGCACCAGGCCCCAGAAAATATTTTCAAGCCACGTGTCTGACATGGTGTTCCCCGCCACCCCCTGAAACCTTTTATTAAGGTATACAAACTTCATGTATTTCATAAATACAACTTTAGGAACATGGTGATTTTTCCCACCCTACCTGTCCTCCCCCCTGCACTCCCACCCTGCTTCCTCCTCCCTCTCCTATTCCCATTCTTATTTTTCACTAAGATCTATTTTCAATTAACTTTATACACATAAGATTAATTCTATACTAAGTAAAGAGTTCAACAAGTTGTATGAGCAAAAAACAAAAAAACAAAAAACCTGGTCCTCAACAATTGAGACAAGGACTGTTCAAAGTCATTGCATCTCAAAGTGTCAGTTTCACTTGTGTAGATTATGTTTTAGGTATGCTATTAGTTACCACAGATAAGGGAGAATATATGGCATTCGTCCTTTTGAGTCTAGCTTATTTCACTAAATGTGATGCTTTCCAATTTCAACCATTTTGTTGCAAATGACTGGATTTCTTTTTTTTTTTTTAAGGCTGTGTAGTATTCCCTGGTGTACCTATCCCATAATTTCTCTATCCAGTCTTCAGTTGTCAGCAATTTGGGTTGATTCCATATCTTAGCTATTGTGAATTGAGTTGCAGTAAACATGGGGGTACAGATAACTCTTTCATACGCTGATTTCATTTTCCTTGCGTAAATTTGCAGGCGTGGAATGGCTGGGTCACATGGTAGGCCTGTATTCAGATTTCTGAGGTATCTCCATTCTGTCTTCCATAGCGGTTTAACCAGTTCACATTTCCACCAACAGTGGATTAGGGTACCTTTTTCCCCACATCCTCGCCAGCATTTCTTGTTTGTTGATTTCTGTAAGAGAGCCATTCTAACAGCAGTGAGGTAAAACTCATTGTGGTTTTGATTTGCATTTCCCTGATGGCTAGTGATCCTGAGCATTGTTTCATGTGTCTGTTGGCCATTTGGATTTCCTCTTTTGAAAAATGTCTGCTTAAGCCTTTGCCCATTTCTTAAATTGGTTATTTGTTTTGTTGTTGTTGAGTTTCTTGAGCTCTTTATATATTCTTGCTATTAATCATTTATCAGTTGCATAGTTTGCAAATAACATCTCCCATTCTGTCAACACCTTGTTGAGTGTTTCTTTCACAGTGTAGAAGCTTCTCAATTTGATGCAATCCCATTTGTCAATTTTGGATTTGATTGCTTGTGCCTCTGGGGTCTTTTCCAAGAATTCTTTACCTATGCTAATATCTTGCAGGGTTCTCCCAATGTTTTCTAATAATTTGATGGTATTGGGTCATAGATTTAGGTCTTTGATCTATTTTGAGTGAGTTTTTGTGTAGGGTGTAAGGTAGGGGTCTTGCTTCATCTTCTGCACGTGGAGATCCAGTTTTCCCTAAGAGACGGTCCTTGCCGCAGGGATTGATTTTAGTTCCTTTGTCAAAGATAAGTTGGTTGTAGATGTGTGGGGTGATTTCTGGAGTTTGTATTCCTTTCCACTGGTCTGTCTGTTTTTGTGACTCGGTATTAGTGTCCAAAATAGGAAAAAAAAGCAAATAACCCAGTTAAACAATGCAAAGACATACAAGTGGTGGACAGTTATATGTAAAAATACTCAACATCACTAATCATCAGAGAAATGCAAATCAAAGCTACAGTGAGATAGCACCTCACTAAGGTAAGATTGACTTTCATCAGATGACAGACGTGAGAACAAGTGTTGGTGTGGCCGTGGAGAACAGAGGACCCTTGCACACTTATGGTGGCATGGACGTTCTTCACAGAACTGAAAATGGAGCTTCCATATGATCAACAACCCTGTTTCTGAGTACATAGCCAAGGGAAACGAAATCTGTCTGTCCAAGAGTCATCGGCCGTCCCGTGTTTATTACAACACTACTCACAATAACCAAGAAATGTAAGCAGCATAAGTGTCTGTCCACTGATGAGTGGATCAGGGAGATGTGGTCTCCACACACAATGGAATACTACTCAGTCATAACAAGAGGAGATCTTGTCGTTTACAACAAGATGGATGGAACTCAAGATCATTGTGTTAAGGGAAATCAGCCAAGCACAGAAAGACATCACAGGATCCCTGTCATGTGTGAAGTCTATAAAATAAGTGACCTTACAGAACTTAAATATCTGATGGTGGAGGGAGGGATGGGGAGACATTGACTGACAGGTACTAGGTTCTAGCTAGACAGGAGTAAGGAGTTCTGGGACTCCATGGCGCAGCAGGGTGATTGTAGATGCTGTTAATGTACTGTGTATTTCTCTATTAAGTAAAAACCTAAAAAGATGCTTTCACAGATGGTGTCCACATCACGAACTCACCCTCACTAGGTCCTACCTCTTAGAAGACCCCCAGCTCCTGGTACCTGTGCGGTGGGGCCCAGATCCCAGCGCGTGCACCCATGGGGACAATCCACAGCCAAGCCATAGCGGTGGGATCAGAGAACCGCACTGTTCTGCTGGTAGTCTTACCAGCCACCAACGCTCTTATGCACTGATTCCGTGAACCTGTCTGGGCCTGCGCCAGTCGCTGTGTAAGCCAAGGACAAGTCTTTCCTGGCACTTGCTCTGTCCTCCGCAGGGCTGCACAGACAGCTGCAGGAGGTCACACGGAATATCAGTGGTCGTTACTGCTCGGGGCATGGCCAGGGTTGAATTCTGATCTCTTCTTTATTCCTTTCCATATGGCTTCTGCTTTCCGCCCGTCTGTACAATTTTAAATGGACAGCAGCTTCCCAGTGTTGCTGTACTTGGGATCTTCAGTTCATGTGCTCTCTGGGGTGCAGCGTACCTTAACAAGAAGAAAACAAAGCCGCCGAGTCTCAGAGGTGCACGCAGCCCAGAGGGAGAGGAGGGCTCCTTGGTAGACACACACGGCAGAGCCAGAGCAGGCAAGGGGGTGGTGTGAGGGTACAAGGTACAGCAGCCTGAAACAATGTGGCCTTTGGGGAGTTGTGAGTAATTCAGCTTGTCAGGAGCTGAGGTCATAAACGGGAGTGACCATGTGTTATCTGCTGTGCTCAGGGAACTTTCGAAATGAATAATGTTCAGGCTGTGAGAATTTGCTCCTCTAAGGATCTCACAGACCCAATTAAAGCAGTCCTTCGGGGCATTTCCTCGCCACCCGAGGACTGGAGATTCTTTCTACTAGACAGTGTAACTTGATACAAGGACCACAGCAACGGAGACTCTCCAAGCCAAAGAATTCCTAAGTGAGGGGAATGGTGTAAATACGTGTGCACACACACACACACACACACACACACACACGTATGCGCACACGCACGGCTAGCAAATGAGAAATTTCCCGCAGGTCTCCTCTGTAGTTAGCACTGGCAGCTTCCCCCTCTCCCCTGCATTCTCCCCGAGCGCACCCTGCAATGTCCGCGCCCCTCCTTTGGTCTCTGTGCCTGTGTGGCTGTGTCTTCACTTCTCTGCCCTCTCTCCCAGAACAAGCACTCCCTGCTGGCAGCCCACCTTTCCTTCCCCACTGAGCCCTCCTCCATCAGGCTCCTGTGGACCTGCAGCTGCTCTGACCATGGTCAGCAAAGACCCCCACCCGCCAATGCCACGGCCCAACCGCCGGCCTCTTGCTGAGTCCTGCAGGCTCCTTTGGCACAGCTGACCCCGCCTTCCTTGGGGAAGCACTGTTTGCTGTTTCCCGTAACCACACCCACTTCCCGGTATCTCCCATCTAGGATTCTCCCGTAAAGGCTGGAGTATTCTGAGACTTAGCTCTGGCTCCCCTTCTCTCCTTCTTATCTCCCCGCTCCATGGTCCCATAAGCACGCTCAGCTTCCACTACCTTCTCTGTCCTGGAGGCTCCCCAGAGCCCGATTCCTCCTGACCACCTGAGGTCTCCACTTAGAGGTTTATGAAGTGTCTCAGGCTCACGTGGCCAGAACAGAACCCCCACTTCTCCACCTCCTCGAGGCTGCTTCCCCAGAGTCTTCTCTGTCTCCATCAATGGCATCACCTTCCACCCCATCTCTGCGACCGCAAGTGGGGGGCTCACTAGTGATGCCTTTCCTCCTTCAGCTGCTGCTGTTCGCCTGGCGAACCCTGGCAGGTTCACACTAAAAGCGTTTCCCGGACCTGACCGCGTCTGCCCTGGCACAGCTCCAATCCTACTCTAAGCCATGGGTCTCCTCTCCCCAGAGCTGCTCTGGCAGTCTCCTGGCTGGCCCCATTCGTACTCGTTCCCAGCCTTGTCTCTGAAAAGGGACAGAGGGATCATTTGGACACACTGACCTTGGGGTGATGGCTGCGGATCACCACCAGAATGGGTGCAGACTGCCCCTGCGGTCCTCTGGGACTGCCCGCCTCGCTGTCTGTGTTGAACACTTTTCCACTCTCTGCTTCCTGCCTCTCCAGCACCTAACTTGCACCATCCTTGGACTGGCTGCTTGCTGTTCTCTTCTACTGACATGTGTTTCCCGGGGCCTTTGCAAGGCTGGCTTCTTAGCATCTCAGCCTCTGCTGAGTGACTCGCCTCTAAAAGTCACGTGGTCACGTGGAGTCTCTCCGTGGCACGGGGCTTGGAAAAAGATACTCAGAATCTACTCCTACCCGAGGCGCGTGTGGCTCCTGATGGTTGTTTTGCTGGTCGATATAAGAGCAGCTCAGAGAGGTGGGACCTCGTGTGACTTGCTCATGACTGGGTTTTGGACACGTGGTGCCTGGCATCCGATGAATGCGTGTTGAGTGAAAACATGGTATCTCATTACACCTGCTTACTAGTGCCATGATGAAGATACTCTCGTCTTCAGATTACAGGTGAGCAAACTACACCCACAGGGTGACTGGTGCATCCAGGGTTAAATCGCTGTGAGAGCGTCTGCTTCCAGAGCCTTTGATTTTTTTGTTTTTTTAGAAATCTTTCATGTAGGCCGGCGCTGCTGCTCACTTGGCTAGTCCTCCGCCTGCGGCGCCAGCACTCTGGGTTCTAGTCCCGGTTGGGGCGCCGGATTCTGTCCCAGTTGATCCTCTTCCAGGCCAGCTCTCTGCTGTGGCCCAGGAGGGCAGTGGAGGATGGCCCAAGTGCTTGGGCCCTACACCCGCATGGGAGACCAGGGGGAGGCATCTGGCTCCTGGCTTCAGATCGGCGCAGCATGCCAGCCACAACAGCCATTTGGAAAAGGAAGGCCTTTCTCTGTCTGTCTCTCTAACACCGCCTGTCAAAAGAAAAAAGAAAGAAAGAAAGAAAGAAAGAAAGAAAGAAAGAAAGAAAGAAAGAAAGAAAGAGAGAGAGAAAAGAACTCTTTTATTTAATAAATATAAATTTCATAGGTACAGCTTTTGAAATATAGCGGTTCTTCCCCCCATACCCACTTTCCCACCCTCACTCCCGTCCTACCTCCTACTCCCTTTCCCATCCCATTCTTCATTAAGATTCATTTTTAATTCACTTTATATACAGTAGATCAACTCTATACTAAGTGAAGATTTCAACAGTTTACACCCACACAGACACACAAAGTATAAAATACTGTTTGAAGACTAGTTTTACCGTTAATTCTCATAGTACAACTCATTAAGGACAGAGATCCTACATGGGGAGTAAGTACACAATGACTCCTGTTGTTGACTTAACAACAAATTGACACTCTTATTTATGACATCAGTAATCACCCGAGGCTCTTGTCATGAGCTGCCAAGGCTATGGAAGCCTCTTGAGTCCACAAACTCTAACCTTATTTAGACAAGGTCATAATCAAAGTGGAAGTTCTCTCCTCCCTTCAGAGAAAGGTACCTCCTTCTTTGATGGCCCCTTCTTGCCACTGGAATCTCACTCACAGAGATCTTTCATGTAGGTCATTTTTTTTTGCCACAGTGTCTTGGCTTTCCAAAATACACTAGCGTTTTTTTTTTTTTTTTTTTTTAAGAATATAAATTTCCAAGGTACAACTTGTGGATTGCAATGGCTTCCCCACCCATACCTCCCCTCCCCCCCGCTACCCTCCCCCCTTACCCACTCCCTCTCCCCTTTCATTCACATCCAGATTCATTTTCAATTCTCTTTGTATACAGCTCAGTTTAGTATGTGTTAAGAAAAGATTTTAAACCATTTGCCCTCACATAGCATTACAGAGTGAAATATACTCTTTGAGTACTAGTTATAACATTAACTCACCTTGTACAGCACATTAAGGGCAGAGATCCTACATGATATTTTTTTTTAAATTGATTGATTTTTATGTAACTTCCAATTTTTTTAAAATCATTTCCAATTATCTTTATATACAGAAGATCGATTCAGTATATACTAAGCAAAGGTTTTGTCAGTTTGCACCCGCATAGAGTGTAAAAGGTGCACAAGGTGTAAAAATACTGTTTCAGTATTAGTTATTGCATTACTTCACATTGGACAACACATTAAGGACAGATCATACATGGGCCGTAAGTACACAGTGACTACTGTTGTTGATTTAACAATTTGCCACTCTTGTTTATGGCGTCCGTAATCTCCCTAGGCTATAGTCATGAGTTGCTGAGGCTATGGAAGCCTTTAGGGTTCGCCGACTTGGATCTTGTTCTGACAGGGTCATAGTCAAAGTGGAGGTTCTCTCCTCCCTTCGGAGAAAGGTACCTCCTTCTCTGGTGGCCCTGTTCCTTCCGTTGGGATCTTACTCGCAGAGATCTTTCATTTGTGTCTTCTTCTTCTTCTTCTTCTTCTTCTTCTTTTTTTTTTTTCCCAGAGTGTCTTGGCTTTCCATGCCTAAAATACTCTCATGGGTTCTTGAGCCGGATCTTAATGCCTTAAGGGCTGATTCTGAGGCCAGAGTGATTTATTAGGATATCTGCCATTCTATGAGTCTGCTGTGTATCCTACTTCCCATGTTGGATAAGTCTCTCCCTTTTTTAGTTCTATCTGTTAGTATTAGCAGTCACTAGTCTTGCTTGAATACACTAGCTTTTAATCCATTTTTTTCTTCCCCACTTCCCTCTATATCCATTTTTCCATAGATTTTTTTGAAGTGCTCTCATGTAAGTAAATTATGACACATACACTCAATGTAATGCCACAGTGTCTTGGCTTTCCATGCTTGAAATGCTCTCATGGGCTTTTTAGCCTGATCTGAATGCCTTGAGGGCTGATTCTGAGGCCAGAGTGCTGTTTAAGGCGTGTGTCATTCTATGTGTCTGCTGTGTGGCCCGTTTCCCATGTTGGATCATTTTCTCTTTTTTAATTCTATTGTTATTAGCAGACACTTGGTCTTGTTTATGTGATCCCTTTGACACTTATTTCTATCTTTATGATCAGTTATGCGCTTAAAATGATCACTTTAACTAGTATGATAGAGCCTTTGATTTTATTCCCAACAACACTGCCTTCAAAATTGATTCCTCTGGAGCTGAGAACTTTATAAAAATAAGAATGGCTGGCGCCGCGGCTCACTAAGCTAATCCTCTACCTGCGGCACCGGCACCCTGGGTTCTGGTCCCGGTTGGGGCGCCGGACACTGTCCTGGTTGCTCCGCTTCCAGTCCAGCTTTCTGCTGTGGCCCGGGAGTGCAGTGGAGGATGGCCCAGGTCATTGGGCCCTGCACCCGCATGGGAGACCAGGAGAAGCACCTGGCTCCTGGATTCGGATTGGTGCAGCGCGCCAGCTGCAACGCACTGGCTGTAGTGGCCACTTGGGGGGGTGAACCAATGGAAAAAGGAAGACCTTTCTCTCTCTCTCTCTCTCTCTCTCTCTCTCTCTTCTAACTCTGCTTGTTAAAAAAAAATAGGAATGGGTTCCCAAAGTAGGGGACAAATTACTTTTAACCCTGGGAAGACAAGCACATGTCGGAAACTGATCTCCTACAGTATTAACGACTACTTTTACCAGCAGAACTGATTGGGTATACATGGAACTATTTTCCTTTTGAAAAAGCTTATGATTAGCACAGAAATTAGAACCTGCGCCTCACACACAGCTCTGGTTGTGGAGCGTGCGGAAGTCTAAGGAGGAAGCCTGGCAGCCTCTGTTCCTCTCAGCCCCAGCTGGGTGCTGCAGGGAGATCCCAGCTTCTCGGTGTCTTCCTTCGCTTTCTGCAGGATGATGTGTGCGTGAGGGATTTCGCACGCGCAGAGCTCTTTAGAGTGAGGGGTTGCATTTGCACTCAGAAATCACCAAATGGACCAGAATCTTCTCTCCCCCTCCCCCTCCCGGGACCAAAGCTCTTCAGGCGGCCCTGTCCCAAGCATGGAACAAGATCTTTGAGCGCGTGGCCCGCATGACCAATCACCAAGGGTCTGCAGAGGCTGTGGCCGGCGGTTGCATCCCGGTGTACTTCCCTACCTCTTGGCCCTGGGGGTTGCAGGCTGGGAAAAGGCTGCCATTCTGAAGAGGAAGGAACCCCTTGGAGGAGAAGCTAGGGCCAGACCAGGCCTCCCCAAGTTCCTCTCTCTTGGCTCCAGGACTCCTGGCCCACCAGTGCTCTGAATGTGTCCGAGTGGACTTCTGCTTTGACAATGACAGAGGGGTGGAGGTAGGAGACACAGCAGAGCAGTCCAAAGGTGAAAAACCTTTTGTTTCTGTAAGACAGGGGTTGACACTCCTCAGAGGGTCAGCTGCCAACAGAGGTAAAGATATCTGTTTAGATCATCGGGGAAAACTGGAACATGGACTGCCTATGAGATGATGTTAGTTTAATTGGGTGGAACAATGGTTTTATAGTTTTATTTCAAAGTCCTATTTGTTGGAGATACACATGGGATTATTACAGGTGGAATGGTTTGGTGACTGAGATTTGCCGTAAGCTCCAGAAGAAACTGTGTGTGTATCTGTGGCTGTAACAAGATAGAAACCATACGGAAGGCAGAAAGTTGATGGTGGTTGAAATTGGATGATGGATGGGAGGCAATTCATGATAGTCTCTGAACTTCCGTATAAGTTTAAAATTCCCTCAATAAAATGACGTTTAAAAATCATCCTGATTGCTTAAAAGTCCCTCAATAAAATGACAGTATTTTATACTTTGTGTGTCTGTGTGGGTGTAAACTGTTGAAATCTTCACTTAGTATAGAGTTGATTATTCAGGAGTTCTGGCTGGTATCAGGTTTATAAACTATCTGTTTTATTCACTCTACACAACCCACTGCTGCAGTGGGCCCATAGCAGGCTTAGGCAGAGGGAACCAGGATTCTCTTCTGCACAGGACTCATAAATAAGTGCTTCAGCTCATGTATTTTTTTTTTGGGGGGGGACAGGCAGAGTGGACAGTTAGAAAGAGACAGAGAGAAAGGTCTTCACTTACCGTTGGTTCACCCTCCAATGGCCGCTGTGGCCGGTGTGCTGTGCTGATCCAAAGCCAGGAGCCAGGTACTTCTCCTGGTCTGCCATGCGGGTGCAGGGACCAAAGACTTGGGCCATCCTCCACTGCACTCCCTGGCCACAGCAGAGAGCTGGACTGGAAGAGGGGCAACCGGAACAGAATCCGGCACCCCAACCGGACTAGAACCTGGTGTGCCGGTGCCACAGGCAGAGGATTAGCCTAGTGAGCTGTGGCGCTGGCCCAGCTCATGTATTTTACTGATCGCAAGTTTCCCCTGCAGGTGGACTGTGCGGGATAAGCTGGCCGATCTGTCTCCACCAGCAAACTCGACTGCTAGCTGCAAGCCCTTCAGGAGCACAGCTCCCTTTGTGGTGGTAACAGGTCGTTTGACTGCCCCTACCTGGAGGTTGGAGGTTTTATGGAACGGCCAGGTCTCAGGGCCACCATGAGAACGAGAGCTGTCAGAGCCTGGAGAGGCACACGCCCAAGAGATGACACTCAGGGCTGAGCGTGGAGGGTGCTCAGTGGGCATGTCACAGCCGCTTCACTGCCATTACTCTTCTCCAGCAAGGAAGCTGGCATCTGCTTCAAGATACAGGCAGCGCAGCAGACCACGGCGTCTCCTTGTTCCGAGGAGAACTGCTTACGGGGTCTCCCTTACAAGGATGGGGTATGGAGCTACATTACCCTAAGGACGTGCAGTGGCTACACAGTTGTTTTGCCTCTGGGGTGGGAAGTCTCCAGGCAGGAACAAGAGAAGGGGTTTCCAGTCTTGGAGGTGGACCTGGCTCCTGCCCAGCCCCAGGTGCTGCTGGGTACCCGGGAGGGAACTGGAGCTTAAACTATCCTAGGGCTGCCCACTCTTGGCACTATCCACATTTGGAGCAGGAAGTCTCCATGGTCGGACGTGCCCTGTGCACTCGGGATGCTCGGCAGAGTCCTTGGCTTCTGCCCGCTGGATGCCAGGGGCAGCCGCTGCCTGGCTGTGATAGCCCAGAATTCTCGAGATGTTGCCGAATGTCCCTCTTGGCTGAGGGCCACATGCTGACAGGAGAGTCCGTCTCCAGGGCATGCTGCTGCCTGCTGTCCTCTGACCTGCCAGGGCTTGAAACCAGCATGGAGTCAGGGATCTTCTTTCCCAGAGGCCCGGTCTTCACATCTCACATCAGCACACTGCTAGACTTTCAGAGTTAACGGCATGGGTGGGCCCCATATTACTAGCTGTGAGCCCTGCACATTTCCTGTTGCTGTGTCTGTCACCCTGTGGAGTTGGAGCTTTGATCTTCCCTGCCCCAGGCAAGAGGCAGGCTGCTGCCTGGAGACTGGCAAGTGGGGCTGGATGTTCTCAGCCCAGCTCACAGCAGGGGTTGGCTAAGCGGAGTTCCCGGGGTCTGTTGAGTACTTGGAGGGAAGGCCTGGAGCTGGAATGACCCCCAGGTGTTATGTACGTGAGGGCTTGCGCCATGCACCATGGAGACAGAGAGGAGTTTGCTACGGGCACTCAGAGCTGGATGGAAGGATAACCCAATTATAAATGCTTATTTAATTAACCCGTGACAACTCACTGTCACGTTGTGGGCCCTTGGGAGAGTCCATTAGTCAGCTCTGTATCACTACCTAAGCCAACTCGCTCTATAAAGAGGAGGGGTTTATTTCGGCTCGTGATTCTGGAAGTTCAAAGTCCAAGGCTGAGAGGGCCCATTGTTGGTCTCTGGTGGTAGCCTTCATGCTGGCAAATTCCCGAGCTGGCACAGGGCATCACATGGCAAGAGGCAGAGAAAATGTGGTGGTCTGTGTCTCTGTCATAACGGCCCCACCCAATCCAAGCACCTTAATTAAGCTTGCACCTCATTTATTTATTTGTTTTTATTTTTTTGTTTATTTGAAAGGCAGAATTAAAGAGTGACAGAGGGAGATGGAGAAAGGGATCTTCCACCTGCTGGTTCACTTCTCATTGGCTGCAATGGCCCAGGCTGGGCCAGGCCAAAGCCAGGAGCCTGGAACTCCATCTGGGTATCCCATGTGGAAGCAGAGGCCTAAGCACTTGGGCCATCTTCAGCTGTCTTCCCAGGTATCTTAGCAGGAGCTGGAACATAAGCGGAGCAGCTGGGACTCAAACCGGCTGTTCATATGGGATGCCCACGTTGGAGATGAGGGTTTGCTCCCACTGCACCACAACACCCATGGGCCCCATTTTTACCCTCTTAGTACCACGAACCTGAGACTTTGGGGACCAAACCCCCAAGGTCAGGGAGACAAACATTTGAACCATAGCAGAGATGTCCTAGGAGTTGGGGTGTCACTAAAAAGGCCAGAAGGGATACACTGGCAACCTTTGCTCCCTTGGCTGGCACTTGGCTCTTTGTAAGGTAACGTGTAGCTGTTGGGAAACGCCTGTGCGTTCAGGGTTCCAGCGTGTTGGGTTGGTTGCTAGCGGATTTACTCAGTTTTCCTTGTGGCGAGGTTGAGGTTTCCAAACCAGCTGTTTCCTCAGGCGCTGGCAGGGAGCGGCCGGGCTGCTGGGGCTGGTGACAAGCTCTGTCTGCCCCAGGTCGTGACTCGGCTGTCGTCACCACTGCCCTGGGCTCTGCACGGCCCCTTCCCACGCAAGCGCCCAGCTGATGTCATTTCCCCAGCATACACTGCCTCACCAGCATTCTTTTATGAAGGGGCTGGCAGCTGCCCACGGGTGACCCAGGGCCTCCGGGTCACTGGGCCGGACAGCGGAGGCTTCTTTAAGCGCTGAAGATCTGGTGGAGTGTGGCCTTTGGGCACCGTTGCCCACACGAAGCTGGGGAGCACAGTGAGAGGAACTGGCCTAGTGGGGGTGCAGGGTGATGGGGTGGTATTTCAAGCATTTCCACGAATTCTTCAGCACTTTACCGTCAAAAGGTGGCCCCTGCTCCCGCCCCTTTGACTACGGGCCAGCCCTAGTGACTCACTTGGCACAACAGAAAATGGCAGAAGTGACGCCCGTGGCGTCTGAGAGCTGAGTCACACGAGGGACACGGCTTCTGCTTGGCTGTCTCTCTCCGTCCCTGAGCCGCCCTGTGTGTCTGCGTCTTCCTGTCTCTGTTTTTATCTTTCTGTCTCTCTCTCCCTGCTTCCTCTGCGTGTGTGTGCGTGTGTGTGTGTGTGTGTTGATTCACAGCCCTGGCCAAGGCCCGAGCCGACAGCCAGCATCCACCGCCTGACAGGTGACTGAGCTGGATTCCAGGTGTCTTCAGCCGTCCTGTGCTCTAGCTGACGTCTTGTGGAGCTGAGACAAGCTCTTCCTGTTGAGCATGATCCAGTTTTCAAATTGAGGAGCAATAGAAACACCATTGTTGTTTTAAGCCCCTTAGTCAGCAACAGATTCCTGGAAGAGATAACAGTTATTGAGCACATGTGTGCCCAGATCCCATGCTAGGCATTTTATATGGGTTATTCCATTCTATCCTCCCAGCAACTGTGTGAAGTAAGTGCGTTAGTAGCCTCTGTTAAGAAATACGACCCATGGCCGGCACCACGGCTCACTAGGCTAATCCTCTGCCTGCGGCACTGGCACCCTGGGTTCTACTCCTGGTTGGGGCTCCGGATTCTGTCCCGGTTGCTCCTCTTCCAGTCCAGCTCTCTGCTGTGGCCCGGGAGTGCAGTGGAGGATGGCCCAAGTTCTTGGGCCCTGCACCCCATGGGAGACCAGGAAGAAGCACCTGGCTCTTGGCTTCGGATCGGTGCAGCGTGCCAGCCGTAGTGGCCACTTGGGGGGTGAACCAACGGAAAAAGGAAGACCTTTCTCTCTGTCTTTCTCTCTCTCACTGTCTAACTCTGCCTGTTAAAAAAAAAAAGAAAAGAAATATGGCCCAGTGCTGTGGCACAATGGGTGAAAGCCCCGGCCTGCAGTGCCAGCATCCCATATGGGTGCCAGTTCAAGTCCCAGCAGCTCTACTTCTGATCCAGCTCTCTGCTATGGCCTGGGAAAGCAGTAGAAGATGGTCCAAGTTTCCTTGGGCCCCTGCACCCGTGTGGGAGACCCAGAAGAAGCTCTTGGCTCCTGGCTTTGGATTGGCTCAGCTCTGGCTGATGTGGCCATTTGGGGAGTGAACCAATGGATGGTAGACCTCACTCTGTCTCTCTCTCTCTCTGTAAATCTGTGTTTCAAATAAATAAAATAAATCTTTTAAAAAATTGCTAAAAGAATAACAGAAAGAATACCCACAGAGATTAAGTCACTAATCCATGGGCAGGTGCTCAGTGGGAAAGAAGTCAGGATTCTAACCCAGAGCTTGAGGGATTGGCTGGTTGTGTTGGTGGAGGGACGGGCTCATGCCTGGTGTCCTGAGGCCCTGTTGATTGACAGACAGCAGGCAGTGTCCCCACGGTAACTGCTTCAAGCCCCCTGTTGGCATCCTCTACCTAATCCTAAGCTATAGCCTCAAGTGCTGGCCCCTGCCTTCCAGGACTCAGTGCCTGGTCTCTGCTCAGCTCCCTCATGCTCCAGCCTACACAGTGCTGCTTCTCACAGCCTGGCTCTGTCTTGCCTGCCCCAGAACCCCTGGCAGCCGGGTGACAATGCAGATTCCTGGGTCCCTCAGCAGACTCTGAGGAGGAACATCTCTGCAGGTGGGACCCAAGAACCTGGTTTGTTACAAGCACCACCACCCTGCCCCACCCCAATGCTTCTCGTGCAGAAGAAATCCTGCCACTCAGGGCTGTAGGCACAAACGCAGTGCCCGAGGGCACCAGAGGAGCGCCTGATGGCTTAACTCCTTCTGTCCCCCGGGGCTTCCTCTCACAGAGGCCCACGACTTGTACCAACTCCCTCCGTGTAAGGAATGTGACAGATTCTGTTCCTCCCCTTATAACTGACTAAAAAACAACACGGTTCACCCTGTGGGGTGTCACGGGGTGAGCGCTTTCAAGCCCTGGGGCGTCTTTGCCATGATTCCAACACCTTTATCCATTCATGCCTGACATTACATGGCCTGTGACATAAAGGACTCAGCACCATGTTGTCCCATGGCATGCACGCAGAACAGCTGTGCAGCTGTGCCTCCCGGTGACAGCTCACAGGGGCACAGCGTTTTCTGGTGCACAGCCTTTGATGGCCACAGACACTGCGCATGGCTTCCCAGAGGGAGACACATGGCGCTTCACCCCCATGCTGCAGCCTTCCCTCTTCCCTGCTGTGCCCATGGCAGCCTCCTCCAGGAAGTCAGACCTTCCGCTCAGCACGGGGTCAGCCTCTGTGGCCCTGGGGAGCATGCTGGCAACTTGCCAGAGATGGGAAGCGCCTCCTCCATCGCTCCACAGCCAACTCTGTAGACGGGTGCAAAGCTGGAAAGATGGCTCTCGGGGCCGCGCTGTGGCGAAGCTGGTTAGGCTGCCGCCTGTGACACTGGCGTCCCAAAGGAACACCAGTCTGAGTCCCGGAGGGCAGATTCCTTTCCGCTAATCTGAAGCCGTTAAATGCAGCCCAGGCTTGGAGTCTGTACTCCTCTCTCATGACCCGACTGTTTGGATTCCTAAAGAGGGGACGGCGCACCTTTGGAGCCCCTAGACTGATAACGCGGCTTTCACAGGGCAGCTCCACGCTGGAGCCCAGCGAGGAAGAAAGAAGGGCGGACACAAGTTCCAAACTCTGCGGGGAGAGACTCAGGTGGGAGGGAAATGCTTTGGAAGAAAGTGCATTACCTTTGGGAGCAGGTCAAGGTGAAAACACAGGCAAAACACAAACTGGGGGACTGAAGGCGGAGTTCTCCAGTGGATACTGCTCATCCCCCCTCACCTCAACCTTTCCCTCAATCAGGTACTTTTCTCCTCCATCAGCGGATTCCTCTCTCTCTCTCTCTCTCTCTCTCTCTCTCTCTCTCTCCCTCTCTCTCTCCTTCCTTTCTTCTTCCCTCTCCTCTTCCCTCCCCTCCCCTCCCCTCCCCTCTCTTCTCCTTTCTTTCTTTTCTTTCTTAGATTTATTTATTTGTAGGGCAGAGCCAGTGAGAGAGAGAGAGGTCTTCCATCCACTGGTTCACTCCAAAAATGGCCACAACCAGCCAGGGCTGTGCCAGGCTGAAGCCAGGAGCCCGGAGCTTCTCTCAGGTCTCCCACGTGGTGCAGGGGCCCAAGCACCTGGGCCATCTTCTGCTGCTTTCCCAGGTGCACCATCAGGGAGCTCGATTGGAAGTGGAGCAGCTGGGACTCGAATTGGTGCCCACATGGGATGCTGTAGGATGCTGTAGGCGGCAGCTTTACCTGGTTTGTCCCACCACCGGCCCCACCACCTGTATTTCTAAAGGAAGAAGGGTGCTCTTCTAAGTTGGGGAGCCGTGGTGGGGTGCGCAGTGCAGTGAGTGAGGCTGATGAACCCAGAACCCCACAGAGAACATCTTACCAAGCCAATCCTCACTTACTTAAAAAAAAAAAAACACATCTATCTATTTGAGAGAAAGCAAGCTCACAATCTCTGGTTCATGCTCCAAATGCCTGCAACAGCCAAGGCTGGGCTGGGCTGAAGCCAGGAACTGGGGAAGTCAAAGCAGGAACCCAATCACTTGAGTCATCCCTGCTGCCCCCAGCGTCTGTATCCACAGGAAGCAGGAGCAGAGCCGAGTCTGGAACCCAGGCACTCCACTGTGGGACGGGGGTGTTCTGACCCGTGTCTTAAGGACTAGCCCAACTGCCGGCCCCTAGACCCGATCCTTAATGACCCACTTCTGCCAGTCATGGTGGGAGACACTTCCTAAACCTTCTCTCTACTCGTTCTTAGAATCCCACGTGGCAGACATGATCATTCCCATTTCACAGATGAAAATACCAGGGCACAGGCTGCTGAGAGCCTTGCCTGTGGCACCCCCAGTCAGTGGAGAAGCAAGGACCAGATGGACAGGTCCCCCTGTTTCCGCCCATGTCGTCTGTCTCTTGCCTGTGGCACCCCCCAGTCAGTGGAGAAGCAAGGACCAGATGGACAGGTGCCCCTGTTTCCGCCCATGTCGTCTGTCTCTTGCCTGTGGCACCCCCCAGTCAGTGGAGAAGCAAGGACCAGATGGACAGGTGCCCCTGTTTCCGCCCATGTCGTCTGTCTCTTGCCTGTGGCACCCCCCAGTCAGTGGAGAAGCAAGGACCAGATGGACAGGTGCCCCTGTTTCCGCCCATGTCGTCTGTCTCTTGCCTGTGGCACCCCCCAGTCAGTGGAGAAGCAAGGACCAGATGGACAGGTGCCCCTGTTTCCGCCCATGTCTTCTGTCTCTTGCCCACTGGGTGAGTCAGCTCCAGCCATCCTCATTACTCTCAGGAGTCAGACTCCCTCAACTCCAGGCACGCAGGATTTTGCAGTGAACTTTGCGTGATCTTGTACCGAAATCGAGCCATTTGAATGTACTTAGACAGGAGCCAATCACGCATTTGACCGGTTCAACGAATCGGGAGGAAGGCCTGAGCTGGCTTTCTGGTGCATACATCCCTGCCTGCTCCACAGCCCTCTCCGCCTGCTCCCGTTCTAGCAGGGCATTTTATGAAGGCGGAGACTGTAGCTGCCTCTGGGCCCGGCAGTGGCATGAGTCTCACATGTCTTCTTTCATCAAAGACATTTGAGATCAGGGTTCTGAACACGGGAGGGCAACTGATATTTTAAAATTAAACAAGTAACCTTTACATACTACCTGATAGCATGTAGAACCAGCAAGCAGTTCCAAGGTGTTTACGCCAGGCACTGCTGTACGTTCATTTCACAGGGCCAGATCTGTGGTTACTCCCATTATACAGGAAGAAAACTGCAGCCCAAAAGAGTTAGAAATTTAACTAAGGTTATGCAGCTGATAAGAGACAGAGCTGGGATTAGCATCCAGGCAGACAGGTCCAGATCAGTCTTTTTTTTAAGATTTATTAAATTTTTCGAAGGACAGAGTTACAGAGAGAGTGGTGAGGAGAGAGAGCGAGAGAGCGAGAGCAAGAGAGAGGGAGAGAGATCTTGCATCTGCTGGTTCACTCCCCAGATGGCCACAATGGCCAGGGCTGGGGCAAGTCAAAGCCAGGAGCCAGAAACTTCCTCTGGGTCTCCCATATGGGTACAGGGGTCCAAACGCTTGGACCATCCTACACTGGTTTCCCAGGCCATTAGCAGGGAGCTGGATTGGAAGACGAACACCTGGGCCTCAAACTGGTGTACATATGGAATGCCGGCATGGCAGGCGGCAGCTTAACCTGCTACACCACAATGCCAGCCCCATTCGAGCCAGTCTTAAACTACTGGCTTAACTACTCCGGTATAGGCTCTTCCATTAATAGCAGGAATGATTATTATGTCCCTTAGAGAACACTGGAGATCCGTGCTATATTGAGACTTGCCCAAGATCTTGCAGATGGGATGGAACCAAGACTTGAGTCAGGTCTTTGGATTCCAAAGTGCTGCCCCTTTGGGCAGTGCTCTGTTGCCTCATTTGTAAAGAGTAACGCTCCAGCTGCAGTTGTGGTTGAGGTAGGCAGCTATGAAGATGGCCGCCCTCTTTTTGTTTCTGGATCCTAGGTTCTTGATGATGCAGTGGAGAGAAGGTGCTGGACACTCTCTGGCAGCAAGGGAGAGACAGCTGGGCCCGGAGAGCAGGATGTTGGGAAGCTGTGACCATGTCCAGGGACAGAGCTTGGCTGAGAGCGAGAGGCTCGGCTGAAGGGTTGCCAGCGGGGCCAGCACTGGGCGTGGGGTCTTTTGGTCAAAGGGTGATGAGATGGTTCCGGAAGGCAGTAAGGCACGGGAAATATTAAGTAGCAGGAAGTAGTGTTTGGGTTAGTCTGTCTCTTAGCAGCGGTGTGAGCTAATCCCGGTCACCACGACCTCAGTCTGCTCCTCTGTAACACTGGAGGGCTGTGTGAGGGCTCGCTCACCCTTGCAGGGTCAGCCCTTCCAGCCTGCACCTGTCCCCAGGCCTGCTCAGGTCGAACTCCTTTTAGCTTTTACTTGAGAGACAGAGTGATGGGGGAGGGAGGAAGCAGAGAGAGAGAGAGGTCTTCCATCCACTGGTTCACTCCCCAATTGGCCGCAACTGCCGGAGCTGTGCTGATCTGAAGCCAGGAGCCAGGAGCCTCTTTCTGGGTCTCCCACGCAGGTGCAGGGGCCCAACGACTTGGGCCATCTTCCTCTGCTTTCCCAGGCCATAGCAGAGAGCTGGATGGGAAACAGAGCTGCCAGGACTCGAACTGGTGCTCTGATATGTAGCCCAGTGTCATGAGCAGCTGAACCCGCTGTGCCACAAAGCCAGCCCCATAGTGCTAAATAAACAGCTGGCTCCACCATGGAAGAGCCTAGCCTGCCTGGCACCCACCCTACCTGGCCAGCGGGGTGGCCTCTTGCTCTCCTCTGGCCGTCTCATCACTGGGACAATTTAAAGATTCCGAGTCCAAGCTGTCAACATCCGGGAAACTCTGTGCTGATAGCTCCCAGGGACTGTCTGGGGAAATCTCATCCCAGTGACTGTGAGTTTTGCAGACTGTCTTCTAAATTGGAAGCAGGCATTTCCCTATCCACAGAGAGAGTGGGCCTGTGTCTTGTCTCGCGCCGCCTACTTGATATTCTGCTCATGCTGGGGGTGTCTGAGTCGCAGGGCTCCTGGTGCTGCTCAGCGTGCTTTCTGTTTAGTGGACATCCAGGACGGGCACGTGAGTCCCAGCGAGGCCTCAACTGTGTTGGCTTTGGCATTTGGTTCACCTCGTGGGGGCTGGGTCGCTCTCAGCTCCAGATGACAGAGACTCTGCCAAGGCAGACAGGGGTGGGGCGGGGGTTCAGCATCTCCTGCCTGTGCCTCCTGCTTTTCAGCTCGTGCTCAAAAGGATTCGGGTTCCCTGGTCCGGTTCTGGGACCCTGGTCCGCTTCTGGGACACTGCAGGCTTTCTGATGAGAAGAGAGATTGGTGCTGTCCTGGGCTGCGGGAGGCGGCGTCCTGGGGGTCATGACTGGGCTTCTGCTCTGAGAGCTCACTTCCTAGACCTTGCTGTTTGGCTGCTGGGGCTTCCTGCAGAACTACTGCACCCCGGGAGGCCTGACCAGGGAAAGCCTACCTCCTCCCAGGCCCGGGGGCTGCAAGTGCCAGGTCAAGGGGTCAGCCAGGTTGGTTTCTTCCACGCGTCTGCCTGGCTTGCAGGGCTCCTTCCTAAGCCTTTGCGTGGTCTTGCCTCTGTGAATGTCCCTGTCCTAATCTCCTGTCCTTGTGAGGACACCAGTCATGTTGGAGAAGGGCCCATCCGAGTGACCCCCTCTGGTAGCCTGTGAAAAGCTGCTACCTCCAAATACAGTCAGAGCCGGTGTGAGGACTCCGACCTGGGACCTTTTGGTGGGACCCACTTGAGTTCACACCAGCCAGTGGGGTTTGTGACCCCCAGAGGGCACCTGTCATTTGTGCTAGGGCGTGAATTACATTTTCCCTTTGGTATCTGTGTGGATTGGTGGCAGGGTCCCTCCCCAGGCACCAAAAATTGCAAATGCTCAAGTCCCTTATGTACATGAAACAGAAGCACAAACTCCTGCGCACTTTCAATCATCCCTGGATGACTTGTGACACAAGTGAACGTTCTGCTGTATTGTCTGGGGACTAACGTCGTGAAGGTACTTGTCTGTGGTCCGTATCGATGCCCTTAACCCACTGCTGACTGAGTCTGCGGATGCAGGATGTGCAGATACGGTGGGTGACCGCCCTCTAGGCTCGTTCCCTTCCCGAGCACCCAGCCAGGCATAGCACAGAAGCATTCAAGAGACAGTGGACCTCAGGAAAGGATGTCCCTGGGGAAGGTGCCAGGCTGGGAATTTGGAAGCCAGGGACGAGGTACAGTGGACTTGACAGTGGTAGCCGGTAAACTGGCGATGACAGCAAGAGTCAGCGGTGGCTCACGCAGCACACTGCACCAGGATTGGTCGTTGCGGTCATTCTGCCCACAGAGTTCATGGGTCGCAGGTTCATACAGTTCTCCCCTTCACAAGGTATGTGGTCTCCATTCACAGCAGTCCAACTGGCTGCCACCTGCCACCTTGAACAGAGAGAGGACAGGCCAGGGAGGCATGGGCACCGAGGGGTAGGCACTTACAAGGAGGTCAAGCAGCAGGTGTCTGATTCACTGTTCACCGCTCTGTCTCCCTCCCTCCTGTATCAGGCCCTGTGTCCTTGACACCAAAAGTGGATATATGACTCAGGAGAGATAAACGATGTCACTGTTTGGACGCCGGTGACTGCTCCAAGCGTAATCAGGTTAGGCGAAGCCGAGCTAACCAGAGTTCCCCTGGGCTTTTGCAAACTAGAGCCAGGAGGAAAGCTCTTCCTCTCTGGCTGAAGGATGTGAGTCAGAGCTGCTGTTGACCTGAATGCTCTCCGGGGAGAGGCTGTTGTGCGTGGTGACGTCTACACTCCAGAGACGCTGAGCCCCGAGGAGTTTTGGTCCCCTGCCAGGCCATCTCCACCCTCACCTGCCCTTCTTGTGGTTCGGTCCCAGGAGCCAAAAAACCAGCTGAGATTTCTGCCGCTTTGATCCCAAGAGTCTTCACTATTTCCAGGAGAGCTTGGATTGGGTTGAATCTCGTGAAGAGTAGAAGCAGAATCAAAAGGCTTGAACGCTATGTTCTGAGCCGGAAGCCTGAGGAGGGGGTTTGCCTACAATGTGGAGAACATGGCACAAAGTCATCTATGGTCGAGAGAAAGCGAAACGGTCCAAGGATCCTGGACTTTTACCCTCAGATGACCAGTGCCACCAGCATTTGAATAAGCTCCCTGAGCCTGGCTCCTCCTGTCGGGGGCGGGGCAGACCCTCTCCGTGTGCTTCTGTAGGGTTTGTGACAACGTGAGGATGTGTGCTGTAAACTGGGCTCGAGCGTTACAGCAGTTTGTCCCAGTCGTTGGGATCCAGGATGGAGTTCTTAGAACCCCTGGGAAACGTCACAGCTTGGCTCTAGTGAAGCTTCTGCAGGGTCCTCCTTGATGTGCTTGTGTCTGACAAGCCGGTGTGGGGAAGGGGCCGTGTGGCCTGGCGGGTGGTGAAGGGGGAGAGGGAGTGATGGGAGACTAAGTCCGCTGCAGGACAGGGTGTGTCGGAGGTGCCTGCAGCATAGCTGTGTGGGGCTGATCTGAGGGCAAGTTGAACATCTTGATCTGGGGCTCAGAAGAGAGGTCAGGGCTAGGGAGGCAGCTCCAGGGCTGTGAGCAGATGGGGAGCAGCCAGATAGCAAGGGAGACCCCCAAAGATTCCACGCACCTAGAAGAGAGAAGAGCAGGCTTGACACCAGCACATTCAGGGTGGAAGGTCTGAGGAGGAGAAAGAGGCGTGGATGGAGAGAGAAGGAAGGAGGGTTCAGAGACAGGAAGGAGTAGCGGAGGCCAGAGGGAAGTCTCCAAGAAGCAGCCCGAGCTAACAGTGTGCAGCGCTACAGGAGGACTGTGCTCGCGAACAAAGACAAGCTTGGTTGTGGGTAAGGAGGGAGGTGGCGATTTGGGAAGCATTTCCATCAATGGGGATGGGCAGTGTTGAGTAGGAAGGGGGAGCGGATGGTGAGAAACACCTTCTCTTCCCTTGCTGTCGCGGTCACCTCTCACAGCTCGGCTGGGGATTTGCCATTGTTTGCTTCCTACCTCCACCCAGGCTTCCCTTGCCAAAACATGGTGTTCGGTGACCCAAGGAAGACTCCCAGTTTCTTCAGGTGGACCTGAGTCTCAGTGACTGGTGTCACTCAGCCTCAAGAAGCAGGGGTAGGGGAGGAGGTGCTGGGCTCCATGTCACCCACTCAGACAGGATGAGGTTGACAGAAGTCCTGCCATCTCCACGGAGTGGCTCCAAGCTCGCCATGCATGGTGACCTGCAAACTGGCACAGAGAGAGAGAGAGAGAGAGAGAGAGAGAGAGAGAGAGGGAAAGAGGGAGCGAGAGCGTGCGCGCACAGGCAGAAGCCTCTGGATGGAAGCCCAGCTACAGCCTGAGGAGGTGGGATCCAGGCCAGGCCTGGAAGCGGTGTGAATGACATCACTTCTACATTCTGCTGGCTGCACAGGAGTCACATGGCCAGGCTGAAGTGCAGCAGAAGCTGGGGAATGCAGTCGAGCTGGGTCACAGGAGGAAAGGAGAAACACAGCTAGTTTCTGGAAGCCACGGCATTCAAGAGCTTGCAACATCGAGGCCAGCCCACTTTTCCTCTTCCATTGTGTGGAGTTTAACCCGACTCCAAAGCACGGGCGAGGCTGCCCAACTCTGCCCCACCTATACTGGGCATGCTCCCACCCCATTTCCCTCTCCACCTAACTCCTAACCCCCGCAGACTTCCTGGAATCCACCATGTGCTCTGAGTTAGCCAGGGCTGTGTGCCACCTTTTCCCCGGGGCCTTGCTTGGAGTCTTTCTCTTTGTAATCCATTGTGCACAGACCCCAGCTTGTGCCGTGCCTAACAGTTGTATAAATGCCCATGTCCCTGTGTCGCTGTAGACTGAACACTCACTCAGGGCAGGGCTCAGTAACAGTGATTGCTGTCCCTCTGCAGTTAAGGTACTGGGGGCTCTACCATCGCAGCCAGGACGTGTGGTCTGAGAAGGCTTCGTGCACCCACCCCGGGATCGGGTGGGAAAGATCCTGGATGCCACCAGTCTTCAAAAGTATCCTGGAATGGCATCCTGAAGACGAAATAGAAGCTCAGTGGAACTGAATTCATGTGACCACTTAGTAGTGTGGAAAGCAAGAGAGTGACTTCCGGGGCTCTCAAAGGCATAGCATGGCTCAAGGCATTTCCTGGGGTGCTGGTTTACCCAACTCAGTTCCTACCACCTCGAGACCCTCTCACCAAACGGAGGTGCCTGGCACTTGATGGAAAGAGTCCACAAAGCAAATGAAGCAGGAACCATGTTGCAGGCTTGGTGCTTCATGTGCACGCGTTGAGGGTTTTAGAAGGCACACCTGGGTCCCGAGATGATTTTGTGATGAACGGTTTCATTCATGGCCCATTGTGGTTCATTCAGCAATCGGAAGCTTGGTGGATGGCTTGGGGCTGGCTGACTGCGCGTGTGCCATCCTCCAGGGTGAGACATTCATACATCTCATTTTTCTTCTTTAAAGATTTGTTTTTTGAAAGTCAGAGTTACACAGAGAGAGGAGAGGCAGAGAGAGAGAGAGAGGTCTTCCATCCGATGGTTCACTCTCCAGTTGGCCACAATGTCCAGAGCTGTGCCGATCCAGAGCCAGGAGCCAGGAGCTTCTTCCAGGTCTCCCATGCGGGTGCAGGGGCCCAAGGACTTGGACCATCTTCTACTGCTTTCCCGGGCCATAGCAGAAAGCTGAATCGGAAGTGGAGCAGCTGGGTCTCGAACCAGTGTCCATATGGGATGCAGGCACTTCAGGCCAGGGTGTTAACCCACTGCGCCACAGCGCAGCCCCACATCTCATATTTTTATAATAAAAATATTTGTCTGCAGGGTTGAGGTTTTATTGATGTTCATCTGAGCTGGAACCAGAAGAGTGAGGGGAAGGGTGAGCTGATGCTAGAATGTGGCCAACGAGGGCAGTAGGAATCCAGACCATCCTTGACCCAGCTGGAATCCAGAACAGCCTGGCATGTTCTAGAAGGGAGTGGCTCCCTCCCCTCTTCATTGTGACGCCCTCCACAGTGAGGAGCCCTGAGTGCTGGTTCACCTTTTGCACCTGCTGCTGCTGCTGTGACCCGGGCACTTTTCCTGCCAGGAGCTTCTCATGTCCGGGGCACGTCCGAGGCACTGGGCTCTGAGCTTTCCCACCCCTCCCAAGACTCTTGAATCAGACATCCTGGGTCCAGCAGGAGCTTCCAAGACCTCAGCTGTGACATGGGAAAATGGGGGGCAAAGAGGTAGCCCCTCAGCCTCAGGGGACCTCTGGGAGGACCGTGCAGGTCAACCGTGCAGGAGTGGACGTGCTCAGTGCCTGGCACACCTAGGTGATCCCTCACAAGCTCTCTGCTATGGCCTGGGAAAGCAGTGGCTCGGGGCAAAGCTCAGAAGCACACACCTGCAGAGTGGCTGGCAAGAACCGTGCGGCTGGTCCAGGGGGGCAGCCAGGGGCACCTCCGGCCTCTTCCGTATCTGGAGGCCAGCACGGCAGGATGGAGAGCGAATGGCTGAGTCTAGGCGTGGCCCAGCAGACATCTGAGAGGTGGAAGGCAGCCTCATCAATAGCGCTGGTTGCTTGCTCTGCACCAGAGATGCTTGGTGGAGGCCTGGTGGAGGTAGAGGGGAGACAGCATCTGCAGGGGCTGTGGTGGGTGAGTCACATAGGCTGCAGGAAGGATCCATTGCGAGGTGGATGGTGGTGTAGACATGAGGATACAAGAGTGAGACCTAACACAGGGATTCTTTGTTCAGGTAGAAAACATGACCCTCCGGGTGCTGGGGCTCAGGTTGGGGGTTGGGGAGACACTCCTCCAGGTGGAGATGAGAGGTGGAGGCAGAGCTGTGAGGGGAAGACACAGGGAGCTGCAGCACAGAGCCCCCTGCCTCAGTTTCCCCTCCCATGCCCACTCAGAGTGCCCCAGCTTCCCTTCATCTGCCTCTCACCCCAGTACAGGTCGGGCCTGGCCAAGGTGTGGGGGGAGCTCAGCACAAGGTGGCTACCAGGAGCCCCATGTGACAGGTCGTCCTCACAGGGCTGGTTGTGAAGTCGGGCACAGCGTGTCCAGCTGCGTGGGGCTCCTGTCCCCCTGGGCAGGGGGGATGCAGAGCCCCAGGGCGGGACGGCACCCAGGGTTAGGCTGCGGGTCGCTGGGCTCCTCAGCTCTCCGCAAGGTGGGGCGCGCTCTCAAGCAGGTGCTTCGGCTCCACCGTTACCTGTGGCTGGGGGGTGTTTTATGTCAGCCTGTGGGTGACGTGGAAGAGGGGTTCGCTTTGTTCCCCCGCTCGCCGAGTTCATTAATTTGAACCCAAATCAGAGAGTGGAAAGAACCGCCTGGAGCAAAGCTGTTTTATTGTCAGTGAAATCATAGCCACTGAGGCTAACCCAGGCTGCTCAGAAGAGTGCCTGAAATCAGGGGCATATGGAGAGGGGGGAGGAGAATGACTTTACAGGAAGAAATTAGGCAGCCAGGAAGCACAGGCGAGTGCGTGAAGCCCTGGACATGCGGGTCAGGCATTCTGGGCTTCACCCCGGCTCTGTAGATTCCTAGCTGCGTGACCTTGGGCCAGTTGCTTAACCTCTGAGCTTTGACTGTCCCACCTGGAAGTTCATCTGACCATCCTTGCAGCGCTGGCCTCAAGCTGCTGGAAGCCTGTCTTGGTGACCAGAATTAGACTGTGGATGCCGCCAAATCTCCCGTTCCTTCTGGCCACGTGTGCAGTCTCTGCTCTATTTTATGCAAATGGGCACCGAGCTCCTTCCTTGCTCCTCTGTGCAGTGCTGTTTCTGGGTCTCCTCCTGCAGCCTGGCTGTGCCTGTCTCATGGCTGATGCTGGGGTGGTGGTGGGGTCTCCTTCTCTAAGGGGGACGGGGCAGAATTTTCTGTCTGTCTCTGTCTTCCTCCTCCCATCACTCTCATCCTCTTTGCCCGCCCCTTTACTCCTCCTCCTCCTCCTGCCCTTCCTCTTCCTCCTCTCCCTGCAGTTGGAAGAATCACATTCAGCAACAACTCCTTCCTCCCGCTGTTCACGCCCAAAACCCTGGAGTCCCCTCTGGCTCCTGTGTCTCTCACCCCCATCAGCCTCACTAGCAAATCCTGTCCGTTCCCTCTTCCAAGTCTGGCCCAGATCCAACACCTCCTCTCCGCCTTCCCCTATGCTCCGGCCCAGGTGGCTGCAATAGCCTCCCAGCGGACTTGTTCCCACTCTCGCCCCCTCAGTGTGTTTCCATCCCTGTGAGCAGGAGCTGGAATCTGCCACGCCTCTGCTGCTGTTTGAGTCAGAGTGACGTCTGCTTCCCCTTTTCCATCGCTTCCCATTGGCTGCCCTGCCCGGTGACACTGTCCTCCATCTTCCTTCTGGAGCACGTGTGTTACACTCTCACCCCAGGGCCTTTGCATGTCTTCCCCTCAACCAGGATCTTTGTGAAGCCTGCCCAGGCTATCCTGGCTAAAATGGCTTGGATCACTTTCTGTTTGTCTTTCCCGTTCTGGTTTTCTTCTATCAAGCATATTGTGTATTTTGCATATTGTGGTGAGTCCTGCCCACACCCATCCTGGAACGTGAGTTCTACGAGGGCAAGGGTTTTCATTTAGGTCACTGTCCATTGTCCTCCCATTCCTCCCCGGGAGGAGTTGAGAAGTCCTTCTCCCTTCCCTGTTGCTGGGAAGAACAGTTCTGCCTCACCTGTAAATCTCTCAGGGCCTAGTACTTTGTGTGTATATGCGCGTGTGTACGTGTGTGCATGTGTTTGTGTGTGTGTTGGGGTAATTTTCTTTAATTCAATTTAATCT
The DNA here is from genome assembly GCA_949820135.1 of Sylvilagus floridanus. Classification (NCBI taxonomy): domain Eukaryota; kingdom Metazoa; phylum Chordata; class Mammalia; order Lagomorpha; family Leporidae; genus Sylvilagus; species Sylvilagus floridanus. The sequence goes on from OX463227.1 coordinate 188,943,328, forward strand.
AACATTCATACCATTATCTCCCTTAATCTTTGTGTCAATTTCTTTAATATAATCATAGCACTAATCAAGTTTAAATTTTTTTGCTCAAGTCAGTTTTCGTAAATTATATTTTTTGTCCACCTTTTCAAAATTGTTTCCATATCATTTTAAATAGTGTTCTTTTATTATTCATAGTGTTTACTTCATTCATGGTATTGTTTATTGTGACTTCTATCTTCTTATCCTGAAAAAACTTGAGTTCATCTAAATTGTTGGTTTCAGCAGAGTCAACTCAGCCTTTTGGTTCTTCTGTATTGTATTTCTGTTCTTTACTTTGTTGATGTCTTTTTTTGAAGATTTATTTATCTATTTGAAAGGTAGAGCAACAGAGAGAGAGGAAAAAAAAAAAAGCCAGGAGGCAGGAGATTCCTCTAGGTCTCCCACGTGGGTGCAGGGGCCCAAGCACTTGAGCCTTCTTCTACTGCTTTCCCAGGCCACAGCAGAGAGCTGGATTGGATGTAGAGCAGCTAAGACTTGAACCCGTGCCCCTATGGGATGCTGGCACTGCAGGTGGAGGCTTAGCCCACCATGCCACAGCACCAACCCCTTGTTGATGTCTTTTTTCATTTATTCTTTAAATTCTTCTAATTTATTTGTTTGTATTTTTTTAAAAAACAGTTCAATAATTCTGAGTTTTCATCCCACTAAAATATGTATTTATCTGTAAGTTTTCCTCAGAATGCACCTTATCACCATCCTGGATATTTTTGACATATGGTGTTTTATTGTCATTTACTTTTAGATGTTTGAAACTTGTCATTTTGGTATTTCCCCTTTCACTCTTTCCTTGCTTGGCAGTCCTGCTAAATGTATGGGTATTTTTAATTGATATTTTAAATTTCTAACTTATTTCACTGCAAAGTTCTTTCTCTGATTCATACTCAAGTTTAAAATGTGTTGAGACTTTATGGCTTAGTACATGTTCATGTTTTTGCATACTTGTATGTTTACTGTGTGCTTGAGAAGGACATAGATTCTCTACTACCTTGGAGAACTCTACAACACTGTGTTTGTTAGATTTCAGCTGGGCGGGCCATACCCTTGATTGGGTGGTTCGCGATTTCAGTATTTTCACTGACATGTGTTGTCTCCTTGATGTAGCCACGACACAGGAGGCCATGCAAAATTCATCGTAACTCCATACTACTTTGAGGCTTTCCTAGTGTGTGCATTGATGTTTAAAATTGCTCTCTTCCTGGTGAGCTAAGAGTTGTATCCTTCTGTGCTGGCCCTGATGATGCTTATGGTCTTAGCGTCCAGTATAAGTGATCCCAGCACAGCACACAGCTTCCTTTTGTCTCACCTTTCCCACTCTGTCACTTTCCCTCCTTTTCCACTCAATTTCTGCATGTCTTTGTGTTTAATGGGTGTCTCTTAAAAGTCACACACACCTTGGGTTGTACAAATGCAATCCGGTCATCACTTGAGGAGTGAGTTAAGTCCAGATACATTCATGTTAGCTGCTGATACAATGGGACCTGTTCCTGTTTTCTTTGGGCAGAGTGTTCCATTTCCTTTTAACCTTTCCTTGCTTTTCAAAAACCTGAGTACCACCCTCCCTCCGAAGAAGGGGAGCAGCAAGGTTGAGCAATCCCTCCCACCCTGGGTCCTTACTCCCCCGGTTGTCTTGTTGATTTGGCCTCTGAGCTTGCTTTCCCCAGGGGCCCTGGCTTTTCCACAGCTCTGCACGGGGGGTTACAAGGAGCAGAGGGAGGAGAAGCGTGGTTTGCAAGGAGCTCGGCTGGGTGGGCCCTTGGGTACCGAGCCTCCCTCTGAAAACATCACTTTCTGTTAGGCCTTGGCTTTTGGCCTCCAGAGACAGGCGGAATCAGGAGAAGATGCTCCTTGGAATGGAACTTTTCTGCCCCGGGGAGCTGCCGGCGGCTGGCTGAGAACTTTTCAGTCCCCGCTTCGGTTTTCTTCAGCAACTCGCTCACGCTGGATGCCTGCAGTGTCTCATTTTATTCCTGAGGACAGACAGTGCAGGAGCCTGGGGGCAGGAGCAGAACGTGACGGGTCCTGGCGTTAGTTCGGATGCTGAATGTCCCCTCGCAGCCGTGGCGTGTCGAGGGCTTGGTCCCGGGGTGGTGCCATGGGCAGGTGGTGGAACTGCCAGGGGTTGTTACGAAAGCCTGCGCTGGGCCCAGCCTCTCCGTGCGCCCTGTGATCCTTGCACAACACCAAGGAGGCTGCCTGACCTTGGACTTGAAGCTCCAAAGTAAACCTTTGTCCCCGTACAGTTAGCTGCCTCGGGTGTCTCATTGTGGTCACAGAAGACTGACGAACAGAATTGCTTTCCCTTCTTGTTCATCTTCAGCCATCTTCGCCTGACCCAAAGCCATGTCCTCCAGAGCAAACACATCCACAACTATGTCCCCCCTCAGGGCAGAGCCTCTTTTTTTTTTTTTTTTTTTGACAGGCAGAGTGGACAGTGAGAGAGAGAGACAGAGAGAAAGGTCTTCCTTTGCCGTTGGTTCACCCTCCAATGGCCGCCGCGGCCAGTGCGCTGTGGCCGGCACACCGCGCTCATCCGATGGCAGGAGCCAGGTGACAGGTGCTTTCCTGGTCTCCCATGGGGTGCAGGGCCAAAGTACCTGGGCCATCCTCCATTGCACTTCCTGGCCACAGCAGAGAGCTGGCCTGGAAGAGGGGCAACCGGGACAGAATCCGGCGCCCCAACCGGGACTAGAACCTGGTGTGCCGGCGCGGCAAGGCAGAGGATTAGCCTATTGAGCCATGGCGCCGGCCAGGACAGAGCCTGTTAAAGAGCCTTGGTGCTGGTCTTCTCTGGGGGAAGAGGCCCACAGCCTCTTTTTTTCTTTTTTTTTTTTTTTAATTTGAAAGAGTTATGCAGAGAGAGAAGGAGAGGCAGAGAGGCAGAGAGAGAGAGAGAGAGAGAGAGAGAGAGGTCTTCCATCCACTGGTTCACTCCCCAGGTGGCTGCAACGGCCAGAGCTGTGCCGATCCAAAGCCAGAAGCCAGGAGCTTGGATCAGAAGTGGAGCAGCCCGGACTTGAACCACTGCCCATATGGGATGCTGGCATTGCAGGTGACGGCTTTACCTGCTACACCATGGCGCCGGCCCCAGCCCCACAGCCTGTTGATATCCCCTGTGTCCCTTCCTCCCAGCCGCCCCTTTTTCCTGCGCCACTCTATTCCTTCCACGTCGACGTCTCCGGAGAACCCTGCCTGCACTTGAGCAGCAGCCCTTGGCACTCCCCTTACCAGGCTCCACTTTCTCTCCTCCGTGCTGGCTTCTCCTTCATCCTGCCAAACCACATTCCACTCGACTCCTGACCTGTCCTCCAGAGCCCCTCCAAATCACAGCCACTCCTGATCCAAACTGTCGCGGCTTGACAAAGACCCCGGCTCCAGGGAGTCAGGCACACTGCAAGGGGGAGGGGCCTTGGGGTGGTGCAGCTGTAAATGGGGCTCACAGGCCCTCCTTCCGTTCGGCTCCTATCAGCACCCTGCTCCTCCACGTGCCAGTCCTCTTCCGGCTGCTGTCACAGGATAGGAACCGTTGTTTGCCCAAGCCTGGATTCGACAGGTTTCCGACTCAGGGACACAGGCCACAGTGGGGAAGCAAGCATGGGGCTTGGGTTTAAATTAGGAGCTATAAAGTGAGTGTTTGAAAAATGGATGGTGGGATCCCATCAGCCTGCTGCCCATGCCCTCCGCCCGCCCGGAGCACTGGGAGTCGGTTGTTCCTTCTGTCCAGGTGGGTGGAACACTCATTTGTCTTCAGAGAAAACATCCTCCGAGACTGATATGTCCCCCAAGGACAGCCAGCTTTCTCTTGCTGCTTCCTCTCCTGCAGCCTCCCAGGCAACCGGTTCCGCCCATGTTCCAGCAGCGCTAGGCTGTCTCAAGACTTTCATTGAGCGAGGGTCAGCAGCTGAGCACTGGGGCCGGCGTTGTGGTGCAGCGAGGTAAGCGCAGTCTGTGACGTGGGCATCTCATGGATGCCTGCTTTGAGTCCTGACTGCCCTGCTAAGGCACCGGGAAAGCAGCAGAAGTCGACCCAAGCACTTGGGCGCTTGCCGCCCACATGGGAGACCCAGGTGCTCTTCCAAGCCTGGCCCCGCCCCAACAGTTGCAGCCATCTGGGGACAACCCAGTGGATGGAAGACCTCTCTCTCTCTCTCTCTCTCTCTCTCTCTCTCTCTCCTGTCTCTCCCCGAGTCTCTAATTTTGCCTTTCAAATAAAATTAATACATCTTGAAAGAAAGAATTTCTAGGGACTACCCTTATGTCTGCGGACAGCTTTCAACACGGGAGACTAAATCTTGCATTCTCTCTAGAAGAGGCACACATGTGGATATCAGAAGAAAAAACGAATTACAATATGTCCATAGGGAAAAGGAACACTCTGAGAACAAGAAAGAGCTCTTTGAAATTAAAATTGTGAAAGCTGAAACAAAACGTTCAGAAAGACACCTTCTAGAAAGTAGGACAAAAGACAAGCGGTGCACACCTGTGAGATAAGATAGAAAGTCAGATGGTATTTCTAGGAGGTACAACATCTTTCGGCATTTCAGGAAAAGAGAACAAATAGGTGAGAGGAATATTTTTAAAAAAGATTTATTTATTGGAAAGTCAGAATTACAGAGAGAGAGGGAGAGAGAGAGAGAGAGAGAGAGAGAGAGAGAGAGAGAGAGAGAGAATCTTCCATAATCTTCCATTCACTGGTTCACTCCGTTGGTAGCCGCAACAGCCAGCGGCGGGCCAGGATGAAGTCAGGAGTCAGGAGCTCCTTCCAGGTTTCTCATGTGAATACAGGGTCCAAGCAAGCACTTGGGCCATCTTCTGTTGCTTTCTCAGGTGTATTAGCAGGGAGCTGGATCAGAAGTGGAGCAGCTGGGACTCCCACTGGCATCCATATGGGTTGCTGGCATCACAAGCTGTGGCTTTATCTGCTACACCACAGTGCCAGCCTGAGGAGGGATATTTTTAAAAAAATCTTTATTTATGTATTTGAAAGGGTGGGGGGAGAATATCTTTCACCACTGGTTCACTCTCCAAATGAATGGAATGTCCAGGGCTGAGCCAGGCCAAAGCCAGGAGCACGGGACTCCATTAGGTCTCTGATGTGGGTACAGGGGCCCAAGTGGAGCAGCTGGGACTCAAACTGGTGCTCACAGGGGTTGCCAGCATCACAGGTATCAACTTATGCTTGCATGCCACAATGCCAGCCCCGAGAGGAATTTTTAAATAAGTCATACATAAAATTTCCTAGATTGAAAATAAGTTTCCAGTTTGAATGGGCTCACATGAACCTCACTTAAAGATGCAAGAAAAGTGGACAGATCTTTCAGAGGGATAATAGGGTCACACAGCATCAGGGGCTGAGGTTACATCATATTTCTCAGTAGCAATGTTGAATAGTAGACAGGAAGAAAGTATTTCAACCAGGCAGAAAAATAATTTTGCTAAGTATAAGACTTCTTGGCCAGTACCATGGCTCAATAGGCTAATCCTCCACCTTGCCGCACCGGCACACTGGGTCCTAGTCCCCGTCGGGGTGCCGGATTCTGTCCCGGTTGCCCCTCTTCCAGGCCAGCCCTCTGCTGTGGCCCGGGAGTGCAGTGGAGGATGGCCCAAGTGCTTGGGCCTTGCACCCCGTGGGAAACCAGGAGAAGCACCTGGCACCTGGCTTCGGATCAGCGCGATGCGCCGGCCACAGCACGCCGGCTGCGGCGGCCATTGGAAGGTGAACCAACGAAGGAAGACCTTTCTCTCTGTCTCTCTCTCTCACTGTCCACCCTGCCTGTCAAAAATAAAAAAATAAAAATAAAAAAAAAAACTTCTTAAACGATTATATGGAAGGACATGCAAATAGGTAAAAATGGCATTCATATCATGTAAGTGCAAGGGACAGCGCCCCAAACTGCTTCCTTTATTTTAAAAATTAGCTTTACTGGAGCAGAGTTGGTCAACAGTGCATTCGCTAATCACTGTGTGCAAGTCTGCTGTTTAATGAGGTTTGGGCCACTGGCTCCCAACCAGGGTTGGCTTTGTTGCCCTGGAGATAGCAGGCACTTCAGGAGGCAGTTTGGGGAGTCCCAGGCTGGGAGAGGGGTGGGTGTGGTACCAACTACTGGTGGGTGGAGGCCGAGTGTGCTGCTAAACCTCCTACTATGCACACAGCAAAGGCCCCCAAGAAAGAACCATCCTTCCCCGAATGTTGGTAGTGCCTTGATTGAGGGACCCTGACTTTGAAAATAGTACAGTAAAATTAATCAGTTAATTAAAAGGGGGCTGGTGTTGTGGCCCATTGGGCTAAGCTGCTGTCTGTGATGCCAGCATCCCGCCCGAGTGCTGGTTCCAGGCCCAGCTCCTCAGCTCCCTGCTAATGCTCCTGGGAGAGCAGCAGAAGATGGCCCAGCTGCTTGGGCCTCTGCTCCCATGTGGGAGACCCGGATGGAGTTCCAGGCTCCTGGCTTTGGTCTGGCATATTCCTGGCCATTTAGGGAATGAACCAGGGAATGGAAGATTCTCTCTCCCCCCGCCCCCAGAACTCTGCCTTTCAGATAAATAAGTGCATCTTTAAAAAAGAAAATATTACCGTATTCATGTAGTTACCATCCCATTTATTAGACAGACTATTGCCATCACCTGAGAGTTTCTTGTGACCTTAACAAGAGGATTAATTCTTCTCTTCCTTCGCTTCCTGGGCCTGGGAACCCCTGATCTGTTTTCTACAATTATATTGTTGATTTTTTCTAGCATTTCACATAAATGGAATTCTGTAATATATAGTCTTTTGTATCCGGCCTCTTTAATTCAACATACTGTTTTGAGACTCACTTATATTGGTGCATGTGTCAGCAAGTCATTCTTTTCTATTCTTGTGTGGCGCTCTACTGTATGACACCATCATGGTTTATCTATACACCTGCCGGAGGAAATTTGGGTGGTTATTTGCTGTTTGAGATTATCAAAGATAATGCTGCTGTGAGCATTTTTGAAAGTATCTTTCTGTGAAAGTGTGTTTTCATTTCCTTTGGGTAAATATATAGGAGTGGAATTGCTAGATCATATAGTAAGTGTATATTAAAGTTTACAAGAAACTGTCGAACCATTCTCTCAACTAGTTGCAGCATTTATTCTTGGATGTCAGCCAAGAACATGGGAGCGTTCCAGTTGCTCTATGTGCTCACCAACACTTGATATTGTGCCTTTTTTATTTGATGTATCCTTATAGCTTTAATTTTGTTTCAGTGATGAATAATTCATTGATCATCTTTCTAAGTGCTTTAAAATTTTGGTATGCCTTCTTTTGTGAGGTATCTGTTCTAATATTTTACCCATTAAAATAGTTAGATGCTAATGTTTCATTAGTGAATCATCACCATTCTTCTTTTTTCTCCCAGAATTCTTTTATTTAAGGGATACAAACTTCATGCATTTGCTAAGTACAACTTCAGGAGCATAGTGATAGTGATTCTTCCCACCGTACCCGCCCTCCCACCCCCGATCACATCCCTTTTCCTCCTCCCTCTCCTATTCCCATTCTTATTTTTCACTGATATCTATTTTCAATTAACTTTATACACAGAAGATTAACTCTATACTAAGTAAAGAGTTCAACAAATAGTATAAAAAAAAAAAACCCTGTTCCTCAACAGTTTTTTGATTTCTCTTTTGATTTCTTCTGTGACCCGCTGTTCATTCAGAAGCATGTTGTTCAGTATCCATGTGTTTGCATACGCTCTAGAGATTCTTGAGTTGTTGATTTCCTGTTTCATTCCATTGTGGTCAGTGACGATGCATGGTATGAGTTCAATCTTCTTTTAAATTTGTTGAGACTTGCTTTATGGCCTAGCCTGTTGTCAATCCATGTGCTGGTGAGAATGTGTATTCTGCAACTGTGGGATGAAAAGTTCTGTAGACATCTGTTAGATCCATTTGGTCTGTAGTGTCAATTGACTGTTATAACCATTCTTTATGGATTCTGGATACCACTTTTTTTCTCAGATGTATGTATTGCAAATATTTTCTCCAGATTTATAGCGTGCATTATATTCTTTGTATTCTTTCTCTCTCTTTTTTTTTAAAGATTTATTTACTTTACTTGAAAGGCAGAGTGACAGAAAGAGAAGGAGAGACAGAGAGAGAGGTATTCCATTTGTTGGTTCACTCCCCAGATGGCTATAACAGCCAGGATTGGGCCAGATTGAAGCCAGGAGCCTGGAACTCCATTTGGGTACCCACCATGGGTGGCATGGGCCCATGTACCTGGGATGTCTTCTGTTGTCTTCTCTGGAACATTAGCAGGGAGCTGGATTGGAAGTAGAGCAGCCAGGACTCGAACCCAGCACTCACATGGATCCCTGGTGTCACAGGTTGTAGCTTGACCTGCTGTGCCACAATGATGGCCCCTTTAGTCAGCATTTTGTTTTCAGAAAAACAGTGGTTTTTATTTTTTGAATTCTTTTTTTTAAGATTTTATTTATTTGAGAGGTAGAGTTACAGTCAATGAGAGGAAGAGACAGAGAAAAAGGTCTTCCTTCCGTTGGTTCACTCCCCAAATAGCCGCAGCAGATGGAGCTGTGCCAATCAGAAGCCAGGAGCCAGGAGCTTCTTCCGGGTCTCCCACGTGGGTACAGGGGCCCAAGCACTTGGGCCATCCTCGGCTGCTTTCCCAGGCCATAGCAGAGAACTACATTGGAAGAGGAGCGGCCAGGACTAGAACTGGCGTCCATATGAGATGTTGGCACCAGAGGCAGAGGATTAACCTACTGCGCCATGGCACCAGCCCCAAAGCAGTGGTTTTTATTCAGATAAATTTTCATGTATTAGCATTTTCTTTTATGGTTCATCTATGTTATGTTCTCTAAATGAGATTTTGCCATTCCAAGATTGTGTATACTTTCTCCTGAATAACAAGCAATTTTGTTATTTACATTTAGGTGTATGAGTTAATATTTGTGTGTGATTTAAAGTAAAGTCTGTATTGAAATCAGATTTTTTCACCATTTATTTGAAAAGACTATCCATGGGCCATTGAATTACCTCGTCACTTATGTTGAAAATCAATCAAGCACGTAGGTTTGTTTTTCTATTTCTATGTGAATAGTTCACTATCTTGAATTACTACAGCTGTTTATGATTCAAAATCAGGTAATGTTAAATATTCAATCTTTTCTTTTCCTTTCTTTTCTTTTCTTTTCTTTTCTTTTCTTTTCTTTTCTTTTCTTTTCTTTTCTTTTCTTTTCTTTTCTTTTCTTTTCTTTTCTTTTCTTTTCTTTTCTTTTCTTTTCTTTTCTTTTCTTTTCTTTTCTTTTCTTTTTCTCCCCCAAAATTGTTTGAACTATTCCAGGTTCTTGGTATTTCCATATAAACCCAGGAGTTTTAGAAAGTGTATTTTGGAGCTGGCGCTGTGGCACAGCAGGTTGAGTTACTGCTTATATGGGTGCCAGCTGCTCTGATTCAGATCCAGCTCCCTGCTAATGAGCCTGGGAAGGCAGCAAAGGATGACCCAAGAGCTTGGGCCCCTGTGCCCGCGTGGGAGACCAGAAGAAGCTCCTGGCTCCTGGCTCCTGGCTCCTGGCTCCAGCCTGGCCTAGCCCTGGCTGTTGTGGCCACTTGAGGGATAAACCAGTGGATGGAAGAGATCTCTCTCCCTCCCCCTCCCCCTCCCCCTCCCCCACACCCCTCCCCCTCTCTCTTTCTCTCTCCCCCTCTCAGTCTCTGTAACTCTGTCTTTCAGGTAAATAAAATAAATCTTTTTTAAAAAATGCTTAAAAATGCCTATAATTAATGTATAGACCAACCATGGAACAACTGGCATCTTACCACTTTTGATTCTTCTTGTCCATGAATATGATTTATTTTTTCATTTATTTATTTGTCTTATTTCCTCTCTGCTATGTTTGTAGTTTTCAGCATACATATCTGATTACATTTGGTTAAGCTTGTCTCTACATATTTGAGATACTTCATATGTGTATTACAGATGATACATTTTTTACAAAATTTTATTTCCTTATTGCTTGTTGCTGGTATTCAGAAACACTATTGGGTTTTGACTATTGACTTGGTATCTTGCGATCATGCTAGATTTACTCATTAGTTCTAGTAATTCCAGCAATTAGTGCATATTTTCCTTAGGATTTTCTCTGTAGGCTGTCATATCTGCACTAAACACATTTTTTCCTGTTGTAATCTGTGTGACTTTTCTTGCACTGCCCGTGACTTGCAGCACGACGGGGAAGGGAGCAGTGACAGCAGGCGCCTTGTTTCCGATCCTAGGAGCCTCAGTCTTTGGCCAGTGAGTGGCAGTTGCTCAGGAGCTTCTGTCGTTATCCGTTCTCCGGTTCAGCCAGTTCCATTGTTGCTGAGAGTTTTTTTTATCACGAATAAATTTAAATTTTGTCAGACTTTTCTTGGCACCTATTGATATGATCTTAAGGTGTTTCTCTTTCACACAAATTTTAAATTTTATTTATTTATATGAAAGTCAGAGTTATACAGAGAGAGACAGAGAGGCAGAGAGAGAGAGAGAGAGAGAGAGAGAGAGGTCTTGCATCCGCTGGTTCACTCCCCAATTGACCGCAGTGGCTGGAGCTGCACCGATCCGTAGCCAGGAGCCAGGAGCTTCCTCCGGGTCTCCCACATGGGTGCAGGGACCCAAGGACCTGGGCCATCTTCTGCTGCTTTGCTGGGCCATGGCAGAGAGCTGGATTGAAGTGGAGCAGCTGGGACTCAAACCGGTACCCATATGGGATGCGAGCACTGGAGGTGGCCTTTCTCACTACGACACAGTGCCAGCCCCTCACTCGATTAACCTGGCAAATTACATGGGTTAATTTATAAATGTTTAACTAACCTTGAATTCCTGTGATAAATCTCTCTTGATTATCATTTATTCTCCATTTAAAATACTGTTTTATTTGTTTTGCTAGTATTGAGGATTTTTACTTTTTTTTTTTTTTTTTTGACAGGCAGAGTTAGACAGTGAGAGAGAGAAAGAGAGAAAGGTCTTCCTTCGTTGGTTCACCCCCCAAATGGCCACTATGGCCAGTGCGCTGCGCCAATCCGAAGCCAGGAGCCAGGTGCTTCCTCCCCGTCTCCCCTGTGGGTGCAGGGCCCAAGCACTTGGATCATCCTTCACTGTATTCTAGGGCCGCAGCAGAGAGCTGGACTAGAAAAGGAGCAACTGGGGCAGAATCCGGCACCCCAACTGGGACTAGAACCCGGGATGCTGGCGCTGCAGGCGGAGGATTAGCCTAGTGAGCCACGGCGCTGGCCTGAGGATTTTTACCTTTATGCTCATGAGGAATGTTAGCTATACATTAATTTTCCTGTGATGTCTTTGTTTTCAATACAAGGTTAATACTGGTTTCATACAATGTGATTGGAAAGGGCTGGCTCTGTGGTGCAGTAGGTAAAGCCTCTGCCTGTGGCGCCGGCCTCCCATATGGGCACTGGTTCTAGTCCCAGCTGCTCCACTTACAATCCAGTTTCCTACTATAGCCTGGGAAAGCAGTGGAAGATGGCCCAAGTCCTTGGGATCCTGCACCTGTGCGGGAGACCTGGAAGAAGCTCCTGGCTCCTGGCTTTGGATCAATGCAACTCTGGCCATTGTGGCTATTTGGGGAGTGATCCAGTGGATGGAAGACCTCTCTCTCTCTTTCCCTCTGCCTCTCTGTAACTCTGCATTTCAAATAAATAAATAAATCTTTTAAAATGTTCCTTTGTGTTTGTGTAAGACCGGTACTAGTTCTTCCTTAAATATTTGGTGGAATTCACAGGAGAAACATTCTAGACATGTATTTTTATATGTGAGAAAGTTTTAAACCACAATAGAATATCTTTCGTACACATACATGCTTATTTATATTTTATATTTCTTCCTGTGCCAGTTTTGGTAATCTTTTTTTAAAAAAGGATTTATTTATTTGAAAGGCAGAGTGATAGAGGAAGAGACAGAGAGGGAGAGAGCTTCCATCCACTGGTTCACTCCCCAAATGGCCACAGTGGCCCGTCTGAACCAGGCTGAAGGCAGGAACCTGAAGCTCCGTCTGAGTCTCTCACAGGGGTCCAGGTACCTGGGCCATTGTCTGCTGCTTTCCCAGGGGGTTTGGCAGGAAGAAGCTAGATTGGAAGCAGAGCAGCCAGATTTTGAAAGCTCAAATGGGGTGCCCAGCATCACAGCTTAACCTGCTGTGCCACAGCGCTGGCTCAGGGCATCTAGAGCTTTTAGGAAATGGGGTCACTTCCCAAATTGGTCAGGTCATTGGCAGACAGTGGCATACACACTTCCCTTATTCTTATTTCAGCATCTGTGGGATCTCTGGTGATGTTCCCTTTCATTTCTGAAGTTGGGAATTTGTTCCTCTTGGTCTAGTTAGAATCTTACTGATTTTATTAATTTTCTCAAAGAAGCATCTTTTGTATTGCTTGCTGTTTTCTATTTCTTTTCCCAAGAGACAAAATAGTAGTGATAGTTTGCCCTTTGGCTGAGCAGGGCACACTGTTAAATAGTTGCCATACGGGTAACACTGCCCCAAAACACAAGAGCTAAGAACTCTTGTGTAACCCCTCTTTGAACATGAGGGAGGTGGAGGAGGCAAAGTAGCTCATGAGAAACTGTGTCCCGATCTTCATATCAGGAAGACAATGGTGACCAAAGTGGATTTATTATCAAATTACAAATAAGCAACTTTTTAAGGTGGTTAAATACTTGAAGAAAGAGTAAAAGGAGTTGAAAATGATAGTATTGAGGATGTGGAACTGGGGAGATGGGGGGAGAATGTCATTTTTCATTATGTTATTTTAATTTAATGAATTTATTTGAAAGAGAGGGGGAGAGAGAGATTTTCCTAAGTCAGGATGTGGGAAGGCTGAGCCAGGAGCTGGGAGCTCAATTCAGGTCTCTCCTATAGTAATGTCAGGAACCCAGGTAATTAATCCATTACCTGCTTGTGTTAGAATCAAGGTAGAATTGGGAGGGGTGGTGGTGCTGTGGCGTAGCAGGTAAAGCTGCCGGCTGCAGTGCTGGCATCCCATATGGGCACTGGTTCTTGTCCTGGCTGCTCCACTTCCCATCCACCTCTCTGCAATGGCCTGGGAAATCAGTAGAAGATGGCCCAAGCACTTTGGTACCTGCACCCACATGGGAGATCCAGAAGAAGCTCCTGGCTCCTGGCTTTGGATTGGCACAGCTTCAGCTGTTGCGGCCACCTTGGGAGTGAACCAGCAGATGGAAGATCTCTGTTTCTCTCTCTCTGCCTCTGTAACTCTGCCTTTCAAATAAGTAAATCAATCTTTAAAAAAAAAAAAAAGGTAAAATTGGGAATGAAGCTGGCTCTCAAACCCAGGCAACTATTTATATAGAATGTTGGCCCCATAGTGGGCTTTTTTTTTTGTATTGATTATTTGGCTTTTAAAATATATGCATGGACTAAATTGAAGATTATATTTTTTAGATATTTCAATAACAGAAAGGAAGGGCCAGCACTGTGGTACAGTGAGCCGAGTCACCACCTGCCAGCATTCCACATTGGAGTGCCAGCTTGAGTCCCGGCTGCCCTGCTTCAGATCCGGCTTCCTGCCAAGGCACCTGGGAAGGCTGCAGAGGACGGCCCAAGTGCTTGGCTCCCTGCACCCACGTGGGGAACCCAGATGGAGTTCTGGCTCCTTGTTTGACCTGACTCAGCCCTGGCTGTCATGGGCATTTGGGGGAGTGAACTAGTGGATCTTTTCTCTCTCCCGCTGTGGCTCTGTCTTTCAAATAAATAAAATAAATAATCCTCAGGGGGGAAAAAAGAGAGAAACGCATGGCTGGAAAGGAACCTGGCTGGGGAAGCTGCTGCTCTTGATGGTGACAGGGACTCCTAGTGGGAGTGGAGGGTAGAGTCAGGGGATCTGGAGAGGCCGCTGAGAATCCTGGGCAGAGTGCAGCCCCGGTCTCCAGGGGTACGATCCTGACTTTGAACGTTGCAGTCAGGTGCCTTTCATGTTTGTGTAGTGAAAAAAAAATCTTCATTGGTTCTTATTCCAATGGAATCGTTATAATGTTGAAGTTGTAAAGCCTGACATGATTGAACTCGGGATTGCCACATACGTATGTCCTTAGCCTCATCATGTCAGATGTCCCCTTTACTGCTGACAAGGAGCGAGCTCCTGTGCATGGAGGTATTTCACCCTCACGTTCGCCCCAAGCCCCGCGTTGTTATAGATTGTACCTACACCTTGTAGCTGCACTTCAGTGAAGAGATTTGCTCAAGGTTATACCGGCGCTAAGCACTGGGAGTGGTCTTCAAACTCACTGCTTCCACTGATCATTCTATAATATCTGTAGTCAATGCCCCAAGAAATTTTAAACAAGTTGCTTTATTTATCTGTGTATTTTTATAACCGTAATCCAGCTACCGGAATGTCTGGCAGCGGAATGGAACGCACATTGGCTTGGGTTTGGCTGAACAGCAGTTATTTGCTGTGAGACCTTGGGAACAGGACTCAGTTGATCAAAACCTCGTTTTTTCCACCTGTAATAGGATTCTCTTCATCACACTGCTCTGGAGAGTTGATGTATGTAGCATGTTTACAGCAGTACCCGGAAGTACTGGACTTACTAATCACATCAATCATGGTCATTTTTGGTATCTATGCAAATAATTGTGAGATTATTAATTAATAAGTCATGGTTGCTATTTTTTTGTATGGGAGAATGGAAATGTTGACTATCAAAATGATGGAACTGAGTTCTGATGAAATTCGCAGTTTTTTTTTTTTTTAAATAAGCATTCATATGAGAACATCAAAGCAGAAAATTACTTTAAAAAGAATTTCCTTTCAATGGTCAGACGTCTAGTGTGGTGAGTGATCAAGAATCAGGCTGCTGGTGTGGGCCTTTGGCCTGGGTTAGGCCAGTTCGAAGGACTGCACCCTACACTGGAGCAGCTGGCTTCCGTGCCTGCTTCTGGCTCCTGCTCCAGCTTCCTGCTAACCTTGACCTCGGGAGGCAGCGGTGATGCTCAGGTCATTGGGTTTCTGCCGTCCACAAGGAGGCCCTGAGGGAGTGTCCTGCTCTTGGCTTTGGTTTCTGCTGTCCATAAGGAGGCCCTGAGGGAGTGTCCTGCTCTTGGCTTTGGTCCCAGTCCAGCCTTGGCTTTAGGGGCATTTGGGGAGTGAGCAAGTCATGTTTCTCTGTCTCTGTCTCTCAGATAAATAAATTAAAATAAAAATTCAAATGTTAACAAAGAAGAACCACATTACATATGTGTAAATACAGCAAAATAGTATATAGGCAGAGAATGATTATGGACAAGTAGATTTCAATGAACAGTGGTTCTCTCCAAGAACTGGGATCATGGTAGGAAGAAACCTAACTTTGTACTTTATTTCTTTTCTTTTATAATATTTATTTATTTCAAAGTCAGAGTGACAATGATGCCCCTATTTTTTGTTTTTCAAAGCAGAGGAAATACTATATTTTCTGGGGAAAAAAGAGTATACTTTAAGCCTAATTCTGCAGAAACTAAGCCTTTCTGGAACCTCATCCCATGTCAGAGTGGTTGGACAGGACTTGTTGCATGCTGCATCCCACTGCTCACTCTTTCCCACAAGCTCTGAGCTCTTCCTCCCAGTCGGCTTCTCGTCGACAGGTCTCCAGTTCCAGGATTCGTGCAAGCACCAAGGAACCCCTTGCATCCCAGAATATGCATCTGGTCTCCCCAGGGCAGGCGTGCTCCTTGGGCCTCTCTGGGTCTAGCAGTTAAAACATTTCAGGGTTAGAGAACATTTGCTTGCTTCAAAGACATGATTTCACCGCCGGTCTTTGTAGCCATGACGTTGGACCTGCTGTGGACGCTCCTGCTGTCGAAGTGACGTGAATTCACCATATTTATGAACAGAGAGTTCAAAAGCACTGCAGCTGTTACCTCAGGCCCCGAGATAGCATTAGAGCTGTGCTGTTCAGATCCTCCTCACGTTATTCCTAAAACAACGCTGCTCTCCGTCTGAACCTTGCTCTCCGTTCCTGGCCCAGCCCGGGTCTATTTAAAGCTCCCTTCCTCAATCCCATCTCTCCACGTTTTCCCTCTGCCCCTTTCTTCCAGAGCAGGGAGGGGGTGGGGAGAGGCTGCTCCAGCTTCAACAGCTGCAGGAACAGCAGCTTCCTGCGTCCCCAGGCAGCCCGGCTTCTGCCCGGGGCTCTCCGAGTTGAGTGTCCAGCAGTTGCCAGAGAGGCTCAGAGTTGCAAATGCTTTCCAATCTCACCTTATTACCATCTGGAAGGATGACTTCATTTGCCAGCGTGGCACCTCTCTCCCAAGGAAGAGAGGGTTCCTGTGTTACTGGTGATCCTGGAGAGTGTCAAGGTCGCCCACCCAGGTACCAGCTCCTCACAGCCTCCTGTGCTGGCCACAGGACCTGCCCTGGGCCTGGGGCTGGGCTGCTGCTCTGGAGGCAAAGCTGTCACTCAGTCACCTCCAGGCAACATCCATATTGTATCCCATTGTCAACCTTTTACACTTACTTGAGTATGACACTTTAAAGAAATGACTCAGAAAAGGACATCACAGGGCAAATTCACAACAGAAAGGAGAGCTGAGGGGATTATCCCAAACTGCAGAGTTTGGATAGTTAGCTCAACTTTCTGATGGGTCTCAGGAGATGTGTGTGGGGGGGGGACAAATACTGTTCTTGGTCTTCCAGACCAAGGTCAGAGCAAAATGTGTGCCTGTTCTGGGCACTTGATGCCATCCAAAGTTGTTTGGAGCATAGATAGCTCCCTGTATCCAGGGCCTCTTGTGGGCAGCCTCTGTGATGAAGCAGGTCGTGGCTCGGGTTTTAATTTTTGCAGCAAAACTGGAATGTGAAGAACTTCTGAATACCCGCAGCAAGTGGATTCCTTCTTAGGCAGCCAAGAGTCCCGATGTGCTGTTGGAGGTAGCACACCTGGCTCTTAGGAGCATGTGCTTCAGAGTGAAATAACCTCCTTCTGCACCTGTCATAGGCACTGTGTTCCTTAGTCTTCCCATCTGGAAAATGGATGTAGCAATGATGCCTACCGCTAGGGCAGAACAAAGAGAAGAGTGAAATAAACTGTGCCGTGCACTTGAGCTCTTGTTCTGCACCAGAGGGTGTTCCTGCAAGGGAGGTGCGGGGGGGGGGGGTGATATTGTTGTTTCTTGTTAGTTGCGTTAAGTGCCCAGCTCCTGTCGAAGTCCTGTAGGAACACTGACCTTGGAAAATGATGGCAATAGCCATTGCTAATATTTGTTGGGCACCTACCAAGTGCAATGGCCCTACCAGTAGAAGCACAAAGCACGTGCCGCCCACCCAGCCATCCGTTCTTTATCCTGGTCCTGTGCTGGCTCAGAAGAGTTGAACGATCCTCAGAGTGGGAAGTTCTTTCTCAGGCCCTGGGAAGGGGGGGGGGGCTCCGTAAGTCCTTGACCTTTCTTGAAGGTCAGCGTGCTGTGGTTCCATGATGAACATCGCTGAAGGTGTTCTGTAGCCGTCATTGAATGCAGTGCTCCTCATTGTCCGGTGGCCTTTACAGAAACCGTAGGTCACGAATTCCTCTCGGGCTCTGTTGATGATTTCTGGTGTGTCTTTTATTAGACAGATGTCAGTGCCGGACGCCTACAGGTCTGATTCAGGATGTGCAGGTGGCGTGGGGTTGCTGTATCTGTAAGCTGCTCCCTCCCTTTGTGAATCTGAGTCATGGAGAAGGTTAGAAACCCCGAGTCTCAGGCCAGCTCTGCCAGTTCACCCCATTGTCTGGCTTCTGGAGCTAAGATTCGCACTGTGATAGCAGACTCCTGCCGCCGGGGTTTCTGATGGAATCTTTGCTTCTTTTTCCTGCTTTGCCTCTTATTTTTTTTTATTTACAAATATTTTTATAGCTGATGTATCATTTATTGTAAAATTTCCTAAATCTGCCTTCTGCTTTAAAAAAATGAATGAAAGAATGCGTACTTGGCTCCCGAAGGTTTCCAGCAGGACTGTCATTATAGCTCCTCTCCCCTCCCTCTGCTGCTCCTTCGGCTACTCTGCTGTTTTCCAGTTAACTGTTTGGCAAAGTAAACAACCGTATTTACCGCCTCCAAAAGGGCACCGATGTTTTTGAAAGAGAGACTGGCCCACTGTCAAATGTCTTGAGGCAGGGTAATTGTGGAGAGAGATTGTTCAGGGTGAACGAGTTCACCTGAGATCATGAGATTGTCTGGAGAGCACCTTCAGGAGTTCAAAGGCAGGGGCTGGAGTAAGTGCAGACGCAGACGGTGTTGCTGTTGGGTAGGTTCTGTCTCATCCCATGGCCCTCCCACCCCATTCCACTGATGTCCGTTTAGATACCTCCCCTGCTCACAGCAATTACTTTGCTTCTGTTAACGATGTGTCAGGACTTCAGTGAAGATGAACTGGGCCTAGGTCCTAATGGCCGCACTTACCGTCAGCTTTCCTTGTTTGGCATCAACCTTTATTGAACAAAAGAAAGGAAATGCCAAAGGTCGCTCCGAGATCACAGAGTAACAGGTCCAGACAAATGCACGCCTATGCCGCCGCATGTGAGGAGACGACAGACAGGTGTGGAGGGAGTGACTTTGGTCTCAGCGCAGCCCTGGATCTGGGTTAGCGGAGTGACGCCTCTGTGGCCAGCTGGAAGCGTCTGTGTAGTCCTGTCTTCTATGTCAGAAAAAGATCTTTCAGCGTGAAAAACGCTCCCCTACCGCCAGATTATGTTAAAATAATTGAGTGGATGGAGTGTTTCAAAAATTGAACTTTGAGTAATGGGGGTAAACATTTATATAATTTCATCCTGTGTTAATCAGCATTAACATTTTATTCCAAAGGTTGATCATAGCCCAGCCACTCAATTCAGGCCCCTTTTCCCTGTTTTCCAGGGAATGAACTGTTTAATTTATATTTTTCAAGCACATGCGGGGTGTAAATTTTTATGGGAGGTGCTGTCACTATCCATTAAGAATTTACTGGTGAGGGTTGGCACGGTGGTGTAGCGGGTAAAGCCACTGCCTGCAGTGCCAGCATCCCATGTGCATCGGTTCGAGTCCCAGCTATTCCACTTCCAATCCAGCTCTCTGCTGTGGCCTGGGAAAGCAGTAGAAAATGGCCCAAGTCCATGGGCCCTGCACCCGCTTGGGAATCCTGGAAGAAGCTCCTGGCTCCTGGCTTCAGATCGGCTCAGCTCTGACCATTGTGGCCATTTGGGGAGTGAACTGCCCGATGGAAAACCTGTCTCTCCTTTGCCTCTCTGTAACTGTGGCTTTCAAATAAATAAATATATAAATAAATATTTTTATAAAAGAATTTACAGTTAAACTGGGACCGTATACTACACAGGAAAAAGTCATTTGTGATACAGAGCAGTGCATGTTAACAGTGATAACAGGTGGTAGGAATGCAAGTTGCCAGGAATTCGGAGGCAGTCACAACTGCATGGAGTACCCCGAATGGTGTGTCCTGCTCTATGGTAAACCACGGGGCACTCTAGCAAACTTCTTCTCCAGGCACAGCAGCTATGCACCGAGGAATCTTCCTTTCTGTTATACCACACCTTTGCCAATTCCAGTCTTTCCCACGGTTGGGAAATGCCCAACCTCTCTGTCTACTTAGCACAATTCTCAAGTTTCCTGATCCCAGCTCTGGAGGTCCTTGCATGTGGCTTAGGGGTGTGAACTGTGTATATGTCACTGCCTCCTTTTGAGCAGGGTTGTAAATGGTCTGTAGAGCCTTGGCAACTAGAAGAGGAACATTCCAGGGCTGGCACTGTGGCATAACAGGTTAAGTCACTGCCTGCAATGCCGGTATTCCATATGGGCGCCAGTTCGAGTCTTGGCTGCTCTACTTCCTATTCAATTCCCTGTTAATGTGCCTAGGAAAGCAGCAGAAGATGGGCTAAGTCCTTGAGCCCCTGCCACCACGTGGGAGACCCCGATGAGGCTCCTGTCTCCTGGCTTCAGTCTGGCCCAGCCCTAGCTATTGTGGCCATTTGTGGAGTGAACCAACATATGGAAGATCTCTCTCCCTGTCTCTCTCTCTCTCTCTCTGTAACTGCCTTTCAAAAAAATAAAATAAATCTTTCTTTTTAAGCTGAGAACTACTTTTTTTTTAAAAAAAAAAAAGAAGAGAAACATTTCCAAACATTCGGCATCACCGGCTTGTGCCTCTTATTTGTTCTTTTTTTCTCTAGAACATCTGAGAAGGGGCTAAAAGAGACTCTGTTTATTATCTGACAAGGAGGCTGAAGACAAGAGAGTTTCAGCCAGTGGCAGGGAATTGAAAGCTCCCTCTAGATTTTGGATCCCAGAGACAATGAATGGAAGTATTTTTTGGGGGGAGGCTTCCACCTGCCATCTGCTGGGTAAGGACCCGAGGTCCCCCTAGAGCATCCTGCAATGCACAGAGACACCCTGACGCCAAGAAGTCTCTGGCCCAACATGGCAATGGGGCAGAGGTTGAGAAATATTAATCTAGAGGACCTTAGAATTACTAATTGGCACTTAGTTAAGAGAAAGTTGTTTGCAAAGTTAATCTCAGATGGAGGAAAAACAAAATAGTTAGTCGTTTTAGCTTAAAACATTTTGACCAGAAAGTGAAGTGGAAGGAAGAGCCCATGTGTTGGAATGTCCCATTGCCAGCCCTCTTTCTTTCACCCCTGACTTGACTATCCATAGAGCAACGCCAAGGAAATGACTTTGGAAAGAACCTACCACTGAATCATTGCAGGTGGTATCGTCATCTGTTTAGTTTCTCCTTGGGTGTGTCTGGAGCCACCACTTTGCCAGGTGTGACAGGTTAGGCAATTCTTCCTAGCTCCCGTTTCTTCCTGGAAGAAACACAGGCTGTAGGGTCAAGGTCGGGGAGGGAAGCAGCCCATGATGGAATCCTCAGCGTACCCCGATGCCATCTATCCAGAATTTCTCTTTGTAAGATTGTGGTCTTGGATGAAAGGGGGCTCTTGATGGTGTGAGCTGGCTTTTACATGTTTGTAAAAAATTTGTTTTGGAGGAATTAGGGTTTAGAAGTTATTTTGTTTGGATGATTAAGGTGTAGACTTCACATACATGTTGTCATAATACAGATGATTTGCACATACATGTGTCAGCTTTATTGGTGAGCGTAATTTTCTATCCATTAAAATACATTAATTAATTCAACAAGGATTTATTGTGTGTCAGGTTTGTACAGACGTAGCACTAGATAAACTATCTCAGAGACTCATAATTTGGTAGGGGATACGGCCGTGTAAAAAGATCGTTACAATCCATGTGCAGTGTGCTATGTTGGGACCATATAGGGTACTGTGGGAGTTAGATGAGACCAAGTCCCCTTAAGCTGAAACCTGAGACTTGAGGGTTAGTAGACGTTAGCTATAAAAGTATGTGGCTGTGGGTAACGGGGGCAGGGACAGGAGACGGTGTTCCCCCAAGAGTGGTGAGCACCTGCAGAGGTTCACGGGTAAGAAAAGGAAGAATGGGGGACTCTGCGTGGGTAAGAGCTCTTTTGAAGGTGTATTCAGGGAGGTGTGTTTGGTGCAGCTGCTAAGATGCTGCTGGGGATGCATGCATCCCTTAACAGAGTGCCTGGGTTCGAATCCCAGCTCAACTCCTGACTCCAGCTTCCTGCTTATGCCAATCCTGAAAGGCGGTGGGTGATGGATCAAGTGATTGGGTCCCTGTCCTCCATGTAGGAGATCTGCATTGAGTTCTGGCTCCTGGCTTTGGCCTGGCCCAGCCTTGGCTTTTGCAGTTATTTAGGGGAGTTAACTAGCAAATGGGAATGTTTCTCTCTCTCTCTCTCTCTCTCTCTCTCTCTCTCTCTCTCTCTCTCTCTCTCTCCCATTCAAATAAAACAAAAAGTTCTTTTATAAAAGAAAGTGTACATGAAGGATTCTGGACCATGCAGTGGAAAACCAGCTACTGGACTGATCAGTTAGACCTAGTGTGCATAACATCATCTAATGGAAAGCAAATAAAAGATGGGCTGAAGAACAGGAGCTGAGACTGACAGAGTGAAATAACAAGCCACAGCTGGTGGAAAATGTGTGCAAGATCAATAGGTGAGAACCTTGACAAATCACTAAGGAAAACGGGAACAACTCCATGGAAAAAACGGACAGAGGAAATGAGAAGCCATTGTTGGTAACCTGGGAAATGCTGATTAAAGTGACAAAAGAGATATTATTTTGTACCCATGAGATTAGCAAAATTAAAAAGTCTGACAATATCAAATACTGGGAAGAACATGGAGCGATGGGAACTCTGATATGCTGTTGGTGGAAGTGTAAATTAGTGTAACAAACAGTAACAAATCAGCAACAATCCATCTCAAGACCCATGTATCCTATACACCACAGGTACCAGGAGGCCCGCTGTAGTATTGTTTATAATGGCAGCAAATTGGAAAATATTCGTTGTTTGTAGAATAGGCTAATGTAGTGCTGTCTGTTCACACAATGGAATAGTGCAGAGCAGTGGAAATGAACCAGCTGTCCTTCTGTGTGTGTTGTGGGTTTAATTGTGTCACCCCAGAATTCATGTGGATGTCCTAAGCCCCATTACATTGGAATGAAGTTCCTTTGGAGGTAGGTTTTTAAAAGGGATAATTAACTTATAATGATGTCACTAGGGCGGGCCCTCATCCCATGCGACTGAATTCATGTACCAAGAGGAGGTTAGCACACAGACTTGCATACAGGGAAGAGCATGTGAACACACAGGGAGAAGATGGCCATCCTCAAACCCAAGAGAGACCTCCGGAGAAACCAGCCCTTCTGACTTCTTGATCTCAACCTTCCAGCCTCCAGAACACGAGACAGTCAGCGTCTGTTGCTTAAGCTGCTCAGCCTGAGGTTTGTTATGACAACTGGAGCAAACTAACACAGTGTGCCAACGCGAATGGCTCTCCTAAGTACAATGCCAGCCAGAATCACGAGTCACAGAACGCTGACAGCATGGTTGCATTTAGATAAAGAGAAAGAGAGAGACGTTTCCTGGTTAGGGACACACACACACACACACATTCAATAAATTCTTACATTCTTAGGCTCCTTTCAAAATAGAGATCTTCCTTCCTTCCTCTGGATGTGGGCTGGACTTAGTGACTCACTTCTAATGACTAGGATAAAACCTACATGACAGTAGCTTCCAAGACAAGGCCCTTCCTTGCTCTCTCTTGGATAATTTGCCCTGGGAGAAGCCAGGTGCCACGTTCCAAGAGCACTCAAGACGCCCAATGGTGGGTCTCTGTCCTGAGGCTCTGATGCCTCTGGCCTCTGCCAATGCTCACAGAAGCAGCGAGGATATGCAACTCCAGTCCTAATCAGTGCCGCGAACCATGGCAACCTGCCTGATGTCTCAGTGGCGACCTCACGAGGGACCTGGCATTGGAACCACTCGATGAAGCTGCTCTCAGGCCAGGATTTTCGTCTGGGAGCTCTGCTAATTCTCAGGGTGGGGGCTTTGCCCCTAGGGTCACTTGCCCGGGGCGACTACAGGTTCAGGAGATGCTCCAGGCTGGATGCAGACCAGGCTACATGGGGACTGCACCTGGTCACGTTACCAGCACTGCTGAGGCACGCAGGGCCAAAGGGAGACACACAGGAAGGAGGGGATTGATAGCCTGCTTGCCAAAGACCAACTGGGGCTCGAAGACTAAAACAGACACAAGACAAAAAATATTCATATTCTACATAAAAGAATGTCCAGTGGCAAATAAATCTCCCTCCCACCTCGATTCCCAGACACACAACTTCCTGCTGTACAAGCAGTGACTATTTGCAGTTTCTCATGTATCTCACAGAGAAAATATGGGGGTATTCGAAAACTTCATGGAAAATAGAATTAAAAGATAAGTGTAGGGGTCAGCATTACGGTGCAGTCTGGGATGCCGGCATCTCAAGTGAGCACCAGTTGGAGTTTTGGGTGCTCTGCTTCCCAACCGGCTCCCTGCTAATGGCCTGGGAAGGCACTGGAAAATGGCCCAAGTGCTTGGGTCCCTGCCACCCATGTGGGAGACCAGGGTGGTGCTCCTGGCTCCTGTCTTTGACCTGACCCAGCCCTGGCTGTTGCAGTCATTTGGGGAGTGAACTAGCAGATGGCAGATGGAGATCGCCCTTTCTCTCTGTCTCTGTGTCTTTCTCTCTGACTCTCCCTCTCTGTCCGTATCTCTGACTTTCAAATAAAGAAAGATAAATTTATTTTGGTGCAAAAAATCTTGAAACCCAGAGTTGACGTTTGGCACAGTGATTCAGCTGCCACTTGGGACCCCTGCCGCCTAAGAGTACCTGGGTTCAGGTCCTGGTTCTGGTCACTGTTTCAGCTTCCTGCCAGAGCGCACCCTGGGAGCAGCGAGCAGTGGCTTAGTAGTGAGGTCCTTGGCACCACATGAGAGTCCTGGACTGGGTGCCTGGCTCCAGAGCACACCCTGGGAGCAGCGAGCAGTGGCTTAGTAGTGAGGTCCTTGGCACCACGTGAGAGTCCTGGACTGGGTGCCTGGCTCCAGAGCACACCCTGGGAGCAGCGAGCAGTGGCTTAGTAGTGAGGTCCTTGGCACCACATGAGAGTCCTGGACTGGGTGCCTGGCTCCTGGCTTCAGCCTGGCGCAGCCTCAGCCTATTGCAGGCATTTGGATCCCAGTGGATGGGAACTCTCTCTGTGTACTTGTCTCTCTGCCTTTCAAAGTGAGGTAAAATAAATAAACAAAATTTAAAAACTGGCCAGCGCCGTGGCTCAACAGGCTAATCCTCCACCTTGCGGCGCGCACACCGGGTTCTAGTCCCGGTCGGGGCACTGGATTCTGTCCCGGTTGCCCCTCTTCCAGGCCAGCTCTCTGCTGTGGCCCGGGAGTGCAGTGGAGGATGGCCCAGGTACTTGGGCCCTGCACCCCATGGGAGACCAGGGGAAGCACCTGGCTCCTGCCTCCGGATCAGGGAGGTGCGCCGGCCGCAGCGCGCCGGCCACGGCAGCCATTGGAGGGTGAACCAATGGCAAAAGGAAGACCTTTCTCTGTCTCTCTCTCTCTCACTGTCCACTCTGCCTGTCAAAAAAAAATTAAAAAACTGGAAATCTATGCACAGTTTTTTCCTAATACATGTTTTCCACAAGCTTTTTGAAGACCCCCTCGGACCGCTACGCCCTCGATGATGCATTCTGCACACATTTGACAACAAGCCATGGCAACGATGTGCCTGAACCAGCTGTTACATTTTCAGGGACTCGGAGAGCCGGTTGTTAAGCCTAGCTGTTATTAAAAATGAAATTACACGATCTTGTAATTAAATCCATTATATTAAAAACAAGTAGAACTCCTGGCTTCCTAATGATTTTTCTCCCTCCTCCCATGCTTGAGGTCACGGATGGCTACTGCACCTGCAGGGTGGGAAATGCTGCATAGACTGTGCGAGTCACACCGTTTCCCAAATCCACTGAGATCACACTGGTGCCTTCCACTCAGGTGTGGTGGGAGAACACTCTGGAAATCAGCAAACACCACACATCAGAGCTTGATTTACGGTTTTGTTGTTTGTGTAGATCAGGGCTCTGCAAACTTTTCCTCTAAAGACCAGATAGAAGGCCGGCGCTGCGGCTTAACAGGTTAATCCTCCACCTTGCGGCGCCAGCACCCCGGGTTCTAGTCCTGGTCGGGGTGCCAGATTCTGTCCCGGTTGCCCCTCTTCCAGGCTAGCTCTCTGCTGTGGCCTGAGAGTGCAGTGGAGGATGGCCCAGATGCTTGGGCCCTGCACCCCATGGGAGACCAGGAGAAGCACCTGGCTCCTGCCTCTGGATCAGCGTGGTGCGCCGGCCGCAGCGCGCCCAGCTGCGGCGACCATTGTAGGGTGAACCAATGGCAAAGGAAGACCTTTCTCTCTGTCTCTCTCTCTCTCACACTGTCCACTCTGCCTGTCAAAAAAAAAAAAAAAAACAGATAGAAGATAACTTGGGTTTTGTGGGCTGTTCAATTTTGACTGCTCAATTCTGTGATTCCCGTTTGAAAGCAGTCACAGATAGCACATACATGAACAAGCAGGTTGCATGTAGAAAGTCAGACGTGGCGCTAGGGCCATAGCCTGAGGACCCCAGTCCAGACTTCAGAAAGTGATGGGGCAAATGCTACAGTGAAGATAAAACTTCAAATGGTTTTGTCTGACACCACTGGGTTGTGAGGAACAAGAGGACTTGAGGGAATTTTCTTCAAAAACTGCTGTCAGCTCAGCATCCACGCTGCTTACGTTGTGAATGAACAAGTGAAATCCCGACACCCAGATTGGGTGTTTCACCTTCATTTTACTCCTGAACGAAAAGGAAATGTCAGCCAACATTCACGTTTGAACCACACTCGGTTGTCAGTAGGAGCGGCCTCTTTGCCGATGGAGAAGCAATCAGGATTAGCCATAGTCTGATTCTGTGTCACAACTCAGTGATGGAATTGTGAAAACTCGACAGTGGATTTTTAAGAAACATGGATGTTACAGAGGCTGGAATTTACAAGGACGCGTGTTGGGAGTTTGTTACTTGGAGCTTACGTGCTGTTTATCCTTTATGTTGGTAAAATTTCTGGTGATCTTCTGTACACACACACAACCTCACAGTGTTTTTACTGCATTCAGCGTTGGCCAGCATGGCATTGCCCTCAGCGTTCAGGACTCTGCTTTTATTTTTTTTTTTTAAAGACTATTACAGAGAGAGAAGGAGAGGGAGAGGGAGAGGGAGAGGGAGAGGGAGAGAGAGAGAGAGAGAGAGAGAGAGGTCTTCTATCTGCTGGTTTACTTCCCAATTGGCTGCAACAGCTAGAGCTGCGCCAATCCAAAGCCAGGAGCCAGGAGCCAAGAGCCAGGAGCCAGGAGCTTCTTCCAGGTCTCCCATGATGGTGCAGGAGCCCAAGCACTAGGGCCACCTTCTACTGCTTTCCTAGGCCATAGCAGAGAGCTGGATTGGAAGTGGAGCAGCTGGGACTTGAATCGGTGCCCATATGGGATGCCGGTACTATAGGCAGCAGCTTTGCACCCTGTGCGACAGTGCCGGCCCCCGGACTCTGCTTTTATTCATTCAATAAATTCTGAAGAATCCTTTGTATGTATGTAGATCTGCCTCACTTTTTTTCAACAACTATATTATTTTTAACAACTTTTGCCACTTTAGATTTGTTCCATGTTTGGTGAAACAGTGTCTTATTGATGGATGGCTGTGCTGCTGTCAGTCTTTCACCATTATAAACCATATTGGCAACAGATTAAAAACCAGAATGTATCAGGAACTCAAAAAAGCCCAACCGCTAAAAATCAGCCAGTCCAGTTAAGGAGATGGGCAAAGGACCTGGATAGACAATTCTCAAAAGAAGAAATACAAATGGCCAACAGATATATGAAAACAATGCTCAACATCATTAGCTGTCACAGAAATGCAAGTCAAAACTAGATCACTTCACCCCTGTCAGAATAGCTGTTTTTGTTTTCTTTTATTAAGATTTATGTATTTATTGGAAAGTCGGAGTTACACAGAGAGAGAAGGAGAGGCAGAGAGGGAGAAGGAGAGGGAGAGGGAGAGGGAGAGGGAGAGAGAGAGAGTCTTCTACCTCAGGTTCACTCTCCAGTTGGCTGCAACAGCTGGAGCTGTGCTGATCTGAAGGCAGGAGCTAGGGGCTTCTTCCAGGTCTCCCACGCAGGTGCAGGGGCCCAAAGACTTGGGCCGTCTTCTTCTGCTTTCCTAGTCCATAGCAGAGAGCTGGATGGGAAGTAGAGCAGACGAGATTTGAACTGGCACCCATATGGGATGGCGGCTGCAGGTGGCGGCTTTACCTGCTATGCCACAGCACCAGCCCCCAGAATAGCTATTTTCAAAAAGACAGAATAACAAATCCTGGCAACATTGTAGAGAAAAAAATTTTTTAGAGACTTATTAATTTGAAAGGCAAAGATACAAAGGGAGAGAGAAGGACAGAAGAGAAAGAGAGAGATCTTCCATCCCCTGGTACACTCCTCAAATGTCTACAATGGTGGAGGCTGGGCCAGGCTGAAGCCAGGAGCCAGGATCTTCTTCCGGGTCTCCCATGTGGGTGCAGGATCCCAAGTACTTGGCGATGCTCCACTGCTTTCCCAGGTGCATTAGCAAGGAGCTGGATCAGAAGTGGAGCAGCCAGGTCTCAAACCAGCAGCCATATGGGATGCCGGTGCTGTAGGCAGTGGTTTTACGTTCTATGCCACAGCGCCGGCCCCAGGGGAAACTCATACACTGCATGGGTATGTAATTTAGTACAGCCACTGTGAAAAATACTATGGAGATTTCTTGAAAAACTGGAAATAGAATTGCTGTATGTGCCGGTAATCGCACTCCTGGGTATTATAACTGAACGTCACGAAATCATTGCACCAAAGAGATACTTTCTCTGCCATGTTTACTGCAGCACCGTTCACCATAGCGGAGACACAGAATCAACCAAAGCGTCCATCATCAGATGAATGGAGAAAGCAGACGTGGTGCATACACACAGTGCCTGCTCTGCAGCCACACAAAGAATGCATTCCTATCATTTTCAGCAACGTGGGACAGGAGTACAACATGTAAGGGAAAAAGGTCAGACACGAAACACCACCTCATATGTGGGAGCTCCTCCCCGCCCCCAAACCCTCAATCTAAACACAGAAGGTTGATTTCTAGAGGCTGGGAGGAATGGGAAGGATAGAGGGAGTTTGGATAAAAACAACAACAACAAAAAAAAAAAAAAAAAAAAAAAACCAAGGAGTAAGGGCGGCGCTGTGGCATAGTGGGTTAAACTGGGCCGGTGTCCCGTATGGTTGCTGGTTCAAGTCCCTGCTGCTCTTCTTGCCATCCAGCTCCCTGCCAATGTCCTAGGAAAGCAGTGGAAGATGGCTCCAGTGCTTGGGCCCCTGCACCCACTCGGGAGACCTGGCTGAAGCTCCTGGCTCCTGGCTTCAGCCTGACCCAGCCCCTGGCCATTGCAGCCATTTGGGCAGTGAACCAGCAATGCAAGATCTCTCTGCCTCTCCCTCTCTCTGTAACTCGGCCTTTCAAACAAGTAAAAGATAAATCTTTTTAAAAATATAATAAATAAAAGGGAACAGACAAGTATGCCTGTGTTGTGCTTCAAACGGGTGCACTCAGATTCCCCTTTTGGCAAACCAGTTCTCATGCTGCAGAGCTCCGTTAGCCAGCATGGTGCCCTTGACAGGAACAAAGCTGCAAGTAGTAAAATAAAATCTAGGGGAAGTTGGGTGTGGTTGATAGATTGTGACAAACATGCTAACATACGATATTAATAATAGGGAGGCTGAGTGTGGGTCCAGCTCTACATTCTGATGTATCATCAGATGTACACCTGCAAACTAGACCTGGAGCACAAATTCTTAGAATTGTTGAGGGGGGCCGGTGCCGCAGCTCACTAGGCTAATCCTCCACCTTGCGGCGCCGGCACACTGTGTTCTAGTCCCGGTCAGGGCGCCGGATTCTGTCCCAGTTGCCCCTCTTCCAGGCCAGCTCTCTGCTTTGACCCGGGAGTGCAGTGGAGGATGGCCCAAGTGCTTGGGCCCTGCATCCCATGGGAGACCAGGAGAAGCACCTGGCTCCTACCTCTGGATCAGGGAGGTGCGCCGGCCGCAGCGGCCATTGGAGGGTGAACCAATGGCAAAAGGAAGACCTTTCTCTCTGTCGCTCTCTCTCTCACTGTCCACTCTGCCTGTCAAAAAAAAAAAAAAAAAAAAAAGAATTTTCGAGGGAACAAGCACAGGTATTTGTAGTTGTGAGACGTGTTGCCAGGTTGCTTTTCAAAGATGTGGAAGCAGTCCACCCTCCCATATCAGAAATGCTGGCGAGTTCCTGTGTCTCTGTGCCTTTGTCAGCGTGGTAGAACGGTACTTTAAAAAGTCTGTGGAAAAATGGAATTAAAATATATGCTTACTTGGGTGCAAAACAAAGTCTTTAAAAGTTCTTGGGAACATGTATATTATGAGAAAACTATGTATAGATTTCAAATTGTTTTGCACCCAAGTAAATTTCCTTTAATTCCATTTTTGTTAAACTTTTTGAAGTGCCCTTGTATATTACCACTATCATGCTTCTTTTCAAAACAGTTATTTAGTTTGTTTTATTGTTATTTGAAACGGGGAGAGGTTGGGGGCGAGAAATAGAGAGCGGCAGAGGAGCTCCCCCATCTGCTGCCAGGAGCCCAGAGCTCATTCCAGGTCTCCATGTTGCTGGCTGGGACCAAGTGCCTGAGTTGTCTCCCAGAGTCTGTGTTAGCAGGAAGCCACACCAGAAGTGGAGGAGCCAGGACTCGAACCAGCAGTCCTGAACAGCAACTTAGCTGCTTCAGCATATGTCCAGCCCTGTCATTACTTCTGGATTTTGGAAATCTTGGTGAATGACCAAGATAGCTTACTGAAATCCCACTTGCATTTCCTTTGTTTTTGAGGGACGCTGGACTTGTTTCCATGTGTTTAGATGCTGTATGTATTACCAGCTCTGTGAAATATTTATGTTCTTTGCTCATTTTTTATTGGTTTCCCTACTCATACGCATGATCCCTGGATGTCCCCCAACCGAATGTGAGTGCCACAAGGCAAGGGGTTTTAATGGTTCTAAATCCTTAAATGCTTGGACTCGTGCCTGGCTCATAATAGATGCTCATTAAATATTTGCTAATTAATTATTGAGGGATTTAATCCCTTGTCATTCACAAGTATACTGCCGTATTTCCTTCCTGTCATTTGCTTTTTACTTTGTGGATCTTTTCTTTTCTTTGCAGAAATTTCTTTTTTGAAGAGATAGAAAACACTTTCATTATTAAGTTAGCATTAAACCAGAATGTGGTACATATCGCAGGAAGCCAGCTAAAGGGATTGTAAAGACACAAAGAAATTGCACTTTTTTATAGAGCAAAGTAGATTACAGAAAGAAATCTCACTATACAGTGAAATGGATCAAACCCATTCTGTGGGCTAGATTGTTTTTTAATTTTTATTTTTCATTGACGAATAGTAATTGTACATATTTTCAGTAAATGACAAACAAATAATAAATGAGGCAGTGGATATGCTAATTACTCAAGTCATGTCTCAAAACATCACACTGTATAGCTTTCAGGAATTTTGAATTTTTATAAGTCATATTTAGAAATCTTTTCTCTTACAGCTTTTGTAACTTTTTTTGAAAAATTTTATTTATTTGAAAGGCAGTTGGCCGGCGTGGCTCAATAGGCTAATCCTCCACCTGCGGCGCCAGCACACCGGGTTCTAGACCCGGTTGGGCGCCGGATGCTGTCCCCATTGCTCCTCTTCCAGTCCAGCTCTCTGCTGTTGTCAGGGAGTGCAGTGGAGGATGGCCCAAGTGCTTGGGCCCTGCACCCCATGGGAGACCAGGAGAAGCACCTGGCTCCTGGCTCTGGATCAGTGCGATGTGCTGGCTGCAGCGGCCATTGGAGGGTGAACCAACGGCAAAAGGAAGACCTTTCTCTCTGTCTCTCTCTCTCACTGTCCACTCTGCCTGTAAAAAAAAAAAAAAATTTAAAAAAATAATAATAAAAGAGAAAGGCATCGAGAGAGAGTTATCCAATCCGCTGGTTCACTCCTCCAGTGCCTATCAGGAGTGGCAGCTCAGTCAGGGTCCTCATGTGGGTGGCAGGGGCCCAAGCCATCGAGCCATCACGGGCTGCCTCCCTACGTGCCCCCCTCACTGGCAGGAAGCTGGGGTTGTCAGCTGTGCCAGGACTGGAGCCCCGTGCCCCCTTGGGAGGTGTGGGTGTGCAAAGCGGCATCTTCACCCTGCACCACGCCTGCCACCTGGCTGTTGATCCCACTGTTCCATTTGGAAAGTTGTCCACTTCTACAACGCATGTTCTTCTATGAATGTGTAGTTTGAGCATTTTTGTGTTGGAGTCTTGGAAGCATCTGGAAACGCTGTCAGCCTGGCAATGAGGCAGGCGTCAGCCTTCCTTCCCCGACGGCTGCCCCGCTATTCTGACATCCTTGCGGAGACCTCTCATTCCCCTGGTGATCTGCAAGCCCGCTCTGTCCTACGCCCAGTCCCCATCTGTGGGTGGTCTATTTCGAGTCTCTATTGCTCCATCTGTGGATTCATATGCCAGCACCAAGCTGTTTTAATTATTAATGCCGACTCTTCTACATGGTGTTTATAGCATTCGAGCGATCAAACGCACGTAAATATCACAGTGTGGCTGAGCCATTGTTGGCTCCCAGCCTAAACATATAGTTTTTCCAAAAAAAATTTTAAAAAGTGTGGTGTGTTTTGTAGACAGCCAGCTCGCTTGGCTTCTGCAGTCCCTCGGGGAGAAGAGTGGTGACAATTGTCCCCACTTGACAGAAGAGCGAGCTGAGGCTCCAAGTGACCAGCCAGCTAACAGTTTGTGAAGCGGCTACTCAACAAATTCTCCCTCCTTCCAACAGCAAGGCGTTGATTTAGGGCAGAACAATTTAGCAAAATAACCCAAAGGCAGGCGGAATGAAATGGGTGATGATCCCCCCACGCGTTTGAAGGTTCTGAGGGTCTACCCTCTTCGTGTCTAGTGAAAAAGCCCCCAGTGACTCATTATCAGAGAACTGAGAAAAAAGATAATGACTTGCACAGTAAGAGATTCTTAGCACAGCTCTTGGCATGCAGTATTTACTCAATAAATGATAGCTGTTATGTATATAATTTATTTGATTAGCAGAGTGAACTTTGAAGACAGGTTTGAGTCCCAGGATCACTTACCTCTTTATTAGCTGAGTGAGCCTGGGTAAAGGACTTAACCTCTCCAAGCCTCTCCCTAGTAAACTGAGCATCTTAATAAAGCCCTCGGGGGGTTTGTGCTAATTAAATGAGATAATATACCAAGCATCAACTTCAGCACAGTGTCTGACACATAGTAAACCCTTCATAAATGTTAATGATTTCTCATTGATTGCTTTTCTTTCTGAGGTTCCTAAACTTATTTCCCCACAAATAGGGACCCTTCCATGATGTTTTTTTTCCCGAAGAAAATCAGGTATAGTTTGTTCTCTCCCCAACATCCTCTCATGTAGCTGATGACTCCATTACCTTATCTGAAAAAGCAGAAATAAAAATCAATGCAGGCAGCTTACTTTAATTTAGATTCCATTTATTCTTGCTGACTCCCACTGGAACTGTTGGCATTATTTGCAAGGAAAGGGCTTGTGAAATAAATTAATAGTGTAAACAAGGCTTGGGAGAAGTGCTGAAAATAATTAAAGGGACGGTATGTAAGCCTGCTTAAATGCTTGAGCAGCACCATTTAAACACGCACAGCCTATCTGAGATCTCTGAACCACTCACGTCCATTCACGAATGCGTGACCGTGGCTCACGCGTGCCAGGCTCTCTGCCCACGTGGTGAGCTGGAGAGCAGCTCCCAGCATGTCCATCGCCAGCACAGCATACCTGTCCATGTGGGCACTCCAAGCACGTGTAAGGAAATCACAGATATGTTCCAAGGAGTCTCGCTTGGAGACACGTGGTGATTCTAATCAAGGCTCTTTGATGGTTGGCTGGGCGTTCCATGCGCTGTGGTCCCCTTAAATCCAGCCAAATGCATCATCTCATGCTCTCAATTGGCCCCTTGCCCCAGCTGCCTTTTTTCCTTCCTGGCACCATCATTTTTCTAGACTCAAACTCAGAGTTCCTTTTGGCTCTCCGCTTCTATATTCAAGAGGTCGCCAGGTCTACCGTCCTGTCTTCAGAGTATCACTGGGTCCCGTCACTTCCCCTTCCCCCGTCAGGTGGCTCTCTGCAGTCCACCCCTCACCACCTCACTTCTGCAGTCCTGGAGTGGCCTCACTCTTTAGCAGAGACACTTTCCAGCCCTACGATAGCATAGTACCTTTCCTTTCTTTTGAAATTTGCAAGTTGAGCAGTTCTTAAAGAGAGATAGAAGGGAAAATACTAATTTCCTCTCAGTTGCCCTGCAACTCCACCTCCTTGGAGGCGATGAGCATTTCCAGTTGGATGCGTTTTCTGTACCCTTCTCTCTGCTCCGGGGTAAGTATATACATTCTGTATACAGTCATGTGGCATGTGCAGGCCCATGGAGAAAGGACAGTTCCTCAGAGAAACAGGGTTGGTTCCAATGGAGTTCACCTGGGAAACGTGAACTTCTACCGTGATCCTTCACTGTCCACAAAAATTAAGATCAAATAGAAATCAGCCCACAAATAAATAAAATGTATAAAAGAAAATTGTACTTTTTTTAAGATTTATTTTTATTTGTATGACAGAGTTACAGAA
This sequence comes from Sylvilagus floridanus, assembly GCA_949820135.1. Taxonomy (NCBI): domain Eukaryota; kingdom Metazoa; phylum Chordata; class Mammalia; order Lagomorpha; family Leporidae; genus Sylvilagus; species Sylvilagus floridanus. The sequence continues at coordinate 188,977,598 of OX463227.1, forward strand.
AGGCAGAGGCAGAGAGAGAGAGAGAGAGAGAGAGAGAGAGAGAGAGAGAGCTTCCTTCTGCTGGTTCACTCCCCAGTTAGCTGCAGTGGCCGGAGCTGCACTGATCCGAAGCCAGGAGCCAGGAGCCTCCAGGTCTCCCAGATGGGTGCAGGGGCTCAGGCACTTGGGCCATCTTCTACTGCTTTCCCAGGTCATTAGCAGGGAGCTGGATCAGAAGTGGAGCAGCCAGGACTTGAACCGTCATCCATATGGGATGCCAGCACTGCAGGCGGCAGCTTTACCTGCCATGCCACAGCTCCAGACCCTGTTTGTTTTCTGTTGCTGTAAGGAAATACCCGAGTCTGGGTACGTATAGAGAAAAGAGATTTATTTTGCTCGCTGTTTGGAGCATGGCACCAGTGTCTGCCCAGCTCTTGTGGAGAGCCCCTGGGTTGGATCATAACATGGCAGAGAAGTTCAATGGAAAATGACCAAGTGCAGGAAAACCAAGCATTATGGTGGTCTGGTGTTTGTTGATTAGCCTGTTGAGCCACGGCGCCGGCCTGTGGCCTGGTTTCCTAACAAGCCTCTCCCTCGCAGGGACTAACTCAGTTCTTGAGACCAGCATTAATCCCTTCCAGTGGCCACGCCTCTAATGATCTCTTAAAGGTTCCACCACCTCTGTACTACCACACGGAGGACCCGCTTCCTGCACATTCATGGATCGCTGGGGGACAAGCCATACCAAGACCACAGGACAAATCTTTGTCAACTTGAGGTGGAAAGCACCAGTGATAAACCAAACACTCAAAAGGTGGAGCTTTATCATCAAAGTTAAGAAGCGTCCTTTAAAACAAACACCATTAAAACAAAGAAAAACTGGTGACTAGGGAGGCATTTTGCAGAGCTAGCATTGTGGTGCAGGAGTCAAGTCATCACTTGTGGCACTGGCATCCCATAGGAGTGCTGGTTCGAGTCCTGGCTCTGCCACTTCCGATCCAGTTCCTTGTTAATGCACCTGGGAGAGCATCGGGGGATGGCCAAAGTGCTTGAGTCACTGTCACCCATGTGGGAGATCTGGATGGAGTTCCAGGCTCCAGGCTTCTGCCTGCCGAGTCCTGGCCATGGTACCATTTGAGGAGTGAACAAGCAGATAGATCTTTCTCTCCCTCTCCCTCTCCTTCCCCCTCTCCCTCTCCCTCTCCTTCCCCCTCTCCCTCTCCCTCCCCCTCCCCCTCCCCCTCCCCCTCTCCCTCTCCCTCTCCCTCTCCCTCTGTCACTCTGCCTTTCAAATAAATAAATAAACATTTCAAGGATTTTGCAATACGTATATTTAGGAACTTGGTATCATAACATATAAAGAACTCTTAGAATTCAACAGCAGAACAACCTAATTTTAAAAATAGGCAAAAGCCTGGGAGATATGAAGATGCGCAATAGCCAAGAAGCACAGGAGTAGGTGCTCACCATTCGTTTTCCTGGAAATGCAAATTCAAACCACAATGGCTTAGAGGTTAAGATGGCTGTATCCCATACCAGAGTACCTGGGTTTGAGTCCTGGCTCCCTCTCCTGCTTCTTGCTTCTTGCTAATGTGGATCTTTGGAGGCAGCAGGTGATGGCTCAAGAATAGTTGGGTCCCTGCCGCTCATTTGGGGGACCTGGATGTGAGCTCCTGGGTCCTGGCTTCAGCCTGGCCAATCCCTGCCATTGCACATTTCAGGAGCAAGCCAGCAAATAAGAGCTCTCTGTCTCTCAAACAATACTAAAAAAAAAATAAATAAATAACTGAAAAACATGATAAGATGCCAGTATACATTTAATTAAATATTTACAATGAAAATGAACGATCATACCGAATGTTACCAAGGATGTGGAGCCACTGTAAATCATGTACATTCCTGGTGGGAAAATTGTTTGGCATTTCCTTAGGGAGTTAGACATACACTCACCATACGGTCCTGGAATTTCTCTTGTAGTTCTTGCCTTTCAAGAAAAATGAAAAGGTAGGTTTACACAGACTTACACACAAACGTTAGTAGCAGCTTTATGTAACTGCTAAAAGCTGAAGCAATCCAGTGATCCTCGGTGGGTGATTGTCATAGAATAACAGAAAAGAGCGAATCACCAATACGGGCATCAGTGTGGGTGACATGAGCAAAAGAAGGCAGACAGGTCGAATTAATTTGTAAGAACAGAACACAATTCAGCGATCGCCTGGGACTGCTGGGGCAGCCAGCGTGATGGGGCCCAAGGGGCATCTTTGGATGATGGAAATGCTCCAGGTCTTCACTGTGCCGGTGGGGAGTGCAAGTGTAAGGGTCGCCACAGAACTTGTGGGGAGTGTGTATTATGAAAAAACTGCACGAATTTCAAAATTTTTGTGCCAAAATAACCTTTTTGAGCCTTTCCATTTTTTTTTCATTTTGAAGATTTCTTTCAGTTCTGAAGTTATCTTTTAATTCCACTTTTTCATGAACTTTGGCAATGCACTCTATGATATCTGTTAAAACTCGTTGAATGATACCTTTCGTAGGTGTATTTTGTCGTGCACCAGTTCTAGCTCCATAAAGTCCCTCTGTGTGTGTCTGTGTGTAACCAGTTCGTGCTACACATGTGATTCTGCATTGTTTTCCTCAACAATATATTGTGGATATTGTTCTAGTCAACACATAGAGACCTAGCCTGTTTTTCTTAATAGGTGCTCCACATTTATAACATGGATAAATTATTTTTGATGGATATTTGGAATGGATCTCCCTGTTTTTGAGGAATATGGTTTCTGTACACATCCCTGTATGTATATTCTGGGGCTTTTCATTTCTCAGAGTTGGATTTTCAGAGGTTGCTATGCTGGCTCAAGGGGGTTTGGGCATTCTAAGTTTAATCGCTGTTGTGAAAAGATCGGTAGTCTACGAACACACGTGTTTCTCACACCCTCTCCAGTGCTGTGCTGTCGCTCTTTCTGCCAGGTATTCCACCATTAGAATGAAGGGCGTTGCTCTTGGGCCCAGCGATGTCTGTGCCTTCTTTCCCTTTCTTCTGAGCATGCTTGGATTTTCCCTTCTGTAAATCGCCTGTGCATAGCCCTGGCCAAATTTTCTTTCCCATCATTGTCTCACTGGAACTCTGTGTAAGGTGCGTTTTGTTATTATAAAGTTATTTTTGTTGCCTTTACCACTTGGGTTATTATTTAAGGAACACAGCACTGCCATCGAAGAAACCTCTTGGAAATAACCCTAAAGGCCCAGCCCTCTTTAAAAACTAAGCCCCACAGGAAGTGCATACGCTGATAAGAGTTATCAGAAAAGAAATTCTTACTTTACATACATTTCTGACAATTGATATATGCCTTCATCTAAAAATGAAAATACACAAAGAAGATGACAACAGCCAAGGCCTCTATCTAATAATATGGCCTCTTCCTTTTAGAAACAAAGACCAAAAATGTCATTGGCATACAGCACCAATGCTAGATCAGTGTCACTCCCAAGTGTCCAGGAAAAAATTCTATTCATTAATAATGGACTCAAGCTTCAATTATTTATACTGGGTATTTCTTGTGTCTCTGCAACCCCAGAAACCAGTTCATCCTTTTTCCTGTCTGTCAGGATGGGTGGGCCTCTGTAACGCCATTCACGGGGGCAATTTCTTCACCAAACTCGCAGCAAGCCGGGAATCTGGCAGCTTGCAGAACTGTTCATCCAGAAAAATCCCGACAGGATGCAAATGCAGCCCAAGAATAGAAGAAGAAAGCGGTCGAGTGTGGAGTGCGCTGTGCACCGCATCAGCTGGGGATTAGGGAAGGCGCCCCTCAGCAGGAAGAGAGGGCGGCTTCTCCTTGTGCACTGACCGTGTGCCTGGAAAGCCTCAAGTGCTGGGCTCAGGCTGGATGGCCATGGGCTCCCACCTGAACGCTGGACAATGGCAGCGTAGAGGAGGAGGGGCAGGACCACCCTCAAGCCCGTGAAGAAGACTGTACACCCTTCCCCGCCCAGCCAGCCGTGAGAGGGCTAGCATGGCCGTGTCCCCCTGGACACACACCCCTGCAGACCTCAGGTGACCACCTGCAGCCCATCTGGCACACCACTGCAGACCAAGCTGAGACAACTTTTTTTTAAGAAAAAATTTTTTTTAAAGATTTATTTATTTATTTGAAAGTCAGAGTCATACACACACACACACACACACACACACATATATATATGTATATATATATATATATATAGAAAGAGAGAGAGAGAGAGAGAGAGAGAGAGAGAGAGAGAGAGAGAGAGATGTTTCACCTGCTGGTTCACTTCCCCAAAGGCTGCAGCAGTTGGGGCTGGATCATGCCGAATCCAGGAGCCTGGAGCCGGGAGCTTCCTCTGAGTCTCCCACATGGAAGTCAGGAACCCAAGGGCTTGGGTCATCCTCCGCTGCTTTTCCCAGATCACCAGCAGGGAGCTGGATAGGGAATGGAGCACCTGGGACTCAAACATCGCAAGCGGTGTCTTTACCTGCTATGCCGCAGTGCCGGCCCCTTGGAACACTCTCAAGCCGCTTCCTTCCCAAAGGCTCAGCAATTTCCGACTGTCTCTTGGGTGAAGAAATGCATGACAGGCATGATAACCGGGTTCCCAGCTTTGCTCCCCGTGTACCCCTGCCGACAGGGCAGCCCTCCCTGCTGCCCCTCGGGGGCCTTTCTCCCCGCTCCTGTTGGCTGGGTGATGCTCCTGCCAGGAACACGCTTCTGCTCCTACAAGCCTCACCTGCGTCTTCCTGCCTTTCTCAGCCCCGCTCAGGATTTGGGCTTGTTGGCAAAGACTTCCCTGAGGCTCTGGTCTATACCGATCGCATATATCTGGGTTTCATGTCGTGTGTTATCTTTTGGGAATTACTGCATTGTGAGCATTTGAGTTCTGTGTGTTTGAGCATGTGGTGACGGCTCACAGTCGCCATTGAAGGCCTGCAGAGACGGGGCCCACATCTGATGTCCCCTCTGCTCCTCTCTCAGTCCTTAGTGCTGTGGTGACACTAAGCATAGAGACACAACTCTACAAAGACCCATTTCATGAAACCGTACGTCTGTAGTTGTTGGCAGTGACACTGAAGTTCTTCATAAAAATGCTGTAATTGAGATGAATTTTGATTCATTGGCTTCCGGTTGCTCTGAATTCTTGCATTCATTCATCCAGTGTCCTGGAGAATTTGTTGTTTGCAAGGCACTGGGCACGCGTAGGGGGTGCAATGGTGTCATAGTTCAGTCAGAATGTTACAAAAGTACTGTAAATTAGGTAATTTTGAGACAACAGAAATTTGTTTCTTATAATTCTGGAAGCTATAAAATTCAAGAAGCAGTCACTGGCTGGTTCCGTCTGGTTCATAGATGGGGCCTCTCGCTGTGTCCTCATGGGAAAAGGAAATGGGAGCTCTCTCTAATCCCATTTCTGAAGGCTTTGCTTTCGTAAACTCATCACACCTTTCTTTTTCAAAGATTTATTTATTTATTTGAAAGGCAGAGTTATACACACAGAGAGGGTGAGATACAGAGAGAAATCTTCCATCTGCTGGTTCACTCCCCAAAAGGCCAGGGCTGGGCCAGGCTGAAGCCAAGAGCCAGGAGCTTCTTCCTGGTCTCCCACATGGGTACAGGGGCCCAAGGACTTGAGCCATGTTCGCTGCTTTCCCAGGCCATTAGGAGAGAGTTGGTTGGAATTGGAGCAGCTGGGACTCGAACAGGCCCTCATACTGGATGCCGACACTGAAGGCAGCGGTTTGACCTGCTACACCACAACGTTGGTCCCCGGGGTTTAGGATTTCAACATATCATTCTGTGGCAGGATACATTCAGTTCACTGCAGATGGAAAACCAACAAAGCTAAACCAAACCAAACCAAATGAAAAAGCCAAAGCCAACCAAGTAACTAACCAAACACACAGCAAACAATGCAGTGCCTGTCCTCATGAGGCCAAACGTCTATGGACAGGCAGATCTTCAGAACCACACCAGAAGTGTAGCCTCACCACCGTGGCAGACGGCACAAAGGCTACGTGGCTTCCCGAGAGCCTGATCCAGTGAATTGCCCCAGTTGGAAAGGCGATGGAAGGCTTCCCCTAGGAGCTGAAGCTGCTCTGTGGACAGAGGGTGGGAATTAACCAGGGAACACGGGGAGAGGGAAAGAAAAGGAAGATTCTGGTCCTAGAGACTGTGCTGGAAGAAGGCAGCCACAGGCAGGGAACAGGAGGATGTTGATTGTGACCGTGTACAGAGAGGCACAGCACAGGGATGGATGGGGCTTCGCAGAGGGACGAGGCCAGCTCTACCTTGTTTTGCAGGTTGTGTGCTGAGCTCTGGGTGCCAATGGACAGCTTTATTGGGGGTCCTGGGGACAGATGTCCTTGGCTGTAGCTGTAGGATCAGCAGTGGAGAAGAAGGCATGGAGCTCTCTGGGGGACTACTCGGTGGTCAGGTGGGATGCTGTGCAGCGATGGAAGGAGAGAGGGAGAGAATTGGCTCAGAATGGAGGATTAGCGGGGCTGAGTGGTGAGGTGGATCTCAGAGCGAGGGAGACGGGGTGTGTCCAGACGCTGGGGTCTCTGAGCAGCAGCAGGGCAGGTGTTTGTCAGGATAAAACCCGGTAGAAGTCCAGACTCAGGATTGGGGTGCTCACGACTGTGGTTTTTCCTTTTTTTTTTTTTTAAAGATTTATTTTATTTATTTGAAAGAGATGCAGAGATGCAGAGAGAGAGAGAGAGAGAGAGAGAGAGAGAGAGAGAGAGAATCGATCTTCCATCTTTTGGTTCATTCCTGAAGTGGCTACAATGGCCAGGGCTGGGTCAGGGCTGGGCCAGGCCAAAGCCAGGAGCCCAGAACTATTCCATGTGGGTTCCAGGGACCCAAGCACTTGGGCCATCTTCTGCTGCCTTCCCAGGCCCAGTAGTCCAGAGCTGGATCAGAAGTGGAGCAGCCGGGACTCAAACTGGTGCTCATACGGGATGCCAGTGTCTCAGGCTGCGGCTTAACCAGCTGCACCACAATGCTGGCCCCGTGACTGTGGTTTTGGGTATGCCAAGCTTGAAGTGCTTCTGAGATACCTGCAGAGGCTACTAGCAGCCATTCTCCTCTTATTCTTTTAAGAAGCATTTTTCCTGGATTTAACTGGGCAAAGGGCTGCCCAGTTAGAGGCCATATTTTTTTTCCTGACATTCTTTGCATTTAGGGGTGTGTCTGTGGAGTGCAATTCTGGCCAGTGGGATGTGGGTGCAGCTGATGTGTGCAACCTCTGAGTCACTGCCCTTAAGAGGAAGCCACTGACGCCTCCCCCACCCTCTTCCCCTTCCTGCGGGATGGGCTGTAGATGTGGGGGAATGTGGCATGCCCATCTTGGATCCAGAGTTGGGGGCCTTGCGTTGAGGGTGGCAGGATCTCTCTAGCAGCTTGGGCCTGGCTGTGGCTGGACTGTGATTTGTGGGGAAAATACACTGCTACTTCACTCAAGCCATGTGTTTGGGTTTCTTTGTACCTTAACTCCCACAGCATCCCAGGGGAGATGCCAAGCGGGCTTTCGGATAAATGGCATGGGTCTAGAGGCTAGAGGAGAGGTGTGCAGAGCTGATGGGAATTCCAGAACTCTTGAACCATGTGAGATTTGGGCACCGCAGGCGGAGGCTCACCGTACTACTCCCCAGAGCTGCCCCCTTCTTCCTAATGTTGAATCCTGTTCTGTTGTGTGGATGTGCCACATTTTATTTCGATGAATCCATTTGAAAAATTCAAAATCATCTTCCTCTGGGAAAGTGTTTTTATCCTTGTTGTCTGGGAAGCATGTAGAACAGAGATGGTAAATTAGCTCCCCACTTTTTCAAGAAAACTGACCCTGAAACAAGCACTAGCCAACCTCAAGGTTGCATGTAAAGTCCATGTAGTAAACCTCTTTGGCCTCATGGATGGCACAGACTCTTTTTTTTTTTTAAAGATTTATTTATTTATTTGAAAGTCAGAGTTACACAGAGAGAGAAGGAGAGGCAGAGAGAGAGAGAGGTCTTCCATCCGATGGTTCACTCCCCAATTGGCTGCAACAGCCAGAGCTGCGCCTATCTGAAGCCAGGAGCCAGGAACTTCCTCCAGGTCTCCCATGTGGGTGCAGGGGCCCAAGGACTTGGGCCATCTTCTACTGCTTTCCAAGGCCATAGCAGAGAGCTGGATTGGAAGTGGAGCAGCCGGTTTCAAACTGGCCCCCATATGGGATGCCAGTGCTTTAGCCAGGGCGTTAACCTGCTGCGCCACAGCGCCGGCCCCAGCACAGACTCTTAATTAACCACTCTTAATCAACCACTCACCTTGCCTCAGCCCATCCATGTCTTGCAGTTCTGCACTTATTTATATGCTTGCTCACTGCTTGTCTTCCCTGCTAGACTGTCAATTTTAAGGCGGGGCTGTCCGCTTCCTACCCTCAATGAATACCTAGCACCTGGCAAGTGCTCAGGGCGGGCCTCACCCACGACAGTTTCCCATGCATCGTGGTGTTGATGACTGCTTCCAATGAAGGAAGCATGGTGGTCACTGACGGCCTGGCTAACTCCAGCCCTAAGTTGACAGGTCTCTGCAGCACCAAGCATCTTGGGAAGGCGTTAGGCCCCGCTACGTGTAATACTGGGGTTAGTTTAGTCTGTGACACGTGCTACAATAGGACTGTCTCGATCAAGTATCCTCTTACAGAGATAAAGAATCTTTTTCTCTTGGGCCACACAGAATCATCAACTTAAAAATTAGCCTGCTGTAGATTCATTGAATTCCAAGTCCCACGTGTAGTTGTCCAGGCAGGGCCAAGCCAAATGATTGGGCAGGCCTTGTATGGCCTGTGGGCCGATGGTCCCCACCCCTGCATGATGGGAAAATGTTTGAAAGTCAGTATGTGGGGTCCAGAGATACAGTTCCAGAACAATTTCAGAGCACCCTAAAGGGAGGGAGCAGAAGCGTTCCCTGGGCAGCACAAGAGCTCACGGCGATCGTATTAGCGTGCAAAGAAGCATCCCATCCCTCCTGCTTCTCTTCCTATTGCGTGTGGTCATGCTTGGTGGTCACTGCCCAAGGGCCCTGGCCAATGGGCGAGAGGGCTGACTTCCCGTCGGGCCCTGCACCCCAGCACAAGCTGTGTCAGCTTCATCCTGACTCCCATTGCTGGCTTAGGTGCTCTCTGAGTCTGCTCTGGCCCCAGGTCGTTCAACCTTTGTGCAACTATCATTCAACCAGGCATCCCTAGTCTGTCTATCTCTGGGTCCTCCTTTATATACTCTTCCCCCAACTGCTGCAAGGTTAACCTTGTCATTACAACGCTCCACAAGGCCCGTGGAGGCCGGGCACCTGCACAGTGGAGAAGCCTTGTTGTCTTTTCTGAGCACAGCCCTACAAAGAGGATTCTGTAAAACCCCACCTGATGCAGCCCAAATGCTCCCGAGATCTTAGAAGCCGCTTCCCCATGCATTTTCTCCTTTAACTGCCTCGAGAACACAATGCTGCAGACATCATTACAAGCCAAATAAGCATTCTCTGAAATTCTTAGTACTGGAAGTATTTTGGATCTCGGGTCTTGTCAGGTTTTGTGTACGCAGCTGAGGTATCTTGGAGATGGGACTTGAGTCCCAGAAGTCTCAACACGAACTCCATCTGTGCTGCACATGTGTGTGTCACACACCCAGCCATGTTTCAGCAGGCCTGCACTCTGATGAGATCAGGTGTGGGATTTTCCATTTGTGTAGCATCTGGTTGTGCTGAGACAGTTTCGGACTTTTGAGCATTTAGATTTCAGGTTTTTCTCACTAGGCGAGCTCAACCTGTATTCCCATTTTTTTTTTTTTTGGCTGAAAACATTAATGTTCGGAGACATTAAATAATTTTCCTGTGTTTGCATAGCACACTCAGGCAGAGCTAGTTCCTAAATCTCAGTGACTTCGCCGCCGAAGGCTGTGTTCTTCATGGACCTCCTAGAGAAGTAGGCACTAGGACCAGAGATTCTGCCTCCCAGTCCCTGGGGCAGCCCTGGGAAGATGCATCTTTCACAACGTGCGTGGTTCTGCTGCAGGGGCTTTGTGGCATGCACTTTGGGAGGCCTTGGTGAGACCCTGCTCTCTCTGGTGGTGGCTGTGGACCTCTCCCCTCTGCTCCATGGTTCATTCAGCTGTCTCTGGGCCACAATGACATGGCCAGCTCACGGGTGTAGAGCGTGATGCTTCTTTCTCATAAATCAGAATTTCAATTTTTTACTTTCTTATTTTAAAAAATTAGTTATCCACAAACAATGAAAAATTATATATGTTTTGTGAGTACAATGAAATTAAAAAAAAATTTATTGATATTGATTTGAAAGGTAGCTTCACAGAGAGGGTGAGACAGAGAGAGAGAGAGAGATCTTCCACCTGCTAGTTCACTCCCTCAAATGGCTACAATGGCTGGGGCTGGGCCAGGCTGCAGCCAGGAACTAGGAGCTTCATCTGAGTTTCCCACATAGGTGGCAGGAGCCCAAGCATGTGAGCCTGTTGAAATGAAAAAAAAAAAAATATATATATATATATATATATATATATATATATACACACATCTAGAACTAGCAGATGCTGAATATCAATTGCTTTTTGCTTCTGTGCTGCGCTGCTTGCTCAGTGACTTAATGCGGGATGTCCAGCGTAAGAAAGGGGCGGGGATAATGGAACCTCCACGACAGGCTTCACAAACTCCAGGAAGACGGGAAGGCCCAATTCTTAGAAAACGAAACTTAGTAAACACTTACTGAAATTAATGGTCTCCTACTTCCTGTGTGACCACTTCCTTCTGAAACACTTAGTCCTGGACTGCTGAGATGCACCAATAAAATGCTCAAATTTAGGTAAATGACATATAAAGAATAAAAGAACTAGCATACATGTGTAATGACGAATATACTTGTTTACTCGAGTGTATAAAAACGCTGATGAGAGAGGCGGGGCTTCTCACCCCCACGCTGAACTATGTTGTATGTGTCGATGGGAGCCCCAGATAGCTGGCATTAAAATAATAAATCCTCTTGCCCTTGCATCTGTGACTGTCTTTTGTGGGTTAATTGGGAAATGTCTCGGATCCCATAATTCAACAAGCCATCTTCTGATGCTTTCCCAGATGCATTAGCAGGAAGCTGGATCAGAACTGGAACAGCTGGGACTTGAACCTGCAGTCCAATAGAGGATGGCTGCATGGCAGGTGGCAGCTTAATCCACTGCACCACAATGAGAGCCCCACAAGTGATGTTTTGACAGATACATGCATTGTGACATGATTAAATCAAGCAGTTAAGGCTGCTGCTCCTATGGGTGAGGGTTTGAGACTCAGCTGCTCCACTTCTGATCCAGCTCCTCACGAGTGCACCTGGGAAAGCATCAGAGGATGGCTCAAGTGCATGGGCTCCTGCACCCATGTGGGAGACCTGTGTGAAGTTCAGGTCCTGAACTTTGGACCTCCTGGCTTTGGATCAGCCTAGCTCTAGCTAGAAGAAGCAAGGTGCCCGTTTGCATAAAATAGAGCAGAGACTGCACACATGGCCAGAAGTAACAGGAGGAGCTTATAGCGGGATCCACGGTCCGATTCTGGTCACCAAGACAGACTCCCAGCAGCTCAGTGAGGCTAGCGCTGCCATTGCAGCCCGGCAAGTGAACTCGTGGATGGAAGACCTCTCCCTCTCCCTTTCTCTCCCTCTTTCTCTTTCCCTCTCTCTCTCACTCTGCGTTTCAAATAAATAAATAAATCTTTAAAAAAATCAAACTCATTAACCTATCCTTCACCTTACATACTCAGCATTTTTGTAGTGAAAATATTTTAAATCTATTTTCATAACGATTTTCAAATAAGCGATGCATCGTCAGTGACTGTGGTCATCACGCTGCACAGCAGGTCTCCAGAATCTGTTCTTGCAAGTTCCCTAAGACCTGGTCCCTTTGACCAGCATCTCTGCTCTCCTGTGCTCTCTGCCGCTGTGACTTCTGAATTCCACGTGTAGATGAGACCTTGCGGTATTCATCCATGTTGTCACAAATGAGATGCTTCTTTTACTTTTGCTGTGGCAAGTGGAAACACATCCAGTTCCTCCCAAAGAGGCCCTGGAATCTTCGCACAGGGATCTAAGAAGCAGAGCACACGTCTACTTCACATCATTTGAAATAGCTCTCTGCCTTTTTGGAAGGTCAAGGCTTGCACCCTGATTCTGAAGGTGCTATTGAAATAATTCTCTGACAGAGCGTTGGAAGCACTGGTGATACTTAGAGATCCTTCGGCGTGGCCAATGATGGCCCTGTAAATACTTTGCAAAGCCCGAGTTGTTCCTAATTTCACTGTAGGATTGGGCAGGTGTGATGACGGTCAACAGTGGACCAGCTGCATTGGAAGTCTGCAAGTTACCCATGCTCACATTTGGGGTCACAGAATGGCTACAGCTATTGAACACATGAGGGTTGTGTCTGGAATTCATGGACAATGGATCTCTATCTGGGAGGTCTGGCTCCCTTAGGATCATACTGAAGGCATTCACTGAGGGAAAGGGCCTTATGTGTACTGACCTCAACCACAGAGCATCGAGCCGAAAGGATTATTCTTGGGTCTTAAAACATTGATGGCATTGATCCTGCCAGATATAGACTGGATTGGGACCCAGCAGCCCCTCCCTTTTTCTTCCAATTTCTCCCTTTGGGAATGGGACTTTCCCAAGGAGGTGCGGCACAGGCAAAGGGTAGATATTCCCGTGCTGGAAGCCGATAACTTGTCTGGTTTTACAGGTTCACAGATGGAGAGGAATTTTGCCCAAGGATGAGTCATATCCAAGACTCGCCCATGTCTGATTTAGAGAATCTTTGGATGAGATTTTGGACTTAGGGTTGATAACTTGACTGGGTCAAGGCTTTCTGGGATGTTGGGCTGGGGTGAATCTATTTTGCCTGTGAAAAACACAAGCATTTGGTGGGGAGGAGTGCAGAGAGTTCACCGTGTCCTTCTAAGTTCTTATGCTGAGTCCAAGCCCCAGCATCTCAGAAGGTGACCTTATTAGGAAATTGGGTTGCTGCAAGTGGAATCAGTTAGGATGAGGTCACAGTGGAGTAGGGTGGGCCCTGATCCATGACTTGTGCTCTTATAAAAGGAGCTAACTTGGACACAGATACAGACACAAGGAGAACATGGTGTGAAGATGAAGGCAGAGACTGGAGTGATGTGTCTACGAGCCACAGAATGCAAAAGATTGCTAGCAAACCCCCCAAGCCAGGGGAGAGGCATGCAAGCCCTTCCAACACCTGTGCCTCAGGCTTCCAGGCTGCAGAACTGTGGGAAAATTTCTGTTGCTGAAACCACCTCATTGGTTGTATTTGTTATGGCGGCTTTAGCAAGCTTAATACAGAAGCTGGCAGCATTTAAAGCTTTCTGGACACAAAACGTCTTCCCTGAAGACTGTCTTTATCCCCAACTTAATAATGTAAACACTCTATTTTGAGCAAACTCTAAGATACAGGGGAACTATCATGGAATTAGAGTTTAATTACCAAGATGTCAGTGAAGGTCCCTGCCTCATTCCTGAAGCCTCAGAATGAGCACTGTGGCCCAGAACCTGCCCTCACGACCAGGGAGGCCTTGGGACTACGCACCATTTGGCATCCGTCACGACCCATAAGCAGATTATCTTTAAAAGAAAAGCCCTTGAGTGTAGTGAATCTCTCAGTGTTTCCCTCTGAGCACCACTTAATGGTGTTCCTTTGTTCACCATGCCAAGATATTTTTGGCTTATTCTCCATCCTGGTCAAGCCAGGAGTCAAGAAAGCAAGGCTCTGCTCTCCTGGTCCCCTGTGGCCAGAGCTTCTTTCAATCTGCCCACCAGCTGCCTCTGTGAACACAGCTGGGGTGGAGGGGTGGAGACTTCTCACACTAAGGATGAGAGGTTTGTGTCCCAGCCTGCCATGGACCAGGCTTCTGTCGGAATTAGAGCTGAGTGCAGGTCATTTGTTTACTTCTTGGATGAAGTAAACAGGAGAGTACAGGAGTACAGGAGAGGCCTTTGGGGAAGCAATGTGCCTAGACCCGTTGTGGAGTCACCCCCACCTCCTTGCATATTGAATGTAGCTCCGAACAGCTGTGATGTGGGTGTCAGGATCCTTGACAAGGGACAGATGGGTAGGGACACACACCAGTCTCTTCTGAGCAGGTTGCTGAATCCCATTAGGGAAGAGCGAGCCCTTATGACACAATGCCTGGAAGCCCCTGGGGTATTATCCAGCACAGCAACACCCACTTGCCCTCATCTCCATGAAAACCATGCTCTCAGGTGGACTGCACGCCTTGAATATGGCAGAATTTGCTCCATAAAATCCAGGGCTCTTGGGGATGGGTGATGTTAAAGCTCTGAGCTGACCCCTTTGCAGCCTGCCCACGGTGTTTCTTACTTGCTGTGATGCACGGTTCAAGTGTTTGCTTTTTGAAGTGTAGCACTTCCTCAGCGACTGATTTGCCTACAGCACTAGGATGGGTGGGGATAATGCTCAGCCAGAGTGGACTGGTGTTCCTTGGCTGGGAAAATGTTGAGGATTTCCCTTGCAGAGAAGGCAGAGAAGGACTCGGTGGAGGTCGGTCAGCTGTGAAGCAGGGGATCTGCCATTATGAGGAGAGGGCAGTGCCTTGGGTGAGAGGGGTTTCAGGTATAACGTGACTCAGGACTTGGGGGGTGCCCGATGGGCTAGATTCATGGGAAGGGGCAATCCATCACATGGTCCAGGCAGAAAACATGTCCTTCAAGATGCTGTCAACAGAGGGGATTTAATAGAGGGGACTGGTTCCACGGGAAGAGCTGGGTAGCTACAACAGGGGCCAGTGAGGAATATTAGACATCAGGGAAGCAGGAAGCGTTCCCCAGCTGCAGGGTCAGATGTGGGATTGGTCACAGCCCAGCAGCTGGGGTACCACGCGGGAACGGGAATCGGACCAGGCTGCCGAGGGTGAGCTGGGACCGTGGAAAGGAGCTGCCTGGTAGGTGATGGAGCAGCTGTCTGAGACGCTGCTTGAGGCAAGAGGGAGAAATACTCCGGCTGCTCCCCATCACCACTGAATTTTAGGGCACAAACTAGAGGAATCTCCTAGGTAAAGAGACCCAAGAAGAGAAAAGAAGCAGAGGACGCAGTAGACCCGAGAGTAGACCGGCAGGTGACCAGCACGGCCACGGTGGCTGAGGTGCTGTGCTAGGTGCCATTACCCAGGGTCTGCGAGTGCTGTCAGGGGACTCAGGGCCAGCGAGGGCTCTGGCTCTGGGTCCTCCAACAGCACAGCGGGGAGCAGGATTCCACCATCTCAGGAAAAGGTGGCCTGGAGGGCAGGAGCAGAGCTGTGGGACTCACTGCATGGACAGTGAGGTTATTTGCAGCTCAGCCTTCCAGCCTGGGCTCCATGCACTCTCCTGTGCCACCAGGGTCAGCCCCAGGGCCCAGCATCCTATCATCCAAGGACAGCCTGCCCACGGTGTGCCTTTCCCCTTCCTTGGGAACCCTGTGAGCCTGGATTAGAAATAAAAAGGCACCTCTCAGCAGAAAGAGGCCGAGACAGGCCGTGGCTGGGAGAACAATCGGAGGGAAGGAGGGGCTGTCTGCCCAGCGGGTATCTCACCCAACTGAGACTTCCAGAACAGGAGCAGCCACCCGCGAAAGGAGGGACCTGGTTTTGGCTACGGTTAAGGGACAGGAGAGAAAGTGAGCCTGAGCCAAGATTTCAAAGCAGGGCTGACCATGTTGGGGCCCAGCTGTCGGCACAGCACTGGTCGCAGTGCTGTCTGCCTACACTTTGGGAAGACAAAGGCCAACGTCAGCCCCCAGATCCCGCAAGCTCATCTCTCTCTCTGACTCACAGATCTGTTGCGTCTCCTCGGTTGACAACACGCGGTGGAGGTTTGGAATGGATTTTGGTGTCACAACAGTGTTTTTTAGCTGGCTGCCGAGCCTGAGTGATGAGTGTGCAGGGTGTGCTGGGAGAATGTGAAGGCAGCTGATGAGGCCATGTGTCCTGCAGCGTTGAGTCACTGCACAGATCACAGCAAGGCCTCAAGGCCATGGAAAACATTTCTAAGGGTCTCCAACAGATTCATCCATGCACTCGTGTATGGGACATTGTCCAGGCGAGGTTTTGAGCTGTGTTTCCTGTGGAGTGATGATTCCTGGATACTGTCACTGAGTGCTCAGAGCTACTTTTCCTAGTCCTTTTTGTGCTCTGTTAGCCATTCTGCAAGAAAGAAGCACTGTACCTTTGAGGCAGCATCTAAGCCACAGGCCTCATGCTCACAGCGTCCCCTATTCCATCTTCACCAGAGGTGTTGGCAAATACTCCCCCGCTTAAATGATTGCTAAAGCAGATGATAGGAAACTCTGCCTCAAAGGTGCTGGTCTGCATACATAGGAAACTTTTTAAAGATTTATTTGACAGGTAGAGTTATAGACAGAGAGACAGAGAGAAAGGTCTTCCTTCCGTTGGTTTACTCCCCAAATGGCTGCCATGGCCGGTGCTACGCCCATCCGAAGCCAGGAGCCAGGTGCTTTTTCCTGGTCTCCCATGCAGGTGCAGGTGCAGGGCCCAAGCACTTGGGCCATCCTCCACTGCCCTCCCGGGCCACAGCAGAGAGCTGGACTGGAAGAGGAGCAACGGGACTAGAACTTGGTGCCCATATGGGATGCTTGTGCTGCAGGCAGAGGATTAACCAAGTGAGCCATGGCACCAGCCCCAGAAACTTTCTTAACACAAGTGTTACCCATCCAAAAAAGGGGAAAACTAGAAGCGGTTCCTTGGGGCCAGCACTGTGGTGTAGTAGGTGAAGCTTCTGCCTACGATGCTGGCATCCCTTATGGGTACTGGTTCAAGTCCTGGCTGCTCCTCTTCTGACCCAGCTCTCTGCTATGGCCTGGGGAAGCATAGAAGATGGCCCAAGTGTTTGGGCCTCTGCACCCATGTGGGAAACTAGAAGAAACCGCTGGCTTCGGATCAGCCCAGGTCCGGCCATTGCAGCCATTTGGGGAGTAAACCAGCAGATGGAAGTCCTTTCTCTCTGTCTCTCCCTCTCTCTGTATGTAACTCTACCTCTCAAATAAATAAATAAAATATTTTGTGTGTGTGCTATCCCCATTCCTAGTCTGGAAGTTTCCTGATTCTGAGAGCATTGAGCAACAGGATTCTCTCCCTGGGTCTGGGGTCTGAATGGCCCCGCCTGGCGGGGGATGCTGTCACCTCATTGGGCACTTTGGCCTGGAGAGCATCACATTCATCTCACCCAGCACAGCACTGTGCCCAGGAATCTGCTTCTGTGCCTGCAGAATAATCCGCTCTGTAAACAGACCACTTTATTCAGCCTTGAAGAAAACACCAGACACTGACGTGACTGATCGCTCTCCTGGAACAAGGGGTGGGTAGGGCTGGCAGGGAGGGCCGGGGAGGGAGCACCGGCCTGTGTATTGGAAAGGCAGCACACAGATCTGCAGTGTCCTGGAATCCATCATTAGGGAGAACAGGATTCCATGGTCTTGCCCTTACAGAAACACTTAATGGGTCCATCTGGGGGAAGCCCCAGTGTGCTCATTGTGGCCACATGGCCAACAGGCAAGCTCACCACGCACCTGCAGGCCTTCCCCAAGTCTCTGAAATCATCACATGTGCACCAAACATGTGCACCAAACATGCCTTCTCCATGACACTTTGTGTGTTAGGGTCTAGGGGTACAATAGAAGAAGGTTCTCATTTCTCAAGGAACTTCTAATCCTACAAACAGCCAATTGGATGAGAGGATTCGCAGCAGTCTTTGGGGACACAGAGGCTGGACACACACTGTGGGAGGGAGGCGTGGGCTGTGCTCAGCTGTCTGGGTTCATTCTTTGGAACTCTGCTGATCCCTGCCTCTGTACTTCCCACAGTAAGTTTTTTTTTTGAGGGAAAAAACATGATCCTAGAGTCTCTCTCATTGCTTTCTCTCTCTTCTCTCCTCTTGTCTCCTTTTCCTTGTCCCTCTGCAACGTGAGATGAGGGACAGCGGTCATCTTTTCCAAGTTGGGACCCAGCTAGGGCAAAGCCCCCGAGTCAGAGAGTGAAGTCAGAGGTGGAGACTGCTGGGCTGGGGCAGTGGCAACCAGGGCACAGAGCTGGGTGTGGAGCTACAGTGGGCCGAGTGTGAAGAGTATGGACGCCAAAGAGATGTGCAGAGACAGGGTAGAGAAATGCCCACTGTCAGCAAGGACACAAGCTGACATCATTTGGGAGCTGACATCATTTGTCACTCCTGGACACAAAGACGGCCTCTTGGCTGGGTCAGGCAGCCTCTGTGTACTTGCTGCCCAGAAGGAGCCATCTGAGAGCAGTGCACCTGCGACCTGCCGGTGGGGACTGAGGAATTTAGGGTGGAGGTAAGAGCAGGCTGACTCCTCTCTGGACGCCTGGCTGTACTTTCTGGAGCGTGGCCCTGGGCAGAGGAATCCTGCTAACTTCTGAGCGTTTGCAGCCTTGGAGTAAGTAACTTCTAAGGGAGCCCAGAACAGCAAGGAACGCCAGTGCCAAGTTGTGGCCGGGCTTTCGTCTCCATTTCCTTCCAGACTTTCAGGAGAAAGGGGATGCTGTGTGCTCGGCCCCGTGGAATTGTGATTACTCACCCATGGAAGCGGGCCACCCCTCGGGACGCTGGCAAGTGCTGGGGAAACTCCTTTCAACACCAGCCCCGAGGAATTCTCATGATCCTGGTTTCCATTCTGGTCAAGACGGAGATGAAAGGGCTCCATCCAGCACTGGGAAGAACTCTAATTTTGATTCCGAGGGAGGCGCAGCTAGATGGAAAACGGGCTAACCTTTCATCTCGGCTGTGGACGGAGAGGCAGATCCTGTTACCCATCAGACGCCCTGTGGGGCGCTGAGTTTCTTGCATAAGGCCCAGCTCTAAAATCGGAGCCTTGCAGATGGGGAGAAGTAGCCACGAGAGTCTGGTGTATTTGTTCATTTTCCCAGAAAAATGCCGCTGGATATTGCCAGATACCTTCGTCTTTGTGACTTTGTGTTTTCTTGATAGTTTGGCAAATGCAACTCAAAATACCTGTGTTCCTAGAGAAAGCTTGTGGTTGGTTGAAGCAGGACCACTCCTGCAGAAGGTTCTCTTTTCCCCTCGTTTCTCCTAGTCCCCCGTTGTATGTAATTCCATGAACTTCATCACATCCAGATTCGCTATTCTTCTTAAAATGAAAAAAAATTTAATTGTGCTAACATGTGCATAAAACCTACCATTATAACCATTTCTTCTTAAAGTTTGTTTATTCAAAAGGCAGAGCTAAATATATGTGTGTGTGTGTGTGTGTGTGTGTGTGTGTAATGTATGTGTATATAAATATATATATTTAGGAAGAGAAAGAGGGAGAGAGGGAGAAAGACCTGTCAGCTGGTTCACTCCGGCAAATGCCTGCAACAGCCAGGCTTGGGCCCAGGCCAAAGCCAGGAGCAAGAAACTCAATCTAGGTCTCCCACGTGGGTGACCAAGTGCCTGAGCCATCACCTGCCACCTCCCAGCGTCCCCATTAGCAGGAGGCTGTATGGAAGGTGGAGGTGGGACTTGATCCCAAGGCACTCTGATATGGGATGTGCTATCATAAGTCGTGGCTTAGCCTGATGCACAACAGAGCCCTCTCCCGACCCTTGCCTCCTAGCCACTTCTGGGTACACAATATGGCGGTCAGGGATCCTTGCGTTGTTGCGTTACCTCTCTGCCATGGTTCCTGGAGACCCCCCTTCTACCTTCTCTTTCTATGAGTATGACCAGCTTAGGTATCTGATATAGGGGGTCATAACAGTATTTCTCATTTTGTGACTAGTTTATTTCACTCAGGATAATGCCCTTGTGGATTTGGTACGTTTTGCCTTTATTTTATATATTTTAAAAGTTAGTTATTTGCCAGACAGACAGAGCTTTCCTCTGCCAGTTCACTCCCCAAATTCCTGCAGTAGTCCAGGACGAAAACTGAAAGCAGAGAGCAGAGAGCTGAGAACTGCATCCAGGCCTCCCACTAGGGTGGCAGGAATCCGACCACTGGGGCCGTCACTGCTGCCTGCCAGGTTCTGCCTCAGCAGGAAACTCGAGTCAGGAGCCAGAGCTGGGAGTCACACCCCGGCCCTCTGATGTGGGACGCAGGCGTCTTAACTGTTAGGGCACAGGCTTGCCCCAATGCTTGTTCTTTCACACTTCCTCCTCGTGTTGGAAGCCTAACCCAAAGGTCATCAATGGAATTTTAAAAACAATCTCCGAGCCTGGAAACTCTAAAGGCCGCATTGCTCACGGCAGGGCGGAGCATCCCAGAGGTGAAAAACCCACCCGGGCAAAGCTCACTCTGCTGGAGCAGAGGGGCGTGTGAAGCGGTGCCAGCTGGGGACCTCCTGCGCAGCCGGGCACAGTGCCCGCAGGCCCGAAGCCAGGGCAGGGGACGCTCTGCAGATGTGCCCCCGTTCCTGCTGGTGCTGGTGGTCACGCGGCTCTCCTGGGGCTGCGGTGACAGCTGCCAGCGGAGTGGAGCTGGCAGCAGCTGTGGAAGGAGGCATCTGCCTGTGCTGTCGCGGGTGGAAGCCACGATGAGGGCAGGAGCAGAGGACACAGAGAGAACACCCTGCTGGGCCTCTTTGCATGCCCACCTCCCCAGATGGCGCCCCCAGGTGTCTCCCCCACATCAGGGCGTACTGCAGAGCTGCTTGTCCCCTGTGTTCAAGCCCGGAACATTTCCAGGACCCAGAGGGCTGGTGCTTAAGCCAAGGCTGGATGAGAGGCAGGGGGCTGGCCTGGGACCTAGGCCGTTCATCTCACAGACGTGACTTCCGAAAGTGCCATGGGATTCTCATGTCTCGGCAGCAGCGCAAATAATCCCTAAGAACCATGGCACCGTCTTTTTCAAAAGAATGTAATTTGCTTCTGTCAATAACACAGATTTCCCACCCCAAAGAGCCAATGTGTTTTTCTCACTACTTGTCAAATCTTTTACACTGCGATGACTAATGGAAAATACACTGGCAATTTGTTACCGTTTTGGCATTGTTTGCTATCAGAAATGACGCTGGAACAAAAGGGGTCATCAGTTACCATTTATTCAAAATTTATTCTCCCCAGGGGGAGTACACACTCACATATCAATAGGGGTTGATCACTCTAACGTGCGTAGTTTTATAAATGGTCTCTGCAGTCGCTTTAAAGACCCTGTTCCCATCCGTCAGTTCATTTTGGCGTCACAAGAATGTTAATGCTATTGCTGGGGTGGAAAAGAATGGAGCTTAGAGGAGAAATGCTTGTCTGAGGCCATTTAGGAAGTCAATTGGGGCTAAAATATAGGTCTCCTGAGATCTAAACCAGCGCCCTTTCCACTTAGCTAGACTTGAGAAGAACAGATCAGAGCCCTAGCAAGAGAGGTGGGACATTGTATGTCTTTTGGTCCCTATTATTGATGGGCAATGTTCCCCCCTGGTTCCCAACCAAAGCAATTCTGCAGAGACTTGGAAATCTAAGGAACATGCTGCTAGCTTGCACTACATAAAAGTGCCATTTTTGAAAAGACTAAAATAGTCCAATATCCACAGTTTCATGCATTGCAGACCAGTCTCTCTTACCACATGGATGCAGGCTACAGTTCGCCTGTAGCGTCACATTGGTCTTTTTATCGGCTAATCCGGCTGGTGGCTTGTTTTCAGTGTGCTGCCTCGTGGTATGAATCAGCCCGTGACCTCAGATCGTTGTATGAGTAGGCTCCCTCACCACATCGAGCCAATTACAGAGGCTGCTGGCCAAACGCTGCAATTGACCCCAAAGCTGACAACTTCAGGTTGTGTCAACATGACTCACCAGTGGCCAGCCCACGAGCATTTTCAGCAGGTCCAACCTGCCCTTGCTGACTGCACATTCTGCCTGGCCGGGGAATGAGATCAGGATCCTTTGCTCTCCCTCTGGCCGAGATCTGCATGTATCCTGGTGAGTGGGAGATTTCCATCAGAAAAGCAGGAGGATGTTCTGGCAGAACATCAAGACCGAAGGACGCAGCAGTGAGTCAAGTGGTCGGAGAGACACGTGCTGGAGGCGGCCACTCTCGCCACTCCCTGGAAGCCGGGAACTCACATGCGGGGACCGGTTTCCCGCCATCTGGAGCCAAGTCGGGAGACTCCCACCAGGGACGGCTGGGCTTCAAGTGGGGGCATCCTGGCAGCAGGGCCAAGGCTGGCACTGCAGAAAGGTGGAGCCTCCGATGGCAGAGAGAGCAGGACGGAGCCTTTTTGCACTTGTGAGCCACTTGACACGGGGCGTGGGATCACGTTAAGCCTAGAAGCCTCTGGCTTTGCTGCATCCAAGGAGCTGTGTTCCCAAGGCATCTCTCAGGCATCTCTGTTTCTGGCCGTGAGGGCTTCGTTTTTACTCTGCGCTTCAAGTGGGAAGAGATTGCAAACGCATGAGGCAGAAGAACCTGCCTCCCACAGGGAGATGACAGACCCACAGGCTGCAGTTAGAAAGACCTGAAGTCCCGGTGACAGCCGTGCAGAGTGTCGGAGGCCAGCAGTGTCCTCTAGCATCAACAGAGAATGTGAGCGTCTCAAGGCAGACCCAGCCCCTGTCCTATCCCGGGTCCCTCAGTTAGTTGTGAGTTCTTGGAAAAGCACACCGCGTGAGTGTCTAGACACCCTGACCCGAAGCACTGTGACCTCCGCCGTCACCCCTCGAGCACCCTGAGACAGGTGTCTTTCCACGGATGCCCTCACACACCTACTACAGCGCTGCAGGCGCTCCCCGCCCATGCAGGTGCGGAGTCTCCCCTGCTCTGGTTGGGATGGGCTGCACACTGAAAAGCTGCTTGAGGGAAGCTGCTGAGCGCTCTCACTTGGCCAGAGTGGTCTAGGGTTTCTGCCTGGTGGACTCTGTATAATTTTGAAAATTTTTTATTTATTTGGAAAGGCACCCATACACACACACGGCGGGGTGGAAGGAGAGATTATCATCCACTTGCTGGTTTACTCCTCAAATGCCTGCAGCAGCTGGGGCTGGGCCAGGCTGAAGCCAGGAGCTGGAACTCAATCTGGCTCTTCCACATGGGCGGCAGGGACCCAGCCACTTGAGCCATCATCTACCACCTCCCAAGGTGCACATTAGTAGGGAGTTGGAATTGGGAGCAAAGCCAGGACTCAAAGCCTGATGTTCCAATCATGGATATGGGTGCCTTAAGTGGTGTCTTCACCAAAGTGCCAGTCAACTGCCCTTTCACACATAATTTAAAATAACCAATCCCAAGACTAGAAGGTCAGTTCAACTCTTAGGAGATGAAACCCAGATGGTCTATAATGAAGGTTTTTATGAGGGGCTTCCAAAGTCTGCAGAAAATGTGTATTATGGAAAAGCCACACTAGGCTTTCACAATATTTTTGCATCAAAATACATTTATTGAGGCCAGTGCTGTGGCGTGTCCTCCGCCTGCGGGGACAGCATCCCTTATGGACACCGGTTGTAGTCCCGCTGCTCCTCTTCCAATCTAGCTCTCTGCTGTGGCCTGGGAAAGCAGTAGAAGATGGCCCAAGTGCTTGGGCCCCTGCACCCGCGTGGGAGACCTGGAAGAAGCTCCTGGCTCCTGGCTTCGGATCAGCTCAGCTCCAGCCATTGCAACTATTTGGGGAGTGAATCAGCAGATGGAAGGACCCCCCCCACACACTTGTCCCTCTCTCTGTAGGTCTACCTCTCAAATAAATATTTTTTTTAAAAAGTGACATTTATCTTTTAATTCCATCTTTTCAAACACAGCTTTGAAGTTACCTTGTGCAACTATGGGATGGATTTAATTCTGAAAGAAATTTGTGTGACTGCAGTTGAAAGAATTCAATGTCTAACAATTTTTTTTCTAGTTATGGAAACATTGGGTTTGTGTATGTGTTTTGGCTGACATACTTCTTTAAAAAACGTTTTGTTTTATTTGTTTATTTGAAAGGCAGAGTTGCAGAGGGAGAAAGAGAGAGAGAGAGAGAGAGAAAGAGATTGATTCTCTCCCTAAGTAGACTCAGCCGACAGGGTTGGGTCAGGCTGAAGCCAGGAGCCAGGAACTCCATCCAGGTGTCCAGCATGGGTAGCAGGGGCCCAAGCACTTAGACCATCTTCCGCTGCCTGCCCAGGAGCATCAGCAAGGAGCAGGGTCTGAATCAGAGCAGTTAGACTGAAACTGGTGCTGCTAGACGGGATGCTGGAGTTGCAAGTGGTGGCTTAAGCTGCTGTGCCCCAATGCCTGCCCCTCTAACAGGTGTAAAAGCCGGGCCTCCAGCTCCTTAAGTATGGAAATGAGTGGAGAATGATGCCTAGGGTGTCCATGTGCTCCAGCATTGGGCTTCTGAGAGGCTGCTGGCTGTCAGTGCAACCTTCCCCACACTGTTGAAATGCGGTTTTCAGTGCCTTTGTACATTTGAATGTTGGTTTTTGTACTCCTGGGACATCCAGTGTTTCACTGAACATCATCATTTAGCTGTGCCACAAACCTGGGGAGCACCTTAGCTTAAAGGAGCACTTCGGGCCTGTGTTGTGGTGTGATGGGTTAAGCCACTGCCTGCAATGCTGGCATTCCATGTGTAGGTGCTGGATCTTGTCCTGGCTGCTCCACTTCTGATCCAGCTCCTTGCTAATGGCCTGGGAAAAGCAGCGGAGGATGGCCCAAGTACATAGGCCCCTGCTACCCATGTGGGAGACTTGGATGGAGTTCCTGGTTCCTGGCTTTGGCCTGGCCCAGTCTTGGCCATTGTGGCCATCTGGGGAGTGAACCAGTGGATGGAAGCTCTCTCTCTGGCTCTTCCTTTCTGTAACTGCCTTTCAAATCAATAAATCAATGAATCTTTTTTAAAAGGAGCACTTTACTTCTTTAGGATCTCTGATACCCTGGGGTGTATGGTAAACCTCCAGGAGGGAAAGATATGCTCATGGGTCACCAAAATTTTGATCTGAAAAAATTTTTCTTTTCAAACCCAGTGTACTAGGGCTGCCGTAATAAAGCATTACAAATTAGCTGGCTGGAAACAACTTTTTTATATATCTTTGGAGACTGGAAATCTGAAATCAAGATGTCAGTAGGGCCATGTTCTCTCTGAAGTTTCTAGAAGGAGGATCAGCTTCAAACCTTTTCCCCAACTTCTGGGGTTGCCGGCCACCCCTGGGTTCCGTGGCATGGGGAAGCGTCCGTGTCCTCTGCCTCTGTTGTCACGTGTGCCCTTCCTATGTTTCTCTGTGTCTCTTCTTTCTCTTAAGGACACCAATCACATTGGATCAGGGCCCAGCCTGATTGAGGATGACCTCATCTTAACTTGATTACGTCTGCAAAGATCTTATTTCTAAATAAGTCACAGTCACAGGTGGCAGAAGCGAGGATGTCAGCCCATGACAGACAGCTAGTCACACTTCTCAAAAGCCAGACTCCAATGAACACCTCTTGGTGAATGCTCTCCTCCGAACTTGAACTGCGATGGGCATTCACTGACCGGGTGTCCAGGATAACGGTGCAGTCTGGTATTTTTAACCTGACACCAAGGGGCCCATGGCCTTGCCTGAGGAAAGGATTACGTTTTCATTCATCCCACTGTCTAACTGAACTTGAGTAATTCCTTCATTATGAGTGTAGGCAACAAACCACAGTAATGTCTGGAGTACCTGTGGCTTTGTCAGCTGTAGAAATCACAGGGAATTTGATATCTCACTATGATTGTTGCAGATTCCTTGCGATGTCATTTATACTCCTCACCATTTCAAAATCCTGGTGGTTATTAGATCTGCTACTAGATTTTATTTAATGTGCTAGCAAGGAAACATGTAAAAGCATAATGCAAATTTGTTTTAATATTGAATAGCTGTGTTTCATCATCATTTGTTTCCTTTGCAAATCTTTGTATTCTCTTTCTTAGATTTATTTATTTAATTTGAAAGGCAAAGTTACAGAGACAATGAGAGACAGAAGACATCTTCCATTTGTTGGTTCACTCTGTAAATAGCCACAACACCTGGGGCTGGGCCAAGCCGAAGCCAGGAGCTTCATCTGGGTCTTCCACATGGTTGACAGGGGTCCAAGTACTTGGGCCTTCTTCTGTGGCTTTCCCAGGTGCCTTAGCATGGAGCTGGTTTGGAAGTGGAGCAGCTGGGACTTGAACTGGTGCCCTTATCAGATGCTGGTGGCAAGGGCAGCAGCTTAGTACTTAGTACTGCACCACATAACCAGCCCGTGTGCTTTCTTTCATACGTCAGAAGACACTATTCTGAGAAAGAGACTGTAGGCTGTCCCCAGCAATGACCTTTATGACCCAAGCAACCCAATGTCCCAGAGAAGGGCTTAACCCAGAGCCATAACCTAGCAGAATATTTTTAGAAAACCAGATAGAATGAATAAATCAACCCAGCACAGATGCAATCACATGTCTTAGCAGTGGGGATAATGTTGAGAAATGTAGTGTCAGGCAATGTCATCAATGTGCCAGTCTCACAGAGTGAACTTACACAGGAACACAGCTTCATGCCCTGGACAGCAGAATCTTATGGGACCATTATCACCTCTGTGGTCTGTTGTGCTAGGCATGATTGTATTGTGAATACTTCATTTGTAAATAAAATGCTCAATTAGGACAAAACATGAAAGTATGAAGTCACACTTAAGTATCTTGCACAGCCATCTTCAATGACTGCCACTCTCTATTCCGTGTAAGTGGACCACACTGCCAAGGAAAGGTTTCTTTAAATTGTAGGCTTAAAATTTGGCTACTACATGCTTGGATCCTTCAAAAATTAATTAAAAATGGAAGAAAAACGAAAGTGTATGGGGCTGTGGTTGTGGCACTGTGATGCCAGCATCCTATATATATATTTCTCTCTGTAACTCTATACCTTTTACGTAAATAAATAAATACATTATTTTAAAAAGGTAAGTTTAGGGGCTGGCATTGTGGAGTAGCAGGCAAAGCTACTGCTTGTGATACCAATTTGTGTCTCGGCTTCCCCACTTCCAATCCAGCTCCCTGCTGATGGCCTGCGAAAGCAGTGGAAGATAACCCAGGTGCTTGAGCCCCTGTACCCACATGGGGCACCTGGATGAAGCGCTTGACTCCTAGTTATCACCTGGCCCAGCCCTGGCTGTTGTGGTCACTTGGGGAGTGAACTAGCAGATGGAAGACCTCTCTTTTCCTGTCCCTCTCTTTGTAACTCTGACTTTCAAATAAATAAATCTATTTTTAAAGCTATGTTTATTTTGGAAAAGGGATTTTTGGAACCCAGGCATCATTTTCATAAAGCACATGTCCATGAACGTTTGGAAGACACTCTTACATTCAGAAGAGTACCTGGAGATCGCTAGAAGCTCACATTATGCCGTGTGTGTTGAATGCGTCAGTTGAACATTTTCAGTTCATACAGGAATAAATCTTGGTTTGCCCTGTATCAAGGGGGTTCCCAGGACTTGGGACTCAGACCATGGAAACGGAGAAGTGCTGGCAGGCTAGGCTGGATCAGTCACCTGGGCCCAATCTCTTGGCTTCATGAACCAGCACAGCCAGGCTATGTGGCCCAGAGTCGTGGCAGACGTCACTGGGCGTGACCCAGGAGCAGTGTGGCCTGCGAAGTTTGAATCCCAGCCCAGCCCTGCCTCTGACGCTTCAAGGGACCAGGCCCTTCTGCTAATCTGAGCCTTCTTCCTCTTCTCTGAAAAATCGAGATGCCAGGGTGTGTCCTGGGAGATTTCCATGGAGAGAGCAGAGCGAAAGTGCTTTGGGAACTGCGCACAGGGCCGTACTGCACAAATCACAACGTTTGTGAGTGTGTGTGGCAGTACCGCTTGGGTAGACACTGGTAGCTTTCTCTCATGTGCCAGACCGGTCTGTCCCTTCAGCCCACTCCTTCCAACTCTCCAGCTCCAGCTCCTCCACGATCAAGTGCCCAGCAAGGCCCAGGGGACGCTGGCCTGGGTGAGGGGTCCCCAAGCTGTGTCCTTCCCCTCAACACATAGGGGATACGTCCATTCTGCCTCCCCTCAAGCCAACCCCTGCCCCTGCCTTCACTCCTTCTCTCTCTCTCATCACGGGCTGCCTGCAGCCAGTTCCCCAGGCGGGCGTCCTCACTGTGGCTGCACAGCTCAGTCACTCAGAGAATCTTTCCCTCCCTGACCGGTGCTGCGCCTCCAGCAAGGACTTGAGACTCTGCGGGAGAGGGTGTGGCCCCAGGGTTGGACTGACAGTCTCGGCCACTCCTGCTGAGAACTGCCACTGAGGCCTTTACTGCTCAGCCTCAGCCTCACCTCCACCTCCGCCTTCCGCTGCGTTAGGAAGAGCACTCCAGGGATGACAGGGACAGAACGACTTCTCCTGGCCCTCAGCGTCTGCTCACAGCCGCAGCCTCCTCTGCTTGCAGGGCCGCAAGGCCGCATGGGAGCAGGAAGGCAACAGCCCTGCGGCTTGCAGAAGCGCGCATGTCCCGTGAACCTGCCTCCGCTGGGCCCCTCACGGAGGTTGTCCCGGGCACTGGAGTCCACCTGCTCGGGGTTCAGGCACTTCTCCAAGAGGCTCTGGCCCCAGGGGATGAGGCTCCGGCTTCCTGAGTCTTAGACAGCTGAGATCATGGTGCGATATGAAAGGTCTTGGAGAACGGGCCCTCCTGCTCGGTCCCACTGGCCCTCCAAACCCGCCATTCCCAGCCTTGGAAACGAGCACATCTCTAAGGGTGCCATGGGAAGCGTCGCCTGCCCGTCTCCTCCGGCCTGACATCAGCCCCTCTAGAGCTGTGTGTTACACCCTGAAGCACTCTGGGGTCTGGGGCCCTCCCTGTGTCTCCTGGGCAATTGCTCATCCTCTTGAGCATGTTCTCAGCAGTGAAGTGACTGTCTTCATCTCCTTTACCTCTACAGGTTCACACGTGGGATCACATTTAGGATCATGGATAAGAAATTGATTTTTTTCTGTACAGCAAAGCCTTTTTGTTGTCGTCTAAGATAGTGTCATTGCTGTTGCTTGGAAGAAACGTATTGGCCTGCTCTCCACTACCGCAGCTCGCCAGGAGCAAGGGAGACAGGTGTGTTAAGTTTCGAGGCGGAGAGGTTGGTGGGAAAGCCGCTGTCTGTGGAGGCTGTACTGGGAAGCTCCTGGGGTCCCAAGGACAAACTCAGGGTCCCGAGAATCCAGAGAAGATGGTTAAGTGGGGAGGAAAGAAAATTAATCCAGAAATAGGAGACAACTTCACTTACAGTGCAGCTTGTGTGGGCCCAGCTCCGCCCACTACTGAGAAAGGTGAGGGAGAAACGACGAGACTTCTGTAAGTTACTGTGCATGTGGGATTTTCAGGTTCAGCGGGAAGATGCACCAGAGGAAGAGCGATACAGATCAGCAGGCAAGGCAGGTGCCGCAAGAGACACCCTAAAAAAACAAGGACACAGGCTTACGTGTAACTGGGCCCAGCCTCCTTGGCGTGGCCTCCCAGGAGGGCGTCGAGCAAACTGGTGTGGGCCTGAGGCGTGGAGGCTGACAGAACCATCAGCATGTCTGGGCAGTAGCCCCCACCCGCCTCAAGTGGGGTACAATGGGATGGGGTCTTCATCTTGCAACCAGACTGGGCGAGGACAAGCTCAGTCCAGAGTTTCCCTCCCTGGGGGCCGCATGTCCCTTGTGATGGGAGGGTTGGGGCACCTGCTTCCTCAGGTGCGTCTTCTGTGGACATGACCGAGGCACTATCAGGATTCTTCTCCTGGCAGATGGTGTTGCTGTGGACAAGTCACTTCCCGTCTCTGCAGCACCACCTTGCCTGTGACAAGATGGCCTGTGTGACCCCTAGGATCCCATCTAGCTTGTGTCCCGTCTCCCTGTGCTCCAAGACCAGTGTCTAAGACAATTCCAGAAGATGGGCACAGCCTGTGTGATGGGGGTTTACGAACTTCCTTAAGTTTGAGAATCTTCACTCAAAAAGCAAATACTGGAGTATTTTGTTTATCTATTGAACGTCTTCAAGACGTTCAATACAGAATTATCGTAGAAACTGGCGATTCTACTTCTGGAGGTCTACGCGGAACAGTTGAAAGCCAGGACTCAGACAGATGGCTGCGCCCTCGCATGCAGGACAGCATAATTCACAGTAGCCACAGTCAAGTGTCCATTAAAGGAGGAATGGGTGAATACGAGGTGGTATCATCATGCACTCAAACAGAATTCAGTCTTCTTTTTTTTTTTTTTTTTTTACAGGCAGAGTGGACAATGAGAGAGAAAGAGAGGAAGGTCTTCCTTTTCCGTTGGTTCACCCCACAGTGGCCACTACAGCCGGCGCACTATGCCCATCCAAAGCCAGGAGCCAGGTGCTTCTTCTGGTCTCCCATGTGGGTGCAGGGCCCAAGCACTTGGGCCATCCTCCACTGCACTCCTGGGCCACAGCAGAGAGCTGGACTGGAAGAGGAGCAACTGGGACAGAACCGGCACCCCAACCAGGACTAGAACCCAGTGTGCCGGTGCCGCAGGCAGAAGATTAACCTAGTGAGCCATGGCGCCGGCCCAAGAATTCAATCTTAAAAAAGAAAGGGACTCTGACAGATGTACAGCACGGATAAATCTTGTACAACACGGATAAATCTTGAAGACAGTAGACTGAGCGGAATAAGCCAGGCACTAAAGGACACCCACTGCAGGATTCCACTTAGGTGAGTACTCAAATGCCCAGAGGCAGAAGGTACAATGGGGGAGGCCAGGGGCTACGGGAGGGGAAGGAGGGAGCGTGCAGAGGTTCAGTTATGATGCATTCTGGAGAGGGAGGGATGGCGGTGATGTTTGCATGACCTGCCATTAACAAGCTCAGTTTTATGTTGTGTATATTTTGCCCCAACAAAAGCACTAATATTGCAATGCTTGCACGTGTTTATGTTTTATTTTTTAAATGTTCATTTATTTTTATTTATTTGAATGGTGGAGCAACAGAGTGAGAGAGAGAGAATTTTCTATCTGTTGATTCAGTTCCCAAATGCCTGCAACAACCAGGGCTGGACGAGCCCCAGACCAGGAGCTCCATTCAGTCCCCCACCTGGATGGACAAGGCCCATGTATGGAACCATCATCTGCAATACCCTAGGGTACACGTTAGCAGGAAACTGGATCAAAAGTAGAAGCAGGACTTAAAACTGGGCATTCCACCATGGAACCCAGGCATTCCAAGTGGGGGTTTACCCGGCTGCAGCACAATGCCAGACTCTGAGTTAGTATTCAAATTAAACTCTAGTGAAAAGTGTTTTCTAAGTGTATGGATAACAGCACCTACTGAGAAAATCTTTCTTTTGGAGGAAGAGAATTGCACATTTTAAAAAATTTTGTATATTTTTAATTTAAAAAAAATTGTAACAGACACATAAAAACTGTGCCTATTTATGGAATACTATGTAGTGTTTCATTACAATGCACATTGTGTGATATCCTATCAAAGTAAACATATTTATCTTTTCAAACATTTAATATTTTTATAGTGAAAGCATATCCAAAATCCTGTTCTAGCTTTTTAAAGATTTATTTATTTATTTAAGATTTATTTATTTATCCAGAGCTACAGAGAGAGAGGATGAGAGAGAGAGACAGAGAGAGAGAGAGGGAGGGAGAGAGAGAGAGATCTTCCATCTGCTGGTTCACTCCTCAGATGGCTGCAACTGCCAGGGCGGGGTCAGGCCAAAGCCAGGAGCCAGGAGCTTCATCCAGGTCTCCCACGTGGGTGCAGAGGCCCAAGCAGTTGGGCCATTTTTTCGCTGCTTTCCCAGGTGCATTAGCAGGGAGCTGGATTGGAAGTGGAACAGCCAGGCCAAGAACCAGCGCCCATAAGGGATGCCAGCACTGCAGGCAGAGGCTTTACCTCCTATACCAGAGCACCTGTCCCCAGCTGGTTTTTTTTTTTTTTTAATAGAGAAAAAATCAGTACATTATCTCTAATCACCTTCCCATGCACCGACCTTCTTACTCTTACCCGGCTATCGCCCTATATCCGTCAGCCTTTCCTTGTTCCTGCCTCCCCCACTCTGGATATACTTTTGGTATTTCCCAAAGTTTGTGGAACATGGAAATAAAAGATGAGTTTATTTTGTTGGCAAAAGCTTTGAAATCCATGCATACGAGACAGTCTGAAAAGCTCATGGAGATGCATATTATGGAAGACTAATGCCTGGAGTTCAGATGACTTTGCACTAAAATAAACTCACCTTTTAATTGCATTTTCCACAAACTCTTTGAAGGATCTTGTACCATTTGGAAAGCAGTTTGCATGTAGTGAGACTGAAGATCCACATCAGCTATGGCTCAGTGAGTTTACCAGTAGGTACACACCTGTAGACACTCGGACAAGTGCAGGCTGTGTCTCACCCACGAGGTACTCATTGACCGCATGGCAGAACAGTCCAAAGCCTCATCACCTCTGAAATGGACACAGCACTGTAACATGATCGAACAAGGACACACTGCCAGGCGATGGCAATGCGCAAGCTTAGAGCTTCCCCAGACCACAGGAGCGACCCTGAGAACATAATCTCGAGGGACAGCCCGGTGCCAAGGACTCCAGTGTGATCGCCTCTCTATAAAGCAATGGAGCAGGACGAAACTCTGGGGTGTACGCCACTCGGCCGCATTTACCCAGCTGGTTGCCTCTCTGGGGAGAGTGGCTTTGTGACGGGCACGAGGTGGGTTTCCGGGTCCCTGCAATGAGCCTTGAGGAAGGCAAAAGAGATGAGCGCTTTCTGATCCCCCATTAAGTTGTTGCATCCGAATTTTATTAGATATCTGTCAAGTTCAAGCAGTAATTCATCCTGGAAGTGCACGAAGCCGTGTGCGGCTGCGCCACGTTGTTCCGACCTTGCGGCCAGGGTGCCAGGGTTCATGAGCTCGTGGTGTGCTACAGGGAGGGGATGAGGGGAGGTGGTTAATCTGCAACATGGTCGGGTGGAGCTGGGATGGATGCGTCTGAGAAAACAGGGTAAAAATGAAATATTGATATATTAAGGTTAAGAATAGAGGTTCTGAGGAGTTATAACAACAATTTTCTTTTTCATTTCACATTGTTTATTTCCTAAACCACTGTGAGACAAACCTAATGCATTTCTCTCTGGTGGGTGACAGTTCCATTGAGTTCTTTCTCTGGCCCAGGTCTTTGTATTTGGGAGAAAATGAGAATTTTCTAGGTATTTATAAGCATCATTTGGATAAAGGCAGAAAAAGGAATTGGATTCAGAAATAACCTCATCAACGTGTGAAGCCCAACAGCCAAAGCTGACCTCTGCTTCCCACACGGTCCCAGAACCCGGGCCTCTGGCAACGGAGTTGGAAATCCCTGCTGTAGGACCAAAGGACACACCCAGGAGACGCTGCCCGCCCTGCAGGACGGTCAGGTGGCCGCGTGTGTGGGTGGCACGGAGTAGGGCTGATGGTGTCTTTTAGTCCCAAGTGGACAGAGACCGAAAGACCCACAATTCCTCGGCAAAGCTGAGGGATGGGGGCAAAAAGAGAGCAGAGGGGCTATGTTACTATCTCAAATAGCGAAGCAGTAGAGCGACTTCTTCAAGAGTAAAACTAAGGGACACAGGTGCCCCCTGGAGTCCCTCCCCACCCTGCGGGCTGGGTGTGGCCACTCCTGAGGAAATGAAGTGACATCACTGCTGGAGCAAACAGCGGTGCCCTGGAGTGGCAGCCTGGGTGGGCCTGGACTCCTGCATTTCCCACCAGCTCCCAAGTGCCACTGAAGTTCCTGGTTCAGGGACCACCCTGCACGCCCCTTCCTGCCATGGGCAGGCAGCCAGCTAGGCTGTTCGCACTGAATCCATCCTGCCCCTCCATCTTCCAGCCCAGGCATCTCAGAAGAGAAGGGAGGGGTGGAGATTATTCCTATTTCTTCGCTTGATTCCTGGGGATCCTTCCTAAGGACCCCTACAAAGAGGAATGGATGATTTCCTCTTTATAAGCCATTCATCCATTGGTTTGTTCAATAACTTGCTTGTTCATTTAATGCATGTGTAGAGGGCAGAGGTCAACAAACTGCAGCCCATGGGCCCGATGTGGCCCACCACTTGCTTTGGTAAATAAAGTTTTATTGGAACAGGGCCTTACCCGTGAGTTCACATGTTGTCCATAGCTGCTTCTGCACTACGACATCATAGCTGAGTAGTAGTGACTCATCTGGCCTTTTATAGGAAAAGTGTGCCGAGTGAGCCCTGGTCAGGTGCACCAGGTGGTTCAACAGCACCACATAGAGCTATGTTCCCATACGGATAACTGTAGTTTGTGCTTTCAGACTTATAATCTGGTAGGGGAAATGCAGTGCACAGGAAATTCCAACCCGAGGCTTTGGTTTCCTCCTCCACATGCAGCAGCAGCGTTATCATCATCATCATCATCATCATCATCCTTAACTCGGGATAGCCAAGTGGCTAACAAGTCTTGAACCCTCTCACCATGTCAGGCACTTTTTAAAAAACGTTGATTATTTTTCTGTGTGTAAGAGAAAGAGTGGATGGGGAGGTGAGAAAGCAATCTTTCTCCACTGGTTCGCACCCTGAATATCCACAATGCCTGGAACTGGGCTGAGCTGAAGTTGGGAGCTAGGAAAGCAATCCACTTCCCACGTGAGTGGCAGGAACCCACTCCCTGGAGCCATCCCCACAGCCTCCCACGGTGCGCGTTAGCAGGCAGCTGGAGTTAGGAGCCAGTGGCAGACACTGAACATGAGCTCTCCCATACGGAACTCTCCAACATGGAGCATCCATCCTTACCACTGGGCTGAACAGCTGCCTTGGTGTCGGGCATGTTTGAAGTGGTTGACATACGCCAACTCACTCGTCTTCAACAACCATGTGAGGAGGGCACTGTTACCATGTCTTTCACAGACAATGAAATTGGGGCACCGGGGGTTAAGAGTCCACATCCCCACGGTCACATGGCTAGAGATGGCTGTTTTCTATGTGCCAGATGCTGAGCTAAGCACATTGACATGCGTGACCTCATGCAACCCTCACAACAGCTCCCAGTCATCACTGCGCTTACTTTACAGGTGCAGACAGGTGCTCAGAGGGCTGAAGCGACTGCCCATGACCCCTAGGGTAGGAAATGGGAGAGCCGTAACAGGCACAGAGCTCTCCGCCAGTCTCCGCCATCTGTAGACACATCTTTGCCTCTGCTATCCACTAATGGCACATTCTCCCAGCTCCAGTCTCACTTTGCTGGGGATGCCCAGGGCTGATGGAAAGAAAGGGACTGATTGTCCCTCTACTCCCTTCCTCCTGCACCCAAGGGCAACTCTTTTCCATTTCATCTGTGTCCGTTTTTTTTTTTTTTATTTTAATAATTAAATTATTTCAAGCATCCCATTGGGGTCCTGAGAGCTTTCGGGGTTCAGAAGAATGAGACCTTCCAGGAATTGTTTGTGATAGGGAAGTTGGGGGATACTTCATGAAAGCGAGGCAGACTGGTCAGGCTTGCAGAATAAATAGGAGGGGCCAGCGCTGTGCCGTCGCCGGTAAAGCCACTGCCTGCAGTGCTGGATCCCATATGGGCACTGGTTCAAGTCTCAGCTGCTCCACTTCCAATCCAGCTCTCTGCTGTGGCCTGGGAAAGCAGTAGAAGATGGCCCAAGTCCTTGGGCCCCTGCACCCGCATGGAAGACCTGGGAGAAGCTCCTGGCTCCTGGCTTCTCATCGGCACAGCTCTGGCTGTTTGGCCAACTGGCGAGTGAACCAGGGAATAGAAGACCTTCCTCTCTGCCTCTCCTTCTCTCTCTGTGTGTAACTCTGACGTTTAAATAAATAAATAAATCTTTTTAAAAAAATTGGAGAGAAAAAGTCACAATGTCCCACAGTTTTGCCCACCTGGCTTGGCCATGGAGAGGGGGTGGAGGATCAGCCCAAGGAGGGTCCCAGGCAAGGGGGGGGTGGGCACTGGGACAGGGCCAGTGGGCAGTGCTGTCAGCCCTGGTGCAGTGGCTCCCGCGTTCTCCTTCTTGGGAAAAGTAGAATTCCCAGTTTCCTGGAAGGGAGTAGGGGCAGAGGAGGAGAAAGGATTAGTAATTTTCCAGTTGAAAGCCTGGGTGGCTTAGGCTCTGGGAAATGATTCTGCAGTGTTTTTGTAAGTGCTTCCCTAGGGTCCAGCCTCCAGGGAGGACTGCGTCCCCAGGGACTATCTCTGCAGGAACAGGGCCACAGAGAGCTGGCTGGAAGGCGCCTCGTATATGCAGACAAAAGGCGCTGGCCTCGGCCTCTGCTCTGCTGTGCTCTGCGCTGTGGGGCCTTGAGGTGTTCAGAGGACCCATATGAGCTAAGACCAGCTTCAAGGATGTACGTGGACACTCAAGTGTTGACTCGCCAGTCCAGAAAGGGTGGGAAGAGGCGGCTGATGTTCTAACCCCAGAATCCCCGCATTCGTAGCTTTAGCTACAATTGTGACCATGATAAGTAGCAAAATCTCACAGACATAATGACCCAAATGCCTGCCAGTGGCCCCCGCAGTAGGTATGAGGCTGGGTTTCCTGCTCAGCCAGGCTTAGTGGGGGAAGAACCAACAGGAGGGAGAAGTGAGATACCCACGAGGAGGAGAGGGGAGCTGGCTGGTCCGGGGCCTTTGCTCATGAAGGAAAAGGAGAATGTTCTAGTTAAGTTGCGCTGTTAGCTGGGCCGTGGAGCCCAGATATGCGCCAAGCCTTACCCTGGGTGCCCGTGTGAGGGGGTGTGGATGAGACTCCCATTGCAGTCTGGGCTCTGTGAGGAAAGCAGAGTGCCCTCTATAATGCAGGGGTCTAACTGGTCAGAAGGCCTGAATAGAACCACAGGCTGACCGGCCCTGAACTGGAGGGAACTCTGCCTGTGCACAGCCTTCTGACTTGAGCGACAGCAGCTCCTTCCTGGTCCTCGGTCTGGCGGCCTTGACCTTGAAGGGCAGCACTGGCTCTTCTGGGCTCCCAGCCTGCAGGACACCTTGCAGACTCCATAACCATGGGAGCCAGTCCCTTAAAATACTTGCCCCCGCCCCCAAATCCATGTTCTCCAGAGAGCCTGGACTAATTCAGAGGATTGGCTCTGTAGCGGCTCTGTAGATTTCTAGTATCTTCCATTTGGGGGACTGCACTCAGGAAGCAAGGGAAATCCGTGGGAACAGGCAGGCGCATCAGAGTGAGCACGCTTGGTGGTGCTCATCTTAACTCCTGCTTGCCTTTGGGCACCTCTGCTATTAGCTAAACTTGGATGAGCTCAAACTGGAGTCAAGTCCAAGCATGCTGAGAGTCCAGAGCAGGGCACTTCCTGCATTTGTTAGGAGAGTTTGGATGTTATTTAGAGGCAATAGAACATGTTAATTATTAGTCCAAAGGATTCTGTAGCTCGACATTAGAAAACAGACATGGGATGGGACGCACAAGCTCATTTCTCCTCAGTGATGATCTTTGAAGTGGACGTTCCGGTTTATTTTACTATCCTGGTTCCGTGAAGTTCAGTCTATTAAAATGCCTGACCGAGTACAGTGCAATCATTAGCTCTGGAGTTTGGGCCATGCGTGTTGAACACAGTAGCTGTCCTGACAGTTCAGGTTGAGCAAACTGCTGGCTAAACTCCCCAAATACCAGGCTGTCTCCCCATGCTAGGTCTTTTCCCATCTTTGCTGGAGACGACCTCTTCATCAAAGGAGGTCCACTGCCTCTGTTGCACGTGTGTCCACCCCAGTTCAGCATGCCCACTGGGTTTAGTCATGACCCAGTTCCCGAGCTTTGGCAGTGCCATCACAAAACGGGATCCTTGCCTTGCGTGCCCTTGCCAGCTACATCGGACCTAGCCGTGAACACGTTTCCTTTAATAACTGATGCCTCGTCTAGTGACGTGTTCTTACACTGAGCTCTCACGTGTCCTCATGGACCTCTCAGGCGACACACCTGTGCTCTCCAGATCTGTCTGTGCTTCTTGGCAGTTGCCAGCCATTGAAGACTGGCTGTGGGTGGAGTTCCATACGCCTAAGAATGAACAGCAACATGTAAAGGCTTAGGACATGCTCCAAAGGCTACATTTTCTGTATTTGGGGATTTAATGTTTTCCCCTGCAAATTGCAAATCAAAGACCAGGTAGACTTTTCCACAAAAAATCCCAATTGTATCCATGCCAGGTGGAGTCCAACTTCAGTGATGTAATTGTAGGGTCTTGTCATAGGTCCAATTATAGCTCCTCTAAGAGGTCCATGACCTGATAACCAGAACACGGATGCAAGAAGGAGTTTGCAGATGTGAATAGGCTCCAGGTGGGCTCAGACCAATCATCTGAGCATTAAAATGAGAGAACTTTCTCTGAGAGATGCCGCAAAAGAGGAAGTTGGGGAGAGTCTGGCTGTGTCTGGGGCTCAGCCTGCAGCTGTTGGTTCTGAGATGTAGGAACCACATGAAAGAGTGCTTAGGAGGTAAAGGTCACCCCAACTGGTGGCCAGTCAGGAAACAGACCTCTCAAGTCTACAACCACAAGGAACCACATTTGGCCAGCAATCTGAGTGATCTGGACACAGGTTCTATTCCAGGGCCCCCAGGAAGAAACGTGGCTCTGTGGACGATGTGATCTCACCCCATGACACTCTAAAAAGAGGGCTCAGTGACGCCACGCTGTACCCAGACTTCTGAGCTGTAGAACAGCGAGATAACGCATGGGTGTTGTTTCAAGCTGGTGAATTTGTGGAGCAGCGATGGAAAATGAATACGCGCCTCCTTCGAGCTCAGATGGGACCTTAATGGGAAGATTTGCCATTTCCTCCCACCATCCAAGATCCTGGGGCAGCAGGATGTCCTGCCATTCATTGTTGTCTGCATGGTTGATGAAGAAAACCCACGAGCCAAGAACACTGGGATCTTTCTTCTCTGTCTCATGACGGCTCCCTTCCAAGGCAGGCGCTTCCCGCAGGATGACATATTTGGAGTTCTGCAGCCTTCCCTGGGAGCCAGAATGTGGTCATTTCTTCTCCCTGCCAGGGAACAGGTCCAGCCCAGCCAGATTCCAAGGAAGCCTTCGTCCAAACAGGAACGTCCGTGTCATGCTTCCAGCACCTCCAGCTGCAACGTGGAGCGAGGGTTACTCTGTCGCCAAAGCGAAGCATCCCGGCAAACCTTTCAGAGGAAGGAATGGCAGGTAGGCGAGGCCCCTCTCTGAAGACGGCCTCCTGTTCAGCACGGTGAAGTGGTGAAGTACTCGTCTACAGAAACAGGACTGGAACAAAGGGCCGGGGTGCTCTTTGTCCTGGATTCTCTGTGAATGGTTGGCTTCCATGGGCACAGACCAGGGCTAATGAGGCCAAGGCCAGGGATTAGCCCTGTAGGCAGGCCAATTAGCTCCAGTCTGTTTCATGGAGTAAGTCTCTGTCTAATTCAGAATGCCTCTCCTGAGCGCCTAATATCTTCCAGGCCCAGTGCTAGGGGCTAGGGAGACAGAGACAAGCATCAAATTCCTCCCTGCGTCCCACAGAGCCTCACAACACAGGATCCTGTAGACAACTACCACCAGCACAGAGACAGGTGCACCAACGTCACAGAAAGGCTCCTTCATGGCTGTACAGAGGTGGCAGGTGTGGACTGTGCCTGCATATTCCAAAGGACATGTCCCAAGAGAGATGGCACTGAGCCATCCTCTGGTGGAGCAGCCTGTTGGCTCTTGGCTGGGACGTCGTCCTTTACGTTTTATACTTCTACAGTGCAGTTTTGGAGGGCAGAACATGACAAAGGCGTTTTGATGCAGAGATCTGTAGGACTATGTAAACATAGGCACAGAGATGTCCATGTTCATGTGTTCCCAGTTCCTCCACTGGATTGGGACTATATCCTGGTGTATGTGGTTGGCCTCCATACCCATGGATTCCACATCTGCAGATTCAAACAAATGTACATCCAAAATATTTGGAGACAAATTGCATCTGTATTGAACACGTGCAGACTTTTTTTTTTTTTTTTTTTTGGACAGAGTTAGACAGTGAGAGAGAGAGAGACACAGAGAAAGGTCTTCCTTTTCCGTTGGTTCACCCCACAAACGGCCGCTAGGGCCAGCGTGCTGCAGCCAGTACGCTGCGCTGATCTGAGGGCAGGAGCCAGGTGCTTCCTCCTGGTCTTCCATGTGGGTGCAGGGCCCAAGCACTTCGGCCATCCTCCACTGCTCAAGGAAAGCAACCAGGACAGAATCTGGCGCCCCAACCGGGACTAGAACCCGGGGTGCCGGTGCCACAGGTGGAGGATTAGCCAAGTGAGCCGCAGCACTGGCCACATGTGCAGACTTCTAAAAACTGCTTTGGTCCTGATTCCCTACACAATACAGTGTAACTATTCACATAGCACTCATTCTTTATTGGGTATGGTAAGTCATCTAGATGATTTAAGGTGCATGCTTGGCTGAATGTAGGTTGTATGCACAATCTATGCCATTTG
Organism: Sylvilagus floridanus; assembly: GCA_949820135.1. NCBI lineage: Eukaryota > Metazoa > Chordata > Mammalia > Lagomorpha > Leporidae > Sylvilagus > Sylvilagus floridanus. Next base: position 189,017,999 of record OX463227.1, read on the forward strand.
GTTCTCATGTGAGAGACTTCAGCATGGGCAGATTTTCATGGAACCAAACCGTGTGGGCACCAAGGATGGCTGTACCTGCATTTGCATCTGCATTTATTTCTAATCTATCTGTGTTTACCCAGATTGATGATTTTGTACCAGTGTCTTCAATTCCAAACAGTGCCTCGGGGGCCAGTCTGGTCTGCGACTGGCTTCCCCGGCGCTGTTCCTGGAGAGCAAGCTATATTGCAAAAGAGGACAGATGAACGGTGCTGGGGAGCTGCCCAGGGAGGGGCTTCAGCTTTCAGCTACTAGTGAGAGGCTCAAGGTTTCTGAGGAAAGGATCTTATGAGTCCATGGCAAGAGTCAAGTTAACAGACATTTAAGAAGAGCCAAGTAAGATTTCTCTTAGCAAGGGAAGGAGGCAGGATGTGTTAGAGTTAGACAGTGAGCAAGAGAAAGGTTCACCCCCCAAATGGCCACTACAGCTGGTGTGCTGCGCTGATCTGAAGCCAGGAGCCAGGTGCTTCCTCCTGGTCTCCCATGCGGGTGCAGGGCCTAAGCACTTGGACCATCCTCCACTGCACTCCCGGGCCACAGCAGAGAGCTGGACTGGAGGAGGAGCAACTGGGACTAGAACCCAGCGCCCATATGGAATGCCAGCGCCGCAGGTGGAGGATTAACCAAGTGAGCCACGGTGCTGGCCCCGAGGCAGGATGTGTTTTGCAGACCTACAGAAATTCGCTTGGACGACCTTTACCTTGGTTCCAAGGAAGCTGCAGTCACTGCTGGCTCTCAACCTTCCAGGATTGCCCACGGTGACTAACTCTGCCTCCTCCGTCCTGCTCTGGGCTGCCGTCTGCTTGGAATCTGAATGGCACCATGGATGCACTCTAGGGCCTAGGCCCTGTTCTCCTTTAGCCATCATCCATCATCCATGTCCATAACAAAGACTTGTTTTATTTGCCCCTGAGCAAGGTTTTTCTTCAGTACTTTCCAGATGGGTAGTGTTTGTCCTAATGGGACTGGTATTCATTGACCCTGGAATCCTTTTCCAATGGTGAGGGAGGGGACAGGATGCTTTTTTTTGGCTTGGCAGGGTGGGGAGCTAAGAATTAAACCCAACTCAAATAGTTTAAACATCAAGGAATTTCAATGATTCATGTGATAGGAAGTCCAGAGGAAACTGAGGTCCCGGGCTGGCTTGATCCAGCAAGCTCCGGATCTGTTTGTCTGTGACCCTCATAGCTCAGCTCTCCTCTCCCACTAGTCTGAGCCTCATCTCCATGCCTGGTGTTGTCCAGAGGAGAAAGATGCATGTCTTTCAGGAGCTCCCAGGAGGAGGAAGAAAAACTTTCCTGGAATTTTCCAGTACACTCTGCTTGTATCTAAAGAAAAAAAAAATTTTAATTTTCTTTTCTTTCTTTTTTTAAAGATTTCATTTAATTTAAAAGCAAAGTTACAGAGCAAGGGGGAGAAAGAGAGAGAGAGAAAGAGAGAGAGAGAGAGAGAGAGAGAGAGAGAGAGCGAGAGCGAGCTGTACAGGGCTGGGTTAAGCTGAAGCCAGGAGCCCGGAACTCCACCTGGGTCTCCCAGATGGGTGGCAGGATCCAAGCACTTGGGCTTCTTCCTCTGCCTTCCCAGAGCAAGGACCTTGGGTGGGAAGCAAAGTAGCGGGATTTGAACAAGCACTCGGATGCGGGATGCCAGGGTCCCTTGCAGGGGCTTAACCCACTGTACCCCAGCACTGGCCCCCAAAACCAAAACCCCAGTCAGTGTACCGACTCCACTTCAGCTCCACCACAGTCCCGATAGTGCTCGCTGCAGGAGCCTTGGCGCTCATGGCCCGACATTGCAGCCCAGTTACTCTATCAGATGTCCCTTGGTTTGGGTTTCTCTGCTGTCTATTCAGCACTGAATTCCGATTTTGCATCTTGGGCAGGGATATCACAAAGGGATACTAAGTTTGACTCACTGGGTCTTATCACTTGGCACATGATCTCACTTGGATTCCTTTTGGGGGGTGTTAATTTGGATCACTTGGTTACTGTGCTATCTGCTAGATCGCTGCACTGTAAATTTATCTTTTCTCCTTTTTTTTTTTTTTTTTTTTTACAGGCAGAGTGGGCAGTGAGAGAGAGAGACAGAGAGAAAGGTCTTCCTTTGCCGTTGGTTCACCCTCCAATGGCCACCACGGTCGGCGCACTGCGGCCGGCGCACCGCGCTCATCCGATGGCAGGAGCCAGGAGCCAGGTGCTTTTCCTGGTCTCCCATGGGATGCAGGGCCCAAGCACCTGGGCTATCCTCCACTGCACTCCCGGGCCACAGCAGAGGGCTGGCCTGGAAGAGGGGCAACCGGGACAGAATCCGGTGCCCCGACCGGGACTAGAACCTGGTGTGCCGGCGCCGCAAGGCGGAGGATTAGCCTGTTGAGCCACGGCGCCGGCCATCTTTTCTCCTTTTAACATATACGACAAATTGTCCTCAGTATCCGTGGGGATGCACTCAGGGTCGCTCTCAAGTGCCAAAATCTTTAGATGCTCAAGACACAATTACAAAATGGCACAGTATTTGCATATAACCCATGTACATCCCCCTGTGTGCCAGGGTGCTTCAAAAGTTCATGGAAGATAGAACTAAAAGATGTTTGTTAAAAAAAAATGAAGTTTAGGGCCGGCGCCGCAGCTCACTAGGCTAATCCTCCACCTGCGGTGCCGGCACACCGGGTTCTAGTCCCAGTCTGGGTGCCAGATTCTGTCCCGGTTGCTCCTCTTCCAGTCCAGCTCTCTGCTGTGGCCCGGGAGTGCTTGGGCCCTGCACCTGCATGGGAGACTAGGAGAAGCACCTGGCTCCTGGCTTTGGATCAGCGCAGTGTGCCGGCCGCAGCGGCCATTGGAGGGTGAACCAACGGCAAAAGGAAGACCTTTCTCTCTCTCTCTCTCTCTCTCACTGTCCACTCTGCCTGTCAAAAAAATAAAAATAAGTTTATGATTAGCTTTTTCATAATATGCATTTCCCATGAACTTTTTGAAGATCTCTCATAAGCATGGACTTTAAAATTGAGAAAAACGTTTTTTAGAGGCAGAAAAATGGAATGAGAGAAAAACAGAATGATAGATACATAAATAGGAAATTAACTAGAAGGATAAATAGCTAGACAGACAGACAGACAGACAGAAACTGCCATTCATTGGTTCACTGTCCCAATGCCTGCAGTGGCCCTGGCTGGTGCTGAAGCTGAGAGCCAGGACTTTAATCCAGGTCTCCCCTGTGGGTGGCAGGGACCAATCATGAGCTGGCATTGCTGTCTCCAGGGTTTACACTGGCAGGAAGCGGGCATCAGGGTGGAGCTGGGTATCAACCCAGCATATCCTAACCAGCATCTTCACAGCCTTCCCCTAAAGCTAGTTAATTTTCCGTGAACTTTTTGACGTACCCTTACTTTGAGTCATCTCCAGGTTGTTTACAATGCCTGGTACAACGTAAATGCTATGCAAATAGTTGCTGAACTACATTGTTTAGGGAATAACCAGGACAAAATCTGTACATGTTCAGTACAGATACAATTTAAAAAAATATTTATGGTCCTGGATTCATTGAATCCACAGAGGGAAAACCTATGGATTGGAAGGGCCAATTGTATTTTGTAAAGAGGTACTTTGAGGCACTTCTGCCTCAAATAAAATATATTTATTAATCTACATATTTATATCATTATGGGCTCATGAGTTCCTATTTTATTCCATGCTTAAGATCTGTAACTGCTGTTTTGTTTTGTTTTGCTTTTTAATACTTAGACAACCCCTGCTCAGGCTGGGGGTAGCTCCAGCAAGCTGGATTCTGTGTTCTGTCAAATGTTCCCTATCTGTGCACATCCTGATTTTTGGGTAGATAATATTGCTCCAGGCTCATTCTGTTCTTTCCCTGCTTATATCATGGAATTAGCTGTTTCTCTAAGAAGTGCTAGCACCATTTAGTAGAGAAATGTAAGACACATTTAGATACTAAGTACTTTACTGCTACTGCGCGTGTGTCTTTGCTTCCAGACCATCTCAGTGGAGATGGCTAGGGAATGAATCAGAGGTATCATCGATCCCTAGGTTACCTATGTAGATTTACATACATATTTCTTCCTACATTGATCTATCTGTATGTTGAACTCCAGGATTCTCGCCAAAGTCTCCCATCCAAAACAACATCAGGGGATCAAGTCAGTGTCACCCGTTCCGCATTTGTAAGTCCCTAGTGCAGTAATGAGATCGGCTCCCCTATTCGCACCGTGTGTGCTTCTTGGGTGAGGCCCCCGTCTGTGATCAGCTTCCCTCCCCACGTGCACACCCTGCTCATCTCAGGCTCCGACACCCTGAAGCCCCGCCCCCTCTGGTATCTCAGCATCTTGCACAATCACGCCTGGGCCAGTCACTGCCACCTTGATTTACACCAACCAATCAGAGTGGTCACTGGAACTGGGGCGGGGTCACCTCCACTGGGTTAAGTGTTCTGCATACAGGGGCCATGAATACCCTCAAAAGTTCTCTTAAGAAGGTGGGATGGGGGTTGGGTTAGCCATAACAGCGCCCAGTGAAGAGGGGTCCAAACACACCACCTTTACACCCGAAGATAGGTTTCTTGCATCACCTTCCTAAGGAGGGCAAGCACAGCTCTGTGGTGCCAGACCCCAGGAGCAAGGCTGTGTGACTGCTAGAAGAGAACCAGTGATGGAAACAGCCATCCTGAACAGCCAGCGATTCCAACGAGGCTTTTGGAACAGAGCCCGGTTCTTAAGTCACGGCAGAATAAAGACATTCTGAAATCACAGCCTGGCTCTCTCCCATCCCGGTCCCCCTCCGGCTTCCTTTGCTCATGTAATTATTTGCACTAAAGGGCATGTGGACTACCACTGTCAAAGTCATTGATAAATTTCTCCGTGGAAATGTTGCACAAATTCTCACTCTCACCATTGTGTCTACCAGTGCAGTTCTCCACACCTGGGTCATTGGTAGTGGACAATACACAGCAGGGGACATGATCAGATTTAGGATTTTTTTTTTTTGCACCAGTCTGAAAATAAGCCCTCACTGTTACTTTGATGTGCATTTCTGTAATCATGAATAAAGTTGAACATCTTTTCCCATGGTTAAAAGCCATTTTTATTTTTCTGAGTCCCTGTTTATACACATCCACTGTCCACTTTTTACCACTGAATGAATTTCTTTTTTTTTTTTTACTGATTTGCCAGAGCTCTTTGTATCCTGAGGAAAGTATAATAGGATTTTGTGATATGAATTGCAAACATGTTTCCTACTTTGTCTTCTTTTTTTTTTTTTGGCAGTAGTTTTTCCCACATAATGTTTTCTTGTTTTTATACTATCAAATATCTTTTTTTTTTAAATTTTTTAAATTTTTGACAGGCAGAGTGGACAGTGAGAGAGAGACAGAGAGAGAGACAGAGAGAAAGGTCTTCCTTTTGCCGTTGGTTCACCCTCCAATGGCCGCTGCGGCCGGTGCGCTGCGGCCAGCGCACCGCGCTGATCCCGATGGCAGGAGCCAGGTGCTTCTCCTGGTCTCCCATGGGGTGCAGGGTCCGAGCACTTGGGCCATCCTCCACTGCACTCCCGGGCCACAGCAGAGAGCTGGCCTGGAAGAGGAGCAACCGGGACAGAATCCGGTGCCCCGACCGGGACTAGAACCCGGTGTGCTGGTGCCGCAAGGTGGAGGATTAGCCTGTTGAGCCACGGTGCCGGCCCACTATCAAATATCTTAATCTATCTCTTCCCAGTGTACTAACTTTGTGTTTTCTTGCACAAGGCTTCATGACCTAAAGAATTGAAGTCAGTATCGAGGATGCTCCTGGCAATCCCTTCTCACCCCCTTCCACTGCCCATCTCAACCCGTCTGGCCTCCGCCCCAGAACTTGGCACTTCCTCCCTCAGGGCAGACACTCCGTGGAGGCCCACCCTGTGCGAGATACAGTTCTGAGTGCTGAGGACAGCACCATCAGCCCCTGCCCTCCAGCAGCTCACAGCCCAGTCATGTGCACAAATCAGCTCAATCAGAGACCTCCCCCTCCACTGGTCACTCCCCAGATGCCTGTAAAATCCAGAGCGAGGCCAGGCTGAAGCCCAGGCCGAAGGAACTCAGTCCCGATCTCCCACAGAGGTCACAGGGACCCAAGAACTTGAGCCATCACCTGCCGCCTTCTAGGTCACACATTAGCAGGAAGCTGGAATGGAGAGCTGAGTCGGGACTCAAACCCAGGCACTGTGATGTGGGACGCAGGTTCCCCAAGTTGTCTCTTAACCACTATGATCCCTGTTTCCTTTAAACCATCTCTGGAGTATTTATAGCACTTAACACAGTGCAATTTTATATTAACAAGTTGTTACATCGTATTGCTTAGGGAATAATGACAAGGAAATAGTCTGTACTTAGTACAGAAACGATGTTTGTTAAGAATATTTTTGATAAGTATTTGGCTGAATCCATGCTTCTGAACCTACAGATATGGAGGGCTGGATGTATATATGTTACCAGTCACCAACAAAAATAATAAAATGTTTGTGCATATGCTTAAAAAGTCTAGACAACACTCCCAAGGAAGGGGATGTTTAGTGGAGTTGAAGCAGGTAGAATGTCTTGTCTTGTATGAAAGGAGAACAAAGAAACAGAATACTTTAACTTTCTTAAAAATATTTAAGATTAGTTACAATTGTTAAAAATTGAAGAGTGTGGTGGACATTTGGCCCAGTGGTTAAAAGCCTGACCGGGACCCTCACATTCCATGTTTGAGAGCCCGGGTTCAAGCCCCAGCTCCACTCCCAATCCAACTTCCTGCTCATGTGAACCTTGGGCAGCAGCAGGTGAGGGCTCCAGTGGTTGGGTCCCTGCCACCTTCGTGGGACACCCGAAATCTCCTGCCTTGGCATTTAGGGAGTGAACCAGTGAGTAAGAGCCATCTGCCTGACTGCTCCTCCTCCTCCTTCTTTCTCTCTCTCTCTCTCTCTCTCATCTCTCAAAGCAGCCAAGCAATACAGAAGCCACCATCAAAATGTGAGAAGTTAGTGGCGCACTTGCATCTGATTGGCTCCCCAACTTGTGGAGATGATTAACCCCCCAAGTCACAAGTTAATGGAGCTAAGAGGGTGGGAACTCCATCAACTGCAAAGCCCAGGGGGTGGGCTGAGTGGGAGGTCCTTAGGTCATCGGGAGCATCACTTTGGAAGGCAGTTTTCTTGAGAGGGTTGGTTGCAAAAGTCTGGGCGGGGCCCAGCTGCTCTCTCTCTGCTTCCTGGCTGGCCATGTGGCCCTCCCTCTGCCTCTGCCATCCCCTGGCCTAGCCAGGTAGTCGCCCAACCCAAGGGGCTGCCCAGCCATGGACTATGAACCTTCGAAGCCAGCAGTCAAAGTCAACCTCTTTCCTTTGCAAAGAGAGGGAAAAGAGATGTAGAAACCAAAAGCCGACCAATGAATGCAGTTAGGAAAGGAGAAAAGAAGAAACGAGAAAAAGGTTGGTCAAATGAAACCCCAGCAATGAAATAGCAGAAATACAAACAAATAGCTGAGTCGTCACGGTAAAGCAAGTAGCGGAAACCTTTCAAAAGGCATAGTCCTGGCCAGCGCCGAGGCTCACTGGGCTAATCCTCCTCCTGCGGCGCCAGCACCCGGGGTTCTAGTCCCGGTCGGGGCGCCGGATTCTGTCCTGGTTGCCCCTCTTCCAGGCCAGCTCTCTGCTGTGGCCTGGGAGTGCAGTGGAGGATGGCCCAAGTGCTTGGGCCCTGCACCCCATGGGAGACCAGGAGAAGCACCTGGCTCCTGTCTTCAGATCGCAGCGGTCATTGGGGGGTGAACCAACGGAAGGAAGACCTTTCTCTCTGTCTCTCTCTCTCTCTCACTGTCTAACTCTGCCTGTCAAAAAAAAAAAAAGACATAGTCTTTCAGATTTTATTTTTAAAAATGAAATTCAGTTCTGTGCTCTTCATGAGACATGCTCAAGAAGAAATGACTCAGAACAGTCAAAAATCAAAATGAGAAAACCCGTGTCAGACAAAGACCAATAAAAGAAAATGGGCATCAAAAAATTAACAGCAGACAAAGCAAATGTTAGGGCAAGGATTCACTAGTAGGGACGAAGAGGAACTTTTTCTTTATAAATATTTATTTATTTGACATGCAGAATAAGAGAGAAAGAGGTGGTGGGGGAAGAGAGCTTGCACCTGCTGGTTCACTCTCCAAATGGTCACACAGCTGAGACAGGTCCAGCTGAATCCAGGAGCTGGAAGTCCATCAGGGCCTCCGGCTTGGTTGTAAGGGGCCAGCACTTGGTCCCGCATCCACTGCCTTCCCAGGTGCATCACCGGGAGGCTGGATAGGAAGCCATAGCTTGGACTCGAACCAGTGCTCCATATGGGATGCTGTGAAGGCTAAGCTTGGGTGCCACAACTCTGGCCCCAAAGGGGAACTTTCCTAAGAAGAGAACAATTCTACAAGAAGAGAACATTTGTTTGTTCTTAGTATGATCTCAATATTTGTAACATTACAAGGAAAATATTTAAGGAAATTGAATGATTAATATTTTTTAAAAGGGGGGTTAGAAAGGATTACAATCTAAAAATTAGGTAAAGAACCCTGAACCTAACAGAGGGATTATACATTATTTCCAAGTACACTTTAAACATTTATAAAATTGACCCTATTAGTAACACAATCAAATCCTCTGACTATAATGCAATTAAAGAGTAAAAAAGACTTTATAAGATGTCATGAACTCAAGTATTTGTAAATTATGAAACCAATTCATAGCTTCTGGGATAAAGAAGAAATCACAGTAGAAATTAGCAAGAGGATACCTGTGGCTCTATACATATGCAATCAGCTGGCTTCCTTGCTCATTTTATTGGTGCCTATTTTACTATCTTGATTTATGTTTGAACAGCTCCCGCCTTTTGCCCCTCTCGCTAATTGTTAAGTTTTTGCTTTTTCATTCCTTGAAAAACATCTTTCCAGAAATTCTCTTTACTCTTCCAGCTCTATCTCATTGACAACTTATCTTCCCCCTGAAATAAGTATTGTAGCTCAATATTCCAAACTCTTATTTCTTTTTTTCTTTAATTTTTTTTATTTATTTATTTTTGACAGGCAGAGTGGACAGTGAGAGAGAGAGACAGAGAGAAAGGTCTTCCTTTTGCCGTTGGTTCACCCTCCAATGGCCGCCGCGGTCGGCGTGCTGCGGCCGGCGCACCGCGCTCATCCGATGGCAGGAGCCAGGTGCTTTTCCTGGTCTCCCATGGAGTGCAGGGCCCAAGCACCTGGGCCATCCTCCACTGCACTCCCGGGCCACAGCAGAGAGCAGGCCTGGAAGAGGGGCAACTGGGACAGAATCCGGCACCCCAACTGGGACTAGAACCCGGTGTGCCGGCGCCGCAAGGTGGAGGATTAGCCTGTTGAGCCACGGTGCCGGCTCAAACTCTTATTTCTTTTAAAAAGTAATTCAAGGAGCCACGTTGCGGTGTAGCTGGTAAAGCTGCCACCTGCAGGGCCAGCATCCCATATGGGCGCGGTTTTGAGTCCCGGCTGCTCCTCTTCCCATCCAGCTCTCTGCTATGGCCTAGGAAAGCAGTAGAGGATGGCCCAAGTCCTTGGGCCCCTGCACGCATGTGGGAGACCCAGAAGAAGCTCCTGGCTCCTGGCTCCTGGCTTTGGATTGGTGCAGCTCCCACCATTGCGGCTAACTGGAGAGTGAACCAGCAGACAGAAGACCCTCCCCCCCACCGCACCCCACGCCCCGTAGCTCTGCCTTTAAAATAAATAAATAAATCTTTTAAAAAGTAGTTAGATTTAAAATTTTTAGTCCTTCCTAAAGTTTTTTTATTTGACCTTTCAAAAATCTTCTCTGACCATCCTACCTTGTATTTATTACTTTACCAAAGGTCTTTCCTTCTGTTAACCTCTTTTCCCCTTAATTTCTAGAATAAACGTCAGCCTTAGAAACGTGACCGCAAGCTGGTGGCACGGGGTGAGGGGCACTCATACTTACGGCTGGGGAGCTCTGCACTGCCCCCCCCCCCAACCCTGGGCTGCCCTGCTGGCTCCTGCTGGGCGTCTACTCTGGAAGACCCCAGAGACTCCTGAGCTAACTGTTCTCAGGACTCTGGTTTTCTACACACAGAAGTACTTGACTTCCTGGACAAGTGTTTGTTCTCTGTATGAGGTCCTTGGTACACACATAACCTCTGTGCTCGGGCCGTCAAGGCCACTGGCACCTCTGAGGCTGGCCGGCCTGGGAGGGAAGCCGGAGGTGCTGGCTGCAGAGCCTGGCTCCTTGTAACTTTTTTCCTGGCAGCCTTCTAATCCCATGAGCAACAAAGCACTCTATGTGCCTGGGCGTCCCCAGCATTTCCCTTTGGGCTTTATCTCCAAACTGACCCGCCTCCCTCCTCCTTGGGATTCAAGGATTCCCCCCCCCCCCCATGAGATGTGGTTCTCCTGGCATCCTCCCTTGTTAGAGAGTTCAAGAAGAACTTGAGAAAGAGGTGGTGGGGGAGAGAGCTTGCACCTGCTGGTTCACTCTCCAGATGGCCACAACAGCTGAGACTGGTCCAGACTGAAACCAGGAGCTAGAGCTCCCTCAGGGTCTCTGGCATGGTTGTGAGGGGCCCCAGCACTTGATCCAGCTAAGTGTGTGGGGATTTGCAACAGAATCACCACAATCCTGTGGAGCAGAGAAAACTGGGACTTCCTGTGGCAAGACCCAGGCAGGGCTGCCAGGTGCACCTGCCTGTCGGGACCCACAGCACCGTGAGCCCAGACTCCGCTCTCCCTGGGCTTTAGGAAGATTCTGGAAGCACAAGAAGGCTTCTTTGCTTTTGTGATCTCCTTAAAAAGTAAGAGGATGCTCTTTTTATAAAATGTATTTATTTGCAAGGCAGAGTGACAGAGATCCTCTATCTGCTGGTTCCCTCCCCACATGGCGGCCATGGTTAGTGACGGGCCAAGGGTAAGCAGGGAGCCTGGAACTCCATCAAGGTCTCCCATGGGGGTGGCAGGGGCCCCAGCACTGGGGCTGTCTTTAGCTGCATTCCAGGAAACATTAGTGGGGAGATGGATTGGAAGCAGAGCAGCTGGGACTCGAACTGGTGCTCTAAAGTGGGCTGCTGGCCTGGTACTGGTACAAAAACAGATGGATAGACCAATGGAACAGAATAGAAACACCGGAGATCAATCCAAACATCTATAACCAACTCATATTCAACGAAGGACCTAAAACCAACCCCTGGAACAAGGACAGCCTCTTCAACAAATGGTGCTGGGAAAACTGGATGTCCACATGTCGAAGTATGAAGCAAGACCCCTATCTTACACCATATACAAAAATCCATTCAACATGGATCAAAGAACTAGAGATGCGCCATGACACCATGAAACTAACTGAGAGAATAGGGGAAACCCTTCAAGATATTGGAACAGGCGAAGAATTCCTGGAGAAGACCCCAGAGGCACGGGTAATCAGAGATAAAATAAACAAGTGGGATTACCTCAAATTGAAAAGTTTCTTTACAGCAAAGGAAACAGTCAGGAAAGTGAAGAGGCAACCAACAGAACGGGAGACATTATTCGCAAACTACACAACTGATAAAGGATTAACAACTAGAATCTATAAAATGATCAAGAAACACCACAGAATCAAAACAAACAACCCAATAAAAAGATGGGTCAAGGACCTTAACAGACATTTTTCAAAAGAGGAAATCCAAATGGCCAACAGACACCCTGCTCAGCGTGCCTGAGTTAACCAGCCAATCAGAGCAGGTCTGCGCTTTAGGGTGCCTGCCCAGCCAATGAGTGTCTCTGGAAACAACCTCTCCTGATTTGCCTCACTGACACCACGCAGGGCTGCCCTGATGGCAATTTCCGTGACCCACCCCATGCCAGTCTGCTTCCTCTCTCTCCCTCCCTCCCCCTTCTTCCTTCTGCCTCCCTCCCTCTCTCTCCTTCCCTCCCCCCTTCCCTCCCTTCTTTCTCCCCACTCCGCCCTCCCCTACCCTATGAGGCTTTCATTTTAGAACTTGGATTTTCCTTCTTCCAAGGAGGTTTAGCTTCCTCATCCCACTGGCCATGAAGGAAAAAGAATTGGAAGCAGAGCAAATCTCTCCTTCAGCCACCCTCAGATGATCCAGCTGAGCTGACAGGAGCCCCTGGCGGGCGGTTCTGAGTGGGGTCCTGGCGGACTCCTGTTGCCTCCATCTAGGGGCTGGGCCTCTGGTGATCTGGTGTTCACCTGCTCCACACTGCCCAAGGCAGAATTAATCAACCCTGGTTATGTGCAAGTCAAGATTGCTCATTGATTCACTGAACAAATGTCTATTATGAGCTGTGTTAAGAAATGGGCAAATTGCATCCCGTAACCACTCTTTTAGGAGCAAGTGCACCCATCCAGGCCTACTGGAAAATTCTCCATCCTTAGCTAAAGGACAGCCAGCAAATTCGGCCAGGGCCAGAGGTTCGTTGTCGTCGACACATCTGGACCAGCCTGGTGAGAGTCCTCCAGAGTCACTCTCTCTGCTCCCCTAGGAACGTGACAGCCTGCAAGGTGCCTTGCAGTGGGTGCCAAGCATGTATTTGTTGAATAAATGCGCGTGCCTCACTTAACAGGTTTTAACGTCTAAGAATATCTAGAACTGTCCGGAGCTCTCTTCTTGGATGATAAGTTAGCAACATTCAAAAAATGGAATACCAGGGCCAAGCATTTGGTGTAGTGGTTAGGTCACCAGTCAGGACACCTGCATCCCACAGCATTATTTCTGGGTTTGACTTCTGGCTTTGGTTCCTGGCTCCAGCTTCCGGTTACTGCAGACGCTGAGAGGCAGCTCCAGTAGTTGGGTCCCTGCCAGTCACATGGGAGACTAGATTGAATTCCTGGCTCCCAGCTTGGGTCCTGGGTGTCTCAGGTATTTGAGCGTGCTCTCTCGTTCTGATAAATAAAAATTTAACCAAGCAGTGCCAAATTGGAGGCCGTACTTTGCAAGGCACACAGGAAGCAGATGGCGGGGACTGTCCTATGGCGCGTGCTGGAAAACGGGGCGAGCACGTGCCACTCCCTCGCAGGCCAGGGAGGTCAGAGTGCAGTTTTCAAAGGCAGCAGAGGCAGTGGAGTTTGGTATGGTGGAGGCTGCCTTGTGTACCCCGAGAAGGCAATCCCACATGCCATCTTTGGGGTGTGGGGAAGTCTTCCCTCTCCTGAGCTGGAGGGGCCGCATTGTCCAGCTGTCCTCACCACGCCAGGAACCCCCATGGACTCCCTCTAGGTGATGGAGAGTGCCGGTTCGGGGTTTCCACATGCTGCTGGGAATCAGAGCATCCCCGAGTCCCCTCAGTGTCTTTTTTAGGAGAAATCTGCCTGCAGCTTCTCATTGTGCGTCTCCCTCAGTCTTCCTTCCCCTCCCCAGCCGCTGCTGTCTACAGGTAGGCCTTGGCCCACAATGGCTCTCTGTGAAGGGCCCAGTCCTATTATTTGTTTCTTAGAGATTTATTTGTTTATTTTAATTTGAAAGAGTTACAGAGAGAGAGAGAAGCAGAGGCAGAGAGATTTTTCCATCTACTGGTTCACTCCCCAAAATGCTCACAAGGACCAGGCAGGGCTGGGCCAGGCTGAAGTCAGGAGCCTGGAATTCTATCCAGGTCTCCCACGTGGGTGCAGGGCCACAAGCACTCGGGCCGTCTTCCACTGCCTTCCCAGGCACATCAACAGGGAGCTGGATCAGAAGTGGAGGGCCGGCGCTGTGGCTCAACAGGCTAATCCTCCACCTTGCAGCACCAGCACACTGGGTTCTAGTCCCATTCGGGGCACCGGATTCTGTCCCGGTTGCCCCTCTTCCAGGCCAGCTCTCTGCTGTGGCCCGGGAGTGCAGTGGAGGATGGCCCAAGTGCTTGGGCCCTGCACCCCATGGGGAGACCAGGAAAAGCACCTGGCTCCTGCCATCAGATCAGCGCGGTGCGCCAAGCGCAGCAGCCATTGGAGGGTGAACCAACAGCAAAGGAAGACCTTTCTCTCTGTCTCTCTCTCACTGTCCACTCTGCCTGTCAAAAAAAAAAAATTAAAAAAAAAAAATAGAAGTGGAGCAGCCGGGATGCAAACCGGTGCTCCTGGGATGCTGGTGTCGCAGGTGGTGGCACACCCTGCTATGCCACAACACTGGCCCCATAGGCTTATGATTATTTCTGAAAAATATCTTTTAAAGATTTATTTATTTAACTGAAAGAGTTACAAAGAGAGGGAGACACACACACACACACACATACACACACACACAGGAAGCAGGGAGGGAGGGAGAGAGAGAGAGAGCAAGCTTCCACTCACTGGTTCACTTCCAAGATGGCCGTAATGGCCAGGTCAGGGTCAAACAGAATCCAGAAGCCTGGAGCCCTCTCCAGGTCCCCCACGTGGCTGCAGGGGTTCTGGGTGTGCTGTACCCGTGGGGCTGGGGAGGCACAGAGCCGTCAGTCAGAGCCTGCCCAGCCCCTTTGGAAGGATCTGCTGCCTGGCTGTACCGCAGCCCTCCCCTCCTGCAGACACACGGCCTCGTTAGCAGCCTGCATCTCCCCTCCGGTAGCCCCCTTTCCACGCAGCCCCTCTGGCAGGTGGCCTGGCCAGCTGAGGACGAGCGACCCTGCCTGCCATCTGGGAGTAGGATGGACACGCATGGCTGGGCCGTGGGGTTCACGTGGAGTCTCTAAGCCTCCCCAGCCTCAGCGCGTGTCCCCGAGGAGGGGAGGCAGCCATGGCAGGCGGACGGATGAGCTCAGCTGTGTGCCCAGGCCCTGTGGTTCCCTCCTGCTCACCCCGTCCTGCTCTTTCCATGCCCTCCTTTCTCTAGAAGAATGAGCCGTCCTGCTCACCCTCTTCTGTGACGCTTTGGCATAGAGTATTTCTTTATTCTGAAGCATTCTGGTCCTCATCTGCAATTGCTGATGTCATCTGATCTCCATTAGTCCATAGGACATTTTCATCTTTCTAGGGCATTCTTCCTCCTATTTTTTTTCTATTAATCCCCTCCAAATAAAATGAGCTATAGCAACCCATCTGCTGGTTCACTCCCCAGATGGCTGCAACTCCCAGGGCTGGGTCAAGGCAAAGCCAGGCACCAGGAGCTTCATTCGATCTCACATGGGTGGCAGGGGCCCAAGCAGTTAGGCCGTCCTCTGCTGCTTTTCCAGGTGCATCAGCAGGGAGCTGGATCAGCCCAGACAGAAACCGGCGGGGGCCTCTGGGCAAGTCCATCCTTTCCTCTGGGCAACAGGGAGTAATCACAGGAGCAGCAAGGTCCCTTCCGGCTCCCACCCCAGTGGCCCCGTCCTCTCACTTCCTTCCCTGGCTCCCCAATCCTCTCTCTTCCTTCCCTGGCTCCCCAATCCTCTCACTTCCTTCCCTGGCTCCCCAATCCTCTCTCTTCCTTCCCTCGCTCCCCAGCTGAGGCAGGTGCTGCGGCTGCCTTCGTCTTCCCCCAGCCAAGAAAGCGCTGTCCCATACCCATGTCACGCTGTGTCACACACCATGTCCTCTCAAGCCACACCATGCCCCACTGCAGCACACACTCTGCTCACGTTATCATGGAACACGTTACACAATACCATGGCGTGCCCTGGTTTTCACCTTCCCCTGGGTACCCACGGTACCCTGAAACCTAGAGAGAGAGAGGTCCTTCCATCTAATGGAAGCAATGCCCGGAGCTGTGCTGGCCCTGGACTTCTTTTTCAAGATTGATTGATTGATTTGAAAGATCAAGCAATGGGGGGAGGGGAGAACAAAGAGAGAGAGAGGGAGGGAGAGAGAGAAAGATCTTTCATCTGCTGATTCACTCCCCAGATGCCTGCAACAGCTGGGTCTGGGCCAGACCAAAGCCAGGAGCCAGGAACTCCATCCCACCCATGTGGGAGACCTGGAAGGAGCTCCTGCTTTTGGCCTGGCCTGGCCCTTGCCATTGTGGCCATTTGGGGAATGAACTAGTGGATAGCAGATTCTCTCTGCTTTTCAAATAAATCAATCTTAAAAATAAATAAAAGAAGCCCAGCTTTAAAAAGTCAGAAGCGTCAGCATTAATGCAGTGCAGGTGCATTTCGCATTACACCTGTATCCCACACGTTATTTGGCTTACCCAGACCCTAGAGAATGAACTGGTGCACTATTCCTCAAACTACGGAAAGCCGAAAGCCTCCCTCAAGATCTGTGTTCCCTGTCACCTCTGGCTCCACCGCCCTGTGCTCCCAATCACCTTGACCAGTTGGGGAGTTCGTTCGTCTTATTCACCTCCACGCCTTCCCCTGCGGTCAGGTGGGAAAAAACTCACCAAGGTTTTTGTGTGGGTAGTGGACTTGACCAGAGGTTGAGGGAGAAAGAGCAGTTCTAGTTTCACAGAGATAGCATACTGAAAAACTAATCTCTCAAGTGTTTTGCCACTTGTAATGCTTCTAGAAGGTTCTCAGAAGACTCACCTGACCCTTGTATCCCGTTACCTCCTCGTTCTCTTGTGCCCCTGGGATCAGCAACTCCACTACGTCCCGAGTCAGTGCGTTCCACAGGTCCCCACCGAATGCCATCACTTTCCTCCCGGGATGCCGGGGCAGCCATCATGTCACTCCCTGTCTCTGTAATGACATTCGTGGCTTCGTGAGTCAACTGGAAACTCTTAAAACCTTTCTCAGATCCTTTCCACAGTTTTTCCAATGTGTGTTGATTGATTGCTCACTGGACTGAGGTCAATTGAGGTCTCTAAAAGGGACCAGCACCCATAGGTTCCTGCAGGGGTTCATGGACATTAAATGCAAGCGTGATTGGATCCACTTCCTCTCCACTGCCCTCTTCCCTACCCCTCTGAGTTCTCACACAAGGTCAGAGCAGAATGGTTCCTCCCCCTCACTCTATGAGCATACTTCAAAAACTTTGTGCAATAATGAAATAAAAGATAGGTTTAGGGGCTGGCCCAGCAGGTTAAGCCACTGCCTGGGACACTGGCACCCCACAGGGGAGCGTTGGTTGGAAACCAGGCTGCTCCGCTTCTGATCCAGCTCCCTGCTAATGCACCTGGGGAGGCAGCAGAGGATGGCCCAAGTCCTTGGGCCCCTGCACCCATGTGGGAGACCTGGATGGAGTTCCAGTCTCCTGGCTTTGGCCTGGCCCCAGCCCCAGCTCTTTATTCCTTTTGGGGAGTGAACCAGCAGATGGAAGATGGCTTTCTCTGTCTTTCCTTCTCTATCACCCTACTTTCAAATACACAAAAATAAATCTTAGAAAAAGCTGTTTATTTTGGTGCAAGAAAATGTTTTGAAAGCAAGCATTTTTTCATAGCATATATCTTCTATGAAGACCCTTCATAGGCATGGATTTCAAACTTTTTCCATCACAATAAACTCATCTTTTTATATATAAAGATTTATTTTATTTATTTGAAAGACAGAGTTTCAGAAAGAGAGAGAGAGAGAGAGAGAGAGAGTCTTCCACCGCTGGTTCACTCCTCAAATGGCTGCAATGGCCGGAGCTGGGCTGATCTGGAGCCAAGAGCTCCATCCAGGTCTCCCATATGGAGGCAGAGGTCCAAGAATTTGAGCCGTCTTCCACTGCTTTCCCAGGCACATTAGCAGGGAGCCGGATTGGATGTGGAGTGGCCGGGCCTCAAACCAGCATCTGTATGGGATGGCAGCACTGCAGGCCGGGGCTTTAACCCACTGCGCCACTGCGCCACAGCGCTGGCCCCTTATCTCATCTAATTCATCTTTGCACAATCACTTTGAAATGCTTTCTTGCATATGAAAAAAATCACCTGTCTTAAGTCGTCTGCAGACTCCACTGCTGCTTCCTGAGGTGGGGAACACCCTGTCACCCTGTGAGCGGGCGGGTGCTGGCTTCACGTGCAGGAGGGGGGAAGCTGTCACTCCGCCTGGCTGGGCGCTGCGCTTTGAGCAAGGAACCTGGGGCAATGAGAGTTAAACTGACCAGGGCCTTGCCTGATCCCGTGGGGGCTGCCTTTCCCACCTCTTTGCCACCCCACTGCTTTCTTGCTGTGCGTCACGTCTCTATTATATTTTCAGTAGCCAGAGCCCAGGCCGCTGTCCAATGGTGGCATTGTGAGAGGGAGGAGAGAGCTCCGTTGCAGGCAAACAATAGGAGAAAAGCCCTCAGGACACGCGGTGACATCACTGGGAGCCAGAGAACAGCGTGCTTGTGTCTGGGGACAGGCCCAGAACTAAAAGGGAAAGACGTCCAAGACTCACAGAGGGACGATGGCCCTCGCAGAGCCCCAGGCTGCAGAATCCTGCCAATCCCGAGAGATGGGCTGATTCAACGAAGGGACCCGAGGAGAGGGGCCAGTGTGGGGCAGTAGCGGCGGGGATCTCCCAGGAACGGGGTGCTCGAGGAGGGTCGTGGGATCCCTTAGGGTGAGCCTAAGCTGGGCCTGGGGACAGGGCTTCCTGGTGCGTGCGGAGGGGAGGGAGCTGGAGTTAGGGGGGAGCCCTGCCCCCTCTCCCACGTTTGCATTTAAAGAACCCGTGGAAGCTTCTTGTGAATGAATGCCTGGCGCTTTGTCCCCAAAATCCAACAGAGGAGGAGTGTGTCAGCCAACTTCTGTGTCTTGTTCCCTTGGGTGTGGCCAAGGGAGTTAACTGTCCCTGTCTCCTTTCAGCCCAAGTCCAAGTCCAGAGTGAGCCCATATGGGATGCCGGCATCACAGGCAGCGGCTCCATCCCCCATGCCACATTCCTTGCAGGGATGTGGAGGGCCGGGGTTGCATTCTGTAGTGGCCCTTGGCTTTAAGGGTGGGGGAGGGAGCAAGCTGCCTTTCTGGGGACTGTGACGAGGCTTAGCCCGCTGGCCACTTGGGGCGTCCCTGGCCATTGCAGGAACACAGCAGGAGGCTGCCGACGTGCCATGACAGGCGGAGTACACCTGCTTGCGTTTCTGTCCTGTGTATACTTCAGCCTTTGCCACAGAAGTGTCCCTCCAGCCGGTGTGCTCCCTGTGAAAAGCCCTTGTGTGCCTCCTCCTGTCTGACACCGACTCGGGCTTCCCTCTGGCCATCCTGGAAGCAGGAAGAGAGAGGAGGCAGGCAAGTGTGCAGCCGGGGAGGGGAGGGGAATGGGGGACCGCTAAACCCACCTTGCAGGTCCTGGCTGGCTCTTCTCTTTCAGTGGGAACAGCTGCCTCTCTTTAAACCTCCCCAAGGCGTCGTGATGTGGGTGTGAGTAGAAAATCACTCTCTAAACCCTGCAGAGCGAGGCCAGGACTCTGGCCCCAGGAAAAACCCATAAATGGAAAATTCTATAAAGGCGCTCTCTCCCGAGTCACCAGGATCACTCATTCACAAGACCCTCCGGGATACGGGCGGTGTAGCCTCTTGGAAATACACACGGATAACGGGACCTGAGCATCTCACAGTTTAGGGGAGGTTGAAAGCACTCCATGATTTCTGTACCCATGTTTGACAGGGGAGGGAGATGAGGCTGTGTGAGCTTAATGCGCCCAAAACCATCCAGTGGGTAGGAGCCAGAATTCACACTCAGATCTTATCATTACTAGTATTTTAGTTATTTGAGGAGCAGAGACAGAGACAATAGAGAGATCTCCCATCGGATGGTTCATTCCTGAATCCGCCTGACCAGAACCCAGGCCTAAAGCTGGGAGCCCGGAACTCGATCTGGGTCTCCCTTGGGGGATGGGGTCCCCCACTATTGAGGCATCACCACTGCCTCTCAGGGTGCACACCAGCAGGAAGCTGGAATCAGCAGAGGGGAGCTGGCATTGACAGGCTCCCATGTGGGACAGGGGTTTCCCAGCGGCTGGGCTCAACCCCACCAGCCCCTGGACAGTGATGTTGATGGGCAGGTTGAGAGAGGCAGGGAAAAGAGGCATTCGTGCAGGGGTACCCAAGTCTGTAAGCTGGAACTGAAGTTGGTTGGGCAGCACTAGGGAAGGGCACCCCAACCGGGCAGTGGGAACCACACCCGCAGGGGTGGGAGGGCTGGCCGCAAGACTGGCCTTGGGCTGCGGGTCTCACCTGGTGTTTCCTGGGGAGTGAGTGCGGGCAGGAAGGCCCTGGCAAGTTGTTCTAAGAGCAGATCCTGGCTTGAATGTGTTGGGGTCGCAGAGAAGGCTTTAACGCAAGGGGGGGTGGGGGTGGCTAGAACTGTGTCCCACAGCAGCAGAAACCTGGCAATGACCAACCACTGACCTCCTAAAGTCAGAAGCAGGTAGCTCCAGGAGGTAGAGCCTTGGAAGGGTGGAGCCCCAGGTGGGTGCAACCCCAGGTGGGTGCAGCCCCCAGGTGGGTGGAGCCGCAGGTGGGTGCAGCCCCCAGGTGGGTGGAGCTGCAGGTGAGTGAGCCTGAGGCGGAGGGAGCCCCAGGTGGGTGGAGCCACAGTGGGAGCAGCCCCAGATGGGTGCAGCCCCAGGTGGCTGGAGCCAGCCAGAACCCACCAGGGCTCTCTCTGTGAGTAGAGCAGGAAGTGAGAACCAGGAGCTGGCCCCGTAGAAAAGGCCGCGGGCACCCCCTGGTTTCCCCCCACCGAACGTCCTTCGTGTTCCAGCCTTGCGCGCGGGCCCACGGGCGTGTCCTGCCTCGCCGAGCCTCCGCCCTCAGCCGCGCCTAGGTCGGGGGCCCAGCTCTGGGCCCTCGCCCTCTTGGGGTCGGCGCGGCCGCCCGGGTTTTCTTTGTCGGCTGGGAGAGCTGCGGCCTGGCGAGTGCGCGCTCCGAGGGCCCCACACCCAGTGGGATAATAGCAACCCCAGTTTCCGTGGAAGCCCAGGGAACGGCGCTGCGTGGGAGGAAAGGAGAAGGCGTGCGCGGCCGGGTGGGTGCAGGCTCCGGCCCTCCCCGCTCTGTGGCTGGGCAGAACCCTGGGCGGCTGGCTGTCCTGAGTGACGGGGGAATGACTGGCAGTTAGCATGCCAATGGTGCTCCGAAGTGATAGGACAGCTAGTCTCCAAAGGTCCCACCCCGGGCCTGCCTTTTGGTTTGGACAGCAAAGGCGGCCGAGGCCAGTGAGGGGTGTTTGCACAGCTCTTCGCTGACATCCGTGCAGGCCTGGGCCTCCCTTTACCTTGAAAATACTTGTACCACGTTTTTATTTCTGATGGTGTAACTAATGCATGTTGAGTGTGGAAAATTTGGAAAGTAAGGTAGAAAGATGAGGGTAAAATTACTGGTATTTATTTCTCTTTGCACATACGTAATTTTGTTTTGTTAAAAAAAGGATGTGTTCTGGACTTGGCGTCCATAATCTGCTCTTTAAAACAATTGGCCGTAGATTGAGAACATTTCCCCCGATGTTCTCACGTTCTGTGACAGTGCTGTGCTTGCTAATTGTATGGTGACAGGGTGACACTGTTCTTTAAAAAAAAGAAAAAGATGTATTTATCTGAAAGGCAGAGTTACACAGAGAGAGAGATCCATCTTCCATCTGCTGGTTCACTGCCCCAGGGGTCACAATGGCAGGGCCTGGACCAAGCCCAAGCCAGGAGCCTGGAATTCCATCCGGGTCTCCCACGTGGGTGCAGAAGCCCAAGCACTTGGGTCATTGTCGGCTGCTTTTCCCAGGCCAGTAGCAGAGAGCCAGATCAGGAGTGGAGAAGCCAGAAACGGGTGCCCATATGGGATGCTGGCATCACAGGCGGCGGCTTCACCCCGCACCACAACGCCGGCCCCAGGGCCACGCTCTCTCCACGCCCCCCTTTTGTCCATTTGTTCCTGATGGCTTGGTAACACAGCAGAGGTTTGTTCTTATGGGTCCATTTCCTGGACAACTCTGCTTATTTCCTAGGGCGAAGTGGCCTGGAAGTGGCCCCTCCCCCTGCACTGTCCCCCGCCAGCCCCACAGAGCTCACCCCATGGACTCTCCAGCCAGCCTCGCAGGCAGGGATTGCATAGCTTTGGAGAGCCCTCAGCCCGGGCTTTGGAAAGTTCCGCTTCTCCTGGAAACTTGGTTCAGAATGCTGTGAACTCCTGTCGTCTCTCTCAGGCCACCGTTGTCTTCTTTTATGTTCAGTTGTCCTTTCCCCAACTCCCCCATTTTTAACATTTAGTAAGATGCACATAACAGATGTGGCTGTCACCACCGTCTGTCCCCAGAACATTTCATCTTGCACAACTGCATCTCCGTACCAGTGAAGTACTAACTCCCGATTCCTCCCCGCTCTCAGCCCCTGGCAACCTGCGTTCTCATTTCTGTCTCACATATGTGCTATCCAGGCCAGCGTGTGGCGTAGCGTGTGAACCTGTCAAGTATATTGCCAGCATTCCTTAGGCGCACTGGGTTCTAATCCCAGCTGCTCCACTTCCAATCCAGCTCCCTGCTAATGTGCCTGCTAATGTACAGCAGAAGATGGCCTGGTGCTCGGGCCCTGCCACCCACAGGGGAGACCCCAGTGGAGCTCCTGGTTCCTGGCTTTGACCTGGCTCAGCCCTGGCTGTTGCGACCATGTGGGGAATGAACCAGAGGATGGAAGATCTCTCTCTCTCTCTCTCTCTCTCTCTCTCTCTCTCTCTCTCTGCCTCACTGCAACTCTGCCCATCAAATAAAATAAATATTTTCAAAAAAATTTGCACACCCTAGGTGCCTCTTATAAGTGGCATTAAATGAGAGTGCCCCAACAAGTTCATAGGAAATGGGTTTAGAGGAAAAGTTTATTGGTGCAAAGCCTTTTTGAAATCCATTCATAGTTTTCTCCCGATAAGCGTTTTTCGTGACCTTTTTCAAGTATCCTTTTGTCACTGGCTTATTCCTCTCAGCATCACGCCCTCAAGGTTCATTCATGTTGTAGCAGGTGCTACAAATTCCTTCCCTTGTAACACTGAATAACATTCCATTCATATATACCACATTTTGCTTATCCATTCATTCATCTGTTGATGGACACTTGAGTGTCTCCCATGTTTTGGCTATTATGAATCATCCTGCCATGAATATGCAAGTATTAGTATTTCTTTAAGATCCCTTTTTCAGTTCTGTTGGGTATATACCCAGGATGGAATTTCTGGATCAGTGTTGATTCTATTTCTAATCTGATGCCGTGTCATGTTCCACAGTGGCTGTGTCATCTCACATTGCCACTGACAGTGCCCAAGAACTTCAGCGTCTGTGCATCCGTGTCACTGCTCGTTAGCTTCTGGCTTTTCCATAGCAGCCAGCCTGATGGTATGCAGGGATATCTCACCAATGGGCTTGATTTGCATTTTCCTGATGATGAGTGATGCTGAGCATCTTTTCACGTGCCTCTTAGCCACCTAACAATTCTTTTTAAAAAGCTGTATTTATTTGAAAGGCAGAGCGACAGAGAGAGGGAGAGACAGAAAGAGCGAGATCTTCCATCTGCTGGTTCACTCCTGAAATGATCACAATAGCCAAGGCTGGCCCGGGCAAAGCAAGGAGGCAGGGATTATAGCCGGATCTCCCATGTGACTGGTGGGGACCAAGGACTTGGGCCATCATCTGCTGCTTTTGAAGGTGGATGAGTAGGAAGCTGAATCAGAAACAGAGCAGCCGGGACTTGAACTGGCATTCCAGTATGAGCTGCTGGCACCACATACAGCGGCTTCCCCTCTGCACAATGCCAGCCCCATCTGTGTGTCTTCCATGGAAAATGCCTTTCCAAGCTCTGTACTTATTTTACATCTTTTTTTTTTTTTTTTGGTGTTATGTCACATGGTCATTTGTCTTTATTTTTAAATTGTGTGTATTTGAGAGGGAAAGAGAGCACTCCTGTGTTCTGGTTTATTCCTCATATGCCTGGAACAGCTGGGAGAGGGCCAGGCTGAGCCAAGAGCTGGGAACTCATCCAGGTCTTCCATGGGGGTGTCAGGAGTCATCACTGCTGCCTCCCAGGGTCAGCATTAGCAGGAAGCTGGAGCCAGGAGCCAGGGCTAGAAATCAGACCCAAGGACTTTGAATGGGACCCGAGCATCTTAATGACTAGGCCAAATGCCCAACCTGGAGGGTCATTTTTGGGGCTCCTGGGTTCCCATTCTCTCCTGCCCCACCCCCATGTCTTCCTTGGGGTCTGGCAAGCTGGCTGTCTTGCCTCTGTGGAGTGTCTGTCCAGCGCCCTCTGGCCAATTTCATTAGACGAGTAGGAACATGACTCACGGTGAGCCACTTTCATCATTCATACCCTGGGCCCCACATAAGTATAGCCGTGCTCCATCAAACACCAAATGGGAACTTGCAAAACAGATAAATGAGGGAGTGGATCCTGAGATTACAAAACAGTTCTGGCCAGCTCTGTAATTACTGTCACAGAGAACAGCTGCAGATCAGACATCTGAAAACCAAAGTCGTTCTCTCTGGCAGATTTGCCATAACTTTAATCTGGTTTTTAAGGATGACAAGTCACTGTAAGCCATGCATTTTGCAGCTTTTTAACCTGGATGAGCTAACTAGGAACTCCGTCACTCCGAGTGAGACATTCTATAGGTACTCCATTGAGATTCCTTAACGTGGGAGTTGATTAGGAGCCAGTTTTTTCCAAGTGAAAATGACTACATCCACCCATTAGTCCCAGAATACCCACACTCTGGTGCCGGGGCAGAGAGCTGTCCTTTCACTAGGGTGACATCGTGCTTGAAGGCCGATGTGCAGAGGTGCTGTTGGGGAAGCAAAGGCTGAAAGCCCATGCTGGGGTCCCCCCTCTGCCTTCCTGCATCTCCACACAGCTCAGGGCAGCAGAGCTCGAACCCCAGGGCGGGGGAGGGAGAGCGTGGGAGGGGATTCACTTCGGTCTGGCTGCAGCCCTCAGAACAACACCCCAAACCAGTTGGAGATATTGCTATAGAACGCCCAAACCTGGATCTGCTGGCCTGACACACAGAAAGCTGGCCGCTGACGTGGGGGCGATGGAAGGGAGTAGGTGCTGATTGCAAAGTGCAGAGCAAGGAGCAGAGCAGCTCTGGCTTAATACCTGGGCTCCCCGAGGAGTTGGGGTGAAGGTTCTTACAGACTGAAATTGGGGCTGGGAGGTGCATGACCAGCTCACGTCCAAGTTCCTGGTTGGTCAGCGGTGCTGTGACCTTCCACTGATTGGTCAGCGATGCTCATGACCTTCTGTTGATTGGTCAGCGATGCCATGCTCTTTAGGGACTTTATGATGGCCGGGTGGGCTCCAGATGGTCTGGGGTTTACAAGTACGTGGTAGTTAACCTTCTGCCCAGACCTGCAGTTTCCCTGCCTGGACCTGGAATTCTCCTAAACGAACCCCTCTGGACAGTGCTGGCCAACGAGGTTTTATCTATTGGAGAGGCGCAGGACTCCTTGAGTCTGGTGGTTAGAGCCTTGTAGAGCCAGCTGTACCTCTCTCTCAATGCAGTGACTTCCTTTTGGTAAAGGACAGGCAAGGACACCTTGGGCTGAGGGAGACAGGGGAGAGGCTGGCCCAAGGAATGGCTTAGAATGGGTTTGGGGAAGGGAGGATAGCCTGGAAGAGGGGAGAGATGGGGCCATTACTGGGAGGCACAAGCAGAGGGGACCAGGACCAGTGCCACAGGGAAGGATTTGAAAAGGAACAGTGTGTGTGGGAGAAGAACCACATCTGGAGGCAAGGGTGTGCTGCCCTGCCCAGGAAGGGCCCAGGCAGCTGACTGTGGAGGGTGGGGAGCCCACAGTTGCCCATGCACCAGGGAGCAGGCAGTTTCCACAGGACGCTCTGGGGCACAAGGCAGCACACACGGATTCCATCAGGCTGTGAGTGGGTGCAGGGTGCGAGTGGAACGATACTGCCTTGTAGGATACCACCTAGCTGTGGGGTGAGTGGGAGCAAAATCCTACTGCCGTGCTGTCACCATAGCTCAGGGCTGCACCTGCTAGGAATGAGGCATGCTTTCTAATTCAAACAAAGGCACTTGGTGAGGGAGCCGTGGCCCTCGGTGAGTTCAGTTCTTTCCTGGCTAGAACTGTAGACCTCTCTTCAGAAGATCTTAGTCATCTCAGATGGTGAGCAGGGCAACAGGCTCGTAACTCGGATGTGACACAGCAATGCTGCAAGTCACTTGTCTCAATCTCATTCCTCGCACGTTTCCACAAAAATTCACTTGTACTTACTCTATGCCAGGCACTATTCTAAGGTGCTGTTGCAAATTCAGGAAAGTAAGGAACTTATAAGGAAGTTTATTTTATCTCACAGTTTTGAAGTCCAAGAGCATCGCCTGACTTCCGGTGACCACCTCATGGTGTCGAGGCCAGCAGGTGCGCGCCGAGAGAGAATGCAGAGGGTGACATTGCTCTGTAATCATCTGTTCCCTTGAGAACTGACCCGCCCTCTTGGGAGCCCCATCAATGCTTTGTGAGGGTGGAGCCCCATGATCTAATTGCCTCTTAAGAGTCCCTCCTCCTCTCAACATCCTGACATGGGAATTAGATTTCAACATGAGTTTCGGAGGGGACTAACCACATCTGAGCCATGGATGGCCATGGATAGCAGGGACATGGGAGCGAATGCAATATGCTGAGGTTCCTGCTCATGTGAGGTTGTGTTCTAGCTGGAGAACTGCAGACAGTAACAGACAGTAAGGAAATGATCGCGTATATCAGAGGCGGCTAAGGATTAGTGAGCAGAGGAAAACGAAGGGGGGTGAGTGGTCAGGAGTTCTGGGTGGGGTAGCAGGTTGCAGTATTAAACAGAAACGCTGGGGTTAATCCTCAAGAAGAAGGTGAAATGTGCGCAAAGGAGAGCCGAGAGAGAACATTCCAATTAGAGGGGCAGCCTGGAGCAAGGACACCCGGGTTGGGCTGTGCCCGTCTGCCTGAGGAATAGCAAGGAGATCCATCTCGGGGGATTTATAGGAGTGCAGAACAGAGCTCAGAGCTGGGTTGTGCGAGGACTTTGGCTTTTTCCCTGATTAAAATGGAGACCACTGGAGAAGCCTAAGAAAGCAAGGCAGTATCCTGGCTTGATTTTAGCTGTGCTGAGAATAGACAGTGAGAGGCAGGGAGACCCATCAAGGGACACTGGGGTAATTCGGGTGGGGTCGGTGAGCACTGGAGCCAGGGAGGAGTGGCAGAAGGTACAGTGTTCTGCAGATGGAGACTGTCTGTGATTCCCTAGCAACCCCAGATCAGCTTTCCGTCTCTATAGAGTTGCCTTCATGGCCATGTCGCAAAAATGGAATTATGTAATGTGTGTTCTTGAATGCGATTTCTTTCACTTAGCAGAATGTTTCTGGAGTTCATTCATGTTGTGGCAAGTATCAGTCATTCTATTGTTTGTTGTCTTTATTTAATTTATTGGAAAGGCAGAGAGAGAGAGAGAGAGAGAGAGAGGACAAGCGAGCGAGCAAGGAGACATCTCCAATCCACTGGTTCATCCCCAGGTTCTTACAGCAGCTGGGGCTGGACTGGAGCTAAGCCAAGAGTCAGGAACTCAACCCAGGTCTCCCGTGTGGGTGACCAGGACCTGAGTACTTGAGCCAGCGATGCTGCCTGCCAGGGCTTGCATTGGCAGGAAGCGGGAGTCAGCAGCTGGAACTGGACGTTGAACTCAAGCACTCTAACACGGGGCACAGGGATTTTAACTTCTGGACTAAATGCCCACTCTTCCACAAACTTTCTGAACCGCCCTCAAACACTTTTAGGAAATTGCCGAAGTGGAAAATATCAAGTGACTAAACCGACAGCTGTATAAGTCTGCATTCCCACTCACCCTGTATTTCACAAACTCGGCCACACTTGGTATTGCCAGTCTTTTGTTAATCATTCTAGTGAGTGTGTACGGGCATTTCCTTGTAGTTTTAATTGCATTATAACTACGATGAGTGGTGTTGAGCAGGTGTTTGAATGCTTATGAGAGCTCATTTGCCATTTTAAGTTATAATTTAATATTTGATTTGAAAACAGAATAACTTTGGATTTACAGAAAAAAATTGAAAAAATAGAAGTTTGTCATATCATTTTTTTTGACAGGCAGAGTGGACAGTGAGAGAGAGAGACAGAGAGAAAGGTCTTCCTTTGCTGTTGGTTCACCCTCCAATGGCCGCCGCACCGCGCTCATCCGATGGCAGGAGCCAGGTGCTAGGTGCTTTTCCTGGTCTCCCATGGGGTGCAGGGTCCAAGCACTTGGGTCATCCTCCACTGCACTCCTGGGCCACAGCAGAGGGCTGGCCTGGAAGAGGGGCAACCGGGACAGAATCCGGCGCCCCGACCAGGACTAGAACCCGGGGTGCCAGTGCCACAAGGCGGAGGATTAGCCTGTTGAGCCACGGCACCGGCCTGTCATATCACTTTTTCTAAAATTTATTTAATAAATATAAATTTCCAAGTACAACTTTTGAATTATAGCATCTTCCTTCCCCCCCATAACCTCCCTCCCACCTGCAGCCATCCCGTCTCCCACTCCCTCTCCAATCCCATTCTTCATCACGATTCATTTTCATTTATCTTTATATACAGAAGATCAACTTAGTATATACTAAGTAAAGATTTCAACAGACTGCACCCACGAAGACACACAAAAAATAGAGTACTGTTTGGGTAGTAGTTTTACCATTAATTCACATAGTACAACACATTAAGGACAGAGGTCCTACATAGGGAACAGGTGCACAGTGACTCCCGTTGTTGATTTAACAATTGACACTCTTATTTATGATGTTAGTAATCACCCGAGGCTCTTGTCATGAGCTGCCAAGAATATGGAAGCCTCTTGAGTTCGCCAACTCCGATCTTGTTTAGACAAGGCCATAGTCAAAGTGGAAGTTCTTGGGGCGCCGGATTCTGTCCCGGTTGCCCCTCTTCCAGGCCAGCCCTCTGCTGTGGCCCAGGAGTGCAGTGGAGGATGGCCCAGGTGCTTGGGCCCTGCACCCCATGGGAGACCAGGAAAAGCACCTGGCTCCTGGCTCCTGGCTCCTGCCATCGGACGAGCGCGGTGTGCCGGCCGCAGCGCGCCATCAGCGGCGGCCATTGGAGGGTGAACCAACGGCAACGGAAGACCTTTCTCTCTGTATCTCTCTCTCTCACTGTCCACTCTGCCTGTCAAAAAAAAAAGAAAAAAAAGAAAAAAAAAAGTGGAAGTTCTCTCCTCCCTTCAGAGAAAGGTACCTCCTTCTTTGATGGCCTGTTCTTCCCGTTGGGATCTCACTCACAGAGATCTTTCATTTAGGTCATTTTATTTTTGTCACAATGTCTTGGCTTTCCATGCCTGAGAAACTCTCATGAGCTTTTTAGCCAGATCCGAATGTCTTAAGGGCTAACTCTGAGGCCAGAGTGCTGTTTAGGGCATTTGCCATTCTATGAGTCTGCTGCATATCCTGCTTCCCATGAAGGATCATTCTCCTTTTTAATTCTATCAATTACTATTTGCAGACACTGGTCTTATTTATGTAATCCCTTTGACACTTAATCCTATCTTTCTGATCAATTATGAACTTAAACTGATCACTTTAACAAGCAAGATGGCATTGGTACATGCCACCTTGATGGGATTGAATTGGAATCCCCTGGCACATTTCTAGCTCTACCGATAGGGGTAAGTCCGAATGAGCATATGCCGAACTGTACATCTCCTCCCTCTCTTAGTCCCACTCTTACATTTAACAGGGATCACTTTTCAGTTAAATTTGAATGACTAAGAATAATTGTGTGTCAATTAAAGAGTTCAACCAATGGTATAAAGTAGAACAAAAAAATACTAAAAGGAATAAAATAGTAAGTTGTTCCTCGACAGTCAGGACAAGGGCTGATCAAGATGTTGTTTCTCATAGTGTCCATTTCACGTCAACAGGTTTCCTTTTAGGTGCTCGTCATGTCAGTTTTATACAGCTTTCAGTATTAGCACCTTACACACAATGGTCTAGTTGTTGAAATATGATATTAATATTGATGAAATCATACTTACTGAGCTAGACTCTACTTAGGTTACAGCACTTTTCCCACTGTTACCCTCTTCTGTATTCTAAGAGCTGTTCCAGGATCTCTCGGTACACAGGGTGGCCACGCCTCCTCAGTGTCCCTCAGTCCCTGATGAATCTTTGGTGTTTCTTTGTCATTACCTTGACACTTTTGAAGCGTTTCTGGTCAGTTGCTTTGTTGTGACTTCCTCAGTTTTTCTGGAATTTTCTCCTGGCCATACTGAATTTACTCATTTGGGACAAGAGTACCATGGAAGCCATGCACCCTCCCCAGCACATCATTCCAGGGGTTATGTGACACTGGTATTTTTTTTTTTTAAAAGATTTTTATTTGTTTATTTGAAAGTCAGAGTTACACAGAGAGAGGAGAGGCAGAGAGAGAAAGAGAGAGAGAGAGAGTCTTCCATCTGATGATTCACTCCCCAGTTGGCTACAACAGCCAGAGCTGCGCCAATCCGAAGCCAGGAGCCAGGAGCTAGGTACTTCTTCCGGGTCTCCCACATGGGTGCAGGGGCCCAAGGCCTTGGGCCATCTTCTACTGCTTTCCCAGGCCATCTCAGGGAGCTGGACTTTGAGACCATGCACGTGCTCTTTTTCTCCTAAGACTTTTGCCCATGCACTTTTGTGTCCATTGACAGACTTGCCTGCCACAGTCATAACCATTGTGTTCCAGTGACTTTGTCCCCCATTGTTGTTGTTGTTGTTGTTGTTGTTGTTTTTACAGATTTATTTATTTTACTTGAAAGTAAGAGTTACAGAGAGGCAGAGGCAGAGAGAGAGAGAGAGAGAGAGAGAGAGAGAGAGAGAAGGGAGAGAGAGAGAGGTCTTCTATCCGCTAGTTCACTCCGCATTTGGCCACAATGGCTGGAGCTGTGCTGATCCAAAGCCAGGAGCCAGGAGCTTCTTCTGGGTCTCCCACACAGGTGCAGGGGCCCAAGGCCTTGGGCCATCTTCTACTGCTTTCCCAGGCCACAGCAGAGAGCTGGATCAGAAGTAGAACTGCCAGGACTTGAACCGGCGCCCATATGGGATGCCGGCACTGTAGGCGGCCACTTTACCAGCTACGCCCGCACTGTTTTACATTTATTTTCTTGTTCAGTTATTTATACCCAGAGGTGTTCTTGGTTATCTTTTTTGCATGAATTATAACCATGCAGCTCATCATTTACTTTATTTCTTTTTAAAATTGATTTTGTTTATTTGAAAGCAGAGTTATATAGAGAGAGAGATACAAAAAGAGAGATCTTCCACTGCTTGTCTCCCCAAATGCCTACAATGGCTGGGGCGGAGCCAGGCTGAAGCCAGGAACCAGGAGCTTGATCTGAGTCTCCCACATGGGTGCAGGGGCCCAAGGACTTGGGCCATCTCTCCCAGGTGCATCAGCAGGGAGCTGGATCAGAAGTGAGCAGCTGGGTGCCCATATGGGATGCCAGCGTTGCCCTTTATGCCACAGTGCTGGCCCCACTGTTTACTTTATTCACATTTTCCCAGTTTGGGCATTGAACAGGCTTTCAAGTCGGCTCCTGTGCCCTTTCAAAATGTCCCCACCTTTTGAGGATTTCTTTACTTTTGGATATTGTCAGATAACCCTGGGCTCATTTCGTGTTTACTGCACCCCAGTCCCGGAGCCCACCCCCTCCCACAGAAGCAGCGCTTCCTCTCCAGTGGGGGAGTGTCTCTAGACACCCAGAGCAGCATAGGAGCGCATGGCTCTTTGGGCACCGTGACTGCTGTGTGCCCTTGCAGGACAGGTGCTGGAATACGTGTGCGCACTTCCTCCAAAGCCCTAAACTCACAGGGATGCTTCTGACTCCCCGTGCACAGCCTGGAGTTTCTTATAGCCTCCCTTGCCTTATTTGTAACATCTTTTTTCCAACCATGAGAGACGTGGCCGTCATTAATTAAAATAGATTCACCTGTTTGTGCAACACTGGCTTGTTCAGATAGCAGTGTGGGAACTGCTCACCCATGCACTTAGGAGACACCGTCGTAACTACAGATACGGGATTCGTACCACTCTATGTCCTTCATATCACACGCTCAAATGCTGTTTCCCAAAGTGCCTCAGCTTCTCTCTTGCCTTCCTCCTTCCCTCCAGTGGGGTTGTTTTATTCACTTGTAATGTAGTTAAGCGCATTTATTAAAATTCATGTTCTGTTTTGGGTTTTTCTCATTTTATGGTTGATTTCTTTTAATTTGACATTCGGTGGAATTTTTCTGTTGTGGCGTACAGTTTTATGGGTTTTGACAAATGAATAGAGTCATGTGTCCACCCTTGTGTGGTCTACGATCCCTTTGGAGTCAACCTTCACCTTCCCCCGTGCCCAGCCTCTGGAGCTCTGACTTCTCTCCCATCCATACAATTTTGCCTTTTCTAGGTGGCCACATGGAAAGGTAATGTGACGCGGAGCCTTTTGGTCCTGGCTTCGTTCACGTAGCACAGTGCTTTTGCAATGCATCCGCTGGGTTGTGTCTATCAGTAGCGTCTTCTTTTTCAGTTTAATGCTCTCCCAGCTGAGCTGGTTTGGCTGCCTGTGTTTCTATCCTTTTATTTTTGAGTGGTGTTCCACTCAATGGATTTAACACAGCTTTAAAAATCCACTCCTTGGTAGAAACACATGTGAGTTGTTCCGTGTCTGATGGTTATAAATAAAGCTGCTGTAAAAACGCATGCGGGTTTTTGTGGACCTGCGTTTGCATCCCTCTAGGGTGACTCCCTTGCTGCAGGGTTGCTGGGTCACGTGGTAAGGGTGTATTTATCTTTATGAGATACTGTGCCAAACTGTTTTGCAGAGTGGCTTCCCATTTTCCACTCCCACCAGCAGTGTCTGAGTTCTGTTTGTTTTACATCCTCATCAGCACTTGCTACTGCCAGTATTTTTATTTTTTCGTTCCAATGGTAGTGCGATGCTAGTGCATCGAGGCTTTGCTTTGCAATTCCCTAATGACTGTGGTGCCGAACCGTACTTCAGATGCTTGTTTGTTGGCTCCTCTGGTGAAGTGCTGCTCAGATCTTCTGCGTTTGCAAAGATTGGGCTGGTGGTGGTGGGTGTTTGGCCCAGTGGTTAAGACTTGAGGGGGCCTGGTACTGTGGTCCTTGTGGGACGTCTGCACCCCACATCAGTGCCACTTTGAGGCCCAGCTGCTCTGCTTTTGATTCAGCTTCCTGCTAATGCACCTGAAAAGCAGTAAATGATGGCCCAGGTATGTGGGTCCCTGCCGCTCACATGGGAGGCCTGGATGGAGTTCCTGGTTCCTGGCTTTGACCTAGCCCAGACCTGGCTGATTTGGGAATTTAGGGAATAAACTAGCCAATGCATCTCTCTCTTTCTTTTCCTGTTTATTGGTCTCCCTCTCTCCCTATCCCTCTGCCCTCTGCTTTTCAAATAGATAGAGAGCTAGATCTTACAAAAACAAACAAACAAACAAACAAACAAAAAACCACAAGATACTACGTGGGACCTCAGCATCCTATATCGGAGTGCGTGGGTTCAAGTCTCTGCTCCGCCTCTGACCCCTGCTTTCTCCTAACACTCACCTAGGAGGCAGCTGAAGGGCTCAGGTACTTGGATCCCACTCACGTGGGCGACCCCGATGGGGCTCCAGGCTCCTGGTGTCAGCCTGGCCCAGCCCTGACTGTTGCAGGCATTTGGGGAATGAACTAGTGGGTGGAAGGTATCTCCCTCTCATTTTCTTTCTTTCAAATAAACACCAGCAACAAACTGGGTTGTTTGATCTTATTTATTTACTTATTTTAGTTAAAAAAAAGAACATTGTTATATATTTGGGGTTGAAGTCCTTTGTCAGATACATGGTTTGTAAACATTTTCACCAAGTCTGTGGTTTGTCTTTTCATTTTATTAATGGTGTTTTTCTAAAGACCTGAAGTTTGAAATTTTGATAAAGTCCAGTTTATCATTTTTACACTTGTGCATGGTGTTTTTGGTTTCATAGTCACACAATCTTTGTCTCACCCAAGGCCAGATTTTCTTCTCTGTTTTCTTTTAGAAGTTTTTGTGCTAGCTTTTGTATTTCTGTCTTTGATACGCTTTGAGTTAATTTGTGTGTGTGACTTTTCAGACAGGCTTGAAGTTCATTGTGTGTGTGTGTGTGTGTGTGTGTGTATGTGTGTGTGAGGGACAGCCAATTGTCAGAAATACATTTTTTGAAAAAATTATGCTTTTTCCATTGAATTTCCTTGAAACTACATATAAAAATCGTTTGGCCGTATGTGCAGATATTTATTTCCTGTGGCTCTGCCATTGCCTCCTACCACAGCTATCCTGATTGCTGCAGTCCTAGAATTAGCTTTCAAATCAACCAGGTGTGAGTACTCCAGTTTTTTTCATTCCAAAAATTTCTTTTGGGTGGGATGGGTGTTGTGGCCCTGGTTTGAGTCTGGCTGCTGCATTTCTGATCCAGCTCACTGCCAAGGTGACTGGGAAGGCAGTGGATGATGGCCTCCGTGCTTGGGCCCTGCCACTCATATGGGAGACCTGGTGGAGTTCCAGGCTCCTGGCTTTGGCAAGGGCCATTGTGGTCATTTGAACCAATGGTGGGAGATTCTCTATTTCTCCATCTTTTCTCTCTGAAACGTTGCCTTTCTAATAAATTTAAACAAAAAAGTAAAAAAATTAATTGGGGAGTATCTGGGTTCTTTAAATTTACATATGAATTATAGGATCAGCCTGCCAATTTCACTAAAAAACTGTGATTTTAATAGAGGTTTCCTTGAATCTTTAAATAATTTTGTTTTCAATTTGTATTTGTTTATGTTCTTTTTGTTTGAGAGAGAGAAAGACAAAGGGGGCAAGAGATCTTTCATCTCCTGGTCTACTTCCCAAAAGTCTACAATAGCCAGTGCTGTCCAAGGATGCAGCCAAGAACATGGAACTCAATCCATGTCTCCCGTGTCAGCGACAAGGGACTAGAGTACATGAACCATCACCACTTGCCTCACAGACTCTACGTAAGCAGTAAGCTGGGGCTGGTAGCAGAGATGGATCTCCAGTGCAGGACTTACTATGGAATGCGGGAATCTCAGGCAGCGTCTTACCTGGGTGCAAACGCCCATCCCTAGGTCGTCTGCGGGCTACCCCTACTGTTACTGTCATAGCAGCGAGTCTTCCAACTCACAGGCGTAAGATGGTTCTCCAGCTATTTTATCTTCCTCAGTTTCTCTTAGTACTCTTTTATAGCTCTTTGTGTGCGGATGATACATTTCACTTCTTAAATGTGAACTGTTATTCTTGATGCTCTTATAAAGGAACTATTTTCTTTTATTTTTAAGATTTATTTATTTATTTGAAAGTCAGAGTTACAGAGAGAGAGAGAGGTCTTCCATCTGATGGTTCACTCCCCAATTGGGCACAACAGCCGGAGCTGCACAGATCTGAAGCCAGGAGCCAGGAGCTTCTTCCAGGTCTCCCATGTAGGTGCAGGGGCCCAAGGACTTGGGCCATCCTCCACTGCTTCCCCAGGCCATAGCAGAGAGCTGGATGGGAAGTGGAGCAGCCGGGTCTCAAACCGGCGCCCATATGGGATGCCAGTGCTGCAGTTGGTGGCCTACCCGCTATGCCATAGCGCTGGCCCCGAAATATTTTCTTAATTTCATTTTGTATAGCTTGTTACTAGAATATAGAGAAATACTTTTTTTTTGTTTGTTTTCAAAGTTTTATTTATTTTGAAAGTCATAGATACAGAGAGAAGAGAGATGAGAAAGAAATTTTCCATTCCCTGGTCTACTCCCTAGATGGTTGCAATGGCCTGGGCCAGGCCAAAGCCAGGAGCCAGGAGCTTGATCTGGGTCTCCCACGTTGGTAGCAGGGGTCCAAGCACTTGGACCATCTTTTGCTGTTTTCCCAGGGCATTTTCAGGGATCTGGATCAGAAGTGGAGCAGCTGGGACTTGAACCAGTGCCCATATGGGATGCCAGTGTTGCAGGTGGAGGCTTTACCTGCTACACCACAACACGGGCCTCAAAACACTTAATTTTTAAATATTGATCTTATATGCTCCAGTGTTGCTA
Organism: Sylvilagus floridanus; assembly: GCA_949820135.1. Classification (NCBI taxonomy): domain Eukaryota; kingdom Metazoa; phylum Chordata; class Mammalia; order Lagomorpha; family Leporidae; genus Sylvilagus; species Sylvilagus floridanus. The sequence continues at coordinate 189,053,879 of OX463227.1, forward strand.
AACTTTATTAGCTCAAGTAGTTTTTTTGTAGATTCATTTTGATTTTATACATACAGGATTATGTCATATCTGATTAAAATTTTACTTCTTCCTTTCTAATCTGTATGCCTTTGATTTCCTTTTCTTACCTGATTGCACTGGTCAGAACCTCCAGTAAAATGCTGAAAATAAGAGATGAAACAGCCTTATGCCTCCTCCAGATCTCATGGGGACAACACTCAATTGTCCATTATTGTGCATTATGTGAGCTGAAGGATTTGTCCATAGGCATACTTCATGAGGTGGAGGAAATTCTCATTTCTCATTCGTTCTTTTTTTTTTTTTTAAGATTTATTTATTTGAAAGAGTTACACAGAGAGAAAAGGAGAGGCAGAGAGAGAGACAGAGAGAGGTCTTCCATCTGCTGGTTCACCCCCCAGACAGCCGCAATGGCTGGAGCTGTGCCGATCCGAAGCCAGGAGCCAGGAGCTTCTTCCAGGTCTCCCACACGGGTGCAGGGGCCCACAGACCTGGGCCATCTTCTGCTGCTTTCCCAGGCCATAGCAGAGAGCTGGATGGGAAGTGGAGCAGCCGGGACTCGAACTGGTGCCCAGATGGAATGCTGGCCCTGCAGGTGGCAGCTTTACCTGCTACGCCACAGCGCTGGCCCCTCTCATTCATTCTTACTGAGGGTTTTTATCATGTGTGGATATTGGATTTTATCAAGTATTTTATTTGTGATTATTGATAAGATCACACAGCTTTGTCTTTTTTTTTCTGTTAATCTAGTGTGTTTTATGAATTGCTTTTTTGATCTTAAGTAAACCTGAATCCCTGGGATAAATCTCACATGGTCTTGATACATATGTCCTTTCAGATGTTGGCAGATTTGATTTGGTAATGTTTTGTCAAGGATTTTTTGCCATATTTATGTGGAATTGGTCCATAGCTGTCTTATGATGTCTGTTTGGTTTTAATATGAGGGCCTCTGTAATATATAGAATTTCTTTTTCCTCTATTTCCTTAAGAGCTTGTATATGAGTATGATTATTTCTAAACATTTGATAAGACTTACCAATGAAGCCATCTGGGGCTTGGCTTTTCTTTGCAGGAAAATTGTAAGTGATAACCTCAATAAATTTACCTTGTACAGCTTTACTTAGATTTTTGATTTCTTGAGTCAGTTTTGGTCATCTGAATCCATGCATAAATTTATGAATTTCATCTAAGTTGTCTGACTCATTGGCGTAACACTGCACATGGTATATCCGTGTAAGCACTTGTGTTTCTGTAGGGTGGGCAGTAGTGTTCCTTTTTCAGTTCCTCATATTGGTTATTTGTGCCTTCTTGGTTCATCAATCTAGTAGATATTTTGTAGCATACCATTTTAATTAGCTGTTGACTTTTCCTTTTTGAAATTTAATACATAATTTGTATACCATGTGACTCATCCTTTTAAAATATACAATTCAGTGGCTTTAAAGTTGTGCAACCACCACTACTATCTAATTCTAGAACACTTCATTAACGCACACATACGAACCCTGTGCTCATTGCCAGTCATTCCCCTTTTCTCTCTCTCCTCAGACTGTGGTGGCCACTAACCTGTTCTCTGTCTATATGGATTGGCCTTTTCTGGACTTTTCTACTCATGGAATTACACTACGTAGCTTTTTGTGCTTTGTTGATGACATTTAGCAAAGTACGTTAAAGGCTCATCCACTTTGTAGCTTGTATCATTACTTCATTCTTTTTGTGACTGAATAATATTCTATTGTATGTCTATACCATCTTTTGTTTATCCATTCACTTGTTGATGGATATTGGATTGTTTCTACATTTCAGTTAATTATCATGGATAGTGCTGCTGTGGACCTATTTTTAAGAAGTTTTTGTGTGCAGGGCTGGTGCTGTGGCATAATGGGTGGGTAAAGCCACTGCCTACAGTGCCGGCATCCCATATGGGTGCTGATTCGAGTCCCAGCTACTCCACTTCCGATCCAGCTCTCTGCTATGGCCTAGGAAAGCAGTGGAAGATGCTCCAAGTCCTTGGGCCCCTGCACCCACGCGGGAGACCTGGAAGAAGCTGCTGGCTCCTGGCTTAGACCAACACAGCTCTGGCCATTGCGGCCATCTGGGGGACTGAACCAGCAGATGGAAGACTTAGCTTGCTCTCTCTCTCTCACTCTTCTGTCTCTGCCTCTCTGTAACTCTGCCTTTCAAATAAATAAATAAACCTTTAAAAAGGAATAAGATTTTGTGTGGACTTGTTTTGCATTCTCTTGGGTATATACCTAGAATTGGAATTTCTGGAAATTATAGTAATTCTATGTTTTATTTTTTGAAGAACCACCAAGTTATTTTCCAAAAGGGTGTACCATGTTACATTCCCACCAATAATATGGGAAGATTCCAGTTTCTGCAATACTCTTTTTTTAAAAAAAGATTTATTTATTTATTTATTTATTTGAAAGTCAAGGTTAGAGAGAGGAGAGGGAGAGAGAGAGAGAGAGAAAGAGAGGTCTTCCATCCGATGGTTCACTCCCCTATTTGGCTGCAACTGCCGGAGCTGCGCCAACCCGAAGCCAGGAGCCAGGAGCTTCTTCTGGGTCTCCCAAGCAGATGCAGGGGCCCAATGACTTGGGCCATCTTCCACTGCTTTCCCAGGCCACAGCAGAGAGCTGATTGGGAAATGGAGGATCCGGGTCTTGAACCAGCGCCTGTATGGGATGCCAGCACTTCAGGACAGGGCATTAACCTGCTGCGCCACAGTGCCGGCCCCTCTGCAATACTCTAACAATGGTTACTGTCTATATGTTTGATCATAGACATCGCTTGGGTATGAAATGCTGTCTCATGGTTTTCGGTTCTGTTTCCCTAATGGCTAATGATGTTGAACATCTTTTCATATGGCTGTAGCCATTTGTTTCTTTAATTTTAAGAAATGTTGATTCCAATCATTTGTCTCTTTTAAAAGTGGTTTACTTATCTTACCTTTTTATGAACTCTGGATCTAGTACCTTATCACTGCATGAGTTACAGATAGCTTTCCCCACTAAGTTTTCACTTTCTCAACAGTATTCTTTGCAATACAAACATTTTTCATTTTTATGACGTCCCCCGTCCAATCTATTTATCTGCTTATTGTGCAGGTGTTTATGGTTTGGGTGACATATACAAGAAACTATTACCTCATCCAAGTCACACAGTTCACTACCACGTATTTTAAGTGTTCATAGTTTTAGCCCTTACGTTTAGGTCTATGATCCTTTTTGAGTTAATTTTTGTATGTTTTGTGAGATAGGGATCAGGCTTCATTCTTTTGTGTGTGGCTAACCATTCATTCAAGTACCATTCATTGTAAACAGTTCCTTCCCTGTTGAATGTTTTTAGTAACTTTGTTGAAAATAAATGAACCTTAAATGTGAAAGCCTATCTCTGAATTCTCAATTCCATTCCATTGTCTGTGTCTATCTGCATGTGAGTGCCAATCTTGATTAGTACAGCTTTGTAGGAAATTTTGAAATCTTGTGAGTAAGCAAACTGTTCTTGTAGGATTGCTGTGGCTACCATGGGTCCTATGAATGTCCATAAGAATTTTGTCATCCACCTGTCAGTTTCTGCAAAATAAAAAGCCACTGGGATTTTGACCTGAATTTATTTGAATCTGTAGGTCGATTTGGGGAGTATTTACATCTTAACAATATTAAAGCTTCCAATCCATGAACATGGGATGTATTTCATTTATTTTCATCTTCTCTAATTTTTGAGAGTACTTCAAAAAGTTCTTGGAAAATGGAAGTTTATTTTGGTGCAGAAAAGTTGAAATCCATGCATGGCTTTTTTCCATGAAGTTTTTGAAGACCCCTCATATAATTTATGTGAAAGTATTTTTTAGGATTTTTAGGCATATAAGAATATGTCATCTGTGAATAGAAACAGTTTCACTTCTTCTTTTCCAGTCTTAGTGGCTTTTATTTCATTATCTCTGCTAGAGGCCTTGGCTAGAGCCTCTAGTAAAATGTTGAATAGGAATGTGAGAGCGCACATCTTGTAGGCTATCTTTTTTTTTTTTTTTCTTAATTTTCCGGAATACTCTTGAGACAACTCCCTTCCCCCACCCAAAACAAAACAATGAATATGATCTCTGGGGAGCTTAATGAGGCCTTGTTTCACTCCGGGATGCTGGAGTCAACCTTATCCAGGGGCTGCCAGTGACTGTTCATGAGGGAATCGTAGAGTTCTTCACTTTTTGCCATAAATCGTTTAATTCTTCAACATTCAAGATTGGGATGTACCAGTGGGTCCTTCATCTCGGGTTGCAGCCACAGCTGTGGTTTCCTTGGGCACAACCGAAGCTCCAGCTGTGGATTCTGGGGTCTCACGTGCACAAAGGAGGTTGCGTCCGTTTCTGCCCACTGCACAGCCACAGCTGTGGCCAGGGAGAGCATAGGCACCATGCTGTCGCTCACACCAGCTGCCTCGGAGGGGCCCCCGCCAGCTGGGACTCCAGCTGCAGCCACTGCCAGTAGCGGTAATGGTGGTTTTGTTGCGTTTCACCTAAACCTGCAAAACTCTCTCATCTGGCCATTTACCCATGAACTTTGTATACAGATCTTAGAAGGAATGCATTTTGTCTTCCACCACTAAGGATGGTGCAAACATGGGGATTTTTGTTAATGACATTGATCAAGTACATAAATCTAACTTCAGTTATATTATTATGTACTTATACTTTGCCATGAAAATGTTTTAGATTTTGACACAATTTACGTTTTTCCATCTCTCAAAAAGATCATGTGGCTTTTGTCCTTGATTCTTTTAAAATTATTTATTTATTTGAGAGGCAGGGAGAGGGGAAGAGAAAGAGAGAAGCAGAGACAGAGGCACACAGACACACATAGAGGAGGAGGGGGAGACACAGAGGGAGCCAGCAAATGAGTGCTCGGCTCCCTTTGCTTCCCAAATGCTTGCCATGGCCAGGGCTTGGCCAGGACAGAGCCGGGAAGTGAGAACGCAATCCATATCTCTCATGTGGGAGGCAGGAACCCCATTATCTAAGTCACCATCACCACCCCTGGGGTCTACGTACTTGGAAAGATGGAGTCAGAGACTGGAGTCCAGAATTGAACTCAGGTGCTCTGAGACAGAGTTCTCAACACTAGGTCAATGCTCACTTCTCTTTATTCTTTCAGTATGGTTGTTAATTCATGGGTCGATTTTATGCTGAACCAACCTTGTATCTGCAGTATAAATTCCATTTGGTTTTGGTGTATAATTCTTCTTATGCTATCAATTTCAATTTGCTGGTATTTTGTTGAGGATTTATATATATATATATATAGTTATATATATTATATATATTTATATATATATTATATATTTATATATATATTAGAAATAGTATTATGTAGTTTTGCCTCTTGTGATTTTTTTTTGTCTAGTTTTTTTTTTTAATATTTATTTATTTATTTGAAAGAATTAGAGGGAAAGAGGGGCAGAGAGAGAGAGAGAAAGAGAGAGAGAGAGAGAAACAGAGAACGAGGTCCTCCATCCGCTGGTCACTCCCCAGTTGGCCACAATGGCTGGAGCTGCGCCAATCCAAAGCCAGGAGCCAGGTGCTTCTTCCGGGTCTCCCACGTGGCTGCAGGAGCCCGAGGACTTGGGCCATCTTCCACTGCTTTCCCAGGCCATAGCAGAGAGCTGGATCAGAAGAGGAGCAGCCCGGACACGAACCAACATGAATAGGATGCCGGCACTGCAGGCCGCAGCTTTACCTGCTACGCCACAGCACCTGCCCCTTTGTCTAGTTTTGATATGAAGATACTATTGGCCTGATAGAAAGACCTGGGAAATATTTGCTTCTATTTTTTGGAAGAGTTTATGAAGGATCAGAATTAATTCTTCCTTAAATTTTTCATAGAATTTGGCAGTGAAACCACTGGGTACTGGGCTAGAGGTAGATCTCTTTACATTTATACTACTTTTTGTATGTTGAGATTTTTGGATGTGGTTAGTCATGTTTTCCTCAAATTTGGAGAGTTTTCATGTCATTATTTCTCCAGGTAGTCTTCCTTATGCTTTCTTTCCTTACGCTCTGGCACTCCTGGGGAGCGTCTACTGAGAAGCTTGATGGTGTCCCACAGTATACGAGGCTCTGCTCATTACTCATTTTTTTTTTTAATTTTTAGAGTAGATAATCTCAGTGAACATTTGTTTCAACTCAGGTTCTTTTTTCTCCTGTTCAAATATGAAGTTGAGGGGCCAGCACTATGGCACAGCGGGTTAAAACCCTGGCCTAAAGCACTGGCATCCCATATGGGTGCCGGTTCAAGACCCGGCTGCTTCACTTCTGATCCAGCTCTCTGCTATGGCTTGGAAAAACAGTAGAAGATGGCCCAAATCTTTGGGCCCCTGTACCCGCGTGGGAGACCCAGAAGAAGCTCCTGGCTCCTGGCTTCGGATCAGTGCAGCACTAGCCGTTGCGGCCAATTGGGGAGTAAACCAGCAGATGGAAGACTTCTCTCTCTCTCTCTCTCTCTCTCTCTCTCTCTCTGTGTGTGTAACTCTGAATTTCAAATAAATAAATAAATCTTTTACAAAAATATGAAGTTGAGCCCCTCCAGGGAATTTTTCACTTCAGTCATTGTACTTTTCAACTCCAGAGTTTTTGTTTGGTTCTTTTAAATAATTTCCATCTCTTCTTTGGTTTTCTCTATTTGTTTAGTAATTGTTCTCACACGTTCCTTTAGGTCTTTGGACATGGCTTCCTTTAGTTCTTTGAATTTATTTCGAAGTTTGATATTTGTGGCTTCTCAGTTTTTATTGCCAAATTTTTTTCTGTGAATGGACTACATTTTCTTTTCTTTTTTTTTTAAAAGATTTATTTATTTATTTGAAAGAATAACACAAAGAGAGAAAGGTAGAGAGAAAGAGAGAGAGAGAGAGAGAGAGAGAGAGAGAGAGGTCTTCCATTCGCTGGTTCACTCCCCAATTGGCCGCAATGGCCGGAGCTGCGCAGATCCAAAGCCAGGAGCCAGGAGCCAGGAGCTTCTTCTGGATCTCCGACATGGGTGCAGGGGCCCAAGCACTTGGGCCATCTTATACTTCTTTCCCAGGCCACAGCAGAGAGCTGGATCAAAAGTGGAGCAGCCAGGACTTGAACTGGCACCCACATGGGATGCTGGCACTGCAGGCGGCAACTTTATCCTCTATGCCACAGTGTCGGCCCTTCATTTTCTTGTTTCCTTGCATGTCTTAGAATTTTTCTTGATAGCTTGACATTTAAAATCACATAATGTAGTAACTCCAGGAATCATATTCCCTCCCTTCCCCCGACATCTGACATCACTGCTGTTTCTTGTTTCTAGTGTAGCTGTTGTAATTGCTGTGTTTGGTTAGTAACTTCTCTGAATTGCGTCTGTACGTCCTGTGTCCTTGGTCATGTGTGGCCACTGAGTGTCTTCCCGGCTTAGTGGTCAGCTAATGATTATGCAGTGCTATTCTGAAAAGTCCTAAATTAATCAGCCTCTCATTTTTCACCGAGGGGCTCAGTGTTCATCCAGGCAATTTATGCCTTGGACTTGCCCTTCATTTCTGGCTGTGTAAATCCTCAAGGTCAACCAGAGGTGATAACTTGGGTCTTTCTCAGGCATTTCCTGAGCACACACGACCCTGAGAATAAACACAGCCCCTTTCAGCAATGGCCTCGATCGCTAGTAATTTATGGGGAGTTGCAACCCCCGTAGACAATTCATTCTCATGTTTTCAGGTTTTTTATTGGCTTTCTTGTCCCAGTGCATGTTGCTGCCTTAGGTAACTGTAATAATAAGGAATTATCCTGATGCTTTTCGTCATAGGACTCTGGTTAAGAGGCTGTTACCACAGTGCAAAATATGAATAAGAGCAAATAGACACCTTGCAAATTGGATCTTCAGGAACCCATCGAACGCGCCTGATAATTGTGATTTCCTGGAAATGGGGTTTTGAAAGGGCTCCAAGCCTTCCAGGGACTTTAAGGCTGCATGGTTTCTTTTTGGTTGTAGGCTGTTGATTTTCAAGGATATCAAAAAGCTGGGGAGAGGGGGACGACAATAGTGCAAGTTAAAATGCCAGACAACCCAGGTTGCTTTCAGCCGTTAGTGATTTCCAAAGCTCTGACAGAGTTGACTTCGACACTTTCTGCCAATGTTCTCATCTTTTCTTTTCTTTCTTTTTTGTTTTTAATTTTTATTAATTTATTTGACTGGTAGAGTTACAGACAGTGAGAAAGAAAGACAGAGAGAGACAGAGAGAAAGGTCTTCCTTCCGTTGGTTAACTCTCCAAATGGCCGCTACCATCGGAGCTACACCGATCCGAAGCCAGGAGCCAGGTGCTTCTCCTGGTCTCCCATGCGGGTGCAGGGCCCAAGCATTTGGGCCATCCTCCACTGCACTCCTGGGCCACAGCAGAGAGCTGGACTGGAAGAGGAGCAACCGGGATTAGAACCCGATGCCCGTATGGGATGCCGGCACCGCAGGTGGAGGATTAACCATGTGAGCCATGGTGCTGGCCCCTTCTGTTGACTTTTTAACTATATTTTATGAATTATTTTGTTAGTAAGTATTATACATATCTTAACTCATGACTTTTTTTTTTTTTTTACAGATTTAGTTTTATTTGAAAGGCAGTTATAGAGAAAGGGCGACACACACACACACACAAACACACACACACACACACACACACACAATCTCCCATCTACTGGTTCTCTTCCCAAATGGCCACAATGGCCAAGGCTGGGCCAGCCCAAAGCTAGGACCCTGGAGCTCCATCCGGGTCTCCCATGTGGGTGCAGGGGCTCAATCATTTGGACCGTCTTCCACTGCTTTCCCAGGCACATTATCAGGGAGCTGGATCAGAAGTGGAGCTGCTGGGATGTGAACTGGCACCCACATGGGATGCTGGCTTTGCAGGTAGGTAGCTTAACCCTCTGTTCCACAGCACCAGCCCCAACTAGTGACTATTCTACTTCAGATTAATGTTGACTTAATGCCAGTAAAATGTAGCAATTTTGTTTCAATATAAACTCATGTGCTTTTCTCTCCTTTGTGCTTTTATTGTCACACACAGGAGTATATATCGAATGATAGTTTGACTTAGAGTTTTTCAAGTTTATCATGGTGTGAAAGTGACAAGTGTTTGTAGAAACCATACTTGCAACAGTGAATTTGGATCTTTTCCTGGACTGGAAATATGTAGTGTGGGGCTCTCTTGTGAAGCAGGGCAGTGGTAGTGGTAGTGGGCTGCAGCTCTCACGCAGCCACACAGGCACAGGTGGGAAGCGACAGGTACTTGACAGTGTGCTGTGCTGCCGTGCTGTGGTGCCCAGCAGGTTAGATGCATTCAGTGCACTTTTGACTTAGATATTTGCAGCATATGATGGGTTGGTTGGGACACAGCCCCATTATGAGTTGATGAGCATCTGTGTATCTCTGGCTATAAGATTACTATATCTGTGTAATGTCTGTATCTATGTAGTATCTATACTTTTAAGAACCCATTAGTAGTTAGCAGAAAAGCTAGTAAGTGTCTGATGAAACGACGTGGCTGCCAGTGTTTCAGAGCTCCCTCCAGCAGAAGTCTGCAGGCTCGTAAGTGTTCTCCCACAAGTCTTTTTCATGATGAGATACTGCTTCATTTGGTTTTTGCTTTACTAAATTTGCAGAGACATGGAATTATCGGGTTTTTATAATTTTGTTTAATTTTATAGTTGTTTTCTGGGAAGAGGACTTGCCGGTCCTTGTACTGGGAGCTCCATCTCCTCAAGGATGTGTTATTTCCGTCTTTATTAGACAGCACCGAGAAGTTTTGCGAAGTATTTCTAATAACTTATCCTGCTACTTGTAGTGTGTGAGAATCCCATTGTTCTGTTTCTTTGCCAACACTTGATTTGATCTAGTTTGAGAAAGTTCTTCATTGATTGATTTTAGTGGCTTGCCCTTTATGCTCACTCTGTAGTATCTTTAGGTGACTAGATATAAAGTTAATGGAGTCAAATAAATCTCTTTCTTCAGACTTAGTGAAGTCATGAAGCTGTTCTTTTATATTGTCTCCCAAAATCGATACATCCAGATCTCAGTGTTCCTGAAACTGATTCTGCGCAGGAAGTATTTTCTTTGTTTTCTGTATAGATGTCCAATTAGCAAAATTGCCTATTGAAAAGGTTATAATGTCTCTACTACTCCTGTTTTCAAACCTTACTTTTGTAAAGTTTTCAATGTCTGTCAAAATTAATCGTGGTATATTCATGTTGAAGAGAGAGGAGAGTGTAGTTGGATTTTTCACTCTGTCTTCTTTCATAATTGAATGAAGAGTATTTTTGAAATTTTAAATTCAAATTTTTCTTTCATGGGAATCAACAGATATACAAATACTTACAGAAATCCTTTAACATATTCGGTAACTGATAAATTTTTAAAACTTGAACATCTTCAAGAAGTTTAATTGAGGCAATTACAAAAGTTGAATCACTGACATAAAATTTATAATTTATTTTTAGCTTTTAAAACAATTATTAATTTAAAAATAATTTCATTTTTGAAGACATTAATCAAATTTTCTAAAATACTTTATGTATTAACTAAATTTGCATGTGGCAAACACAAAAATCTCACATTTCTCACTTTTTCTGTTTTAAAAATTTAATTTATTTATTTTAATTTTAAAAATATTTATTTATTTGAGAGGTAGATACATACAGAGAGATGGAGCACCCATGTGGGATGCTGGCACTGCAGGCGGAGGTGCTGTTTCTAGTCCCAGCTGCTCCTCTTCTGATCCAGCTCTCTGCTATAGCCTGGGAAAGCAGTGGAGGATGGCCCAAGTCCTTGGGCCCCTGCACCCACATGGGAGACCCGGAAGAAGCTCCTGGCTCCCGGCTTCGGATCCGCTCAGCTCTGGCTGTTGTGGCCATCTGGGGAGTGAGCCAGCAGATGGAAGACCCCTCTCTCTGTTTCTCCATCCCAACAGTGACCTGTGATTCTGTTGGACCCCCAATTGTTGGGATGCCAACTTGTTCGGGAGGACTCCCAAAGACCCAGACTCCAGACGAGTTGATGCAAAAGCACGAGGCTTTTATTGATTGTTTCTGCAAACGGGCCCTCCACCTCAGGTGGTGAGGAGCCCTGAACAGCAGTTACACACCGGTTTTATAGGCAGAAATTGGCATATTGTTAAACGCAGGCATAAAATGCAGGCCTAAAGCACTGGCGGAGAATGCAGAGGTGTTACAGGATTGGTCGGTTCAGAAGAACAATTAGCATATTGGAGAATGCTGGCGGAGAATGCTGGAATAAAATGCAGAGGTGGCACTGGATTGGCCGGTCGCAATGATGTCATAAGTGTGCGCCTAGAGACTTTCTGAAGGGGAGGGGTAGCTCTGCTCTGGGCGGGGGTTGTTTTTCCTTCCCAGAGAATGTTCTGCCTGCTAATCTCTGAGGCACATCTTGCTTTTTCTGACTTTAAGAAACCTCTGGTATTTGCTCTCGCCTGAGACCAGGCCTAATTTCTTGTCCCCCTGCAAGGGTCCTTCAATTCGGGCAGCTCCCAGGGGCAGAGCACTGCACCCTACAGTGTCACCTGATAGCACCTACAGAGAAGTGGAGGTGAGAGGTAGAGAACAGCTTAACTCACTATAACTTAGTCTTGGCTACACATTACTTAGTTAATTGTCTACAGGGCTTCCTGCAACCACCCAAGCTCAGTTACTGTGAGAAAACTCCAGATTAGTTTGTTCCGTTGGGCCCCGTGCGGGGAGCGTCTACGCGCATGGCCTCCGCCGGCTATTATTGTACAGTACTCTGTTCCTTTGTGTTGCTGAGTCCAATTCCATAGCTGCAGTTCCTTACTTACTCTCCAGCTGAGACATTCGGGTTGTTTCCAGCTTTGGGCAATTATGAATAATGATACTAAAAATATTCATGTGTGGGATTTTGTGCCACTGTAGATTTTTTAATTTGGTTGGGCGATTGTGTACAATGTCAGAATTATTCCTAAGTACTTAACATGGTTTGATGAAGAAATTTACATTTTTTTTCTAAAGATTTGTTTTACTTATTTGAAAGGCAGTTAGAGAGAGAGGGAGAGACAAATAGACTGAAGTCTTCCATTGGCTGGTTCACTCCCCAAATATCCACAACAGCTGGGGCTGGGCCAGGCTGAGGCCAGGCATCAGGAGCGTCTTCCAGGTCTCCCATGTGGATATAGGGGCCTAAGCACTTGGGCTGCCCTCTGCTGCTTTCCCAGGCACATTAGGAAGGAGCTGGAGTGGAACTAGAGTAGCTGGGACTCAAACCGGCACCCATAGGGTGTGCCTGCACTGCAGGTGGCAGCTTATCCTGCTATGATAAAACGCTGGCTCCAAGAAATAGCATCTTTAAAATTGTTTTTTCATTTTCAAACTGTTTATTGCTAGGTAGAAGAACAAAACTGAGCTTTTCATATTGATAGTCTATCCAGAAATTTGCCAAATATGTTATTTAATTCTATAAATGTTATAAGGATTCATTTGGAATTTTACATATGCAAACATTTGCTGAAAATCCCATTTTTGAAATTAAGGAAGGTTCCTTCCATTTTTAGTCTGCTTTTTTTTAATTTACATGATCAGTGCTGATATTTTTCCCCAAGCACTGTTCACAAGTCTCAGTGTGGACATGGAGAGGGAAACAGCTGGACTGGTTTAGACTGAGTAGTTTTTATGGAAGCACCACGGAGCAAGGGAGTCGAAAATACTGGCTACAGAGTGGTTGAGGAGCTGAAGCCTGGAATTGAAAGTGGGTATGCAGAGGAGAAGGGGCAATGGGCATGGATTTGACCAACGGTCAATGGATCAGAGGACCCAATGCAGGCAGACACCAGGCATGGATGGGGAAAGTGAGTGAAGAAAAATGATTGATTGCAGTCAGGGTCTACAGCAAGCTGATGCAATTCTGCCTACATGTTGGGAACAGCTGGGTGTCTTTAAAAACGAGTAATTGGCTGGGCCCACTTGGGGTCAGTGGAGTTAGAATCTCACTGGCTGGGGGTGCTGGGTGCTGTTCTAGTGTGCAGCCAGGGTTGAGAACCTTGTACTGGCCAATGCTGAGTCCAGTGTAAAGAATGCAGGTGCGGGGCTGACGCCGCGGCTCACTTAGTTAGTCCTCCGCCTATGGTGCATCCCATATGGGCGCCGGTTCTAGTCCTGGTTGCCCCTCTTCCAGTTCCGCTCTCTGCTGTGGCCTGGGAGTGCAGTGGAGGATGGCCCAGATCCTTGGGCCCTGCACCCGCATGGGAGACCAGGAGGAAGCACCTGGCTTCTGGCTTCGGATCAGCGTAGCGCTGGCTGTAGTGGCCATTTGGGGGGTGAACCAATGGAAAAGAAGACCTTTCTCCTTTTCTTTCTCTCTCACTGTCTAACTCTGTCTGTCAAATAAAAAAAGAATGCAGGTGCGCTGAGATGACAGCAGGTGTCTGGGCAGAATGGAGCAGAGGCTCCTGAGGTGATGGATGTGCCTGAGTCTCTCGGGGGTGAGCACAGGGATGCGATGCAAGACCAGGAGATGCCAGGGTCCTTGAGGGACAAAGGGGAACGACCAGAGGCTGGGCGATGGTAAGAGGAATGGACGCTTTTATAGACGTGCAGATAAGCAAAGGTCTGGAAAGAGTGGGGAACAAGGAGGGCATTGCCACTGGGGTGTCCTGAGGGCATGGAAGTGGGGTAGTGAGCAGCATCCAAGAGAGGTGGCTGGAGGGGAAACGCCTCTGAGAGCAGATCCAGGATCTCACGGCCGTCAGGAGGGGCAGCGACAGTGAAGAACCACCAGCCACGTTGTGGGTTTCCAGCTCATGGAGACACCTCCACGGGTTGGCTCTGCAGCTGCTCCTTCTTGCCTCTAGATGTGGGGGCTGCCACAGCTCCCAGCTGCTTTGGGGGCTCACTGCTGCGAAGCGCACAGCTTCGTGGATTTGCTCCACTCATGTCTCTCCTGCCCTCCTCTCCCCTGCTGTTACCACGGCCTTCGAAACGTTTGTAGAAAAATGGAATGAAAGATAATCTTGTTTTTATGCAAAACATTTTTGGAATCCATACATAGTTTTTCCATAATACTTTTTTTTTTAGAAAAAAAGATTTTATTTATTTGACAGTTATAGGGAGAGAGAAAGAGAGGGAGAGCGAGCTTCCATCCACTGGTTTGCTCCCCAGATGGTCACAAGGACTGGGGCTGGGCCAGGCTGAGGGCAGGAGCCAGGGACTCCGTCAGTCTCTCACGTGGGTGGCAGGAGCCCAAGCACTCGGGCCAAACTCTGCTGCCAGGATTGGAAGTGGAGCAGCTGAACGCAAACCTGCACTCACGTGGGACAAACCTGCACTCACGTGGGACAAACCTGCACTCACGTGGGTCAAACCTGCACTCACGTGGGACCCAGGGTCCCAGACAGCTTAATCCACTGAGCCGCAACACCAGCCCTCATAATACTCATTTTCTATGAATTTTTGGAAACTCCTAGTAGTCATGGATTTCAAGATCTTTTGGCGCCAAAATAAACTTGTCTTGTAGTTTCATTATTATGGGTTTTAAAATACCCTCCTGTTTTCCATTAGCCTTAGATCCATTACTTATTTTCAAAATGCATTTTACCTGAGGTTGTTATATGTATCTTTGTTCTGAGCTGCTTGAAACCTGTATTTGGTGCAGGATGAATTCTAAATAAATCACACACACACACACGCACACACATCACAGAAAAGAATCCTTTACGTTACCAAATGATTCATTATGACTCTTCCAATCATGTTTCTCCAGTGTATTTAACATACTATTCTGTTTATAAGTCACTTTCCAAAAACACATTTATTATATGAGCAAAACACATTTCGAACTGATCTTATTTTTCTTGTAGAAGTAACAGGATATTTTAAAACTAGAAAATATAAATAAAATTGTACACAACCTCCTTATGTTGAATGAACAAGCTAGTGTTCAATAACATAGGGCAACTTGCTTTCCTTCTATTTCTGGCTGGTATGTCTGGTGAATTTGTGTTTACTTTGTCAAAACTGACAGGCTGTTTAGACAAGGTAACCTCAAACAACTGTGTTCACATTTTTAGTGCCTGGTTTTGGCACAGTTGCACCTACAGTTGTCTGATAGATTATAGAAAAGTGCAGATGATTGAGAGAGTTTGGTTTTGATGTTGACTGAAGACTGGATGCAGGCAGATTCGGTGCCTGGAAGTGTGTGGCTTGGATACACAGTAGATCCGATTGCTGCATGCGTCTGGTTAGGTGGTTGGAGGAGATCCAGCACAGTGGTTAGGATTCCTAGGTAATCTCCCTGAGAATCTCCCTGTGGAATGCGAGCAGCCATAGAGATGGGGTGGAGATGAAATGAGATGATGCCTTTGAGACATTAAGCATTGAGCCTGGCACCTCTGTAAACTATTCAGACATTTATTTAAAAAAATAACCCGTGGTTTCTCCTTTGATCTTGTTCACGAGCTGGTGTTGTCTCAATTGTCGCAGTTCATTTACCTGGATCCCTCTTTACAAGACCAAATGCATAACACAGAGAATGTGTCTGTGATGCCCGAAAGTGCCAAGTGCAACAGACTCTTGACTGGTTGATGTGGTTCTTCGGATCCACAGGTTCACAAGTGTCATTGGCACCAAGCTGCTTGAGGAACTATCTACAACGTGGATGTTCTGTCTGCTTTCGTAGATGCGTCTGCCTTCACATGTTTGTCAGTTGCCTTTTGAGTTTCTCAGTTACCTTTGAAGTTCACGGATTTATTTACACAGTGTCTAGAGGAGATGGGTGTCTTGGAGGTTGATAGTGTCTTTTCGGAGCCAAGTCTTGTAGAGTTTAGTTTCCGTCGCGTTGTACGTGGTGAAGCAGCGTGTTTCTGTGTCATTTCCCCAGGAGCACTTTCTCTTGCTGTTCTCAACACCTTTGGGAATCGACGGCGTCTGCCTGGTGGAGACGGGAGATGTCTCCCCTCCCTGAATTCCTAATAGAATGTTCCACTGGGAACTTTTCTAATTTTCAAGACTTGTGGGGCCTTTGTTTTGTTTTTCTTCATCAGCGAATGTAATCACCGAATCCCAAAAGCAGAAACGTGAGGCACTGAGCAAAAACTCTCCAAGTGGTCTCTGAAATCATGAGTACGAAGGGCAGGCCAGCATGTGTTCTCTGGATTTTATTTTGAGATGGAGATAGAGGTAGAGATAGATAGAGAGATAGAGATAGAGAGAGACAGACAGAGCGAGAGAGGGATCTCTGCTAGTTCACTCCCCAAATTTCCATGATGGGGAAGATGGGGAGCTGAAACCCAGAGCCCACTTGAGCCATCACGGTGCCTGCCCGGTCCACGTAAGCAGGAGTTGAAGTCAGAGTCGGGAGCTGGATCCAGGGGCTTCGATGTGGGAGGCACCCTGGCTGGCATCTTAACTGCTAGGTCAAACGCCCACCGCTGTGGTTTTTGATTTTAACTCATCTCAATCTTGATTACTACAAAGCAGCTGGGAAATCCCTGTTTGCAAGAATCAGCTCAGCTGGTGTGTGTAGGATTTGTCCCCAGGCTTGTGACTGAAGGCACGCTTGGGGGTTTGGGCCAGGGCGAATTTGCCTGCTAAAGAACACAGCTTCCTGAAATCTGGTCTCCTTGGTCAAAAATAGGTGTAGCCATGTGGTGGACGTCTCAGACCAGAGCCTGTGTCGGTAAGAGGCCACTTCAAGCCCTGGGAGAGCTCCTCCCTGGTTTTCCTGGCTCTGCAGTCACTTTTAATCACAAACGTCACCTGAGTTCTGAATCCTAGTGAAATATTTTGGCTGTGGGTTTGACTCATGGCCTGGTGTTTTTTTTTTTTTAAAGATTTATTTATTTATTTGAAAGTCAGAGTTACACAGAGAGAGGAGAGGTAGAGAGAGAGAGAGAGAGAGAGAGAAAGAGAGAGAGAGAAGTCTTCCATCTGTTGGTTCACTCCCCAATTGGCTGCAATGGCTGGGGCTGCACTGATCCGAAGCCAGGAGCCAGGAGCTTCTTCCGGGTCTCCCAAGCGGGTGCAGGGGCCCAAGGACTTGGGCATCTTCTACTGCTCTCCCAGGCCATAGAGATCCGATCCAGAGAGCTGGATCGGAAGAGGAGCAGCCGGGGCTAGAACCGGGGCCCATATGGGATGCCGGAGCTTCAGGCCAGGGCTTTAACCCACTGCGCCACAGCGCCAGCCCCAGCCTGGTGTTTTGTGGCTAACTGTGGTCTCTCATTAGTCCTTGAAAAACAATACCTCACGCTGTGGGTTTTATCAAAATGTATCCTATCTCACTGAATATATTCATGCTGTCTTCTCATATCTTTCTTTAAATTGAGAAAATGATCCCTACATCAGGTTTTAAAAATCAGCAGTATAAAGGAAGTGAAAAAGAAGCACTAGTCATTCTACTCTAGACTTCAGTTCTCCAAGGGTCTCCCCCCAGAATTAACTGCTGCTCCCAGTCTGCTTTGTGTCTTTCTGGAATTTTCCATGTGTGTAAGATATCCATTTTACACATCCTTCTGTATCTTGCCTTTCCCTATGTGTCTCTTTCCATACCGGCTCGTATATAAGGACGCTTCATGAGAAATGGAATTAAAAGATGTTTATTATGGGATGAAAAATTCTGGAAATCTCTTCATATGAGGAGTCTTCAAGAAGTCATGGGAAGGGGCCGGCACTGTGGGCTAAGCCTCCCTCTGCGGCGCCGGCATCCCACCTGGGCTTTGGTCCAAGTCCTGGCTGTTCCACTTCTGATCCAGAGCCCTGCTAATGGCCTGGGAAAGCAGTGGAAGATGGCCCAAGTGCTTGGGCCCTGCACCCATGTGTGGGACCCAGAGGAAGCTTCTGGCTCCTGGCTTTGGATTGACCCAGCTGCAGCCATTGTGGCAGTTTGGGGAGTGAACCAGCAGATGGAAGACCTCTCTCTCTCTGTCTCTCCATCTCTCTGTCTGTAACTCTACCTCTCAAATAAATAAATAAAATCATTTAAAAAAGTGAACTCATTTGAAACGTATTTTTGAAAAAGCTACACACGAATTTCAATATTTTTTGCCCCCAAATAGACTTAACTTTTGGTTCTACTTTGCCATAAACTCTCGGAGGTGCCCTGTGCCTCTACTTCATTCTATTTCAGTGTTGTTTGCATGTTAGCTTCATGAACAACATGAAGGCTCTCTATTTGTGCCTGCTTCTCTAACTCAACCACCCCGGGCCAGGCCCTGTGTGCCCTCATTGCCACGGCCCGGGCCAGGCCCTGTGTGCCCTCATTGCCACAGACCAGGCCAGGCTCTGTGTGCCCTCATTGCCACGGCCCGGGCCAGGCCCTGTGTGCACTCATTGCCACAGCCGGGGACTGTCTCCCAGTGCACAGCAGTCTTCCCCGGGCGCTCCTGAAGCCTACACTCCCCTCCCGGGAGCAGGGACCCTTTAACTTGACCTTGGCCCTTCTGCTCTGATGCAAAAGGTTCTGGGAGTCTTGTGCTCTTCTTCATCTTCGTCTCAGCACCATGGATCTCTCAGGTCCTTTTCTCTGGGCACGTGTTTAATTGGGAAATAAGGATGATCACATTTGGGGCCCTGACAACTGGGACTGGGGAGGAACAGAGGAGAGGCAGGGGTTCGTCCTTAGCTCATGCCCCGCCTGTCACAGTCACGGTCCCTCTTCCCTGAAGTCCCCGTGGTTTGGGAGCCGCACAGAAAGGGCAGGCAAGGTCCCTGGAGGTCTCGCTTCTATTCTGTGCTCATGGCCGAGTCTGTGCACATGGGGCTGACAGAGGAGCACAGAACACACATTCCAGTTGGAAGAAGAGGTCGTTTCTGGGAAAATTCCAAGCAGGATGAAGGATGTCTTTGAAAATGTCTTTGTTTCACTCCCCAGCAACCTGCAAGAGCCGGGGCTGGGCTGGGCTGGGCCAAAGCCAGGGGCCCGGAGCTCAATCCAGGTTTCCTGTGTGTCTGGCAGGGACCTGACTGGCTGCCACCTGCTCTCACAGGAAGATGGGATAAGGAGCAGAGCTGAGACTGTAACCCTGACACCCCGATACGGGACGCGGGCCTGCCGAGCAGTGAGTTAACTGCTAGGCCAATGCCCACCGCATATATGTCTCTACAACACAATTATATACATGTTGGGCTAGAGTGATGCTTCAATACACATGTATGATGTGTAATGATCAGATCATGGTAACTGGCATATCCAGCACCTCAAATGATCATTTCTTTGTGCTGGAAACATTTAAAATCCTCTGTTCTATCTCCTTTGAAACACACAATGATTGTCAACCACAGTTACCCGACTGGGCTAAGGCTCATTAGGAGTTATCCCTCCCATCCAAGTGCCCTTACCCATCAACATCTTCTCTCCATCCCTCTCCCCAGCCTCTCTGCCTCTGCCAACCACTGTTCAACTCTCTCCTATGAGATCCATTTTCCACATCCAAGTGAGAATGTGCAGTGTTTGTCTTTGTGTGCCTTTTGTCCTTATGGCCAATTGTAAAGCCACTGCAATGGGTCATTCTCTGTGGAGAATTTCCCAGTCCTCACTGTCTCGTGTCTGTATATCCAGGGGATCTTCAGGAAGTTCATAGAAAAGTGTGTTATGAAAGAACTATGCATGGATTTAGATTTTTTTTTTTGCACCAGGAGAAATTTGTTTTAAAAGATTTATTTATTTATTTATTTGAAAGTCTGTTACAGAGAGAGAAGGAGAGACACAGAGATAGAGAGAGAATCTTCCATCAGCTGGTTCCCTCCCCAGATGGCTACAACAGCCAAGGTTGGGCCAGGCTGAAGCCAGGAGCTTTATCCGGGTCTCCCACTTGGGTGGCAGGAACCCAAACACTTTCTCCAGGCCATCAGCAGGGAGTTGGGTTGGAAGTGGGGCAGCTGGGACAGGAACTGGTGTCCATATGGGATGCTGGCCTCACAGGGGCTGGCCTGACCCACTGTGCCACAGTGCTGGCCCTCCAGGAGCAATTCATCTTTTAATTCCATCTCCATGAACTTTTTGAGGCACCCTGATCCTGGTAGGGCATTTAGGTGACTTAATTGCTAGGCTGTGAGTGTCTGAGACTCAAGATGGCATACTGTGTTTCCTGTTGGTGACTGAACAGCACTGGTGACAGTGGTCGATGCTCCCACGTGCTTCCTGCATGCCTCATGGGCTGGTCCCCTTGTATTTCACCCATTTGGTCCACCTCCCACCATGGCGCCACAGGCTACAGAGAGAAGTAGAACCCCCAGGCGATGCCACAGGGGCTCACTGAGCTCCAGACCCTTGCACATTGATGTTCAGGACCCTGTGGCAGCTCTGGGGACTCAACAGAACCCATGGTGCCTCGTCCCTTTCAGCTTTTTCCTTGGAAGCTGGAATTATCTTTCCTACAAGGATTCTACCCTCTTGCAAGCCAGCGTCTTGCAGCGCTTCTCCTTCTGGGCGGTGGGCTCTGCTCATCTCATACCCAGGCTGCAGGGCCGGGGGACGTGCCTGCCGTGGCTGCTCCCTCTCCAGGGTGTGGTGTCCGTCCAGGAAGGCTTCTCATGCCAGGCCCCTTCTGGCCATCTTGCCTCCGTGTGTTTCCTGCGAGGCTGATCTTGGCAGAACCTGGAATTCCCCAGGGATTTTCAGGCATGGAGAGGAAGGCTCAGTAGAATGTCTGTTTTGTGGAAAGTCCAGCTTTTTCATCTTCAGACAATCAACATTCATCTAACTATCTCAGCCCTAATTACACAATAACTAAATAAAAAAGAACTTACGGATTTAACAAATTTGATTTCTCCCAAATTTAAGTGTTGACTGCAAATTTAATTTAGGGGCTCACAAATCTATTGAGCAGATCCTCCTGGTTGTTTTAAATCAACTTAAGGAGTCAAAACACGCAAGCAATATTTCAGTCCTATTTTACTTCTAATTGACACATGATAATTATACTTATTTATAGGGTACAATCTGATGTTTCCATACATGCATACATTGCATAGCCATCAAATCCGGGTAATTAGCACATCCTGCACCTCAACTAGAGAGCAATATTTCAAAGATTGCAAAACTAATTGGTGCTTGATATAAAAATGGCTACCTGCAATGTGCTAATAATTCCATTGTTTCCCCGTCTCTGTTTTGTTCCCATCAGTACCCTGAGCATGGCTTCCTCACCCACCATAGCCAAGGCTGTCTAGACGAGTCAGTGCTTTAAGTCTCTTTAGGACCTGCGTGTGCCCCGGGCGCGCGCGCGAGAGACTTAGAATATTTTATTTTTATTGAAAGTGATCTTTCAGAGGCGTGGGAACACGTCGGTGCAGTATATTCCTCCCGTGCAAACACAAAGGAGGAAAACGCAAGAGGAGGAAGTAGTTTAAGGTGTGTTTCCAAGGCAGGGCAGCTGCAGCCCGGCGGCCCCTAGACTGGCAGACTCAGAGCCCGTCCGAAGTGGGCCGCGGCCCAGCACCAGGCTCCGCAGACACGACCCGGGCTCCGCCCAGCCCCGGGTCCCTGCCTAGCGCACCCGGTCCCTCGGCCGCGACCCGGGTCCGCAGAACGCACGCTCGCGCCCCAGCCGGTCTCCACCTTTCCTCTGGCCCTGGGTTTTTGCGCAGTCGCAGGGGGCCTCCCGGCTCCCTCTAGGGCGGTCTGGCTGCGTGCACTTCCCGCGCCTCTGCTTCGTGGGGGCTACGGGGCTTTCTCCCGGGGCGTGCGGGGGCCGTGCGCGGCGCAGGCCTTCCTCCTACCTCGGGCCCCGGGTCCCGAACCCTGGTTCACCCCGTTCACCAGCGAGGGGAGCCGGTGCCGCCCTGCTCCGGGCTGGGGGCCAGGGCCAAGGCCAGCAGGAAGACGAGGGTGAGCAGGGGCACCTCTGGGGACCCCCGCCTCCGTGTTGACCTCGAGCAGCCCCTGTGTGGCCGCGGGGTTGCGCGGGGGCCTGGGCGTTCAGCGGGCTCAGCTTCCTGGGCTCGCATGGGCTGGGCCTAGGACCTGGGTCCTGGGCCCTGGCTGGGCCCTCCCCTTCCCCGTGACCCGAAGAGCTGCTTGGGCGCCACCGCCACCGCCGCGGGCCTGGGGCTGGCGCCTACGTCCCCCGGGAAGCGCCCACCCAGGTCTGTCACTGGCCCTGCCGGTCCCCGTGGTTTGGGGGACGTCCAGGGCTCTGGTGCTGGGGGAACCGAGCCTGGGCAGGGCCCGCAGCAGGCCGGGGAGCAGCCGGAGGATGGTTTTGGGGCGACGGGCGCCCCTCCTGGGAACCCACACCCCTGTCCCTGGAGCCTCTCAGGCGTCTGGGGAACCCCTCCGTGGCAGGGGTGGGTGGGGACGGGGCGGCCTGTCCTTGCTGCGTCTGTCCCACCCCCAGGTCTGTTACCTCCCGCTGGGTCCTCTGCAGAATCTCTGGGGCCTGGGCTGGGCGCCCCGGGGCCCTCCTGTGGTGGGGGAGGGGAGACGTCAATCAAATCAGTGACAGCTGCCACCCTCGGGGACCACAGGAGGTATCCTGGGCCGCCTTCAGGAAGCCTGAAGCCATTGGCCTCTTCCTGCCCCCTGTCACAGTCCCCCTGGAGTGCGCTGGGGTGTGCTTACCTGCCCGTGGGTCTCCGGAGACGGTGAAGTCTCCCTAGGTGCCCGAGGGGACACAACCAAAGGTGGCCGTCCAGCCAGGGGCAGGCTTCCGGCAGAGCTGCTGTGGGTCCCATTTGGACTTCCTGGCCAGGACCTGCCAGCAGCCAGCTCTCCGGCCGTGCCATGGGAGGCCAGAGGCATGGCATCCAGCAGCAAAATAGTGGGGCCGGCTGCAGGGCTGCAGCCTGTCCCCGGGGTGTGTACGGGTCAGTCTGCCGCTGGGCTGTTCCTGAGACCTCCAGCGTGAGCGTGTGCGAGACGGTATCCAGGGACAGTGCCAGGGCTGTGAGACACACAGCACCGGCCCGCGGCTTCTCAGATCTCATTGGCCTCTTTTCTGCTTGTAGAGTGGACTCTGCCCCTGGTACTTGACCCCTCAGAGGGCCCCACAAGCCTCAGCCCCAGTGAGAGTCAAGTGTCTGTCTCCCTGGGGGCCTCATTGTGCCTCCTGCCCGGCACATTTACCCCCTGGGGCTCTCTGTCACCAGCACATGGCCCTATCTTCTTCTCCCTACAGGGGCAGGCCTCCCCGGACAAGTTTGCTGTGTTGCCTCCCCGGATGCACCTGCAAACTCTACAGCTCCAGGACAGCGGGACCCCGCTTACATTTCAGCAATGTTGCTCTGACTCCAGGGAGCAGCGTGGACGAGAACCTGCGTCCGAGGCTCCTGCCACCGTCCAGGCGGCACACGGTGGCAGCTTGGACAAAGAAGGTACTGTGCAGGGTGCCCTTGGTTAGGTGGAACATGCACGTGGACAGAGAGGGGACTGGGTTTGCTGCTGATTGGCCAACGGCAAGGGGGGAGTCCAGGATGATTCTAAGATGTGCATCCTCGTCACCTGGGCAAGTGATGGTGTTGTTTATTGAGGTGTAGCACCCTGGGGAAGGGGCAGATTTGGGGTGTGGGGTTGGCAGGCACTCAGTTAGCCCAGTTTGGGAGCACTGCAGCATGAGTGCCTGTTCTGTGTCCAAGGGGAGATGAGCTGGAGTTCAGGGAGAGGTGGGTGAGAAATAAAGGTGGGGTCTTCACTGTGTGTAGGTGTTTGAAATCCTGGAGAGGAAGGTGGTCCGGGCCTGGGCTCCATCCCTCGGAATGGGGAGTGAGACCACTTGGGTGAGTGCTGGCAGAGCAGGGATCAGGAGCCCAGGGTGTAAAATGCTGTAGGTATTGCGGTGAGGCCGGTGCCCATCAGCCTTGGAGATGGCAAGGTCATCATGATTTGGGAGAGGCAGGTGAAAAGGCTTGTTTGGAGTGGGCCAGGGAGAACTGCAGGTGAGGCCGTGGGATACTTCCTTCAGGAAAGGAACAATCCGGAGGAGTTTTGTGTCATGGGAGCTGACAAATAGGTTAGTAATTGGAGAGAAACAGGGAGTGGGGGAGCTTTTTAAGGACGTTTGTAAAACAGCCTGTTAATTTAAATCTATTTTACACCCCTTGACTGAGAGACACTTTACAGCCTGTATTATTCAGTCCCTTTATGTGTGTAGTTCAATGATTTGTACCAAGTTGTGCAACATCACCATAAACCAGCTTCAAAACGTTGCCGCCCCCATCGCCCCCCCCCCCCCCAGTAAAATCCTTTATGCTCATTTACAGTTTATCCAGGTCCCACCTGCAGCTCCAGGCAGGCACTTAATCTGCTTTTTGTTTCTATAGAATTGCCGTTCATGGGAATGTCACATAGGGAAATCATACAATGTGCTGTCACTTGCGTGGGGCTTCTGCTTATTATGGGGTTCATGCATGTTGCAGCAAGCGCCGGGATTCTGACCCTCGGTGTTGCTGTGTTATAGCGTTGTGAGGACAGGCTGCATTTATTGATCCTTTCACCTGCTGATGGGTGTTTGGATGGGAGAAGATTACTGTTGAAGGTGGGGCTTGGGTTAGTCTGCGTGAGCTGCCGTGAGAAAATGCTACAGACGGGGTGACTCAAACAGCAGGTGAGCCTAGTTCTCTCCTAGTTACGGAGGTTGGGAGCTCAAGATCAGGTGCCAGCATGGCTGGGTTGGCTTGCGGATGGCCACCTTCTCGCGGTGGCCCCATGGGACTTTCCCTCTGCCTGCGTGTGGGAGGGGGTGATAGGGCTGGGGGAGGGGAAGGAGAGCACCTCTGGTGTTGCCTCTTCTCCTAAGGACACCAGTCTTCTGAGATTAGGGTTCCACCCCCAATGACCTCATTGAATCCTGAAGGCCCTTTCTCTGTTTACACTGGGGGTTAGGATTTGATAGGAATTTTGGGGGGGACACGATTCAGTCCACACCGAGGATACCGTATCATCCTTGGCTGACTTGGTACAGGGTTTCTCATCTGTGGTGCTACTGATGTCTTTGGCGCCAATCATCTTTGTTACAGGGACTGTCCTGGGCAGTGTAGGCTCTTTTGCAGACTCCCTGATCTCTCTCCCATCAGATCCCACTAGCATAGTCCCAGCGGTGACAGCCCAGAATGTTCCCAGGCATTGTGAAATGTTCCTGAGGGGAGCTAGAAGACAGAACATTTACTCTTGGCTGAGAAACACTGATGGGGTAGGAAGGAAATTGATGGAGAGAGGGAGAAAAGAGAGATAATGCAAGAGTAACTCAGTTCCTGTCGAGCAGGTGATGGGCGAGCAGTGTGCTGATTGGCTCCAGATGGGAGCAGAAGTGATTCATCTACTGGGGCAGGAGGAAGGACACAGCGTGGTCGATTTGCTGGGGAGAGGACGTGCTGGTCTTCTTTTTCTTTTCTTTTATTGATACCTGGTAATTTTACATCTTTATCGGATGCATTACAATGTTTCAGTATATGTATATGCTGTGTTGTGATCAATCAGGGTGATTAGTGCATCTGTCACCTTAAACATTTAGCATTTCTTTGTTGTGAGAGCATTCAAAATCCTCTTTCCTAGCTGTTTGAAATACAGGATGCATGACTGCTGTGTAAAGATCCCTATGGTGGCTGGCGCCGCGGCTCACTAGGCTAATCCTCCACCTTGTGGCGCCGGCACACCGGGTTCTAGTCCCGGTTGGGACGCAGGATTCTGTCCCGGTTGCCCCTCTTCCAGGCCAGCTCTCTGCTGTGGTCCAGGAGGGCAGTGGAGGATGGCCCAAGTGCTTGGGCCCTGCACCCCATGGGAGACCAGGAGAAGCACCTGGCTCCTGGCTTCAGATCAATGCTGTGCGCCAGCCGCAGCGGCCATTGGAGGGTGAACCAACAGCAAAGGAAGACCTTTCTCTCTGTCTCTCTCTCTCTCACTGTCCACTCTGCCTGTTAAAAAAAAAAAAAAAAAAAAAAAAAAAGATCCCTATGGTGTTAAGGAATACCAGAACTTAATTATGCTGTCTAGCTGTAGCTCTGTCTTCACTCCGCCATCCCTCCTCAGCCTATGGTAATCATTACTTTAAAAAAAAATTATTTATTTGGAAGGCAGAGAGAGAGAGAGAGAGAGAGAGGTAGAGACAGAGGGGGAGATCTTCAGCTGCTGGTTCACTCCCCTGATGCCTACAATAGCCAGGTTTGTGTGAGACCAAAGTCAGGAGCCTGGAACTCCATCTGAGTTTCCCACGTGGGCGGCAAGAATCCAAGTATTTCGGCCATCCTTCTCTGTGTTCCCAAGTGTATTAGCAGGAAGGTGGATCGGAAGCAGAGTAGCTGGGACATGAACCAGAGCTCTGATATGGGATGTGGGTGTCCCAAGAGGTGGCTTTGACCTGCTGTGCCACAACTCCTGCCCAACACTATGCTCCTTCTGTGAGGTGAACCTCAGATCCGACAAACGAATCATCATGATGTATTTTTTAAAGATTTATTTATTTATTTGAAAGTCAGAGTTACACAGAAGGGAGGCAGAGAGAGAGAGAGAGAGAGAGAGCGAGAGAGAGGTCTTCCATCCACTGGTTCACTCCTTAATTGGCCACAACAGCCGGAACTGCACGGATCTGAAGTCAGGAGCCAGGAGCTTCTTTCGGGTCCCCTATGTGGGTACAGGTACCCAAGGACTTGGGCCACCTACTACTGCTTTCCCAGGCCATAGCAGAGAGCTGGATTGGAAGTGGAGCAGCTGGGACTAGAACCAGTGCCCAGATGGGATGCTGGCACTTCAGGCCAGGGCGCTAACCTGCTGAGCCATAGCGTTGGCTCCATTGATGATGTATTTGTCTTTCTGTGGGTGGCTGCTTTAAGTTGACACAATGTCTTTCAGACTCATTTATGTTGTTGGAATCAGCAGGATTTCATCCCCTTTATGGTTGAATAGTATTCTAGCATGTTTATAACCACAGTGGGAAAAGAATAGTCTGAAATAAATGGATTTCCATATGCAAAAGAATGTAACTTGACTCCTCTCTCTTACATACACAGAAATCAACTCAGAAATGAACCAAAGGCTTATTTGTAAGAGCCGAATTCACGTAACTAGTAGCAGAAAGCATGGTTTCTTACATTTGTGTTTCTCTGAAATTGGTCATCTCTGGAGAGAGCAGGGTCGTGCTGCACACACTCAGCCATGTCTGATTGAGAAAAAGTCTGCAGGACGGAGAATTAGTATCTCTTTGGGAGCTAATACCAACCCCGCTTTCCCCTCTCAGAATGCACAGCATGCTGTTTAATCCACCTTCTACAGTTCAACACATTTTCGTGTTCTTAATATAGGTGTCCTATCAGATTGGAAGTTACTTGGTGATGGGAATTCTTCTGTGCATCGTTGTGTCTCTTTGAGCAGATGGCTGCCCGTGGTGGGCGCTCAATAAATGTGGAATTGAAACGAATTGTCATCAGAATTACATTATCTTTATTTTCTAAAGAAGTTGCCTCCTGAAGGTAGCAGCTCTCCTAGAACTGACCTGTAAGCGAATAGCTTGACACAGAAATTGATGCTCTATTGCTATGACTTGGGGCATGCTTTCTTTTTCTTTCCTAATAATAATCTTATCAACAAAGCTGGATAATACAAGTCAGTACCTCTCAAGCTTCAATCTCTACACAAATTTGTTGGGGTGGAGTGAGGCCAAAGGTTCTGCATTTCTACAAAGCACCCAGATAATATTGATACTTTTGGTTCATGAACCACAATTTGACCAGAAGGATCCAGGTCCAGAGAAGATTGGACTGCCTAAGTGATTGGAAGGGCTCAAGCAGAGAGCTAGCAAAGTCAGCACAGAAGCTGGGAGGCAGGGAGAGCTGACTTCCCAAGCACCACGTGAGTTCAGACTCAGATAGGGACAGTAGGGATCAGTGTCTTGCTGTGGGTTCAGAACTCAAAATGGCCTTGGTAGCTCAGAGACATGGAGAGAAACCAACACAAGTGAAGGTCAGAGAGCCAAGTAAAGGACATTGTGTGACAGAGGAAAATCCCTCTGATGAACAATGATGGGTTAGATACACGTAGAACTGAAAAATACCTAGATGTCTGGGCTGATCATGAATCAGTAATACAGAGCTCTGGTTTGGAAATCAAGTATAAAAGCCCCTTGTTGGCCAGCAGTGCAGAGGCCGAGGGACTCAGCTATGACTGGATTTATGAGTCTGACACGTCTGATACAAAGCAAAGACTGATCCATGATTTTTGAGAGAGAGCCAGAGATGTCAAGCCTGCAGACAGCTGCAGTATCGGGATTTTGGCTTGTCCCCCAGGGCCCAAATTGCAGCAGATTCTACCGTCTGACTTTTATTAATTGGGTGACTTACATAAAGCAGATATCTCTCTGAATTAACTGTATCACTGTTGCTGCCTGGGCACGTCTTACGGTGTACATACATCACTCACCTGCCCCCTCCCGTGTAAAATATCCACCCAGCTGTCAAAGCGCGAGAAACCCAGGCTTCTGGGTATCAAGGTCGACTTCCACTTTAGGCTGGGGCCTTTGTAGAGCTGTCACTTGAGAGCCCACCACGTGTCTGGGACGAGACGCTCCGCATTGTCAAGGGCAGACATACTGAGTGGCGAAGCTAGGAACCAGAGGAAAAATTCTGCCATGTTCAACCCACGGTCGGTTGGCAGCCTTGGCTGCCCCAGCTCTGGGTGGAGAGCATTTTGGGGAGGGGAGGTGAAGTAAGTTAAATCCATCTTCTTCAGGCTTTTGTACACAGGAGTGACACTTTTTTTCCCCCACAAGTTGTCATTAAGTGATGATAAGATTTTATCAACAGTCGCTTACTGAGCCCAGCTGAGCGCTAGGTATGGGGACTCCAATGTCACAGAAGCTCCGTAATCCCTCTTCCCAGTGATTTTCTCTGTGAAGAGCTAGGAAGGCGAGAGGGAATGTCTCTCCTGGTCAGTATCTTTAGCACAGTCGGAGTTCGCGGCAGTGGGACATTTCAAGGGTTTTGTTTTGTTTTTCTTTTCTGCGTGTTTTATTAGATTAAGATGACACAAAGAAGCCGGTAGATGTCCCAGTGTCCCTCTGCTACTAGGAGAGCATTTGGTCTCATTTCTATTTTCACTACAGATAAGTGAAAATTCTGAACTGCTCAGACAGCCCTCACAAACAACAAGTTCAGGAAAATGCTATCAGAGTTCTGATGTTTTCTTTGGTCTGAGAGAGAAACCTGATTAGTTACATGCTGAATTGTTGCTAAAATAGATATATCAGTGGGCAGCCTTTTGGAGAGAAATTGCTCCACCCAATTACGTCGTGATTTCTTTATTCATTAAATATTTCAGTGTCTAGACATTGGGCTAGATGTTCTAAGGACATAAAAGTTCTTGTCCTCAAATGCTTGGAATAATAACAATAGTTACTGTGTATTGAGAGAATTTGTTGTGCCAAACTTCGTGCACACGATTTTGTTTCATCTTCCCAACAACTCTTCTGAAATAATATTATTCATTGAATAAAATGCGTAAAGACAGAGGCTGCAAGAACATGCTAGCAATGTGTCTAAAGTCACTTAACTATGGCCAGGCATTTAGCCTAGTGCTTAAGTTGCCCATGTCTGCCAGAGCAAGGGCGTTCAATTCCCAGCTCAGGCTCCTGTTTCTAGCTTCCTGCTCATGTGGAGCCTAGGAGGCAGTGGTGATGGCTCGAGTAATCGGGTTTCTGTCACTACCTGGATTGTGTTCCTGGCTTCTGACTGAGGTCCCGCCTGGCCCCAGACATTGAAGGCATATGGAAAGTGAATCGGCCCACAGTGTTGGCTCGCTCTCTCTCGCTCTCTCTCGCTCGCTCTCTCTCTTTCCCTCTCAAATAAAAACAATAACAGAAACAAAGTCCTTCAGCCGGCAAGTGGTCAGGCATATTTTTCTTTCTGTAGTTTGTAATCTGACCATTGCTCTATCCTTTCTCCTGTATGAGAGATGACATTTGTGCACGGGTAAGAGCAAGGCATTTCTCGTCGATCCTACCAGCAGTAGGCTCTCGATCTCAGGCCTGAGTCTTTGGGCTGAATTGAGTGTTGGCAGATGTGTATCCTCTGAGAGTGAGCTTGACTCCTGAATACAACCCGACGTCCTTGGCACCAGGCCTGGGAAACACGGTGTCTGATACCATTCCCGTTCTAAAATGCGGTGAGACAGCACTGTGGTCTGTTTCCAGCCGAGACATCCAGATATGCTTTATCTCACTGAAATCAGCTGCGCTGAGATAGAGTTCCCACCCCACACAATTCACTCGTGAAAGCCCACAGTTCAGTGACTTTGGTGGATTCACAGACTTGTGCAACCATCGGCGCTATCTATCAATTTTGGAACATTTTTGTAACCACCAGCAGAAACCCTAGACCCCTAAGTGTCACCCCTTACTCTCCTGTTTCTTGTCCCAAGCTCTGGAAAACCACTCGTCTGTTTCTATCTCTGTTGATTTGCCTGTTCTGTGTATTTCATATAAATGGACTCATTCACTATGTGGTCCTTGATGAACTGCATCTGTTTAGTTTACCACTTTACTGGGGGTATGATTGACATGCAAAAGCTGTAGAACTTTGTTATGTACATCTTGATGTGTGAGGAGCTAAGTGTATGCCCATGAGACCATCACCAGTCAGTGCCATAAACTCGTCACCTCCAGGGATTTCCTCCTGTCTCTGTGGTAAGAGTGCTTAGGGTAAACTCCGCCCTGTCAGCACATTTTGAAGTGTGAAACACAGTCTCGCTGACTGTCTTCTCGCGTGATCTCCAGAGCTTCCGTGCCTTGCATGGCTGAACTTTCTACCCTTTGCTACTCCACGGTAGAGTGAAACACGAACTCTGGTGACAGTCATCGTGAGCGGCCGTGCACAGAGCCGACAGTGACGATTCTGGTTTATTCCAGCTTTTTTGCATCCCTGACCCTGAAGGGCTGAACGGCCTCCCCGTGAGAGGGCACAGCAGTAGACGGGGTTGGATCAGTGTTACGGATGGGTCGGCTACTCTGGGACACGCAGCGTCTCCTACACGTCCCTCCCTCCTTTCGGTCTTTTTTGTCCTTTTGGAGCGGGATGCCGGGCTCTGCCTGGCCTTCAGAAGCTCCACACTGGAGAATGTCTCGCAGACGCCTCCCCCTGCTCCTGTTCCCCCAGGTCGGCTGGGGGTCTGGACTCGCCCCCGGTTCATGCTGAGCGCGGCGCCCAGCTCTGCCGTCCCTGGCATTGCAGGAGAGGGACAGCCACTGCAGTGGCCGGGCAGGCTCTGAGCCTTGCCTCAGAAATCCTGCCCACAGATCCACCTCACGTGGGACTTCAGCTGTCCCGCACCCGTGCCCAGGGCTCCTGAGCTGCTGCGGCCCACGTGGCCTTGGGCGAGCTATTTCGCCCCGAAGGGCTCTGCTTTCTCGGGGTGAAGCAGCGGTGCAGTGGTGGGGCTGATGGACGCGCCCCTGTGGTTGCTTGGCTTGACTTGAACCCCCCTTCTAATCTGGGTGAGTAGCTTCTTTGATTCTCCGTGTCCTTATTGGTATAATTGAAACAGTGCTTCCTGTGCCATGGTTTCGTTGTGAGGATTAACACAGAAAACATGTACGGACCATGAAGCACAGGACATACTCGGTATTAGTTATTGCCATGCTGCCATGTACCCTTGTTAATGGATGGCTTTGGAGGGACACGGTCCCTGAATCTTCTGAACTCCTATGCAGATATTTGTGGGTACACTGTACACTTTCTGGGGGCAGGGCTCCATGAGCCTCACAGAGTCCACCTCCCTGCTCCCCAGAATTGAGGACTTGGATGCCTGGCTGTGAGGAACTCATCCCGACCTCCAGCATGGGGTCAGACACCTTCCCTGCTGCTATCTCCTGAGTGTGGCCCTGAAACCCTGGGGCTGAGGCTCTCAGCCATGGTCAGTGCTCAGCCCCTGTGTGTGTTCTGTGTTGTAGCCATCTTCTTCCCGAGCCGACAGGAAGATCCTTGAAGGGGAGGACTTAATCTTTCTTGTGTCGCCTGTAAGGGAGGCTAAGCAGAGATCCATAAGGCAGCACATGTCCCGAAAGCACTCGTGGGAAAACCAGAAGTCTGCTGAGGGACCTCCTGAAGCCACTGCTCTGCAGGCTTGGTTGGGAGAATTGGGGGAAGATCTGAGCCTTTCAGAGCCAGATCCCAAGGGTGCACGAACTCAACTGCATCCTCTATGGCACCAGAATTTTCCTTTGCCCAGTGTGGTTGCTCTGCAGGTTGGGACAAGTTGGTAAAATGTGGGAATAATAAGTTTGCTTGCAAACGCCGTGGCTCACGTTGCTTAAGCAATTTTGATGGGGAGAGAAAAGGGGAAAGCAGGTCATACCTGTTCTGCATCGTAAAATAAAACTGTAGTCAGACTACAAGGAAATTTTTTGCTTGGCTTGCCCAAGTGATTCAGGGAAAATCGGCGGTGTTTTTGGCCCGAACATCTGGACTGTTGCCATCATATTCTGTTTGACTCATGGAAACGTTTTTTTGGAACTTAGGGATCTAAGTATAGAGAAAAGAGCTTTCTTAAGAATTCTATTAAATTACTTAAGAATTCTATTAAAATACTAAGAGTAGGCTTTTTAAAAACGAGGCCTACTGAGTTTGGAAGATTCAAAACGGGTATTACCTGTTCGATTTCTACCTTCTGTTGGTACCGTCTTTCTTCTAAATCCATGAAAGGAACTATGTACCAGGTCACTTCCCCGCCCAGGGTTTATATATCATTGCAGAGAAGGTAAAATAGTTCACAAAGCACTTAATTTCCCTTTGCTTTTTCAAACTATATATTTATTTTCATGTAAACACACAGAAAAAATCTGAAGATTGAGAGAAACCAATCACTTAAAATGTGACCACTCATACTCATGGAATCACTTACCCATTATTGCCATTTTTAAGGTATTTCTTCTTGTCTGTATTAAAGGTGGTAGTGAGAGTGTACATGTAGGTTTGTGTCTTGCAGTATTTTTCTTGAGGAGATAGTCTTTATAACCGTCATAGTGGTCCTATGCCATTTCATTGAGTGTATGTGTCATTATTTACTTACATGAGAGCACTTCAAAAAATCTATGGAAAATGGATTAAGAGGGGGAGTAGGGAAGAAAAAAATGGGTTAGATGATAGTGTATTTTGGAAAGCCAAGACACTGTGGCAAAAAATGACCTACGTGAAAGATCTCTGTGAGTGAGATTCCAGTGGCAAGAATGGGCCATCAAAGAAGGAGGTACCTTTCTCTGAAGGGAGGAGAGAACTTCCACTTTGACTATGACCTTGTCTAAATAAGGTAAGAGTTTGTGAACTCAAGAGGCTTCCATAGCCTTGGCAGCTCATGACAAGAGCTTCAGGTGATCACTAATGTCATAAATAAGAGTGTCAATGGTTAAATCAACAATGTGAGTCACTGTGCATCTGTCTCCCATGTAGGACCTCTGTCCTTAATGTGTTGTGCTATGTGAATTAATGGTAAAACTAGTACTCAAGGAATACTTTATACTTTGTGTGTCTGTAGGTACAAACTGTTGCAATCTTTACTTAGTATAGAGTTGATCTTCTGTAGATAAAGATAATTAAAAATGAATCTTAATGAAGAGTGGGATGGGAGAGGGAGTAGGAGGTGGGATGGTTTGGGGGTGGGTGGGTGGGTATGGGGGGAAGAACTGCTATAATCCAAAAGTTGTACCAATGAAATTTGTATTCATTAAATAAAAGCTTTCTATAAAAAAAAGAAAATTTAAAAAGATAGTGTATTTGGCTGCAGAAAGTCTTGAAACCATGCAGAGATTTTTCATGATACACGCTTTCTATGAACTTTGGAAGACTCCTCACCTGTTGTCCTACTGATAAATGTGTAGATTGTTTCCTTGGTGTGCAATTGGATATTGCATGCTACAGTGAGCGTCTTAGTGCATAAGGTTTCCCGCAGGTCCAGTCCTTCTACTCTCGACTCCCCACAGTAAAGGCAGGGCACTGGGCTTCTGGGTGGGAGGGCTTGGAAGCTGTTGGTGTGCACCTCCACCTGCTTCCCAAACGGCTTCCAGTGATTTACACTGGCAGCTGCCTAATGCATCTTCCAGAGTTCTTGCTCGGTTTTATATGAATAGGATATGGAGATGGACAGCCTGGAGTGATCTTCCAGGGTGCATTGTCCTTGGGGTTGCCCTGGGGACCGATGGGCCACAAGTCCCCTCAGGAATCAGCCTGTAATCATGACCTCACCTTCTCACCACTGAGAGGCCCCTGCTCACGGGCCAGAGCAGAGCTGCAGTGTTCCAAGGCTCTTAGCCAGGGAGGGCCAGAGGAAGGAACAGGTGGACATCATGAATCGCGTTGCAGTTAACCTCTGGGGTCTGCTCATCAGTTCATCTTGCAGGGTGTTGTTTACCGCTGAATGAGAAAGGGAGGTCTGTGTCCTGCATCAGATCTCGGTTTGCGCAGGACCGCTGCACTGGCTTATTGTTCCACTGGTTGTGTTCACGGACGCTTGGTACTGCATCCTTAGCACCTGAGAGACTGCCTGGAGGTAGAAGGCACTCAGTGTGCATTTTGTTGAATGTGAGGATGGGTGAGTAGCAGCATGGGAGGTAAGAGAGGCCTTGTTTCAGAGGGACGTGTAGCAGACATTGCTGTCTGCCAACAAGCGTAGATTTTGCTCATCTTCCTTATTAACTAGACTCATTTTATTTCGGGTAGCAATGTACCTGGAGAAATAACTCATTGCCCAGTCTTTCCATGTCGCTATCATGTGACAGAGTTTGAGTCCATGAGGTATGCAGGTATAATTTCAGAGTTTCTAGGAAAGCACATTTTTCCTCCCTCCTTCCCTCCTTC
Source organism: Sylvilagus floridanus (assembly GCA_949820135.1). Classification (NCBI taxonomy): domain Eukaryota; kingdom Metazoa; phylum Chordata; class Mammalia; order Lagomorpha; family Leporidae; genus Sylvilagus; species Sylvilagus floridanus. The sequence goes on from OX463227.1 coordinate 189,088,687, forward strand.
CAAAGATTTATTTATTTATTGGAACATTAGAGTTACAGAGAGGGGGAGAGACACACACACAAACACACAGAGCAAGAGAGACAGAGACAGAGAGACCTCCTATCTGCTGGTTCACTCCCCAGATGGTCATGAAGGCCAGGACTGTGCCAAGCCAAAGCCAGGAGCCAGGAGCCAGGAGCTTCTTCCATGTCTCCCATGTCAGGGGCAGGGACCTCAAAACTTGGGCCATCCTCCACTGCTTCTTCTAGGTCATTAGCGATGAGCTGGATTGGAAGTGGAGCATCCAGGACACAAACCATCCCCCATAAAGAATGCAGTATTGGCATTGTAGGCAGCAGCTTTACCTGCTGTGCCACAGGGCCAGCCCCCTTTCCTGCTTTCTTATATTTTTGTGAGCCTTGAGGTGGAGCGCCCATCTTACCACCCACGCGTGATGAAGGTGAGGATGAAAGCCGTGGGCTGAGGGTGGCAGAGAGGAGACAGGAGGAGCTGAGATGCCAGTACTGTCATGGGGCTGCATCTCAGCCCTGGACTTAGTTTTGAGAGATGAAGCCCCATTTTTAGGCAGACCACTCTGGTGGGGTTTTCCGTTGCATACACTGATTGCTATCCTTTCTGGTGCAAGGAACTTGACCCAGGATATTTCTTTTGCCCAAGGTCATGATGAGAGCCTTGACCACAGAGAAGACCAGAGACGTAGGTCTACTCAGCTAAACCAGCTCGCTGATTTCCCCAAACAATCCTGCTGGGGTTTGAATGTGTCCTGCAAAGTCCCTGTGTTGGAAACTTAATCCTCAATGCAGTGGTGCTGAGAGGGGGCACCTTGAAGAGGTGATCAGGTGCTGAGGGCTCAGTCATCATGGGTGGGTTCATGGTGCTGCCACAGAGAGAGTGACTGTATTAGCACAAGAGTGGGTTTGTTGCAACAGTGAATTTGACTCTCGTTCTCTTTCTCTCTTCCTCACATGCCCTCTCACCCTTCACCTTCCTGCTTGGGATGACGTAGCAAGGATACCTTCGCCCATCGTGGGCCTCTCAACCTTGGACACTCTAGCCTCCACAGCTGAAAGAAGTAAATGTCTATTCTTTATAAATTGCCCAGTTCATGGTATTCTGTTATGGCAACACAAAAACAGACTATGGAAACCTGTTTCCACGATTATCAATTTTAGACTGCGAGAGCCCTTAAAAGTGCTTTGAGATTAAATGCATTTTTTAATTTTTTTTTTTTTTGGACAGGTAGAGTTAGCCAGTGAGAGAGAGAGACAGAGAGACAGAGAGACAGAGAGAAAGGTCTTCCTTCTGTTGGTTCACCCCCCAAATGGCCGCTGTGGCCGGCGCTGTACTGATCCAAAGCCAGGAGCCAGGTGCTTCCTCCTGGTCTCCCATGCGGGTGCAGGGCCCAAGCACTTGGGCCATCCTCCACTGCACTCCCGGGCCACAGCAGAGAGCTGGACTGGAAGAGGAGCGACTGGGACAGAATCTAGCGCCCCAACTGGGACTAGAACCCGGGGTGCCAGTGCCACAGGCGGAGGATTAGCCTAGTGAGCCGCAGCGCCAGCCAGATTAAATGCATTTTTGAGTATTTTGGAAAGAGACTTGGTAAATATTGGTTCCTGACCGGCTGGGGAACAAGGAGTACCAGGCCAGTGCTGAGGGATGCAAGCGCCGTCCCTGTACAGTGTAGGCTGCATTCTACGTGGGCAGCCCTAGAGGGATATTTACTTAGTAGAACAGAAGATAAAATGCTAGGAGGTTGCTTAAGAATAATTTTCATTACCTTTGTTAACTCCACCCTCGCACTTCATGGGAAGTTGAACATCGGATCTGAAAAAGTTGGTTTGGAATTTGATGTTTCAGAAGCGAGACGTGGCTTCCCACGTGTGCGCTTGTGTTTGGAGAAGTCGGGCCGCTGCTGGAGGGAGCACTGCCCATGTGGGTTTCCTCGGCGCTCTCGCTGTGTACAAGTACGGATCCTTTGGCAGTGTTTCTCAGAGAATGGCTTTTAAGTGACGTCTGAAAGGCATCTACACTGTTGACGTAGTTTTGTTCCTAGATAAATAGTCCCCTACCTTACAGAAGTGACTAATGGAAGCGATTCAGATAAAAGGAAGGGGGAGGGTCAAGTTCACGTGGCGGCGTCTCATCTGCTGAGATGGCCCCGGAGGGAAGAGTTTCCATAAATCCACCGTGGGTTTTCCTGGTGAGCCAGAGAGGAAGCTGCCTCTGAGTTTTTCAGCTGGTGAGTTTGTCAGCAACTGGGCATTCCCCAAAGGGAGGATGAGTAAACAGAATGTTCTACCCCACCACTCAGAAGCCACACTGCCTCTTGGGAAAGCAATGTCCAGGACTGTGGTAGGGACAGCCCCCGACGATCCTGTTTCCTTTGGCTGATCTTCATCAGAACTTTTGGGTGGCTCATTTTTTTAACATTGTTGCTAAATTCACTTTTGTTATTTCATACGTAAGTACAGACGGGGTACTTCTAAAAGTTCATGGAAAATGAAATTAAAAGGTACATAAATCCATGCCTAGGTGGCAGTCTTCAAAAGTTCGTGCAAAATGCATACTATGGAAAAAGTTTGCATGAGCTTCAAAATTAGATTTCTCTTTTGGAATCACAATACGCTATCTTTTAATTCCATCTTCCCACAGACTTTCTGAGGCAGCCTTGTCAGGCAGATACCTTTCTCCAACGGATGTGTTTACCCTGACTCGGTTTTGCCCTTCTTTTCACACTCCTCACTGGCCATGCCCAAAGACAGGTGAATTCCCGAGCTCCTGACGGCTCCTAGGCCTGCGTTCTCCCACCTCATTTCAGAAACCAGGCCTGTAAAGTGGCCGTGTCTGCAAGTGGTGGTGGGTGCGGCTGCGCCCTCTTGCTCTCTGCCCACAGTGTAATCAGGACTGAGGCTGGCTGGTGGACAGATGGACGGTCCTTGCCCATGCCTGGATCACACTGCCTCTGGAGCATGGCTTGTCTCTGGAGCCCCAGTTACAGGGACAGTAAATGTTCTGGTTAAACCAGTTGACTCAGACGTCTATAAACAGCAACCACCGCACTGATCCATTTGGGCAGGGCTGAACAATCCCTTGGAGCAACCGCCAGCCATCTGTGATGTCCCATCATTTGGCAGCCGCCAGGAGCAACGCGTCCAGTCCACGTCTGTCCTCCACAACTCGGAAACTGACAACTGCTGGTGGCTATCAGATTTAGCAAGTAAACACAGAAGATGTCAAGTTAAATTGGAATCTTAGATGAGCAACAAATAATTTCTACAGCATAAGTATGTCCCAAACATTGCACGGAACCTACTAATACCAAAATGAAGTGCCGCTTCCTCCAACTGAAATGCAGTTTAAATGGGCCTCCTGCTTCTTAGCTGACCACCCAACTGCAGACTCCCGGGAGGTCTCCCGAGGTGCTTGGGTCCTGCCCGTCCTGGGGTCCTTATACCATATTTGTGCAGGACTTACTTCTAACTAAAGACCACTGTCTGGGTGAGTCACTTCTGGAGTTAATGTACGGGAGCCACGGGTTCCTGCCAGGCACTGGGCCTCCTCCTGGTGGGAAACGAAGAGGCTGTTTCCACATCTCTCCCTCTTTGCACCATTGGGCCCGTGGGCTGTGCACGCTGCACGATCACTTCTTCTTTCCAACCAGCCCCTCAGAACGGATGTGTCGGGACGGATGACTGACAGGTGGCCTGGCCCCTCTGGGAGTGTCTGCCCTTTAGCGAGGTTACGGACCGCCTCCTTCACTGGGCCCTGGAAAGCAGTGGCTCCGAGGGCCGCGTTTCTGGCAGCAGGCGAGAGCTCCTCCCTTCAGAAACTCCCGGGCTCTGCATTTGTTCCTGCTTCTGGCATCCTGCTCTCCCGACCCCCAGGAGCTGATCAGGTGCCTGGGAGCCACCTCAGGGATCCCCCAAGAGGGCTGGGCCCCCTCCCCACAGCCCAGCCTGAAGAGACACGCAAGCAGTGTCCTTGTCCCCTTAGCTGAACTAAGAGTAGACTCCTAAGAGGAAACCTTTCTTATTTGAGCAACCCTGGCTAATCGAAGCAGAGAAGTTAGTCCAGAGCAGGTAGTTCCTGTTCCCTGTGTCTCTGTCCCAGAGCAGCCTGCGTGGCGCAGCCAGGAGCCTCCGACCTGCAGCCTCTCCTGGCCCAGATAAGCACCCCGAGGTACAGGTCACCTCCAAGTTCACAGGCCCCCAGCCCCTGCTCCCACCTCCTTCAGCATGTCCCCATCCACGTGCCATCCTGGGGCCCCTCTGACCTCAAAGCGCCCCGTCCCTTCTGCGTCTGCTGGTGTGCCCAGGGTGCCATCTCCATTTCCTCCTGTCTGGTGGGTCCCTTCCGTGGAGACCTGGGGCATCCGGGGCCTCACACAGCTTTGGAGGCCACGTGCGCCTTTCGTTGGGATGTGTCTGCATCTCGCCAGCTCCCTGCCATGGCTGCAAATAGACTCCTTCCCCCTTCCTGTCTCCCTCACCAGCTTCACCAGCCTCTGCCGCACCTGCCAGGCTCCCTGTTTGGGCTGACGAGAAGTCTCTGGCCCTCGGTTCGTTTGCTACAGATTGAAAGATCTCAATCGCAGGTGTCACAGCCTTCAAAGAGCAGCACTGAAGTATCACTTTATTTAGTTGCTAAACCGTGTCTGGCTCCCTTCCCTGGGGTCATCAAGCTAGAGAGAGGGCAGAGAGAGAAACCAGTCTGTCAACAAGAGAAGCTGGGAGACTTCCCAGAGTTCTAGTTCCCGTTTAACAACCAGTTATTGGACACGAGCACATTTGACCTGGTTTTTTGCTTCTGCCACTGTTTGAAATATGAGGTGAACGAAGCCTCTGTGTACCATGAACACCCCACCCAACACTGTCCCATCACAGGGCTGGGCCCTCCTATCTTCATGGAAGGCTGACTCGTGTCCCCTGAAAATTTGCATTTAAAGTCTATTCCCTCGGATTGTCACTGTATTGGAGATGTGATTTCTAAAGAGGTGACTAAAGGGGCCGGCACTGTGGGGTAGCGGGCAAAGCCACCACCTGCATGCCATATAGGCACTGGTTCGAGTCCCAGCTGCTCCACTTCTGATCCAGCTCTCTGCTATGGCCTGGGAAAGCAGCTGGGTTCCTGCACCTGTGTGGGAGACCTGCAAGAAGCTCCTGGCTTCAAATTGGCGCAGCTCCGGCCGCTGTGGCCAACTGGGGAGTGAACCAGCAGATGGAAGACCTCCCTCTCTTTCTCTGCTTCTCCTTCTCTCTCTGTAACTCTGACTTTCAAATAAATAAATCTTAAAAAAAAAAAAAAAGGATGACTGAAATAAATGAGGTCATTGGGTGGACCTGGTCCAGCATGATGAGGTCTTTTCCGGGACACCTGACACTCGAGGGAAAACCACGCGTAGGCACAGGGAGAAGCCAGCATCTACAGCTAAGGACAGAGGCCTCTCACACTGTGGTCTTGGACTTCAACCTCCAGGATCTGTGAGAACAAACATTCATGCAAGCCCCCTGGTGTATGCTTGTCCTCTGGACTCTTCTAGGGCAGCTTGGGAGGGGCCTGGGCTCATGCGGAGGGCTCACCTGCTCCTAGCCAGGACCCCGTGCCTCGTTCCAGGGCCCCGGCACCTGTGGCAGCTGCCATGTCCTAGTCACAGAACTGGTGGGAAGGGGAGATGTCACCTGAGAGTGCCCGAGGGGCCCAGGGGTGGGGTCAGACTTCCTGCTGCCTTCCCCCCACCCCAGGTGGCTCCATGTAAAAAGTAAAGCTCAGCATGTTGTCCTCGACTTTTTTTTTTAATTTACGATTTATTGCAAAGGGAGAAGGAAGGCTCTGGCCCCAGCGATCCCGAAGGGCTTTCCTTTAGCGAGGCTGTCGAGCTGTTGCTGCTGGGAGGAGGGCGTAGGTGAGGAGTGTGGGGCTCGTTTTCCTGAGCCCTTTGTTGTATTTGTTCCAGGCTAAGGCTTCTGGCACAAGAGGGGGCGTGTCAGAGCTCTCAGGTCAAGTGCAATGCAGCTGTGAGCGCAGCCTACACGGAAGGGCAGCTTCCTCTTTCCATGCCGAGGGTAGCTGTTTGCACGGAAGGCTGGCTCTCACCATCCCCGCATGTTGTGGCCCGGGGCTTACTGTGCCTCAGCCATAGCAGGGAGAATAGCAGGGCTGGGCTTGGACCCTGGTCTGCCCTCGACTCTGAACTGTTGCCAGCGTTGACTTTTCTTGGCTGCCCGGACAGCCTCTCCCTGAGGCCTGGGGCGATAATGACCTCAAACACAGATCCGCAGCCTCGGGGAGCAGCAGTGGTGTAGTACTGGGTTGCTGGAATTTCTTCTTGGTGAAGTGCTGGTTCCAACCCTCCCCGTCTCTCCTTCCTCACGGCCACGCTCCCCCTAGCCGTCAGGTGTCTGTAAATCAGGGCTTTCCAAGATTTGCAGGGAAATCCGGGCAGGCTCGGGCTCTGCCAAAATCAATCCAGTGGGGCAAATCCTTACTCTCTGTGCCCTGTCCTCTCCATCAGCTTAGAACTGGTGTTGGCTTAGTCTGAGATGACTTTGACATCAAAGGAGAATGGCAGAAACACTCTAAGGTGGGCCCCAGGATTCCCCTTGGACCCCTCCCCTTGCGTGTGGGGCATCCGTAACTTGCTTCCGGCTGATGGAGCATGGCATCAGTTTTTCAGATGAGGAAAAGGAAGGGGAGCGCCTTCAGGGAGGAAGACGTGGAGGCAGCACACATGTCCTGGACCCGGAGCTGCACCGTGTTAACCTCCCCTGGTTCCTCCTGGGACCCCCCCCCCCCGCCATGAGAACATGGGTGCCTCCATCACACCCTCGTGGCGGGTGGGCTGAGGGCTGAGGCCCCAATGGGCATGCGTCCCCGTGAGCCCACCTGTTGCACTGTGCTACCATACGTAAGACTGTGTCTCCCCAGCTGGCTCTCCCCTGCTCTCTTGCTGGCCTGGAGGAAGCAAGCTGCCACACTGTGGATTGCCCATGGATGAGGCCGTGGGGCACGGAGCTAACGGTGGCCTTGAGGCGGCAGTCCGCAAGGAATCTGTTCTCAATCCAACAGCCACGAGGAAATGAATCTCCAACAACGGTAGCAGAGCTTAGACGTAGCTGCCGACCATCCCATGGCCGACCATCACCTTGGTGGCAACCTGGGAGACAGAGGACTCCGCCAGGTCTCTGTCTCCAAAGCGGAGAGGCAGCACGTGTGTGCTGTCACACCAAGCTGCTGGGTCTCTGGGAATTTATTATGCAGCAAGAGACCGTGGATGCAGTCAGTTCATGGTGTAAGTTGATACAGAGAGCGGCGTCCCAGGAGTGGCATAGAGCTGGGAAGGTATATCAGAAAATTTGTGGGAAATGGAATTAAAAGAGAAGTTCAATGTGATTCCAAAATTTTTGAACTCTGCATACAGGGGTCTTCAGAAGTTCATTGAAAACGTGTATTATGAAAAAAACTGAGCATGGATTTCAAAATATTTTGGCATCAAGGCAAATTTCTTTTTTTTTTTTTTAATATTTATTTATTTAAAAGGCAGAGTTTGGGGGGGGGGGGGGAGACCATCACTCCCCAGATGGCTACGATGGCCAGCACAGGGCCAGGCTGATGTCAGGAGCCAGAGGCATCTTCTGGATCTCCCATGTGGATGGCAAGGGCCCAAGCACTTGGGCCACCTTCAGCTGCTTTCCGAGGAGCCTTAGCAGGGAGCTGGACCAGAAGTGGAGCAGCTGGGTCCTGAATGGGTGCCCCAGTGAGATGCTGGCATCATGGGCAGGGGCTAACCTATACGCCCAATGCTGGACCCACACATTTACCTTTCAATGCCATTCCCATGAACTTCTGAAGCACCCTTGTACTTCAGAAAAAAGAGGAAGCTACGTAAACTTTGCGAGCATCATTTGCGTCTAAGGAACAGCTCGTCTGACTTTGGGGCAGGTGGGGAAGAAATGCTACAAGGATGTTCGGGGAGTACGCTTTGCATTTGTGCTTTCTGGAAATGTGCTTTGTGGAAGACGCAATCCTGACCTAGGTGCGGAAAGAGCTAAGGCCATGGTGGGGCGTCCCGGTCACTGGAGGACAGGGAGGTGTGGAGGGGGGTGCACAGGCCCTGGAGCCAAGCGGAGGACTTTGCTTGTCCTGATGGGATGGGAAGCTCTCGCAGGGTTTGGGAGAATGACCGGACTCACCGCATTCTAAGGCCGGCTGCCCTTGCTGCCCTGGTCGCTAAGTTGCTTACGAGACGGCGGATGCCTGGGTGATGTAGATTCTGATTCCTTTCTGTATCCCTCCCATGGCTCAGGATGTCTGTTGTCTCAGCAGCCTGCTGAGTGTTTGTGGTCTGCGCGATTTTTGACACTCCCAAGAGCTGACGTCCCGAATGTGACGTGGTGTGTAAGTGGCATTGGAACAGTGCGTGGAGCTGCGATCCCCGCCCCCACCCCACCCCCGGCCTGAGGTGCTGAGCAGAGTGGGATGGGGGCCGACCTTGACCTGCTTCTCCTTGTGTGTGTGCTCGGCCTGTCCCCTACGGCAGGGTCCTTGTGTGACTTCCCTATAGCATTGACTGCTTGAACTACCTTTGTTGTACTCAACAATATTAACTTGTGATTTCTACTCGCTTATCTTTTTTTTTAAACAAATTTTTAAAATGTATTTGAAAGAGTCACAGAGGCAGGGAGACACACACACACACACACACACACACACACCGCAGATAAGCATTGCAGAGCCTTTAATTTGGAAATCGGGGTCTTGTCTCCAAGAAGAATCCTAGAATCGGGATTTTTTGGGCAGCAGGTTATTAAATGAGGTTCTTCTTTTCAAGTAGTAAGAATTAATTGTGGTGCAGCGGGTTAAGCTGCCACTTACAGTGGTAGCCATTTGATAGCCGGGACCACCCGTCAGAGCCCCAGCTACTCTGCTGCTGATCCAGCTCCTTGCTAATGTACCTGGGAAGTCCGTGGAAGGTGTCTGAGTGCTTGGGCCCCTGCCACCTATGCGGGAGGTCTGGATGGAGTTCCTGGCTCCGGGCTTTTGGCTGTCGTGGTCATCTGGGGAGTGAACCAGTGGGTGGAATATCTCTTTGTGTTTCCCTCTCTCTCTAGCCCTGCCTTTCAAACAAGTAAATAAACCTTTAAAAAGAAATTGAATGGCCATTTCGTGCCCCTCCCTACGTTGGATAAGGCTGCTTATTAAGAAGGTGGGAGTGGCACGTGAGGAGTTATCATCTGAGAAACAGGGAGAAGGAAAGAACCGGAAACCAGCACTCTCCGTGTTTGCCAGAAGAGTGGTAGAGAATCCGCAGCCCCTGGCATCTGGAGTGGACGTAAGCAGCACAGGTGTCGTTCACTAAGTCGTCTGCTTCAGGTAGACAGGCAGCGTTGGGGTGGGAGCACGCAGTGCCAACACTTGCAAAGAACTAATTCACTGGCAGTACTGGGGTGTGTGTGTGTGTGTGTGTGTGTGTGTGTGTGCACGCACACGGGTGTGCACTGGCTGTGTCTCCAGGGTCGTCTAGTGGACTCCAACCCATTTGCTGATTCTCTGCAAAGTAGGTCAGTTCTCTGCTTATCAGCTACAGCAGACCGAGCAGTATCTGAACGAATTCCAAGCAGATTCCAGGCATTTCTCCCCATGCTCTGGCTCCATGAATTCCCAGGGCTGCGGGTCTGGCAGGTGGTGCGGCACTGACTTGAGAGAGAGGTGGGAAGGCCTGGAGGAACGTGCTTGGGCTGTGAGAAGCTGCGGCCAGGGCTTTGCAAGGGGGCCACGTCTCCTTCTGCCCAGCGCACACTCCAGGCTGCTCCTCACTGAGCTCCCACAAAACAGGCCTGAACCCAGGAAGACAAGTGCCTCCCCCTCAGCTCCATCTCATATGCTGTCCTAGAAAATGACAGAGTGGGGTACCTTCCCCGTCCAAACCCTGAGCACCTCTGGACTCGACTCGGAGGAGAGAACTGACAGCAGAGCCCACGTCTCTTCATATCTCCCTTCCTGCCAATCACATCAAATCCACCCCGATCTCTGGCTGTCAGAGCCCCGGCTGAGCCAGTGGCAGACGCAGCGTGGAGCTGCCCTCAGGCTGAGAAGCACAGGGCAGAGAGACCTACCCAAGAGGCAGCAACTCGGGAGAAGCTACATCAAGCGCTGTGCTGACCACGTTGTCCTTGCACACGAGCTAAGCAGAGAGAGTGCAGGGGTGAACGGACGAGACAGAAGGCACGGAAGCCAGACAAGAGAAAGACATTTCAAAGCGGAGGTCTGGAAACAGCCTCAGAAACCCCTCTAGTCAAGACAACTTGTCTAGCATTTATGTGTCACAGGTGTGCTCAGCTGAACACCTGTGGGCCTGTGCACCTGGGGAGAAAGAGCCCCTACTGGGGTGAAATGCATTCGCTCGCCGTGAGTGTGTACTCCTCCCTCAGTTCCCATGTTGCAGCCTTCACCCTCAGTGTATTTGAAAACGGATCTTTGGGAGCTACTTATGTTAACAGAGGTTGACCTTAGCAATGAGGTTTTTGGATCTCACACCTGAAGCTTCAGCAGCAAAAACAAGAGAAGCCAAGTGGGATTATAGCAAACTAGAAAGCTTTGCACAGAAGAGGAAGCAATCAACATGCTAGCCTACCGTCTGGAAGAAAATATTTATGAACCATACACCTGATAAGGGGTTAAGATCCAAAATATATGAAGAACTCACACAACTCAATTACAAGAATAACAATAAAAATGATTTAAAAGTAGCCTTCGGACCTGAATACACGTTTTCCCCAAAGGAAGCATAAAACCGGTCAACGGGAATATGAAAAGGTTCTCAACATCACTAATCATCAACGCGATGCAAATCACAGCCTGTAGGAGCCATCGCCTCACATCCATGAGCGTGGCTGTCATCAGGACAAGGGGGAGCCAGCCCTGGTGAAAGGCAACACTGCTGGTGGGGGCAGGAATTGGTGCCAGCGTTATGGAGGCTCTGTAGAAAATCTCAGTTGAACTACTTAGGCTCCATCGAAGCCTCTGCTGGGTGTGTGGACGAGGGAAATGAAATCCGTGTCTGGTGGGGATAGCTGCGTTGCCATGCTCCCGGCATCATCATCCACAAGAGCTAAGCTATGGAAACAATACTTGCGTTCATGGACAAATGAATGGATAAAGGCACTGTGGTGGAGGCACACAGTGGGACATGTATTCAGCTGGAAGGAAGGCTTGCCAATTGCCCCAGCACGGACGAGACCAGAGCACATTATGCTAAGCGACAGACACTAGACACAGAAAGACTACTGCGTGTCTCACTTACATGTAGAATCTAAGAAAGCTGGATGCGCAGAAAGCATTGTCAAGGCTGGGGTGGGGGGATGGGGTGATCTTGGTCAAAGGGACAAAGTTGCGTTGTGTCGGATGAACAAGTCTAGAAAGAACACGTTCAGCCTGAGGGTGGCAGCTCATAACATTGTATTTTAGGTTAGAAATTTGCCAAGACGGTAGCAGATGCTTATAGCAGAAACAGACGGAGATAGAGGTAGAGGAGGAGGACCAGGACGAGGAAGAAGGGGGGCAAATTTATGTTGCACACTTTGAACATACACGTTTTTGAGAGGGCAACTTGAATTAACAAAAGGAGAGGCAGACACCTGAGATCCCGGCTCTCCGTGGCGCGAGCACACGGCAGGGAGCGGCTGTGCCATCTGCAAGGCGGAAGGGAGGCCTCACCAGAAACCGGGTCTGCTGGCCCCTCGAGCTTGGCCCTCGCTCCCCAGAACCGAGACCGCGAGTGTCTTGTTTGAGCAGTGCAGCCTGAGCGGACTCAGACACACCCGAAGGCCACCGAGCTTCTCCACCATGTCCCGAGGAGATCCCACATGCGTTGCCTAATCCACTCATTCCATCCTCGCTGTTCTAGCCCTATAACCAGGGAGGTAAGTTCTGTCATCCCGTCACGGAGAGGAAGAAAATGAGCATCCAGAACTCGGATTCCAGAGTCCCCCTTCCAAGGGTCAGTTTGTCCAGCACCCGGCTTTGCTCCCAGGCCAGTGGTACCAGAGCTTGGACAATTCACCTATGGACCTTAGTACACTGTGCCATTAAAAAATTATATACTTATTTATTTTCATTTTTTCTTTGAAAGGCAGAAAGAGAGAGAAAGACAGAGTTTTTTTTTTTTTTAAGGTTTATTTTATTTATTTGAATGGCAGAGTTACAGAGGGAGAGGGAGGGAGAGACAGAGAGAGAAAGAGAGATCTTCCATCTGCTGGTTCACACCTCAGATGACCATAATGGCTGGGGCTGGGCCAGACCAAAGTCAGGAGTCAGGAGCTTCTTCTGGGTCTCCCATGTGGGTGCAGGGGTCCAAACACTTGGACTGTCTTCTACTACCTTCCCAGGTGCATTAGCAGGGAGCTGGATTGGAATACCTGGGACTCGAACTGGCTCCCATGTGGGAGGCCAGCTTTGTAGGTGGTGGCTTTAACCCACTGTACCACAGCACCACCCAGAGAGAGAGAGAGAGAGAGAGAGAGAGAGAGATCTTACATCTGTGGGTTCATTCCCCAAGTGTCTACAACAGCCAGGGCTGGGCCAGGCCAAAGCCAGGAGCACAGAACTCAATCTTGGTCTCCCACATGGATGGCAGGGAGCCGAGTGCTTGGGCTGTCACTTACTGTCTCCCTGGGGGCTCGTTAACAGGAAGCTGGACAAAAAGGGAAGGATCTGGGACTTGAACGAGACACTCTGTTACGAGAGGCTGGGATGCAGGCACCCCACGTGGGCGCTTAACTGCTGTACCAAGTGCCCGCCCCCATGATGGGAGTGATGGTAGGAGCTTTTGTCACCATTGCGGTGGAAGGGCTGGATGCAATTAGATTCCCTTGCTTACTGGCTGGAGCCAGCCACCCCTCCATCTCCCTGTGGGACTGTCCGTTTAAGTGCAGGTCAGGGGCAGGAAATACAGACTGGTCACAGAGCTGCTGGTCTGGAGGTCCTGTTGTCCCGTTGCATGCTGTTCTTGGCCTTTGTGCCTCTTCCTAAGCCCTGGAAGATGAGCCTCCAGGTAGAGTCAAGATCTGTGACTACAAGGGGCTGCAGAATAGGGATCGGAGCTCCAGGGTGTCGTGCCCCATGGCCCTGCTCAGGGCTCTTGCTCGGCTGGTGGGGAGCAGGTGCTAAACATTCCCCTCCTGGTTCTCGGGGAGGTGCTAAGTCACTGTCGCCCGTGGGTGACCAAGGCGAGGGGCCAGGCTGTGTATGGGGAGCCCGGGTGCTGACCTGCGCTGGTGACAATGATGGGCTTCTTGTCATGAGGACGGTGATGCTGTCAATCACTCCGACTCCAGCAGCCTTGATTTTAAAGGAGGAAAGCCCAAGTCCGGGGGTGGGAGGGGCATCAATCACAGGCGGCCTGACACGGCAGTTACTGTGGGGCTGAGGGGGCAGGGCCTGCGGGCCGCTCATCATCTCACAGCGAAAGAGGAGTGAGGCTCGTGAGGCTAAGTCAAGGAGTGAGAGGAGCAGCTTTCTGTTCTTTTTTTTTTTTTTTTTAATTTATTTATTTTGAAAGACTTACAGAGAGAGAAGGAGAGAGAGTGAGAGATCTTCCAACTGCTGGTTCACTCCCCAGATGGCCACAACAGCCAAGGCTGGTCCAGGCTGAAGCCAGGAGCCAGGAGCTTCATCCAGACCTCCCAAGTAGGTGGCAGGGGCTCAAGCACTTGGGCCATCCTCCACTGCTTTCCCAGGCCATTAGCAGGGAGCTGGATTGGAAGTGGAGCAGCCAGGACATGAATTGGCACCCACATGGGATGCCAGCGTCACAGTAAATGGCTTTACCTGCCACGCCACAGCGCTGGCCCCAAGGAGCAGCTTTCAACATTAATTTTCTTCTTCTAATATTAGACTTTGATTAGAGGTTGAGAGCTTTTTTTCATTAAGAACTTTGCAGTGTCCACTTCCAAATCACAGCTAGTTAATAGGATTTCTATTTTATCAAGCATTGAAAATGCCATCTCAAAAAGCTAGCTAGCTGTGTTGCCATGTGGGGAGGTCTGTTTTATTCACGGATTCTTAGGAAGCTGAAAAGTAGCAGCCGCAGCCACAGTGATGAGGAGAAAGTGTGTGCTGTGTTGAGTGAATGAAGATGAACCAGGCACTTCATGAGTGTTACCTTTTTAAGAACATATGATTTATTTTGAAACACAGAGCAATAGAGAGAGAGACAGACAGACAGACAGCACTTCTATTTGCTGATCCACTCCCCAAATAGTGCAGTGGCCAGGTTTGATCCAGGCAGAAGCCAGGATTCTAATCAGGTCTCCCATGGGACTGGCAGGGGCCCCAACACGCGAACCATCTTCTGCTGTGTTTTCAGGCACGTTATCAGGGAGCCAGATCGGAAGCAAGCAGCTGGGACTCGAACCCATGCACCAGCAGACGCTGGCATTGCAAGTGGCATCTTAATGGACTGAGCCACAGCACTGACACCTCTGGCCATCCTGCTTCAGCCCCCAAGCAGCCATACAGGTGAGCGCTGTCTCGCCTGCATTTTACAGAGGAACAGAGCAGTTGTCCAAGGCAGGTGGTGGACTTGTGAGAGACCAGAGAGAGAAGCCAGATGCAGGGTTGCTCCTGCCCCAGCCAGAAGTAGTACGGGAGGAGGAGGAGCCCCTCTTTCTGGGACTGCGGTCTCTGGAGATGGGGCCTTTTCTCACTCTCTATTTTCCTCTGTTCCTGTCTTCTCTGCTTGCAACAGAAACACTTATTTATAAATAGCTACTAGTCAACCAGTGCCCCCCTCGGTGTCAAGGATCGTTGAACACAACTTGACCCAGGCCTCCGTGGGGTCTCACTCCAGTGGGAGCGGCAGACAGGGACTGCGGAGTTCAGCGCTGAGTGGGGAGGGGGATGAACAGAGCCGTGGGCAGCTGGAGATGGCACAGGGGAAAAGCAATGAGGAGGAGAGGAAGAACAGCCCAAGAGATGGCAGTGGGGCAGGATCACGAAGAATCCAGACTCAGCAAGTGCTGGGGGCTGAGCTGTGCCCCTCCCAAATTTGTACGCTGAAGTCCGACCACCAGGGTGATGTCTTGCAGATGAGGACTTTGGGAGGTGGTTAGGGTTAGAGGAAGTCCTGAGAGGGGCTTCCATGATGCAACTGGCGGCTTCCTCAGAAGAGCGAGAGATCCTCTGTGTCCACTGTGTTAGGGTACGGTGAGAACAGGTCAGGAACCCTCACCAGGGACCCAACAGGCCAGCATGTTGATCTTGGATGCCCTAGCTTGCAGAATGATGAGAAGTGGACATCTGTCCCCGGAGCCACCCAGCAAGTGGTGTTTGTTACAGCGGCCCCAGCAGACCTGAGACCTTGGGCAAACGAGAGAAAGGCACACCTGGTGCAGAGAGGCCAAGCGGAGTCGCAGACGCTGCAATGGTCAGGACTCTGCAGGTGGGGCAGGTCCTCCACTCAGACTGAACACTCAGGGCTGTTTGGAAACCCTCGAGTGAGCAGTCCTTGGCCTGTTCCAATCCGTGATTCTGCTGGGGAGCAAAGGTGAGCAGGTGATGTGGGGGAACACCCCCGCAGCTACTAAACGAGTTTCTGCCTTGCAACAACTCATCCAACCCCAAGCTCAACTTCAGTCTCATAAAGGCCCCGTGCGCAAGCTTTTTGGCAGAGGAGGAAAGCAAGGAAATTTTGTGTTAGACTGCAACTCACGATTCTGAGCGTCACGACGGTTGCTGTGTGGGTCTCTCGGGGATGTCCGGGCTTTTTGTTGCTCTGAGCTTCAGCTCACCACGGCTCCAATAATCCTGGTTTGATTTCCTGCTGTTGTTCTTTCGCTTAACCCGGCTGCCCATTAACCACGTAGTTCTTATTGAGCGTTCTTGCTCTGTGCCACGCATTCACCGGTGACTACAGGCAGGCGGTCTCCACCCCCATGGAGCTCACAAGCTGGTGGGCAGGGCAGCTGGCAGGAAGGAAGCAAGCACGTGTGGTTGTGAATGGTGATCCCGGCTGCTAGGGCCGAGAGGCTGTGCCGTAGGTGGAGGACAGAGGACGCCTGGTCCGCAAGGGTAAAGGAAGCAGAGGTGTGACTCCCTGGGAGTCGGAAGCACGTGAGGGCTCTAAGGTGGGAGCGAGGTGTGCTGAAGATTGGAAAGGAGAGGGTCTGGAGCATTGTGGGCCAGGTGGGCGGGGGCCAGGCCCGGGCCTGGGGGCTACTGTAGGGGTTCAGAGTTGAACTCCGTGGAGTCAGAAACCCCAGTCGTGGGGCATACGACCCAGCGTCCATTCAGAAGCCACGCCTTCCTTTGCTTGCCAGGTGAGGAACACAAGTGGGGGCCCGGATTCTGGATTCCCAGACTTGAATGCAGATCGGAACCCACTGGGGGCTGTGAAATAATTAAATAAAGATGTCTGGGCCGCAACTTCTGCCGACGGTCTTTCCTGCTGCACCGTAGCACGGCGGAGAGCATGGCGCTGAGGTCAAGCAGGCTGTTAGCTCTTTTTTTTTGACAGGCAGAGTGGACAGTGAGAGAGAGAGACAGAGAGAAAGGTCTTCCTTTGCCGTTGGTTCACCCTCCAATGGCCGCCATGGCCGGCGCATCACGCTGATCCGATGGCAGGAGCCAGGTGCTTCTCCTGGTCTCCCGTGCGGGTGCAGGGCCCAAGGACTTGGGCCATCCTCCGCTGAACTGCTGGGCCACAGCAGAGAGCTGGCCTGGAAGAGGAGCAACCGGGACAGAATCCAGTGCCCCGACCGGGACTAGAACCCTGTGTGCCGGTGCCGAAAGGCAGAGGATTAGCCTATTGAGCCATGGCGCTGGCCTTGTTAGCTCTTCTTACAATGCCCCAAGCCATCCTGGGGACCCCACTCTGATGACCTTGTGTATCTCACATTCAGACCCACTGTGGGCTCAGAGCAGCGCTCCAGCAGCCGGGAGGGCGAGGTGGACAGACTGATATGGGGGAGGGGAAGGCAAGTCAGTCCCGCCACGCTCATCCTCAGGGGAGGAGCATGAATACTGAGGAGTGGGCTGTTGATGGGAGGATCAATGCCCCCTTCCATTTTAACAGGGACAGGCACGGGGAGCTTTGTAAATTAGTTATGGGAAAATGAGAGCACGCTTAGCTGACAGATTTCATTTTTTCAATTAAGTCTAATTAAGCAGACGTGAGCTGCAAGCAAGGAGCCAGGTAGAAGCGGGGGTGTAGAGGA
The DNA here is from genome assembly GCA_949820135.1 of Sylvilagus floridanus. Classification (NCBI taxonomy): domain Eukaryota; kingdom Metazoa; phylum Chordata; class Mammalia; order Lagomorpha; family Leporidae; genus Sylvilagus; species Sylvilagus floridanus. The sequence goes on from OX463227.1 coordinate 189,105,900, forward strand.
GCCGGGGGAGGTTGGGGGAGTGCAGAGAGGGTATGAGGTCACTGCTGGGCAGAGATGGCCAGCACACCCCCGGGAGGCAGCTGGGCGTTTGGGGCAGGCTGTATGCTCCTCCGAGGGTGATGCTCACACACTGGGGCCTTTGGTTCCCTCCAGCAAAGCGCAGAGGCACAGGGAGAGGAGATGGGGGCTTCATCCTGGTCTGGGAGTTTGCAGGTCTTTGATGATTTTGACCAGAGAAGTCTTAATGAAGAGGGAGGGCAGAGGTGGGGCGGGGGGCAGGGGTGGCAGTGGGAGGTGGGCTGTTCCACTGCCCTTCAAGAGAACTGGGCTGACCACCCCCAGTGGCCACGCCTCTGCTTCCTCCCGGAGCCCGGCTAATGGGGAGGGAGAGAGGGAGGAGGGCAACATCATTATGTCCTTAGACTTGTATCTAAAAACCGTATTGAATCTGTTAGAAATTAATTAAAATGAAAATAAAAATGATTTTTAAAAGATTTATTTATTTACTTGAAATTCAGAATTACACAGAGAGAGAAGGAGAGGCAGAGAAAAAGAGAGAGAGAGAGGTCTTCTATCGTCTGGTTCACTCCCCAGTTGGCCACAATGGCCCGAGCTGCACCAATCCGAAGCCAGGAGTCAGGAGCTTCTTCCAGGACTCCCACATGGGTGCAGGGGTCCAAGGACTTGGGTCATCTTCCACTGCTTTCCCAGGCCATAGCAGAGAGCTGGATTGGAAGTGGAGTAGCTGGGACTTGAACTGGCGCCCATATGGGATGCCGGCACTGCAGGCGGTGGCTTTACCTGCTACACCACAGTGCTGGCCCCAAGATTTTGTTTATTAGAGAGAGAGGGAGAGGGAGAAAGGAAGGAGAAGGGGGAGTGGGGGAGGGAGAGGGAGAGGGGTAGGGAGAGAGGGAGGGAGAGGGAGGAGAGGGGGAGGGAGAGAGAGGGGAGGGAGAGGGAGAGTGTTATAGAGAGAAGGAGAGAGAGAGGTCTTCCATCCCCTGGTTCACTCCCCAAATGGCAGCAATGTCCAGAGCTGGGCTGATCCAAAGCCAGGAGCCAGGAGCTTCTTCCTGGTCTCCATGTACAAGGTTCTAGGAACTTGGGCCCTCTTCCGCTGCTTTCCCAGGCCATAGCAGAGAGCTGGATTGGAAGTGGAGCAGCCAGAAAACGAACCGGCGCCCACATAGGATGCCGGCACTGCAGGTGGAGGCTTAGCCCACCACACCACAGTGCCGGCCCATGTGTTAATTTTCTATGGTGTAAGAAACTACTACAACAGCCTGCTTCTTCTGGGCCAGTAGTTAGGGGAGAGTGGAGGAAAGGGAGGGAGAGGGACTCTTACCTCTGGACTGGTTTCTTCCAACCTTACTTGATTCGCTTGGGCCCACCCAGGATAGATGCACTGTTGATTGATTTTAAAGTCATTTTCATGATCCCCACAACATGTCCTCATCTGTGCTACCCAGCAGCATAATCACATCTGTCCTATTCCTGAGTCCACTACTCTCAAGCAGAGTGGGTTGCCCAGGGCATGTGCCCCAGGAGAGCAGCCGTCTGGGGATCATGTGGAATTCTGCCTACCATAGCTTCATAGCAGGTGGAATGAAGGAAAATTAATTTACTATTTATTTACTTATTGGAAAGGCAGAGTGAGCAAAAGGAAGATGGGAGGTGCAGAGAGAGAGAGAGAGAGGGAGAGAGGGAGAGAGGGAGAGAGAGAGAGGATCTTCCATCTGCTGGTTCACTCCCCGAATGCCCACAACAACACAATAGCCAGGTCTGGGCCAGGCCACAACTGGGAGCCAAGAACTTCATCCTGGGCTCCCATGTTCTGTGGTTTTCCCAGGCTCATTAGGCAGGGAGCTGGAACTGGAAGAGTAGCAGCTAGGACTGGAACCCGTGTCTGATATGGGACGCCAGCAGTGCAGGTGCAGCTTAACCCACTGCAGTCTCATGCCAGCCCCAAAATGAAAAAAAATAATTTAAGTCTGTTTTCTTTTCTGATTGCATAAAGAACACAAGTTTGTAGGATAGAGTTTAGGTCTGCAGCAGTGTACAAAAAGATAAATTATTTATACTGAATTTAATATATATTAAATTAAATTATACTCATACTATCACCCCTCCATAGATGCTGCATATATAATGCTGATGTATTACGCTTTATATTATGGGCCCACCGTTTGGAATTCTTTTCATTTATTTTCAATTTGCCATTAGATTAAGTGTTCTTTGAGAATATGAATGGGACTCACAATACAGTACTGCAGCGTAGGAATACACAGCGGTTCAATTTATTTACTCATTTCCCTTTTGCACTGTGTTTGCTTCCAGTTTGCAGCTGTCACGACGAATGTTGATGAACTTGCTCCGGCACGCCCAAGTGCTTGCTCGGAGCTCACCAGGACTTGAACTGTTGGGGCGAGGATCCCTAAACTGGTAGGGTTAGATGCCAATAGCGAAAAGCAGACGCAGCCTGAGCAGGTTACAGTGGAAATAAAATCCGTTCTTACCTGGGCAGTTTTTTCACAAGCTTTTCTTGGGGAGTGGGGGAAGCAAGGTGCTCCTGAAGTACTCCAACGTAGGCTTCCTGGCGGCTGGTCCAAGTTAGCCAGACTCACACGGTGCCTGGCTGGCTGGCGCAGGACTGGTCATGCCATCAGAGTAGCTTCAGGACGGTTCCTGGAGCGCAAGTGCAGAGTGGGAGGAGGAGGTGAGAGGACGGCAGAGATGCTGTGGGGTCGCACAGGACGGTGGAGTTGAGGGTGAGGAGGGCTTGTGACGGAGAGTGAAAGGCAAGTCCTCAGGTCGGGGGCATTTGGTGGCTGAGCATGAACGTCACTTGTGACAAGTAAGGAGCTCGATGAAGTGACTTCAGGTGCACTGATGTTTGTGTCTTTGTGGGTTTGGGTTTAACCTTGGTGCTTGGCTTACCGTGGCTTCTCTCCCTGGAACCACTTGGTGCTGATGGTGAGTCCACACCATCCCAGGGTCTGTGCCATTTGGTGCTAAAGTGGGCGCGCTGAGGCTCAGTCTCAGACCTCTGGTCTGAGGGGCTTGGTTCTGGGAGCGCTAGCAGAGCCCCTGAACCAAGCTCACTTCAGGGCTTTCCTGAAGGAGGGCCCCCCCAGGGGCAGCACGCTGTTCAACCTTTCCAGATTTCCTAGGACAGTGTGTCCTTATGTGTGTGTCTGCGCCTGTGTGTATGTGGGTATGTGTGCACGTTTGTGTGCATGCATGGGTATGTGTGTACATGTGTGTATGTTTGTATATGTGTGCATGTATGTGCAATATGTGTGTGCATGTGTACATCTGTCAGTGTACATGTGTGCACGTACACTGTATGTACACATGTGCACATGTGTATGTGAATATATAAGTGCATATATGTGTATTGTGCATGTGTCTGTGTATGCATATATGTGTGTGCATATATATGTATATATGCAGGTGTGCATGTATGTATCAGTGTGCAAGTGTGAGTGTGTGTGTGCAAATGTGTATAGTGTACATGCATGTGTGTCTTAAGTGTGTGTATGAGTGTGTGTATATGTATGAGAATGTGTGTATGTGTGTATGAATGTGTGTATGTGTGTGTTAGGTGACAGGAGGAGGGATGATGCCAGGAAACAGCACGGATGCTGGGCCAGATGGGATTGGGGTCTCCGGGAGAGGCCAGGGCAGGTGGGCTTTGGCACGTTCATACCTGCTTCGGTCCACTCTGGGCAGCACCTGCACTCTGCGTGTTGGTGTGATGGACACCATGTCCCCCTGGACAGTTACGCCTGAGCCTCTGCGGTGCTGTCTCTGTGGGAAGCAAATTGCTGTTCCCTTGGCAGGGGTGTGGCTCCCACGCCCCCCTGCCCTCTTTCTCCTTCTCAAAGCAGCTGTGAGCCTGCTCGGGCCAGGGAACACCCATGGCGTCGGGCTCTGGCTTCCCCTCCACCTTGTTCTCTGCCCTTTTGAGCCGGGCATGGCAAGGGTGCACATGTGTTTGGGACGGCGTGACTTACTGATGGTTGCTCCACGGTGACTCTCCAGGGCGTGGCTGTACTTCTCGAATCCTGGGCTTCTCAGCTTTACAGCAGGTGTAGATGGAGCTTCTCCTCCATGGGGGGAGACTTTGCTCCTCGGGGCATTTGGCAGTGGAGACACTGTTGATGGTCACTACTGGTGTGTGTGTGTGTGTGTGTGTATGTGTGTGTGTGTGCCTGGAATTCCTGGGTAGAGGCCAGGGATTTCGCTAAATGTCTCATACTGCACAGGACAGCTCTGTCCACAAGCAAGAATTATTCTGACTCACATGTCAGTCGTTGCAAGGCTGAGAAACCCTGATGCGGACCAAAGCTCTACCACTGTTAGCGAGAAGCCTGGGTTCTGGTGTGCAAGCCACAGCACTTACCCGAGTTTGCACAGGAGCCGTCTGCCCGGACTCTATTTAGGGAAAGAACCATGACCTACTTTCTAGCACTTTCCCTACAGCATGATCAGTCAAAACAATTCATATATCCCCGGTCCGGGAGAAAGCAAGCAAACAAATGTCGACATGTATTTGGCTGGGCAGCTAGAGGACTCAAGAACAGGAGAGACCTCAGGCCACGAAACTTCTCCTGGCCTGGAACAGCCTACCTGGAAGCTCACGGAGAAAGCGCACTAAGCTGGGAGAGTGAACAGGCCCCGTGCTGCACAGACCATCTCAGACTTTTAACTCCAAGGCAATGAGTGGGTGCAGGAGCCTCTCTTTCCTCCTTGGAAGCCTCAGTTTTACAATCTGTAGCAAGAGGATGCTAACCCCTAACAGGCCTGTTTGTTCTTGCTTTGTGAGGCATATGTCCACACCTGGCTCTGTGCGACCATGTAACAAGGATATAAAAGGCACTTTGCAAGGCCGGTGCTGTGGCATAGCAGGCTAAGCCTCCATTGTGACGCCAGCATCCCACCTGGGCTCTGGTCCCTGTCCCAGCTGCTCCTCTTCCGACCCAGCTCTCTGCTTATGGCCTGGAAAGGCAGTGGAGGGTGGCCCAAGTGCTTGGGCCCTGTACCCGCTTGGGAGACCAGGAGAAGCTCCTGGCTCCTGGCTCCTGGCTTTGGATTGGCCCAACTCTGGCCACTGTGGCCATCTGGGGAGTGAACCAGTAGATGAAAGACCTTTCTCTCTGTCTCTCCCCCTCTCTCTCTATAACGCTATCTCTCAAATAAATAAATAAATTCTTTTTTTTTTTTTAAAAAAAGGTGCTTTGCAAAGCTGGTGTCTGTGCTGATGCATCCTGGAGCCGGCTGCTCGTATTGGGGTCCAACAGGGAGGATGCCCCTGGGGGCACATTGGAAGTGCAGACCCTCCAGCTGCAGCCCAAACCCACTGAGTCAGGGTCTCCATTCTAATAAGACGCCCAGGGAATCCCTGTGTTCTTGCAGAGCCTGAGGAGACACCTACTGCTGCCACTCCTCAGCTCACGTGCACCTTGTAATTCAGCGAGATGGCCTCCCTTTGGGCAGTTGATGGTAAATTAGTGTGATAGACTGCTGCTGTGGGTACCAATTCCCCTGGTCTTCCTTCATTGCAGACAGCAGTGAGGCAGAGTGTCTTAAATTACCAGGTCAGAAATTTAATCTTGGAGACTGTCTTCCCTTTAACAAGTACCTATAACAAATGCTGTAGTATTTTCAAAAACGGTTAACACTTCAATGTGCTATCTGGGGGCTGTGGGTCAGAGGAGGGGCTTTAAGAATTTCCCGAGGCTGTCATGCAAAATTGTGTGTGTTCGGTTCTCTGGGAAGATAACCCATGCCCATCTCCCTTGGATTCATCACATCCCCAGTGGGGTCTTCACTCCAGATACTGAGAACCGTCAGTGCGGATGCCTTTGTTAACCAAACATGTAGGGCGTGCTGACTATAGCACTGGGCTACATCTTGTCAATGAAGAGGCGAGCTCTGTGATGGCACGACATTGGTGGTGAATCATTTATTAAAACTTACATGGGGCTGGCATTGTGGTGCAGAGGGTTAAGCCAATACTTGGGACCCTGGCATTCTATTTCAGAGTGCAGATTTGAGCGCTTGCTGCTCAGCTTCCAATCCAGCTCCCTGCTAATGCACCTGAAATTGCAGCAGAGGGTGGCCCAAGTGCTTGGGGCCCTGCTAGTCATGTGGGAGACCCCAGGAGGGAGGTCCCGGATCCTGGCTTCAGCCTAGCCCAGACCTGGCCGTTGCAGCCATTTTGGGTGTGAAACAAATGAGATTCTGCCTCTCTCTCTCTTCCTCTCTCCCTCTCCCTTCTCCCTCACCCTCTCTTTCTCTCCCCCATCTCTATCCTTCTGCCTTTCAATAAATAAATACATCTTTAAAAAAAAATACAAAGGAAGAGAACCAGAAAGAAATCTGAGAAGTATTAACTTAATCAGGACACACTAAAGAATGCAACTGAAAATTTTTAAAAACCTGCTTGGTGATTGGTCTGTTTAGGCTTTCTATGTCTTAATGGCTCAATTTTGGTAGCTTATATATGTCCAGAAATCTATCCATTTCTCCTAGATTTTCCAATGTGTTGGCATATAGCTTGTTTGTAGTAATTCCTGATGATTATCTTTTATTTCTGTAGTACCATCATAACATCATCTTTTTCATCTCTGATTTTATTAATTTGGGTCTTCTAACTTTTTTTCTTGGTTGGTTGGGCCCATGGTGTATTAATTTTGTTTATTTTTTCAAAAAAAACCAGCTTTTCATTTCACTGACGTTTTATATCATTTTTTTGGTTTCAATTTTATTACTTCTCTATGTTTAATTATTTCTTCTGCTAAAAACCTATAAATATTTTTATTTGATATTTGTGGGCATATTTATTTGTCATGCAAAACTGAAACAATATCATGGGAATGGAAATGAGGCAGGAAAAGTACCTGGTGGGTACTTCCGTGAAGTGGATTTTCATTGATAGGTAATAAAAATGTCCAAGACGGTGATTCTGGAAACATAACCTAATTCGTTCCCCTCCAAAGTGTTTTTAATTTAATTAGGAGGCAGGTTGATCATGGTGTGTCACAGCACTTACAACCTGAGTGTCTGGGGAGTGATGCTGGGTTGAAAGCGTGGTTTCCATAAAGGCAGGGGTAGCCTCCTGCCTCCACAGCATCAGCCAGCGTCACACGGCTTCTCTTCTGATGCCCGTCTCGCTCAGCCCTTACTTGGATCTTCCTCCTGTCTGCTCCCTGACTCGGCCGTGTCCCTCAGGTCAGCATGGAAGGAGTGGAGGTGGGCAGGGGTTGGAGGTCACTGGTAGCCGTCCAGAGGAGCTGGACAGAGACCCAGGCTGCACTCCACAGACGAGTGTGGACAGGAGTCCTTGCCCGGTGGGCTCACGGTTCCGATCTTAAGGAGCTCCTGCTGCCTGTGGTGCGGGGGCCCTGCGTCTGTGCTGCCCCGCGTGGTGGACAGGGCGGGGGTCACAGCAAAGCCGTGGCCTGTGCTCACGGCGAGGACACAGCTCCGGGCGCTGGGAGTCATGGTGCAGGCCCCCCTTTCTCACTTCTCTGCCAGAGACGTCTCCAGGACGCGAACTTTCTGGAAGACACGAAGCATCAAACTGGACCTCCCTTCAGTCCCTCTAGGCTGAGTTCAGTGCTCCCGGTGCTGCCTGGCATGTAGGAAATGCTGGTTTCCATCTTGTCTGGAGGCCCAGACTCTGTCCCTGCAGAATGTCCCCTGAGTCTGTGAGGCAGTAGAAAGATCAGTACCCCGGTGTCTTTGCTGTGGAGAGGCTGGATGGAAGGCGCATCCCTGCAGAGGCCAGGGCAGACGGAGGAGGAGGAGGAAGATGCGCTCAGCTCTCCCTACCCAGGCCTCCACATCTGCAGGTTGAACCAGCAGCGGATTGAACAACAGCTGTTGTCCTGAACACGCACAGACCTTGTCTGTCACTGTTCGCTGAACAGTACAGTAAAACAGCTATTTGCATAGTGTTCGCATTGCACACCTAGGGGTGATGTGGAGTGCAAAGGAGGAGGTGTGTGGGTTGTCAGCAAATCCTGGGACATTCTGTTTAAGGGACACAGCATGCATGGGTGTGGGTGTTCCTGGGGCTGGGGTGGGGGCTGGGATGAATCCCTCACGGTCACGGAGGGAAGATTGTGGATGGAGCAGCGCATTCCACATCAGAAGCGACTTCTTCCCGTGTGACCTGGAATCTACTCTCTCACATGCAATACATCGTGCAGTTATTCCCCGAAGCCATGGAAACTGTATTTCTCAAGTGTTTGCCCCTTAGCAAGAGAAGGCCGATATCGTAGAACCTACTGAAGGAGACACAGCAGGTAGCTGTCTGACATGCACTGGTGCTAGCACCTCCGTACGAGGATCTGGCAGGGAGGGACCCATGCATTCGGTCCCTGCCAGTGACCAAGCTCCCAAGCAAGGCCCCGAGCCAGCCTGGACATTGACATGACTGGGAAGTGAGTGTGATTGCGTGTGAAGGCACAACGGGGGCCCTTCTGCATCCAGACCAACTTGGAGTTCCAGCCGGAAGCGAATTCAGGTTTTGTTTTCACTGATATCACACTGCTGTTTGCATTTGTGGAGCCTGGGATAAGTCCCCGGTCTGGGCAAACGGAAGGAGATTCTTGCCGCGGACAGACGTGAGCCTTTCCACGCGGCCCTGCCCACCCACGTGGGTCTGAATACCGCCAAGCACCGCCTAACAAAGCTGCATGCACACTGGGGTCCCACCGGGTTATGAAGGAGCGGAACTATTCCCACTGCCTGCTGATGTCCCAGCCTCACAGCATCAGACCTCGTGCCTGTGTGACGCTGGTGGACACACAGCTACTGGAATGCCAGTCATGGAAGTTTACCACATATCATGTATCATGTGTGATACATGTATGATCCATGATACGTGATAAAGATACTAAGCAGCTGTGTTACTGGGTTGTGTATTTACTACACTACGCTGTCGACGTTATCTTTAGAATAGGCTTCTTCCGCCTGTACATAAAATGATTGAACAGTGGGCCAGGCAACAGACTAACGCATTTTGAGTTACCTGAGTCTCTTATTGCCACAAAGCCCACACCAAGCGATTGAGCTACACCAGCTATGTTTGCATGAGTGCATTCTAGAATGTTCCCAGCAGTCTGGGGACCTGTCCATGACACACCTCTCAGAACGTGTCCCTGACGTTAAGAGACTTGGAGCTGTGCACCATCACCAGAGGGCAAGTGCCTTTGGCCGGTGTGGGCTTCCAGGGTCACTGGGTTCACCGCTGCTCCGGGTGGGGAGTGGGGGGGTGGTCACTGTGCACCACCCTGCCTGGGGACTGTGACAGAGCACGCATATTTTGTCTGGAAGCCTGTGGGATTGTCTGGTAGAGCTGTGGGATTGCACTGTTGGACTCAGCAAAGCCTATTTGACCATATTGAAAACAATGTGTTTGTTAATCAAAGTTTGATTGTATTCAAGGCGGTTCTCGGAGAGCAGAGAGACATGGGTGGTGCACCAGGCTGAGTGGGAGATGTTTCTCTGTGGTCTCCACAGTGCAGGCTGGAGCTTTTCTCTGCTGTCCCCCGTTTCAGCACGGCTCACAGTGGCCAGGGCCCTGAGGGTTTCGTGAAGATCCAGCTCCTTGTAGTCCCAACTGTCTCTTCACCCCTACCTGGGAGCCATGGAGAAGTGCAGTGCCCTTATCTGTCCGAGGCCAGACACCAGACGCTGGGGAAGTTGGAGGGTCTACGTGGCTGACATTGTGCTACTGCTGGTTAAGCCACCGCTTGTGACCCCAGCATCCGGTAGCAGAGAGCTGATTTGAGCCGCTGCTTCCCTGCTTCCGGTCCAGCTGCCTGCCAACACGGCTGGGAAAGCAGTGGGAAATGGCTCAGGTCCTTGGGCCCCTGCCACCCACAAGACAGACCCAGATGGAGCTCCCGGCTCCTCGTTCCACCCACCCCTGGTTGTTGCAGCCATTTGGGGAGCGAACTAGCAGATGGAAGCTCTCTCTGTTGCTCTTTCAAATAAGTAAATAGAATCTTGAGAAAAATGTTCCTAGAAAATGCATATTATACAGAAGCTGCGTGGATAAAAAAATCCTTCTGCACCAAAATAAACTTACCTCTGAATTACTTTTTACATATTTTAGAAAATACAATTTATCCATTTTCAATGCTAAAAAGAACACGTGTTCATTATAAAATTAAAAAGGACATGAAAGTTGGACACTCACAGGAGAACCAGCCCTAATTCCAAAATGCAGACAAGTTCTGTTAAGTCTTGACTTAGATTTTATTCACTCTTGTCTTTTTTTGTACATGCATATTTTTACACCTTCTTGGGCCATCATTTCTTTATAACCACAGACTTCTATATTTTTCATATAACATGATATTTCCTATGCTATTACAAATTATTCTCAAACATTCTCTCAATAGCTGTATCCTGCCTCCCAGAAGTGATTCCAGGCAATTTACATACGTTTTCCCCGTGTAATCCTAATAATAGCCCAAGGAGGTGGGAGTTAGTCTCACACAGGTTGGTGAGAACATTGAGGCTGGCAGTGTTAGTGATGTCTCTGACACCACACCATTATGAAACAAAGAGGGGTTTGCAGATCTGCGCTTTGACTCCATTTCCCATGTTGCTACTCACTACTCCATTTCTCTATCACTGGACATGGAGTTTGTCTCCAAAATTAAACTGTTATGAATTCTTTAATGCACATTTTTGGACAGAACATCTCATTGCTCAGATTTTACTTTTTTTCTTTAAAGTTTATTTATTTATTTTTATTTACTTGAAAGGAGGAGAAAGGGAGAGATCTTCCATCTGCTGACTCACTCCCCAGATGCCACAACAGGAGCTATAAGCTCAGTCTGGGTGTCCCACAAGGGTGGTAGGGACCCAAGAGCCTGTGCATCGTCTGCTGCCTCCCAGGATGCCCATCGGCAGGAAACTGGGTCTGAAGTGGAGCCAGGACGGAAACCAAGTGCTCTGGTATGCACGCAGGTGTCTTAAATGCTACCATGGACTAATTTTTTGTAATAACTTCCTGCTTTTGAATTTTATTTGTTCTTTTGCACTTCGGTTCTTCCCCACATTCCTTCAGGGGGAGTCCAGCAAAGTGTGTCTTTCTGAGGCAGATCAAGGCTGAGCATCACGTGGGAGAAAGATAGGAAACAGGAAATGACGCTGGAAGAGTTACGGCGCCAGTGAGACAAGTGAAAAGACTGTGTTCATCGCGGTTGAGGCCATAACTCCAAATAAAACAACTAAAACCGGAGCCTGACAGTCTTCGGAGGCTTAGCTTTAGCTGTAGCGGCTCAGAAGATATTTACGGAAAGAGGGACCATGATGTAGGTGTACCCACACACCATGTGTGACAACGCACAGCGTCGCAGGACTCAGCGGAGCTCTCGGATTCAGCTGTGTCTCGTTCTTAGCCAAAATAAAGACAATGCCAGGCCATCTGGCCCTGAACCAGTTTACTGTCTCGTCTTTCCTGTAGGTAGGGAGACAGAGAACCATTTGGAAGTTAACGCTCATGGCTGCATATTGCACGCAGATTTTTAGACTTCCAAGAAGGCGCACAGGGCTGCTACAATTACAGAGTCTCTAGTCGCCCGGCAAGTCTAAGCTTGTGGCGAGACAAAGAGAATGCCCTTCACCAGCACGCGTGTTTCCGAGGTCACTAGCAATCATTGCCTCTGAACACGTGCTGTGCAAGACCCTGGTGTGCGGAAGCTGTTTCTGTTCCCGTGGGGAGGGGCTTGGGATCGGATCACTTTCAGCCTGCCTGGACGTCTGGTTAGAAGGATTCACGCCAATTCTACCTTGGCCTCAGAGAGCTTTTCCTGTCAAGCACCAAGCATCTCCCCTCCTTGGATCAGCCCCTAGGTCAGCTGTCTTCTAGGAGACTAACTGAGACTGCCTTTTGTTTTTCAAGTGTGGCTCCCAGGAGGCCATGCAGATGGCGTGTTTGCAAGTGCTATAAAATGTTCTTTGTGGGCGAGGACATTCCCGGCCCACGGCGCGGCGTGGATGAACTCACTCTTGGTTTTCCCAGGAAGAACACCGCTATTGTCCCTGGGCTCTCATTCTGTGGGCGCTGGCCAGGCTGGGGTTGCAGTCTGCGGAGAAGGAACAAAGTTGTCCTCTGTGCAAAGCTAATTGACCCGTTCTGAAATCCAACCTGTGAGCTCAGCCTTCCTGGCACCAGCCACAGACCGGCGGAGCTAACGGGGACAGCCCGTTTCCAAGTCCTCAGGCAGAGGTCCTGCCGCCACCCAGGCGGCTGCCACCTGGAGCAGGCTGCTCCGCAGGCTTCCGAGTGCACGGGAATCTGGCACAGAGCAGCCAGCTGGCACGCAGGGGCCGGCCGCCCTGAGCACACAGGGCGGGCTCCAGCTCTGCTTTGTTTGGGGGATGACTTATTCACACGACCCAGATGTTCCCTGTAACCGAGAGCCCTGCAGACAGCGACCTCGGCACACATGTGGCTTGTGAAGAGCCTGCTGGAAATAAATGCCACCAGGGGACCTGGGGCTGCGGCGCCATCCTGGGGCCCTCGCTTCCGCTCGGTGCTGTCGGTCCTCCCCGTGGGGTCGGTGGTTTTAGGCTTCCTTGAGGATACTTTGAATGCCATTATCAAATTCACTTTAGAACATGAGCATTTGTGAAGAGAGCAAGAACAGAAACAGAAAAAAAGTCTTAAGTGGATATTTGGAAAACACATCCATCCCTGCAGATGGTAACATAGTCTCATAATTGTTTCCTACTAAAATTTACACACAAGGGCCGGCGTTGTGGCACAGTGGGCTAAGCTGCCACGTGGGATGCCAGCGTCTCCTATGGGAGTGCCTATTTGAGTGCCGGCTGTTCTGCTTTTGGTCCCTGCTAATGGGCCTGGGAGGCAGCAGATGATGGCCCAGGTGCTTAGGACTCTGCCACCCACATGGGAGACCCAGATGGAGTACTGAGCTCCCGACTTGGTCTGGTCCAGCCCTGGCCGTGGTGGCTCTATGGGGAGCGAACCAGTGAATGGATGATCTCTCTCTCTGTCACTCCTTTCTCTCTGTCATTGCCTTTCAAGTCAATAAGTAGATAAGGATTTAAAGAATGAGATAAGGTTTGTGTGTGGCCCTGCCCCACCCCTGGCCTCAAGCTGTCCCATGCAGCAGGAATGTGCGCCTTGAAGGGCAGACTCCTCCAGGCACAGATGCGTTGGCCTTCCCAGTCCTGCAGGATGTGGAATGTCCCTTCCTGAACCCTCAGCACATCCCCCTCCCTGGTTTACTCTTCCCTCTGTTCCCTCTCCCGCTCTGTCCACATCCATCCTGCAAACGCACCATTGCCCGTCACCGTCCCCCTTGCAAGCAGTGAGTCACCGCCCTACGTGGGTCGCTCTGTGCTGCACGGTGTGCATTGCCCTGGGAACAGTACTCAGTCTGCCCGATGCCCCCAGGCTCTTCCTGCTTCTCTGACCCAGTTGGACCCCCACCACAAGCTTCCTGCTAGTCTGCCCTTTCTCCTCCTCTTCCTCCTCCCGGTCCTGATTCTCATCCAACATCTTGTCCAGGTCTGCGCGCTCCAGCTGCGTTGTCTTCCTCATGGCATCCCTGCAGCACCCGGTGAGGAGGGGTCGCAGACGCCTGCGCTGCTGGGAGGAACGGCCCCTAGGAGCCTGCAGGCAGGCCCTGCCTCTCCGCACTCACTCCCACCCTCTGGTCTCCACCTTCTCATTCCTAAGCCCTAGCCCTTGCTCCTTTTGTGTTCTCTGCCTGCCCTGCAGGTCCCTCTCCCCATCCGTCCACCCACTCGTGCCTTGCCCAGCCCCTTTTCAGCCCAAGGCTGCCCTGCCCTGCCCTCTGCCCTATGCTGTACCCGTGAGTCCTCCAGCTTCCAGCTCCAAGGGTCTTCACCACACTGCAGACGTCAGCCGGAGCACCCCCAGCCCAAAAATTCAGAATCCAAATCGCTCCAAAATCTGAAACTTTTTGCCCTGACGTGATTCTGCGAGTAGAGAACTCCACACTTGACCTCAGGTCAAAACTACTAAAACTATTGCATAAATAGTTTATCTTCAGGCGATGTGTACGAAGTACAGGTGAAACATGAATTTCTGCTGAGAGGTGAGCTCGTCCCCAGTCTCTCCCGAGAAGCTCTGAGACACTGTGGACCCAAGCATTGTGGAGTAGGATACTCCCCCTGTACTACCTGGTGGCGCGACCTGATTTTCCCGGGGTCTGGCTCTGGCCTCCCCTCTCAGATTGGCATCCACTTTGCCCAAGTCCTGTGAGCCCCCGGCAGGGCTGAGCTCAGGCCGTGCTGGCTGGGTGACTCCTCTGCTTCTCTCCTATCATCTGTAACCCGTCCATCACTCAGAGCCTGGCTTGCTCCACAGTGGGTCCATGGTTGTCAGGGCTGGCTCACGGAGCAGATTCCCACTTTGTGGGTCCCTGGCCCCTGTGGGGATGGCGTGTCTGAGTGGCTGTGTGGGTAGAACCCTGTGTAAAATCCAGTGAGCTCACTGGTGCCCTCCCAGGGAGGGGAGCACACCACACACTGCTTTGTCTCATGCACTTGGACAACTGAGAAAATGAAGCCTAAAATGTGTGACCCTCGCGCCAGCCTCCCTACACGTCGCTGCTCCTCATAGTGGAGTGGACACATGGATTTCTCCCTGTGGGAGGCAGACGGCAGAGCCCTTTGAGACCAGGAAGTCGTCACCACAGCCCTGAACGTTTTACTGGGCGCACAGAGAGGTCCTCGTGTTAAAGAGTGGAAACTTAGCTTATATGGAAAGGAACTAGGTAAATGGGCAGTGCTTTGAAAAGAATTCTGAGACTCATACTCTCGTCCACGTACCAAGTTGACATCTGAAGTGTTTCGTTGTAAGTTTATAATTAATTACTTTTATTTACTTATTCGACTGGCAGAGCAAACATTCCCCCTCCTCTGGTTCACTCCCTAAATACCCATAGTAGCCAGGACTGGGCCAGGTTGGAGCTAGGAGCCGGGGATTCAATCCAGGCCTCCCAAGTGGCTGACGGGAGCCCAGTCACTTGAGCCATCACTGCTGCCTCCCGGGGTCTGTGTTAGCAGAAAGCTGGAGTCGGACCTGGAGCTGAGCATCCCATCCAGTGAGACACACAGGCATCTTAACCACTGCACTAAGCACTTATCTCTTGTCATAAGTTTAAATTAGAAAACTTCTTATTAATGGGAGGAAATGTTAAATATTTCATAAAGTAAGATGAGAATTGACTATGATTGAAATGCTTATTTTTATTTTTTAAAGATATTTTTATTTTTATTTGAAATATTTGTATTGGAAAACCAGAGTTACAGAGAGTGGGAGACACACATACACACACACACACACACACACAGATCTTGCATCTGCTGGTTCATTCCCCAAATGTCTCCAACAGCCAGGACTGGGCCAGGCAGAAGCCAGGAGCCTGGAACTCTGTCCAAGTCTCCCAGTGGGTGCAGGGACCCAAGTACTAGGGTCATTCTCTGCTGCTTTCCCAGACACGTTAGCAGGGAGCTGGATCAGAAGTGGAGCGGCCAGGAATCAAACTGGTGACTTTGTGGGAGGCTGGCATTGCAGGCAGCGGCTTAACCTGCCACACCACAGTTGCAGCCCCTGGAATACCTGTTTTGAAATATTGTTGCTAAAACAGGTTTTTGTTGCCTTATCAATTAAAATATGGCGTATCTGAAAGAAAGCAGGTAAAAGTTTCATTTACATGTTCGAGTTACTGTACTTCGATAAATGCAGTCATCCTGCAGAAACCCCCGTGAACTCTGAAAAGGCCTTTGGATGTTCTGAATGATGGCCCTTCCTGGGTCTGCATAACCTCCTGTCCCAGAGAAATCTGGAGGGGGCAGAAGCCTCAGGCACTTGAGGGCCTTGCCTTGACGCTGATTTGAATTTGCCCTGTAGTTTCGTATTCCTTCCTGCGGCAAAGCAGCAGAGCAAGATTTGGGATGGATGGATGGATGAAGGATTTATCTTTCATAAAGGGAGAAGAAGTGTGTTCTGAACACAGGCCGTTTTTTCAATCCAGTTGATGTTAGCAAAGGATACACCTGGACACTGGTATCCTTGTACCTGTTCTTGTCTGAGGATCCTTTGGGAAGTTTTCACATCTTCCAGGTAGATGTGTATCCCCGTTGAGAGAATGCGGGCCTAGTCATCAGCTTACCCAGGCAGGGGGAGGAGCAGGGTGTGCACTCCTCACCCAGGTGCCTCTGCAGAGAGGTTGGCCCTCATCCTCACTGGGAAGCAGGCTGATCAAGGAAAAAAAGAAGGGCTTTTTAATTAATTAATTAATTAACAACAGACACAGAAATGGGAAGGTCTTAATCCGTTTTCCATTGCTGTAACAAAATACTTGAGGCTGGGTACTTGTAAAGACAAGAGGTTTATTTAGTTCAGTTTTGGAAGCTGAATGGCCAGACAGCTTGGCTCCAGGGAAGGTCTCCTGGTGAATAGCTCTATGGTGGGAACAGGTGGAGAGGGAGGGATCAGGCTGGTAGGCAGGAGGCCAACCAGTGGGGAAGGGCAAGTGTTGCTCCTTTGTAACAATGCACTATTTGCAACAACTAACTGGGGTTCCAAGAGAACCACATGGATCCCGCCCAGAGCAGCTACCCCAATAACCTAATAACCTTCTTCTGGGCTCCACCTTTTAAAGGGCCCACACCTCCCTACACCACCCTCCTTCCAACATGAACCCTGGGGGGCAATCCACACCCAAACCATAGCACCCAGGAAGGCAACAGAACAGATAGCTCTCAGAGGAGCTGAGGGCAGAGGGGCAGGCAGGCGAAGCCAAGGCAGAGAAGTGAGCACAGGGGCTGGGACGCATCTGTGGCCAGTCTAGATGTGTAACATGCTTCGTGGCACGCTGGGATGCATTTGTGGCCAGTCTAGATGTGTAACATGCTTCGTGGCATGCTAGCCAGCCCTTCACTGGGCCATTCAGAGCCCAGGCTCCTAGGTCCTCAAGGAGTGACCTTGTCTTACAGGAGGAAAATTGTCCTTGTAGTATGAGGTGCCTTGAATGTAGTCTGGCCCTGACCTCGATGATGGTGAGAGACATGCTTCTGGACTTTGACACCTCAGCGGTTCCTTCTGCCTAGAGCCCATCTATCACTCGTCCATCACTGCCTCTGGGCCTTCTCTTTCTACACATTCATCCTTCCTTTCTCCCTTGCTGTGGTTTGAACATGGGTTGGCTCCTGTACTTATGCAAGTTGAAACCCCAAAAGTTGTAAGTTCATGGTGCTAAGAAGCTGGGGTCTTAATCCAGTTGTGTTGGGAGGTGGCCTTGTGGAGGTTGGAGGCCACTGGGAGCAGCGCTCTCAGAGGAGAGTCTGATGAGAGGATTGCTCCTGAAGCCCGAACGGTGTCCAGCCTCGTTCTCTGCTTCCTGCATCACCATCTGGTCCTTCGAGGGCATCTGGTCCACCACTGCCATCTGCCATCCTCCCCAGATGCTAGTCCTGTGGGGTTCCTGGACTTGAACCTCCCAAACTGAGCTGAGTAAGCCTCACTCTCTTTCACAGGTAGCTAACCCCTGGTGTTTTGTTGCAGAAATGAAAACTCTAACACAGCAGGATCCACTTCTATGGCGGCATTATCTGGGATTTTTGTGAGAAGAGGAGTGGATTCCTAAGAGAAATCTGGGATGCTGACTTGGTAGATCTGAGGTTGAATATGCAGTATTGGAAACGCTGTGATACCTAGAAGAGTGTATTTTTACAAACAGCCCAGGTGCACGGGTGTTCTTGAGTTCTGCCTGGCACCCACTGGGGTGCAGTTAGAGATGCCGTCAGCGTCCTGGGGCTCCCTTGCTTTCTCCCAGGGCGTGCACTGGGTCAGACTGGACCTCGTGTGCTTGGCTACTGGTCTCTGAGTTCCCAGGATGAGAGGTGCTCTTCATCCTTGTAGGCTCCAAGTACATTGTCTGGTACGCGGTGGCGTTTGAGTCATTGTTTGTTTGGTGGTTGCCATGGCTTGGATGTTTGCATCCCTGCAAATTCGTGTGGAAGCTTAGTCACCAATGCAGCAGAACGAAGAGGTGGAGCCTTTGGGAGGTGGTCAGGCCAGGAGGGCTCTGCCCTCACAGATGGGACTTGGACCCTTATAAAAGGGCTCGAAGCAGCAGGTTCGTGTTTGGCCCCTTCTGCTGTCTGAGTACAAGCGAGAGGCACCATCTAGGAAACGAAGAGGTGCCTTCTGTGAAGCAGAGAGCAGCCTGCACAGACCCCGAATCTGCGGATGCCTTGGACTTGGACTTCCCAGCCTCTGCAATTGGGAGAAATTAATTTCTACCCTTTATAAATTACCCAGTCCACAGTATTCTGTTACAGCATCAGGAACTGACCA
This sequence comes from Sylvilagus floridanus, assembly GCA_949820135.1. Classification (NCBI taxonomy): domain Eukaryota; kingdom Metazoa; phylum Chordata; class Mammalia; order Lagomorpha; family Leporidae; genus Sylvilagus; species Sylvilagus floridanus. The sequence goes on from OX463227.1 coordinate 189,124,291, forward strand.
AGACAGTGACTGAGGTGTCCCTGATAAAGGGTCCACAAGAAGGAGTGGGACTGTGGTCAGCATTTTTCCTCCCTGGGTACCAGTATCCATGAGCATCATGCACCTGGCTCAAGAAGAACCACAGTAGGGCCTTAAGATTGAGCTAACTGGCTTTGCCAGGTGCCAGGGGCAGAGTTCAGTAGAAAGGGGTGATCAGATGTCTTGCAGCATAGAACCAGCCTAATCGTGTTTAGACAGCTGCCACTGGTCAGGCCTGGTGGGTGTAGCAGTGATGTCCACTAGGATGGCCATGTGTGGTGAGGGAGATGGCTGGCCCGCCTCCCAGAGCCCAGTAAACAACAAAACAAGCATTGACCCAATCTAGACTGACTAGATTCCAAGAATTCACTGTAAATATATGGAGTTCACTGGAGTTCACTGCTAATGGAGCAGTGAACTACCTAGCATCTGTGGTCTCATCCTTAGTAATAGGGTCTGGATTTGTGGAAGGCAACAACATATCCAGCCAAAAAGTACATCTCCCAGTCTCCCTTGCAGATGGGCACGACTACTGGCATTGAAGCAGCTTTGTCCTGTCAGTCCTCTGCTCTTCCTTCTGCCTAGCAGCCTGGAACATTCAGTGTCGCTGTCTCAGCCATTCTGCAATCCAAGATGGACACCATGAGCCAGGAGTAGAAAGCTGGACGTTCTCAGAGTCTCTGTCGACCTAACAAACCACCATTGATTCCCCAGAAACCTTTTATTTAAGAACTGCAAACTTCATACATTTCGTAATTACAACTTTAGGAACATGGTGATTCTTCCCCCTTTACCCAGTCTCCCACCCACTCAACCATGTTTATTCCTCCTCCCTCTCCATATTTTTCTAAGATTTTCAATTAACTTTATATGATTTAGATAATTAACCCCATGTTAAGAGTTCAATAAATAGTATAAAAAAAAAACTGTGCCTCAACAGTTGAGTCAAGGACTGTTCAAAATCATTGCTTCTCAAGGTATCAATTCACTTCTATAGATTGCCTTTTAGGTGCTCTGTTAGTTATCACAAATCAGGGAGAACATATGGCATTTGTCCTTTGGGGACTGGCTTATTTCACTAAGTATTATGTTTTCCAGTTTCATCCATTTTGTTGCAAATGACTGTATTTCACTTATTTCTTACTGCTGTGTAGTATTCCATGGTATATATATCCCATAATTTCTTTATCCAGTCTTCAGTTGACAGGCTTTTGAGTTGATTTCATACGTTAGCTATTGTGAATTGAGCTGCAATAAACATGGGGGTACAGATAACTCTTTCATATGCTGATTTCATTTCCCTTGGGTAAATTCCCAGGAGTGGGATGGCTGGGTCATATGATAGGTCTGTATTCAGATCTCTGAGGTATCTCCATACTTGTCTTCCACAGTGGCTGTACCAGTTTACATTCCCACCAACAGTGGACTAGGGGACCTTTTTCCCCACATCCTTGCCAGAAATTTACTGTTTGTTGATTTCTGTATGAAAGCCATTCTAACGAGGGTGAGGTAAAAGCTCAATGTGGTTTTAATTTGCATTTACCTGATGGCTAGAGATCCTGAATATTTTTTCATGTGTCTGTTGGCCATTTAGATTTCCTTTTTTGAAAAATGCCTGTTTAAGTGCTTTGCCCATTTTTAAAATGGGTTGTTTGTTTTGTTGTTCCTGAGTTTCTTGAGCTCTTTAAATATTCTGGCTATTAACCGTTTATCAGTTGCATAATTTCTACTATTCTGTCAGTTGCCTCTTCATTTGCTGAGTGTTTCTTTTGTAGTACAGACACTTCTCAATTTGATGCGATCCTATTTGTCAATTTTGGCTTTGATTGCCTGTACCTCTGGGGTATTTTCCAAGAACTCTTTGCCTATTCCAATGTCTTTCAGGGTTTCCCTAATGTTCTCTAATAATTTTATGGTCTTGGGTTGTAGATTTAGGTCTTTAATCCACGTTGAGTGGATTTTTGTGTAAGGTGTGAGGTAGGGATCTTGCTTCATACTTCTGCATGCAGGGATCCAGTTTTCCCAGCACCATTGTTGAAGAGACTGTCCTTGCTCCAGGGATTGATTTAAGTTGGTTGTAGATGCCTGGATTGATTTCTGGCATTTCTGTTCTGTTCCATTGGTCTATCTACCTGTTTCTGTACCAGTACCAAGCTGTTTTGATTATAACTGTCCTGTAGTATGTCTTGAAATCAGGTACTGTTATGCCTCTGGCTTTGCTTTTGTTGTATAAGATTGCTTTAGCTATTCGGGGTCTCCTTTGTTTCCATATGAATTTCAGCATCATTTTTTTCTATATCTGAGAAGAATGTCATTGGTATTTTGATTGATGTTACACTGAATCTGTAAATTGCTTTCAGTAGTATGGACACTTTGATGATATTGATTCTTCCTATCCATGAACATGGAAGATTTTTCCATTTTTTTGGTATCTTCTTCTATTTCTTTTTTTAATGTCACAAACCAACATTTTAGACTACCATTGGCTGTTTATGAGAGACAAGACAAGGAAGTACACAAAACCTTACATTAAGATTTATTTATTTATCTGAGAGGCAGAGTAACAGAGAGAGAAAGGGAGAGAGGAATAGAGAGGTCTTCCATCCACTGGTTCGCTTCCCAAATGGCTGCAGCAGCCAGAGCTGGGCCAACCTGAAGCCAAGACTCAGGAGCTCCATCCTGGTCTCCCACGTGGATGGCACAAGCCCAAGCACTTGGGTCATTGTTCACTGCTTTCCCAGATGCACTAGCAAGAAGCTGGATCAGAAGTGGAGCATCTGGGATACAAATCAGCACTCCAGTATGGGATGACAGGTAATAGGAGGTATTTTCAACTGCTGTGCCCAAACACTGGCCCCCAAACCTTATATTATGCAAGCCAGTGATATGTAGGCATTCTCTATATGCATTTGATCTAAATCCTGACTAATTCAGATTTTTAAAAATCATTTGTCTTGTGAGCTAATTGCCAATGTAGATTGCTTATTTGCTGCCTATATAGGAGGCAAGACTAACCTGCCACTCATACTTGCTGTGCCCAATACCTTGGGTTATTGGAGCTCTCTGCCTAACACCATCCAAGTTTTCAAGTGACCTGGAAAGCCAGCAGCTGGGTGTACCAGCCACTCATGACATCAGCCAGATGGGTATTAGGACTCTTGCTGAATACACTGTACCCAGAGAACCCTGGAGGTTGGTCTTGGGCTCTGTAACTTACACCTGGAGGAGCCACAGCGGCTGGGATTCGTTATTCCTGGGATTCTCCTCCTCACAGATGGCCCCCCATGGTGTCTTAATTATAAATGCTTCAGTCTTCCAGTTCGCAGCTGACACACAGATTTCTGGGGCAGCGGATGTCTAGCCTGTAAGGGAAGACTTCACCATGCTGTGGAAGGAGTATGTGCAAAGCCAAGATCACTGTGGGTGGGGTGTGGGGGAGTGGTGGTGACTTCAAGCTGTAAGGATGCCAAGTCTCCCAATAAGCACGAGTTCTTGCAGTGAATGAGGCCAGGGTTCATCATGAGGAGAGCCCGAGCGTCATTCCAGCCCCCACAAAGTGAGGTTGTGTCGGTGAGTCTGGGCCAAACAATAGTGCATAAACCCAGTGTGGAGCCCAAACAATGCAGAATGGTGGTTTAATGGGTAGAAAGGCAGGCTGGGTAAGGGTGCTGATGCGGCTCTCAGGGTCGATGAGAACTGCATCAGACCCCCTCTGCCTGTCTGTTTTGTGCTGCTGTAACAGAATACAACAGTCGGGGTAACTTAAACGGAAAAGACATGGATTTCCTACGGTTCTGCAGGCTGAGAAGTCCAGGATCCAGAGCAGTGTAAGCATGAGGGTGGAAAGGCAAGACAGCGTGAGAGAATCCGGGGAAACAGAGGGTCAAACAGCTTCTGCAACCAGCTGACAGAGACCTTAACACGTCCACAGAGGCAGAGCGCTCATGTCCAAGACACCCTCACCAACCTCACTCCTGCCGCGTGCACTGAGAAGTTAGTCTCCAACACATGAACTTTGGGGGATGCGTGCAAACCACGACCCCTCCTGTGCTTCCCCCCAGGAAATGGAGACACAACACCAACTGACACGGTTGTGAGGATTCAATTCGAAGCTGTAAGAGGGCCTGGCCATGCAGGACGCAGAGTAGACTCAGGGGAGTGGGGCGATTGCCGTCCTGACCTGAACCTAGTCCCGTTCAGTTCATTGCTCTGTGACCTTGGACGCATCAGCTAAACTTGCTGAGCCTCCGTTTTCTCATCTGCAAAATGGGCTGATATTGTGTCTTACAGATAATGTCGTTGTGAGGATAGTGTGTTATCAGAAATGGCTTCCCTTCCCTCTACTTCCTTGCCCTGGTCTCCAAATCCCAAACTGTTGAACATTGCTGGAGAAAGTTGAGAGGTGGACATTGGCGGAACCTCTAACATTGTTAGGCTACACAACTTGGAGGCCTCACAGTCTGTAATCCTGGGCCAGGCGGAAGCCAGAAGCCAGGAACTCCATCCAGGTCTTTCACGGGGGTGCAGGGCCCCTGGCACGTGGACCATCTTGTGCTGCATTCCCAGGCACATTACCAGCGAGCTGGATAGAAAGTGGCGCAGCCAGGACTTGAACTGGCACCTGTGTGGGATGCCAGCGTCTCAGTCGGCAGCTTGGCCTGCTGCCTACAATGCCGGTCCTCATAACCCAGCAATCCTGTTTCCATTTCGTCACACCTCACACTTAGCCCTGGCCCCTCTCTCCACTGAAGACCACATGGCATACTTTGTAGGAGCGAGGCCCGCCGGTGTTACCTCCAGCCAGTGTGCTCCCTCCTCTTCCGTATTTCCTGTAGATCTTTACCAGTCTGTGGTACAGAAGAGAAAGATTGATTCTCTGTTTTAGACCCCTAGTTCCTCCATCAGCCCATCATCCCTATTCCCTGTGCCTCCTAAACAGCACTTAAAATTCAGACAATGAACTCGCGACTGCCTAGACATTACCAAGAGATCCTTAGACTCCTGCCTTTCTCTCCCGATGTGTCTCCCCTTAACTATCTCATGGCTTTTTGTAATGTCGATGAACCTCTACGCAGGTAAGTGTGGGAAGCCAACGTTTCTCCTTTCTTGTTCTGTTAAAGAACAAGAAAGATTTATTTTATTTCTTTGGAAGGCAGAGTTACGGAAACACAGGGGGAGAGAGAGAGAGAGAGAAAGAGAGAAAGAGAGAGAGAGAGGAGAGAGAGAGAGAGCTTCCATCTGCTGGTTCAATCTCAATGGCTGGGGCTGGGCCAGGGCAAAGCCAGGAGCCTGGAACTCCGTCTGGGTCTCCCGAGCACTTGGGTCATTCATAGAGAGCTGGATTGGCAGTGGAGGAGCTGGGACTTGAACCTGTGCTCCAGGATGGGGTGCTGGTGTTGCAGGAGGCAGCTTAACATGCTGCACCGCAGTGCTGGCCCCTCTTTCTTGTCCTTGGAGACCCCGTATTTCAGCCCGCCAGCTGGACATCGCACTTCCCTTCCTCAGCGTTTACTGACCTCATCGTCCTCAGTGGCCTGGTTCCTCCTCTGCTTCTCCGGCAAGTCCAGCCCAAGCTCCGCCTCCATGGCGCCCCCTGCCCTCCCGCCCCTCTCTCTGCTGGGTAGGGGTCAGAGCTCTTGCTTTCTCTTCCACTTCGGTTGTCAGAGCGCAGTCTGCACCCTCGTCTACCTCTCCTTTGGAGTAATTTGACAAAGTTCAACACGCCTCCATCCCTTCCATCCAGGGACCCTCCTAGCCCACCAGAAATGCAAGGGCGTCTCCCACTGGCTGCCCGCGTCTGTTATCAGCGAGACCTCCAGGCGTCCTCGTGAGAGCCACGAGATGGAGATGCTCGCGGCCGTAGTCTGTTTTCTGGTGCTGCAGCTAGGTACTGGAGACCGGGTAACTTGTCAGGACTGCGGAGGCTGGGAATCCCAGAGCTCGATGTTGGCATTGGGTCAGCAGCTCCTGGGGGCTGTTTTGCTGCACCAGAACGTGCCAGGCGTGGGCGTGCTGGATCCATGTCTCCTTCTCGACTTCCAGAGCCACCAGGGTCCTCACGGGGTCCCGCCCTCGTGACCTCATCGAACCCCAGTTACTTCCCACTGCCTCACCTGCAGATTCCATTAACACACAGACCGGCAGCAGACACATCCCAGCTGCAGCATTCATAGTTAGCCAGCATAATTTAAAAAAATCATTACTAAGACTGAGCGCCGCGGCTCACTAGGCTAATCCTCCACCCGCAGAGCCGGTACCCCTGGTTCTAGTCCCGGTTGGGGTGCTGGTTCTGTCCTGGTTGCTCCTCTTCCAGTCCAGCTCTCTGCTGTGGCCCGGGAGTGCAGTGGCGGATGGCCCAAGTCCTTGGGTCCCTGCACCCGCATGGGAGACCAGGAAAAGCACCTGGCTCCTGGCTTCAGATTGGCGCAGCTCCAGCCGTTGTGGCCATTTAGGAGGTGAACCACCAGAAGGAAGACCTTTCTCTCTTTCTCTCTCTCTCACTGTCTGACTCTGCCTGTCAAAAAAAAGAGACTGAGACAAAACTGCCTTTCACTATTTATTGATTTTTTGAGTGAATGGATGAATGAACACAGGGGAGTATAAGTGGTACATTGTTATGATAAAAATAGCGGCTGGGGGAGGCGTTTGGCCAGTGGTTAGGGTGCTGCTTGGGGTACCTGTGCCCCACATCAAAGTGCCTGGGTTTGAGGCTTGCTCCGCTCCTGGTCCAGGCTGCACGTGAGTCTGCACACGGAAGCAGCAGGTGGTGGCTTACACACTGGGTTCCTTGACACCGACATAGGAGACCTGGATTGAGTTCCAGGCTCCCAGTTTCAGCCTGGCTCTGCCCCAGCTGTTGTAGGCATCTGGGCCATGAACAGGGGACTAGAAACCTCTTTGTCGGTCCGTCTGTCGGTCTCTCCCCTGCCTGTCTCTGTGCTTTTCAAAATAGTGACTTAAAAAAATAGAGCATGGGCTGGCACCGTGGCTCAATAGGCTAATCCTCCGCCTTGCAGCGCCAGCACACTGGGTTCTAGTCCTGGTCGGGGCGCCGGATTCTGCCCCAGTTGCCCCTCTTCCAGGCCAGCTCTCTGTGTGGCCCGGGAGTGCAGTGGAGGATGGCTCAAGTGCTTGGGCCCTGCACCCCATGGGAGACCAGGAGAAGCACCTGGCACCTGGCTTCAGGGATCAGCGCAGTATGCTGGCCGCAGTGCGCTGGACGCAGCGGCCATTGGAGGGTGAACCAACGGCAAAAGGAAGACCTTTCTCTCTGTCTCTCTATCTCTCACTGTCCAATCTGCCTGTCAAAAAAAAAAAAAAAAAAGAGCATGATCCCAATTTTGTGTGTGTGTGAAAATCAGCAATATTTATTGAATGAATGAGAAATATTTTCATAATAAAAGAAAATTATCTTTTAAAAAAAAGCCTATATCCCGGAATCCTAATTTTCTGCTATATTATTTTCCCGCACATTGACCTTTGAAGATATAAACCAACATGTTAACATTAATTCTCTTCAGTTGGTGACATTGTAGACGATTCTAATTTTGTTTTTGTATCTATTTCATATATCTTATAGCTTTGTTTGACATCAGGAAAATGCTATAAAAAAAGAGCAAAGCTTCTAATTTTTAAAATTCTAGTGTGTGTACTAGGTAAAAGTTAACTCTCCTGGTGTTTTCCCTGTGGCTGTCCAAAGATTAACCCTCATCACCTCTTTGCCAAGCTGTAACCTGCTGTCTATTTAAAATGCCTTAATTGTTTGTGAATGGGAAGAACACGTCTTTCTCTCTTTCCAAGAACTCCTAGGCATAAAATGCCTTTAGGGAGAATTTGTGAATCGGTGTCCCAGTGTCCTAGGGACAGCAAAATAAAGTTTACCTGCAGGGGGAGGTGCTCCGGGGCTGATTTGTCAATCTGGATGGACACAGAGAGGAGGCCCCTTGGCTTATTGAGACAGGAGAATTCAAAGGGAACTTTGGACCCTGAGTTGGGAAGAACATTGCGGTCCTGCTGATGTGAGAAGTCAGCAAGAACCTTAGGATGCTGGAGACCAAAGACAGTCACGTGGGTGCCCAGCCCAATCAGAAATGAGCAGAACCTTCTGAGTCAGGAAGTCTACCTGTGCCTCTCGGCGGCCTAAACCTCTCCTAGTCATAATGCTGTGCTTGGCACCTTCCAGTCCTCAGTTTTTGAATTCTTTGGTCTCCTGTTACGAGCTCACCGTGCTGTACTCCCAGACCATGGATGCCAGCATGTCTCTGGGACTTGTCTCTACCCAGCTGGCTGGGAGTGGGGGGTGGGGCACATACTGCCCGCCAGCTGTGTGTGCAGTCAGCCAACGATCAGACCAGGCAGTGAGCATAGTCTGCTGTTATTTAAGCCACAAACTGGAGGACGGCCTTTTGAGTATATTCTTGCTTGGAGTTCACTGACTTTATGAGCTTATAATTCTCATGAAATTTGCAGAGTTCAACCACTTCATCTCCAAATCTTTATTCTCTCACTCTTTTTTGAAATATATATATTTATATATAACATATATTTATTATATATATATATATATATACTAAAAAAATTGCCTTTGTCCCACAAGTCTCTGAAGTTCTGTGAATTTTTCTTCAGTCTTTTTTCCCTTGTGTATTTTTTATCATTCCAACTAATATTTCTTCAAGTCCATTGATCTTTCTTTTTAAGTCTATGTTCATCTACTTGAAACACAGTGAGATGGGGGGAGGGGTGGAGAAAGAGAGAGAGAGCGAGAGTGCACACGGCCATTCTCTGGTTCACTTCCCGAGTGCTCGCCACAGCTGAGACTGAGCCAGGCCGAAGCGAGGCGCCAGGAGCTCAACCTGCCAGTCTCTTGAGAGTGACAGGACCAATTACCTGAGCCATGACCGCTGCCTTCCAGGTCTGCATTAGCCAGAGTGGAGCTGGTTCTCCATCTCACTGCTGGGCTGAATGCCAACTCCTAAGTCTGTCTTAGTTTCTGAGTCCAGTCCCAGAGCAGGTGAGAGGATTTGGGGCATTGAAAGAAGTTATGTAGGCACAGGATTTTCCCATCTCTGGGCAAGAAAATGAATGATCTGGGTTTAGCAAAAAAGGTGAACAGAGAGGGAGGAAGGTGGTGCTGGGAGCAGCCTGGGCCCCAGAGAAAGAGGCTGGGAGGAGCAGCTGGACAGACAGGAGACGAAGACGAGAGTCCCTGTCTCAAACCCAATCGGAACGGTTGACGGCGTGTGGGAAAGCTGTGCTGGGAAAGAGACAGAGTCCACGGCGACCTGCGTGGACAAGCAAGGGACAGAGTCCACGGCGACCTGCGTGGACAAGCAAGGGACAGAGTCCACGGCGACCTGCGTGGACAAGCAAGGGACATGGTCCACAGTGACCTGCGTGGACAAGCAAGGGACAGAGTCCACGGCGACCTGCGTGGACAAGCAAGGGACAGAGTCCACGGCGACCTGCGTGGACAAGCAAGGGACAGAGTCCATGGCGACCTGCGTGGACAAGCAAGGGACAGAGTCCATGGCGACCTGCGTGGACAAGCAAGGGGCATGGTCCACAGTGACCTGCGTGGACAAGCAAGGGACAGAGTCCACGGCGACCTGCGTGGACAAGCAAGGGACAGAGTCCACGGCGACCTGCGTGGACAAGCGAGGGACAGAGTCCACGGCGACCTGCGTGGACAAGCGAGGGACAGAGTCCACAGCGACCTGTGTGGACAAGCGAGGGACAGAGTCCACGGCGACCTGCGTGGACAAGCAAGGGACAGAGTCCACGGCGACCTGCGTGGACAAGCAAGGGACAGAGTCCACGGCGACCTGCGTGGACAAGCGAGGGACAGAGTCCATGGCGACCTGCGTGGACAAGCGAGGGACAGAGTCCACGGCGACCTGCGTGGACAAGCGAGGGACAGAGTCCATGGTGACCTGCGTGGACAAGCAAGGGACAGAGTCTGCGGCAACCTGCGTGGGCAAGCGAGGGACAGAGTCCACGGCGACCTGCGTGGACAAGCGAGGGACAGAGTCCACGGCGACCTGCGTGGACAAGCGAGGGACAGAGTCCACGGCGACCTGCGTGGACACGCAAGGGACAGAGTCCACGGCGACCTGCGTGGACAAGCAAGGGACAGAGTCCACGGCGACCTGCGTGGACAAGCAAGGGACAGAGTCCACGGCGACCTGCGTGGACAAGGGAGGGACAGAGTCCACAGTGACCTATGTGGACAAGCAAGGGACAGAGTCCACAGTGACCTGTGTGGACAAGCAAGGGAGGGACAGAGTCCACAGTGACCTGTGTGGACAAGCAAGGGACAGAGTCCGCAGTGACCTGTGTGGACAAGTGGCACCCATATGGGATTCAGAGTCTGCGGCTGGTCTGTGACAGGGCAGCAGCCTAGCAGCCTTGCAGCCTGGGAGACAAGTCCACCTCACAGGGCGAGGAGACTCAGAATACCTCTGGGGCCCGAATCCTGGAGAACTCCCCTGGGAGGCTGTGGTTGCCTGTGACTGCCCCTCCCCCACCTTCTGTTTGGAGGGGGGAGGGGAGGAGGCATAATTTCCTTCTGTGCTGAGTGGCTGTGGTGTGCTTTCACTTCCTTCCACGTGAACGCCTCCATGGTCAAGGTTAGCGGCAGAGCCACGACTGTTCATTGTTAACAAGAGGGAAGGCGAATACGATTGCATTAGTCAGCCACCACGCTCTCTCCCAGCGGGCCCCTGTAGGGCGGGTGCTAGCCACCAGTCTCTTGTCCCTGGATACTTGCCGGATTATCTTCAGTCCAGAATAACTGTACGGCCGCGATCCCCTCGAGCACTGTTTTGTGTGATGGGAGCTGGTTTGATTAAAAGATGATAATGCACACAGCCTCCTCATCAGAGTCACAGAGACTGCCAAAGGGGCTTCTAACCAGAAGGCAAACAAACGGGGGACCCTGGCTTTCCTCCCTCCCTCCCCCAGTAAAAGCGGATGTTTCCTGGTCCTCGGCACCCAGCAGGTGTTGTACGAGCAGAAGTAACGCTACTAGTTGCTTTGCTTATTTATGTTTAAGAATTAAAATGGAGCACAGTGAATCAGATATTCTGGATGAGTAGTCTGAGCCCTCTGTTGTAATAGATTTTGAATAAATGACTTTTGACCCATGGCTAGGCTTGCAAGAAAGTCTGGGAAGTTGTCACAGAAATGACGTAAGCTTGACATCTAATAAAAAAATAAATTAACTCAGCCCGAACCATGGACCTAAAACTGAGGCACAACACTACTAAGCTTTCAGAAAAACATTACAAAAGGCTGATAGAAAAGAGGCAAGGCGATACGCTGGACTCCTTCACAATGAAAACATGAGGACGAAAAGACAAGCGGCTGTTGGGAGAAGACATTTGCAGAGCACATGTACGACAAAGGACTGGGATCTGGAATAAACAATCCACTCTCGAAACGCAGCCGTCAAAACACAATCTTTTTTTTTTTTTTTTTTTTGACAGACAGAGTGGACAGTGAGAGAGAGAGACAGAGAGAAAGGTCTTCCTTTTGCCGTTGGTTCACCCTCCAATGGCCGTCACAGTCGGCGCGCTGTGGCCGGCGCACCGCGCTCATCCGATGGCAGGAGCCAGGAGCCAGGTGCTTCTCCTGGTTTCCCATGGGGTGCAAGGCCCAAGCACTTGGGCCATCCTCCACTGCACTCCTGGGCCACAGCAGAGAGCTGGCCTGGAAGAGGGGCAACCGGGACAGAATCCGGCGCCCCGACCGGGACTAGAACCCGGTGTGCCGGCGCCGCAAGGTGGAGGATTAGCCTGTTGAGCCACGGTGCCGGCCCAAAACACAATCTAAGTAGAGAATGGTCGAGAAGCATGAAGCGATGTCTCACTGCAGAGGATACACAGACGGCAAAGGCTGGACACAGTCAGTCGTCAGGGAAATACAGAATAAAACCATGAGGCAATCTGGCTGCCCACCTATCAGAAAGGCTGAGATGACACGAAATGCTGGTGATCGCACGGAGAGACTGGGGCACTCATCCGCTGGCGGTGGGAAAGAAAATATCACTCTAGAAACAGTTTGGCTGTTTCTTAAAACCAACAAACAAGAAGAATGACACCTATAATCACCATGCAACCCAGAAGTTGTACCCTTGGGCGTTTATCCCAGAGAAATAAAATCTTATAATCATGCAAAAAACCTGTACATGAATGTTTATAGTAGCTTTGTTTTCAACATCCCCAGACAAGAAGTAACCCAGATGTCTTTTAATGTGAGAATGGTTGAACAACCTGTTCAGCATTCACATCAAGGCACTAAAAATTAACACACAATTGATACATGTAACAACCTGGAGGAATCTCCAGGTACTCATAGCGAGTGAGAAAACCAGTCCTCAAAGATTATATGGTGTTTGAGTCTGCTTATAGAAAATTCTGGAAAGGACAAATCAGAGAAATGGAGAACATGTAGTGGCAGAGGTTACGGAAGGGGTGCAGATGGCAGGGAAGTGGGTGTGGTGATAAAAGAGTTGGGGACTGGCATTGTGGCGTAGTGAATTAAGCTGCTGCCCATGACCCTGGCATCCTGTATGGGCTCCTGAGTCCTGGCTGTTCCTCTTCTGATCCAGCTCCCTGCTAACACGCCTGGGAAGGTAGCAGAAGATGGCCCAGGTACTTGGGCCCCTGCACTCATGTGGGAGACCCAGAGGAAGCTCCTGGCTCCTGGCCCAGCCCTGACAGTTGTGGTCATTTTGAGAGTGACCCAGCAGATGGAAGATCTCTCTCCCCTTCGCCCCCTCTGAGACTCTGCCTTTCGAATAAATAAATTAAACTATTTAATTAAAAAAGTCGACACGTGGGACCCTCGTGGTGATGAGCACATTCCGTGTCTGAGCACTACACTGTCCATACTCTGGTTGTGACATTGTACGGTAGTTTTGCAAGGTGCTGTCTTTGGAGAAGCTAGGTAGCAGAAGCAGGAGATGCCTGTATTCTTTTCATAACTGCACCTGAGGCTACAATGATCCCAATCTGCAGTCACCTCAGAGTACAATGTTTCATTTTTAAAAAGTAAATAAATCAAAGAAACAACTTTGGGGCCAGAAGACAAATAATAAGCAAACTCGCAGCAAAGGCAAATAACAGCAGCTATGGTGAACAGAGTGCGCGTTACGGCCGTGACAAGTGGGAGATCCAGAACGAGGTCAGTGTTCTTGGTCACCTCTGCGGTCGAGGACCCTCCGTTTGGGCTCTCGGGACCCCAGCAGGCTGAGTTCATCTAAGGAGGAACTCAGAATAAAGAATGCACTGAAAACACAAGGAATCAAGTTACCACAAAGCAGAGACAACGGATGTGTAACCCCTAAGATCTCTACTCCAGAGGACACCAAGTGTTGTTTTAATTTTATGGAGTATTAAATGACTGCTGTAAGGAATTAGACTCCATAAAAGGTGAAAATAAAAATAAAGAAGGAAGGAGTGATATGCAAAATAAGAACAACGCATTTGGCCTGGAGGTCATGGTGCCCACGTCCCATAGCAACCCCGGCTGCAGCTCCTCACTGTCGCGTCCTGCCAACGCAGCCCCTGGGAGGCTGTGGTGATGCATCAAGTAATTGAGTTGCTGCTGCCCGTGGGAGAACGGGATTGAGTCCTGGCTCTTGGCTTTAGCCTGGTCCAGTCCCAGCTGTTGTGGGCATCTGGGGAGTGGATCAGTTCGCAGGAGCTGTCTCTGTGGCTTCTGTCCCTGTCTCCTTCTCTCTCTCTCCCCCATCAACTATATATAGAAACAAATGCAAAATGACTGTGTAGACTCTAAGTGAACTAGAATTTATAGAAGTAAAACATTCTGCTTGTTGCTGAAGTTACAAATTCAGCGGATCACTCCCGCCATTCTGCGTTGCACAGAGGCCCAGTCAGCACAAGAAAGAAAGAGAAATAGAAGAGACGAGAATTGACACAGAAGGGGCAAAATGTCCTCATTTGCCAGTGATAGGATTGTCTACATGCAAAACTCAAGTTTCAGGAAAAATTGTTAGAATTAATGGCATCCTTTCAAGATGGCTGGAACATAAAGAAATATGCACAAATCAAATGCATTTGGTTCTTTCTTTCTTTCTTTCTTTCTTTCTTTCTTTCTTTCTTTCTTTTTTTTTTGACAGGCAGATTTAGACAGTGAGAGAGACAGAGAGAAAGGTCTTCCTTCCGCTGGTTCACCCCCCAAATGGCTGCTGCGGCCAGCGCGCTGCGCCGATCCGAAGCCAGGAGCCAGGTGCTTCTTCCTGGTCTCCCATGCGGGTGCAGGGCCCAAGCACTTGGGCCATCCTCCACTGCACTCCCGGGCCACAGCAGAGAGCTGGACTGGAAGAGGAGCAATCGGGACAGAACCGGCGCCCGGATCGGGACTAGAACCCGGTGTGCCGGTGCCGCAGGTGGAGGATTAGCCAAGTGAGCCGTGGCGCTGGCCCAAATGTACTTGTAACCTAGAAACAGATAAATTTTCAAAGTGCTCCCCTAGATCAGTACCAAAAAAAAAAAAAAAGAATCACCTAGGAAAAATGTAACTAAGGTCTGTAGGACTTTTGTAAAGAAAACTTTTAAACCTTAAAGGAAAGTTTTTTAAAAAAAAGAGTGAAGTCGGTGGAGAGTTACATAATGCGCCTGGTTTTCCTTCTCCAACTGACATACTTTCTTTGTGCTGCACTTTTGAGAATGTCGCAACTGGAACAGAACTCTAACCACACACAAATATCAAAATCCCAACCGTATTTTTGTGGAACTATATATACAAGCTGTGGCATATGTTTTGCCGAATCTATCTTTTGCTTTCTTTCTGCCTGGAGCAATGGTGTCCACTTTTGACGCAGCCTCCCGTCGTTCTTCAGCCTCGTCTCCAGGGAGACCCGGTGTCGCTGACCAGTCTGCGGGCAGAGAAGAAAGAGTTCTCTGTGATTAGCAGGGCCTCCCAGACCTGCTTTCTGTATCCACAGCAGACGTGTACGGTTTGGACGTGGACTTCCCATCGCTTCTACACCTTCAGGCGTCCGAGAGGGAGCCATGCACCCAACCAATCCCGTTACAGCATCCATCTGTGTTTCCATCCGTTTCTATCAGCAGCTCTGGACTCCCGCTTACCCTTTATCTCCTGTGCTTTGGTACCCGCACAGCTCAGAACATGCAAAATGACTGTGTAGACTACAAACCCGAGTTCCCCCTGAAGACTCTGTTTGTCCCCATGGCCCTCTGAAGTGATAGCTATTTTTTTTTTTTTATTTTTGACAGGCAGAGTGGACAGTGAGAGAGAGAGACAGAGAGAAAGGTCTTCCTTTGCCGTTGGTTCACCCTCCAATGGCTGCCGCGGACGGCGCACTGCGGCCGGTGCACCGCGCTCATCCGATGGCAGGAGCCAGAAGCCAGGTGCTTCTCCTGGTCTCCCATGGGGTGCAGGGCCCAAGCACCTGGGCCATCCTCCACTGCACTCCTGGGCCACAGCAGAGGGCTGGCCTGGAAGATGGGCAACCGGGACAGAATCCGGCGCCCCAACCGGGACTAGAACCCGGTGTGCCGGCGCCGCAAGGCGGAGGATTAGCCTGTTGAGCCACGGCGCCGGCCCGATAGCTATTTTTTTTTTAAAGACAGAGTTAAAGAGAGAGGTAGAGACAGAGAGAGAGGTCCTCCATCCGCTGGTTCACCCTCAAGCCGGAGCTGCGCCCATCTGAAGCCAGGAGCCAGGAGCTTCCTCTGGGTCTCTCACATGGGTGCAGGGTCCCAAGCACTTGGGCAATCTTCCACTGCCCTCCCGGGCCACAGCAGAGAGCAGGACTGGAAAAGGGGCAGCCGGGACTAGAACCGGCACTCATATGGGATGCCGGTGCTTCAGGCCAGGGCTTTAACCCACTGTACCACAGCGCTGGCTCCATGATAGCTATTTCCTCTCCTGCAGCCTCTTAGCCCCTGGCTCTGGAGATGGCCTGGGTGTCTCCCTCCCCACTCAGTGTTGTCACGTCCCAGCCTCCTCCATGGCCTCAGCCATTTATTTCAGTCGTGTTATCCTTAGGGTAACCCCATCCTCTTATTATTTTTCTGCCCTGTATCCAGCGTTACTCCTGTCTCCACGTAAACAGTTTCAGCATCGCAAAGGTGTTCTGTCGCACAACCTGATCTCACTTCCTTGTTCTTCAGCGCCTTTGTCCTCTGCCTCCTCTTGCCTGTTTGCCCCACAGTGCACCTGTTGGATCTGTCACTGGCTCTTCCTCTGAGTTAACATTGCGGCTCTGCGTTCACCTCTTAGTAGAACTGTGCTTCCCCATGCAATCAGGCGTGCTCGTGAGACTTGTCTGGGTCAAAGAGACAGCAAAGGAAGCTTCACCCTACAGGGCACGACCAGCAACATCTGTGGCGATGGCTGCCTTGTCAATCCGGGACTTTGAGGGTCCGTAAACGATGAGCAGAGTCCTCCTGCCCTCCTGCTGCCCTGCTTGGACGCAGAGGTTGAACACGAAACACATCTTTGCTTTTTCAAGCTGCTGAGATTTGTTTTGTTATTTTTGCTGCGGTAGCATTTTGTGTTTGCTTCTTTTTCTCTGATCCTTCCTCCCATCTTTCCATGTCATTCCCTCGGACATCCTGATCCAAACAGAACTGTGTGAATGTCAGAAATCTGAATCTAGTACGTGGGAATCCTCTTTGTAATTTTTTTGTAAATCTAAAATTATTCTAAAATCAAAAGTTTATTAAAATTAACATAAGGGTGTGATGTCAGCAAGTTTGTGGACTTGGAAGCTCCAGCCTCTCACTTTGCCGTAGAAAAACAAAAGCAAACAAACAGTAAGAAGAAGAGCCTCACACACACACACAAACCCTCAGGTTGTCTGCAACTACAGACGCTCTGGAAATAAAAAATCTACAGCAGGGGCCGGCGACGTGGCTCACTTGGTTAATCCTCTGCCTGCAGCACTGGCATCCTATATGGGTGCTGGGTTCTGTCCCGGTTGCCCCTCTTCCAGGCCAGCTCTCTGCTGTGGCCCAGGAGTGCAGTGGAGGATGGCCCAAGTGCTTGGGCCCTGTACCCCATGGGAGACCAGGAGAAGCACCTGGCTCCTGGCTTTGGATCAGTGCAGTGCCGGCCGTAGCAGCCATTTGGGGGGTGAACCAATGGAAGGAAGACCTTTCTCTCTGCCTCTCCCTCTCACTGTAACTCTACCTGTTTAAAAAAATATCTACAGCAACCAAGAGAATTCCCAGTGAAGGAAAAAAGCTGCACACACATTCAGAATGGTGTGAAGTTCCGCGGTGTTTTTAGGCGCCCAGCCCCTATACTCTCTGTAGCATGATTAGAAGCGATCAGTCGGGTACCAGTCCCTCCTTGGAACAGGAAGAGCAGAGTGCCTGTTTGCAGCACTCTAGCCTGTCTGTGGGTTGCCCCAGCGCTCGGTTTCTGTTTTCTCTGGAGCACAGAGGAGAGAAGGCAGCAGAGCGGGTTGTGTGGGGAAAGATCTAGAAGCGCAGTCATACGTGCTGTGTCGTGTGAAAATGGATTGGGGACGGCAGATGTGGAGAAACCTGGGCAAGAGACACAACAGAGGATGTTTAAGGCCCAGAGAAGAAGCCTGGATGAGGGTTGTTAGGAAGTGAAGACATTCAAAACCGTCACGTACATGGCGGGGAGTGAAGAGCCCACCCGGGATTCCAGGCAGGACGTGTGCCCAGAGAACCCTAGAAGGCTTTGGGTGGGTTCTGTGGCTCAGAATGTGATCCAGTGATTAGTAAACGTCTTCCCCACCAGTCTGCAGAGTGAGGGATATAATTGCTTTTTCAAATGCCCCAGTGCAGCAAAAGACCACACACACACACACACACACACACCAGAAAAACAGTCCACTCAGGAAACAAGATAAGTCGTCTGAAGAAACATGTATAGCAGATTTACTAGACTATAAAGTAACCATCATGAATATGCTATGGAGCTAAAGGGAAACATGGATAAAGGACTAAAGGAAATGAGGAAGATAAAAATATATGTATAAAATAAAAATATCAACAAGAGATTACTTAAAAAAAAAAACTAAAGAAATTCTGGAACTGAAAAATACAAGAAATTAATTGGAAAATTCCCCAGGGAGTCCAACAGCAGACTTCAACAGAAAGAAGAATCTTAAAAACTTAAATACAGATCATATGAAATGACCAACGTGAACAGCAAAAAGCAGAAACAACAAAGAACAATGAACAGACCCTAAGGATCTATGGAGCCATCAAGAGATCAGCATATGCATTATGGGAATCCCAGAGGAAGAGAAAGAGAAAGGGGGAAGAAAGACTATTTGAACAAATATTACTGGGCACTGTCCAACGTTTAGGAATGATGTGGATCTACAGGTTCAAGAAGCTCAATGAACTTAGAGACACACAGCAAAGACATTGAAATTTAAATTTTCAAAAACACGAAGAATATCAAAAGCAGCAAGAGAAAAGCTATTCATCATACAAAGGATCTTTAATTGATCACTGGTGGATTTTTCAGCAGAAGCCTTGCAAGCCAGAGGCAGTGGGATGATCTATGAAGGTACTTCAAAAGGCTGTGGAACATGGAATTAGAAAGATACGTTGAGGGGCCAGTGTTGTGTTACAGTGGGTTAAACGACTGCCTGCAGGACTGGCATACCAGAGCGCCAGTCTGTGTCCCGGCTGCTCAGCTTCCAGTCCTGCTCCCTGCTCATACAGCCGGGAAAGCAGCAGAAGATGGGTTAAGTACTTGGGTCCTGCCACACACGTGGGAGACCCAGAGGAATTCCAGGCTACTTGCTTTGGCCTGGCACAGCCCCAGCTGTTGCAGCCATTTGGGAAGTGAACCAGGAGATAGAAGATGTCTTTCTCCTGTCTCTCCTTTCTTTCTGTCACATTGACTTTCAGATGAATAAAAAAATTACATTTATTTTGGTGCCAAAAGGTTTTGGAGAGATAGATTTATTTATTTATTTATTTATTTTGACAGGCAGAGTGAACAGTGAGAGAGAGAGAGACAGAGAGAAAGGTCTTCCTTTTGCCGTTGGTTCACCCTCCAATGGTCGCCGTGGCCGGCGCGCCACGGCCAGTGCACCGCGCTGATCCGATGATAGGAGCCAGGTGCTTCTCCTGGTCTCCCATGGGGTGCAAGGCCCAAGCACTTGGGCCATCCTCCACTGCACTCCCTGGCCACAGCAGAGAGCTGGCCTGGAAGAGGGGCAACTGGGACAGAATCTGGTGCCCTGACCGGGACTAGAACCTGGTGTGCCAGCGCCGCAAGGCGGAGGATTAGCCTATTGAGCCACAGCGCCAGCCTCTCTCTCTCTCTCTTTTTTAAATATTTATTTATTTACTTGAAAGAATTACACTGAGAGAGAAGGAGAGGCAGAGAGAGAGAGAGAGAAAGAGAGAGAGAGAGAGAGGTCTTCCATCCGCTGGTTCATTCCCTAAATGGCTTCAACAGCCAGAGCTGTGCTGATCTGAAGCCAGGAGCCAGGAGCTTCTTCCATGTCTCTCACGTGGGTGCAGGGGCCCAAAGACTTGAGCCATCTTCTACTGCTTTTCCAGGCCATAACAGAGAGGATAGGAAGTAGAACAGCTGGTACTCGAACTAGCGCCCATATGGGATGCCAGCACTGCAGGTGGTAGCTTTACCCGCTATGCCATAGCGCCGGCCCCTAAACTTCTCTTTAAATTCCATTGTCCATGAACTTTTGGAAACATCCTTGAATTTAAAGTGCTGAAATAAAAAATGAAAACTGTCAACTGAGAATTCTATATTGGGCAGAACTGTCCTCCACAGGAAGAGAGAAATTCAAACATTTCTAGATAAAACAGAAGTTTAAGGAGGACAGTGCTCTGTGAGAAATGCTAACAGTGGATCTCCGAGTTCAAGTGAAAGTATATGTATTGTATGAGTAAGCTCTTCATTACTTTAGCTAAAATACTTGAGGGCATCTATGTTATTTCAGCTTATGGTTTGGAGGTTCACCGTTCAAGATTGGCTCCATTAGTGTAGGCAGGTGGTGAGGATGGGTGGGGGCTGGAGGAAGGATGATCTCCTTCCAGACCCAACCTGCCTGGCTCTTTATAGTCATCTTGATTCAATCCTGAGGCTCCACCCAATCCAGGCGCTTCCCAAAGCTCCCACCTTTGGATACTATGATTGGATCAAGCTCCCACCCTGAATCCTTCAATCATTAACATTCATCCCTTAACCATCACCTAAGACTCTGGGGCTGAGTTGGGGAGGCAAATCCTGTTTGAACAGGAACAGAATGATGGACACTAACATAAAGTCCTATGAAAATAGGCAGCTCTCTGAAGGGTAAATCCCAGAAAAATGCAAAAACCACTCTTGCCGTTTG
Source organism: Sylvilagus floridanus (assembly GCA_949820135.1). Taxonomy (NCBI): domain Eukaryota; kingdom Metazoa; phylum Chordata; class Mammalia; order Lagomorpha; family Leporidae; genus Sylvilagus; species Sylvilagus floridanus. Next base: position 189,144,659 of record OX463227.1, read on the forward strand.
GAGCTTCACTTTTAATTTTCTGTAGGATCTAAAAGACAAATGCATAGGCTAATTATAAATGCATGTTAATAGGCACACATTATATATAAAGTTATAATTTGTGACATTGATAACATAACATTCTATGGGACAGAGGGGGACTGAAACTGTAAAGGAGTAGAGTTTTGTATGTATGTAGTTTAAGTTTGTATCAGTTTTAAGTTTGTATCAGGGCAGGCGCTGTTGTTAAGCTATTGTAACTAACCAAGTAGCAATATTCAAAATCAATACACAAAAATAGTTGCATTTCTGTGCACTAGCAGTGAATAATTTGAAAAAGGAAATTAAGAAAGCAATGCAATTTATAATATCAGAAGAATAAAATGATTAGGAATAAATTTAACTGAGGGGCCAAAAATGTACACTGAACAAAATATTGTTGAAAGAAATCGAAGATGTAAGCAAGTAGAAGGACAACCAACGTTCATGGATGAGAATACTTAATACTTTCAAATATCTATATATTCAATTCAATCCCTATTAAAAGCCCATCAATTTCTTTTTCTTTTTGAAGAAAAATCCATCCTAAAATTCATATGAAATCTCAGGAAACCCAAATAATAACCAAAGTAGTCTTGAAAAAGAAGTCTGAAGTTGGAATGTCACACTTCCTGATTTCCAAACTTGCTGTAAAGCTACGGTGATCAAAACAGAGTGGTGCTGGTGTAAAGACCAAAGGAACAGAACTGAGAGCTCAGAAACAACCCCTCACACGGACCAAGTTATTTTCAACTTGGGTGTAGGGTGAGTCAGTGTAGAAAATGCCATCTTATTTTTTTTTAAAGATTTGTTTTATTTATTTGAAAGGCAGAGTTACAGAGAGAGGTAGAGATGGAGAGAGAAGTCTTCAACCCGCTGGTTCACTCCCCAGATGGCTGCAAACGGCTGGAGCTGCACTGATCTGAAGCCAGGAGCCAGGAGCTTCTTCCAGGTCTCCCATGCGGGTGCAGGGACCCAAGGACCTGGGCCATCTTCTACTGCTTTCTCAGGCCATAGCAGAGAGCTGGATTGGAAGAGGAGCAGCCAGGACTAGAACCGACACCCACATGGGATGCTGGCACTGCAGGCAGTGGCTTTACCCGCTGCGCCGCAGCACCAACCTGAAAATGCCGTCTTTTCAACAACAATGCTGAGAAAACCAAGCATATACATGCAAAAGAATGAAACCCTGTGCCTACCTTATACCATACACAAAAGTTACCTGAAAGCAGATCAAAGACCTAAACATAAGAGATGAAACTGTAAAATTTTAGTAAGAAATCATAAGGGGAAAGATTTAAGACATTGGATTTGACAGTGACTTTTTGGATGTGACCTAAAAGGCACAGGTAACAAAAGAGATAAATTGGAGTACATCAAAATTAAACATTTTTGTGCATCATAGGATACTATCAAGGAGCTCATGGAATGAGAGTAAATACTTGTAAATTGCATACCTGATAAAGGATCCATATCCTGAATCTATAAAGAAATGCTATAACACAATAATAAAAAAAGCTCAATTTAAAATTGGGCAAATGATCCCAAAAGACATTTCTCCAAAGAAGATGTACAAATGACCAAGAGACACATAAAAAATGCTTCAAAATTATTAGTGAATACAAATCAAAATTGCAATGAAATACTACTTCACAACATTTAGGACTATCAAAAAATCAAACAGAGCAGAAAATAACAAGTGTTGGCAAGGATATGATGGAATTGCGATGTTTGTGCATTGTGGGTAGGAATGGAAAATGGCACAGCTACTACGGAAAACAAGGTGAAATTTCTTCACATTCATCAAAAATGTGGTGCAGTGTTAAGCTGCCGCTTGGGATGCCCACATCCCAGATCAGTGTCCCAGCTTCTCTGCTTCCAATTCAGCTTCCTGCTAATGCTCCTGAGAGGCAGTAGATGGTGGCCCAGGGACTTAGTTCCCTGCCACCCACGGAGGAGATCTGCTTGGAGCTCTGGGCTCCTGGCTTCAGCCTGGCTGAGCTCTGCTGTTGTGGGTTTTGGGGAGTGAGCTGGTTCATGGAACAGTTCTCTCTCTCTCTCTGTCTCTCTCTGTCTGTCTGTCTCTCTCTCTCTCTCTCTCTCTATATATATATATATATAAAATCTTTCTATATAATCTTTCTATCTCTCTCAGTGACTCTGCCTTTCAAATAAATAAAAGTGAATAAATGAGCATGAAGATATAAAGTTATCATAGGTTCTAACCGCTCCAAGTCTGGCTGTGTAATCCGACATTTGAAAGCAGGGATTCTCAGAGACTTGGGCATTCATGGTCATAGAAGTACCACTCACAGTAGTAAAAAGGTAGAACCAATCCAGTGTCCATTCATGAATTTTAAAAATTTAGTATACATACAATTGAATCCAGCTTTAGATGGGGCAATCCACACAAGTAAAAGGGAAGGAAATTCTGACCCATATCACCACGTGCTGAGTGAAATACACCAGTCACAAAAAGACAAACATTGTGTGATTTCACTTACATGAGTTGTCTGGAGTAGTCAAACTGAGAGACATAAAATAGAAGGGTGACTGCCAGGTGCTGAGGCGATGTGGACGTAGAAAGTTGATATGTAATGGGCACAGAGTCTTAGTTTGGGGAGATGAAGACCTTGGAGATGGAAGATGGTGATGGTCACACAATGTGAATGTGTCTCACGCCATTGAACCGCTTACCCAGTGATGGTTAAAATGGTAAATGTGTTAGGGATATTTTAGCACACTAAAAATAAAAATTCTAATGTTTGTTTCCAAATGTTAATAGTTTATGTTATGGGCCATCTGGATGCGTGCCCTGTGCTTCGAGCAACACGAATCTAGAGGGTCCTTGGTTCACGTAGGTCTTAATCCATTTTGTGTTGCTGAAACAGAATATCAGAGGCTGGATAATTTGCAAAGAAGAGATTTTGTTTCTCACATTTCTGGGGGCTGGGACGTTCAGGAACATGGAGTTTGCATCAGCGGGGTTCTTGTTGCTGTTATAACATGGTACAAGACATCATGGGCCAAGACGTGGAGAGAGAGCGAGCGTGCCGTGTCAGGTCTGTCTTCTTATAAAGCTGTGAATCTCATCATGAAAACCCATCCTCCCGACTTCATCCACCCTTGCTTCTCTAGAACCTCCACACAGAGTTGGCCTCCCTCTCCATGGGCTCTCTCACTGCAGATACAGGTGACTGAATAGCAACTATGTGCATGGCCTGTCCGTTGAATTAGCACTGTACACAATCTGGAGATGATTTAAAGCTCACAGGAGAATGTAGATAGTTTCTTGCAAATCCTATACCATGTTATATAAGAGACTTGAGCATCCATGGTTTTGGGTTCCACAAGGGGCATGGACCCAATTCCCTGTGTATATCAAGGGAGACCATACCATAAACATATAAGAGTACTTCAAAGAGTTCGTGGAAAAATATATTTAAAATATAAGTTTACTTTGGTGCAAATATCTTTTGAAATGCATGCACAATTATTTTCATAATACACATTTTTCATGAATCTTTTGAAGACCATTTGTATGAATGGATCTCATTTTTTTTTTTTGCACCAAAATCAATTTGTCTTTCAATTCCATTGTCCATAAACTCTGAAGTCCTCTTGAATGAATTTTGGTGTTAAGTTTCTAGCATATGAGCTTTCAGAGGACACACAGCAGTCTAAGAGAGTTAAGATGTCAGAATCCTCTTGCCCCAATCATTCCTCAGACATCCCCTACGGAACCAGACAGGTGAATTAGCTCCTCAGAGAGTGGAGAAGCTAGACCACCTGGGGGTTCCCTGCCTCTGCCGTGTGACATGTGCAGCTCCCACTTTACCTGTCTCACACACTTACTTCCATCTCCCTAAGGCATCACCAGTGTATCAGGACCTTGTCACCTAGGAGATTGGCTTCATGCCATTCCTGCAGAGGGTAAAACTGCCTTCCACGGTGTTGCGAAGGACGGGATAAAGGCACATCCTAAGATGGTAGCCTTGCTACGGGCCACTCGGTTGCCCCTCAGCATGCCTTCATTTGTTTATTTCTATCGTAGTCAGGGGTACCATTCCCAAACCTGAAAGCACCTCATTTTCACAGAGGAAAAATGTTCTCTCAGTTCATCAAGTCCCAGGGTACTGATTAGTGTATTTTCAGATGAACTTGGACTCTGTGTGTACGTAGTGCATGATAAGCACATCGCAATTATCTCTTGAAGAAACAGGAAGGTCCCATTGTGTTGGCAGGGATCCAGGATCGGTGCCTTCTGAATGACCAGTGGGAGCTCATGGGTTGGCTGCGTCTTGCACGCAGTGCATAATTGGCAACGTGGAGTCATCACAGTCCCAGAGATGATGATCACCTTTGTTTTGATGTCCTTTAATTCCACTTTTAATTCAGCTCCTCTACCAGACCCACATATTCATTTATCTTCCCTGCATCTGTTCCAGAAGTTTCTGTTTAGCAGAGAAGTAATATCAGTCAGTCCTGTTGTTTTCCTGAACTTACTGAACAGCAAAATAAAGGACCCATTGGCCAATAGTTGTTGCTGTGAGTTTTCTGTAGTTTTTTTTTCAAGTATATCGTATGGGGCTGGTTTCCTTTTTTGTTTGTTTGTTTAGAAAATCTTTTGACTTTGAGCCACCAGTGAACTTGTGAACTTTCTCACGTAAAATCTCCGTCTGTGTACCAAACTTAGAAATTTCTAAGTATTTACACTCAGACTTTCTCATTCAGTTCCACAACGATGCTTGTGTAGGCTATCGCCTGTTCCGTTTTACAGGAAAAGCAACTAATACTGAGCCCCGCTGAGAGAATTACTTCCCTTTCTCTCACTCTCGGAAGTGTGTGGAACTTTCGAAATGTGTGAAGTCACTAAGCCAGCATTTCTTCACACTCACAACAGTGAACACTCCACGTCAGTGGAATCTGTGTGTACAGGGGAAATTTTCCCTCAATAAATTCAGCTCCACTCTGACACTACCTGGGGTTGGCGCAACCTTATAGATTAAGGGCTCAGCCTTGGAAATCAACCCCCTGGCTAACTGGCTGGAAATGTGGGTTCTTACAGCTCCCTCCTCGGCTTGATCATCCACCAGGATGACTCATACAACCCGGGGGAACAATTACTTAGGTTTACCAGCTCAAAAAATACTAAGCAGTACAGATGATAAAGACAGAGGACAGATTTTTAGGGCAACACATGTGGGAAGGGCTGATTTTTCCTGCCCTTCCTGGGTGCACCGTGTTCCTACCACCTCCACGAGTTCGCCAGCCCGGAAGCTATTCACACCCCTGGTGAAGGGTTATTGGGGGGGCCTCGCTGTGGAGCATGATCAGTTATTAGCCCAGTCTTCAGCTCTTCTCCCTTTCCTGGACAGTGGGGGATGGAACTGAAAGCTGCAGACTTCTTTGTAAGCGTGGCTTGACTCTCCAGTGACCGACGCCATCTTGACACTCCCCAGGAGTCTCTTCCTTACAAAGGAAGGGTCTTGGGGCTCGCAACAGCCAGGCAGTTCCGGAGGACTAGAGGCTCTGTGCCAGGAACTGGGGCAGAGGCCAAGTGCATATTTTTGATGTCACGGGGGGCGATTGGAGATTGTCTCTTTTAAAAATTTTTAGGAATTTGTTTATTTGAAAGGCAGAGTTAGAGAGAGAGAGAGAAGAGAGAGAGAGAGAGAGAGAGAGAATGAATGAATCTTCTATCTACTGGTTCACTCCCCAATTGGTCTCATCAGAGAGGGGTGGGCCAGGCAGAAGCCAGGCACCTGGAATTCATTCGGGTCTCCCATGTGGGTGCAGGGCTCCAGCACTTGGGCCATCTGCTGCTGCTTTCCCAGGTATGTAGCCAGGGAGCTGGGTCAGAATGGGACTTGGGCCGGCGCCGTGGCTCAACAGGCTAATCCTCCGCCTTGCGGCGCCGGCACACCAGGTTCTAGTCCCGGTCGGGGCACCAGATTCTGTCCCAGTTGCCCCTCTTCCAGGCCAGCCCTCTGCTGTGGCCCGGGAGTGCAGTGGAGGATGGCCCAGGTGCTTGGGCCCTGCACCCCATGGGGAGACCAGGAAAAGCACCTGGCTCCTGGCTCCTGCCATCGGATGAGCGCGGTGCGCCAGCCGCAGCGCGCCGACTGCGGCGGCCATTGGAGGGTGAACCAACGGCAAAAGGAAGACCTTTCTGTCTGTCTCTCTCTCTCACTGTCCACTCTGCCTGTCAAAAAAAAAAAAAAGAATGGGACTTGAACCTGCACCATATGGGATGCTAGTTTCACAGGGCAGCTTAACCCACTGCGCCACAACTCCGGCCCCAGGATTTGCTCTGCTTAAGGGGTACACACTTCACTTCCAGCTGGTCACACTGAGGAGTCTGAGAGGTGCACAAACTCTGAGCAGTTCTGGCCATTTCAGGTTTCTTGGCGTCTCTATTTCCTCAAACGCTCAAGCTCTCCACCCATCTGGCTGCAGTTTCTTGCGCAAACAACTGGAGCGGATCATGTCTCCACACAGTCTTTGCCCTAAAGACTGCTGCCCGAGCTCTTCTCCTCTGCCTCTCTCTCCACTCGGCGCTGGCTCCTTCAGGTCACTTTCTGCACACGCTGGAGTGGGAAGACAGGACAAACTGAAGGAAGTTGCTTTCAGAAGATGTGTTGCCGGAGGCTGTCACTCTGAAGTCACTGTTCGTAACAGTGTAACTTTGGGCTGCAGGAGCGGTGGATACTGTCCAGCTTAGAAGATCTAAATGGCCCACGCTCAGCGAATCTCAATTTGCAGATCAGATGCATCCCAAAGCTGCCCTCTTCTGCTCTGCCCAAAGATAAGCTGGCTATAAGTCAGTTCATTTCTCTTTAGGACTTGGTTGAAAATGGCCAGGAGCTGCCAACACACACAAGTGTTCTGAGTCTCTCCTACTCTTATGCTCTTGGATGGCACCTGTTGTAATCCCACGAGCAGAACTGGGACTGGGGTAATGTGCATGAAGCACTCCATTTAGTTCAAAGTTTAATGGGACACACACACCCCTTAGCAATCAAGATAAATAATATTTTCATGTGATTTTTAAAAATAAAAATATAGAGGCCAGGGTTGTGGTGTATTGGGTTAAGCCAATGCTTGTGACGCCAGGATCCCATATGGGTGGGTGCCTGCTCCACTTCTGATCCAACTACCTGCTAATGGTCTGGGAAACGCAGTGGAGCGTGGCCCAAGTGCGTGAGCCCCAGCCACTCATGTGGAAGACTCGGATGAAGCTCCCGGCTCCTGGCTTTGGCTTTGGCCCAGCCCCAGCTCTTGCAGTCATGTGGGGAGTGAAACAATGGATGGAAGATCTCTCTCTCTCTCTCTAAATTTCCCTCTGTCTCTGCCTCTCTCTCTAACTCTGTCATTCAAATAAATAAATAAATTCATCTTTAAAAATAATAAAGAAACTATGAGGAACAAAATATCAGGACTTTAAATGAAGACAAAATCAGTGTTGGTGATTTTCCCTTATTTCTCAGACTGCAATTTTTTTAAAAAAATATTTATTTATTTATTTGAAAGGGTTACACAGAGAGATCCCATATGGGATGCCAGCACTGCAGGCTAGGGCTTTAACCCACTGCGCCACAGCGCCAGCCCCTGCAATATGTTTTAGCATGGCATTTGTCATAGTTGATAGCTTTGCTGTTTGCTATTGAAATAACAGGAGTCGCCGGCTCTCTAGCCTGCAATATTGAATCCTTAATCCATTTTGCTCTGTATCTTTCAATAAACGGCCTCCAGAGTCCCACTTCTGGCACCAAATTACATATTAGGATTGGGCTCCAATACAAAGGGCAGAAAATCCAAAGTACTGGGACCCTAAACAAGGGAACAATTCATTTCTCTTTTAGGCAAATGTAGAAAGACCAAATTTGGTGTGGCAGTTCCAGAGTGACCAGAGGTTCTCTGATATCATCAACATGTGGCTCCCACCATATAGTTCAACAAGGCTGCTGTGGCTCTAACCATCCCATTGCTGATTCCAGCAGCAAGTGGAGAAGACACAAACTGCATCCTGCCGGTGTCTCTCAGGAAGACACCCGCAAACTGCCACACCCAAAGCAAGCACGCTTGACATGCCAGACCAACAAGGCTCCGTCTAGCTGCAAGAAAGGTTGTAGAATGCAGCCTTTGACCCGGTGGCCATGTGCTCAGATAACCATGTACTGCTGAGGAAGGAGGGGAGACCTGATCCTAAAGAGCAGTCACAAGTGGAGAAGAATTTGTAGCTGCTGCGTCAGCCTCCTTCCCTCATTAAGGGCACTGCAGGACAGACCAACCGGTGTGTGGGCTAAGCAATCACTGGCACACCCAAAGATCTTGTCACGCTGCCTTTGACCACCCTTTCCATCGCTTAGCGCTGATTAAAGCTTTTACTGTTAAATGACCAGGTGTTGGGGGGCGGTGGGTTAAGTCACCAACTGGGACCGGCTTCCCATATCTGAGTTCCTGGTTCAAGTCTGAGCTACTCTGCTTCCGATTTAGTTCCTGCTAATGTGCTGGGAAGGTAGTGGATGATGGCCCTAGTCCTTTGGCCCCTGTCACCCAAGTGGGAGACCCAGATGGAGTTCCAGGCCTCTGGCTTTGGCCTGGCCCAGCCTGTTGCAGACATTTGAAGAGGGAACTAATGGATGAACGATACCTCTCTTTCTATCTCTCTTTCAAATAACTAAGTCTTTTAAAAAAATCTACCAAGGTCTAATGTTGGCTGTATTGGTAAATCTGTGAGGGAAGAAAGATGTTTCGGAATATTAGCTGACGCTTCTTCCCTGTATCCTACCACTTTCATTTGCATTTTGTTGTTCTGGAGAAGGGATAAAGTAAGTATAAATAAATAGAATTCTCGCTGTCTGAATGTCAGCCTGAGCTACTGTCCCCCTGCTGGTTCCTCCTCCAGTAGCTTAGACACATTTCCTTGACAGGGGAAGGTAAAGGCTCAGAAGGGAGCAGGAGACTTTGATGCTATTGTGAGTCCCTGATAAGGGGCCAAGGATGGCAGTTGGGGAGCTGGGGACAGAATCACCTGGGGAAGCTGGAGGTCCAGGAATCGGAGTACCTGTGTCCTCAGCCCACAGAAAAGAGACCAGGAAGCCTGAGAAGCGTCTGTCGTATAAGGTGATTTGAAGAAATTGTCTGAATGTCATCTTCAGTGCGTTAACCAAAGTTCTCCAGAGAAAGGTGACCAATAGGAAATATATTGATACAGACATAAAATACATTTGGTATGTATGTTAAGTATTTAAGAAATTAAAAGATAGATTTATTTCATTGCAAAATTTTCAAAATCCATTCATAGTTTTTCATTAGATGCATTTACATGAACTTTTTGAAGGCCATCCGATATGCATGGATTTTAATTTTTTGCACCAAAATAAACTTACCTCTTACCTGCACTCTCTAGGAACCTTTTGAAGCATCCTCATGTACTTCTCCAACCTTCGTCATTATCAAGATGTCCATCAGCCAGGGGTGATGGAATCAGAGTCAGGTCAGAGGGCTAAGTCCCTGGTGACTGTAGTCCCCAGTAGCCTGCTATGTATGTTATGAGGAAGTGGAAGAGGGGAGCCCCAGGGCCCCCAATCATCAAGCAATGTAAAGGAGGGAGAAATGTTGATTACCCTGATTTGATCAGCGTACACCGTATACACACATTGGATGCCACACTGTGGCCCATAGCATATGTACAGTTATTGCTCATGTAAATTTTTTACAGACTGACATTGTGGCATAGCGAGTAAAGCCACCGCCTATGACAAAGGTATACCATATGGACACCATTTCTTGTCCCAGCTGCTCCCTCTCCGATCCAGCTCCCTGCTAATGGCCTAGGAAAAACAGCAGAAGATGACCCAAGTGTTTGGGCCCCTGCTACTCACAAGGGAGACCCCAATGAAGCTCCTGGCTCTTGGCATAGACCTCGTCCAGTGCTGGCCAGTGCAACCATCTGGGGTGTGAACCATAGGGTGGAAGACCTCTCTCTCTCTCTCTCTCTCTCTCTCTGTAGCTCTTTCAAAATAAATAGATAAACCTTTAAAAACAATTTAAAAAGAGAGATCTACATAGTGGCTTCTGTGACTATGAAGGTGAGAAGTCCCACAATCTGCCCTCTGTGAACTGGAGAACTGGGAGACCAGGGACGTGAATTCTAGCTTGAGCCTGAAAGTTTAAGAAGCAGGAGAGCTAAAGGTGGAAGATTCAGTCTAAGGGCAGAATAAAGTCTCAGCTCAAGCAACCAGGCAGAGAGAGAGAGAGAGAGAGAGAGAGTGTAATTCCGGCCCTCCAGGGATTGGGTGGGCCACGCCCACATTGGGGTAGCCATCAGGTTTACCCAGCTACTGAACAAGCAAGAATCTCCAGAAACAGCCACATAGACACACCCTGAACAATGCTTAACCAGATATCCGGGTGTCCCGTGGTACGTCAAGTGGACACCAACATGAACCATGGTGTTTCCGCCAGAAACGGTCTGAAACCTGCAAGCAGATGTTCTGCTTCAAGTGCCACGTGGTGGCCTCGAAGAAAGAGCTGCCGGCGCGTCGCAGCATTGCTGCCATTGATCAGGGAGTGATGGGATGCAGCGGACATTTCTGAGTAGCTCTGATGGGAGAAGCTTGAACTGCGGGAAAATTCATCCAGGAGAAAGACAAAAAAAGATCAAGGAATGAGAGAGTAATCGAAACAGATGTGGAGGCTGGGAAGGGGATCAAGAATCCACAAAGGTGTTAGTCTTGGACAGAAGTAGGAATGTGTCTTTCCTTGTGAAGAGAGGGAGGAGAGAGCATGGGGCAGCACACCCCAAGTGTGGGAGGCAGGAATCAGAGGATTCCCTAAATGTGTGCTGAGTGGAAGGCGGAAGGTGTAGAGGAATGTGAAAAAGTGTGGGAACTGGATGCTGACGTGGCCTCTGCACACCGAGCTTGCAGGCCCCGGGCAACTGTAGAAGGTGTGAGTGAGGCAGTGTGGCTCCACCAGCTCTGTGGCTGGCGACAGGAGCGGCGGCGGCCGACACTGCGACTGACCCAGACTGACCCAGAGTGGTGTCAGACAGGAAAGAGCAGCAGGGTAGAGCCATGGGCCTCCCCCTTGGCTGCTGCTGTGGTCTGGACACAGCTCCGCGGGGTAAGCTGATGGCATTGGTGATATGACTGTGGCGGTTAGTGGGGGGACTCACAGGAGGTCCTGTAAAGGGAGTTGCCTCCGGTACTTTGTTGCTGCAATCAGAAAGTTGACTCACCCAGCTGCAGGTTGGAAATCACCTGGGGCATCAGCGTCTGTTGAAACATTCTGGACTAACCAGGCTGGAGTTCAAGTGTGATGAGAGCTTGGGCAGCTGATACTGGCAATTAATGGTTGCCATGGATGGATCTGGTCTGGGCTGGGGCACTAGGGGTAGTGTGAGTTCAAGAAGGGAGACAGTGGGGCCGGTGCCATGGCTCACTTGGTTAATCCTCCGCCTGGGGCGCCAGGTTCTAATCCCGGTTGCTTCTCTTCCAGTCCAGCTCTCTGCTGTGGCCTGGGAAGGCAGTGGAGGATGGCCCAAGTGCTTGGGCCCTGCACCCCATGGGAGACCAGGAGAAGCACCTGGCTCCTGGATTTGGATCAGTGCAGCGCCGGCCTTAGCAGCCATTTGGGGATGAACAAAAGTTAGGAAGACCTTTCTCTCTGTCTCTCTCTCACTGTCTATAACTCTACCTGTCAAATAAATTGAAAAAAAAAGTGGGAGCGTGTGGAGGGGCCATGGTGACAGCCTTTAATGAGCTGGACAACGTTCCTGCAGTGAACCTGTAGCTACAGCTACCCAGAGGCAGCTTGCACATGTCGCTGCTCATCTGTGTAGGCTTGAAGAGGCGCTCCCTTCACTTCCTGATAGTCCTGGAATTTCTGCGAGCTTCCTGTGCCTCACAGGAACTATGCAAGCCAAGAACAACCTAGGTTTTATTTTATTTTACTCTGTTTAAAGACTTATTTTATTTCTTTGAAAGGCACAGTGACACAGAGAGGGGGAGAGATAGAAACACACACACACACACACACACACACACGGAGAGAGAAAGAGAGAGAGAGAAAGAAAGGGAGGGAAGGAGGGAGAGAGAGATCTTCTACCCACTGGTTCACTCTTCAAATGGGCACAATAGCTGGAGTTGGGCCAGGCTGAAGCCAGGAGCCAGGAATTCCATCCTGCCCCACCACATGGATAATAGGGGCCCAAGGACTTGGGCCAAACTCTGCTGCTTTCCCAGGTGCATTAGCAGGGAGCTGGATTAGAAGTGGAACAGCCGGGGCTCCAACCATGGTACTGCTTTGCAGGTAGTGGCTTAACCCCCTGTACCAGCATACTGGCCCCCAGTGTGGGTTTAAGACACAAAATATCTCTCCACTTTCTGGGGGTTGGGAGTATTATGGACCGAGTGTTTCTGTCCTCCCAAAGTCATAGTCTGAGACCTACTCCTCAGGGCATGGGAGTCTGGAGGTGGGACCTCTAGCTAGAGAGGAGGTCAGGAGAGCACTGCCCTCCCTGGTGAATGCAGCCCCAGGGAGTCCTCTCACCTTCCTCCCACCGTGTGCAGGGACAGCGAGAAGCCAGTGGTTTGCAACAGGGCCCTCACCAGAACCAGTCCACACGGGCACCCTGACCTTAATAACCTCCCAGCCTCCAGAGAGCTCTCCCAGCAGCTGTGAGAAACTAATAGTCTTGTTTACAAGCCACTCACCCTGCGGCACTTGGTGAGAGCAGCCCAGCTGAGCTACAGTCTCCTGGTGACCCTGAGGGTACACATTCCAGCTGGCATTGCTGTCGATGCAGCCGCTGATAAACGATGCTGACCCCCATCAGGGACAGAGGCCCCTTGGACGCACACTCCCCATTCTTATCTTGTCTCTAACCCACTCTGTCTCTAACCCAGTAATCCCACTCCTAAAAGCAGGAGCTCCTAAAGACCCTGCCTTGTAATGACATCGTGTTCAAGGGTAGGATTGCAGCACATGAAATTTCAGACACAAGTGTTCAACCTAAGTGCGTGTGCATCAGAGTCGTCTGCGGGGCTTGTTAGAGTTTGGATTGCAGGACCCCAAACCCAGGGCTTCTGGCTCAGCAGCCAAGGCGCAAGCGTCCGCATCTCTAACACGGTCCAAGGCAATACTAGTGTCCCTGGTCCCTGATCACCCTTAGAGATTGACTGCTGCTGGAGACACAGTGGCAGCCAGAGGATGGACAGCAGAGCCTGGAGTGTCCTGTAGTCCGGGGGCCATCGCAGGTGGCTCTGCGTCCTCAATGAGTCCACACGCAGCGTGGTTTCACAAGTCCCCACGTGAGGCTGGAGTCTCCTGTTACTTGGTCTCTAAAGCTGGTGACCTCCCTCGTCGTGATGACCCAGGAGCAGGGAACCATGGGATGCCACAGTGAGTGCCTCACTCATGGCAAGCAGTCATCCAGCATCTCCATGGTGACGGCCAGTTCTGTGAGCCGTATCTATGTCATCCCCTTCATACCTTACGTGAAGTGGGCGGGGTTGGGTCCCCACTTCACAGTTGGGAAAGCAATGACTCAAGTGGATTTAAGCACTGCCCGAGGCCTCCAAGCTTGGTGGAGGGCTGGGGTCAGCAGACTGACAGTAGCACCGGCTCTCCTCACCACCAAGCCCTCACCAATGCCCACTCAACTGCTGAAGATCTTGCCCTTTCATCCTGTGGGGGGAAGAGGGGAGAATCCGGCAGAGAAATTCCTTGGAAAGCGGCAGGCAGGCCGTGTGGACAGCGTGTGGACAGCCAGCTACCTTGGGAAGAGGCCACAGATCGGAGCAGCCTCTCCAGAGATGCCCACTTCATTCCCAATGGAAGGCAGAGGGCGTTTGAAAATCTAGGATTTATAATTACTCAGGGATGTTGAGGCCAACAGATCAGGAGTCACTGACATTCAACAGTTTCTACCCAGTTCCCAAGAGGAGGGGGCGCACCGTGCGGGGCAGGGCCACATGGGGAGGCACTGGGGTCAGTCAGGAGGCAGAGGGAGGGGCAGAACTGTGTCAAGAGCCTCTGTTGTGGTTTCCATGGGAAGGCACAAGTGAGGCAGGGTAAGCAGGTTTGGGACTGGCTGATATGAATAATCTCCCCGGGCTCTGGGACTACAGACTGTCCCTAGACATCTGGTACCTGGTCCTGGGGTAACTTGGGGAGGTGGACAGTGACTGTGGGAGAGAGAGCCTGGAAAAGGTGGGAGATGGAGGTATGGGCCCTGGGCTGGGTGGCTTTGCCTGGGGAAGGTGGGAGATGGAGGTGTGGGTGCCAGACTGGGTGGCTTTGCCTGGGGAAGGTGGGAGATGGAGGTGTGGGCCCTGGGCTGGGTGGCTTTGCCTGGGGAAGGTGGGAGATGGAGGTGTGGGTGCCAGACTGGGTGGCTTTGCCTGGGGAAGGTGGGAGTTGGAGGTGTGGGCCCTGGGCTGGGTGGCTTTGCCTGGGGAAGGTGGGATATGGAGGTGTGGGCCCTGGGCTGGGTGGCTTTGCCTGGGGAAGGTGGGAGATGGAGGTGTGGGTGCTGGACTGGGTGGCTTGTCTGGGGAAGGTGGAAGATGGAGGTGTGGGTGCTGGGCTGGGTGGCTTTGCCTGGGGAAGGTGGGAGATGGAGGTGTGGGCCCTGGGCTGGGTGGCTTTGCCTGGGGAAGGTGGGAGATGGAGGTGTGGGTGCTGGACTGGGTGGCTTGTCTGGGGAAGGTGGAAGATGAAGGTGTGGGTGCTGGGCTGGGTGGCTTTGCCTGGGGAAGGTGGGAGATGGAGGTGTGGGCCCTGGGCTGGGTGGCTTTGCCTGAGGAAGGTGGGAGTTGGAGGTGTGGGCCCTGGGCTGGGTGGCTTTGCCTGGGGAAGGTAGGAGATGGAGGTGTGGGTGCTGGGCTGGGTGGCTTGTCTGGGGAAGGTAGGAGATGGAGGTGTGGGTGCTGGGCTGGGTGGCTTGTCTGGGGAAGGTGGGAGATGGAGGTGTGGGCCCTGGGCTGGGTGGCTTTGCCTGGGGAAGGTGGGAGATGGAGGTGTGGGTGCTGGACTGGGTGGCTTTGCCTGGGGAAGGTGGGAGATGAAGGTGTGGGTGCTGGGCTGGGTGGCTTTGCCTGGGGAAGGTGGGAGATGGAGGTGTGGGTGCTGGACTGGGTGGCTTTGCCTGGGGAAGGTGGGAGATGGAGGTGTGGGTGCTGGACTGGGTGGCTTTGCCTGGGGAAGGTGGGAGATGGAGGTGTGGGCCCTGGGCTGGGTGGCTTTGCCTGGGGAAGGTGGGAGATGGAGGTGTGGGTGCTGGACTGGGTGGCTTTGCCTGGGGAAGGTGGGAGATGGAGGTGTGGGTGCTGGGCTGGGTGGCTTTGCCTGGGGAAGGTGGGAGATGGAGGTGTGGGTGCTGGACTAGGTGGCTTTGCCTGGGGAAGGTGGGAGATGGAGGTGTGGGTGCTGTACTGGGTGGCTTTGCCTGGGGAAGGTGGGAGATGGAGGTGTGGGTGCTGGACTAGGTGGTTTGCCTGGGAAAGGTGGGAGATGGAGGTGTGGGTGCTGGGCTGGGTGGCTTTGCCTGGGGAAGGTGGGAGATGGAGGTGTGGGTGCTGGACTGGGTGGTTTGCCTGCGAAAGGTGCACTTGCAGGTGGGCCTGCTCTTATCTGTAGGAACTGGGTCACTCAGGGAGGGGCTGTGCCTCCCTGGTCGGCAGGACTCTAAGATGTCAAACAGAAGATACGGTGATGCCAAGTTGGTGTGAGATGCTACGTCTCCATTTGGCAACCCCAAAGCTGTTTTCTCTTCAGCGCCATCTGCCTGGGAAGGTGCACACAACCAGAAAGCTACAGAAGGGAGGTAGGCCACAGCAGGTACAGGCAAGTGGTTGTTCTTTCCTGGTGCAGCCCAAAAGCCTCTAAGCTTTGAAAGGACTTTGTGGCTGGGGCTGGAGGAGGGGTGACAAGGATGGCATCTCACAGGTGACCCCAGGACAGGAGGTGAAGGGGCCTGGCTGGGCAAGACCACCAAGGGGGCTGTGAGCACAGGGACTCCAAGTACCTCCGGGGTCAGGTGACGGTGACTTGGGGGCTTTCTCTGTTTGCCTTCCCCCAATTTCCACTTTCCTAAATTTACCAGTGTGTCAGAAGCACCTGGGGAGCCCCCTAGAACGGCTGGGGTTTGCGCACAGCCACTGCTCTGCAGGGAGATCTCCTGGGGGACTTGGGGAGCAAACATTTCTGGCTCCCACGATTTGGCGTTGGGGAGATCTGGAGCGGGGCCTGAGAACTGGAACAGGTTCCTAGCAGGCTTCTAGGTATCGCTGACTCTGCTATTCTGAGACCCCTGTTGGGGAGCCACTGTCCTCGCGATTCTAATCCACTAGGTCTGCTGGCTTTGGCCTGGCAGTGCTCTGGAGGTCGGGTCCACTCTGAGAACAAGGCCCGGGAGAGGCACGAATACACAGGTGACCGTTCAACCTCTCTGCGTCAGACAGGATCTGTTTCCCCAAAATTCACACAGAGGTTTCAGCTCTGATGTCTTTTCTTTTTTTTTTTTTTTTTTTTGGACAGGCAGAGTGGACAGTGAGAGAGAGACACAGAGAGAAAGGTCTTCCTTTACCGTTGGTTCACCCTCCAATGGTTGCTGTGGTCAGCTCACAGCGCTGATCCGAAGCCAGGAGCCAGGTGCTTCTCCTGGTCTCCCATGCGGGTGCAGGGGCCCAAGCACTTGGTCCATCCTCCACTGCACTCCTGGGTCACAGCAGAGAGCTGGCCTGGAAGAGGGGCAACCGGGACAGAATCTGGTGCCCTGACCGGGACTAGAACCCAGTGTGCCGGTGCCGCAGGCAGAGGACTAGCCTATTGAGCTGCAGTGCTGGCCCTGATGTCTTAATGGTAATGGTTGATGGATTCAAGGTGGAGACTCCATCTGGTTGGGGAAGCTGGGGCCTGTGGGAAATCTGAGTCATCGGGGGTGCACCCTTGGAGGTTAGTTCTCATGAGGTTTAGTTACTATTTGACCTCAAGTTCAGCATGATCTCTCTCTCTCTCTCTCTCTCTCTTTCTCTCTCTCTCTCTCTCTCTCTCTCTCTCTCTCTCTCTCTCTCTCTCTCTCCTGGCTCACTGTGTAATTGTACCTGCACACCTGCCATCACCAGCCTCCACAGACATTGGCCTTTGGGGGCCCCCAGTCCTGAGCTGTAATTTCAAAGTGTCAGTTGCAATCAACATTTTCTTTTCCAAGAAGCTCATCACAGGTATTTGAGCTAAGGTAATGTAAAGAGGACTAATAAGTATTCCAGCCGGCTGCCATGGTGCTACGGAGAATAGAGGGGACGGCTGCCCAGCCGTGCTCGGGCGGTGGCAGGTGCACCCACACACCAAGACACTGCTGGTGGTGCTCACCCTCTGTATTCCATCGAGCAAGATGAGCTTTCTCAAGAGGAGGTCCCCGTATCACTTGTCCAGGTCCTTCTCCCCCTCACAGGATGTTGGGAGCTGGAGAACGGAATCCCTTTTCTGCAGACATTCATCCCTCCAGCAGATCCTGGCCAAGCACCCCCATGGGCACCCGCAGCCCACATGTGTCCTCCCACCGACCTGACCTTGGGTTTGCAGAGGCACCCCCCAGCCCTCTTCTTTAGTCTGTAGGTATTTTACAAGTTGAGTTC